>OU862929.1:0-1245886 GCA_917880885.1 Limnephilus marmoratus | reverse complement strand
TTCTGCCAGTATTTCAATAGAAGATGCTGCAAAGAAGTAGCGTTGTTGATCCCTTTGGCACCGGTGCAGTCGGGAAACACGCAACACACGTCGTTTCTGTGACTCGTTCTTGAGTTCAACAAATCGGCTGTGGAATGATTTGCCGACCTCTGTGTTTCCTCCCTCCTACTTCGAGGCAGACAGACGGTAATAGTCAACCCAGCAAATTCCACACAACACAAGGGGGCCATTGTTTCTGGAATTGGGTGCAGCTTCACCAATTAGTGTTGCAATACAGCGTGAATATAAGATTTAGTATGTTGAACCACTCAATTAATTTCTGCATTCTGCTTGGGCAAACTTGTTTGTCTTTGGCTGAGTATTTGCTTAGAGTGGCCTTCTCTACAATACAGCAGCTCGCCTGGCAGTGGTGTAATCCTGCCTAGAGTGGCCTGAAACAGGAATGATGTAATGTAATGTAACGAACCTGAATCCGTCCATCTCGACCCTGCTTTCACAGAATGGGGTGTATCCGTAGGGGGCGCCTCCCAGGTCCAACTCCACCAGCTCTTTCATGTCGGCTCTGACTATCTGAAAACACAAAATACTAATATAATCATTTAGTTAGCATACAACATATTATCTGTCACCACGGCTCACACATTTTTTTTATTAAAGTAGCTCCACACATACCTTGAGGAAAATAATTTCCCTCAGGGCCTATGTCAACTTTGGGGATGCTGTGTGGAGGGTATTTTTAAGGAAAGGAAGGAGATAAAGTTCTGGGAAGGAAGAGGGGACGTATTGTAACGTAATTATTTTCATGGTAGTTATTCAGTCGGTACCTACTTGCTCAGAAGGAGTATTATTAATTTCGATAATTCGAAACGATTGATAACAAATTCAAATTGCCGGAACGTTGTTCGTTTGTTTTTTTGTTTGAAAAAAAAAACGATTAGAAGGGAGACGTCATGACATAACGATGGATTGGTCGGAAGTTTTATTTTGTAAGGAGTTTTGATACTCCTAAATGATTGTGTAAATTTGCAATATTATGCGTGTAACAGACGTGATGCCTTTACGAGACTGTTAAATAGTACCGGGTCACGGTACACGCAGGATGATGATTGTTTTTTCGAGGCGAGGAAAACTTTTATTGTGATGATCCGAGATATCGAGTTACCTATGTAATATTACAATCTAATGGAAGTGTTTATGATGTCTGTGTGCCTGGTACCTAAGGTTGGTGTTCTTGTGCTTAGAACTGAGATTCTTGTGCCACGTACAATCCAATATCACCGAGGACAACTTTGGTGAAGACTGCAGGCACTTCTTAAATCACATTTACAGTCTAGAACTGCGGTTTATATCCTTTCAATGCTCAGAGATGGCCATCGGACGCATTGTGACGCCTTTGTGGATGGACTGGAATCTTGGATGCTTCACGGTGTCATGGGCTTGCGAAGCGGCAGCTCTGGGGCTCTTCTCCAGCTATCTGGAGCCCTTGTCGCTGAGGTTAGAAGAGGTGCGCCATATTATCTATCGCAAGCTACGAATGATCATTTGGAGTGGATTCTACTAAAATAACTGAATTATCTCTCTCTCTCTCTTTACACCTTTCTTTATGAGTTTACAAAGGTATTTATGTAGATTATGTTATAGTAGATTATGTTTTTTTTGCTTGTCAATAATAACAAGTTCATTGTGTTTTATGTGAGTTCTTTTATTTACATCAGATAGTAGCTTTCTTTTTATCCCACGCAGGACCCTGAGATGATGATGAGAGCTCATGCAAACGGAATTTCTCTGCTAACTGTTAAGATGCGTGTCATTTTTGGCGCCCAACGTGTCAGTATGTATAACGGTGTAAGGCAATGGATCGATAGAGTCTTGCTGGAGAGATCAAAGGGTCACTCTCCTCCAGTCTCTCTCAGGCAGACCCATCCGCTGCCAAGACCTAGACAAACCTCATCCCACGAACTCGAACACCCCTGCTAAGTCAGCAAATTATTCAGCTGTACCCATTCCAGCCTTCCAAATTGATACAATATAACACCTATGTGAATAAAAGATTAAGTAGATTGCCAATGACAATAATAAAAAAAGCTATCAGACGTTGCGCTGCTTTCTGCTACAGTCAGGGGAAGCTATATACTTTGTGTGAATACCCAATTGAGGTATTATATTATATAGAATGGAATTTGAGGTATTATAAAAATACACCACCAGCTGGACCGTATATGGCAGGAGTAAGGGATATAAGTGTGTACCTGGTCAGCATCCACAAAGATGATCTTCTTGACGTGCAGCGGGAACAGAACATCGAGGAAGAGGATCTTGTAGCCCCAGATGATGCGCTGCTTCTCCGACTGCTGGTGCAGCCAGCGGGGCCACTTGTACTGGACCAGCTCGTAGTCAAAACCGTACTCCTTGGCCATGTAGGGCAAGATGTCCTAAAACACCAACACATTGTATTAGACAAAGAGTTGGACATTAACATGGGGGTTTTGATTTTGATTAACATTAATATGTACAATGGTAGAAGAAGTCGAGGACGCCCAAGAAAGACATGGCACGACCAAGTGAATCAGATACTTGAGTCGGGCCATGTCAAGAGTCAGAATAATAGAAGAGAATGTATGAGACGTTGTATGAATGTAAACGAGGCAAGGAATGTGTGCCAAGACCGGGATGTTTGGCGGTCCGTCCCTCTGCCTACCCCTGCGGGAAACGGCGTGATGGTTAGTTAGTTTTGTACAAAGTTTTGATAAATTCTTTCAGTCTTACTTAGCCAGTTGAGCGTTCGCGTTAATAATTCAAATACTCTTCCAGTGTCTGGGATTTCTGAGTGTCAGAGCGATTTGAAAATTTTCCCTCCCACATTAAAAAAAATCATACCTCCGAATTTTAATACGGAGGCATGTAAACTGCTTATAGTGTTAGAGAACCATTTAATGCAACTATATTTAACCGTCTATCCCATATTTTTAGGATTCAACATCTCTAATTTCGTTGAAAAGTGAAAATACTAAGTTATGTGTGGGATTTATCGAAATGGTTTTTTTTTTATTTGAAAACTGCACAAGACTTGCTCCCAAGCATCCGGAGATATGGCAACCCAAATGGCGATGTTGAGAGACCAACTTCTAACCTTGAGAGAAGGACTGAGGTAGTTCTTGAGGAACCAGAACTTGACGGGTGTCTTGGTGTGCTTGAGCACCGACAGCATCATGATGCGCAGAAACCTCTCGTACAGATGGCCCGACGCCACCGAGAAGATGTTGATCTTGTCGTCTTCCTGGTCACCCGAGTCTCCAGCAGAGAAAGAACTGGAATTAATCAAAACAATTAATAATCAAGCCTTCATTAGGTGGCTGATGATAGTGTTGAGACAAATACCGCATTCGAAGGCATTATTCTAATGCAAGAAAAAGATCATCAATAAGTTAGAGTGACCAAAAACCACAGGCGTCTGGAAAGTTACTGTCAACGGCTCTTCATATAGCGCAAGACCGCGACGAGTGGAGGTGTCTTTACAATCAAGGACCTCCGTAGTCTGACGACCTCCGTAGTCCAGTGGCTAAGACTCTTGACTCACATTCCGGAGGTCGCGGGTTCGAACCCGGCATGCGCAAATAAATTTTATTTGATTAATTTGTGTTATTTCACAATTAATTCATTTAAAATAATATATAAGTATATTTGCGGCATGTTCCAGAGTGGAAGATACTATTAGTATCGCCCTGGTGTAAGACCACCATTCAGAATTGAAACGTTGCTTGAAAATGGCTTTAGCCGTGTTTAGTGACCAGATCTGAATAGCCAGGTACTTCCCAACCTTCCTCTTCCCCACCTCCTTCCCCTCCCCACTACCTTCAGCCTCACAACATACCCCAATAGGGGATGCCATAGTCTCACTGGCTCCAGACGGGAGCAGTTGAGATTCTTGTGCGGTATTCACTGTAAAAAAAAAAAAAAAAATTAGAGTGGAGTCGATATTCACCAATAAGAAAATTGTTGTGAGTCCGGGTTTTTCAGCAAAACACTTTGGACTTTATTTGGTGAGAGATTATAATGAGCTCCGATGGCTTACTCAGCAGGCGGTAGAAATTAACCTTAGGTTGCAATAGTATTTATAAAATTCTCCATCCCTTCATTATCGACAGCTATGTGCCATCTGTGGAAAATTTCTTTAACTACCATCCAGTGCTATCAATGAGTAACCTCTTAAACTAATCTCCAGGATATCACAAAAATTATTAAAGAAGACTGGTAGAAATAGAAATGTTCTCTAGAAGCAGCTAAGATTCTCCGAAGGTTGTAGCACCCACGATGATCATGGTAGCTGTGATAGTTCAAGAAATAGATTTTTTTTTACACACAGGAGGCCCTGAGGATTGACTAGATGGCTCTAGCGTAGATAGATAGGTTATAGAGTTATATGACAGATGTCAGTAGTACAAATGGTCGGCCCTCCGTGGTTGAGAGAACATAATAGAAAAGATGTTGGCCTCCAGGCTGTTATGAACACTTGTTTCTGATTAATAAGAGTTTTAGTCTAAACAGGAGAAGGAGTTTCATATTAAAAACCATTCACAACAATAGCTAAATTATGCATGTATTTAAATGGTTGTTAAATACGATATGGTGGAAAGGCTGGGAAGACAAACAGGGTATCCAAAAAGAAGACATTAAAACATTATTTATAAAACACAAATAAGGCAGTCCTACTAAAAAAGTTAAATTTTACAGAACCGATAAACAATCATTTATCATTATCAGTTGTGTAAAATTTAAAACACATTTATTACATAAATGATTTGTTTATCGGTTGTACAAAATTTAAAACACATTTATTAGTAAGACTGTTAAAATATAATTATGGTTTGTACAGTGCGGTGAAGATGTCTGCATCCATTATTAGTTATTTTGTAGGTTTTATTATTTAAGAGTTAAAGGAGTTGCATATTAAAAACTTAAGATAAAGCAAAGAATAACATAAGATGAGCAGAATTTAAGAGATATAAACTCAAAAAGAAGTAACGCTTTCACCAATCAAAACTAAGCAAATGGATAAATTGTTAGTCAAATGTAAATTAAATTCACACTCGGTCGTAAACATACACTTTCGGTATATGTATATGTCGGCGGCCGATCGTAAAACCATACAGAACATGATGCGCCTAGCTTCTTCGAGAAGTGCCTGGCGGCAGATCGTGAAGTGCCTCAGGCGCATCATGATACGATTTGCCTGCGACATATACATGGTGTCCGGTAACTGGTAGGACGAGCGGGGAAATTGGTGAATCTACTTCACATTTGGAGTTGGTTTTTTGGTATAACTTTTTTTTTTATTTGAGCTTTCGTTTTCGTAATTCAAAAATTATGCATTTGGCCAAAATTTAAACTTATTATGTTTTCCTTACTTCGATTGGTGAAACAAAAAAATGCTTGTGGAATATTTAGAACAAATCATTATTTGTTTTTTAAAATATTATATAAATATGCTTGATAGAACAGATGCGGGGAAAAAATCATTTCTGTGAGGAAAAAACTTTCAAAAACAATATACTCCAGTCAATGAGGGCTTGCGGCTTATGAAATCTGTAATTAAGTTTATTTGGAAAAAAGAAATACTGAACACTTTAAAATAATAAGGGCAGTCTGTTTTATTACTAGAGTAAAAGAAATTGCTAAAGTTAACTTTCACCAAAATACATTTTTCATTCAATTTAACCGCCTGTTTTCACATTACTTTTAACTTTTGCTTTTACTTTCCTAAAACCGTTAGTTACTCTAGGGTTACTTTGCCATTTTGACAGTTCTTTTTTTGGAGGTGTGGTAGGAAAGTGCGCGCTTCAACATTGATTAATATTACAGAAGATGATGATGATAGTGACGATGAATTCCTCATCCAATATGTCTTGCAGCGAAAAGCAAAAACATTTTTACCCCGTGTTAATAATACGGTTATTGTTATGGTTATTTCCTTTTGGGGTATTATGCCGTGTTGCGCTACCTCTTCCTTTAGCCAACGGAAATAATACCCCAAAAGGAAATAACCATAAAATTTTTGGCCGTGAAAATCTAAAATCATATCCAATATGGTTATTTGTGATATTCCGATTTTTCGGTGCGGAATCGCATGTTGAAAAATCTTCAAATTCAAGAAAATATTACAACTATTGGAAAATAAATTATATTTTTTTCCATGTAATTTTGTACAAATATTAATAGGTCGTCATTTATTTTTAAACACGCACAAATATTTTAAAGGAACAAAGCTATCAGATCCTACAAAGACGCAGAACAAAATACAATGGGATATTTTGACAGTTTTTTCACAGGATTTCGGGGAATATTCTACTTTTTAGACTGGCTACACTAATAACTATGACTTTAACAAAAGTAAACTTGAAACGGCGCTTGGTCTTATTTCATATTCTTGTGACTTGTTAACTGACGGTTAAAATTTAAATTTAGCTCACGATTTAGCTTTCTATTGAAACAGACGGAATTTAATGTTGATATTCGTAGTTCCTGATTTAACCCCTCTCAAGCTGTAGGTAGCGTGAGTACATTTGTAACACTCGAAACATTTATACACATGTACATATTTTACAAATAAACGTCAAATTGTTGGTTGGATTTGTAAAATACCAATCTAGAAAAAGGAACAACAATTACAAGGGATGAGATAAGAATGATAATAATTGATAAAACATCACACTATTATTATTATTAAAAATAAAACCATAAATCAATAAATTCTGCGAACATTTACCTTTTGAAAGCACTGCAGAATGTCGGCATGCATTAGTGAAAATATAAAAAAAAAAACAAAAAATAATTAAAACAATATTATAAAAAATAAAATTAAGTCAATATTAACCTTCCATAACTCCTACCAAGATTTCCCTTTTATGTATATATAACCTGCAAATCATTAATCCCTGGTAATTTGACAAAACAAATTTTGCTGTTGCTTGCTTTTCATTTACATAATACATACATACACATTAAAAAGAAGCACATAAATATGAAGTAAAAATTCCCAAGAAAATATCTATCCAATTTTTTTGAAAAAGGTATGAAGGATGGGTAGGAATCAGGGGGTCAATGTATCCAAGAGTGACGGACGTATGAATCCATCCCTCCCAACTGCGGTGAGAGAGTCCGGCTGGAGAGGTCTAGGTTAGGTCTCCCTCAACCAATCTCTCCCTATCCGGCCCGTCATGCAGTAGGTGGGCAAATGCATTCGCCACCGACACCTAGACAAACTCTACCCCATGAATTCGGACACCCCTACTAAGTCACCAAACGTAGCTAACCGCTCGGGGTGACCTATAGCAGGGGTGTTGGTTATCCAATAAATGGTTCCCGAGGCGGGGGCAATAAATAATTTAAAATCAGCAGGACCAACACAAATTCTAACGATAGGTTTAAGAACAAAATAAAAAAAGCCTAAATTAAATGCATTATTTCTAAGAAATGCAAATATTTTGGCAATTATAAGCTGTTTTAAATAATTAGTGCAAATATTAATTTGTGTTTGACATTGTCAATACGAAACATAAAAGCATTTTAGCACAATACATAATACCCTGGTCCCTGACCTAAAATTACAATTTAATTGAAAGTGCTATACGACCACCTTAAAAACAGACGTGTATTCAGAAAAATAAAAAATAATGAGAGAATTTATCACTCTGCCCAAAACAACCCAGAGAAACTGCACTAACACGAGGGGGGACCCAAAAGTAACAGGACTTTCTTTACCACTTTTTTATTTTTCAATATTTTTATACTAAAATTTGGTCGCCTTCAAAGTGTTCACCTTTGGGGTGTATGCACTTGTCCAACCTTTTTTCCACTGTTCAAAACAATTTTGAAACTCACTTATTGGAATGTCCTCTCTGAGGATAAAAAAGAGCGTCACCTTCAAGCTTGCCATGAATTGAAAAATCAGCTGGAAGAGGACCCAGATTTTATCCAAGGTTATTATTGGTGATGAGTCATGGTGTTATGGGTACGATCCCGAAACCAAGCAACAGTCAAGCCGATGGAAGAGTGCTCTCTCTCCTCTTCAGAAAAAAGTAAGGTGAATTCAAACATCAAGATGATACTCATTGGTTTTTTCAGAGATGTTGTGCACACAGAGTTTGTTTCTCCAGGCCAAACAGTTAACCCACAGTTCTACATGGAGGTGATACTAAAGAGATTGCCAGAGAGCATCAGGAAAAATCATTGAAAAATGTTGAATCCTTGGTTCTACCACCAGGACGCGTATTTCCAATCCCTAACGTGGTTGAGTCACTCTAGCGTTAGGGATTGGAAGGCGTAAATCGCCTTGAAAATTTATTTTAAGTAAAAAAAAACGCGCGTTTTTTTTTACTTAAAATAAATTTTCAATGTAAAAAAAATGCTAACTAAAAAAAAGCTGTCCATCCTCTCTGCTAACCTCTCTATAATTACGGTAGTCGCCCTCACAGAAACTGATAGAGCAACGAAGCGCATAGGTGACTGAATCGGTATAGCTTTTGTAAGGTGATTTATGCATAACAATCCCTAACGCGGCTCGGTCACCAGCGCGACTGAAATGCGGTAGTGTTTGTAAGGCGATTTACGCCTTCCAATCCCTAACGCGGCTCAGTCGCTAGAGTGACTCAACCGCATTAGGGATTGGAAATACGCCACCAGGACAACGTACCTGCTAACACCAAATTATCTGTGGGGCAGTGTTATAAGCAAGCTCGGAATGACCCCGATTGTTCACCCGCCCTATTCACCCGACCTGTCTCTCTGTGACTTCTTTCTGCTCCCTAGGATGAAAAGGGACTTGAAAGGGAAATGTTTTCATACGGTTGAAGAAGTGAAACAAAAATCGCTGGAGGCCATGAAAGACATTCCAATCAGCGAGTTTTAAAATTGTTTTTAACAGTGGAAAAAGGGTTGGACAAGTGTCCAACGGTGAATACATTGAAGGTGATCAAATTTTGACATAAAAATAATGAAAAATATATATATATTTTTTTTTACATTAATTTCACAGGGCGTATGTCATCTGGGATGCTGTGTGGAGGGTCTTTTTGAGGAGAGGAAGGAATGAACATTGGTCTTGAAAAGACTCATGTTGTAGGAAGGAGGAAACACAGAGGCCGGAAAATCATTCCACAGCCGAGCCGTTGACCACAAGAACGAGTCAAAGAAGCAACCTGTTCCCATGTGACAAATGTCAACCATGTACAAATGTTGGGCACGCGTTTGGCGTGTTTCCCGACTATGCACCGGTGCCGAAGGGATCAATGATGCTAATTCCTCGGAGCAACTTCCATTATAAAGAAAGTCCAGTTACTTTTGGTATTTATATAGCCACATTTGAAATGCTTCTATCTTGGTATCAATGCTTTGTTTAGTGCCCAGTTCCAATACAGAAGAATAGAGAGAGTGTTTAGAAGGAGGTTGTATGTTTGTTACCTGGTGATGGAGTTCCATATGCCGCCCCCCTGTTCCTCAGCATCAGCCAGGAGGTCCATATTCTGCTTGCCGGGCTTCTTGTTGACCTTCAGCTTGAGGACGTGGGAGCGGAGAGAGGAGATCAGCACCTTGATGTCGGTGCTGTTGGGAGGGGTGTCCGTACCCTCGTGACTGGAAATGGAAACAAATGAAATTACGTAGAATAACTTACATAAAGGGTGTTTTTTTTAGGGGTATACAAATTCAAAATGAAAAAAAAACGCATTAAGATAATGTTAATGTCTATGATATTGGCTCTATTTAATAGATAATTTTAAGCCATTATTGTTTAAATATGATTTTGGGCATGTAAGCGCCACGGCTAGCTCGAATGAAGCACAATCGTGAAGTCCAATTTTCAACAACTTGTTTTATTTAGAGGTTTGGTTTTTAAACTGACAACATTGTTTCTACAGACTGTCAATTTAACAATTGACAGTTGATTTGTAGTCAGTACGTTTTGCCATTTCACCATGAATAGACTGACGTCAGAACGGCGCTTGCAATTTGTGCACATTTATTTTGAAAATCCAGATATGGCCAGAATGTTAAGTAATGGTCAATGGAGAGCGCTACAGAACAATGATCACTGACTTCTTCGTACCTCAGTTGAATGGCATTGATGTGACAGAGCTATGGTTTCAACATGATAGCGCAACATGCCACACAACGGATGCCACCATCAATTTATTGTGAGAAACATTTGGTGAGCGCATAATTTCATGTTATGGAACTGTGAACTGGCTTCCACGATCATGTGATCTCACACCATTAGATTACTTCTTTGGGGGTATGTGAAGTCACTAGACTATTCTGATAAACCAGGGATATTGGATCATTTGGAAGTCAACATTCGCCGTGTTATTGATGATATATGGCCACAGTTGTCCTATAAAGTTGTCGAAAATTGGACTTAACGATAGTGCTTCATTCGAGCTAGCCGTGGCACTCATATGCCCGAAATCACATTTAAACAAAATGGCATAAAATTATCTGTTAAATAAAGCCAATATCATAGACATTAACTTTTTTTTTCATTTTGAATTTGTATACCTCTAAAAAAACACCCGTTACATCGACAGATGCAATGATTAATCAAAATTGAGCACCAAGATGAATAAACTAAAAAATAAAGAACTTACGAACAACAGATTTGATAACTGAGAAAAAAATAGTATTTACCCAACAATATCGTAGATATCAGCACTCCTGCCCTGACGCAGTCGGAGAATCCAAGCTCCAGGGTTTGCTTTCAGCTAAAATAAAGATAATAAAGGTTAAAATCAATAACCAGCCCTCTATGGAATAAAATGTATAATAAATATAATATTGTATAAAATGGTTCGGCGCTTGGCTGAACCCCTGTTGCCTGATCTAGTAATTAATCATCAGATGGTAAAATAGACACATATCTAATCCAGCCGATCATGTCTCTTTGACATTTGTGTGTTGTTGTTTTGATTGTATTGGTTCTTTTTTGTTAGCATTTTTATAAATAATACAACATGCTTCTTTAATCTTCCCTCTTTTTACCCGAAACTACCAGAGTGTCTTAGATCCCGGGGACCGACCCATATTACTTGTAGAATCAAAGAATAGTGCAAGTCATATCTACAATAAAACTGTAAAATAAATTGTCAAATACTTATTTTGAAACTGAGTGCCTTTTATTGAATTGAGACCTTAAAAATTATACAATAATAGTATAATTACACTGTGATGTGTTACAATGTGAAAGATTTTAAAGATGTACATAGTTGGTCGGAGGTGGAAAAATTTTTCTTTCTATATTGTGTGATTGTTCAAGAAATGTGGCAATTATTAGAGCTATCGTGATTTCTTTGCACTTGTTTTGGAAATTTGCCCCCACATTTAAAAAATCTCACCTCCGAATTTGAATATGGAGACATATAAACTGATTAAAGTGCTACATAGCCAATGAATCCACCTATCTTTTACCATTTTTCTCATACTTTTAGGATTTATAAAAAAAATCATAAACTTTATAGCAATGCTGTGAAAAACATGTTGATTATGCACTCACTTGGAAGTATCCCAGGTTGGCCATGACGATAGTGTCCACCTGCGTGGGGTCAGAGTTGGTGCCGAGGGTCACCTGGAGCCCCCGCGGTGGGGTCCCTGCAGTGGCATCCCAGCAGTGTCCCTCCAGCAGCAAGTATTCCAGTTCAAACTCACTGTTGGCAGAATAATAAATCATGATTATTGGAGGCTGTTGTCAACACCTGGCGATTTTATACTATTGAAATTAGAGATGCCACGAATATTCGGCTACTATTCGGTATTCAGCTACTTTTTTTACTATTCGGTATTCGGCCGAATATTGCGAACCATTCGGCCGAATACCGAATACCAAATGATGAAAAAATAACATATAAATTTAATATTCAATGTTTATTGTCTTCACTACAAATTTCATAATATTCCCAAAAGGAGATTTTTTTTTAAATGGTGTCATTTCGTAAAGCTTTTCGCGAACAAACAGACATGTTACACACTATAAGTAACACAATTTGATGTAACAATCTGCGCAGGTCCAGGTGTGGTTCTCTCCAGATAGTCTGTAGTCAGGTTGTAAGTCTGAGCTGCCCTTGTTGACTTCCTTCTGTTCCACACCGAGGAACCGTACAATGAGATGATAGAGAGAGGTAGAGTTTGAGGTTATCCTTGTGTAGTAAAAACGCTTGTGTTTGGTACTGGATATTGATTCTGTTTATTCTGATGAATAATTTTGTACAGAGTGGTTTTGGTCTGAACACTAGACTGGCGACAATAATTTAGACTAATTAATGTTAGCAGAAGCGAAAGACGGTTTGATTTAATGCTAAACAAGCAGAGTTTAGACGAGGATAAAACAACGCCCCGCTTCCCCCAGAAATTTTACGCCGCAGAGTGAAGTAAAATTATACCAAAACAATATGAAATATCTCTCTACTCCTGCACTTGTACATAAGGAGCAAAAATAATTAAAACATTAAAGAAAATGGCACAGAGAATATCAAAAAACAAAATAATTATACATATATATTCACAATAACAAGGAAACCCCAAAAAGAAAACCAATACGCAGATTGGAGTTACACAACCTATTTGTTTATATATTTTATTTTATATTTATTATTATAACTATTTTACATATATTTATTTTTATTTTATTTTAATGAGAATGGAATCTCCACTTTTTCATCTCCAAAATGAGATTGTAAAACACTTACTCACACAAAGGGAGTCAATCTCTCAGAAACACTTGTGAGTACGGAGGACTCAAGCTCCCACTTTTGAGATCTTTGAAGAAGATGAGAAAAAAAAAATCACATGGATATTATGTCAATTGTTATATTTAGTATATTAAACAATAAAACAGATTTAGTTATAAACTAAACTAATTTTTTGGGCGCCACTGATCACTAAGATCAGAGAAACATCTCTTGTGAAGATGTTCCTACTCTAGTCCAACGAGGATAAATAAATGAAGTCTATCATCAGTACACTAGAATGTAGTGCTCACTCCGAGCATATGCCTTGCAGGTACCAAGCTCCAAGACATGTGAGCAAAGTGTCACACAAAAGAAAAAAAATAAATGAAGCAGTATGAAGGCTTGGTATTCCTTCATGCCACCGCATAAAAAGAAAAAATATAAAAAAACAATAGTTTTTTCATAAACCTAATTAAATGTTGAATCTGACAATCTGTTAATATTAAGTTAAGTAATTAAGACATTATTCATTAGGAAATTGGTTTTGTCACAAATAAAGGGAAGTACTGCTTCGGCGTGCACCACTATTAAATAATTCCGATCTGGAAATTGACACTCTACCTTTAATACAGGAGAGTAGTTTTTCTTGTACAGTTTTTGTTAGTCATAAGTATAATTTGTTAATTTTAAACAGTAATATATGCCTAAGTATTTCACTGCTAATACCAGTGCTGTGCTAATACAGTGTTAATACTTTTAATAATACTTTTCCATGTTTTGTTTACAAGTTCCGAAGAGATGAGAGTAGTGTATGCCGCTACCTACTCGTAACGTTTCGAATTCTTCGATCGTTCATCTTCATTCCAGGAGACGGAGTAACTATGGACAGATTGATATGAGAGTCTGTGCCATAGCAGGGCCGTTGCCTGACGTTTCGGAACCGACCAGAGTGAAGACGGAGGATCTGTTGTCTGCGGATGTTTTCCCTGCAGAAGACAGAAGGGCCGTTGTCACGCTGATCATCATTGAACTTACTACAAGTGATAATTAAATCACTAGAACATTCTCAAAAAAAAAAAACAAGTCAAAACATACATAATCCAATCCTATACATTATACTATATTAGACTCATAAAAAGAGCCAATTATTTGTCAAGCCCATATAATCATTAACGAAATAATAAAAAATAATAATAGACATATTTAAGTCTAGCTATATTGTTAGTTGTTGAGATGTATTGTTTTAGGTCTTTAGCTTAGTCAGACATTTAGTTTAATATAAATAAAGGGAGGAGAGAGAAAAAATTAGGTAATTTTTATTTGGTTCTTTTTTTTTTCCCGTTAATAATATCCATGTGATTTTTTTTTTCTCATCTTCTTCAAAGATCTCAAAAGTGGGAGCTTGAGTCCTCCGTACTCACAAGTGTTTCTGAGAGATTGACTCCCTTTGTGTGAGTAAGTGTTTTACAATCTCATTTTGGAAATGAAAAAGTGGAGATTCCATTCTCATTAAAATAAAATAGTTATAATAATAAATATAAAATAAAATATATAAACAAATAGGTTGTGTAACTCCAATCTGCGTATTGGTTTTCTTTTTGGGGTTTCCTTGTTATTGTGAATATATATGTATAATTATTTTGTTTTTTGATATTCTCTGTGCCATTTTCTTTAATGTTTTAATTATTTTTGCTCCTTATGTACAAGTGCAGGAGTAGAGAGATATTTCATATTGTTTTGGTATAATTTTACTTCACTCTGCGGCGTAAAATTTCTGGGGGAAGCGGGGAATTGTAACGTAATTATTTTCATGGTAGTTATTCAGTCGGTACCTACTTGCTCAGAAGGAGTATTATTAATTTCGGGTGCCGTTGAAACGATTGATAACAAATTCAAATTGCCGGAACGTTGTTCGTTTGTTTTTTTGTTTGAAAAAAAAAATGTTTGGAAGGGCGACGTCATGACATAACGATGGATTGGTCGGAAGTTTTATTTTGTAAAAAGTTTTGGTACTCCTAAATGATTGTGTAAATTTTCAATATTATGCGTGTAACAGACGTGATGCCTTTACGAGACTGTTAAATAGTACCGGGTCGCGGTACACGCAGGATGTTGATTGTTTTTTCGAGGCGAGGAAAACTTTTATTGTGATGATCACGAGATATCGAGTTACCTATGTAATATTACAATCTAATGGAAGTGTTTATGATGTCTGTGTGCCTGGTACCTAAGGTTGGTGTTCTTGTGCTTAGAACTGAGATTCTTGTGCCACGTACAATCCAATATCACCGAGGACAACTTTGGTGAAGACTGCAGGCACTTCTTAAATCACATTTACAGTCTAGAACTGCAGTTTATATCCTTTCAATGCTCAGAGATGGCCATCGGACGCATTGTGACGCC
This sequence comes from Limnephilus marmoratus, assembly GCA_917880885.1. Lineage (NCBI taxonomy): Eukaryota > Metazoa > Arthropoda > Insecta > Trichoptera > Limnephilidae > Limnephilus > Limnephilus marmoratus. The sequence goes on along the minus strand of OU862929.1, from coordinate 1,230,773 downwards.
TTTGTGGATGGACTGGAATCTGTGGGTGGACTGCTTCACGGAGTCATGGGCGTGCGAAGCGGCAGCTCTGGGGCTCTTTTTCAGCTATCTGGAGCCCATGTCGCTGAGGTTAGAAGAGGTGCCCCATATTAACTATCGCAAGCTATGAATGATCATTTGGAGTGGATTCTACTAAAATAACTGAATTATCTCTCTCTCTCTCTCTTTACACCTTTCTTTATGAGTTTACAAAGGTATTTATGTAGATTATGTTATAGTAGATTATGTTTTTTTTTGCTTGTCAATAATAACAAGTTCATTTTGTTTTATGTGAGTTCTTTTATTTACATCAGATAGTAGCTTTCTTTTTATCCCACGCAGGACCCTGAGATGATGATGAGAGCTCATGCATACGGAATTTCTCTGCTAACTGAGAAAGGTACGTGTCATCACACGCACTTCAATGATGTAGGTCGGAACCTGTCACCCGCGAAATGTTCTAAGTGTCACCTTTGTCATTTGTCATTCGGCATTTTGGCCGAGAGCCTAACCGAATATTAGGTATTCGGCAAAATCACTATTCGTGGCATCTCTAATTGAAATCTCATTTGAGAACCAGAGTCGAGATTATTTTTATTATTTATTACATATAACAAAGCTAAAACTAACTAAGCATAAAAATTTCAGTTTATAATGGTTGCAGCAATCTTTCACCTAGGTAATACTGACAGTATCTTCCTTTTCCGATCTGAACAGTACATGTATTATTGTAGTATATGTGAATATGTATGTAGCTTCAATGTCTCTCGACAGATGTCGTTAGTATAGGTAGTTTATGTAGTTTTAAGGTGTCTCAACAGATGTCAGCAGTTGTACTATATGAGAGAGACAACTGTCACCCGTTCGGATATTACATATGAACAGTTACGAAGATAGCTGATCATATCCGATCTACAGGTAGGCACCTTCAGTGATCAGATTTAACCTGTCATTTGCCAGGAACGCGCCGGCGCGCGAGAATCGAATTTCAAAAATGAATATTAATTCAAATAATTTGGATGCGATTTTAAATTTTATTCCATTAATTTATAACATAAAATAAAGCTTAAAATAGCTTCCTCCATTCTTGTTATTAAGGTAATTTAAAAAAGGTAAGGTAAAAAACCCTGGCCTTTGACAGGTTAACCTTTTTATTAAAAATACTTAACTCTTAATTCAACTGTCGTGAACTCCTTCAACTCATAAACTTACAAATACCCACAGTAACAACACGACAAAATACACTATTCTACTGCAGCGTTCATGAGCGTAACTACATTGCCCACTCTCCGATGCAACGATTTCACACTATGGGAAATCAGTACTCAGGTGATGTTGACATATTTAATATCAACTTGGCGAGTTTTGTGGATTATGTAAAATATTAATTCCAACACTATTCCTAAACACATCTTGTATTTTTGTAAACCTATCTAGTCGCTGTAATTTTTCAGTTTTTGTATCTTGTATATTTATGACTTGTGTGTAATTTTATTTTTATTATATCTTTCTCAACCGGTCACAGGCCGGAGTCGCGCCGGCGCGCGCGTCATATGCGCATGCGCGAGAAAATAATTCAAATATTTAAATAATATTGTCGACGAAAAACTTTTGGTGTGCGATTTTGGCCCTTCTATGTACATGATTTGTATGAAGAACAGTGTCAGAATCGCTTGCGCCATCATTACTCTAGGTGGTGCTAAAAGTTTCATTCACCTAGTCACCCTGGAATATTTTTAAAACTTTTTCATCCATGACAATGCGCTGTCATAAATTGCCGCGAATTTAACGGTCACAATAAATGAGTGTATCGCGAATAAAACATCGTAAAACCTATTAATTTAGGTAATAAATGCAAGTAATGTTGTTTTGGTAGGTAGTTTATTGTGCTGTGAACGTTTTTCAGTCAATAAAATATACAATAGCTCAAAATTAATCAACAAAACATTCAATTCAAAGTTCAAAATGGTGCTTTTTTTAGTGTATTTTTGTGAAGTTTCGCGAATTTCCGCGAAATGGCATGGCCTGTGACCGGTTAAGTTTCAAAATTATCGGTCATGTAAAAATTGTACTACCAACATGTAAAAGTCCTCGGGGCGTTTTAATTCGATGGGATTCTTTTTTTTTATGTGATGATCACATCTATTCATACACCACTTACAGCGATTGTGCTCACTCGCCAGAGGCCCTAGACTGATCTGGTTCAGAGTGGACTAATAAAACGCGCCTGTCCAATTCAAAGTGGATCTCTGGAAGTAGCACGCTTACCTGTGAACCACCTTCTCCACATCCTGCAGCTTGATGTTGTCAAGGTCGTAGACGGAGCGCACGCTCTCCACCAGCCAGTTGCCCGGCACCTGCGGGGACAGGGTGAGCAGCGAGGACTGCGGCAGGTGCGTGAAGCGCGCCAGGGGGCCCCACGAGACGCGCCCGTCCGATTCAAAGTGGATCTCTGGCTCAATCACAAAGCGGTAGAAACTGAAAAATAAACACAGATATATTTTAAGTACCATTCAATTTCATCAAAAATTTATGTTTTTTTTTTTACATTAGATCCACACTGAGGAAAACAATTTCCCTAAGGGCCTATACATCTTTGGGGATGCTGTGTGGAGGGTCTTTTTAAGGAAAGGGAAAAGAAATGATGGGTGGGTAGGAATCTGAGGGTCAATGTGTCCAGGAGCGACGGACATATGAATCCATCCCTCCAACTGCGATGCAAGGGGTGTCAAGAGTCTGGCTGGAGAGGTCAACAGTCTCCCTCAACCAGTCTCTCTCAATCTGGCCCGTCACGCAGAAGGTGGGCAGAAACATCCACCGCCAAGGTCTAGACAAACCTCATCCCAATGAACCCGGGCACCCTTGCTAAGTCACCAAAAGTAGCAAATCACTTGGGGTGACCTACGGCACAATTCTCACATGATCATACATGGTTTTGCTACACATACGCCTCAGGGATCTAATTTCAGCAGCATTCACTCTACTTTCATCCTTCCTCTACCAGTTCCATACCTCACTGCCATACGTCGGAGTAGGTACCAGCATTCCATTATGGCCTGCTAGCTTCGCTTCTCCTGATACTTTTTTTAATTAGTGCCAACGGCATTCAGTCCTCCATTAATGGAGTAACCTGCATTTACCCTTCTTTCAATATCTCTATCAACCTTAACGTCTCTTGTAAACATACTACCCAGATACATAAACTCATCCACCTGCTCCAAGTATTCATCATTCACAACTATTATGCACACTGTTTTCGTACTTTCAAACACCATGACCTTAGACTTACTTACATTCATCATTAACTCATTCTTCATACATACTTCATTCATCTTAGACACAAGAGACTGTAGATCTTCCATACTGTTAGGAATCAGCACCGCGTCATCAGCATACAACAAGCAACATACTTAATTCCTTATTTGATATAAAAAAATATTTCAATAAATATATGATTTAAAATTAAGTAGGTATGTATTTGGGAAGCTACTTATAAATCTTACAATTTCAGAGGAAATTATTGGTGTCGATTTATTAATACTAAACACAATTTCACCAACCTTTTCAGAGGCATGTCCGAATTCTTCTCTACAGAATTCAGATAGAGAGTAATCTTGCAGTTGAACACCTGTCTCAGGGTGGACAGGAGTGGCCCCAGTTTCTGGGCGGCCCTCGAAACGGGGTCCACCACCGCCACGATGTTCAGGGCACTCTCTGCCTGCTCCGGGGGCAGGACCAAAACGGAGTGCTGCTCCTTCAGACCGGAGGGCAGGGCAAACCTCGCCTTCGAGGCGGGCCGCGATGCCAGCAGGCTGATGACCTTGAGGATGGAGTCAGGAGATAGGTCGGCAGGTTCGTCTGGTGGAGAAATAGGCGTGTGAATTATTTAGTTATTTTAATATACACCTATTTTGGCATTTACAAAACATAGGATATAAATAATAGTGGAACCAGTAATTATGAGATAAATTATGCATGAACCCGTGCAGAAGAATAGTAGGTATTACGCTAACATTGATTTATTGAGGTATGTTATTGTAGCCTGTTTGAAACTATATTACGTACAGTTGAACACATCTGTTATTTCTGAGAGAGCATTTCCAACTGCATGCAATCTAGGTACATGCGAATATCTAAATGACTCCGTCCTGATGTTATTACAATTAAAAATAATTTTTAGATTGAGTAGTTCTTGTTGGCACATGGAAGATAATAGACAGCCCTTAATAAATCAGGGCTTGTAATGTGTCCAGCCAAACGGATACCCCGCGCGCCCTTTCCTCAAGATCGACGAAAGGAGCGAAATCACGCCATAACAAAATGCACATTGACCACGGAACGAACAGGATACCCCGCGCGCCCCTTCCTCAAGATCGATGAAGGGAGAAAACAAACAAACCCCGCTCTCTTCATCTTACCTCAGCAAGCTTCAGGGAGCAGAAATCATGCAACAACAAAGTGTACACCTACCTACGAAACGGGCGGATACCCTGCGCGCTCCCCCCCCACCTCCCCGCACACTCGAGGAATTAGTTTTTAATTAGGAAACGCAACGCAGAAGAAGTTAGTGACGAGCAGCGCGCGACCAGCGCGGTTGCTGGCAGCGCGCCAGCAAGGAAGTCGACCGGCAGGTAGCGACGATCGCAATTAAGACGTTTTCCATTCCCACACGGGAGACCAAGTTTAAAAACAGTTGTATCCCGTATACCGCATCAAGTGCTAGATTGAACCATTTTAATAATAATCAAGTGACAATCGTGGACAACGATAAAAGATGTTAGTGGTTCCCTCGCAGAAATCCCAAACCGAATCTGTTGCATTCACCATGCCATAACGAGTGCTGAGTTGACCCCTTTCATTAATCAAACGGCGGCCATTAGTGCGGACCACGACCCCTCCCGGTCCCACCGACCCATCACGACGAGGATCCAGATCGACGCTCCCCCGCCACACCCGACGGCGCACGTCACCTGGATCGAGGACTAACCCCCCTTGACCTGCTGCGCCTGGGCGGCCAGTACCTGGACACCACGCGTTCCCGCCCACACTTCAACCACGTTCGTTGCCTGGGCCGAAGCCCAGGTGGCGAAACCCACCGATGGATCAACGCTGGAAACCAACCTCAAGAACTCCCAAGTAACGTACCTCGTAAACCCCCGTATCGTTTTAGAATTCAATTTTATTAAGAGCCAATCTAGGTAGGAATTCCGCATTACTAATCTCTATGTCTTGTTTTTCTTACAATATATCCTCTCTGCCATTATACGCTGTTTCCTTTACGAATACTTGACTAAAGACAATGATACTATGGAGTTCCGCAAGGATCCATACTAGGGCCACTACTGTTCCAAATTTATATCAATGATATTTCGCAATTAGAATTAAACGGTGAAATTTTCTTATATGCAGATGATACTGCAATATTCTACTGGGGTAAAGATCTAAACATACTACTAGAAAATGCACAAAATGACCTAGAAAGAATTTGCGGTTGGCTCCAATCAAATATCCTAACAATGAATATAAAAAAAACAGGATACATGATTTTAACTTCAAACCGTAAAATAATTCCTCCACATGTACCATTAAAAATTGAAAATAACGATTTGCAAATCCTGAAACAGGAAAAATATCTTGGGCTGTGCATCGATAAGCATTTAACTTTTAAACAACACATTCAAAATGTAAAAGATAAAATCACACCCTTAATTAGCGTTTTTAGCCGGTTATCATATCTATTACCAATTAGATTAAAAAAAAGTTTATACTATAGTCTCGTACACTCACACCTAAATTACCTGATTGAAATCTGGGGAAATGCGTATGAAACATACATCAATGAATTACAGGTAATTCAAAATAAGATAATCAAAAAACTATTTCACTACGAAACCAAAACATCCACAAAAAAAATATATTTAGAAACAAGACTGCTCTCATTAAGAAAACTATACGAGTACAATATATGTGTCCTTATATACAAAATAAATAATAAACTCATACATACAAACACAGAATTCATTAAAACGTCCCAAGTACACAAACATTTTACACGACAACACGATAACATACGTTTAAACACCATTCATACTAACTACGGCAAGCAATCAATTAGTTACGAGGGGGGCAATTTATATAATTGCCTTCCAGATGATATCAAAAACGAAAAAAGTGTGTGCAAATTCAAAAAAAAATTGTTCATGTTTATTCACAAAAAACAAAGTAGTGATAGTGAATAATATCGTATGGTAATATAATATCATGTAAATGTTAGTATTGCAATCTAATGTAATCTAAGGTTATGAAATGTAAAAACCATGTAATGTAAAAACTATGTAATACAATGTAAAAAATACATAATTCAATATTCTAGTTAAGTAAGTGAAAATGTTATTTTCTTTTTTACTGGAATAAAAACTTATGAAAAAAAAAAAAAAAATACTGGGTTGAGTACTCGCCCCTGAGAGCTGAACTAGCCGGAGAAGCCAGACCGACAAGAGGTAAAGGTAAAAGTAAAGTAGTCCCGAATTTTAGAGGTAAAAGATACCAATTATTACAGGCTGTCTATAATACCATTAACAATTTAAAAAAGAAAAGTCAAGTCGGAAATCAGCCTTCTATCTGACAGTTTTAATATTTTAATGCTTTCATCAAGTTTAGTGTCAATTTATCTACATTTTAATTAACAAGGTTCGAAAACGTTAAATAAATAAAAATTATGGACATACCTTCATCGTCCTCAACAACAACATCATTTTCCGATGATTTAGCTTCTGGGAAGAGCGCCTTCTTGACCTTATCACCGTACACCTGATTGCTAAATCTGTAAACATATTAAAAAAATAAATAAAGTCCGTGAATGACTGAGATCTATTGTTAGTAAATTATATAAATTTAAATCCTATGTTCCAATATGCACACTTCGAATAATTTATTATTAGCTGAATCTATTATAAGGTATGGAATTACAGCTTGGGGGCTTTTACTCAAATGTAAATCATGTTCATCAGTTCAAAATTCATAATAAGAGTTAAATTATTAATAAAAGTTTATAGGAAGAAAGGCATAATGGTCCGTACTTTTACCAAAATCTCAAAATTTTCTCAGTAAGAGTAACTCTGTGGTATAAAATTGTATTTCAGCATATGAATAGCCCTATATACATAAATTGACTCGTTTTACGTTAAATGAAGGACTAATCATTCACAATTTGGGAGGCGGGAATGGGTACCGCCGCCCCGAGGACCTTTATTGGATAACCAACACCTCCGCCATAGGTCACCCCAAGTGGTTTGCTACGTTTGGTGATTTAGCAGGGGTGCCCGGGTTCATGGGATGAGGTTTGTCTAGGTCTTGGAGGCGGATGACCAGGACACACTGAACCCCAGATTCCTACCCACCCCTTAAACCCTTTTCCTTCCCAGAACTCCTCTTTTCTTTCCTTAAAAAAACCCTCCACACAGCATCACCAAAGATGACATAGGCCTTGAGGGAAATAATTTTCCTCAGGGCCTCCTGTGTGGAGCTCATGTAAAAAAAAAATCGTACCTAAGCATTTAAACAAATATGGACAAAGAACGCTGGACTACATGATACCTAATTGCTTGAATATGTTACCTGCTGAAATTAAAAAATGTACAAATGTAAAAACAAATATTATGTTGAAGAATTGGCTCGCCAAAAGAAATAGTTTGTATTAGACTCTAAAAAAATTTTAACTGCGTGGTAGAGTAAAATAAGTTTTATTTTTATCTTCAAAGTAAAAGCACCCATTGACAAACTACTTAAAAGTAGTTTATTGGGACTTTTCTTTTTTCTGTAATATTTTATTTATTTTTCTTGTCATATTGTATTACTTTGTCTTTATAATAAATGAATTTAAAAAAAAAATGGTACTGCCATTGAGGTATGTCGTGAGGCTGAACAAAGTGGGGAGGGGAAGGAGATGGGAAATAAAAAGTTTGTAAGTTCTTGGCTATTCAGATCAGGTCACTAAATATGGCTAAAGCCATTTCAAGCAATGTTTTGATTCTGAATTATGGTATTTGACCAGTGAGATATTGAGAGCCTAATAAGCAAAAATCAAGTATGCAAAAATTACTTATGAACCGAGCCATGTAACTTTAGAATGTTACTAGTGCAGATCAGTGAAAAATCACAGGATAGTCTGAATTCTTGACAAATCAGTTCCAGTTTAAAACATTACAATTGAAATAATTTTGTTTTAAAATATGTAGGTACTTTATCGCTTGTCTGAATTCTTATCACAATCAGTTCCAATTTTGAAATCGAAACTTAACTTCTTGCATATATTTTCTTTTGTGGGATTTTATTCCTTAAAAAATGCTCTTAGCATACTAAAAAAATCATATTCGATTGGCAAAAAAATAACTTGTCTCGCCCCCTGGTGATCCAAAGCTTAAATTCAAATTTGAGTTCATTGAACCAGATTTCACACGGGACTAATAAACACACAACACAGATGACCGAAATTAGTATATTTGATTCTTATATAAATTGGTCAAATAAATAGCACTCATAGATTATTTTTAAAGAAATTTGGAAGTTTATAAATTAATAAACAATGCATTTTGTATTATACAAGTTTGCATATCAGAGCATGTAATGTAATTAATTAAATTTTTAAATATGCTTATATTACCTTTCCAAAAGCAAAAAGTCCTCTTCATCGAAGGTCTCCTCATCCCTGAAGGGTCCCAGCACCCGGCCGTTGTAGACCAGCCCGAGCTGCCCCGCTCTGCTGAAACCCAACACCCGAGTCACGTACACTCGGGATATCTTCAGCAGCCAGTCTTGCTGGTTTAGAGCCGGCACTATTTCCTTCTACAATTAATAAATCAAACAAAACAATTAGATTATTTTATATGGAACAATATGACACTATCGCCAAGACTTTTATATTGTTTTTCAGTTCAGAAAAGATTTCTAAGGCATTCAACAATTTTATAAACTTTTTAAGTCTAAATTTTTATTTATATTAATTTATTTTATTTATATTATAATATATCATTGGAGAAGAAGATAACACTAATAATCTAAACGAAAATAAGAGAGAGAACAAGAGACAGAAAAATAATAAGAAAACGGTCGCAACTGGGACTCGAACCCAGAACCTTTCGTCTTACCGGGATGAGTGCCATATCCAATTAGTTGCCAATAATATGAAGAAAAAAATTTGTTGAAGATAATAATATTGTCAATTCCAAAATTTTAAATATGAGATTGACAAATATGACGGTTTGATAAGAGATGGCAATGGCCTAATTGGATAAGACACTCATCCCGATAAGACAGGTCCTCTGGTTTGCCGTTTGTCACCCGGTGGCCGCGGCACTTTGAAATGCAATTTTGACCCTTATGTATTGTAATCTTTATTTTTTTACGTTACATAGGTAATTGTGCTATGCCTGTCTCACTAGATAAAGAAAGTGTATGAAGAACAAGGTCAGAAATGCTTGCTCTATTATCGTCCTTTACCATAGCGAAACCCGCAATGCGCCTAGTCACTCGGAATAATTTATATTTAATTTACTGTAGCGCGGGGATGTGCGCAGTTTGTGCGCATGCGCGGGGAAAAAATACGTTTTTCTGCGATTTTGACCCTTCTATGTACAAAATTTGTATAAGGATAGTGTCAGAATCGCTTGCGCCAACATTCCCCATGGGATGGGTAAAGATTTCATTCACCTTGTAACCCCAGAATATTTTAAAATAATTTTTATCTGTGACATAGAAATGTCAAATTTGCCGCTATTCTTTCGCTCAAAGTCGATGCATGTTATTTGACGAAAACAAAACCTATCAATTTACGTAATTAACGCAAGTAATGTTGTTTTGGTACATAGTTTATTGTTCTAGGAATGTGTTTCGGTCAATAAAATATACGATAGGTAAAAATTAATCCACAAAACATTCAATTCAAATTCAAGGTCGTGAAATTTCCGTGTTGTTTCTCGGGCATTCAACAAGTTAAGAGAGGTTCTAGGTTCGAGTCCCAGTTGCAACCATTATCTTTTTATTTTTCTGTGTCTTGTTCTTTTTCATATTTTCGTTTAGATTATTAGTGTTATCTTCTTCTTCATTGATATAATTGTATGTATTTTCAAGTCACGTTAGGTGCATTTTTTTTAAACCAGAAAAATAATCAGTATAATAGGAATATGTAATGGTTGCACGCTTAAACATGTAAAAAAATGCCGTAAAATTTATTAAACGGTTTTTAAAAAAACTTCATAAAGTCACCCCATTTTATAGTATGTATTAATTAACTCACAATGATATCGCAGTCTTTCCGCTCGTGGCAGCCCTCGTCCGCCAGAAGCTTGGCAATGTACTCCAGGGCTTGCTTGGTGGGCAGCACGTTCAGGGCCGCCACCACCACCTTGTTCAGCGACTGGTCCACTCCCGCCTCGCCGTTTATGTTGGGCAGGAAGGTGACGCGGACACCCTTGTTGGATTTCTGGAATTACACAATAAGTTCAATGAATTAGATTACAAACATAATATCTTGGGATTTTTCACGGGTCTGCTCTAGTGATTTTATTTTATTTTAGTACAAAAGACAGGCATGATGCCCAAAAATTTACATACATGGATGATTTAAATACATTTTAATAACAAAAATAGTAACAGAAATAATTAAATGAATTAATATTACTTTGTTAGAACCACTTATATATTTTATTTATGCCAACCGGTTTCAAAATGACCGTTTCTTCCTCAGGGAAAACATGTAAATACTTTAAGTGACAAAACAGTGGGTGAGGATTAGAGAAGATTGAGGGGAAGAGATAGAAGGACAGTGAAAGGGAACATATCTAAGAAAGGGCTATAAGATAATATTTTTTGTTTATTGATAATGGACTCATTATTATTGAAGGATTTTTTTAATAACAATAAAATAAATATATTAAAATAGATGTACTAAAATATATAATATCGAAAATGTCTTCCTTGTTGAATTTCCTGATGGTGTGTTGATGTTAATTTGGAAAAAAATGTTTGATGTATCAACTGATGTATGAATAATTTTGTGTAGAAGCAACAAATCTTTACGAATGGAAGCTTTTATAACTCCCACGATCACTGCACGGCGACGGCACTAAAAAAGGCAATAAACGTACATTCCTTATCACGATAACGCTGCAGCACTTTCTTACACACTAAATAATAGTGAGACAAACAATGTATGGTGTGTCTGCTTTCTCCAAAGGAAAAAAATCTTACATCTTCCTCACTCATATCAAATAAATGAGATCCTGTGTGCCGTTACCATTGCCGTGCTGTTGCCGTGGGAATTATTAAAGCACCCAATGGCTGTCAGAGAGTGTAGTTTACGGTACAAAATTCGGTCATTATACATTCTAAATTGATCAGATAAAACTTCGCTATAAGCAATTACACGGGTTAATTTTTATTTGTATGGATTTGATCTTATAATTATGAATCTCATAATTGGGAGACCACATAGTGGAGAGGTATTCGAGAATACTTTGCACAATTGATTTATATACTGTTAAAGTTAATACCGTACTTTTAAAATAATTTATGATTCTCAGTGTTATTCCTTTATAATATTTATGACCCACTTTTTGAAATTTTATCTAACAGTGATAAATAAATGACTCACCATGTAATCAATAGCCGCCTTCAAGGTCTTCCTGCTTCTGGGGCAGTTCAGGTCTCCGATGACCCAGATGGTGGCGGGCAGCTCCTTCTTGGACCTGGTGCCACCGCCCTCCGGAGCGCCCTTTTCCAGGTAGCGCAGGTTCCTGATAGCCGTGGCTGTCATGTCTGCGTTGCTGAGCTTCAGCAGGTCGGGCAGCTTGGAGGGATCGAAGCCGGCGGGACTGGGTGTGCCGGATGTGTCCAGGTATTGGGAGGTCTCGCTGTTCAGGATTCGCTGGTTTAACCTGGAAAAATATTATTTAGACAAGTTATTATTTATTTTGTTAAAACAAACAGGAATATTACTATTAGTTCTGTGAACAGAAGACCTTGCATCCAAAGAAGTAAGTTTTTAATTTTGTCGTATTTAATAAATCAAAACTGAAATTTCCTCTGACTAACTAACTAACCATCACGCCGTTTCCCACAAAGAAGGCAGAGAGCAAAACAACTCAGTCTTGGCACACACTCTTTGTCTCACCACACTCTTCTATTATTCAGACTCTTGACATGGCCCGACTCAAGGATCTGATTCACTTGAACAAGCAATGTCTTCCTCGGGCGTCCCCGACTTCTTCTACCATTCACATTTGTGTCATATATTCTCCTTACACTCCTTTTTCAGAACTTCCTCTCCTTTTTTCCCTTTAAAAGATCCTCCACGCAGCATCTCTAAAAGTGCAAAACCCTGAGGGAAATTATTTTCTTCAGGGCCTCCTGAAGCTATTGCAAAAAAAAATAATAAAAATCATACTAAACTGTGCAAACAGCTTACGAAATTTTACAAAAACTGTTAATGAAATTGTTACTTAAAAAACAAACAAAGACTGCGTTGCTCTTTTCAATTGTTCTATCTATACCATCATGCAGCACATTCAGGCTTTAGTGAAACTTTAGGATCACATACAGCGCCCTTGAGGCTCTATAAATGATCCAATTATTATTGTTATACGCAATATCTGAGAACAGGAATAGCCGCCAATAGATCACATAAGCGACAGTTGCGAAGATCAGGTTAAGTGACCAACCTGGGCATGACATGGGGCTGCCCCATAAGGTGGTCCATGATGTCGTCCTGGTCGGTCAGCTCCCCGCGGAAGACGGCCTTCTGCAGGCGCCCCGTGTGCTGCATGATCTCCGTCAGCACCGCCTCCTCAAACTGCTCCGCGGTCATGTCCTCGTCTGGCAGGGGAACGCCGTTTATCAGCACCTAGTCACACAATCTCTTATAATGTCAATAATAAGTCACACAATACTATAATGGAATGATAAGTTGTAGTTGTAAGTCACTAGTTAAATCTTAATTGTAAGTCACTAGTTAAATCTTAATTGTAAGGCACAAGTTAAATCTTAATTGTAAGTCACTAGTGAAATCTTAATTGTAAATCACTAGTTAAATCTCAATTGTAAGCCACTGGTAATAAATCTTAACTGTAATAGGTCATGAGTTAGAAATCTAAGTGATATAAGTTATGAATTATATAAATTAAGTTGTAAAATATTGTAGATTAGTTGTGATATGAACAATAATATTCATGTATTGCTTCATAGTGCTTTCACACAAATAAAGTATTGAATTCCGTAAGTTTAAACTTTTAGTACGTAAATTTGGCATTTCATGGCAAGGAATCGCACAAGATGTTTGCAAAAGTGCCATAATTTGCCAAAAATCACTCGAGTGATTACACAGCTAATGTAAAAGTAATAAAGTAACCTGTGGGAATGTGTGCATGCCAGTCCTGGTAATGAACTCATTGGTGATCTTCCTCCCAAAGTCATAGTCGGAGTCCTCACCCAGGATATCCTCTGTGTCTACTCCAGAACCTCCCAGCTCTTTCAACTTCTTCTTGATGTCAGCCACTGTGATCTCTGCTTCATTCACCATCTCGTTCAACTGAGAAACATAAGTACCTATTCAAAATTGCACTCAATTCTGTTGTCACACGTTTTTAATATAATACGGTCAAGAAGGTGTTATGCTACATAATAATACCCGTCCTTATTAGAATCCTAGAATTATTCTCTACCCCGAGCACACACCACTCAACAATAGTGCAGAACGTACAAGCAGAAGTGTTTTTTATAGGTTCTCTGTGTGGTGTGGATCCACTAGTTTCCGGATACCTTGTACACTTATCACAAAAATATATATTTATTTACTCACACTAATGATGAAGCCCAGTGCGTCCCTCGTTCCTTTCTCCTGCGCCATGTAGTTGTACGCGCAAAGAAGCGCGACACCGGCGTCTTTCAGTCCAGTGACGGTCACGTCGGGGTTGACGCGCATCGCCAGACCAACGCGGACTGGTGCCGAATGACGAACAAAGGATTCCGCCAGTTTGACGATTGGACGGGAGTCCACCGAGAGAGGGTCCATTATCAACACCTAGAAGAAATGGTTATTATTGTAATTTTAACTTCATTAAATATTTATACAGACTTACTAAAAAAACGTCTAGAAAATTTTATTCAATTGATAGACGACGGTGGATGTGAAAACATTACTAATTAAAAAATGTTCATGGAGAGATATATATACATTGCTTACACAACCAGAGGAGATTGTTTATCTATTGTACGAGGGCTGTCCATAAAATAAGGTCTCCAATGTGCTGCGGTCGCGAAGAACAATTTTACGCGAGATCCAGCAACACTGGCATGTAGCCTGGTTTCCCTACCCCAAATCCCCACCGCGCTGCACTCTCTGCGACACTTAGTCTCGGCATGGCGGCCGTTCGCAATGGAGCTTCAGCTCGCCACACCCGCCAGGTGTGAGTTACTCTCTTTAATTTGTTTTTAAACTTTGTTTCGGTGAATCTAAATGGCGCCACTGGGATTGTTCCTTTGTGTCGTGTAGTGTATCTAGGTCTCGTCCCCAGTCACAATTGAGTTCAAGAATTCTTCACCATTGATGTCGTAGCCACGCCGAGACTAAATGTCACAGAGGGTGCAACGTGGTAAGGAATTTGGCAAGGGGAAACCAGGCTACACGCCAGTGTTGAAGGATTGGGTGTACAATCCTCACAGCCCTCGTAAACACTTGTTTTATTAATAATTTCTGAACAAATTTTTTAATTTTTCCAACATATTTTAAATATCTTGTATATTTCTTATTTTTGAAGACTTCTTATCATATTTCTTAGATGTTTAGATCATTTTTCTCGCCACAAAATAAGGGAGATACAACGATTTATATAAGATTTATATGAGTTGGGACAAATTTGGTCTCCTTTGAGTAAACGAGTTAACCGGTCAAATGCCGGAGACGCGCCGGCGCGCGGGTCCTAATGCGCAGGCGCAGAAAATAATTAAAATATTTGAATAATATTGTCTTTGAAAAACTTTTGGTCTGCGATTTTGACCCTTATATGTACGACATTTGTATGAAGAACAGTGTCAAAATCGCTTGCGCCATCATTACTCTAGGTAGTGTTAAAGATTTCACTCGAATTGCCACACTGGATTATTTTTAAAACGATTTCTTCCATGACAATGCGCTGTCAGATTTTAACGCGAAATTAACGGTCGTTATCATTATCGCGATATATTTGTATCGCGATTAAAACGACGTAAAACCTATTAATTTACGTAATAAATGCAAGTAATGTGATTTTAGTGGATAGTTTATTGTGTTGTGAACGTGTTTCAGTCAATAAAATATACAATAGCTCAAAATTTATCAACAAAACATTCAATTCAAAATTCAAAGTGGTGGTTTTTTAGTGTTTTTTCGCGAAGTTCCGCGAAATTCCGCGAAATGTTTCGGCATTTGACTCGTTAAAGCATGTCCCATATATGTAAGGTTAGATATTGAGATACATTTTCGTTTCTCAAAGATCGAATGGAATAATTGCCCTCAGGGCCTACGTCATCTGAGATGCTGTGTGGAGGGTCTTTTTAAGTATAAGCAATAAGCAAGCTAGACTTACCAGGTTGTAGAGATTCCTCCTTATGCTCCGGAGCATGCCAGGGTAGGTGGGTCTCAGCAGCTCCATGTAGCTCATGGTCCAGCGCCGGTACTGCGCATCCGTTTCCATGTCGTTCACCCACAGGATGCCCGAGTCGCGGATGTCCAGGGCAAACTCGGCCACCGGCGGCCCGGACCCAAACATGCCCGTGCTGGCCGAGGACCCACCCGACTGGGAGATGTCCAGCGAGAGGAGGTCCGACATACGTGAGGCGGGGAGGCCTGTCACATAATAAAGAGTATTAATATCTCTGTTGGGTGCCGATGCTAAATTTTCGTGGTTCGTTGTGAATATCAAGGTTTCTATTTATAAGAGCTCTGGCATTATAAATGGGTATAAAATGTTTAAAATAGGTGGGTCTGCTGGAGGGGAGGGAAGGGGAGAGAAGAAGGAAGGCAGGGAATGTGGAAGAGGAATGCGGGAGAGGAAGGGGATGCTGGAGGGGAAGAGGGGAAGGAACGGGGATGCATGGGAAAGGACAGACAGGGGAGGGGTGACAGAGGGTGGGGGTGATGGAGAGACAGAGTGTGGGATTGTAAAGGAGACATATTAGCGGTAGGAGATAGCAGCAAATAAATTTGGAAAATCCATGCTTCTCATGCGAACGTGGCCTGCTCACACATCACGGAAAACCTTCTGATTTATTTGTGTACCCACCAGACAGAAAAACAAAAATATTGTGTATCCAAAAGTACTTCAATAAACAGAATTTAAACACAAACACTTTCTTTCTTTGAGTGGCATTGCAACGCACGCCGGGTACTCGCTAGTATATTTATGAAAATGGTATATAATCTACCACAAGTAGTTTCCCCTGAATAGTTAACTGATATGTATTCAGAGAAAGGTTTATTTTCTGTATAACTAACTAACTAACCATCACGCCGTTTCTCCGCAGGGGTAGGCAGAGAGGACGGACCGCCAAACAACTTGGTCTTGGCACACACTCTTTGCCTCACTCACATTCATACATCGTCTAATACATACTCTTCTATTATTCTGACTTTTGTTTAAAAAAAAAATGTTTCAAAGAAATATAGAAAATATAATGCTTTTCACAATAAAGAAACACTGAAGAAAACACAACAAACTACACCAACTAGTATATGGAGTGGTAACTTTGTTATTATTTTTAAATGGCTGCTCTTTACGAAACGAAAAATAAAAATTCTTATCTGAGTGTTTATTTTATTGCAAATCGAATAAGATTTATTTTAGTAAGCTACAAACATTTTTTACAACGTAAAATCATGTACAGAAAGTATGTTTTTAATGTAAAATCATGAAAAGAAAGTATGTTTTTAATGTGCCTATCGGCCAGGGCGGTGTAAAACAGGTACAAACTCTTCACTTTCAGAACTCAGAGTTAAATAATTTTCAAAAGTGTTACATCTGAGTGTTGCTATTTTAAAGGATAAAATAAATCATTATTCTAAGTAGACACTTTACAAAGAATAAAATAAAACATTATTCTAAGTGGGTACTTACCTAGACTATGCAGCCCCTCCATAGTAGTAACCTCTTGCCTGAGAGTCTGTAACAGCGTGATGATGTCCACAATGTCCATATCGAAGAACATGCCATTGACAAAGAGGGCTGCATCCGTGGGGTGGACGTTCAGTGCCGTAGCAAACGTCTCCTGATTATTTTTAATTTCATCTTTGAGCTGGGGGCTTACTGCGATTCTTAGAAGATTGTTGGCCTGAAAAAAAATAAAGTTATGATAAAAAGCTTAAACTCTTATTTATTTATTAAAGCGGAGATGGTTTATGAACAACTCCCGTGAGCGCTCAGGCCATGGGCCCATTGTACTATCTCCCCTTTCACCTCATTCATTCGGGTTTGTTTCCAGGTCCTATAAGGGTAACTGTTTTCTCGAGGACCCTATAGCGGTATGGGTTTTTCCATTGGAAAATACCTCTTTGTTTGAGTTCCGTGAAGGCCCCACGAGCGAAACTTTTATCGAGATGGCCTTAGATCTCCTCTCTGCTCCCCCTGTTTTTTTGTTTGTTTGAATAGTTCCTTTTTGGTCCCACAAGTATCTTCTTCTCAAGTCGGTTTCTCATAGCCGAGAATTGTGACCGCTACTTCAATTTCTATGGTGAACAAGGCTCCTCCACTTCTTAAGGTCCTGTACTGCGTGGAGAGCTGTGGACACCGACATACCAGATGCCAGTGATACTTGGTAACTCCAGCGCATTGGTGACCTTCCCCTGATTTTTCTGCCTTCCACTTTGCCAGTGATTAGAGTTTTTCCTAGTTGGAGTGCTCAGTTTGGCTAGAAACATGTCTAAAATATCTTAAGATACGTTGTAGACAGATATTTGAAAACCTATTGTGGATGCCTAGCTCTTCCAGAATGGAGACATTTGTGCGTCTAGCTGTTCACGGAATCCTAAGCATTTTTCTCCAAGTATCTAGGAAAATAAAAGGTCCACCCCAGCAGAGCCCCGAGTGCTGGGGTAAGGTCTAAATACTTTGAGATGCGACCGTGTATCTTAGTGAAAATGTTCCCCAGTGTCATTTCAGCCTGAGCATGGTAGCTCACACCTTGGCTTGGGAAGACTATTGTAACTCGTGTTTCCACTCCCTGAACGATGGGTTTGCCTCACTCCCTATGCTATTTTTTATCACTTTAAAATACATATCTTTAAAGAGAGTTGAATTGTATTGAGACTGTAACCACTTGAATTTGTTCAACGTTATTCAATGAAATATAAGGGAACATGAAATCAATAAACAAATATTATTACAATACTATAGGTGGTCCAGATTATTACCTGCATGGGAAAGTTCTGCGCTATATTGGTGAAGTGCGCAAGGGCTTCGTGGGGAGGGGCGGCCATGACACTCTCCGCAGCCTGCAGGGACAGCTCCTGGAACTGCCACACCTTCAGGGGGGCTAGCTCAGACTCCTGGTCCAGGAGATGCTTCTTGAAGCGGTCCAGAGACTGCCGGAAGTCGGGGAACAGGTTCCTAAAACAAGTTAAATATATCAATGGACATCTTCGAAGTATCCTCTGATTTCACCCCTCCAGTTCAGAAAGGGAGGTACGGCAACATCCACGATAGTCGCCGGTTGTTTCAATAACTCCCCATTTATGGGGAACATAAATCTCTCAAGGCATTAATTTCTAATGTATACAGGTAAAATTCCGTTAAATTAAATTTCACAGGACCTCCAAAGCCAAATTTCGAATTAATGAATTCCCAAGTGATTCGGATTTCCGCTGTCGCCCCTTCAAATTCAAGGAGGTTTTTGAAGAAAATTCGTAAGAAAATAAAAAATTTCCATGTAAATCGAAAAATCAAAGGGGATTGCCGGCTTGGAGTGATTTTTTTATATTTTTTACATTAGTTCCACACAGGAGGCCTTGGAAAAAATAATTTTCCTCGAGGGCCGATGTCATCTTAGAATGTTATGTGAAGGGTATTTATAAGGAAAGGAAAGAGAGGAAGTTCTGGGAAGGAAAAATGTAAGAGGGGTGGATAAGTGGACGGATGTATAAATCCATTCCTCCAACTGTGGTGCAAGGCGATGAGTCCAGCTGGAGAGGACAAAAGGCCTCCATCAACCAGTCTCTCGACTGAAGGTGGACAAATGCATCCGCTGCCAAGACCTATGCAAACCTTACCCCATGAATCCGGACACCCCTGCTACAACTGAGCAAATTGTTATCCAATAAATGGTTCCCGGTGCGGCGGTACCCATATCCGCTTCCCAAATTGAAAAGTCAGTCGGATTCAGAATGAGGAAATAATAATATGAAAAGACAGTATGTACAAATTTTCGAGAATGGATCAAAATAAATTTTGAATTAATGAATTTCAAAAAAAATTATATTCAATGAAATAAAATTTCTACAGACTTTTTTCGCCAAAATGTCTATTTGGATTTAGTACTGGGCGTTGACGATAATTCCATCCAACGCCAACGTCGTTATCGTTGGCGATTTTCAACTGTTGAAAATAACGTCGACGTTGACGCAACTATAAATTAGGAGATCGACACGATACTAACAAAAAATATATCAAAATCGTATTAAGGAATCCCTTTTAACAGGTGGTTCCCCGAATCATTGATGTATTATTATTATCACTTATCAGTCTTATCACTATGCCCCACGCCCCACACACGTAATAATAATCCTATAATAACGTTGAAAGTTGAAACTGTTGGAAGACGTTGCGCGTTGGTTTAGGCGTTGAAAATATTACCCTGTTGAAATATTAAAGACGTTGAAGAAATATTTTGCTTGTCACTGATAAATTCGCTTGTTGCTTGGCACTACGGATCGGCCGTATTGGATGGGAAAATAAAAAAAAAAGTGCAGTAGGTACGTCATTAACAAAAGACCATTTCAAATTAGGTATAATATCGTTCACGAAGTGTGATCTCTTGACCCTTTTGATTTAACGGGCCAATACCGTTGAAAACAGTAGGTACAAAACATAGCTGTTTAGGCGACCGGCGTTGATAATTATCAATAGGTTATTTTTTGCTTGTCGTTGATAAATTTGCTTGTTCCGTGGCGCTGCGTATCGGCCGTATTGGATGGGAAAATAAAAAAAAACGTGCAGTAGGTACGTACATTACCAAAAGACCGTTTGAAATATCGAGTAATGTTGTTCACGAAGTGCAAACTCTTAACCCTTTTTATTTATTAGGCAGTTGAATCGTTGACTGCGTTGAATAATGTTCCCATGTAGGTATTATATTTCAACTGTTGGCGCTACTTATTTTCAACAGCGTTGGACGTTGAAACAATATAACTATTGTTTCCAACGGCTAGTTATATTTTAATACAGTACTATTTGGATTATCAGAATTTAAATTAAGAAGGTTCCACTGTTTTATCTATTCTGTAGGTAACAAAATAATAATAATCAATAAATAGTAGAACTACAATAAGAAGTGCTCACTTGAGTCTTCCGAAATTGAAACCTTCAATAACATTGCTGGGGTCGTTCTCATCCTCAGTGGACTCCTCAGAGTCGGAGCCGTCTCCGGCCTTCTCCCCCTCGGTGGGCGCCGTGTCGTCCTGGCTCTTGTACTCCGTGGACTTGAGCTGCAGCTCCACGCCATAGCCAGACAGGCGGAGGCGACGGGACTGTCGATTCTAAAAATGACAAAATACACCATAATTGAAGTAAAATGGAGGAGATTCAATCACTGAAAGGAATTCTATCTAATAAACCTGCAGGATAAAAGATTGTTGGGAGGCATAGCCATTGCAGTGAATATATTCAAGCTCCTTAAGGGTTAATTCTTAGGTAGATGAATTTATTTTGAACTTCCTGTAATCAGCTAATATGTTTCATCGCTAGCTTGATTAAACTTCTATCTAACACCAAAAGATGTCACTAATCTTCCTGTAAAGGAATATTCTACATGGTTTGTACTTATATTGAGCCTTCTATAAAATATGTTTGTATCTGTGATTATCAAGTAGGCCATAGACAATGTACAGAAATAGAAAATATTCAATGTTGACTTGAATAAGTAACATCCGCTACAATTTCAAAACAACTAACTTGCAGAATTCGAGCATTAAAGTTTACAATTCTTTATTAATTTATTTATATCTAAAAATATGCGATGGTTGCTAAAACATATGCGAATTCATTGGATATGTAGCGGCTACTTAACCCGCTCTGCGAAATTTACCGCAGCGCCACTGACCTCCACAGAATTCGCTGGAAGAACATACCTACAGCGATACATCTACCTACCCGCGAGTACAGTAACGTAGTAGAAATGATAATCCGCCACCTACGCGAAAGAGCTAGAACGTCTGGCTGTACCAAACAAGTGCCCGCAGAAAGTTCGAGCGACTTCTCACCTTTGCGTGAATTCACCGCATTACCTACTGCGAGACTAATTACTTGCCACGGGTATATAAGCCGCGCTCGCTTGCTCGGAGCCAGTCAGTACAGTACTTTCCATTCATCGGCCGAACAAACACATCGAGCATTGCAGTAACTCTTATCGTGCCTGCGCCCGGCACGGGCCTCGCGCAGTCGACCGTGAACATCAACTTATCCAGCGTGACCCAGGAACATTCCAGCACCTTCGAGGAACTTCTCCAACTACCATCTCGACGTGAGATGGCAATCAACATCCTGCAACGAGCAGCAACCACAACCGGCAACGCGCCATCATCCAGCATCCTGCAACGAGCAGCAACCAGCACCTGGCAACGCGCCAGCATCCTCATCGCCTCTCAAGGTTCCTTCCTGCGTCACGTGTGTGCTCCGACCCACTGGACACACAGCCGCCATAACTCGTCAACGCGACGACGGTCAACCGCCTGGACCAAGGTCACGTCTACACCGCCACGGTGTAGGGCAACACTCCGGCTTCCTGAAGACCTGTGATCTTCACCGCCGTAGTGTCCTGACCTTCTCTTCACATCATCGCGCAGCAGCATCACTACTGTCACTCCGCTCCCGCTCCGCATCGACCTCCGCTACGTAGCCACAATAAAGACTGACTCACACCTCGACTGCACGCCTTTCATTTCTCTCTACCGATACGGACCGCTCCCTCAGATATATAGCACTATAATCAGTTATATACCTCCATATTAAAAAAATTTTATGAGGGTGGGAAATCTCCAAATCGAATGCTTAGAAATCACGGTTTGCTCGACTTAACTAACTAACCATAATGCCATTTCGAGGACGGACCGCCAAACAACTCGGTCTTGGCACACACTCTTTGCCTCATTCACATTTATACATCGTCTCATTGATATTTCAATTATTAACGCAATCGCTTGAGTGGTTAATAAGCTCATCCAAAAATACTAAATATAATTGGTCAGCCACGGAAAGCAGGACTTGTCTTCAAATCTCAAGATTTATCAATTTGTCAGATTTTATCATTTAATCTTGAGTTGCTTTGCCAAGTTTATTTTAATCCGGTCTTGATGATGAAAATAAGTATACATTCTATTTTTAAGCTTACCAAATAAAATAAAATTTAAAAAATAGAGATCAACTAAACATCACGCCATTTCGTCTGGTAGGCAGAGAGGATGGGCTGTGAAACAACTCTCATTCCTTGCTTCATGTTCTTCTATTGTGACAACTCTTAACATGACCAGACTCAAGCAATTGTTGTCTTACTTTAAAATTAAGCAGCTGCTAAATTTTAAAATAAAAGTATAGGGTTTTCCAATAAGAGGTGTTATTTTGAATAGCCCGCTATTTCGGTAGATGTCACTTTTGAAGCTGTCATTTTTTGACATTTGACAAGTAGAAACTACGCCATTAATAAAAATGGAACGATACATGCTTCAACAACGCATTGAAATTATTAAAATTCACTATGAAAATGAGGCTGGAGCAACAGTTACGGTGAATGGATTGCGCTATCGAGAGATGATTAATGATCTTTTATGCCCGGAATTGGATAATATTGATCTGGACAACGTTTACTTTCAACAAGACGGCGCTACGTGCCACACAAGCAACGAAACCATTGATCTTTTACGGGAAAAGTCTCCGGACCGTGTTATCTCTCAAAGAGGTGATCACAATTGGCCAACGAGATCTTGTGATTTAACACCTTGCGACTTCTTCCTTTGAGATGGAATTCGTGAGGCTATCGAGGACATAGGGCAGCCACTTTGCGATTTGGTTACAGAAAATTTCATGAAAAGGATATGGTCCTGTAAGCGTGGTCGTGGTGGTCATTTGCCTGATGTTATTTTCCATTATTAACGGCATACCTTCCTCTTTATAATGAAATAAACATCCAATCATTTATATTAAAAAATGGCATTTTTATTTGAATATCAAAATAACACCTCTTATTGGAAAACCCTGTACAATGATTGTTATTATCATATTTGTTACTATTTTTATGTTTGTTACTTTTATTACCTTGCTCCACAGGTTTTTACTGCTAGGCCCTGCGGGCGTTATTATTATAAATCCAATAGGAACTGGTTCCAAAAATAGCCCGTTCCTCGGATCCACTGTCATCCAGTGATAGATAGTCACTGGTACAAAGTAATCAGGATAGGCAATGACGTCATATGTAATATATAGCTGCGTGATACAACTAAATACTACCGTCACTAGGGAAGGTCACAAGGGAAACCAAAAACCAGAGTACTGGAACTAACCAAATTTTTGATATCAGGTTGTTGGAATTATTCATGTGTGAGACGCAGACGAAAGTGGCGCTATCTATATGCGAGTTTTGTACAAAAATAACATCAGAAAAAACTTGCGGGAACATATTATATTACTCATATTGATGATAATTGGCAGCACTTTCGTTTGTATCTATTTGTGAATAGCGTGTGTTCGCAGACGCAAGGGTAATAATACTGTTTGATTGGATAATGGAAGTGTGAAAAAGGCAAACAGTGTCATTTATTGAACTCACCTTAATGTACCAGCGCACGACGTAATCGATGGTTCCCTTCTGAGCTTCCTTGGCCAGCGCCTTGTGCAGCACGGCAAACTCCCGGCTGCCCAGTTCTCCGTAGAGCACGGCCGTGATGGAGCGGTTTGCTGATCCGGGGAAGTGGTGGTCCACCTGGTACGTCTCTACCTTGGACTCTTTCAACTGGAAACAAACAAGGCATCGTAAGACTAGTAATACAGAATCCTATGTTAAAGGTACCGCAGCGAATGTCGACTCCAAATGCATCGCTAGTTTACAGCATGTTGAAACAAGTTTTTTCAAATATATTTAACTGAGATTACCTAGATTTAACTGAATTCTAAAATGGGATTTTTGTAAAGAAATTTGGCTCTCAAAAGAAATTTAAATTGTTGTACTGCTGATATTTGGATCTTTTGACTAATGACTTTGCCGATCACTGTACTAAGGCATCCTGGGATACGTTGCTGAGAAGCTGAAGGTAGTATCGAGAAGGAAATGGGAAAGAGAAAGGTTGACAAGTACCTAGTTATTTAGTTATGGTTAGGTTAGGTTCGATCCGCCGGGGGCACCCTCTACTACTAGACCGAACACGCTTACCGGGAATAGTCAGGAACGATGCTTTTTCAAATGAAAGAGCAGGATAAAAATAAATTTTGTCACTAAACATGGCTAAATCCGTTTCGTGCAGCCTATTTTTTTTACAGTAGCTCCACATAGAAGGTATTGCGAGGAAGGTATTTTTAAGTAAATAAAGGAGAGCATCCTATCGTGGGAAGGAAACAGATATGAGGGGTGGGTTGGAATCTGGGGGTCAGTGCGTCCAGGAGTGAGTGACGGACGTATGAATCCATTTCTCTTACTGCGGTGCAAGGCGATGGATCGAGAGAGTCCTGCTGGAGAGATCAAAAGGTCTCCATCAACCAGTGTCTCCTGATCTGGCCCGCCATGCATTAGGCGTTGATTTTGAATAGTGGACTCTCACCGGAGTGATACTGATATGATACATACCTATTACTTAAAAATTATTTGTAAAAGTTATAAAAATACTTATATATATTATGTTATTATATCATTCGCATGTTATCTGCAAATTGATTCTCAAGGTAATTTTTTTGTTTTCATGATAATTAACCTACATTTTTTATGAGTCTTGCATGGTTGCATCAGCTGTTAATAAAATTGAACATTGAAATTTACAACAATCCCGTAAATTTTAATAAAAAAGACGGAAGAACACAGTATCGCAACTGCATACGTAACAATCGTAACACATCTTAACCGCAATCGATTACACATCCGCCATGATGATGGACCCTTTAATGCTGTCTGAAACATTGGCTACAGAAGGAGGTAGTCCAACAGGGCACAATACCCCAAAAATAAATCACGATAATACCTTTGGCCGTGAAAATCTAAAATCATAATTACGACATTGTTTAAAAAGCACAAAAATGTGAGTTGAAAAATAATTTTTCACCCAATACGAAAGGTTGTGGTAATCCTCATTAAGAGGATTACAGTTTAGCAGAAATAACTTGTTGGAAACCATAAAAAAATATTAAATTAAAATTGGAAAACATACTGAACGGAAGATATTATCACTATCATCAAAAAAAGACATTGATCATAAATCATAACATCCTATCTCTAAAACCGATCCCAAGATTATATCAAATAGCACATTGTAAAACTCATTTTCCGTTCTCAGAAATGAATATGAAAACCAATGAACCAATTTTTTTTTTACATTAGCTCCACACAGGGGGCCGTGGGGAAAAGAATTGGGGAAGGTCATCTTGCTGTGTGGAGGGGTTTTTTTAATGAAAGGAAGGAGAGGAGAGTTCTGGGAAGGAAAAAGGTTTAAGGGATGGTTAGGAATCTGGGGTTTAGTGTGTCCTGGTCATCCGCCTCCAAGACCTAGACAAACCTCACCCCATGAACCCGGGCACCCCTGCTAAATCACCAAACATAGTGAACCACTTGGGGTGACCTATGGCAGAGGCATTGGTTATCCAATAAAGGTTCCCGGGGCGAGAACCAATATATATGTTACAGTTAAAACCCATTCTTAGTTACAACGCGTTTTCTCTAGTATAAACTAGTTTTCACTAAATACTTTTGTTACAACTAGAATTAACTGCTGAATATCAGTGAAAACTAATTCTAACTAGACAAAACGCTCTAGTTAAAACTAGTTTTTACTTTTACAAAAGTAAAAACTAGTTTCAACTAGAGAAAACGTGTTATAACTAAAAACAGGTTTTAACTAGAAAAAAACAAATTATAACTAAAAACGGGTTTTAACTGTAACGTATATATAGACATGCTGCAGAAATCTCAAAGTAGCCAGCCAAAAGCAAGTCTATTGTAGTGTTTTCGATTTCGTAGTGTTAGTACTAAACTAACACGTGTCGCATAAGGTCATGTGCTACCTCTAAGTAAATTGTATTAAAAAATACCAAAATGTGGAAGGGGACGCAGGGAGAAACATTTTTTTTCATCTATTGAGATTTATTTTGGCAAGCCAGCGATGGTTTCTACGTACAGGGTGTTAAGGGATGTATTCTTCGACTTCTTTAACCAGTGATTCCTGACATTAATTGGAGTAAAAATTGTAAAACGAAATTTGGGCCTCTGATGACTTTTTTGATGTCTTTTTTTCAATTTTTTATTCTTAACCACTCATTTGCCGCTCGTGCGCCGGCGTATCATGAGACTTTACACGCGATTTTGACCCTTATGTATAAAGAAAGTGTATGAAGAACACGGTCAGAATCGCTTGCTCTATTATCGCTCTTTACCATAGAGAAAACCGCAATTAGATTGGTGACTCCATATAATTTATATTAATGATTTACCGGAGCGCGGGAACGTGCGCAGTTCTTGCGCATGCGCGGGAAAAATTCTTTGGTCTTCAACTTTGACCTTTCTATGTACGAAATTTCTCAAGGACGCTGTCAGAATCGCCGGACATTGGGTGTCATGGCTGCCGCTTTTTGCGAACGCTAATTGGTTACAACCAACCCCATTTACTCGCGGCATTCAACGAGTTAATAATCAAACAAAAAAATTATTATTATTCTTCCATACGTCGCCATTGGTCACTCAGTCAAGTAACGGGGGAAGGTGAAAGGGGAACACGGGAGAAGGAAACGTGAAAGGGGAAGGAGAGGCGGAAGGGGAACGGGACAAACGGGAAAGGACACGCATGGAGAAACAATTTCTTTATTTAAGTGATATTACAACGCTTTCCAGAAACTCGCTAGTTTCTACATAAAATTTTAAACAATGTAGTTGATAAGCTTTCGGATTCCACTACATAATACTAAAAGTTGTGATTAATTTCAGTGCAGAAATTCTGGGACTAACTACCATATGTATTCCTCTTCGCCCAGAATACTAAGGCTACGTCCGCACAGACAAGCGGCTTGCTTAGCGCCTAGAGCCTACAGAATCATCTAGCGATTAGCTTAGTAAAACGAATGTTCTAGAATTTTCGCGACCGGCCGCACTGCGCACTTGGCGCCTAGCTAGTCGCTTAGCGTGTATCAACGAAGTAAGCAAACGGGATGGTTTTTTTGTCACGAGGCGCGAGGCATTTTAGAAGAAAAAAATGGATGAAATATTAATTGCATCAGTTTTTAAAAGAGAACCTCTGTGGAATCCAGCTCATGAACTCCATAAAAATGCAGTTGTCTTAAAGAAACTATGGGAAGAGGTACCAATCGAAGTAAAAAAATATACTTTTTGCTATGCTTTTTCTAAGATGAGTATCCAAATGAGTTAATTTTCCTTTAACTTTACTGAGAAGTAGATCAAATGTTTCTCTGGACATATGCAAATATTCGTAAAATTTTTCGTTAAACTCTCCATGACTTTGACTTATTTATTTGATGAACCCAACATGATGGATAAGTCCATGAAATGGTATATTTTAAAAATGAATTTTCTGTAAGTAGCAGTTTTAGAGCTATTTTTTAAAGTGACATGTCGTCAATGTGCCGACAAGCAAATGAACAAGGCACCTAGTGACCCATCACGCAAACCACCTTCAGTGCGGCCACCGTGTATCCTAGCAAGTAGCCAGAATGCAAGCCACTAGGTTCTAGGCAATAGGTTCGCAACGTGGGCGATAACTCAATTCAATTCAATTCAATTCAATTCAATTTATTTTATTCTTTCAAAAACATTACAAAATTTAAAATTTCAATGCGTTTTTAAAATACATTTGTAACAGTATTACATTAAACATAAATATAAATGGTAAGCAAAAAAAAAAAACTATATGAGCATCAATTGAGCTTGCCTTTTAAAGGCAGCTTCACTGACGCTAAATATGTCGATATCCGAATTAATTCTGTTCAACAGCAAAATTGCTCTCCCGATCGGCATGACCATTGGCAAGTTAGTCCTGCAGGCCGGAAGATAGAACAGCCTATGCTGTCGATGGCGAAGATAACCATCGGGAATATAAAAATGAATATTCTCCAAGATAGCTGAGTTCTCAAGCCATCCACGAATCAATCTGAAGAAATGCGTAGCAATGTGTACATCCCTTCTGACACGTAGATGGTTCATTCCGAGCATACCCAAAAGAAAGTCGGTAGGATAGAGCCACGGGTAATAGCCGTACTCCCTCATGTACAGAAATCTCAGAAATTTTTTCTGAACTCTCTCCAACATGAGGGAATATTTTGCTTGGTGCGGACTCCAAATTATCGACCCACTTTCAAGTCTACTCCTTACTAAGGAATTGAATAGAATTATGAGAACCCGGGTGTCTTTAAAATTCCTTGCAGTACGCAGAACAAAGCCCAGCATTCTCAATGAAGTGCTACAAGCCATCTGAATGTGAGTATGAAATGTCAGCCTACTATCAAACATGATTCCAAGGTCCTTCATGGTGGAGACACGTTTTAGACTTCGGGCGTCCATCGTATACCGGTAATACCAGGTATGACACGCCCTAGTGAATGACAAAATTAAACATTTAGATATATTGAACTCAATCCGATTTCTTTTACTCCAGTCAATAATTCTATCAATATCTGACTGGAGTCGATTGCAGTCCTCTAGGGTTAGTATTTCTAAGAATAATTTCAGGTCATCAGCAAAAAGAAGAAACCTGGAGTGCAGAATTACTTCTGAAATATCATTAATAAATATGGAAAAAAGGAGTGGGCCTAAATTAGAACCTTGGGGTACTCCTGATCGTACAAAAAATAGAATAGACTGGAATAGTCCATGAGATACAAACTGTTTCCTGTCTGCAAGATAGCTAGCAAAAAAGGTGAGTAGTCTCATTGAGAATCCTATTTCAGCCAGCTTATTGAGTAAGACGTCGTGATTAACAGTATCGAAGGCCTTTGAAAAGTCGTTATACGAACAATCTACCTGATGGCCTTTATCTAAAGATTTTGATACGTAATCAGTAAACACCAATAAGTTGGTTTCTGTAGATCGACCTTTTCTAAATCCGTGCTGTTCTGAAATTAAGTACGGCTCCACTTGTGGCAGTGTGTATTTATGAATAATCGATTCGAACAGTTTGGCCGGTGCAGATAGTATTGCTACTGGCCTAAAATTTTCTACAGAGGTCTTTGTACCGCTTTTATAAATCGGACAAATCTTCGAAATTTTCCAGGAATCAGGAAATACACCGGATTCCAGGGAAAGATTAAATAAGAAACTAAGTGGCTTTTTTAAAAACTCGGCACAACCTTTAAGGAAGAATACTGGAAGAAAATCTGGACCAAGTGAATATGTATTTTTCATTTTTCTAATGGAAGTTTCTATATCTGATTCATCAATTTGATTAATATCGATATTCTGGGCTCCCTTTATATTCAACTTGGCAGCAATATTTGTATTTAGTAATGGAGACTCATTACTATACACGGATTGGAAGTGTGTTGCAAAAGCGTTAGCTACGTCTACTCCACGAACTTCCCGATCACAATGCGTCATGGTGTCTTGAATACCACCATCTTTTCTCAGTGATTTGACGTAGTCCCAAAACATGTTTGGATCATGCTTGATTTCGTGTTCAATAGAATTTACATATAATTGGAAAGCAGTGCGTATATTGCGCTTAACCACGGCTCTATGCACACTGAACAAATCATAGTCACCTCGACAGCCGGTAGCCTTCCATTTTTTATGGAGAGCATGTTTCTTCCTAATGCTCGCGATGGTATCTTGACAGAACCACTTCGGATATCGACGACCACCTCTACTGGGAGGTTTCCTAGAGAAACAGGCATCAAAAATATTGTAAATACAAGCATAAAAATGATGTACCGCCTCATTTATAGTGCTAAAATTGTACAGTTCTTGCCAATCTAGTTGGCTCATCATATTGTACAGTTCATAAACATCGCCCTGCCCAAAATTCCATCCACGCAAAGCATTCTTGTCATTTTTTGGTATGTTTGTAGTTTTAATGTTTTTTTTGCATGAAAAAATAAATTCTAGCACAGGGTGATGTTTATCTTCGATAACAAGGGGAGAATCGGAATGAATAACATTTATGGATATGTTGCATAAAATTAAATCTAAAACTCTTAAGTTTATGTTTTGAACGTTATTATATTGGGAGAGACCAAAAACGGCGCATAGAAAATTAAGGTCGTTTTCCGTTTCTACGGAACCGCTTGCGGAGTGCATATTGAAATCTCCGAGAACAATTACATTCTTTCCACCAATAACATCTACATTACGTTGTATTGTATCAAAAAATAATTTATATGTTTCAAAGTGAGATGCAGGTGGAAAATAAACTATACATATAAAAGTTACACATGATTTAAATGTAATTTTGACCCACAAGTCCTCGTTGACAGTTTCCAGAGCAGGTAAGTGCTCTACCTTAATAAGGCCATTCGCACTCTTTACGGCTAATAGACAGCCTCCTCCCTGTCTACGGCCACTTCCACTGTCTCTGTCTTTTCTAAATACTTTGAAGCTGTCATCGAAGAGCTCTGGATTGAACACACTTGAGTTTAGCCACGTCTCAGTGAGTCCAATTACATCATAATTGTTTATCAAAACATTAGAGTAAAATGAGGCACATTTACTCTTTAGTCCTCTAACATTTTGGTAAAAGAAATGTAAATTATCCGCAAGTCAACTGGGTTTTAAACCCGGAAGCCGCGGTGCATTTATTTTATTTTTCCATTCTTTAAGATATGAATATTTAGGCCAATGTTCCGGTTTTAGAACTTCGGTTTTCACGGAATTTGGGATCCCTAACTTGAATGAGGCATATTCTCCCTTTGATTTAATTTTAGAGACTTTAAATGAGGCGGTACTTACAATCGACTGAAGATATGACGTTAAATCGTTGATTGAGGTTTCAGGATGTAGCGGGTACAGGTGGAAATAAGTATGGGTACCTTGCTCCTTTAAGTTACCTATTACAGTAGCGGGTCGTTTTTTACGACCAACAACAGTCCACTGTTGGTCGCGATCCGCTAGGCGTGATGGCCCTGTCGAGGTCGGTTTGTTCGAGGGCTGCGACTCCTTTGCTGGTGTAGGTGTATGGCCGTCAGAGGTTCCAGTCGAAGACGTGGATGCTTCTGGTTGCTGAACGTCCCTTTGGCTAGCAGGAATTTTTGTCCCTTTCTCCTTGCTCTTTGGGGCAGTATGGATTTTGGTAGAATTTGACCCTTTAGTCTGCGAGCGGGTAATTCTGCCTGATGTTGTGTCTGTTGGGCCGGGCGCGGGGGACGCGGAGGGCTCGGGGGGCACTACGGGCGGCTGCACGCATGCATCGCTATACAGCAGTTCCTTGCTGGGCCGGCGGGGGGAGCGCGGGGTTTGGGCGGCGAGCGCACCGTCACCGTCGGGCGCAGTAGGCGGGTCTTTAGCGCAATCGGCTAGTTTCGGGAATTCCGAGGGCGATTCGTTGACACTTTGTGCATTGTCATCTTGAGTTTGATTAAATACACTTTTTTCAACACGTTTTATACGCCGTAGAACATCCTTTATTAGAACGGTCTGTTCGTTAATGATGTTCATCAAATCACGGAGCGTAGGTTCTGTCATTTTAAAACACTGTTAGGTTAATAATGACTTGAAAACAGATTTTACGTTTGCACGGAAAAAAAACACATCCGTACATCAATTAGCGGTACACCCCCTTGGGGGCGTTTCAGACTTTCAGGGGGGCGGTAGGAGACCCAGAGAAATCCATCCCACCCTATCTTGCCCCATCCCATTCCATTAGGGGCCATCCATAAATTACGTCACACCTTAAAATATTTTCCCTATCCCATTACGCCCCCTCCGATGTGGCAAATGAAATGTAAACCCATCGTGGTATCCCATTATGCCCCCTCCGTCATGGTATCCCGGTACGCCCCCTCCATTGTGGCAAACGTAACCCTGTCGTGTCGTGGTATCCCAGTATCCCATTACGCCCCATCCGTTCGGATTCAAGAGTTAGGGGGCGCTAGAAGTAAAATATGGGCAAAGTAGGTGGTAGGCTAAAAAAGCTTGAGAATCCATGCTCTAGGCACTAAGCAAGCCGCCTGTCTTTGCGGACGTAGCCTAATGGAGGGAAATAATTATACCAAGTCAGTGGTAAATAAATTAAGTATCTCTTATTTGTCCAATTAAAATAATTTGCTATTTTAATTGCAAAAAAACTGTCACATTTTCCTATTATTTTATTGTTATTGATATTTTCCTCAATATTATTTTCAACAGTCATTGCAATTAATTATTTAAAATTGAAAAAAGGAAAATAATTTATGTTTTTGTTATGTGAATATGCACCACCCAGGAATTCGAATTGACTGGAGTCAGTGGGACTAAGTTGTGAGGCTGAAGGGAGTTGGGAGGGGAAGGAAGTAAGGAGAGAAAGGATAGGAAGTACCTGGCTATTCAAATCTGGTCACTGAATATGGTTATCACCATCTCAAGCAACATTTCAATTCTAAATGATGGTCTTTCACCAGGTACATGGTATACATACTGACCGTAACCTCTTGTGGTATTTTATATTAATGAAATGTGAAAAAATATAAATTATATAAAATTTACTTACACACAACGGGATTCAAACCCGCAACCTCCGGATTTGTAGCCGAGATTCTTAATCGCTGGGCCACGAAGGTTGTCAATTATTATTGAAGTCATTATAGGTAATTTTTTTATTTTATTTATTTATTTATCTATAAAAGGTATGTTTACATAACATTATTCGATGCCTGTCTCACTAGGGTATACCTGTGTTGAGACAGGCGTAGAGGTACATAAATGAGTATCATACATAAGAATATTTAATTATAACATAAGAATATTTAAGGTAAGATACATACTGATTTATACAATTCAAACAGAAAGATGATTTAAATTGAGGGTTAATATCATAAAGAGAGCATTATACAGGTGAAGGAAGAGATTAATAAAGTAGTAAATCCTGTCGAATCTATATAGGGAGTTATATTATACATATAGGATTTTACTATTTTCATTTCTTTAATAAGGGTAAGGACATACGTGAGATGGTAATTCTGTCTATTTGTAATGTATTTTACAGATGTTAGCAGTAGTGTGACGTCCAATACTTATAATCCATTTTTTTATATCTTGTTTGAATTTGGTCATTGATTCAGTTTGTCTAATCGTAGCTGGTAGTGTATTGTGTAGTTTGCAAGCTATGTATTTAAAGTGTTTTTGTCCAAAGGTGGTTTTAGAAAAGGGAGTTTGGAGAAGTTCTTTATTTTTGGCTCGGGTATTGTGTATCATTTGTGTTGGTTTGTATAGGATTTTGTTGTTTTTATGTAAATAAAGTAAGATGGATTTTGCGTAGAGCTGTTTAATGTCCATAACGTTGAAAGTATTGAAGATCGTATCAGTGCTGGTAGTGAGAGGAAGTTTAAGAATTATTTTTATTATTAGTTTTTGTGCTTTAACCCGGCCTGTGCCGCGTGTGCGCCGGCGCACAAAAATGAAAAATCAAAATTTTTACGCAATTTTGACACTTATGTATAAAGAAAGTGTATGAAAAACACGGTCAGAATCGCTAGCTCTATTATCGCCCTTTACCATAGAAAAAGCCGCAATGCAGCCGGTCACTCCGAATAATTTATATGAAATTTTTCGTCGGGCGGGATGTGCGCAGGTCTTGCGCATGCGCGAAAAAAAAATATTTTCTTCTTCGATTTTTACCCTTCTATGTACAAAATTTGAATAAGAACACGGTCAGAAATGCTAGCGCCAACATTCTCTATGAGATGGGTATAAATTTCATTCACCTTGCAACATTAGAAAATTTTAAAATAATTTTTATCTGTGGGCATCTCGAACTGTCATTTTGGCGGCCGCGTCAAAATGCCGATGCGTGACCTCGAATAAAACATCATAAAACCTATCAATTTACGTAATTACGCAAGTAATATTATTTTGGTAAATAGTTTATTGTTCTAGGAATGTGTTTCAGTCAATAAAATATACGATAGGTTAAATTTAATCCACAAAACATTCAATTGAAGATCGTGAAATTTCGGTGTTGTTCTGGTAAAAAGCCTGGCCCTCAGGGGGTTAATGATGGGGTCGAGGGCATTAGAATAAGTGTTACCCCAAGCTAAAATTCCGTATTCGATGTGAGTTTGGCACAGTGAGTAATACACTGTTTTTAAAAGTTGTAGTTTAAGGAAATTGCGGGTTTGTTTGAAAAAGTATATAGATTTGCAGATTTTGTTTGTAGTGTTAAGTATATGTTGCTTCCAATTTAGATGTGTATCAAAGGTTGATCCTAAATATTTGATAGTTGTTACTTGTTCTAGGCATGGGCAGTTGCAATTCCGGTTCAGAGATGAGTTATTACATTTGTGTATTTTTAATTTTGGGTGTAGGTTTGGTTTTGTGATATTGGTGAGACTAGACAGTAAGTATTTTGTTTTCTGTACGTTAAGAGTTAATGTGTTCGAGTCAAGCGTATATTTAACCTTTTGAATTCCTACCTCCGCTTTAGAATATACGGTAGGCCAATCTTTTGCTTGAAATAGTAGTACAGTGTCGTCGGCGAAACTGACAATAGTGGCATCGATATCTAGGTTACACAACTCGTTAATGGATATTAGGAAGAGCGTTGGACCTATAACACTGCCTTGTAGGACACCGTAACTAATAGGTAAATCTGACTCTTTGTAGCTCTGAGTTTAACGCATTGGGATCTGTCAGATAGGAAACTGGAGAGGAGGCTTAATTCATTATTCCTAATACCTATGTTGAACAATTTGCGTTCTAATTTGATGTGTGATATTGTATCAAACGCTTTACACAGGTCGAGAAATACCGATAGACATTTCGAGCCCTTATCAAGGTGGCCAGAGATATGGTCAGTGACGGTGGCTATGGCATCGTTTGTACTTTTGATTGATTTTAGATAAGAACTAATTCTGACCAATGACCATAGATAAAGGAATCCTATTTTTTACAGTTCAACATTCAAAATTAGCATTTGAATAATGGAATAAGGTTCTAGGTAAGAACTAATTTTCATAATAATCATAGATAAAGGAACACTATGTTTTCGCTGTAACGGTGACTTACCCCTTTAATTACATGGGGAATCTCATCTACCCCACAAAGCAGTTGCCCCCCAATGTCCACGAGGTTGGGGCAGTCCTTTGCTCCGGCCCCCCGCTCCAGGGCCATCTGCCCAAACATCTCCACCAGCGGGGAGTCGATGTGGAGGGATAGGCCCAGCTTCATCACCTTCACCCTCGCCGGTGACAGGAGAGAAGAAGCTACTTCTAGGGCCTGGGTGTATTTAGCTTTGTCGGTGTCTGGAAAAGATTAACATTTTATAAGTATCATGTCACACAGGAGGCCCCTAGGAGGAGGAAAATAATTCAGGAGAAAACAATCCACCTAGGGCCTATGTCATCTTTAGGGATGCTGTGTATAAGATCTTTTAAGGAAAGAAGATGAAGTTATGGGAAGGAAAAGGTTTGAGGAGTGGGTAGGAACCAGAGGATCAGTGTTACCAGTAGTGATAGACGTATGAATCCATCCCTCCCACTGCGGTTCTAGGCGATATTCCAAGAGAGTTCTACTGGAGAGGTCAAAAGATCTACCCCAAAAAGTCCAAGACTTCCACTTCCAAGACCCGGATAAACCTCACCCCATAAACACGCCAAACGTAGCGAACCACTTGGGGTGACTTACGGCAGAGTTGTTGGTTATCCAATAAATGGTTCCCGGGGCGGCGGTTCCCATACCGGCCTCCCAAATAAAGAGGTGTGTATGGGTTTCTCATCCTTCAATTATAACTTCATTGTTCAATTTCACAATAATGTGATAATCTAATTCGTCAAGTGTATTTTCTTAATATTTACCGAGTTCCAAAAGGGCTGGTGAAAGATCATTGATTCCCTCGACGAAAGACCAGAACAGATCTGGGCTCTCTTCCGCAAGATACTCAGCCATTTCCAACACTATCGGAGCGACGGACCATTTGGCATTCACAAGTGTGGTCACCGATTTGGCTTTCTTGTCTTGCTTCCTGGGCTCAGTCGCGTCCAGCGGGGAGGCTAAGAACACTATACAAAGCGAAAGAAGCCCCGCAAAGGGTAGTAATGCCTTCATCGCGGCAACTGGAAAAAAAAAACAAATAAAAATGAAATTCACATTATTATGATCACAACACTCCCTGGGTATTTGATTTAGTGCCGAATACAAACGTATTTATAGATAAAAACATAAGAATTCGAACTTAATTCATGAATTGATTATAATTCTGTTGACGTCTCAAAAGCCGACATAACCACAAAGTTACATAAAACAGATACGGCCATCCAACTGTGTAAATAGCCGGTTGGATTTTGAGATACTGATTATTGATTAACTAATTTCTAATACACTGAATAGTACGCGGATACTTCCTAAATTGATAAATTAATTGTAAACTCACTTTGTTAGTAGTCACCAACTGTCATTGACACAAAAACCACCAATGACAGCCAAACACGGCTATGCATAGACACGTGTTTAAAAAGACAATCGTTTTATAAAAATAGTCTAATCCAGCTAGTGATGGGCGTCCGGCGTATAGATTTTTTATAATGTGAAATAAAAACTAACTTTATTTTATTACTTACAGCATTTGCCCAAAAATTCGTTTATAGCAGCGATTCCCTAACTTTTTAGGCCACTTCTTTCCCTTCACAGGTTTTTCTTTTATTTATTCAATCTCTATTCGGGCTTTTAGGGGGCGTTCAAGTATTACGTAACGCAATTTTTGAACCCCCTCCCCCCCCCCATGTAACGCGCCGTAACGTTTTTCCATACCCCCCCCCCCCCCCCCCTAAACGTTACGTAACGCCCAAGTGACAATTTTTATCTGAAAGTCACAATTAAGTTGCGCAAAATACTGGAAAGTCGCTTAAATACCTTTTTTCTTGTTAATCGCGTTTGCGGTAATAATAAATAAGAGATTTCGAGAACGAAAAGGATTGCCACCTTGGAAGATTTTAATTCCCTATTTTTTTTTATCTAAATAAAAGCGTTACGTAATACTTGAACGCCCCCTTAGCTAGCATGGGTGGCACCCGGGGCGGATAATGTGGTGTTAGAGGGAGATTTAAGTTAGTGAAAATAGAAAGAGAGAGAGTTACGTTTTGTATATTATTGTAGGGGCAAGAGAGAGATGCGAGCACAAGGAATCATTTATTGAATAACCATAGGTCACCCCAAGCTCATAGGTCACCCCACGGTTGTAGGTCACCCCACGGTGATGGGTCATAAGTCACACATTTTCTTTCTCTCTTCAATGTAGTTTTACTTCAGTCATGTGGTCTAAAGTCTGCACGCTCGTTTTTTTATTATTATTATATAAGCTGGCCGCATACATCAGGTTTTTCCATCCGATTGTCTGATCCGACAAAAATCGATTCGAAAACCGGATTGGTGTTAATACCGGGGCCACGCCCATTGTCGAACCGGATTGGCGGCCGGCGCAGAAAGGCGTAGCCTATTTTCATTACCGATCCGGTTTGGTATCGGAAGTGTGCGGTGTTCATCTGATTTTCATAAGAAATGTATGGAAGGCCTTCCGGTTGTCTGATCAGACAATCGGATGGAAAAACCTGATGCATGCGGCTAGCGATAGAGTGCACATAATAGTGATGAGATCAAACATTTGATTAGAAGCTACATAGAAACATTCATTGAATTACAAAATAAGGATATTTTAAATAACTTGACATTTGTGGAGAGGCATGTTACCCAGGGGATCTGGTTAACTAGACACCCGGTTAGCTGGATACTTTTAAAACTCAAGACTGTTCCAGGGTATAAAATTTCTCTCTTTTAAAATGTTTGCCCTTACAAATTTTTTCTTTACATTATTTATTAATTTATGTTTATTTTAGTATGTAAAACAGGTATGTTGCTCCAAAATTTACATACTAGGATGATTTAAATACAATGTGCGCTTTTATATTTACCGTGACGATTCATGGTAACGGTACCGTGACGGCAAAAAAGGTAATAAACATACGTTCCTTATCGCTATAATGCTGCAGCTCTTTCTTACACATTAAATAATGGTGAGATGTGTGACTGTTTCCCCCAAAGTACTACTTTTTTGCCATGGGAATTACATTTCATTTTCTTTAAAGGTGTGAGGGAAATGTATGAAAATGATTGTACGTTTCTTTTAGGGGGGGTGTAGACATACATTCACCTTTTGTCTCATTTTCGACTGTTGTCGTTTAGTAATCCTTGTTACTATATTCCATACTTTCAAAATTACTGTCACAACAGAAGTATTTGTAGGGGTCTATGGAGACGTCACTGTGCGGTGTATGAGAGAGACGCAAGAAAATGATGACTTTTTTCCTTTGGAGGGAACAGACCTGCTTACATTGTGTTTATCATCTTTTGAAAGAGCTGCAGCAATATTGTGAAAAGGAACGCATGTTTATTGCCTTTTTTATGCCGTCAGGATACGGTAACCGTGAATCATCATGGTAAATATAAAAGCGTCTATTGTGAGCAAACGCGGCACCCATCTTGTGTCCAAATTTCTCATGTTCAAATTTTCTGTCAGTATACGATGTACAGCACTTTTTGAAACGCCTAACATGTCAGCTAGCTCGCGCACGCGCACTTTCAACTGACGGTCGTCCAATACCATTTTGTAGATTTTCTTTACCTTTTCTGACGTGGCCACCTCATTTGATCGACCACAGCGATGTTCGTCTTGGCAGCTCGTACAGCCTTGTTTAAACTCTGCCACCCAATACTTGATTGTTGTAAACGAAAGAGCAGACTCCCCCAAAGTAGAATCTGGCTCAGCTTTGATATTGGTTGGACTTACCACTCGCTCATGGAGAAACTGAAATGAAACCAGTTGCCGATGCACCAGCACTGCTGATTGTGCGGCAGTCGCATTTCGGTTGCATCGTTAACAGGTTGCCGTGGTAGCGGCTCACGAACTGTCAAGTTTTTGAATAATTTTTGTGATTGAGTATTTTTTTCAATTCTTAGAAGAGATGCAAAATGAAACATAGTATGGAAAGAACAATAAAGCAGTAAAATTTATTAAAAATATATCTTTATTATTTCAATATTTACATTTACAAAATAATAACATGGATTACAATAATTAATAATGAATACAATAATTAACCAAGACTGTATTTAAGAGTGCATTTATTGTTACATAAACTTGTAGAGTCAGCTTCGAGCAGACAAAGGAAATAAATAATGTGTGATGATAAAACCAAAACTATTTTTGGTACATGCGTTTATTTATTTTTTAAATTCATCTACATATTTGAATTTTACTTTTATTTTCTCGATTGGATGAATGAATGCCGCGGAATCTTGGAAGTGGAAATTAACTGACTTCCCGACATCCGATCTAGCTGAAACTCGGCCGATAGACTCGTTGTCGATGACAATGCATTCTATCAACTTATGGTGGCAATCACTCGTAAGCACACAGACATATACGCATTTCTCTGAAATTAAAATAAATCAAAGCATTTAATGTATGAAATAAATTGCCTGTTATAAAAATTGGAATTTCGCAAGATTGGAAGCGCGGTTGATTTCGCTCAATAAGTCAAACCAAAATTATTATATATATTTTTTTATTATTTCATATTAGCTACAGTAAAAAAACTTTTACGGTTGATTTTTAAATATGGCATAAAACATTAATTCACTTGTGTTTGAATCCTGCAAACATTGTTTTGCAAAATAATAAAGCAGTCTTTCGGATTTGAAAAAGATTTTGTTCGGTGTCAATCTGACAATTTGCCAATATTAATTCATTTCTAAATACATTTATTTGAAATTCGATTCCACTAAGTTGTTTGAGGCTGTAGATTGTCCTGATGATAGCCATCCTCTGATAGGAATGGCTAACATCAATAATATTTAAATCATAAAATTAAACAGCGTCCAATGAATGGAATGTCATCATAATGTTTTTTTTTTGATAATTTATTTTCTATTAACCCGACATTTGCCGTTCGTGCACCGGTGTGTTTGAGATTTTACACGCGATTTTGACCCTTATGTATAAAGAATGTGTATGAATGTGTATGGTCAAAATCGCTTGCTCTATTATCGCCCTTTACCATAGAGAAAACCGCAATGCGCCTGGTCACTCCAAATAATTTATATTAATAATTTACCGGAGCGCGGGAATGTGCGCAGTTCTTGCGCATGCGCGGGAAAAATTCCTTTATCTACGATTTTGACCTTTCTATGTACAAAATTTCTCAAGGACAGTGTCAGAATCGCTGGACACGAAATGTCATTGGGTGTCATGGATGCCGCTTTTTGCGAACGCTAATTGGTGGTGCTTTTTGCTGGCCTACCCCGGCAAACATCAGGTTAAAGGTTAATTTGAAACCTAAAATAGTCACAACCTGTTAGAAGTAGAAAGGTCTTAAATACTATCTTTATATTTATATATAAAAATCTCGTGTCACAATGTTTGTTTGAGAAAAACTCCGAAACTACTAAACCGATTTTTATGAAATTTGGCTTACTGCGTGTAATTTGGTCCAACTTAAAAGATAAGAAAGTTTTTATTTAGATTATTGACCTCAATATTTATTATTGCAAATTAAATGTTTGTTATAGGATAGGGATTCAATTTGGGAGGCGGGAATGGGTACCGCTGCCCCGGGAACCTTTATTGGATAACCAACACCTCTGCCATAGATCGCCCCAAGTGGTTCGCTACGTTTGGTGATTTAGCAGGGGTGCCCGGGTTCATGGGGTGAGGTTTGTTTAGGTCTTGGAGGTGGATGACCAAGACACACTGAACCCCTAATTCCTACCCACTCCTTAAACCATTTTCCTTCCCAGAACTCTCCTCTCCTTCCTTTCCTTAAAAAAACCCTCCACACAGCATCCCTAAAGATGACATAGGCCCTGAGGGAAATCATTTTCCTCAGGGTCTCCTGTGTGGAGCTCATGTGTAAAAAAAATGCTTTGTAATTATTTGTAAGTTTCATAAATTTCTAATAGATGGCGGTGTGAGTTAATTTATCGACACAACACTTGGTTATATAGGTTGGGTAACTATTCAGTAGATGCCGTTGTGTTTCGTTAGCCACAGCAACGCGTGGCCGGGTCAGCGAGTTTATAATAAATTAGTGATGCCAGTTTTCTTTTAAATCAGCGCAGATCACACTTCCACGAAATATCTGTCAAGTGAGTCACATTAATAATTTCTTGCGTACAATATTAAATCTTTGTGATTAGTAAGTCCTATTCCTATGAGTCTCCGTATCTCTCGAGCATGAGTTTCCTGTAGGCGGGGTAGGCATACAGCATGGGGTTGTCCAGTGGCTCTTCGATCAGGAGCCGGCTGATGAAGGTGGGGGGGCAGAGGGGGATCTTGCGGGCGAGGAGGTATTCCTGGTCATCGTCGGACAGAGCCATTCGCTGGAGCTCTGCGATGCAGTGGGTGGCGTTGACTTCCTTCGTGTACGGGGGACTGGAAAATTAAATTAATAGGCATAAAATATATTTTTACTATAAATTAAACTTATTCCAAAGGAAACTGTTATTTTGGGGTAATTTTTTTCAATCTCATATTTCAAATTCAGAATGAACAATATTATATACTAATTTTTTCCCACATTTTTGGCTGCTACTTTTTTAAATGATCACAATGTTCAAAGAACTGGTTTGTAACCTAGATACTCGTATTTTCTTAAAAAAATGAGCGTTAATCAATATATATATTTTTTTTTTTTGGTACAGTACATACAATAGATACATAAATATAATGAAAGTATATAAAAAACTTAATACAATTATTAAATACAAATATACATATTTTTTTTAAATATTCTCCCATAAAAAGCAGATGCTTGTGTGTACGGGAGGAAGTATTATTTGTTAGGTTATTTTGATTTTATTTTTTTTAAATTTAGTTTATATAAAGAATAAGAGAAACTTATGTGTATAAATGTATACATTTTTTTAAATTTTTATTTAAAGTAAATGTACAATGTGCATGCTGCTAAAACTCAGAAACGAGCCCGGTACGATCAAGGGAGTTACATGGTGTGGTAGCCCTCTATCCCCCATCCATGAAGAAGGTTACCTGAAATGCGTGCGCGTTTGAAGATATGAGGGCCAGAAGTTTCGCCCTCTAGAAATTTCTAGAACAGTCCAGAACATTCGAGAGTATTCGAGAGCAATCCACAATATTTCAGAACATCCCGGAACATTCTGGAATGTTGTGGAATGTTCGGGAATAGTTTGGAACGTTTGGGAACACCCCAGATCATTGTGGAACATTCCAGAATACTGTTGTGTAATGTTCATAATGTTGTGTAATGTTCTCGAACATTGTGGATCATTCGAAGCCTTTTTGAAGTAAAACTTCTTTACGCACGCTCGACTTGGGGGGTAAGCTGGTGAATGCGTTACGAAAAGTGGTGATTGTTATGAAAAATGTCATGCGAACGGTGATCGATTAGGTATCGATCTAGGCGAACGATAGGTTTGAACGTCAGTTCAATCTCATATCAACTCCCTGAGCGAAGCCGGGTACCCCAGCCAGTACTCTAATAAAAATGAATTGTTTAATAAATCTGCAGAGCGTAGGAGTGTTGAAAGGTCTAAATTTAACACGTATCTAGATGATGTGGAGTCAAATACCGCAGTCTTTGGTTTAGAGAACCGTAGGAAAGCAGCGGGAGACACCAGCACAAAATTGGAGTTGCTGATATCACATACATATATCTAGAATAATAATGTTGTAGCTCACCTAACGTCGGCCACAGTGCCCCCTCCCGTCACGATGAGGCGCAGCAACGGGGGCCGACGAGCGGGCAGCACATGCAGCAGTACCCGCAGGCCCTGGAAAGGGGCGCTGGAGCCCTGGCTGCGCGCCTTGCGCCAGCGTCGCCCCGCCTGAGCCACCTGCTCCTCTGTGGGGCCCTCCAGGGGGGGCAGCACGCCCGAGGGGTTGCCCCATTCAAATGGCTCCTCCTGAAAATTCAGTATTAGATTGATTCATGTCATTTTCTAAAATTTCAAACAAGAGTAGATACTCTCCGTTTATCTTAAACCATTATTTGTAATTTACAGAAAACATTTGACAAATAATAACATATTTTGACTGTCCAACTTGAAAGAAATTCTCCATTCAGGACAGTCAACGGCCGGCATAGTGCAGCGGTAAGGCTCTTGATTCGCACACTGAAGGTCGTAAGATCAAATCCCGGCGTGGCAAATAAATTTTATTTGATTAATTTGTGTTATTTCACAATTTATTCATTTAAAATAAGAGTGAAAGATACTCTCAGTATCGCCCTGGTGTAAGACCACCATTCAGAATTGAAACGTTGCTTGAAATGGCTTCTGCCGTGTTTGGTGACCAGATCTGAATAGCCAGGTACTTCCCCACCTTCCTCTTCCCTATCTCCTTCCCCTCCCCACTACCTTCAGCCTCACAACATACCCCAATT
The DNA here is from genome assembly GCA_917880885.1 of Limnephilus marmoratus. Lineage (NCBI taxonomy): Eukaryota > Metazoa > Arthropoda > Insecta > Trichoptera > Limnephilidae > Limnephilus > Limnephilus marmoratus. Next base: position 1,186,731 of record OU862929.1, on the reverse strand, counting down.
GGGGATGCCATAGTCTCACTGGCTTCAGACGGGAGCAGTTGGGACTCTTGTGCGGTATTCATATAAAAAAAAAGTCAATGAATTATATAAAGTATACATATTTTTTCGATTTTATGCCAACTCAGAATCAAGTCAACTCAACACCTTTTTCAAGTCTTTTGAAAAAACGAAGAATAAAAATTACAACCTAACCTAACGTAACCTATTTAACCAATTTTTTAATATATTTTTTTCATCACTTTTAATGACTTTTCAAAGGAGGTATTGAGTTGATTTTATTCTGAGTTGTCCGGTCACAATTGTTTCAAATGACTCCATAAAGTTTTGAATGTAGTAAAGAGTAATGTATCAATCTTATTTCAATAATAAAGAGAAGTGTTTATGTAAAAGAGTAAATAGGCGTCTCCCAATGTTGTTTTTGTTGGAATACCGTTTAATATTTATGTATAACAAAAAGGAAGTGTCGTAACCTTTTGACTGCGGATTTGCGTCATTCAATGCCCAACGTAATAGAGAACTCCAGTCCAATTTTTAAATTTTTTTTTATGAATAATGACCTTCTAACTTAAATAACTGCGTTTTTGTTTTTATTTTTAGAGTTAGTTTTAATAGTTAAAATAATTGTCAAAGTTTTAATTTTTCGAGACCCCCGGAAATATGGTAAATCGTGTGATGTCGTCACTCCCGAAAAATTAGTATGGGATTGGGCAATCAGCTGATCTACTGCCGCCATTTTGAAATCCGTTGTTCCATTGTTCGAAGTATTCTCCCTAGAAGAAGCATTACTTTTTTCATTCATTATTTTTTATGTGCAGTAGTTTTTCAATATTTTAAATAATAGAGATACCTCTATTTTTGATACTGAATTATTTAGGCTTAAATATTGTTTCAATAAACACTACAACTAAATCTCTATAAACAGTACGAAATAAAGAATAACATGAAATGTTGTTAATACTGATGGCTTGTGCCATACCTACATGTCAATTGATTTCAATACAATGTGATACAATTACTGGTGACGCATGACGTCAGCACTAACCAATCAATAGTACCGACTTTACAGTGTATTTTAACGAGATGTTAAAAAATGCACTTCTTAATATTTTTTTACGAACACTACGTTTAATATTATAAAAAAAACTTATATATTCAGAATCAGCGTTTATTGGTCTGTATGAACATATTTTTTTAAACTCATAATATTTTTTACTGGAGTTCCTTATTACGGCGCTCTTGAGGCGATTTTTCGCAAAAACAGCGCTATATAAGATGTCCAAATTTATTATTATTATTATTACGGCGGTGTGTTTCTTGCACCAACATTAAAGGTTAATGTTGGTCCGTAATTTACGGTATCAAAAGCAGTATAGTGATATGCTGTAAATGATCTCAGCCTGACAGAATTACCTAAATTGGGAGGTTATGATTCGGTTTCATGTTAAGACTATTTTCTCCGGGCAGTTATTGGGACTGATGACCTTGTTTTAAAAACTTACATCTATAAACTTCCCCGCCTCCCCACAGCGCGGGACGTAGGAGGGGTGCAGCAGCCAGATGCCGGCTGCGATGGAGGCCATGATCTTCTCGGACTTGGCGGGCTTGGAGTACAGCATGTGACTGACACTGAGGTCCAGCTCCGTGCCCTCGGTCACCGTGCCGCCCAACCGGTTTATGATGCTCACCAGATCCGCACGATTCTGGAAAATAAAAATAATTACATATTCGTCGTACATTATTTCCTTCCCAGAACTTCTTCTCCTTACGTTCCTTATTAAAGCCCTCCACACAGCCTAAGATGACATAGGCCCTGAGGGAAATTATTTTCCTCAGGGCCTCCTAATGTAAGGGCGAGCTAATGTAAGAAATTAAAGTTCCAAAACTGTACCTAAATTTCTCTAAATAAACAATAAACCGTGTTAATCTCAAGTGACCTCCCAGGTAATAGCCCAGTCATTCCGTAGTTAAAAAGGCCTTTAGCTTGCAAAAGGTCATGTAGTAGCGATTTTGATATATGTTGTTAAGATTGGGACTCTAAAGAAAAAAAAAAGTTTTCGACCTCAGGAGGGTCGAGCTCGATCCGCCATCTTGGATTGAAGGTCCCAAAATTCGGTTTTTTCTAAATAATTATGAAATGGTCGATTTTACAACCAAGTTGTTCAAGGTGAACTTGAAGAAAACTAAATTACGTACATTTTATGTTTACAGTTTTTTTTTGTAAGTCTAATAGGTAACGAGTTACGGTGGCGGAAATGTGAATATTTTTCTAAAAAATGATGAAATTCCCAATATGTGTTATTTTTCGGGTTATTCATTACATAACTAGCTGTTAAAAACCCGCTCCGTAGGGTTTTACTGCTAGGCCCTGTAGGCAGCTTTTGGTTTGGCTTCGCCCAGTTAGTGTTGGTGACCATTTTATACATGATTATATTATATAATATTTTTTTTTTCATATAATTATAATAATTTTGTTAACTCATTTCCACACTACTATGAGGTAGAGAACATGGCGCATATTTTATTGAGGTATCCCCTGTAGGTCTACTCCACAGATATACCAGCGATGGTAGATTTCGAAATTATTTTATATATTGGCTATTGCGTAATGATATTTTTTTGTTGATGCCGGTTGGTTGATATCGACATCTTAATAACAGTTTTCATCAATGTCATCTTCTAATTCATTGCCTGTGGTACTGAGATTCTGGGCTTCCATTGATAAAATCTCTTCATCTTCTTCCTCGACATCGATATGAACCTCTGGCGAATTTCGGCATATTTGACCATTACAGCACCCACACACAATAGAACAATTCAATCCAGCTTTCCTGCAGCCACATGCAATTTCGCATCCTTTTTTACAATTACATGAAATAAATTTCAATAAAGTCTCGGGTGCTGGTTTCTTTGTCATTCTTACTGGAACAAGCCCGTTGGTGCCACGTTTCCAGCCCCAGTTTTCTGGATTTTTTTGGATTCCATACCATTTTTGGACTTGGTGGTACGTCCTAAATGCATGGTACCGTGCAGCGTCGTTCGTTGGTGGCAAGATTGAATTTGCTTTTTGTTGTTGACTTTGCGAAACGTTGGTAGCGGACTTCTTCCAAGGTTTCCTTATCCATGTCCCCCCGTACAAAGCAACAAGAAAGCGTGTTCCTGCATCTGCTATGTCTTCTGGTTTTGCATCATGTTGTTTAAAGATTTCTATCATGGCATTGAGTCTTGTGTCGTTCTGTACAAGTGAACAAAATTTTGTTTTTCCTTGGTTGAAGAAGGACGATGTATCGCAGCCACTAAAGGCATGGAGAAACAGAATATTCTCAGCCGCTTCTTTGTATTTCACACTATTCGCGGAATACAGTCTTTCAAAAGTTTTGCCTCTCCCGGGTTTGCGAAGATATATACTACTTTCGGGTGGTGCCAATGCTGTTAGCAGAACTAGGAGATCAACGTCTTCGCCAATAACGAATACAGCGTCAAATGATGAACACAAGGGAATCGCAGTATTGACAATCAACTCATCAGCATCTTCTTCAGCCTGCTTAACTGTAAAATCAGCCTGTATAAATTGCTTTGTAAGCATCGAAATCAGACGGATTTTGTTATTTTCATTGGCTAAAAAACGTTCTTGTGAAACTTGAACTGGCATTGTTTCATCGAAAAGAACATCTGCAGACATATGCTTCTTCGATCGGCGAAGTCTTTCTGCGGTTTTTGTATTTTTTTTTCACCATCATCTAGCGGATATCCATCGAAAACAACAACTGCATGTGATCCATAGTGATGTCTTACATAGTGAACGTACTTCTCGCAAATTGACCCAAAAAAATCATTACCATTCCATACAACTTTATGTAAAAGGTATCCTCCATCCACAACATTAATTTTGCTACCTTCAAGTTGCACGCCTTCTGGAAGTTGTTCAAAAACACCATAAAATGATGATTTCGTACCTTTGCGCATTCCTTCTTCAGAGAAAAGCGACAAAGGAAATGGGGCGAGTTCGAATTTAAGGTAATCCTTCAATTCTTCGTCGGATTTCTTCAAAATACACACTCTCTGGAACAACATTAGCGGGTTGATGGAAATAGTTGTTTCGCCGATCTTGATGCTGCTGTTGACTGCTACTAATGGAATAACTTTGTCCTTACGTTTGAATTTAATAGATTCAAAATTTGTATACCTGGTAACCATGTTCGACATCCTCCGACGTCCGATAGACCGAGCGTCCAGGCATCGTCCAGTAACCAGGACTCAGTGTTGCCAAATCAGCTATAGACTAGGAGCCCACTATAACAACGTCAATCAACGTAATCGAGCACACGGATGATGCTATATAAGTATGTTGTTTGTGGGAATACGTTAAAATGATATTTTGTAATATGTTCTTACAAAAATTTATCAAGAAAACTTGAGTTTTACAATTTTTTGTCAAAATTGTCTTCTTTCTTCCGCTGTAACTCGTTACCTATTAGACTTACAAAAAAAAAACAATTTACATAAAATGTATGTAATTTAGTTTTCTTCAAGTTTGCCTTGAACAACTTGGTTGTAAAATCAACCATTTCATAATTATTTTGAAAAAACCAAATTTTGGGACCTTCAATCCAAGATGGCGGATCGAGCTCGACCCTCCCAAGGTCGAAAACTTTTTTTTTTCTTTAGAGTCCCAATCTTAACAACATATCGTCGCTGTGAAATCAAACCGGCATATCTGCAAAAATTGAGTTTTTGAGTTTTTGGTGTCAAAAAATTTCTTTTTTTGTCGTCTATTTTTATGTCGAACCGGCATATCGTAAAGTTGAATAAAAATCCGTCAGATGGCGTTGGGCCGGTATGCATTTTTGCGGGAATAGCCATTTTGTTTATCAGAAGACAGATCTATTGCGCAATACGCCAGTCGCTTCAAAACCTTCAAGGAGGAAAGACGTTCACCATGTAAGTAAAACTGAATTATCTCACAATAGTACATTTTTATTATTGCCCAGATTTGACTTATTGGCAGATAATCCGGTTTGCACTTAACAAAATCACTTAACATAACTAAAACAAACCGGCATATATGCCAAAATGTCGGTTTCCGGGTAAATTTTCTCCCGGCGAATAAAGCAAAATGTTAATTAAAACCGAAATATGTTTCAATAATTCAGTGTGAATTGTATCAAAACAAAGTTTCATGTGATGTTTTTGAAGATATGCCGGTTTATTTTATTCTTTCATAATCATTATGCAAGATATTTTACGGCTCACTAAGCTCAAAATCGACCCTTTTTTATTTATTTATTTCTATATATTACAGTATTTACCTAATTATTAACATTTTTACATAATATATTTGGCAATTTTATTATGTTGGGTGTAAGGTAGGTTTGAGAAGGTGAAACTGTGGATGGATAATGTTGTATATTTCGTAAACACCTCACTAGGAGAACCTGTGCTGAGGTGTTTACGTGTTTATGATTAAGGGTGACAAGTATTTATGTATTGTAGTGGAAAGTTAGTTTTTTTTTTTAATTTTAATGGTTATTGTGCATTGATTATTTAGGTAGTAACTTAAACTAACTACAACGTAGCTTTAATATTTTTCGTCAGATTACTTATAATGTTGTTGTTTGTTAAAGGAAAAAACGTATAGCTTTGATATTAAAACTAGCGTCAAAGAGTGAAAGGGGGTGGCAAGTGATTGCGCCAGATGCTTTGCCTCCGACACGAGTCAATTTAGAACGCAGTACTGAAGGTGTTCCTGAAACTAGCAAGACTGATATACAATTAGAGATTGAAAACCATGTTTCCCCTCAAGATGGTAAGTTCAGGTTTTGTCGTTTGATTTAAATAAATCAATATTGTTGGTCACTTGCATAAGCATTGATGTAGTCAATACTAGTATAGGAAGAACTCACTCACTCATTGCTCATTATTTTCAAACTTTTCCCCATGATGTAATTATTATAATATTAAATATCTATTATAACTTTTTTAGGATGTGAAGTTAGTGCATCAACGAACGCTGACCTGACTTCCATAGATCCAGTGGAAGTTCCTATAGGGTTAATGGATGTAAAAGCTTGGGTTGATAAGCTGCCTGATCCGTTGCTTCCAACATTATTTATGGATACAGAAAGCACTACTAATAATGTTCCTAAAAGCAAGACTGATTTGACTGAACTAAAAGCACTCTCTAATGATGAATGGGTGGAATGTGCATCTATACAAGAAGAGATCGAAAACCACATTTCCCCTTCGACTGGTAAGTTCAGGCTTTTGCCATTTAGATTTATATAAATCAATACTGTCCGTCGTTTGCATGATCATTGGTGACTAATAGATAAATATATATATTTTTTTAAATTTTAGAATGGGAAGTTACTGCACCAACGATGATTGACTTAACTGCGGTAGATCCGGTAGAAGTTTCATTGGAGGAAATGGCACAAGAAGTTCAGAAGTCCGGTTTGGCCGATGATATTGTTACGGGTCAATTATTGGGGACTGAAAGCTTCAGTGTCAATATTAACACGGACTCCACTGATGAGGAAGACCAAGACCCATTTCATAATTCTGATGACGATGACGTCGACCCCGATTATAATACATTAAATTCTGTCTCCGAAAGTGACAGTGAAAGTAGAGATGAACCGGCGACTGGGATTGAAATTGAAAATGCAAACGAACCAATTACAAGAAAGAGGAAAAGAGGCAAATTTAATAAAAGAACTTTAGCAAAGAAGATGCGAAACTGCGGAGAGGAATACGAGTCTAAAACCCGAGGAAGAGTGAACAAACGAAACATGAAGCCTCCTTGCCACAACTGTAAACTTAAGTGCACTGAAAAAATTGATGAGAACTATCGGAAAGAAATTTTTGCAATGTTTTGGGGAATGGGAGACTTGCAAAGACAAAGAGAATTCATTAAAGATAGCACACAGACAGTTGTTCCTAAGTATCAGAGGATTACATTGAATAGTAAAAGGGAAAGGGGCTCTAATCAATCATACTCGATAATGAAAGATGGAGAAAAAATACGGGTATGCAAACAATTTTTTAAAAACACTTTTGACTTATCGGACAGAGCTATTCGTACAACCTTTGCAAAAACAGACAAAAGCACAGGTGTGCTAAGCTTGGAAATGAGAGGCAAGCATGGAAAGGATCGAAAATTGGATGAAGAACTCGTGAAGAGTGCAAAGGAGCACATAGAAAAAATTCCCCGAATTCCAAGTCATTACTGCAGATCTCAAAGTTCTCGGGAGTATATCGATGGTGGAAAATCTATAGCCGAACTTCACAGAGATTATTTAAAAGAAAGAAGGGAGTCAAACCTTGCAGGAATCAGCTACTGCCAGTACAGAGCTATTTTCAAGTCATACAATCTTTCTTTTTTCACACCGAAGAAAGATCAGTGTGATGTTTGTCTCATTTACCAAAACACGAAACAAAATACGACCGAATATGAGAATCATATTCTAGAAAAGGACTTATCCAGACTGGAAAAAGAGAATGACAAGAAAACCACAGATTCAACCGTCATAGCAGTATATGACCTACAGGCAGTGCTGTCGTGTCCGCAGGGGGATGCGTCTTCCTACTACTACATTTCAAAGCTAGCCGTTTACAATTTAACAATTGCTGAACTGAAGGGCGACAAAACGGTAAACTGTTACACTTGGGATGAGACACAGGGAAAAAGAGGCGTGATTGAGATTGGGAGCTGTGTGCTGAAATATCTGCAACATGTAAACGACAAAGCTGACTGTCAAGTAGACGTCGTCTTTTACAGTGATAATTGTTGTGGACAACAAAAAAATAATTTTATGATGGCAATGTATAAATATGCTGTCACGACCCTAAAAAACATAAAATCTGTCACTCATAAATTTTTGGTAAAGGGCCACACCCAAAACGAGGGGGATTCGGCTCACTCAACAATCGAAAAAGAAGTGAAAAGAGCACTTCGAAGCGGACCCATTTACTTACCTTCACAATACACAATGGCCATGAAAACGGCAAAGAAAAGTGGTAAGCCTTACCTGGTTCACGAGTTAAGTCATGAGGACTTTTTTGATATAAAAGCTTTGAAGGACTCTCAAGTAATTCTACCTATATCAGACATTCAAATGTTTAAAGTAATTAAAGACGACGACAAATATTACTTCAAAACATCCTACGGATCACATGCCTGGGAGGAGGCGAAGAAAAAGAATAAACGGGGCAATGGGAGCGTTAATCCAGTTCTGATGAAAGCTTATTCAAAAAGACTAACAATTGATGAGAAAAAGAAAAATGGTATCGTTAAGTTAGTTACCGCCGGGATAATACCGACAATTTATTCTGAATTCTATAAAAATTTGTGAAACTCTGAATTTACCAGCAAAGGAAGAGCAATATTATGTTAATATTGTTGTTTAAAAAAAAATTGTGAAACAATACATTTTTTTTCATTTAAAACATTATCTTTTTTTTCTACCTAAAACGTGTTCCAAAAGAAGAATCCACTGTGTCACAAAAGCAAAAATTACACTGATTTTAAAGTCATACTGGCATATCTGCATATTTCTCTTAATAAGCAATTTCTTATTTATTTGCAACAACTACTTCAATAAGAAGTATTCATCAAAATTTTATTCATGTATAAGGTGGCTTTGAGGTGAACCAAACGGACGCTAAACGGAAAATATCACATGCGAAAACTTTAAAGCGCTCTGGTGACAAATATGCATTTTGCAGATATGCCGGTTTGATTCCACAGCGACGATATATCAAAATCGCTACTACATGACCTTTTGCAAGGTAAAACTACGGAATGACTGGGCTATAAGTATGATCCTGTATATTTTCTGCCTGTACAGTACACTTTTACGCAGCATCACATCCATTGGTCAAATCATCGTACATAAAGTTTTGTATCGTTGATTGATGTAATTTTTAGCCAAAAGTTGTTATAATGGTTTGCCTAGTTTGTAGTTGGAAGTAAGATTGCAGAAATGTTATAAGTCTGTACAGCGCCCTTGAGGTGATTTTTCACAAAAATGGCACTATACAAATCATCCAAATATTATTAATATTAATATTTGACCTGATTATCATTACTAATATTAGTATTTATTCTGACCGGCTCATCTATAATAATATTAAGTTACAGATATTTTATAATTTGTAAATACAGGATTTAGATAAAAAAAAAGGTCTTACATTAACATTCTGCGACAAAATGAACTTGTACACTTTAGGTTGGTCCGCCTTTGAGGAGGGAAGAGTGGCAGCTGCGTGCGTCGTGTCGTCCCATCCCACTGTGTACGCCTGCGAATCGCTGCAACTAGATGGCGCCACTGAAACAACATCAAAATTGTCAATCAAATGCAGCGGCAGATACTCTACCATTGAAATTTAAAATGTTACTTGAAATGGCTTCAGTTATGTTTCGTGAGCTAAGTTAGTTTTTACCACCTGAAACACAGAATTATTATTTTTTTTTAAGTGAAAACTTCTTTAGCAGCGTTGCGATTTGAAACTTTATGAAACGAAAAAGGGACACTAAAAAGAGGTAAACACATATCTATAGGATTTAGCCTGCAAGGGAACGGGATAGTATAATCGGTCTCCTCTTTGTGTGGTGCTTCGTAGCCTCCCCACTCTTGTCTACTTTAGTTTTCTGAAGGTTTCACTTCAACCGCGTGTGAACTGCACACAATTTTTTTTTAGTGTGTGTCAAGAGTCCCAACTGCTCTAGTCTAGAGCCAGTGTGAATATGGCCTCTCCAATTGGTGCATGTTGTGATGCTGAAAGTAGTGGGGAGGTGAATAATATAGGGAAGAGGAAGGTGGGGAAGTATCTGGCTATTCAGATCTGGTCACCAAAAACGGCTAAAGCCTTTTCAAGTAACTTTTCAATTCTAAATAGTAGTTTTTCACCAGGGCGATACTGAGAATGTGCCACAAATGTATGATAGATTATTTTTAATTAGGACGGGTAGTATAAAAAAATTTGATGAATTCGTCAAATATTTGAAGTTGATTTTCACGTTCTAGGGAAGTTTTATTCAAGTTCTGTTATTATATTACTATAGGCCAGTTGCTGCATGAAACTGAAATAATCACAGAATTTGAATAGAACTTACACAGAAGATGGAAATTAACTTCAAATATTTGATGAATTCATCAAATTTTTTGAAACAATCCATCTTTAATTTTGACCTGTAGATGGTTCAATACGAGCATACCCAAGAAAATTTAGAAATGTATAAGTTTGTACAGCGCCCTTGAGGTGATTTTTCACAAAAACAGTGCTCTACAAATCATCCAAATATTATTATTATTATTAAAGTGAGTAGGTTAGAGCTACTGGTGGTAGCCATACTCTCTCAAGCAGATAAATCTCAGAAATTAGTTTGAAGTTTGATTAGTTAAAAGTTTGGCCTTGGTTAATCTTACCCGCAGTATCCACATGACTCTTGGGTGATTCCTCGGCGGGTGAGGGAGTGTTGAGGGTCCTGGCCAGCGAGGACTGCGGAGTGCGGCCGGCGCTGCTCTTCCTCGCCATGATGAAGGTCAGGCGCGTGAGGCTGTTCTGCACGTCCATCAGTTGGGCCGATTTAACAGCGTTGCTTTGCTCTGGTGTTGACGGTGTCTGAAATTATGCAATAATTCGTTGAAACTGAGAGAAACGAGTGAGGGAAGAAATATTCATGTATATTTCAGGAATGGAATTTGCAGCACGATCAAGTGAAATGTTTTATATTTTTTTTGAATTTGCTTTGAATATCTAAATTTGACGACCCGGTCGTAATGGTAATCAGCATTATTTTTTTGTAAATTAGCTCCATACAGAAGTCCTTGAGAAAAATAATTCCCCTCAGGGCCTATGTCATCTTTGGGAATGCTGTGTGGAGGGTATTTTTAGGGAAAGGAAGGAGGGGAAGTTCTAGGAAGGAAAAGATGTAAGGGGTGGGTAGGAATCTGGAGGTCAGTGTGACCAGAAGTGACGGAGAATGAATTCATCCAAATTCATACTGCGGTCCAAATCCTTCTGAGAGTCCTGCTGGAAAGGTCAAAAGATCTCCCCCAACCAGTCTCTCCCGATCCGACCTGCCACGCTGTTGGTGAGCAGAAGCATCCGCCGCCAAGATCTGCACAAATTTGACCCCATGAACCCGGGCACTCCTGCTAAGTCAACAAACGTAGCAAACCACTTGGGGTGATTTACGGCAGAGGTGCTGATTATTCAATAAATGGTTCCCAGAGCAGCGGTACCCATACCCGCCTCCCAAATTGCAATTACATTTTAAGATTTAATTTACACGGAAATGTGTCGTATTTTTATAAATTAACTCAAATATCTGAATTTGAAAACTCGGCCGCGACGGTAATCCGGACTTCCGCGGAACAGATAATATTTCTCACTTTGGTAGTAAGGGAAACACAATGATTTCTAAGAGACCTCTATGAGTTGTTCCCAAAAGTGGACAAATTAGCCTGAGGGGTTAGTTTAGAAATGTTTAATAATCACCTGTTCCTCGTTGAGCTTCCTTTGCTTCAGTGGAGGGGTGTCTTCAGAGTCCTAATTGAGGAAAGGATAAAAAATTAAATTCTTGTTAAGATTTCAGGTTGCTGTAGTAAAAAACACACCCCTCATTCAGACGGTACTTTGAATTTATTCACAATAAAACAGTTATACGATGATTTGCACTTTTTTAAACTCTATCAGATCAGCCCCGGCTCGGTCCTCTGTTCTAAAACAACTGTTTTTTCCTGCTTACGAAATAGAAAGAAAAAAGTTTAATGGAGCTCATTATTTATACAAGCTCGTATTTATAAAAACAAAAGGTCGAAAAAACCAATACAATAACAAATGAGCTGACAAAATGCTTTTTATAATTGAGTCATGTAGTAGCATCTACATTACCACATAAGCAAGAGAACTGCTCTATCATGTAACCAGTGATTAACAGAAATGACAGTAGGGTTTAGTCAAGCTCCAAACCTAATAAGTAATAATTTAAGTTTTACCCTATAGAGGGCAATAGTTGTAACGTAATTATTTTCATGGTTCTTATTCAGTCGGTACTTGCTCAGAATGAGTACCTATTATTAATTTCGGCGTGCCGTTGGAACGATGCAGAACAAATTCAAGTTGCCTGGAACGTTTCTCGATTGTTTTTTAGAGAAAAAAGAAAAAACTGTTATAAGGGCGACGTCATGACATAAGAAGGAATTTGTCGGAAGTTTGGTTGGTAAAGAGTTTGAACTCGTAAATGATTGTGTAAATTTCTCTATCAGCGACTTTGCTTCGTAACAGAGTTGTTGCTTGATGTAGTCCGGGTTTTTGTTTAACAAGCCAGGGAGGCTAGTGCGAACACCTACAAATTGGTGTTGTGAAGAATTAATGCTTGACACTCGTAATGACGCGGAAAACAACCCACCGAAAAATAGCCATCGGGATTTTCTGATCACAGCTTGATAAATTGATGTTTTGGGCGGGCGTGCTTACAGCCACGTACAACCCAATATCACTGAGGACAACTTTGATGAAGAGTGCAGGCACTTCTTAAATGATATTTACAGTCTAGAACTGCGGGTTATATCCTTTCAATGCTCAGAATTGGCCATTGGACGCATTGTGAGCAGCGGGCCTCTGTGGGTGGACTGGAATCTCGGCTCCTTTACGGTGTCATGGGCTTGCGAAGCGGCAGCTCTGGGGCTCTTCTCCAGCTATCTGGAGCCCTTGTCGATGAGGTTAGAAGAGGTGTGCTATGTTAACTATCGCAAGCTATGAATGATCATTTGGAGTGGATTCTACTAAAATAACTGAATTATCTCTCTCTCTCTCTATCTACATTTTTTTTGAGTTTACAAAGGTATTTATGTAGATTATGTTTTTGCTTGTCAATAATAACAAGTACATTTTGTTTAATGCGAGTTCTTTTATTTACATCAGATAGTAGCTTTCTTTTATCCCACGCAGGACCCTGAGATGATGATGAGAGCTCGTGTACACGGAATTTCTCTGCTAACTGAGAAAGGTACGTGTCATTTTTGGCGCCCAACGTTTTAAAGAGGGTAGATTACTCTCTTGGTGCACGATAAGAGGCTACTATCTGTTATTTACTATCGTTACTATCTGTTATTTACTATAAAATATTTTATATTTTTTAAGTTATATTATTAAGTTATAAAATATTTTTTTTTTTTTTTAAATATTTCATTACTTATTTTTTTTTTTTTTTTGAAAAAAAAAGATGGCGTTATATACAAAATTACATCGTGGTCCTCTGCATTCTGCGTGCGAGAATCGCAGAAGATCACCGCTCATCAAATAAAATACGGACGCGTATATTTTGATGACAATTTTTGGTGAGAATATTAGCCCTCATGTGTTTATATTAATTAAAATCTTAGGTTACTTGTACATATTTATAGGTAGACGTTTATATATAATTAGCTATATTTAGTTACAGGTATACATAAATTTATAAATAGTAATTTGCGAATATTATTAGAATAATTAATACTAGTTTTACATAATTAGGTTTATTAAAAAACTATTGTTTTTTTTTATAATTTTTCTTTTTATGCGGTGGCATGAAGGAATACCAAGCCTTCATACTGCTTCATTTATTTTTTTTCTTTTGTGTGACACTTTGCTCACGTGTCTTGAAGCTTGGTACCTCCAAGGCATGTGCTCGGAGTGAGCACTACATTCTAGTGTACTGATGATAGACTTCATTTATTTATCCTCGTTGGACTAGAATAGGAACATCTCCACAAGAGATGTTTCTCTGATCTTAGTGATCAGTGGCGCCCAAAAAATTAGTTTAGGTTATAGTTTTTAATATGGCTTAGACTGTACTGAGATATATTGTTGGTTTTCGTTCGGAATGATTCTATTTTTTTTTAAAGAGACGGTTTATCTTCTTATTACAATTATTTTAATGACGCAACAACACACGTGTATATTGGTACGTTCCGTCTGCACTACGGACATGTTTTTTGATTATTTTTGTTATATTTTAAGTCAGAACCCTTCTTTCATAGATGCATTGGAGTTCTCTTATCTTATAGTAGTTACCTTCATATTGCTTTTTTAACAACTAGCTGGTGTACCCAGCTTTGCTCAGGGAGTTGATAAGAGATTGAACGTATTATACGTTATATACCCCTACCAATGGGTAACCCCACCCATACAAAAAAGACTTCGAATGGTCCACAATGTTCCAGAACATTCCAAAACATTCGAGAGTGTTCTGGAATGTTCCACAATGATCTGGGATGTTCCCAAATGTTCTGGACTATTCCAAACATTCCACAACATTTAAGAATGTTCCGAGACGTTCTGGAATGTTGTGGAATGCTCTAAAATATTCTCAAATGTTCTAGAATGATCTAAAAATTTCTAGAGGGCAAAACTTCCAGCCCTTACATCTTCAAAAGCACGCCCTTCAGGTAAAAATGGAAACCTTCTTCATAGATGGGGGACAGAGGACTAACACACCATATAACTCCTTTGATCGTACCAGGACTCGTTTCTAAGTTTTAGCGGGACGCACACTCTTGTACGCTTTCTTTTATAATATATACATTGTGATGTGATATTTCAACACAAAAGTTAACACAAGTGGTAAACATAAAAGTACGACGTGAATTAAGAGACATTATTTTGCATGTCTCTTGAAAACTTCAAGGTTTATGTTGAAAATATTAAGAGACATGTTATTTAGCAGCACCATACCCTATGTTATGCTGTGCTAAGCCAATATGTTAGTTCTGCTGTTTAGAATGCTTACTAGATCGTGGTGTCACCCCTTGCAGTAGTTGTTGGTACAAACAACTTAATAGCATTCCAAGAGGTTCGGACTATCTATTATTTTATCAAATTATGCAGAATTTTATTACTGTGAGGGCCTCAGTCTTTCTCGACTGAAAACTTTGATAGTGCATCTCAGAGAACAAGTCCAATGTGTCCATGAATAGTTTATACTTTTCTTAGCTGTTTATAACACAAAATAATTAATTAAATGAGGACAATATTAGCAAAACTCGATAAAAAATCTGAAAATAGAAAAATCAGAAAAAGAGAGGGCGCAGCTCTACCAACTGAGCTAATGTGTCCCTATCCGATTCGGTCATATTCAACTGTATCAAACTTCGACTAAGAACTACCAACATTATCTTCATTTTCTTAACGTATATTTTTATTGGCTGCTATTTTTATGTATAATTGCAAGACTCAAACCTGAACTAAATGCTATCTAGGTAGTGTCTTGGATAAATTTTATCCATTTTTATTTTTAATTATGCGACATCTCTTGACTTTTCTGCAAGTCTAGGATGAATATTCAACTCCATCAAAAATCTAAAATCAGAAAAAGATATGGTCACATCTAGGACTCGAACCCAGGACCTTCGCCTTGCTGGGGTGCAGCTCTACCAACTGAGCTAATGTCCCTACCCGATTCAGTCATATTTAACAAAATAATTGCTTACGCTGGGCTGAAGTTGTCGACGGGCTTGGGGAGTTGTATCATTCTCATTGTATCGGGAGAAGAATCTCCGGCTCAATTCTGAGATTGGCTGAAAAAAAAAGTAATATTATCAAAAACAATTCACAATCCTTTTTTATCTATATATATATAAAAATCAAAATATGTTAGCTTGGGTTTAGGTATGTATTTGAGTATACGAGAATATAAGATATCTATGCGTTGCTAAACCATTCATCCGATTGCAATGAAACTTTGGGGATTTGATGTGTGCATACCCGCGATGGTTTCTATATACAATAGTGAGCTCTGGTGTCATGAAATTATGCATTGCTAACCATTTGCGTGATTGTGATGAAACTTTGGGGATTTGATGTGCGCATGCCCGCGAAGGTTTCTATTAGTGTCCGACCGAACTTTCAGTTTCGGCCAAAAAACGAATTTCAGATTAGTTTCGGTTTCAGCCGCCATCCAGCCGAAACTAAGACCGAAACCGAAACTGAATTTGGGAGGTTTCGTTCTGCAATCGGACATGTTCGGTGCACTGAACTGCGAGCCACGAAGTGTCATTTTGCTGCGTCCGCGCTCATAGTCGGGTCAGGACAGATCAGGACTTATTCGGTTGTTTGTATTTGCTCCGCGAACTTTGCGGTAGTTTGGTTTATTTGTTGTGAAATTGGAGGTGTTTATACTTAACATTATTTCGAAATAGGTAAGTTTTATTTCGCTCTTGAAATGATTTAGTTCATGTTAGGCCCTGAGGAAAATAATTTTCCTGTGGGCCTATATCATCTTTGGGGATGCTGTGTGGAGGGCTTTTTTAGGGAAAGGAAGGAGAGGAAAGTTCTGGGAAGGAAAAGGGGTGGGTAGGAATCTGGGATTCAGTGTGTCCTGGTCATCCACCTTAGGGGGTTAGTAGGGGTGATCTATGGCAGAGGTGTTGGTTATCCAATAAAGTTTCCCGGTGCGGCGGTACCCATTCCGGCCTCCCAAATTATTTTGTTCTTAAGATGAAAGAGTATCTTGTTTTCTACATTTTATTTTGTTATTCGTTAATAATGTTCAAATAGATAATACCTACAATATTTTTTTCAATATTATTTACGAAGCGATTTACGATTACGATTTCAAAAAGCATAAATAATTTATTTGAAATAAGGAGTGATAATTATGTTATGTTTATTTTTATTTCAAATATCAGAGACCGACTGATTAATACAAGATTTATTATTTATTAGACAAATAAAGATTTATTAGACAAATAAAGATTTATTAGACAAATAAAGATTTATTAGACAAATAAAGATTTATTAGACAAATAAAGATTTATTAGACAAATAAAGATTTATTAGACAAATAAAGATTTATTAGACAAATAAAGGCTGATTGATTAAGATGGACTATTTTTTTCCATGAAAACATGACCTTATACGGAAGTTTCAGTTTCGGCCGTAAAAACTAGTTTCGGTCGGACACTAGTATCTATAATACAATAGTGAGCTCTGGTGTCATGAAATTATGCATTGCTAAATGTGATTGTGATGAAACATTGGGGATTTGATGTGCGCATGCCCGCAGTGGTTTCTATATATAATAGTGAGCTCTGGCATTATGAAATTTGTATAAAAAAATTGCAATAGGTGGTACGCGAGCTGTTCGAAAACTGAATGTATGGGTCTGAATGAAATGCGGAAGGGGGGAGGGGAAGTCGGGAGTGGGAAGGCGGAGAAGAAACGTGCAAGGGGAAGGGGAGCGAAAGGGGAACGGGACAATTGGGAAAGGACACGCAAGGAGAAACAATTTCTTTATCAAGTGGCCTAGCAACACATGCCGGGAACTCGATAGTCATTTATAATTATTACAACTTATTTCACAGACATTTAAATTAACAGACCTGCCCTAAAATGAAATCTGGGCATCATTTCGATGAGCTGGTTTCAACTAGGAGGGTTCGAGAATGCTTTGAATAAATCACAACATCAGTCGTGCATTGACCACCGAAGAGCGCATATTGAAATAACCAGACGCTGCGCAGAAAAGTAAAGTTGGCTAAAGCAAGGCAAAGGTTTACAGCGCAGTCATTGTGGGACTTTTCTGCGCAGGATCTGAATGTTCGTTATTAAACAAACCGCCTGGCATAGCGACACTAAAATTGAGTGAGGTGGGTAAATTATACCACACTTAAAATATTAAATAGTATAACAAAACATAAAATTTTGGAATTAAGCCCAAACTTTTGTTTACCCAATTTAGGATTTGTAGTTTTTTTTTTTAATGTCAATACTGCACAAGAGTCCCAACCACCTGGAGCCTATAACAGCCTGAGACTATAACATCCCCAATTGGGGTTCGTAGTGAGGCTGAAGATAGTGGGAAGGGGAAGGAGATGGGGAAGAGGAAGGTAGAGAAGTACCTGGCTATTCAGACCTAGTCAACAAACATGGATAAAGCCATTTCAAGCAAAGTTTCAATTCTGAATGGTGGTTTTACACCAGAGCGTTATTGAGAGTATCTTCCACTCTGGTAAGTGCCACAAATATAACTTATATTATTTTTAATTGAATTAATTGTTAAATAATACAAATCAATTGAATAAAATTTGCTTGCAAATGCCGGGAATTAAACCCACAACCACCGGATTGCAAGTTGAGAGCCTTACCCCTCAATCACACAGGCCGGACTAGTAATTCGTAAGAAGATTTTATTTTGGAGGACTGAACGGTGATTTTTTATTTATTTATTTATTGATGCCCAATTGGGCTTTTACATATCAACCATTTATTGGCAAATCACAGAAAGGAGACAGTCAATTTGATTTGTTCCCCTTTTCTCGATCGTCTATGACTTATTTCAATTTATTTGTTCATCACAAGGTTCTATGGCAAAGCGCAGTGGAAAGCTTCTTGGCTTTGAAGTCAGAGGATGCGGGTTCAAAAACAACTTTGTAAACACTATATTCTAGGTATATTCTGTATTTGTGTGTAGGGACTGTATTTCTTACTGTGTCCTTGGGCCCGTTCTTAGCTCTAGGAGCAGGCAGCTGTTCGCAGAATTGCCAGAGTTTCTTCTTAGACTCTGCAGACATGTGTCCCGTGTTGGGTCGCAGCAGGCGGCCAAATGGACTCTCCGGTGTCGCCATCTCTATTTCAACTGAAAAAAGAAAACATTTGTATGATATGATTTTATTTACCTCCTTCTTTAGTTAACTTTTTGGACAGCATTACAGTGTTTGCCATCAGGGCAGAGGGCAGAGGGCAGAGGGCAGATGGCAGATGTGTTCGAGGATTGTGGTGAAGCGTGTGCTGATTCAACTCAATTTATTCATTTTGAAAACATTACAAAATTAAAATTTCAAAAAGAGAAAAATATTAATATTGGATAAGCGATTTAAGCAATTTAAACATCAATGAAGCACAATCAGAGCTTGTCGTCTAAGTTGTGCTTCATCGATGTTAAACAAATCCATATTCGAAGCGATTCTATTTAATAACAAAACGGTTCTCCCGACTGGCCGACCATTGGTACGTTAGTTCTGCGAGCCGGGAGATAAAACAGTCTATGCTGTCGGTGACGGAGATAACTATCGGGAACATAGAAACTAATGCTCTCCATGGTAGCCGACTTTTCAAACCATCCACGAATCAGTCTAAAGAAATGTTTTACTTATGTATGTGTTGACGCAACAATGAATACCTACTTTCTAACAATACGTATGTGACGTTTACTATGTACCTGTGACATTGTGGAACAATAACTCCAAAGGAAGAATCGGTCTGTTAAAGGAACCAGTGCTATGATCAACTGATCTCTCAGTTCTTTAATATTGACCATGCTAAAGAAGCCTCTGTGCAATGATAACCAATCTAGTGATCTCTCAGTGTGTGTGGTTGGTGTCTATTTAAGTAATTCGTGCAGTTATCACCCCTTATAATACCGCGGCCACTTTAATATCGATTTGTACTGAAACTTGTCTAGTGCCTAACCTCGTGAGTCCTCGGTGCCATAATATTGAACCTCAAAAAAATCCAAAAATAAACAAAAATTTTAACAAAACAAAAAAACCACTTCAAAAAATGCACTAAAAAGAAAAAAAATAATTTCGTATTCTTCTACAACCTAATAATCATCTTACTTTTTCTACTCATCAATATGTAGGTACGATTGTTATTTTTGAAGTCGGTGTCAGTCAAAGTAGGTTTGTAACTACATACATAGTTATAGGTGAGATGTGCTTGTGTCGCACGCGCGACTTGACGAGGCTAGAGGCGAGAGCGGGGCCGCGGCGGGAGGGGAACTATCAAATGACCACGTACCTTGGCTGACACCGACTCTAAAAATAACAATCATACCTACATATTGATGAGTAGAAAAATTAAAATGATTATTAAGTTGTAGAAGAATACGAAATTATTTTTTTACTTTTTAGTGTATTTTTTTAAGTCGTTTTTTTGTTTTGTTAAAATTTTTGTTTATTTTTGGATTTTTAGTGAATCTGAAGTACACTAACTAATTTATCTGAATATGGGTAGATATACTAAACGTGCTGCTCATATGAGACAGACGTTACTTGACCATAACGACGTTACGGTAGGTGACTCAAAGGTCCGGATAGCCTATAAAAGATTCGGCCGAGTATCGTTAATTTGCTCCTAAGAATTGAAGAGTTCCGTTACTTTGTCATGGATCCCATGTTCAGAACCTAATCAAACTCTCATTAAACTACCCTTGAAGTACATCCTTTCCAATAAAAAAAGAATCATCGAAATCGGTTGGCGTGATATTGAGTTATTCGTCTATTTGTCGCACACATACTGAATGCTAATTTAAGACTTATATGGTTTTCTGATGGATGCCATTGTCAGAACTGGACCAAATTGAAATGGGACCACACGGGAAGCACCAGCTTTCAAATAAAAGAAGAATCATCAATATCGGTTCACCCAGTCGAACGTTCTGAGGTAACAAACATAAAAAAAAAATTAAAAAATACTGTCTAATTGAGAATCTCCTCCTTTTTGAAGTTGTTTAATAACGTGTGCCGTGGGAAATTAAGGTGAATCAGATTCCCTTCCAGTATCCATTGTTTACACATTCCCATAGCTGTCATTTTGAAAACTCACAATTCTGATTGATTACAGTCCAATTGATTTGCAGCCAAGCTACTACTATGCAGATGCGATACCTTGTTGCAGGCTCCAATCCTGGTATTACAAAAAGACATTTACATGCTTTACTTCAAATATGTTCAGGAATCGCTGGTTAAGTCTTTCGGATGTGTGCTGATACACTCTGTATATATCAGCAGTCGGCAATAAGTTTTGGTGGCGGGCCGAGTTCGCATAAATATGCGAATGACGACATCATTAGTGCGTGTGCTAGCCTCCTCATTCAGCAAGTTTGTGACTGTCCGTCTGATCACCCGTTGTCATCGTGCTTCGTGTCCCGTTGTCATCGCGCCTAGCAGTTAGCAGCATCGTTTAGCGCAAAGATATGATCATAACATGTTTTGAAATATCACGACCATCCAGTTGTATATAGTTATTAAATCCCACCGGCATTGCTTATTCTTAAAAATTTACATTTATGTTTTTTTCACAAGAACTAGATATGAAAAAATATGTATGATTGTGACCGACAGTGTGCCAAGTATGGTGGGAAGGAAAAATCGTTCGTTCAGAGAATCTCCACTTCGCAGGCTGTCAATTGCCGATCGCTGATATATATCATTAAATGTTCAACTGTCTCTCTGCTCACAACATTAAATATTCAAAAATTATTAATAAATTCTGGTTCAGTATCAATAGGAGAAGGTGCTCCTTTGCCATTGTGTTCATATAAAGCACAGGTGGAGTCTAAAAGACCGTGCAAATGTGTTGCAGACTACGGAGAACTTGCCAACGAATGCCCGCTTCGTTCATTCCCCACAGAGTTGACGAAGTCCGTAGAAACTCCTGCTCTTGTTCCTTTCAGAAATTGAGCATCACATTTCAAAACCTTCAATCTAGTTCTTTGACTTGCTTCCAATCGAGCAAACCGGATAATGGGCACTTCATTACATGTGTTGGCAGCACTTACATGGATTCCTGGGTGTCTTGATGGGATCGGAGGGCATCTCTCCTCGCTTGATAGCCTGTAATCTCCTCCGAGAAGTGGGACTGAAGAGGGCGAGGTTTGGTGTGGAGAGGGCATTGTCCATCGGTGGAGTGCTGACACTTTCATCTAAAAACACATTAATATTCTGAATGGTTGACAACAAGCGTACACAGTTAGGTTTAGGGAACTCTTAACAGAACTCTTAACTATATCATAACTTAACAGATGATGATTTTATATTGATTTGATTAAAACCCTCAGGCTAATTTTTCACTTTGGGGAGCAGCTCTAATAATTCTCACAGAAATTGCCGTCATGGTGAGAAATTTGATCAAAGTGGTGTTAGAAAGAGAAAACACCACGCTTTATATTCAAATCTAGAAATTAACCACAAAAAAGTTTAAATGTGCACCTCCATGAAAATAAAGATTCCCATCGCAATTTGAGAAAAATGTATGAAACTTCGTAAATTTTTATTAATAATTTTTTTATAAAAAGACATTTGTTTTATTTTCGTTATCACTAATTTTAGTTAAGCGTCGATGACACAGAGCGAGTTTACAAGCTACTATCTGGAAAATTCACTTTATGTTAGTAAACTCGCTCAGTGCCATCGTGTTACTTGCTAACTAGCAGATTGTTGACAATCTACGAAAAAAGTTAAAAGGTCGTCAACTTTACTCGCCACACGCTTGCTCGTGATTGGTTTATTTGTTTTTCAAGATGGCTGCCAATAAACAGCTGATTTCGACTGTCAAACATCACAGAATTAGTTCACGCAGGCGTCGTTATTCTTGTTACTGGCGCTAGCAGCGACCTCAGTTTCCTACGCTACTGAGCGAGTGGACAGTTTTGTGTGTCATCATGACAATCTCACTCGCCGATTTACCCGCTTTTAAACTTTTAGCTTGTAAACTCGCTCTGTGTCATCGAGCCTTTAGAAAAACTTAAGGTGAGCCAACATAAAAACTTTTTTATGTTCGAATTATAAAATTGAATATTTCAAAAATTAAATGTTTATTTCTAATATGTAATAACATTTCAGAGCGTATTTCATCACATTTGAAAAAAATTATCTAGTTTTTAGATACTGTTACGGTACGCATTTCAAATAAGACAACAGTTGAACATAATGACGACACAGTCTCGCAAACAACCGCGGCGCGGTCGGTGTATTCCGCCTTCTCCCCTGGCAAGAAGGAACACACCGCACCCCTCCGCGGCATTCCGCAGAAACCAGCCGACCGCCGCCTGAGAAGCTGTGTCGGTCGAAGTACGCTCCCTAATTCCCGCGTGACGCCGTTTGCAATGGCGATCCGTTAAAACCCGATTTGAACAGTAAAAGTACGAGGTCGCGAACATGACACTCTCTGTGTGGAGTTACCACTGCCTGGTAGAGTGTTGGAGCTACCTGCGCTGACCATGGCCTGCTGCCCCGGTTTCCTGCATCAGACCACCAGCTGTGAGTTAAGCCTCAATTTCCCTCTTAATTAATGTGTCCCACAGTAATTCTCGGTTGAAACGACCACATTCCCGGAGAGATTTGAGAGACCCCTACGTTAGGAAATACCTAGTTAGGCATTGTGTTGTTTTGTGACTAATATTGTGTTTTGCTAGATGTTGTAATTGTGTATACCAGACAATATAGTTATGTTTCACCCAACTTCCTCTTTCATTTGATGGGACCACGTGGGCGGGTTTGGCGAATACCTATGTACCATTTAAACCTAGTTACCTACGACCTTGACGAGGAGAGGATTCCTGCCTGCTGACGACTTGAGCTAGCCGAGAGCAAAAGGTAGGTGGGCCCACCCTCCCTTGGGACTGCTACAATACATTCAGAAATATTCCATTTATCTTGATTTGGTTAGTTAGTTAATTAATGAGGTCTTTAGCCGTAACTCGTGATATTTCAAGAGCTTTCTGAATTCCGTTTCTCCAAACTCAAATCAAATGAACACATATACAACATCTTTCTATTCTTCTTGCTTCGCTAGTATGGCTCCATTCATTAATATCATTAATGAGTCAGTAAATTTGTATTATTCAAAAAGTTGTGTATACAGTGAAACCCTCATAAGAAGTTTTCCTGCTTAAGTTTTTCTTTTTCGGTCTCTTGGAAAACTTCTTAAGAGGTTTTCACTGAATTGCGCTGACTTAAATTGAATTTACTTACTGTTTAACTTGAAGTCTTTGCATAATTCCGACACCCTCTTGGGCGTTTCTTGCGAATCTGAGCCCAGCAGGCCCTGCCGGTTGAGAGCTATGAACCTGGACGCTGGTGACATCTCTGTCGATCCGCCTGAATTGAAAATAAACCATTGTCATGAGTGGTTGATTTGAAACTTTACATTAGTACAGGCGATTTACAATAAGGGGATCCGAAAGGAATGCAAAAAGATAAGATATAACATGTAAGTTATAGTTTCTTCTTCCTATCGGAGGTTGGCAATCATCACGATTCTTCACCCTGTAGGCTGCAGCCTGGAACAACTCTGTGGAACTGCACAGATACTAGACATGTAGATTAGGAAGCCACAAAGTGCAGCATTTTTCACATTATTTCGACACAGGAGGCCCTGAGGAAAGAAAAATCTTTCAGGGCCTATGTCATCTTTGGGGATGCTGTGTGGAGGGTCTTTTTAGGGAATAGAAGGAGAAGGAGTTCAGGGAAGGAAAAAGGTATGAGGGGTAGGTAAGAATCTGGAGGTCAATGTGTTCAGGAGCGGCGGACGTATGAATCCATCCCTCTCACTGCAGTGCAAGGTGGTGGATCGAGAGAGTCCGGCTGGAGAGGTCAAAAGGTTTCCCTCAACCAGTCTCTCTCGATCCGGCCCGCCACAGTGTGTGGTCAAATGCATTCACCGCCAAGACTTAGACAAACCCATTAACCCGGGCACCCCTGCTAAGACACCAAACGTATAAAACCACTTGGTGTGACCAGGGGCGTTGGTTAGGTTCCCGAGGCGGCGGTACCCATAGCCGCCTCTCAAATTGAGCTTTGTCTTCTATAAGTAGTAGTTAATAACATGTGCTATCTACTAAAAATAACTACTATAATAAGTGGTAGATAATTAAAATAGTTGACTTACCCAATGACATTTTCCCTTTTACTTTTGGTGTATTGTCCGAAGCTACATTCGCTTTAAAAGGCAAATCTTTTACTACATCACAGACAATGGTTCGATCTGATTTATCTCCATTTTCTTCCGCTGCATCAGACAATCTCTCCCTCATCAAGATGTCCTCGGCTCTGGTCAGGTGATTATCATCAGACGGGTCATTATCATCATCATCATCAGCTGATTTGTTGACAGGGACTGTGGATGCGGGTATGGTCTTGTCTCTGGAAAGGTTTTCTTTGTTGTTGTCTTGTAGGTAAGTGTTTTCATTTTCGGCGACGCTGGTTTCTGGTTTTATAACTGAGATGTCTTCCAGTTTCCAAACGGGTTCTGGAAATATAATTAAAAAATCAAATCTTTCTATTTGGAAAGACCTCCCCACCTTCCTCTTCCCAATCTCCTTCCCCTCTCCACTTATCTTCAGCCTCACAACATACCCCAATTGGGAATGCCAACTCTCACTGGCTACAGACAGAAGTAGATGGGACTCTTGTGAGATACTCACATAAAAAATATTAAAAAAGATGAGATTTAAATTCAGTAGCTTTATCCGTGGTCAAGAAATAATTAAACAAAAGATGATTTCCATTTAAAATAATGGTAATATAACATTCATTTATGTCCCTTAAAATAATACCTTGCTTTACAATGGTAAATTATTTTACTAAATTTAAGAGTTTGAAGGGAATCCCTATTTAAAAAAAAAAATGCCCCAGTCTAGAAGGGAAAAATAATATTCAATAAGGGTAAAAATATATATATATATAAGCCCCACTTTAACCCCTTGAGTGCCGGTGTATCCAACTGAACAATTAAAATACAGTGAAACCCTTTTAAGGAGTTTGGTTTTTTCAGTCCTTCTGCCCAAAATTGGCTCAATTTTTCACACATACAAGGTTTTCCTGCTTGAAATATGTTTTTTCCGGTTCCTTGGAAAACTTCTTAACCGGTCAGCAACGTAAGCAGATATACGCGTTAAAAATACGATAGCAGTCAAGTACAATAAGCGTGTTTATACGTCAACGCGTGTGTCTCCATAGAAATCGTTCTAACTCCGTTTCTGTTTTAGTGACATCCCTAAAACAAAAAGTAAAAGGTCGATAGTGGATCAAGCTGTACATCCCTATCAAGTTGTCCATAGAAATACATAACAAGAATATTCTGTCAGTCGCGCGATTGACACATATTTTTACCCGCCAAATTGCCCACGGGCCACTCGACATTGTTAATTTTTATATGAAATGATAAAAAGTGAGGTGACAAAAGTGTTTATTATACAATAGAATAAGTATTGTTGTTTACATAATCTGTGATTTTAGTACCGTTTTCACATAAAAACATCATGTGAGTCATTTTTACATTTTTTTAATGTTTGCATTCTAAATTTTAATATTTACAAATGTTAATATTTATTTGTAATATAACAACTTGAAAGCTTATTTTGTAACCTTTCTAAAATATTTTTTACTATTCGGCTACGTTCAGAAATGTTTCATTTATAGAGCTTTAATTGTGAAGCGGTAATAACACAAAGTTTTCGTAAAACGGACATTTCATTTGAGACATTATAAGTGAATATTTGCGATTTTTGGGAGGTTAAGAGGGTTTCACTGTAAATCTATTCTCTGGGCTATTCTAGGGTAGCTGCATCTATTATTTTTATAAATGTATAAACACATTATGTACCTGGAAAGACGGTACAATTTACAAAAATATTACAAAAATAGAATCGAAAATTTTGAATCAGCATTGTAACACTCAACAACACCCCGCCCTAAAAAGGGAACACAGTTCAATAATGCCCCGCATCAAAGGGGGTAATAAAAGGTTCAATAATGCCCCACGTGAAAAGGGTAACCAGTTGACTGACCTTTAGTGTCCCCGATGAGGAAGGGCCCCTCCTTGATGCGGCGGCCCTGCGTGGCGCAGGCCAGCAGCCACTGGCTGGTGACGGCGGGCAGGCCCCACTTCAGCGCCCCCTTGTACTTGTCCCCCTTGGCCTCGGGGCAGATGAGATGGGTGGAAGCGCGGGTTGTCTCCGTGTTGCGGCGACAGAATGTCAACTGGGTTCTAGGGGGAATATTCAATATAATATTATATTTTTTATGGATAGAGAAAGATTATTTTCATTTTTGAAAGACTTACGTAGCCCCGAGAAGTTGAGCCAGCTCATCGATGAAGGTCCTCTCCACGCCCATGTAGGTGGATATGCCGAGGATCTGCTCCGTCAGTGGGGCCATGGCACCTGCCACCTTCACCGGCCGGTGGTAGTACGAGATGGGGACTATCTCTTCCTGAGATAGGCAGTCGTCCTGGAGAGGACAAATTCCATTATTACACATTACAATGGGTTTACCAATTATATCTGGGAGCCTAGCACGGTTAAACTGATAACTTAACTATACACAATCGATAAGCTTAAATGATGACGATTTTATATCAAGCTCGAATGGAATCAATTGATCGCGTATACGTAAGTCTTTTAATTCTACGAGCTTTGTTAGTCTGCCTCCGTTTATTAATAATCCAGTAATTTTTTATAATGTATGATGAAACCCCCGGGTTCATGGGGTGAGGTTTGTGTGGGTCTTGGCGGCGGATGCTTCTGCCAACCAGCTGCATGGCAAGCCGGATCGGGAGAGAATGGTTGAGGGAGTCCCTTTGACTTCTCCAGCCGTACTATCTTGGAACATTGCCTTGCACCACAGTGGATTCATACATCCGTCACTCCTGGAAACACCCCCAGATTCCTACCCTCCACTACTACCCTTTTTCTTCCCAGAACTTCCTGTCCCACCTTTTCTAAAAAGACCCTCCCTGTGGAGCTAATGTAAAAAAAAGACATTATTCAAAAAGTTGTATACATTGACAGTTAACAGAGGCTAAGATGCCGCGCTTAATTAGGTGCCTCTTGTCGATGGCCTGTCGGAATATTTTGTATCAATTGCCGTCAGTGATCGCACATACCGCCTAAAGTTGCCTATTAACCTGTAATTTGCGGTTTGTGCGCATGCGCGTGGAAAAAATTTCGAAAAAGAAAATTTGGAATGCGATTTCGACCTTTCTGTGTACAGAATTTGTATGAAGGACAAGGTCAGAATCACTTACGCCAACATCATTGATGAAATAGCTAAAAATTTCATTCACCTGGTGTCACCAGAATATTCTTAAATGATTTATCTGTGGAATCAAAACGTCAAATTAGCCCGAATCAAACTGTCAAAGTCCGATGCGTGATCATCATCATCATCTGTGGCTCTACAACCCAGGTCGGGTCTTGGCCTCCAGCAGAGCCTGCCTCCATGACTGTCGGTGTTGTGCTGCGTTGCGCCAGTTTCGGATGCCGATGGTGCTTGCATCCTTCACCACTCCATCCAGCCATCGAAGCTTTGGTCTTCCAACTCTTCTCCGACCCTCAGGTGCACCATCCATAATTCGCTTTGGAATATCTCCTTCGCTCATTCTCTGGATATGTCCAGCCCACCTGAGTCTTCCAGTTTTGATTTCCTTGGAGATATTAGGGTCCTCGTAAAGATCGTATAGCTCCTGGTTGTATCTGATACGCCATTCTCCATTATCACAGACTGGGCCGTAAATCCTTCGCAGCACCTTCCTTTCAAAACTTTCTAGGGCTCCTTCATCACCCTTACTGATTGTCCAGCATTCCGAACCATACATAAGAACAGGTCGTATAATGCGTGCGTGATACTTGGACAAAAACATCGTAAAACCTATCAATTTAGCAAATTAACGCAAGTAATGTTGTTTTAATCCATAGTTTATTGTTCTAGGAATGTGTTTCGGTAAATAAAATATATGATAGCTCAAAATTAATCCACAAAACATTCAATTCAAAGTGATGCTTTGCATAATTTCCTTGCTTCAGGGCAAGGCCCGTCACAGGTTAATCATAGATGATGGATTTAGTAAATATCGTATTCATATAGGGTTTCATCGATCGACTGTGCTAGGGCCCAAGATTGTTATAAAAGTTAAATAACTGATTTAGAGGCTCTTTCACTAATTCTGAATAAACTGTTGAGTTACAACTTAATTTTTTTTGTTTGTGTATTTATCTTTATTTTTTATTAATTTTTTCATAAAAACATTAATTACATTTTAGGAAAATAATTTCCCTCTGGGCCAATGTCATCTCTGGGGATGCTATATGGAGAGTCTTTTTAATATGTAATTTGGTAGGCGGGTACGGGTACCGCCGCCCTGGGAACCATTTATCGGATGACCAACACCTCTCGCCACAGGTCACCCCAAGTGGTTCGCTACGTTTGGTGACTTAGAAGGGGTGCCCGGGTTTCATGGGGAAATGTTTGTCCAAGTCTTGATGGCGGGTGAGTCGGCCCACCTTCTGCGTGGCGGGCCGGATTGGGAGATGCTGGTTGAGGGAGACCCTTTACAACCGGTTACCGCTGTCCGGGCCGCTCGGTAGTACAGGGGCCCGACCCTTAGACTCACGACTGAGGGTGGGCTGCCCCATCAACGAGTGTTAAAACCCCGCCGCTGCTGTTGTGCCGGTTCGTGACCGGAGGGGACCCAGCAGTAGCGTTTGGGGCGCATCGGGTGACCTCTCCAGCCGGACTCTCCCTGCCCATCGCCTTGCACCGCAGTGGGTGGATTGGATTCATTCGTTCATCACTCTTGGACACTTTGATCCCCAGCTTCCTACCCACCCCTCATACCTTTTCCTTCCCAGACCTCCCTCCCCCCACACCCTACCATAAAAATATTAAAAAAATTCATGGCAACACAAACAACAAAAATTAACTGCATTACAGCGGCGAGTAGTAGGAGACCCCGGCGCAGGCCAAAAATGTTGGTGAATTACACCAACATTCGCGGCCTGCATACCAATTTAAACTCCGTCCACCACCACCTTTTTACTCAACGCCCCAACCTACTATTCCTGTCTGAAACGCAGATAGCCGAGCCTGTAGACGCCTCCTATCTGGACTGCCCGGGCTTCACCCTCGCAGGCAAGTTCAGACCTAAAGGAGGTGTCTGTCTCTATAGTCGAGCTGACGTCAACTGTGTGCGACTGTTGAATCTGGAAAACTCCAGATTCGACGTAATGTGGGTACGCGTCAATCTTACCAGTATGGTAAGATTCTACGCGTGTTTATACCGCTCACCTAACCTTAGCGAATCAGACACGTCCGAGCTCTTCAAACATTTAAGCGACACTATTGATAACCTCTTGCCCCGCTACCCTACGGCAGAGTTTGTGGTCCTGGGGGACTTCAATGTTCATAACGAACCTTGGTTGAAGTTCTCAGGATCAACAGACTCGGCTGGACGCCAAGCGGAATCCTTTGCCCTTTGCTACGGATTGGAGCAAATGGTTCAGGAGCCTGCAAGGGTTCCTGATGTCCAGACTCACCGCTCCAATCTGTTAGACCTATTTTTAACTACTGTGCCACACGGTTACAGGATTGAAGTCACAGCGCCTTTAGGATCGTCCGACCACTGCCTGGTGACGACATCAATCCCTGTAAACTTCAGACCACCAAACGAGAGGCTGAAGAGAAAAGTGTGGCACTATAGGTGTTGGTTCGGTCTGCGGGCACATTTTAATGCTTTTCCGTGGTCAGCTGACTGTTTTCGGACTTCGGATCCCTCAAGAGTGCCCAGGAAATTGGTGAAGTCATCACATCCGCGATGGATGGCTTCATCCAATCTACTGTTAAGGAAACTGGTGTAGGCTCAAAGCCGTGGTTCAGTCGACAATGCGCTGAAGCAGTGCGACGAAAAAACGCGGCTTACCGAGCCTACAACACATCTAGAACATCCGAAGACAGAACAGCTTACAACAAAATGGCAAAGGAAACCAAGAGAATCATAAATAGGTCAAAATTCGAGCACGACCAGCAGATCAGCAGAAAGCTGACTGCATGCCCGCATGGCAGCAGGCAATTCTGGTCGCTTGCGGGCTCAATAGGTCGCAATTTCTGCAAATCCAGTCTGCCACCTCTTACCAGACCTGACGGCTCACTAGCAAACACCGCCACCGAAAAGGCTAACTTACTAGGTAAAATGTTTGCGGATAACTCAACCCTCGATGACCAAGGTGCTGTCCCGACGTCGGTTCCTCACTGCGGTTTTCGTATGAAAAAGCTGAGGATCCGCCCCACGGTTGAATTTGGCAGCCACCTCTGGTCTGGAGCTCCAAAATACCTAAAAAAACCCTTGACTCTGTGCAGAAACGGGCGGTCCGTTTGATAGATTCTCCCATCTTAACAGACGGATTGCAATCTTTAGAGCACAGGCGTCGGGTGGGAATGCTATCCTTGTTCTACCGGTATTACAATGGAAGATGCTCCGAGGAACTAGCATCATTGATCCCTTCGGCACCGGTGCATAGTCGGGAAACACTCCATGTTTTACGAGGGCTTGATGTTAATAAAGCTAGTGGGCCTGACGGAATACCTGCCCTGGTACTGCAAAGGTGCGCTGCAGAAATAGCTCCAATTTTGACGAAGCTTTTTAAACTGTCCCTGAAGACTGGCTCTGTGCCCTCTGGTTGGAAAAAAGCGGTTATCCATCCTATTCCAAAGAAGGGTGACCGCTCCAACCCGGCCAACTACCGCCCCATAGCGATCACATCAGTTCTGTCTAAGGTGATGGAACGTGTGATCAACGACAAACTGCTCACATACCTCGAGAAGAACAAAATTATTAACGACCGTCAATACGGATTCCGGCGGAACCGCTCGTGCGGTGATCTTCTCGCGTATGTGACGCGTGTTTGGGGGCGGTGCCTGGAACGTTTCGGTGACACCCAAACGGTTGCACTGGATATATCCAAGGCCTTTGACCGGGTTTGGCACCGAGGGCTTGTCAACAAACTGTCTTCTTACGGACTTCCCGCATTCTTGTGTACGTGGATTGCCGACTTTTTGAGGGAGAGGTCGATTCAGGCGGTTACTGACGGTTTCACCTCTTCTTCGCATTCGATAAATGCTGGCGTCCCACAGGGATCGGTTCTGTCACCGACTTTGTTTCTGTTGCACATCAATGACCTCTTGTCATGTGCACCGATTCATTGTTACGCGGATGACAGTACAGTCCATGATAGCTTTTTGTTTGACAAGCCCCCAAAGGGCACACAAACTCCAATAGCTCGGAGGGCTTTGAAGCAAAGAATGGATGGTTACCTCGAGAGTGTTTTCTCTTGGGGTAAGAATAATCTCGTCGAATTTAATGTTTCAAAGACCCAATCATGTTTGATAACGTCTAAAAGGGATCGAAATGAAAATCTAGTCTCCTTCGACGGAAGCAATCTTCCGAACAGGACCTCCATCGATATGCTTGGTGTATCTCTAAGTGACCAGCTCAGGTACGGGGGCTCCATCGAAACCAGAGTTAAGTTAGCCTCTCAGAAACTGGGCGTACTGTACAGGGCCCGCAGATACTTTAATAGTACACAACTGCTAACCCTGCACAAATCGCAAGTGCGCCCCACGGTTGAATTTGGCAGCCACCTCTGGTCTGGAGCTCCAAAATACCTGAAAAATACCCTCGACTCTGTGCAGAAACGGGCGGTCCGTTTGATAGATTCTCCCATCTTAACAGACGGATTGCAATCTTTAGAGCACAGGCGTCGGGTGGGAATGCTATCCTTGTTCTACCGGTATTACAATGGAAGATGCTCCGAGGAACTAGCATCATTGATCCCTTCGGCACCGGTGCATAGTCGGGAAACACGCCAAACGCGTGCCCAACATTTGTACACAGTTGACATTTGTCACATGAGAACGGGTCGTTTCTTCGACTCGTTCTTGTGTTCAACAGCTCGGCTGTGGAATGATTTGCCGGCCTCTGTGTTTCCTCCTTCCTACAACATGGGTCTCTTCAAGACCAATGTTCATTCCTTCCTCTCCTCAAAAAGACCCTCCACACAGCATCCCAGATGACATAGACCCTGAGGGAAATTATTTTCCTCAGGGCCTCCTGTGTGGAGTTAATGTAAAAAAAAAATTAAAATTAAAATTAAAATAAGGAGAGGAAGTTCTGAGAAGGAAAAGGTACGAAGGGTGGGTAGGGACGGACGTATGAATCCATCCCTACCGCTGCGGTGCAAGATGATGGGTTGAGAGAGACCAGCTGAAGAGGTCAAAAGATCCAGCCTAACACGCATCCGCCTCCAAGGCACACCTCACCCATTCAACCCAGGCACTCCTGCTAAGTCACCATACGTAGCAAACTACTTGGGGTGATCAATAGGAGAAGTGTTGGTTATCTAATAAATGGTTCCCGGTGAGGTAGTACCCATATCCACCTCCCAAGTTACTTCAATCATAGGATTAACAAGGCAGCATAACATAAAAACAGGCATTTACTTGATGGGAAGCTCCACTCAGCGGTGAAGTAACAGATAATATAAGCTGCTCGAAGAATAGTGCTAATCGACAATTTACTCAAAGGTGGTGAAATACCCCCTCAGTACAAAAAAATACCATGTTTATAAAAAAATCTTACCAGCCAGAAGGTAGTGACGACAATGGCCTTCTTGTTGACAACCTCGTCTTCGTCATAATCCAGCGGCACAACGACATAGCGGCCGCCTTTCCCCACTCCCACCACGGTACCGCCCGATGCCTCAATGTTCACCGCTACCTCGCACGCCGTCACTTCCTCCATGCCTTGCAGCTCAAACGTTATGTCTGGAGAAAGAGAAAAAATGCATATAATTTTTTAATTCCACTCAAAAAAATCTTTAAAAGAAAGACAGACATTCCCGGTTATGAAAAACCTGACAATGTTTGGATTCCTCCTACATCATCATTAAAAGCGAAAGATGTTGCTTGTGCATTGATGGGAGGATTTAGCCAACAAAGGAATTGGAGGGGATCAGACCCATTTGTCAACTAAGTCACAAACCGGTCAAATTATTAGTGGATAGTAGATTGTGCTTTCTGTTTCTACGCAATCGATTCCATCATGCGACATGTGTTGACACAATGCGTATGTTTTAGTGAAACTTCACAGATATTGTTGATTGCAGCCCTAATGAACCTTCGCGAATGTGAATTTTGCTTGCCTCTGTGAATTTTGCTTGCCTTTCCAATAGCTACCGAACAAGTCGGTTATATAAGGCATCTGCGGTCCCGTGCGAGCCAGTCAGTCAGGAACCAGTCAGTCAACTCAGACAGTGCATTATGTAATTACACAAACTACAGTGTGGCAAGGAAGCAGAGAGCCACGGCATCATCTTCGGACTCTCTGTTCCACCTTCGAGACACTCATCATCATCTTCTCGCAGTTCCAGCCACCTACAACTCAAGAGATGCAACCGCCCGTGGCCACCCGTGCCTTCTGTCCAGGGTGCAACCCGGTCTCAGGCTACCAAGGCCCGTCGCGCCTCGCTACCACTAGACTTCCTTCACCTCACGAGGTTCTTCCAGCACCGCAATCACTCCAACTCACCGCAAAAGCCGCTACCTCCGCCTTAAATAGCGCCAAGCGACCACCTGGATCAGGACATCCTCCACCACACACGGTGTCTGGCAACATGAAGACCCGTTGGTCTTCACCGCCACATCTTCATGTCCTTCATCACACAACATCAATATGCATAGACTACGTAGCCAAAAATGAAGATTCGACTCACAACACAACTGCTCGCCTTTCATTTCCCATCTCTGCCGATACCGTAATCCGTTCCCTCACATCAACCACTCTGATTTTGGATTTAAATAAATCTAAGTTTAGTGATTACTCCATTTAGTTTATGGAAGAGACCATAAATTTCTTTAAGATAGAGAAATATTTCCAGGTCACAAATAACCAGACAATATTTTATTTACTGCCATCGTAATATTTTCTACCGGAATGTCATTAATCCAGTCCCTACCCTCACCTAACCATGTCACCCTGCTGAAGAAAGCTTTTGAAAAAAGAACATGATAAGACTAAAATCAAAGTGCACTTGTTTTTGTGAAAAAACCTGAACATCTTTTGGACCACATAGGAAAGAAGCAACTTCTTGGTTTCCAATGGAAGTAAAATATACTATTCGTTGTTATGTGTTGTGGACGGCTTCTCAGAGTTTAGTGTCAGGTTATCCCTATCTCCTTGTTATCCACAATTTTACCATTACACATATAATCACCCAACAATATAATGTGGAAGTAAAATATACTATTCGTTGTTATATGTTGTGGACGGCTTCTCTGAGGTTAGTGTCTGGTTATCCCTATCTCCTCGGTATCCATAATTTTACGATTACACATATAATCACCCAATTCCAACAATCACCATTTTCGTTTTCGTATTCGTTTTCATTCAATTTACAGTCCATTTCCCTGTTACATTTGAGGCTGTAATTTGGAAACAGTTTCAGATGCAACAGTATTACTTATGCATTTTTTTTCTTTTGTGGGTACCCAATGCTTTGAGCCACTTGGCCACTAACTCATTCACAAATCTTAAAATGAATTATTTATTTAATTAATTTTAAAACTCACCATTAAATATCTCCGACAAATCATCTTCAGTCATCTCTGTCATGGTGCAGGCGTCGTTTTCATGTTTGGACATCTCTGCGTTGTTTGCATGTTTGTCTTGGGTCGTGACATCCTTATCTTCACCCATCTTGACACGCACGGTAGTAATGGTGGTATTTTCGTCGTTTGCGGATGCTTCGTTGACATTGTTGGATGTGGAATTCGGCGCCTTAAAGGAACCACCACCTTGCTTGAAGTATTCGGCCAGAGCATCTTCAGAATCTAAAAGAAATCAAAAGATTACTGTGGTGTATTTTTTTTTTAATATGAATACCTTACAAGAGTCCCGGCTGCTCCTGTCTGGAGCCAGTAAGAGTATGGCATCCTCAGTTGGGGTATATTGTGAGACTGAAGTTAATGGGGAGGGGAAGGAGATAGGGAAGAGGAACGAAGGGAAGTACCTGGCAATTCAGATATGGTCACCAAACATGGCTAAGGTCATTTTAAGCAACATTTCAATTCTAAATGGTGGTCATACACCAGGGCGATACTAAGAGTATCTTCCACTCTGGAACATGCCGCTAATATACTATATATTCTTTTTAAATGAATTAATTATGAAATAACTCAAATTAATCAAATAAAATTTATTTGCGCACACCGGGATTCGATCCCGCGGCCATCAGATTGTGAATCTTACATTATCAAGAGCCTTACCCCTTGACCACGGCAGCCGTCAGGTGTATAGTTAGTCATGTAGTTAGCCGTGTATAGGTAAGTCGATGTAGTTTCAACATCCTTCAATAGATGTCATTAGTTAATTATATAAAGTTTTGTGGTCTCAACAGATGTCAGTTGAGTATTATTTTAGAACAGTATCATCTATCGTTGTTAAATTCTATTTTGATACGGAACTGAGTAATTGTTACAGACCTCCAACAGGCTGCTTGCTCTGAGACAGATACTGCTGCATGATGTCGTCTTTCTCTGCCTCGTTCTCTGGCTCCAGGTTGAAGAGTGGCACCGGCGGCCGGGTCTGCAGCAGCTGCAGGTTCCTCTTGCTCATCGGGGAGGCGGAGGCCTGGGCCGCCTCTTTGCTAGACTTGTCAGAGCCCCCGGATACCAGATACTGGAAATAAGGTTATATTATTAACGATAAGTCCATCCACTCATCGATAAGTCCTCCACTTGCGGTATTTATCTTGGTTCTTTAAGGGTGGAAAAAATGTCAGGTATTTATGAGGGTAACAATAATCGCTCTAGTAGGGTAACAATAGGGTAATAATAGACACTCCTTGTTTTGCCAAGGAATCCGCAATGCCATTACAATTCAAAATTATGCTGATTCGCCATTTGATGACCATGTTACATTTGAATTTGTCTGAATCACCCAACCTTGAGTGTGTGTTACTTGCCTGGCTCTCCTCCAGCTGCCTGCCTGCCCTGATGCTATCGGCAAGCCACTTGAGGGAGAGGATGGAGGCGCGCGGCATGGCGGCCCGATCAGGCGACGGGGGCCCGTCGCCCCCACCCTCGCCGCCCAGCGCGTGCGTCACCGAGGGGCCGGGCGAGTCATAGCGCACCCCCCCGCAGCGTGACACCAGGCGGTGTGCCTTGTCGCGGCGGGCGGTGCTGGTGCCGTACACATAGATCTGCAACAAATTATATGTTGTACATAGTATGCTGATGACGCGGCGCTGATTTCTAACAGTTTGGAAGATCTAGTGTCTGAGTGTTTGAAAGAGAGAGTACCAGGAGCAGGTGGTTGAGTTTGTGTTTTTGGAAAGTATGTTTACGACAGAAGGAAGAAGTGTGATAGAGATATTGAAAGAAGGCAAATGCAGGTAATTCCGTTAATAGAGGACCAGTTTTTTTTTTTACATTAACTCCACACAGGAGGCAGTCAGTAAAAATAATAATTTCTCTCAGGGCCTATGTCATCTTAGGGGATGGTGTGTGGAAGGTCTGTGTAAGGAAAGGAAGGAGAAGAAGTTCTGGGAAGAAAAAACGTACAAGGGGTGGGTAGGAATCTGGGGGTCAGTTGTCTAGCTGGAGAGATCAAAAGGCCTCCTTCAACCAGTCTCTCTCGATCCGATTCGCCGTGCAGAAGGTGGGAAGACGAATTCGCCGCCAAGACCTAAACAAACCTCACCCCATGAACCCGGGCACCACTGCTAAGTTACCAAACGTAACGAACCACTTGGGGTGACCTATGGTAGAGATGTCGATTATCCAATAAATGATTTCCGTGGCGGGGGTATCCATATCCGCCTACCAAATTGAAAACTTGCCGCCATTGTCTGGAAGGAATGTCAACACGCTACACTAGCGTCTCCAGTGGGCAGCGTTGGGTAAATACCGCCAATATTTTACTGGAGTTGGGCGTATTATCATTATTCTAGGGTATTTGACAGAGCTAATCAACTCACGCAGCATCCATCAAGGAAGGGTCCAGCCGCCTTTGCATCCTTCATCTCAATGCCGTCTATAAAACTCCCCGGATCCTTGGACACGGCAGGAGGACACGCCCGAGGGGTTCGTCCTTTTGTGCTATCTCTGTTAGTGATATCCTGAAACAGAAACACACGCATTTTCACTAAAGTTTGTACACGTTTTTATAATTTTTATACATTCCATTTCGTTACTTTTACATTTTATTTTTAAGTTTTCAGCAATATCAGATCACTAGAAGTCAAGATTTTTTTTTAGTGCAGTAATTCTTTTTTTTTTTTTTTGGAATCCATAAATTACGTCACACCTTAACCTGTAATCGGTCACAGGTTAAGGGGGGGGGGGGGGGGGGGGTGAGTAGAGAATTGTGACATGTAAAAATATGTAAAATTGCAAAATATGTGACGTCACACTAAGGGGGAGGGAGCCTCACAAATGTGACGATGTGTGACAGGGACGGGGGAGGGGTCAAAAATTCATGGAATTCATGTGACGTAAAGTATGGATGAACCCATAAATTACGTCACATGAATTTCATGAGTTGGTTACATAATTTTAGGATTTTTCCCAAATTATTGATTAAGGGTTTATGAAATCTTATTGTATTTATAAAACAACGGGTTTATAAAAACTAACACCACAACAAATCAATTGTCGATACAAATATGTAGTTAGTTAATAGTACAGCAAGTACAACAAAAATGACAGTAGGTTTTAGTCAAGCTCCGAACCTAATGCCTTTGAGTTTTTACCCTGCAGAGGGCAATGGTAATTAGTTTTAAGCATATTGCTTTTATAAATACTACTTATGTTTTTAATAAGGTACCTTGTTGGTGAGCCGAGTAGAATCAGATGAAACAGTGGTAGAACACGTCTCATCAACAGAAGACATTACAGGATTTCTCAAATTTGTTATTGTGGATAAATTCAAACCTGAAATGAAACATATTACATATATTGAAACAAGTGATGAAATGGATGGATAAATGATGAAATATTCAAATTAATGTATGAGATGGTCGAGTGAATGGATGAGGTGATCAAGTGAATTGAACTCACTCATGTCGGGAAGAACGCCATCTTTGAAGGGGCTGGACGTCT
The DNA here is from genome assembly GCA_917880885.1 of Limnephilus marmoratus. Lineage (NCBI taxonomy): Eukaryota > Metazoa > Arthropoda > Insecta > Trichoptera > Limnephilidae > Limnephilus > Limnephilus marmoratus. Next base: position 1,148,032 of record OU862929.1, on the reverse strand, counting down.
TGTTGCCGTAGACCTTGAATTTATCCGGGTGGAGGGCGCAGCCCTTGGCCACAGACTCGTATATCCAGGTTGGAAGCACACAGTACTTGTTATACTCTATGGCCGCTTTGTGCTTGCCACCGCCAACGCTGTCACTGTAACAAAATAATTATGAATTTTAATTTTATTTATTTATTTATTTATTTGTACACGCCCAATTAGGGCTTTTACATATGATAAAATTAAAAATACATTTGTTATAATCAAAGAATTAAGAGATAACAATTAAATAAGTATCAAGTATAGATTTTTTAACTTAAAACAAAGAGTAGATTATAGGATACACATTCATATACATTTAAAGAAGTGATTTTCTTGCAGCTTAAAAGCAACAGAATAAAATAAAGGATACACATTCATATACATTCGACACATATTGAAAATTTATAAACATTTCAAATTTATCTAGATAGACATACAGATTTAATGACAATGTTTTTATAGGTTGATAGACTTTCAGTTGGTGTTCATGTAATATTTATTTTTATGTAATATTATATAATATTTCATGTAATATTTATTCCCTGTACTGTGCAGTCGGTTCATTACTGAGTTTATTTCTTAATTGGTACCTGAATTGTTACAATGGTAAGGTACAATCTGACGAACCGTTCTACTAGGCACATGAAAATTAAAAAAATTAAAATTTTATGCGAATAAGTATAGATTTTTTATTTTTGAAATAACTTAATGAGTAAAACCTCAAATTGTAATATTTAATCATTGAAGACAAAATTCGTAACTCGCAAATGAAAATCTGAAACAGAAAAATCAGAAAAAGATACCGTCACATCATGGAATCATTCCTAGAAGCGACCGATCTTTTTCTGATATTTCTGTTTCAAATTTTCCTTTGAGAGTTGCTAATATTGTCTTCAACGATTAAAGAAGTATATATATAGAATTCAACACTCACGGTGAATAATGACTTACTCCATTTTCTGGATCAGTCATGCTTAGTGAAAAGGTTAATGTTTGTATTACACAAAAATACATCTTATGATTATTCCAGCAAGTTTAAAAAATTTAAAATATAGCAACCTCATCTCACCTGTTCATCACAACTACATCAGTTGTGGCACTTTCAAAGTCCCCTTTAAACTTTCCACCATTATCGTTAATCAGGCTGACGATCTTCTTCTTCTCGTGCTTAGAGAAGCCAGAAGTGGTCATGACGGCTCCGAAGAAGGTGGGCAGCCGGTGCTGCTGCAGGAACCGAGGATCGGCTCCGGAGACGTTCTGGACCAGGGAATCCTCCCACACGGCCTCTACCCAGTCCAAGTGCATGACGGGGATGTTGGTTGCCACTGCGTTCTGGAAAGTGGAAATATATTATTATTATTTTTTTAAAAGAAAGAAACATTCCCGGGTTACGAATAACCTGAAAATTTTTGAAAAACCTCTACTTCCAAATTACAAGTGGAAAATATTGCTCGTGCAATGATGGAGGTCAGAAAGGAGCTGAATGTCCTATGCCTAAATAAAAACCTGTGATTCTCAACAAACTGAATGTTACCCATACACCAACAACAAAGTATCTCACAATACGTACTTACGGTTGGTGGTCTTGTGATGTTAATGCTCGGGACTTACATGTGGTGTTTGCACTTGGATTTACACTCAAACAGTTGTGGTTTTATCACAGGCACTTATATAATTCAAACACAATGGATTTTTTTTTTTTTTTTTTTTTTTTTTTATTGAAATTTTTTGATACAATACATATAATACATACATGAAATAATGAAAAGTATATAAAAAACTTAATATAATTAATGTATGAACAAAAAAATCCCACAAAGGCAATGCCTGTGCGTGGGTATAATATTGATTTTTTACTTTTATTTCTATGGTTATAGTGAATATTTTAAGTATACAAGCTGATTAATTACACAAGCTCAAAATGGGGGGGAGGGGTCCAGTAAAATCTCATCAAATCTCATTTAAACTGAGGGGGATCAATAAAAATCTCATGTCAACTTTAAAAGAATATATATTATTATAGAGATAATAAAAAAAATTATTAAATTGTTTCACTTCTTTTGAAGTGTCCCATTTTGCCTGCTGAAAAAATCTAATGGCTATTTTATGAAAAACATTTATTTTGAGAGTAAGAAAAAAGTTAAAATTGTAGTGTAAATCTCACGTGAGGGGGAGGGGGGGTCCTTCCAAATCTCAATTAATATCATAAAGGGGGGCGGAGGAGTCTAAATTGAAAAAAAAACAGCTCACGTAATTAGTGTATGCCCCTAATGTCGCCACGGCATGGAAGGTGAGAACACCTGTAGCAGTTCCTACCGCTACAATGGCAATATTTAATTTACCACGGAAATACAATGGGTGCGGGCCACACTAAATGCTTGCAGCGACACCGGCAGGCGAGGAGAGGGAGAAAGAATTCTTCAATCAGTCAGTCTAGGAGCGAGCTACGACATGGACCTTCCAACAATCCAGAATTCCAACATCGGCCGACGGCTTGCGTGCGCGAGATGGCGGGCGACTACTACGTAATATAATATCTTAGTTTATTTTTTCTATCATGGTTTACTCTTAAATTTAATCTCACTATCCTTTCTCATTGGGATATAAATTTGCAATGAGATGGCGTCCACACTTCTCTTAAATACCGATTAGATCTTTGCTAGAATTAATCACTTAAAAACATATTATTATTCATATTTAACAATTAACTCGTAACTAAGGTTATCTTGGAGCCTTAGGCGACCTTGAGATAATTTTTATGAATACCTTTTAATTTTTAGAGTCTCATGCTAATTGCTAATTTTGCATTATTAATGTCCTTGTAACTTTTGTAATAAATTGATACAATGTTTTATCTGAGCTAGCCATCTTTATTCATGTATTATTTTACAGGTTACACAATACACTCACATATCTCTTATGTTGCATTTTGACTACCCATGTGTAATTCAACCTCTTTCATTTTTATTCACATTACACACCTACATGGAGGCAATTAACACACATGTCTAAATGTTACGTGGTAACAAGACTGCATTCCTTGTTCTGTGTTTCAATGGAAGATGCTCCGAGGAACTAGCGTCATTGATCCCTTCGATACCGGTGCATAGTCAGGAAACACGCCTAACGCATGCCCAACATATGTACACAATTGACATTTGTCTCATGAGATCGACTCGTTCTTGTGTTCAACAGCTCGGCTGTGGAACGATTTGCCGAACGTTTCCTCCTTCCTACGACATGGATCTCTTCAAGACCAATGTACATTCCTTCCTCTCCTAAAAAAAACCCTCCACGCAGCATCTCAGATAATACCTATAGGCACTGAAGGAAATTATTTTCCTCAGGGCCTCCCGTGTGGAGTTAATGTAAAAAATAAATAAAAAATTTAATATGAGATTAACGTCTGTTTTGTATGTGAAAATAAGCAAGCAAAACTATACTATGTACTTACATTATACTTGTCAGAGAATATAGTATTGGAAATGACATGAGTTGTTTGTACAGTCATCATGTTGTCATATCGGCCACCCATCCACAGGATTTTGGTCTTCAATTTTTCCTGCAACCATCAGATGTTATATAATTCATAATGTCAATGTAAAAGACTAATTACTGGTCTAAATGTCAAACAAAGCAGGCATCTAAATCGGCAGGATCGAATCCCGGCGTGGCAAATAAATTTTATTTGATTAATTTGCATGTTTCACAATTTATTCATTTAAAAATAATATATAGTATATTTGCGGGACGTTCCAGAGTGGAAGATGCTCTAAGTATCGCCCTGGTGTAAGACCACCATTCAGAATTGAAACATTGCTTGAAATGGCTTTACCCGTATTTGGTGAGTAGATCTGAATAGCCAGGTACTTCCCTACCTTCCTCTTCCCTATCTCCTTCCTCTCCCCACTACCTTCAGCCTCACAACATACCCCAATTGGGGATGCCATAGTCTCACTGGCTCCAGATGGGAGCAATTGGGACTCTTGTGCAGTATTCATATAAAAAAATAAAAAAAAATTAAAAAAATTTACTCAACATAGATAGAAACTCACTGAGGGGTAGGGCTATTCAGGACCCTGCCACCTCAGGAGACAAAGTCATGCAGCTTTTGGAAGAGGAAAGAAAAAAGAGCTGTAGGAAACGTACTACTAAATACCTATTTCAATTCAAATATTTATTATTTTTTTTTAAAACATTTTTAAATCTTGACTCTGGCATTGGCGGGGAGCAAAACAAAGCCATCAGGAACCAAGGGCATTATAAAACCACATCTATGTACCTTTTTTACTCCAATTAAGTTCAGTTTGTTTAAAGTCTTTTGGGTACAAATTTTAAAGATTAAGACACAAAAGCCAGATCCAAAATTTGTAATTTTTCAACTCTTTTCCACAAAAAAAAAACATCAAAGAAATACAGCTAACGATTCTGATATTTTTTGTATGCCTCTACTAAAGTATAAAGCTGTACTAATTAAACAATTTAGCAGTACGTTTTTTAACAAGGTCACCATATACAAGTATTTTCTGTTTGCTTCTTCTTCACTGCTTTCAATAACTTTGTATTAATATGTATTATTTTTCTTTTGGTTTATTTATAATTAATAGGTATTATTTTTCTTATGTATTATTTTTCTTTTGGTAGAATGTATTATTTTTATGTTGATAATATGTATTATTTTTCTATTGGTTTATTTACAAGTAAACTTATAATTTTACATTTCTTTCTTTTTTCTATATTGAAAAAAAAAAACATGTACGTAAAGGACACTAAACTTGTGCATAGTTATAAATAATTAATAATAACTAAATTAGTAAATAATTAAATTATGCCTACATTATAAATAATTAAATATTTTTGCCTGAACTTTAGTAAATAAGATAAAGTTTTTTGGCGATGATTTGTTGATTTGTGTCCCAAATTGGTCATTTCTAAATTAAATTTACGCCTATCAAAATGTTTGTCATTTGACTGTCCTAGAACGGGAGACCTTCCTAGTTGGACAGTCAAAGCTTCTTTGTACTGATGTATTCTCTATGACAAATAAACGTTTTATTATTATTATTAAATGAGAGATACCACAACGAGCTGATTGTCATCAAAATGTTTGTCATTTGACTGTCCTAGAACGGGAGACCTTCCTAGTTGGACAGTCAAAGCTTCTTTGTACTGATGTATTCTCTATGACAAATAAACGTTTTATTATTATTATTAAATGAGAGATACCACAACGAGCTGATTGTCTCCTTATCAATAATAAGTGGGTGGCACTGACCTTCTGTTCCTTGTCCAGCCCACTGGCTGTGATGATGAGCCCCCGCATGGCCACCGTATACACGGGCTGGGGGCCCGGGGGGATCTGTGAGCCCTCCGTGAGACAGCATGACAGACATCGGGCCCCCACGATACTGAAACAAGAGACACTCCGTTGTAGAAACGCAATCTAAAACTAACCATCAAGCTATTTCGCCGCACAGTAGGCAGAGAGGATGGAATGTCAAACAACTCTGCCTTGTATACACTCTTTACATCATTTAGGACGGGTTGTTTCAAAAAATTTAAACAATTCATCAAATTTTTTAACTTAATTTTCACTTTCTGTATAAGTTCTATTCAAGTTAACCCCTCCGAAAATCGCCATTTAAGCACTTACTTTAACTGTCTCTAGCGAAATGACATTTTACGAAAACTTTTTGTTATTACCGCTTCACAATTAAAGCTCTATAAATGAAACATTTCTGAACGTAGACGAATAGTAAAAACTGTTTTAGAAAGGTTACAAAATAAGCTTTCAAATTATTATATTACAAATAAATATAAGCATTTGTAAATATTAAAATTTAGAACGCAAACATTAAAAATAGGTTAAAAATGACTCACGTGATGTTTTTATGTGAAAACGGTATTAAAATCACAGATTATGTAAACAACAATACTTATTCTATTGTATATATGTGTAATAAACACTTTTGTCACCTCACTTTTTTATCATTTCATATAAAAATATTTAATAAAAATTTAAAATGTGGAGCGCGGTGGAGCCGCCGGTAGTAAATTTGAGTGGGTAAATATTTTTGTCAATTACGCGACTAACAGCTGATTCCTGTTATGTATTTCTATGGACAACTTGATAGTGATGTACAGCTTGATCTACTATCGACCTGTTACTTTTTGTTTTAGGGATGTAACTAAAACAATAACGGAGTTAGAAAAATTTCTATGGAGACACACGCGCTGACGTATAAACACGCTTATTGTACTTGACTGCTGTCGTCTTTCTAACGCTTATATCTGCTTACGTTGCGGAGGGGTTAAGTAAATATTTACCAAAAATAAAAAATTGTAGCAGAAACGGGCCTGGGACTCAAAAAAAAAAGAAAGCACACTTACACGGCTTTAGTCTTATGAAGCTTGTTGAATAATTTTCCTTTGAACTCTTGCAGAACAAACACATCGCGCTTTGTTAGGTTCACTTTGGCAGCGCATTGATCCTCTGTAATCCATTCTGCCGCTATCCCACTGGATCTGTGCTGCTCACATTGCTGGAAAGCAAACAAAATAATATTACATTTAACTTCAATTATATCACAAATATCAATGAATAAATTCTATGCTGGTATTCTGTGAACAGTAGATCTCGCTTCCAAAAAAGTATGTTTCTGATTTTCTCTTATGTAATAAATCAAAACCAAAATTTACTCTGAAGAGCGATTCTGTATCTTTTATGAATATGGAATCGATTCCAAACGTAATCGCCTGTCAAATTTGTGCGATTGTCTATGGCTTGCAATTGCTTTTTCAACTAGTTTAACCCTTATAGGACTATGACGTTACATACTATTAGACGAGGGGTAGAAATCTCAAAGTTGGAAGACAAGAACAAGACAATTGTAACAATCTCGATATCTAGTACTTTAGTGCTAAACTGCTACGCGTTGAGTAAGGTTGCGTCTTACCAGCACTTACCAGTAAGTAAATTGCGTTTTAAAAAGTGTCAAAATGCCCTCCTGTGTGATGAGAAAATGTTTCAATTACACGGCAAATAATAGTAAAGGCCAATGAATAACATTTCATTTGTAAGTACACGCAAATTACTTAATATTATCGATTATTATAAATATTACAATTAATTTTCATGTTTCCCGCTCGTGGTTTTACATGTCATTAAAGAAAATTCAAGTCCTACTAAAGTAAAGGGTCTGGACGCGCAATAGCCAAATTTCTGTTGCTAAGTAAACTTCACTGTTTTAAAGTAGACTAATCAGCCTAAACACTTCTGTTTATTTGTTTGCTTGCGGTAAAACAACACATAAATCAGTAGTTCTAACAAGTATTGATGACAATCGCCACCATTTGAAAACTGTCGTTGCCTTATTGTATTTATTGTATAGCTCGACATATCAAACTCCGACAGGCAGCCGGACCTTTTATTCTAGTGGGCCTCAAGAAAAGAAGGCAACGAACGTTCCATCAAAAAGTGACAAGCAATACGCCGCCCGCTCCTATATTCATTGCATTCACACACACACATTATTTGATTGTCTATCTTTATCAAACAGGAATAAACTTTTGAATTAAGAAATGATACTGAAAATCACTGAAAACAAAAGAGTGTTCCTTACTTTCCACATTATATTGTGAGTATATGAGACTATGGCGAGTCTATTTATTTATGTAACGTCATTGTTATAGAACGGGTAAAATTTATTAAATATCTAGCGAATCAAAGTCTGGCAAAGGCAGTATCGAATATGGCCACCATCTTGAAATGCGACATACAACCAGAGACGTAATGCAAAATGGTGGTTTTGGGTAGGGCTTCGCTACAATTATAGCCGTTTTACACCATCTCTTTTTCAACATGGTTTATGTGCTGTTTGCAGTGATGCCAACTGAAATCGTAGATATGAAAATAGAGATGAAAATAGCGAATTTGTAAAGCGAAAAATTTTGTCTTTGATCTCTATATGGGATTCAGGCTGAAAAAATAGATGATGTAAAACGGTTATTAGTCTACAATACCATTTATTAGCAAAAAGCATTTTTAAATATACTATACATTTGCGATTATATTAAAGTAAAGGCAGGTAGGTAGGTACAAACGACTTTCAAAAAATCTATTTTGGATATAAAGAGTAATGGCTATAAGGAGCAAATTTAGTCAGTCCCCTCGTGCTCGTTATAACCAAGTTTGATTGTAGTTCAGTGACTTGAAGCCAGTGTAGAAAGTCACACAAAACAGGGGTGATTTGACGGAAACTGGTGGCACCGCATATTAGGCTAGCGGATATGGTTAAGAGCCTTAGCAGTCTGTTTAAATGTGTACGAGGCGGGTCAACACAGAAACAAAAGCAGCAGTCCAATCTCAAGATTACAAGAGGATTTATTAGTCTTGGCAGAATATGTTGGGAGAAACTTTCATATTCATTAAACTTGACTAAGGAATTAGGCTTTGATTCGCTTCTTTCAGTAGCAAAAGTTCACCCTTCTGCCAATTCCACTCATGTTGCATTACTTGTATTTTTTGTCTATTGCAAAAATCAAAAACATAAAGCTTACGATATAATCAAGTTATTTACATTGAAAGCTTGCTGCATCTCTGCATCACAGTCATCTTCGCTATCTACATCTTTGGGTAAAACGAAATACAATTGAACTTCTTCTGTCATGGTGATTCGTGATAAGAGTTTGACGTCTTGTTTACAGACTAATTTTAATAAAATAAATCACATGTAAAATCGATTCTCAACACATATCAATAATAAGTTAATTTAAATTTATTTGAGAGTAGGAAGATAAATCAAATAATATGGCGAATAAACTCCCATTAAATATTTTAAGCATTCGCGTGCTCAGCTGTCACCCGCTTTCCCACAATATTTTGTTTGAAATCATTCCATAGACAATAACCAACTGTTAACATCATTTTTATTACTTAATTTATTTGTCTATACTTTTCCCTGAGAGTGAGTAGGATCCGATACTATGATATCTATTTGTATAGCGCAGTTTTGTGTTATTTCACTTCAAGTGCGCTTAACCATAAAAACTTTAAAATAATCCTCCGGTGCTCCTTACGAGTCCTCACAAAATATCGAATCATCACAAACAAATGACATACAGTATATAAATACATTGCAATGCTAAGAGAACAAAAATAAAATTAGAATACTTGAGACTATAAAATAATTTAAATACTTATAACAACTCATAACTTATAATAACCTTTCAAATAAAATTAAAAAAAACCCCACGGAAATGAACAAGTTTTAAAATATCAAAATATGAATAAGTGAAAAAAGTAAACAAGAAGGTGAGGAAATCAAAAAAATTATGAAGTACAATAACACATTGTAATGTTGTACCACAAACTCCGGTCAACAAATATGAAGATAATGAAATAAACTAACATGAAGATATATAAAATCAAGATGTAACACAAATAATACAACTGCCATAGTCCGCCACAAATATGCTACTCGTTCATGAGTCCGCCTCTCATAAATAAATCACTCACCACCTCGGAACTGGAATCCCAGTGATGACTGAATAAACTGCTTTACTATACTAGTCATCATCAAAAATTAAAAAAAAAACAACTCCATAATTTTTGACTCTTCAAAAAACCTGAAACAACCAAAAGTGCGTATTTTTTATTGCGTCGGATTTATGAAATTGAATATACGGTCTTAAACATGCTTTATGCAAGTAACGCATCTGTGTCAGTACTGTGTTTGACTCAATATAATTCGCTGCATTCAAAATATCTCACGTTTTCTTGAGAGACACTTAAATTACCATCAAAGATTTTCCACACAGCACCTCCAAAAATTAAAACATCTTACCACTCGGGTGTGGAGTTAAAAAAGTTTTTCTTCAAAAAGGTCCCTTTCTGCACAAATTTCTTAACAAATAATCATAAATAAGTGCCTTTGAGATGATTTTTTCACGAAAACGGCACCATAGAAATCTTTCAATTATTATTATATCGACATTTTTTGTCGAAGCCGATCTTGAGTGACCATCTAAAACTTTATAGGGGGTAGAGGACCAATCAGCGTTCAGCCAATGGCTGAAAAGAAGAGTCAAGTAGTTGAGTAAAATGGCGAGGATTCTTTTCTGCCGCTATTTGACAATTTTCTCCCGCTAAATTTTGCATTAATTTTCTTCTGAAATGCACAATTAATATTTAAAAACTGTTGTTTATGACATTCGCTGTCAAAATAACATCTAGGAAGAGTATAATGTGTAATCTTTTATCGTTAAATAGGTCTTCAACGCAACAAAAATGTCTCTCGTCCTCAAGCTTAGTAAATGCCGCTTATGTCTCAAGCTCGGCGACTTTTACTCAATATTTGCTGTCGATAATTCAATTCAACTATCAAAAATGGCCATGGCTTGCTCCGAAATAAAGGTAAGAACTGTGCGAAGTGAACTTAAAGAAATATCCCACAAAACTTCGTATTTCGAAGTGCTGTGCGAAGTGGTTTTTTTTAATCCCGTTTCGATTTTAGATTTATGAAGGCGATGGTTTACCTGAAAAGGTTTGTGGAGAATGCATCGAGAAGCTCAGCTCTGCGTACATTTTTAAACAACAATGCGAGCGTTCTGACGCCGAACTCCGGAAATCCCTACAAAATACATCAGGTACATTAATTTGTTTTTATTTACATGCTGGAATGATGTGTCAACAAATTAATTAACAAAAACAACGCTGTTCTTCTGCAACGAAATATTTTTGTATTGTCGCAGTACAACAATATCAATACGTGCTGCCACTTTGACATGATTTTTGGCTTTTTAATATTTATTAATTTTTTTATACTAAATAAGGATACTTTTTACATAATGTTATACTAATTGATTCAATTTTAAGTAGTTTAATGCATTGTATTATGTGGACACTTTGTCTAGCGGCAGGGACATGTTGATTTAACTGTACACTTTGTACAAAACCTTGTTTTATTTATGAATTTAATTGCAGGTGGTGCTGAAATATTGTCATTCGGACGGAGAAACTCCGACTCGGGCTTCTCCAATCGCACCGATGTCTCCACTTCCAAGAGGGAGATACACGCAACGAGATCCAAGAGTAAAAAGAGCAATGGACCCTCACCGGAGAGAACCGCATATCCCACGGGAGGACTACTCGAGGAGAGTTATAGCATCGATGTCCGGGACCAAATATACCAAGGGGCATCCTCCACCCCCGTACCTTATAACAAACACCTCGGAAAAAATACCTCCGACTCGGGAAGCAACAGTCCCATCATCACAGATCAGACCCGCTTCGAATGCAAGAAATGTAACAAAACCTTCCTCAACATCAAAACACAGAGAGCGCATATGAAAAACATACACGCAAGCTCTGATGAAGAAGAAGAAGAAGACGACGAAGAGGAGGAAGTTAAAGAAATTGTCCCCGATGTAAAGACAACAAACCACGGAGAAACTTCGCAAGACAACAACTCCTCCATAACCAGAGATCAATCAGACTGCCACCTCTGCGGGAAACAGTTCAAATTCAACATCATGCTCAACCGGCATCGTCTGACTTGCCAGGGGCCCCCGGTCGTAGTTGCGGAACCGATCGTAGAGGACGCTAAGAAAAGGTTCTCAGCGAGTGCTCTAGTCCCCGTAACGTGTTTAAAGTGCCCCGTGTGCGGAAAGGTGTTCAAAAAGCGCCTGTACGTCATGCGCCATCTCACTCGCTCGGTCTGCGGAGAGATCGCCAAAGAATTCCCAGAAGACAAACCGGCCAAGGTGAAAGACGATAAAACCGCATCGAAAGCGGCAAAATCGGCATTTGTATCGGAGTGTTCGATATGCACAGCGCGATTCTCTTCGCATACCTCCATGTTCAAACACTTCCAGCTCTGCATCCGACGTAGAGGCGGAGGTCCCATAAAATGCGTGACTTGCAAGACTACATACTCGCACAAGTCCGGCTTGTATCGGCACATCAAGAAGATGCATTACCCGGATGAAGTGGCCGGTAAGGCGAAGAAACGTCCTGGCGGAATGGATATAGTGAAAGATGAGCCACTCTCGGAGCCTGATGATAATGCGGAGGATGAAGGGGGCTCGCTGAAGTGCCGAGAGTGTGATAAGACCTTCTCGGATCAGATGCAGCTGGTGATGCACTTGGCAGCGCACATGGCCAATATTAATGAGCCGAAGGGATCTCTCAAAACAAAGATAGGGTTCGACGGGACAGAGTACGAGTGCCTCGAGTGCAGCAAGAAATTCAAGTGAGTATTTTTGGTAATGTAGAATAGCTGGACAAGCTTATGCCTCGATTACATCGAGCGAGTTTACAAACCACTAGCCGGTAAGTTTAAAAGCGGGTGAATCGGCGAGTGAGATTGTCATGATGACACACAAAACTGTCCACTCGTTCAGTAGCGACAGTAGCAGCTAAAATAACGACTCCAGTGCGAACCAATTCGGTTGACATTTTGCAAAAAATTTGAGGTCGCCGCTAGTGCCACTAATTCTGACAATTACAAAATCAGCTGTTGGTAGGCCGTCATCTTGAGCGTGTACCAAGTAAAGTTGATCACCTTTCAACTTTTTTCGTAGATTGTCCACAATCTGCTAGTTAACTAGTAATACGATTAAACTGAGCAAGTTTACCAACAGATAGTGAATTTCCCAGATAGTAGCTTGTAAACTCGCTCAATGTCATCGAGGCTTTAATGTTTTTTTTTCAAAATTTCAAAAACCTTCAATTCAAATTAATTATTAAAAAATACAACTCTTTACTTCTAGAGAGATATTGAAATATGCATTAAAATTCCATTTTTTGTCTAAGTTTCAAAATTTCATTTTGACAGTTTTGCCCATTTTTTTTTCTTGTTTGAGGTTTTTGTATTAAGCGTATCCAGCTAATCTAAAATATTGCCATATTTTTTTGCTTGTTTAAATTTTAAGAGAAGTTTTAGGATCAGTTGTTGAACTTCAAGTTTCAAAGATAATTCTCAAGTTCTGTTATTATCCAAGAACTGCGAAGCGTGTTGCTCATAATGATATAATAACAGAGCTTGATTAGTACTTTCATTAGAACTTGAAAATTAACTTAGAAATTTGATGAATTGTTCAAATTTCGAAGTTAATATTCAAGTTCTGTTAATATCCAAGAACTGTAAAACAACTGACTCATGATAAAATAATAACAGAACTTGTATTTTAGCTTTTAAATTTAAATCCAATTCTGTGAAACAAAAACCGTAAGATATTTTTGAACTAGACATTACTTTAATGGAGAAGGCGGTGCGTTGGATGCTTAGCTAGCAGTCTGATGGGTTGAATTCAATGCTTCCAGCGGAAACTGCTTTAATCCTACGCATTCCACGCCAAAAGGGAAGGATTTTAAGTAGGTCTTTGTAGTAGTAGCACTTCCCATTGAAATACTGGCAAAACCAACAGCATTAATAATATAAAGTAATTATAATTATACATTTAATCATATAAAGTAATATGTAATGTTTTCAAATAAATAAATAAATAAATTAAATAAATTAATGGTAAAAATGTATAAGTTCGCTTCACGGATAATACGGAATATTCCTTGTTGAAGTTCGATACACGGATAATACGGAATATTCCTTGTTGACGTTTGATACACGGATAATACAGAATATTCCTTGTTGAAGTTCGATACACGGATAATACGGAATATTCCTTGTTGAAGTTCGATTCACGGATAATACGGAATGTTCCTTGTTGAAGTTCGATACACGGATAATACGGAATATTCCTTGTTGAAGTTCGATTCATGGATAATACGGAATGTTCCTTGTTGAAGTTCGATACACGGATAATACGGAATATTCCTCGTTGAAGTTAGATGCACGGATAATACGAAATATTCCTTAAGTATTGAACTTCGATACACAGATAATACGGAATATTCCTTGTTGAAGTTCGATACATGTATAATACGGAATATTCCTTGTTGAAGTTCGATACACGGATAATACGGAATATTCCTTGTTGAAGTTCGATACACGGATAATACAGAATATTCCTTGTTGAAGTTGATACACGGATAATACGGAATATTCCTTGTTGACGTTTGATACACGCATAATACGGAATATTTTGGTCTGTAATATTCCTTTTTTAATTCGGAAGTACCAACCTTATTAAATAAATTCTTGTCAAAAATAAAAACAAAAGTACCTACTTCGAATTATTCTCGGTACTACTGTAACTGGCTCAAGCACGTGTTTTTCTTTTAAATAAGATATACATCCCAGGTTTCGAATGGTTTGTACGGCAAGCAGGGTTTGTCTAACGGGTATGTGTAATTATTCTAATATCTTTCTTTCCATATACTTCTGTTATAAATACAGTTACAAACTTGTCAATAATGCATTCACTTCATAACATGAATAAATTATTGTTTTATTTGGCAATAATAATTTTTCTATGATTGTATGAATATTGTGTAGTACAGTTCACATATCGCACAGCATAGTTCGCGTATCGCGTAAGTGAATTAATTTAAACAAAATTAAAATTAAAATGCATGTTTTTTCATCTCCCCGATATAAATACTCATTTGTTGTAATAATAAGGGAACGTACCCATACTACGTGTCCAACTTTTTGCAATTTTTAACCCCCCCCCCCCCCCCCGGTGACCAAAAACCTAAGCACCCCGCCGCTCATTTGTACCGAGTGTGGTATTTTGAAGACCCCCCCCTCCTAAAGGTGTCACGTAGTATGGGTACGTTCCCTATAGCTAAATCTATCTGTTTGAATAAAAAAATATTCCGATTTAACCGAGAAGTGGAATAAGACATAAAAAATAAATTAATTAACTCTGCAGATACAAGGGCAACATGCGGGTCCATCTGAAACAGCAACATAACTACTCCATCGACATCATCCACCGGCTGGAGGAGTCGCTCAGCGAGTTCAAGTGTGACATGTGTGACAAGGCCTTCCAGTTCGAGAAGTCGCTGACCTACCACAAGAACAGCAAGCACAACAAGCTGACGGCTCTAGCCAGTCCTCAGCCCATCCAGTCCATTGTGGTCCCTATCATCCCCGATCCCAACCTGTCCCACACTGATGTGATAGTGTTCACCAAGTGCCCGGCGCGTTGCCTCCATTGTAACGTGATGCTGAACAACCTGAAGGAGACTAAGAAACACAATCGCCTGCACATGGATGCCAATGTGAAGCCCAAGAATGAATACACTTGTCCGGCTTGTGGTGTTAAGTTCACCAACACCAAGTATTTCAGGTAACTATTTATTTTCGTATTAATTGATTGTGAGTGTTGGCTGCCTCTAACCACTCGAGTGTTCGCGTTAATAATAATTGAAACACTCATCCAGCGTCCGGAAATTTCCGAGCGTTCGATTTTTAAAATACATTTGTAAAACAGTATTACATAGAACATAAGCAGTAGGTATATCAATTAGACTAGCATTAATAGAGCTTGCTTTTTGAAGGCAGCGTCACTAATGCTAAATATCTCTACATCCAAATTGATTCTGTTCAACAGCAAGATTGCTCTCCTGACCGGCATGACCATTAGCAAGTTCTGCAGGCTGGGAGATAGATAACTATCTGGATGATAGCCGAGTTTTCAAACCATCAACGAATCAGTCAGAAGAAAGGTGTAGCAATGTGTACATCCCTTCCGACTCCTAGATGGTTCATTCCGAGCATACCCAAAAGAAAGTCGGTAGGATAGAGCCACGGGTAATAGCCATACTCCCTCATGAACCTCTCCAACATGAGAGTGTTGGTGTGGACTTCAAATTACTGACCCACTTCTACTACCCACATCTACTCCTTACTAAGGAATTGAATAAAATTATGAGAATCTGGGTATCTCTAAAATTCCTCCAAATGTTTAGAGTATTAGGTTATTAAAAAAATGGCGGGCGGACGCGGGGCGGACTGTCAATATCAGTTTGTAAAGTGAAATTTTAAATACTTTGAACGGTTGTATCTCCCTCAATTTTGCCGAGCGCGCCTTAATTTTTGTTTTATTCAGCTTTTCCACACTTTTCTCATCTAGAAAGTGCCTTTTTATTAAATTTCCAAACTGTGCCCGGATCTGCATTCCTCCCAGATCATAGAGTTAGAGAGCTGTTGAATGTACCTAAATGTAACGGTTTATCCCATATTTTTAGGATTCATAATAAATTTATAAAAATGCAGAATTTATAAACGCATAAATTCTGCATTTTATTAGAACCTACCATAATTTCAACGATTTTTTGGAAATATTTATAGAACTAAAAAATATGGGATTAACTGAAATCTAGGTGAATTCATTGGCTTCAAACCGCAGTAAGCTGTTGGTATATTTCCATATTAATTAAAACGAATGGCCAAATAGAAAACTGAACCCCATCGCTCGAGAGGAAATGAAGTTCTAGTTGAGATGATTGACTATTTGATCTGAAACCGCAGTAAGCTGTTGGTATATTTCCATATTAATTAAAACGAATGGCCAAATAGAAAACTGAACCCCATCGCTCGAGAGGAAATGAAGTTCTAGTTGAGATGATTGACTATTTGATCTGAAACCGCAGTAAGCTGTTGGTATATTTCCATATTAATTAAAACGAATGGCCAAATAGAAAACTGAACCCCATCGCTCGAGAGGAAATGAAGTTCTAGTTGAGATGATTGACTATTTGATCTGAAAAAGTGTTATTGAAATTTTATTATTCCGTTACATAAACTTGTTTTAAAGTAATATGTATTTTCAACAGCATTCACATTGCCGAGCACAACGCCAACACCAACGCAGATTCGCAGCAAGCTTCTGACGGCGACGACGATGAAATAAACGTGATGGATTTTTGTGAGTCCGTCGTGGCTAACATAAAGCAGGAGGGGGGGGCCGGCCACGGCGGATCTACCCTGGGAGTGGGGGGGCAGCAGCTAGTTGTGGCGCTCGGGGGCTTCACTTGCACCATCTGCAGCAAGAGGCTGGCCTCCGTGGAGCAGTACGAGAGCCACATGGTGTGGCACAACAAACGTGCAAACGCTTCAAGCCCAACGGGGCCCAAAGTTGTGGTGTGCCCCATCTGCTCGGAGGTGAGTGACAAGGAAGCCCTGTATAATTCTAACCATCATTTCCATACTCTTAGTTCAAGTATCGAAGGAAACTTCTGAAATTCCACTCGTCATTCATTTCACGTATGTACGAGAATGTACACGGTATTGGAAAACTCGCGGTACAAGTGAGAAACTGGTGAATCTACATCTACTCCACTTAAATCTAACAAGCTGCATTTCATTTGTGCACAGACACTAAACTACCCTGAAGATTGTTTGTGGGATAAACGGCCAATATTTTGTTCATTTTTACCGGTAATTCGGTGTCCAAAATTGCCATTATTATGAAATGCAACCTTCAATGCTGGAAAGAATAAACTGACTATACAAGCGCCTACGTGTGTCCTTTGCGCTCACTCTCCACTTATTAAAATCAGGTCAGTTGCATTTGATTTTCCAAGAAATGTGGAAAATTATACTGCTTGGAATTTATTGGTAAAATAAATTCCCATGCGTTGACATTTTTCAACCAATAAATTAATACCCCCATCGAGAGTCCGAGGTCTAATAAAAAAAAAGTTCTAATTTCACAAAATATGATATGAATGCTTTAAATTTACGAGAACGATTGTTCTTTTTTTTTTGTACGAATATCAAAATGTAGAAAGTTGAAAACTTCATTGTGGGCAGCAAAAAATCTTCAAGTGGTTCAGAAAATTGATAAAATAATGTATTTCGATGCCTGGTCTAGACTCTAGAGAAACTTTTATGTATTATGTAAGTTTGATTGTTTGTTGTTTTTGCAGTCATTCCGTTTCGACAGTCACCTGCGTGACCACATGCGGCAGCACGCGCTGGCAGCCAAGGAGGACCCCACGCTGCTCAACTGTAAGATCTGCCCGCGCACCACCAAGAACCTGCGCGGTTACATCGCACACATGAACTGGCACAGCTCTGCCTCCAACTTCCGCTGTCCCGTCTGTCTCAAGCAGTTCTCCCAGAGGGGGCACCTCACCACCCATTACCGCACCCATGTCAAGAAGAACGAGACGAGACTAAACGACGTCTTCGACCACCAGTCTGGCAAGGTGACGGACTTCCAATGTCACATCTGCAAGAAGTACATGCCCACGCTGGTCTCGCTGACCTTCCATGTGCGCTGGCATAGCTCCACGGCTGGACGTGCGGCCATGCGCTATGAATGCAGCAAGTGCAACGTAGCGTTCACCAACAAAACGCGTCACATCATGCACATGCGAATTCACGCCGATAGCAACTCCCCCTACAAATGTCACATCTGCGGCAGAGGGTGCAAATCGCCCGCACATCTTACTTCGCACATCAAATCGCACTCATTCGCCAATCGACTGAGGAAGAATGCCCTTAAGGTTCTCTGCCCGGTTTGCGAACAAGTTTACCCGAGCCAGTTGAAGCTGCAGCGGCACATTCGGCGATCGCACCCTGAGTCCAAGATGGTCAAGAAGAACGATCCAGGAGCCGAGGATCTTCCCATCATTCGTCACATCTGTCGGATCTGCGGAAAGGAGTTCCACACAGAGCACAAGTTGAAGATGCACACCAGGAGACACAACATAAAGCCTAACTTCTACATCTGCAGCATCTGCGATAAGCGAACACTCTCTCTCAAGGTGCATAACATGCACATCAAAGGCCACCTTAACGAGAAATTCAAGGATTGCCCTATAAAGTGTAACTATTGCGAGGAAAGATTTGTGCGCAGAAAAGAACTCCACGTGCATGTTTACAAGGTTCACGATATCTTGGAAAATTACATATCCAAAGTTGACAACAAGAAGAATATAACGGAGCTCAAGGAATATCAGTGTCATGTTTGTTTCAAGGTTTTGGCCCACGAGAGCACTTACCTGAGGCACCTGGACTATCACAATACCATGCGATGCAACTATTGCTTCAAGTACTTTACCAATAAAACTTTTGCCCAAGCTCACACCATGTACGACTGCGACAGGAAGAAGATGCTAGGAGGAAACGATACATTCGACAAGAAGTTAAAGTGTCCGGTGTGCTACAAGGCGTTTGCCGTCTCTGTCAAGCTGCATTGCCACATGAAAGTGCAGCACAACTTGCAGCCCACCGAGTCCTGTCTGGAGCAGGACCGCGCCACCGTCTGCGACTTCTGCTTCATCACGCAGCCCAGCGAGAAGCAGATGCTCCGCCACCGCTCCGTGCACCTTCGCTTCAACACCTACTACGGTTGCCACTTCTGCCCCAAGAAGTTCTGCACCATGTCTCTGTTCTTCCGACACAAGAAGAATCACCTCAACCGACACTATACGGAAAACCCCCTTCAGTGCGAGGATTGTCCCGAGAATTTTGTCTATTTCCACGACTACTCGACCCATCTGCAAGACGTTCACGGCAAGGAAGTCAACTGGGTCATCATGCCCAAACCTTCCCCCGTTCAAGAATGTCCCATCTGCAAGAAGCGCTTTAGCCATCTGCACAACCATCTCATGTACCACGAGAAGTTCAAGTGCAAGCACTGCTCCGAGTACTTCTTCTCCGACACGTCCTTCGCCGCCCATCCCTGCCCCGAGGGCGACATCGAAGATGAAGAAGAAGAAACCACCGTCGTAGCAGTGCCGCAGGCTCTGACTTTCAATAAGCAATTCAATCGGATTTTAGAACCGTACGAAGAGTGTGACTTTTGCTTCAAGCCGTACTCGACGAATTATACGAAAGGTATGCACGATACAACTCACAAAAAGATGCTCAGCTTCGGCTGCCTGTATTGCAACAAGACGTTCACTTCCCACGCCCTTTTTAAACTCCACGCTCCCTCGCACCGGCTGCGCCATTACAAGTCCAACCCCCTGCTCTGCAAGCACTGCGGAGAAACCTTCATCAAGTTTGGCTTGTACCTCCGCCACTTGAAGGAAGTTCACAACGACAAAGAGAGCATGATCCTCCGTCCCTCCTACCCACCCGAGGAGTGCAAAATCTGCAAGAAGACGTTTGAGTGCATCCATCACCATTACCGCTTCCACATGCAGTTCAGGTGTACCTCGTGCCTTAAGTACATAGTGTCGGAGAAACTGTTTAAGGCTCACATCTGCGGAAATGAGGACGAAGACCAGACGAAGATATTTGAGTACGACGGAGACATTCAACCCTTGTCCGTTGGGATGTTTGATTACGACACCTTGAGACATCGCTCCATCAACGCAAACCCCGTTGTTGACGCATCGTCCGACCAATCCAAAGACTTCTCTCTTGAAGACATCGACATCACTCCGACGGAACTAGACAGTTCAGCGTTAAACAGTGTCGATCTTACAAATATGTCCTATTCTCCCGACATTACAGATTCTAATCAAGACATGATTGTTTCTATACCCGACCAAGTTTTGTTCGGTAATTACACCCCGAGTAATTCTAACGCGTCATTTGAAAACTTTACTCCCGTCATTTCGTCCACTGTTTCGCTGTCATCGAATCCCGCCATCATCACTCCTGAAGAAGAACTGAACGAAAGAAAAGACGAGGAAGAAGACATGATCCTAGAACTGGACACAGATAGCGAAGTGGACGAAGGAAAGGAATCGGCCGAAGAATTAATCAAAATCGTTGACGATTTGGAAAACAGTTTTACGTTACCCAGTGAGGACGCTAGCCAGGAAAAAGAATAACGATAGTAATAATAAACCTTGTAACTTTTATGTATGATATTGTGTTTTTTTTTTTTAAGATTTGTTAGTAAGACAGAAAAAGTCGTCTCAATAGCCATGAACTAATTTTATATCCTCTAACAAGGCCTGAACATTTTGCAGTGCAACTCGCTTACTGAGTGTAGTATTTAACTAGCATTAATTAATTTATCACAAGTTTTAATACGAGTTGGCGTGTATGTAGTTTAAATGGAATCTAGCTATGGACCCACTATTACAATCTTATATACATTTATTTTGTATTTATGTTTTTTATGTTTTTTTTGGCCAGTTTTATAATGGTGTTGTTTTTGGGTAGTCATGCCTAGTCAAGATGTCGACATTGCAGTCTCATTCGGAGAAGGGTTCGACACCTAGGTGACTACTAAATACTATAATCCACAATGAATTTTTATTGGACACTCGCTGCGTTACGAAATTTGGCATTTACGCCAAGGAGCATGAAGATTGTGAATATTTGTCAGATTTTGGCAACAGTAGGTTTAAACATGTTATTCGCCGATGACATCATGCGAAGGGATCACCAACATTAATTAATACATGAATCTAAATATTCTAAAAAATAAAATCATTTCATTGTAACCATATATATATAACCTTACTTGTGTAGTTTCATCAATGTTATCCATTCTTACCTGACATCAGCTCCGTCTTGACACTGCACAGTGTGCGAAGCATGTCCGAGAAGAGTTCGAGCAAGTATCAAGCAAAAATTGAAGATTGAACAACACAGTTTTATTTGGGAATGCCAGGAGCGCTTTGTGTGGATAGAGCTATATTGAAATATCGATTGTCCAGTTGATTATTCAGACATCTTCGAATACTAAGTTTTGAGATGATTTGGAAAGAAATATTGTAATGCTCACCACAAATCAAATATCATTTACTTGTGTATTTGTTTTTTATATTAAAAATGCTTTAAAATAACACCGGGAGGCATAACGGTCCAGTACATTAGTTTGACATTTGAAATATCCTATAAGTGACCCAAAAAACAACATTTTGTTTGAGCCACTACAAGTTTTTGTGCATTGCGATTTGGTGATGTTTATGATTATGAGTAATCTAAATATTGTAGCAGATAGAGGGGATACTTATATAACTGTATACTCTACTCGAATTTAGATTTTTCCGAGATGTCCGACTAATCACTGGACGATCAATATGTACAGTAGAAACAATTTACAGAGATACTTGCTTGTGTAGTGATGCATTGTATCATAGGACTACTGCGGGGTAAAGGGGGACTGACACTGTTCTGGTGTTTAAACATACGCTCTTTTAAATTATTTAATTTCTTACCTACCCAATAATACTGATTTTAATTTATCGGTATTTCTACCATGCGCATAATAACTGTTCTCACTGCTGGTCTTAAAAGACAAAAGCAACTAAAATAACTAAACCTTTGGAAGAATAATGAATGTTGAAGAATTCTGGTGTAAATTTTGATTTGGTCAACCGATGCTACCCAAAAATGACTTAAGTATTCATTTTGTATGTAAATATTGAGTCAATCATCGCCAAAATTTGATCAAAAGCTAAAAAAGTATTTATGCAAAACAGTGGCAAAAAAATTGGCGATCCATTGAATGTAGTTTTTTTTATATTATTTGAATGTAGCTATAACTTTGTGGTTATCCATTATAAATAAATGAAACAATATTTCTTTGTTAGAACCACTTATATATTTTATTTACACCCCCCGTCCTATCCAAGACATGTTCCCTTTCACTGACTTTATAGTTCTATCTTAGACATGTTCCCTTTCACTGATCTTATGGTCCTATCTTAGACATGTTCCCTTTCACTGACCTTATGGTCCTATCTTAGACATGTTCCCTTTCACTGACCTTATGGTCCTATCTTAGACATGTTCCCTTTCACTGACCTTATGGTCCTATCTTAGTCATGTTCCCTTTCACTTTCTGTTCTACCTCCTCCTCCCACTTCACTAATCCCCAAGCCCCCACCTACCACAACATTTTGTAATACCTTGTGCTCACCCACTGTTTTGTAATATCAAGTTATTATGTTATGTTTGCCCTGAGGAAGGAACGGACGTTCCGAAACCGGTCTGCATAAATAAAATATATAAGTGGTTCTAACTAAGAAATATTTATTTATTTGTAATTTTTTATATTTTTAAAATTTATTAATTCAAATGACGCGCATTTTTTGATAAATGAAAATTAAGTATTAGATTTTTACATTCCCACGAGCGAACAAATTCAAAATAGGTCACAAGTAAAACAAAATATTTTGGACATTAGTTTTACAAACCGTTTTATGTATTGTCTATTTAATTTGTTCAGTTGGTAGTCAATGTTTTAATTGATTGCGCCTTATCTTTACTTTCTGTGTGTAAAGTTAGTTTGGCTTCTAGACATGTATTTTATAATAATCTTATGGTTTTGTTTAGTAATTAAGGGGAAATACTAAATATTGATGATTAGGTAATAAATATAACTTTTGTTTTGCATCACATTGACTATAGGAATGTACTCAAAACAATTAATACTAAGATTTCACCGCAGTGTTATGGGATAGTTAAAGGTTTGGTGACCTGATCTCATCCTTAGATTGCCATTGTTGTTTTCTCTGTTCTCAATAATGTGTCAAAATTTACATCAAATGGCGTTGTGATTAAATTATTCAAAAAATAAAATTTCAACCATTTTATAAAAATGATGTTATTTAAGTTTTTTTATATTCAAACATTTTTAAAAATTGTTTGCCTGCAGGGTAGTCAAAATGAATGACATTTCTTTCATCCGTATGTCGCTTAATTGGTGAATATATTTTGTTGGTTTTTTTTATTTGTGTTCTTATAAATACAGCCGTGTAATGATAACATGCGTGATGTGTGGGATATCTCAGTGACATCTCATGGTGGGGTATTTCTGTAACCCCCATGATGGGGTATTTCTGTAACCCCCAATGTGGGGTATTTCTATAACCCCCATTCAGGGGTATCTTGGTAACCCCATGCTGGGGTATCTTATCAATGTCCCCCCCCACCATGCTGGGGTATCTGAGTGACCCCCAAGGTGATGGAAATTTTTGCATGTTAAAGAAAAAAATTATTCCAACTAGGTGTATAAGAATGAGAACCAAGACCCAGTTGTTTGGCAGAAATCATCAAATGGCCATTCAGCGCTGTTTCGTTTTTATTGACATTTTAAAGGTTCCCGTTAAACACTGATTCTAGTTGTGTTTCAGCTTTTCATCAAATTGTAATAAGTGACAAGCTTAACAACATGATATGATAGTGGTCCTCTTCTGCTGATCACATTTTTTATATGAATACCGCACAAGAGTCTCAACTGCTCCAGTCTGGAGCCAGTGAGACTATGGCATCCCCTGTTGGGGTATGTTGTGAGGCTGAAGGAAGTGGGGAGGGGAAGAGGAAGGTGGGGAAGTACCCGGCTATTCAGATCTGGTCACCAAACACGGCTAAAATCATTTCAAGCAACGGTGGTCTTACACCAGGGCGATACTGACAGTATCTTCTACTCTGGAGCATGCCGCAAATATACTATACGTTATTTTAAATGAATAAATTGTGAAATAACACAAAACGCCGGAATTCAATCCCGCGATCTTCGGATTGCGAGTCAAGAGCCTTACCGCTGGACTATGCCGGCCGTCAAATGCTGTACATAAGCTGAAACTGACTCAGAATCTGAACCTTTTAACTGTCAAAAAACAAAATGGCGCTGAATGGCCATTTGATGACAATGCTGCATTTGAATTTCTGCGAAAATACATCTTTCAGAGTGTTTTAACAGCAGAATTATTTATGCGTAAGGCACAATTTATATAACACTAGCAGACCCGGCGACACGTTGCTGTGGCTTACCCAACGCCATCTGTTAATTTGTATACATATCAAATTCACACCACCCACTTGCCAGCTGCCCGCTGCCTGAATTGAATCTTGGAAATTCTCGACTTTTCTCTAATATAATATGGATGTATTATACATATAAACCTTCCTCATGAATCACTCTATCTATTGGTGAAAACCGCATGAAAATCCGTTGCTTAGTTTAAAAGATCTAAGCGCACATACAGCGGGAGCGACTTCATTTTATACTATGTTGAGAGATAAAGATGAAAAACATCTTTGAATCTGACAGTAATAATATTGACTATAAAATAAAGTCTGTTTATTTCCCCTGCCAAAACTTTCAAATGATGAGCTCTGGCATCACGAAACTTGTCAATACGACAATTTATATGCAACAGTTATTTAATATCTGGATGTTATACAGGGTGTAACAGGACGTACCCGAGGGATTTTAACCAGCGATTCCTGAGCATATTTGGAGTAAAAAATGTAAATGAAATTTTGGTCTCCGGTGACTTTTTTGGACAACTTTTTTTTTTTTTCAATTTTTTCTTCAAAATCAAACAAAAAAAAATTCTTCCGCATGTCGTCACTGGTCACTCAGCCGGGTGTCCGACGAACCCCTTACCCCGCCTCCAACTGTTCAACAACTACTATTTTTTTATGTTTTTGTAGAAAAAAAAAAAAAACATCAAAAATGTCACCGGAGACCAAAATTTCATTTACATTTTTTACTCCATATGATGTCAGGAATCAATGGTTAAAATCCCTCGGGTACGTTCTGTTACACCCTGTATAGGTGGCATAACTGCTCACATTCTATACAAATCAAAAAATGCTGATAAAAATATTAGTTCCATTCTTTGAATTGATAATTCTTCTTCGGTGGTGCTACAGCCCATATTGAACTTTGGTCTTCTGCAACAGTCGCCTCCAACTTTGGTACCTGGAGAAGCTGTGCTGCATCCCCTCTTACCTCGTCTTCCCATCTCCGTCTGGGTCTTCCGACTTTTCTCTTTCCACCTGGGTATCCAGTCAAAATTCTTTTTGGGACGCGTGTATCCGGAGTCTCATATGTGCTGAGATGTCTGGGGCCTTATATATATCATACAATTCTTTATTGTGCCAGATGCGCCACTGTACGCTCTCTTTCACGGGTCCACGTATTCTTCTCAGCACTTTTCTTTCAAAAGTATCCAGCATTTCAGCCATCTTTACCGTCAGTGTCAGCGCCTCACATCCCTTTGATAATACACACTATAAATGCTTTCCATGCAGATTTTAATTGAAACCAATGTCACCGTTGACTCCCTTGCACTTGTCTGACATTGTATACCTCCATCCCATTTGAATTTCGTAATGATGATGGAATTTGAAATTTAAGCATTGAATGGTCAGAGTTCTGGATCGCGAAACACACCACACCCACATCACATTTCTTGTGTTATTTTTGTATTCTGTGGTTCCAATCCAGTACTTATCAAAATTATTTTATCAAACTGGATTGTGAAAAATAAACTATATCAGTGTTTCCTAAGTAAGCCCAATTTTATTTTGTGGCGAAATTGATAAAACATTTTCAAACATATAAATTCTTTCACTGACCTATCTGAGGCCTAGAGTGGGAACATCTTATTTAAATTTGCAACTTCAGTTTTGTTTCATATTATATCGGTTTATCTGTTATAAACTGCTTTGTGAAGAAAATAAATCTTCATAGTAAATTAGATTTTAAGAATTTCGGGGCACATAATAAATTGTTTTTCTAACTTATGAGAACTTTATTGTCACAAAATGGCTAGTAGAAAAAAATCCGTTTTTTGTACACAACATTTTTTGTATGAATGAAAGTTTCGTGGGGAGTTTCGCCAACTTTGAGTAAACTTTCAAATAAATTTAATCATAGGATTAACATGGCGGTAAAAACAGGAATTTAATTGTCAGTTAGTGTTACTCGGGGATGGTGAAATAGATAATAGAGGAGTAGTGGTAATCTGCAGCTTACTCACAAGATGGTGAAATATCGCTCTGTCTTGAAGGATTAATTTGAATATACTTTATGTAAATTTTTATTATTATTAAATGTTTTTTGTATTATTTTCCGTGAACAGAGAAAATGGTGGCAAAACTGTACAGACATTATTTAATCTAAAAGCGTTTGGGACCTCGTATCACAAACGTCTTTGGAAATGGTTTTAAAAAACAGTGGAATCTTAATAAACCGCATTTAAATTGAATACACTACTTTTGTTAAGTCCTGCAGTTTTCATTTTATGTCAAAAGATGGCATCTTAAATAATAGAAACAAAAGGGAGATATGGCATGGAAAGCCAAACTGCACGGACTATCGGAGTGGTGGAGCCAACGAAAGTCATTTGTTTGGTGTGGAGGTGGTAGAAACAAAGGGGATTCACAGTAGTATGGGTGAATGATGTGAAACACTAAAAACTGCTCGCAGCTCATCTCCCTTATTATTTACGGATGACATGAATCAACTATGAACACAATTGTAGACTGCCTCTGTAGCATGATTGTCGTCTACACATTCGATTTTGTGTTGCAGGTTTGATTCCTGATAACTCTAAAAATATATTAAGATTCTTTATTTCAGTTAGAGACGCCTGTGCCGTTCTCTGGATGTTATAATGTTCTTAGGATATATTAAAATAGTGTATTCTGTTTCAATAACAATTTTCAAATTTAATATTTTTATTGTTAAAAATGGCGGAAATATCAAAAGTTCCTAAATTCGATTTTTTCTTGTGATTTAATTTTCGCACCGTTTATTTCATAAATGTTTGGTCAGAGATTTCACTGTATAAGCATCTCACCAATAGAATCTGTTTCAATTCATCAGGCAGAATAATATGTTATAATAAATTATAATTATAGTCAATGTTGGAGGATAAATGACATAATAAATATGCATTTTGCAGCATTGAAAATATATTTTGTTTTATTTTTTTATCATTGCATCTCCCCACTGTGAAAATTGTTTTGGGCAGCTCTCATTGAAGTACTGGTAAAACAGACAGTATAAACACATGCCACCAGCATGCACGCATACGGAGGTTAACTTGGTTGAAAAATAGTGCAGATCCAAAATCTGTGGTCGGTGGGAAGATCATAAATGATTTCTGAAAAAAAAAATTATATTGACTTCATGTCATGCAAGAGATTTTAAGGAAATGATTTTCCTCAAGGCCTATATCATCTTTGGCAATGCAGCTTTGTGGGGGGTTTTTTTGAGGAAAGGGAGGATTGAACTTGGGTTTTAAAAAGATCCACGTTGTAGGAGGGAGAAAACACAGAACAAATGGATGTAAAATAAAAGTAGTATTGAAATGAATAATATTTATTATAATCTAGAGTAGATGAGTGCTATTTTCTGCGAGTTTTGACGACGGTCCAGCCGGGGTCAGGGTCCTCCTCCATCGGCTCATCAGGCATCTCCTCGTCGTCACCTTCGTCATCATCCTCCACCAGCTCACCGGGCTGGATCTGGAAAACAGAACATTATTTTTTAAATTTTATGAGTAAAATCTCAAATTATAATATTTAATTAAATGAAGACAATATTAGCGAAACTCAATCGAAAATCTGGAGACAGAAAAATATATTGGCTCCGCTGGGACTCGAACCCAGGACCCTTTGCTTACATGGCAAGTGCTCTACCGATTGAGCTACGTAACCCATATCAAATTCTGTAACTTTTAACTATATCATCCTTCGACTAAGAACTACCAACATTAACTTCATTTTCTTAACGCACATATTATTGGCTACTATCTTTATATACGATTGCAAAATTCAAATCGAACTAAATGCTATCTAGATAGTGTCTGGATAAATTTTTATCCATTTTATTTTTAATACGCGACATCTATTGACTTTTCTGCAAGTCGAGTATGAATACATTCATGAGTGCGAGTGACTCAGGAATCAATTCATTACATTTTGCGAACTCGGAGCGAATCAAACGCATTCGGATTCGGAATCATTGGATTCGCACACTTCTATCCTTAAATGGAAGCCTTCCATCGATATGCTTGGTGTAACTCGTAAGTGGCCGACGTAGTCCAGCGGTAAGGCTCTTGACTCGCACACCGAAGGTCGCGGGATCAAATGCCGGCGTGGCAAATAAATTTTATTTGATTAATTTGTGTTATTTCACAATTTTTTCATTTAAAATAATATATAGTATATTTGCGGTACATTCCAGAGTGGAAGTTACTCTCAGTATCGCCCTGGTGTAAGACCACCATTCAGAATTGAAACGTTGCTTGAAATGGCATTAGCCGTGTTTGATGACCAGATCTGAATAGCCAGGTACTTCCCCACCTTCCTCTTCCCTATCTCCTTCCCCTCCCCACTACCTTCAGCCTCACAACATACCCCAATTGGGGATGCCATAGTCTCACTGGCTTCAGACGGTAGCAGTTGGGACTCTTGAGCGGTATTCATATAAAAAAAAAAAAAAAAGTGACCAGCTCAGGTATGGAGCTCCATCGAAGCCAGAGTTAAGTTAGCCTTTCGGAAGCTGGGCGTACTGTACAGGGCCCGCAGATACTGCAGATAGTACACAACTGCTAACCTTGTACAAATTGCAAGGGCACCTACCTCTAGTGTGGAGCCCCAAAATACCCAAAAAAAACTTTTGATTCTCCTATCTTAACAGATTGCAATCTTTAGAGCACAGGCGTCGGGTGGGAATGCTGTCCCTATTTTTTTTTTTTTTATAACTCCACATAGGAGGCCCTGAGGAAAATAATTTCCCTCAGGGCCTATGTCATCTGGGATGCTGTGTGGAGGGTCTTTTTGAGGAGAGGAAGGAATGAAGGGGGAGGGGTGGTACGGAAACACATTACGGCGCGTTACATGGGGGGGAGGGGGGTCAAAAATCTTCAAAAATTGCGTCACGTAATACTTGAACGCCTCCCCACCCACTGCGGTGCAAGGCGATGGGCAGGGAGAGTCCAGCTGGAAAGGTCGCCCAATGCGTTCCAAACGCTACTGCTGGGTCCCCTCCAGTCACGAACCGGCACAACAGCAGCGGCGGGGTTTTTGCACTCGTTGATGGGGCAGCCCACCCTCAGTCGTGAGCCTGAGGGCCGGGCCCCTGTACTACCGAGCGGCCCGGACAACGGTAACCGGTTGTAAAGGGTCTCCCTCAACCAGCATCTCCCAATCTGGCCCGCCAAGCAGAAGGTGGGCCGACGCATCCGCCATCAAGACCCGGACAAACCATACCCCAAGAACCCGGGCACCCCTGCTAAGTCACCAAACGTAGCAAACCACTTGGGGTGACCTGTGGCAGAGGTGTTGGTTGTCCAATAAATGGTTCCTATGGCGGCGGTATCCATACCCGTCTACCAAATTATAAATTTAATTAAATTTTACCGGTATTCAATGGAAGATGCTCTGAGGAACTAGTGTCACCGATTTGATCGGCGCAGTCGGGAAACACATCAAACGTGCGCTCAATATTTGTACACAGTTGACATTTGTCACATGAGAACGATCGTTTCTACAACTCATTCTTGAGTACAGCAGCTCGGTTCGATTTGCCGGCCTCTGCGTTTCCTCCCTTCTACAACATAGGTCTCTTCAAGACCCAGGTTCACTCCTCCCTTTCCACAAAAAGACCCTCCATCCAAGACACGGCATCCCCATAGAAATATGGATGTGGCTGTGTGAAAAATCATCCAAAGACTTTGAGAAGTAGTTTAACCAGAGGCGGCCGGTGACAAAATTTGCGGGCAGTGTATTTCACAAAAAAAATGATAACATTAACATGGGAAAATAAAGTGATTCAAAGGGAGTGACATACCCAGTACAAACGTTCACTTGTAGAGAAAATCCATTCGTCGCTCTTTCATTTGTGAAAACACTTCAATGACACGATTATTAAAGTCTGGTATCGAAGATATCAAACTTTTTTCGACGCTCATCATTGATAAAGCATTAAGCCGATCTTGGGCCATAGTGTTCCTCAGAAATGTTTTTACACGTTTTAACGTAGAAAAACACCGTTCGCACTCAACAGTTGTCATTGGAATAGTACAAATTATTTTTAAAAGTTTAACCATTTCACTAAAACACTCCACTAAGTTACATTTATAAAATAATTGTAAAATTGATATTGCTCCGTCAGCATTCGCAAAATCATCTCTGGAGTAAAGCGCACGTAATTCATTTCGAAGTTTCACTTTATCCAAAAAATCGTACACACTCGTAGTCACGGTAAACTCTTCCTCCGGAAAATTGTTTTTGTACACAGGAAACATTTCGGTGAAAAATAATTTTGCGGCTAGCAAATGCTGTGTGAATTTGAAACGATCAATAATTCCGGCTGTTATTAGATCACAAACTTCAGCACACAATGCAGAAAAAGGCCTATCTAGTCGTTTCCTTTTTGCTGGTGGCTCAACTCTATTATCTAAGGAATTCCTAACGTTTTGAATGCACTTTTCAAAGTTTTCAATGAACGACTTTACTTGTATTGTATCAATTGACCGCCCCTGCAATTGCTTAAAAAGTACTTCACAGTGGGGTAGAACATCATTAAAAAAAGACAGCCAAAAATTGAACTCTTCATCGTTAAGATAATGTAATAGCATTTCAGCTTGATTTACAGTATTACTATCTGTTGCCAATGAATTCGTTATATTTTCCATGCATTGTATTAATGAAAGTCTGTGACCGAATATAGTAGAAACAGTTCGAATATTATAGCTCCATCGTGTTTGGGGGACAGATTCTATTTTTTTGGACACGATTTCATTCAAAATAGCCGTTCGTTTTGCTGAGCGCGAAAAAAAATTTGGAAAGCTGTGTAAATGAGCGAAAAAGTTCTTTACATGAATATTTTTCGAAACAGCTTTCTCAAGAATCAAGTTGAGTTGGTGTGCATAGCAATGCGTAAAATGTGCATATGGGTAGACCTCTCTTACTTTAGCCTGAACTCCATTTATATGTCCACTCATGACACTCGCCCCGTCATAGCTTTGTGCAATAAATTTATGTTTAATGTTTTCCTTATTAAAATGCTTTATTTCAGACAAAATGACTTGGCTCAATCCCGAAGCACTTTGGTCACTGGGCGATAGGTATTTCCAGAAACGTTCGTGTATCACTCCTTTAATTTCGTATCGTACAATTAAAACCATCTGGGTTGATATGGAAACGTCAGTGGTTTCATCAGCTTGGATCGAAAAAAAATCGGCTTCAGAAATTTCTTGCAAAATTTTCTCGTGACAAACGTGTAATATTGCATCCAATAAATCATTTTGAATGGTCTTCGAAACTCCTTTAAAGACGGTTGCTTTTTCAAGATGATCCTTCATAGACGAATCAATTTCAGCTACAAAATCTATTAGACCACGAAACACTCCCCTATTCGTGGAATCTTCAGCCTCATTGTGCCCTCTTAAAGCCAGTTCGAATGCACCACAAAATCTAATACAGTCTATAATTCTGGACAAAATTAATTGTTTTGGCGAACTTTTTCATTGAATTGTTTCACAGATTCGCGAAAACCAACATCAAGTTGTAATCGTATATCCATTCGACCTAACAAACTAAATTGTAACACGTTATTTATGTGTACTTGGGACAATGAATGTTTATTTACTTTTTCAGTAAAATGAGCAATATCATTTATACCACTTTCAGTCCACGGTTTATCACCTCCGTAAATTGTACAGGGAAAACAATGAAATGTGTTTAGAAGTTCACATCCACAAAGCCAAGATGCTTTCAAATATAGTTCTTTTTTAAACACTCTATTCACAGTTTTTTCTTTAACTTTACAAACTTGTTTTATATTCATCCATGGTTTTGGAGGTCCATTATTTTTCAAAAACAATTTATTCTCAAATGAACTTCGGTTATTTTTGATAAAATCGACGTTAATCGCAATCTTTTCAGTAGCACTCATTTTTAAATAAGTTTTTTTACAGAATAAAACTTGCTAAAACCGTTAAAATGCTGTCAATACCGAAACAGTACTGAAGTTAATGCACTGCCCCAACGACCGATAGCGTTAAAACATAACATTGTTAATTAGTTCTAAATTCGTTAAACAAAATTATTGCATTTCAAAGGTTCGGGACCACATTACGCAAGTTAAATGTTTTGTCCTTTGCTCTCCGCTAATGCACGCATGCACCATATGTCTTCTCTGCTCTCACACGTCAATCTTCGTTATGGGTCTACACCTGCCTTGCTCATTTCACGCGTCCAACATCTGGAAACGATCCCAATCTTCGACCAAGTATCTTCAATGATCCCAGTAGAAATATTACTTCATGTGACGTCACGCCGCGGCACAACAAAATGTGCACGAATTCCTTTCTCTCATGGGAGGGAGTCTAGTCAACTGTGTAGGATTTTAAAACGAGTTGGCGGGAATTCTTCATGAGAGGATGTACTATTTTACACTTCTGACGTGTATAGATTTTTGGAAGTGCAGTGCACCGATGCACTAAGGAAGAAGCCGCCTCTGAGTTTAACCCCAAACAAGAAGAGGATGCAAACAAGAAAAGCGCGGAAAGCTCTCATTCCAAAGAGGCTAAAAGTGCCACAAAACCTCACGTCTCGCCTCCAAGCAAATTAACAGGCAAAGCTGACAGATGGAACTTAGGAATGTTTGGTTCGGATTCCTGCAAGGGATGACAGAGGCCCCGAGAAAAATCATTTCTCTCGGGGCCTCCTGTGCCCACATTCCAAGTCGTTTGACTGATATTATTTATCCACATTCCAAGTTGTTTGGAAAGGCCTTAATGAGTATTTGTGTTTGAGAAAACAGTTTTTGCGAGGAATCAGGATTTGGCAACAGGGTGTAAAGTGACACCCCTGCTATATTATTATACTGTTACAAATCTAACTAAGAAACGTACCGGTAAAATATTCTGCGCTTGCGGTAAACAAAGCCACAGCTTGCATTTCGGAAGGTTGGCCACCTCCGTCAACATCTGCTCGTGATTGTTGGCACGACATAACTGTATGAATCGCACTATTATGTTTCCCAATTCTGAAAATAAAGATAACAAACATCAGTTTTCATTTGATTGACATCTGAAGCACAAAACTTTATTTGTTTTTATTCCTACCTTGTGGAGATTCATCTTCGCAAATTGTATTAAACTGTTCATCCATTATATCTTCTAAAAGATAGGCCACTTCTCCATGATCAACATTCTCCCGGCTGCAGCAGTATTGGGCTATGTAATCAACCATTTGCAGGGCCGTCTATTGGATGAGAAACAATAAAACATTATTTAAATATTAAGCAATATATTACATTACTGTTCACAACATTGAATCGCACGTTTCAAAAATATTTACACACATTTTTAGCATTATGACCGCCCATTCCTTGGTCGACGGCTAACTGTAGAGCTGTCCAATTGTTGAATAAGGCTTCCACCGCTCCTCTAAACAAATCATAATACGGCGGAGCAGACATATTCGTTTATTTATTTAACATAATATTATAATTTCAATTATTAATTATTAACAACTTCTGACAGCGCGGGTTATGTTTTGTTAGCCATGTGACATTTCGTTTGTCTATGGAAAATTTAGCGCACCGTGAAAAATAGTGACGGAAATATATTGCCATTATTATAAATTCTCAGAGACATGCATTAATGTTTTTTTTTTGTATTGTATACACGCATGTATCATGCTAAAAATTTACTAATATTTTTTTTTACTAATCCTGAAAATAAAATCAAAGCAGTTAATTAACGAGAGGTAAGAAATGAAATAAGAAAATGACCTCACGAAATTGATGTATCACCAAAATATAATGCGTGCTGGATGGCTGGAGTAAAAAACTTAAATTGATGGCTTTTTAGAAAGAAAAAAGTATCAAAAAGCAATTCGATTGAATTTTTTTGTCTATCATGTAGTTAAAATGAATAAACAGTTATCTTGCTTAGTAAAATAATTCTAATTGATGCAATGAAAAACAAGTTAAAAAAACGCTGACAACATTATAACATTATTATTGCCTTCGACCAAGTTAAAGTAAAAAATTGTCCTAAAAAAACTTGTTCAACAATGTTGAAAGAAGATTCACACGTATCAACATGCTCAACTAAAATTGAATCGTCTGAACCCACTGTTAGGAATATTGCCCAGGTCCGTAGAAAATGGGTTTAACAAGGTTTAGCTCATCGAGGGGGGAGCGGTGATTGATTAAATTTCGTGACGTAGTTTGAAGAGGGAGATTTGAATTAAATGCAATACAAGTGGCAGTATTTTACTTCAAGCTACGTCACGCGTTTGAAATTTCGAAAGCGGCCCGACGATTTTTTTCAAAAACGGCCCGTATGAGCTAATTTAGCTAAACGTATTTTCTACGAACCTGTTTATTGTATATTTCCGTACCATCAGCGTTGCCAACTCTACGTCTTTTTACGTAGATCTATATATTTTAAATCTCTCTGGCACACCTACTGACTTAAGTCCAGAATCTACGTATTTTCTTTAAAATTGTCAAAATTTGAACAAAATAACAACAAGAAGCACCTTTTCCGTTACTTCTCACTGGGAGAAATATACTAGTCGCAATATCCCATTTCGCCCCATCCGCTCGGAGGAAAATATTCGCCACAGCATTTATTTATTCAAGTACGTAGATCTACGTAATTTTCTAGTCCTACTACGTCTTTTTCAAAATCCGAGTTGGCAACACTGCATACCATAGACAATACAGATCAAAGACAAGAGATGAGATCGTTTTGACAGGCAAGACAGGCAAGTCGGTGTCGTAACGCAAATTTCTATTTATTTGTTCTTTTTCAAGTTGAAAAGTGAAAATAATTCATGATATTATTGTTTCTAATGAAGAAATAAATCCTTTATATGGGGGCAGAAACCAAAGATAATATAAACATCATTTCACCGAAGCCCGAAATTGAAGTGCAAATGTGATGAAATAAAAATGACTTGACCGAAATAATAAAATGTGTTACCTAGTTTAAGATACCGATCGTCCCATCTAACTTGAATGAAAACTTTTCCATCAGCTGTTGCCGGCGAAAGAAACGAACTTTAAAGGAAAATAATAACCTCTAAGAAGTGCATATTGTGGAATTATTACAAAGTTATAAAGATTAAGCACACAGTTAATAATAGTGCAAAATGGCTCATCGAATTCTAAATTCGGTCCAGAAATTAGATAAAATATTCAAAAATAGACTTCTATACAATATTATCGATGGATCCGGGGCGAAGATCAACATGGGTCCTCCTGGAGTCCTGACTGTAGAGTCTTTTCTGAAACAATGGAGGTGGCTGTGTGAAAAACCACCCAAAGGCTTTGAGAAGTACTTTAACCCCAAAGAAAAAGATGCAAAGAAAAGCGCAGAAAGCTCTCATTCCAAAGAGGGTAAAGGCGCCCCACAACCTCAGAGACCTCACGTCCCACCTCCGACCAAATCAACAAGCAAAGCTGACGGATGGAACTTGGGAATGTTTGGTTCGGATTCCGGCAAGGGACGAGGCAAACCTTACGGAGAAGGCAGCGACAAGGAACGCTGGATGATGCTCGGAGCATTGGTCACTGTCGGTCTAATCGGATCTGTAGCGTACGTCCAAATGAAATACAAGGAAATAACATGGAAAGACTTTGCCAATTCGTACCTACAGAAGAACCTGGTGGACAAATTAGAAGTTGTCAATAAGAAATGGGTTAGGATAAAGCTGCTTCCGGGAAGCTCCATGGAACCACAGACACTTTGGTTTAACATCGGAAGTGTAGACTCCTTTGAACGCAACTTAGAAAATACACAAATGGAAATGAATATCGATCCACCTAACTTCGTGCCAGTCGTTTATAAGTCAGAGATTGAAGCATCCAGTCTCAGTGGAATCCTGCCCACCTTGCTTATCATTGGCTTCCTCATCTTCATGATGCGTCGCTCCGCAGAGATGATGGGAGGCGGGAAAGGGGGACGCAAAGGCGGTGGACTCTTCGGAGGTGTTATGGAATCTACCGCTAAACTTATCAATTCCAGCGATATCGATGTTCGATTCAAAGATGTCGCCGGTTGCGAAGAAGCCAAGATAGAAATTATGGAATTCGTTAATTTCTTGAAGAATCCGCAGCAGTATATCGATCTCGGAGCCAAGATTCCCAAGGGAGCTATGCTCACAGGACCTCCGGGAACTGGTAAGACGCTGCTCGCCAAGGCTACTGCGGGAGAAGCCAATGTGCCTTTCCTCACAGTGTCCGGCTCCGAGTTCCTGGAAATGTTTGTGGGAGTAGGCCCCTCCAGGGTGAGGGACATGTTTGCCCAGGCACGCAAGCATGCTCCCTGCATCCTCTTCATCGATGAGATTGACGCCGTGGGGAGGAAGCGAGGCGGGCGAAGCTTCGGGGGACACTCGGAGCAAGAGAACACTCTCAACCAACTGCTTGTTGAGATGGACGGCTTTAACACCACCACAAACGTGGTTGTCCTTGCCGCTACTAACAGAGTAGATATTCTAGATAAAGCTCTCTTGCGTCCCGGTCGTTTCGATAGACAGATATTTGTTTCAGCTCCCGACATTAAGGGAAGAGCTTCCATCTTCAAAGTACATTTAGCGGGATTAAAAACTAACCTCGATAAAAATGATCTCGCCAGAAAGATGGCTTCCCTGACCCCCGGTTTCACAGGTGCCGATATTGCCAACGTCTGCAACGAGGCCGCCCTGATCGCAGCTCGTGATATGCACACTGATATCGGAATCAAGAGCTTCGAACAAGCCATCGAGAGAGTAGTAGCCGGAATGGAAAAGAAATCCAACGTCCTACAACCTGAAGAGAGACGCACGGTGGCGTATCACGAGGCGGGACACGCTGTGGCCGGATGGTTTTTGCAGCACGCCGATCCTCTCCTAAAAGTCTCAATCATACCCCGCGGAAAAGGACTGGGCTACGCTCAATACCTTCCCAAGGAACAGTACCTTTACAGCAAGGAGCAGCTCTTCGACAGAATGTGCATGACACTCGGAGGACGAGTTAGTGAAGAATTATTCTTTGGCAGAATTACCACCGGTGCCCAAGACGATCTCAAAAAAGTAACCCAGAGTGCGTACGCCCAGATTGTACACTACGGCATGAACGATAAGGTAGGAAACGTATCTTTCGATATGCCCCAACCTGGAGAAATGGTACTAGACAAACCTTACTCTGAAAAAACAGCCGAACTCATCGATTTTGAGGTACGAGAGTTGATCAAGACCGCTCACGTCAGTACTACGGAGTTACTCGCCTCTCACAAGGAGAACATCATCAAGGTTGCCGAGAGATTACTAAAGCAAGAGATTCTGAGCAGAGACGACATGATCGAGTTGCTAGGTCCCCGACCTTTCCCCGAGAAATCCACCTACGAGGAATTTGTGGAGGGAACTGGTTCTTTCGAGGAAGACACAACTTTACCGGAAGGTTTGAAAGATTGGAATAAGGAGAAACCAGAAAAATCAGATGCGGAGACAAAGCCTAAGGAATCCACTAAATAAACCCACTTATTAGTTAATTATTTTATAGTAACTTTACTTGTGAGTTAATTTGTGTAAGCATTTAAAACATTTGTCTGCTTTCTTTATAGAATAGTCATTTGTTCACATCTGTTCATGCATTCAACACACTTGTATTGTACAGAAATATATTTTAATAAATTGTTTGAACTGAATCATTAACTAAAGTTTATTTCTTTATAACTTATTATTTTCATTCATTTGATTAGATTTGATGATCCCCTGGCTTTAAATTGCTGATCAAAAATGTTTGTTTTTACATAAATATTTCTATTACAAACTTGAATGCGATTTTGATGTTGCTTTTGCTAGTCATAGCTTCTATTACCATTATCCTTTTATGGTTAAAATGCTTCATTCAACACTTTGTAAATGTAAATTATGTGCATAGTTTTTCAATCAAGGCAAAATGCTAACCTGCTTTTCGATTTAAAACCTTATTTATTTATATAAGAGTAATCCCTGATGTATAGAAGTGTACAAAAACAAACACTAGATTTAAATATATTACGTTTATTATTAAATAGTGGATTATAATGATAAATTGAAAGATTTACAAGGAAATAGATGAATGTTATTTTAAAATAGTAAAGAATATGATCATTTCATTATTTATGTAATACATCTGAAGATTCTACAGTAAGTATTAATACAAACTAATTTGGTAATGGATGGTGGAACACTATAAAAGACATAATAAATTCATTTTAGTTTCAAAATAATTGTTAACGGAGCAGCTTGCGCTTAAGACATTATAACCGAAATTGCTTCCGATTAATTCCTGAATGATTTTCTGCCTTTCATAATGTCACACTGTGTAAATGTAAGAATATAAAATATTTGAGAGGAAGAAAGACAGATAAGGAGATACTCTTAGATAAAATTTTAAAATTATTAGTCTTTGATAATCAGGTATTCAAAGTAAGGTAATGTCTACTTTATAGGACTGAATTAAAATCTACTTGATATATTTTTTTAAATGTGGTTCGTCTAGTATTGTTTTGAGTTGATAGTATTAGTTTTTTTTGTTGCTTTGTTTTATGTTTGGAACTTGAATAACGAATGTACAATTTTGTAACATTATTTAAAATAAATATACATCTGCTCAAAGAGCTTTGGAAATTTGATCTCATTTATTTAATACGTTTTTACATTTTCTATTTTCTTAGAACTTGGCTGTTTCATCAACAATAAATACATCCCTCAGACAAGGAAATTTTTGTACAAATAAATAAATACCCATTTCACTTAAAGACAGTTTTTAAATACTCATTATGTATTTTAAAATCTCATTGTCATAGTCTTTTCTGAATTCTGAGGCATTTTTAAAATTAGAGTTTGTTGTTTTATCTAAACAGCCACTCTTGAAATTATTTTAAAAGAAAATAGGCGGAAGAGAAGTGTTTATTTTTGGCTAGGCGGGCAATAACGATTATCTGAATATATTTTCTCTGGCCGGTTAGAAAACTAAAAGGCTCACTTCTATATCCTCCATGTTTGTTATTTTTTTTAATAAAAACCGTTTACAATGACAGAAGTAATAACATATCAAACTAAACTATTTAAAGAATTAGGGTACTGAGAAAATATTATCACAATTTTGACATCACATGCAATACTTAAATTACCGTTTATAAACTTGGCACAACACACAGTCCTAGCGCAGACTGCACAGAGAAATCTGCCATATCCATTATTAACCCGTAGAGAAGCATTGTTATGCAGAGGACTTCAGTAGGCTAAGTTAACTAACTAATCATAATGCCGTTTCCTCGCAGGGGTAGGCAGAGAGGACGGACTGCCAAACAACTAGGTCTTGACACACACTCCTTGCCTCATTCACATTCACACATCATATATGCATACTTTTGTATTATTCTGACTCATGTCTTCCTTGGATGTCCCCGACTTCTTCTACAATTCACATTTGTTCATATATTCTCCTTACCCTTGTTTCTTCGTTCAATCGCTCTACATGCCCAAACCATCTGAGAGTTCCTTTCTTAATCTTATTCATTACGCCTACATCAGACTTGCACTCTTTGCGGATCTTTACATTTTCACATGATCATACATGGTTTTACCACACATATTCCTCAGAGATTTCAATTCTACAGCATTCAGTCTACTTTCATACTTCCTCTGCCAGTTCCATGCCTCACTGCCATACATCAGTAGGTATAGGTACCAGCACTCTATTGTGGACTGCAAGCTTCGCTTCTTTGGACAGTTTTTTGTTGGCATCAACGGCATTCAGCCAAATTCATTCATTAATGGAGTTATTTGCATTTACTTGTTTCAATAATATCTCTAACAGCCTTCCCATCTCTCGTAAATATACTTCCCAAAAACACAAACTCATCCATTCGCTCCAAGTATTTATCATTCACAACTTATATTGCACATTGTTTTCATACTCTCTCTTTCAAATACCATAATTTCAGTCTTCCTTACATTCAACATTAACTCATTCTTCATACATACTTCGTTCATCCTAGACACGAGAGATTGCTTCTTGGAGGCTGAGATACTTTCATACTGTTAGAAATCAGCACTGCGTCATCAGCATACAGGTAACATACTTTCAGATTACTCAATTTCGCGCCTAATCCCAACTCTTTCAAAATAGATTGAATAACCAAGGTGACGTTATACAGCAGTAGGCTGAGATATTGTTATATGATAGTCTTGACTAATTTAATAATTCTTTATCTTGGAATGGCAATGTCTAACTGTTACTGTAATTGAAAGTATTGAGTGCGCAGGCAGTAGGCACCATCACAAGTTTGAACGTTTCAGAACGGTTTGTAACAGATATTTTATAGAATTCCCCGGCAGTCTTGAACTTTACAAAAACTTTACAACAACCTGAACTGACAGAGAAAGTAGATGCTTCCTTGCACATTATAATTTATAACAATGTTTATTTACACATTTTTGAAACAACAACTCATAAAATACTCTAAATTTATATGTCCATACACAAAAAATATCAATTATTACAATTCCTGACATACAAAACAAAACAAATCCTACCTACAAAACAATCCCGAGCAATGACTTAATACATATTTATAAATATCATAGGTACATTATTATGTGTATCATTCCTGTATGATTGAATTATGTAACTTTTAAAATAAATTGAACATTCACATTTAAGGTGAAAATAAAAAGGTTTTAACAATGAGAATACACAGTTACTTAGATTAGGCCATATTATAACGTATACAATGAGGTCCTTCAAAGTTTTCCATTGGAATTCACATCTGCTCAATATTTTTTTTTCTCAAACAATAATACAAAAAAAAATAATGAACATAGTTACATTATTGTATTATACAAGCACAAATACGTAGATTCGAATTATTGAGATTTCCTTTCACAATCCTTTGTATACATATAACTATGTAGAATGTATTATTAAAAATATTTATTAATCAATAAAGATCAACAAAATTGGCACACTTTAGAAATAAAGTTAATTTGGCTTACAATATTTTAAAATTTCAACGAAATTCGGTTATTAATTTGAAACAATAAATTTAATACAAACTTGGAGAAAACACCAAATCTATGTGTAAATAGAAGATATATTTAACTTTTATAACAGCATGCTATTTTTAATTTGAGCAGCTTCTAAAATATTAAACAAATAATTTCACAATTCCTTCTCTTTTTCGATAAATCATCTTTACTAACACACTTTAGGCAGGCAAAAACGAGGAACCCGTTCGAGAAAATGGAATTTGTTTTAAACCAATATATCTTTGAAAATAATACGTACCTACATTTAAATGATTTTTTTTTATAACTCACCACATCCCAACTGTAAAAGTATTGTCCAAAATTATAGCCTGCTTTATAATAGGACTCCATAAACAGAAGTTAAAGGCAGTGTTGTGTCATTTAGTGACATTTTATGTAAAAAAATTACAAAACCGCCGCCCCGGAAACCGGGATAATTTATTGTATAACTAACACCTCTATCATAGGTCACCCCAAGTGGTTCGCTACATTTGGTGACTTAACAGGGGTGCCCGGGTTCATGGGATGAGGTTTGTCAAGGTCTGCTGCGTGGCGGGCCAGATCGAGAGAGACTGGTCGAGGAGGTCTTTTGATCTCTCCAGCCAGAATCCCTCGACCCATCGCCTTGCACCACGGTTGAAGGGACGGATTCATTTGTCTGCCACTCTTGGACACACTCATCCCCTGATTCCTACTCACCCCTCATACCTATTTCCTTCCCAGAACTTCCTCTTCTTCCTTTCTTTAAAAACCCATCATTCCCTAAGATGACGTAGGCCCTGAGAGAAATTATTTTCCTCAGAGCCTCCTACGTGGAGCTAATGTAAAAAAATTACAAAAAAGGACAATTAGCGTATCTCCAGTGTATTCGAGTGTAAGTGTAAGTTACCTTTTGATAAAATATTCTTCCACACGACGAACAAGATAAGAAGATGGGGAAGACTTGTGTCACATATTCATACAGTTGGGATCCTTGCAAGAGATTGATGTACAATATTCATATAAAAATATTTGACAGCAAAGCCTTTCCAGGCATTCAAGTAAGATCGGCTTAAAAGGTAAAACTACCGTCCCTCCCAAAGTGTGTTATTACAAAAAAGTTCTATAATATTATGATTTTTGAAAGTCATTCTTTTAAAATAGCGAAATCAGGACCTTAAAAATAAAATAATAATTCACAGTAAAATTAGTTTCAAACCGCAACATCTTTTTTCCTTGGCACTTCGTTTCGGTGAAAGGAACTGTTATTTTTATACA
This sequence comes from Limnephilus marmoratus, assembly GCA_917880885.1. Lineage (NCBI taxonomy): Eukaryota > Metazoa > Arthropoda > Insecta > Trichoptera > Limnephilidae > Limnephilus > Limnephilus marmoratus. The sequence continues at coordinate 1,105,094 of OU862929.1, read as the reverse complement.
ATTATGTTTAATTTTTATACTAACACATTTCTTATTGATTAAAATACACTCAGACAAAACAATTAATGACAATAATCATTAAATTCAAGAAATAGAGTTTGACAAACATGTGATAGTTTTAATCGTAATCATTTATCGAGGAAATTTTACATTTAATTTAGGTTTTTACATATTTACATCTCGAGATTTATTCTAAAATAAAATTTATTCTAAAATACTGAGAGTTAGTAGGAAGATTTATTTATAATTTTATTGAGAGATATGTTATGAGTCAAATCTACTGAGAAATATTTTGTTATGATTACTACCTTGAATAATATTAGTAGGTACATAATATTATTATTTAGTTAATTTCTTGAGAATATTGAGAAAAAATATTATTACGTAGGTAAGTACTTTTAATCTGTTATTTGCTATGTATTTTCAATTATGTGGTATTCGTAATTATTAGCAAAACCTAAGGTTTATTGCATTTTAGGTATTTACGAGTATGTAACTGAAACAGTAATTACTTTTATAGACTAATCAATAATGTAGGTAAATAATATATTTATGCATTTAGATCATTTTCTATTTAAATTATGTATTTTCTTTATAACCCCTGGAGCATTTCGCTATATAATCAATTTCAAACTTGAGCGCTCGGGAATTTATGAGCCTTCAGTTTGAAAATTTCCTGTCCTCTTTCAAAAAATCATACCTCTGAATTTTAATATGATAACATATAAACTGACTATAATGTTAGAGAGCCATTAAATGCACTTATTGTTTGTCTCATGTTATTAGGATTCATAAAAAAATTATAAGAAAATCATTAATAAATTCTGCGTTTTATTTACTTAAAAGTTGGCGTGCGTAGTACCTATTCAGAGAATATTAAATATTATGACTTCTATGTATTGTTTGTGGTCTAGTTCTGGGGTTTGAAAACTACTGCCCGCAGGCCAAATCCGGCCCACCAGTGCCATCAATCCGGCCCGCGAATAGCGAATTTAGCACTTACTGGAGTAACCAGTATTGCCCTAAGGCTGGAAAGTTTGGAGACCCGTCTTGTTGATAATCATAGATATAAATTTAAATTTGAAGATGCATTTTTTAATGTCAACACTTGATCAATGATTTGTTTCAATAATTTCAGTTTGCGAAATGTCAATAACAAATAATCAGAATAGATGCGAGACATCTCTTGTTAAAAAATGAAACTATTAAACTATCTTTCCGATTAATTGAAGTATGTAATGCGTGGGAACTTTTGAAATAATTCCAAGAAATGTTTTTAAAATTCTCTTCAAATTGGCCACATTTTGGCCAGCAAACAATTCCAGTGGATAATTTGTCTCAACACGGTATCACATCAACTCTCCAAATTGTTTCTAGTTTTTGGTGATTATCTACAAAACTAAAAATCCTCTGACCATTAGGTTGGACTAAGTAAATACATAGTTTTATACTATTAGTAGACTTGAATCACTTATTATGACGTAATTACTGTTTAAAATGCGTGTTTTCATAAATCATGAAAATTATGGTTGCATAATGATACAAATAATCATTTTTATGCAATGCTGGGACCTAGACAAGGATGGATTTTATATTGAGTAATAGACAATAATTAGTTGATTACATCGATCTCCAGACTAAGCAATTAAAAGAGCAAAACAAACTTAATTTCATCCTATTTGGGTGAAATTATACCTAGTTAGGTTAGGTTATGTTTTAATTTTACTTTTTCCTTCAATTTTTGTCCACTTTTATTATATTATCTTCATTTTGGGAGGCTGATATGAATACTGCCGCCCCACGAACCATTTATTGGATAACCAACACATCCGCCGTAGGTTTCCCCAAGTGGTTCGCTAAGATTTGTGAGTTATCAAGGGTGCCCAGGTTCGTGAGGTGGGGTTTGTTTGGGTCCTGGAGGCAGATGCGTCTGCCCAACAACTGCAAGGCAGGTCAAATCGAGAGAGACTGGCTGAAGGAGTCTTTGGACCTCTCCAGCACGTCTCTCTCGTAATATCGCCATGCACCACAGTGGGAGGGATGGATTCATATGTCCGTCACTCCTGGACACACTGACCCTAAGTTTTCTACCTACCCCTCATGTCTTTTTCTTTCCCAGAACTTTCTCTCTTTCCTATACAAAAAAAACTTCACACAGCATCCCCAAAGATGACATAGGCCCCGAGGGGAGAATTATTTTCCTCGGGGCCTCCTGGGTTGATTTTAATGAATTGAAATGAATGTATTTAGAACTTCACACTCACAAGTATTTCTTTTTTAGTCACTAGCTTGATGAAGCTCCTATCGAACACCAAAAGATGTCACTAACGTTCCTCTCACGGAATATTCTACATTTAGGTTTTGCATTATGCAGTCTGCGTGTACATGGGCGTAGGCACGGTGGGGCAAGGTGGGGCGTTTGCCCCACCCTGGCTGGCCGAAGAAAGACCTTAGGAATTGTCAACCAAGTCATGTTTTCAAATTTGCAGCACTTCAAAGAATGCGTTTTTTCATCTTCCGTTCATATTCTTTGTATTCATATTTTATTCATGTATTCATAAAGCATGAATATGTTATAGAAGCCTACTTTTTTCGGTACCTATCCTAGGTTTTTATTTTTGCCCCACCCTAAATCAAAACCTGGCTACATGTATATATGTTAAAAAATGCATTTTTTATGTCTGTGTCTGTGACAGTAGACATTTCCAGTAGACCATAAAAAAACATACAGAAATAGTAATATTCAATATTGCTCCAAACGGAGGTATGATTTTTGAAAATGAGCATGGTCTAATTCAAACCCGAACGCCCGAAAATCTCTATCGCTCGAATGGTTATGTTCCGTTTTCTCCCTTTTATGTTTTATCAAGAAACCATAAATTACCGACAATATTTTTCTCTCAAATCATCTTACTGATGTGCAGATCAAACTTCTGTGGGTTCTGTTTCCGATTCCTGCTTCGAAATAGAAGAAGCTACTACAGGGTTGTGTGTTTAGCCGTTGGTGAGAGCTGATCTCCGGGAGTATCCCCGGCGGGTGCCACCCTGCGCCCCCGAGGCCTCGCACTCCCGCCGCACCCGCGCTATGATGTCGGCCACCAGGCGCTCCTCGCGGCGCCGCTGCTTCTCCCACTCCACCCCGCCCACTTCTACGTTCACCTCGCTGCCAACTGCTGAAGGAAATAGATTTTGGTCTTAAAATTTACTACAAGAAATGTTTTACGAAATAACAGTTACAAAGGCTTATGGAAATGAAATAATATTTAAAAAAATAAATTATTTAAAAGGATGTGAAATATCCTCGAAATATTAATAAAACAATAGAATAATGAGAAAAATACAAATTCACATTTCACCAGATCTGTAAAATGTGGCTAAAAGCCCAATGACATTACAAACTTTTAGACACGTTTTAGATATCTCAAAAGTGGCAAGCGAAAGATATGGTAATTGTAGTCCTTTCGATACAGTATTAAACAGTCACGCGTCGCTTGAGGTTGTGGGTGTGCCATCTCTAATCAAACTGCATTAAAAAATCAACCTGTAAAATAAAAAAGTTTTTTCCGTTCCATTTTCAGCAAAATGCATGTATGTTCGCATGTATGTGCTTGATTACCACCAAAAGTTGAAAGAATGCATTGTTATTGACAACAAGTCTATCTGCCAAGTTTCAGCTAAATTGGATGTCAGGAAATGGGTTAATTTCGATTTACAAAATTCCGCAGCATTCATTAATTCAAATAGTACAACTATTTCGATTAATTACAGAAGAGTTTTAGCGCCATAAGAGAAAGGAAGATAGCAAACTTAGCAACACATATGCGTGAGATTAAAAATTGCAAAAATTGGGTCACGTAGTATGGGTACGTTCCCTATCATGAATACAAGAAGGAAGGAGGTAGTAACCCGGTACTTAAAATACAAAAGAATTTCTTTAAGAAGATATAACAAATAATTTTCAATCGAACTATTGATTTCGTGACAGTTCCTCCCCCCCCCTCAATTCATAAATGTGCGGCCCGCGGTGATACCTCACATAGTCCAATGTAGTCCTTGACCGGAAAGTGACGACCGCTGATATAGAATGTAGTATTCGAAGCAAATTTTAAGTACGTAAATGCAGCCCGATCCTATATCTATTACGTTCATACACACATACTTTTTTAATGCCTCTCTTTGTCACACTTGGCCAACGTTTGAATTAAGAATCTAGAGGTAAATGTAAACGTATTGTGTGTTTGTAACTTGCCACATTTTGTGAGACAATAACATGTCTATAAGTTTGTAATATCATTGCTTTTTGTAAAAAAAAATGATAATTATTGAATCAATTATCTCACCTCTTGTAGTTTTGATAGTTTTCTTTGCATCCGTTCTGATGACTCCGGCCGGGTTGACTACAATATTAGGCATGGCGGGATTGATGGAGACGGGGGGCCCAGTATAGTTGGCGTTGGGCAGTTGGCAGCGAGGTATTGCTAGTTCTGCGTCAATGGGCTCCTGCTTGATGGAGATTTGACTGGGGCCCTCCATGGCTTCTGTCAGCATGCTGAGGGGCTCGCTGGCAATGGAATCGTTTTCTGGGTGTCTGCTTGCTAAATGGCCGATGTAACCTGGGAAAGAAATTTGCAATTAACTTTTTAATAGCTTTTTAGAATTGTGAGGGCAATGAGCGGGCTGACAAACTAGCAAGGAAAGGGGCGAAAGCACCGCTTGCGGGATCCGAGCTGGCCGTAGGAGTAGCACCTTGCTACACCAAATTACATATTGAGAGGTGGGTCAAATCCCAGCACTGGAAGGGCACCCGGAATGAGGCAATCCAAAGTACTCATAAACAGACCGGACCTCAGGCGGACCAGGGAACACTCGATATGGACAGAAACTCGTTGAGGGAACTGGTAGGACTACTAACGGGACACTGCCATCTCAAGAGACACATGCAGCTGGTGAACTTTATAAAAGGGACTGGATTATTGTTAAAAGATTGAGGTAAAACGGGAGATAGCACAATGGGCCTATGGCCTAAGTGCTCATGGGAACTAATCGTAAAACGTCTCCACAAAGAATTAAAAAATAAAAAGAAGTCCAGGCGTACAAGCAACATTTTCCGCTTACTATGGTGGTATTAAGAGATTTTCAAATATTGTCAGGTTATTTGTAACCCGGTAATGTTTTCCTTTCTTTGAGGGATTGAACATGCAATGCCTGGGTGGGAACCAAACTCAGCCACTGACCGATCATCTTTGGGGATGCTGTGTGGAGGGTCTTTTTGAGGTGAGGAAGGAGTGAAAATGGGTGTTGAAGTGACCCATGTTCAAGGGCGGATCCAGCTTTGGCACCAGGGGGGGGGTCACATAGTCATGATCAAGTCGCAAGAACTTATAATATAATTGTGATAATAATAGATACAAGTAAAACGTAGGGTATTAGTGGTCCACCTAGGTCCTAGACCCACCCCAGGGGGGGGTCATGGGGGTCCCCTGGATCCGCCCTTGCCCATGTTGTAGGAGGGTGGAAACGCAGAGGCCGGCAAATCGTTCCACAGCCGAGCTGTTGAACTCAAGAACGAGTCGTAGAAACGACTCCATCGCATAAATGTCAACTGTATACAAATGTAGGGCGCGCGTTTGCATGTTTTCCGATGTCGCTTTTCATCATTGTCGCTTGTTTCTCGGAGCATCTTTCATCCAAATACTGGTAGAACAAGGACAACGACTATGAATCGGAATGAAAATGACTCTGACTTCGATGCAGCCCCCATATCTGAGCTGTTCACTTAGAGTTACAGCAAGCATATCAACGGAGGGCCTGTTTGGAAGATTGCTTCCTTTGAAGGAAACTAGATATTCATTTTGATCCCTTTTAGACATGCTCAGACATTATTGGGTCTTTGAAACGTTCTATTCATTAATTAAGGTGAGAGTGTAGATAGAAGCAAGACCCAATAACTCTTCCGAGCAATAAAGCGAATTGGATGACTACTCGGAAGGTCGTAAGGTGTCGGTCTTAAGGAGGTTTAAAATATTTAATCTGTTGTAATAATTTGTTTTTAAATTTTAAATTTTAAATATTTTTATTGTTTCTTTAACCCATTGGTCACAAACCCCGGCAGCCTGCCGGGTGTGCAACTCAGTTACTTAACCACATACCCCGGCGCACTGACGGGCTAGAGTAGGTCCGCCAAAAAACGGTAAACGATCATTACAGTGACATTTTTGAATAAAATTTTAAAGTACTGTAAGTAATTAATCATTCATTTCTTAGAATTGGCAATTACATGTTTCTTATGTTTTTTTCCTGATATTTGTGTTCAAAGTTTTGTATTTGTATTTTGGTAGTAACCCTAAATGTCCCTGATTGCTTTGAGGACTATCATACTAAATTATTATATTATATATATGTACGTGAAAAACCGAAATTATTATTGTTCGATTTATGAATATTATGTTTTTTTTGTAACTTTTTTAATGAAAATGTGGAAAAAACCCACGAAAAAAGAGAAGGTTATTTTTGTATCCTTATTTACACATATTTAAATTTCTTTAATTTTTTTTTTTTTTTACCTCCAATATGTAAAAAAAATTTAAAGAAATTAATTCATTTGAATATACGGTTCAAAAGTTACAATAGATTTAGTACAACAATGCAGGTTTTCAATTTTTTGTACAAAATGAATTCAGCGGTGAAGGCCAATTTTTTAGCTCATTTGTTCTGTGGCCAATGGGTTAATTATTAATCTTAAATTATTGAATAGTTAGGAACATTTTTTATTTAAATGTTTCAATCTTTCAATTTGAATGTTTTCTATTTGCTAAAAATAACATTTTTAATAAGTTTTCTTCAGAAATGTGTTTCATTATTTGGTCATCAAGGCGAAGCACCAGTGTAAAATTCGGGATCAGGATGCTAACAATAACATTCTTTATGTAGATGGCAATAAGGTTTAAATTCCAGTTTAATCCATTAGCCTCAAACCCCGCCAGCCCTGCGGGTGTGCAACGCAATGTCGTTAACTCCAACCACGCCAAGATGACGGGTCTGAAGTATGTCGGCTTAAAAACGAAAAATGGACATATGCGTAACATTTGTGTTCCAAATTTTAAATGCCAAATTAATGATCTGCAGATATTGTCATATTCGTTTAGTAGTATTGGTAATAATGCGTAAAGTTTTTTACTTGATATATAGGAATGAATTTTTGTTAGCGGACGCATAGTGTAAAATAGCGAGTGCTCGGAAAACGCGATGGGCGGCTCACATTAGCTCAATTAAAAAGTTTGTTGACTGAATCTGACGATGATAACCTCAGTGAGCAGGTGATTTTATCAAATTCCGAGGCTGGGGACGAGGAATAGGTAGAAGTTTTGGAAGATTGACGAGTGAAGCGGGTCCATCGGCTTCTGTGCCCCCACCCGGCTAAACGCCGTAAAACTGCCAATCCTGATGAATGGAAATGGAATTCGTCTCCAAACATCACTCGGATTCCTGTTACCCAAAGTCCTGGAATAGAAGAATCACCCTGAATGAATTGGAAGAGGACAAGACAGAGTACACGGCAGACTCGCAATTCTTTACTATCTGGATTGTCTAAAGCGCTGGGATGCAATCTTGCAAAATGGCCCCCCACAACCCTGACCGCTTTGAGGACTATCATACAAAATATTTTTTTTAGTTAAAAGTATAAACACACGTAAAAAAAAAATAATATGACCAATATACAATTTTTTAAATTTTCGAAAGTACATTTTTTTATATTTTTACATCCACATTTAATCATATTATATATTTAAAAAAAAAATATATATATATATATATTTAAAAATATATATATATTTTTTACATACCTTGACTCGATACAGAAGTAAATTAAAAAAAAAAGTTACATTTAACCTTGTAGTTTAAAAGTTATTTTAGATTTAGTACACCACTGAAGATTTACAATTACCGGTACAAAATTAAAGCAGATGCGAAGAACAATTTTTGGCTTAACCATTTGGAGGCCAATGGGTTAACATCAGCTGCTGTTTTGATTTATTCAAGAAAAAAAAAACATCGCCAAAAAGCAGGATTTATTTTATTTTACGAAGTTCAGGCACAAATATTTAAATATCTTGTGAACATTTTCTAAATAATTTAATTATCCATATTACACAATAAAACCATAAACGATAAGGGGTTCGTAAACAGGAGATTTTAAACTTAATTACTTATTTTGTAGGCCTGATACTTTATTTTTTTCTGGCTTATAAAAAGACTTAAAAAAAACTCAATTTCTTCAAAGCCAAATATGTGTTCTACTTGCAGTATCTAATTAAAGTGGGAAGAGGAAGGTGGGAAATTACCTGGCTATTCAGATCTGATCACCAAACATAGCTAAAGCCATTTCAAGCAACATTTCAATTCTGAATGGTGGTCTTACACCAGGGTGATACTGAGAGTTTCTTCCACTCTGGAACGTGGTGCAAATACACTATATATTATTTTAAATGAATTAATTGTGAAATAACACAAATTAATCAAATAAAATTTATTTGCCCATGCCGGAATTCGATTCCGCGACCTTCGGATTGCAAGTCAAGAGCCTTACTCCTCGACCACGGAGGCCGTCAAAGTAGTAAGTAGTCTTAAGTTTTCGATGTGTTCTAGAGCACTTACCTTTTCTACTTTTGAAGAAAACGCAGCACTGCTCACATTTAAAGAGCGGTGCGGGGCTGGCAGCGGGGGCCACATGGAACTTGTATTTGTGCCGATACCAGTGTGTCCTGCTCTGCAATATCTCTCCACACAGTTTACACACCACGCTCCCGTCGCTCCGAATCAAGTACTCCAGCAGTTCGTGCTTAGATCTAGCCGGGGAAAGCGTCAAATCATCCATGTTGTCGTCACCGTCCATGTTCATCGGTTCGAGCTTTGGAGAAAATAGAGAATTGGCTTGATCTTCCGTTAAGAAATGTACTCCGGAATTTGTGTCTAGAATCAGAGTTGGACGAGGGATGTCGGGGTCTGGGTAGTGGCCATCGTCGGCTATTTCGGAGCGCTCCTCGTCTTCGTTTCTGGACAGGAGCTCCAGGGTGATGACGGGTGTTGCATTTGGGTGATCTTCTTCATGGAGAAAGCGGTGGTAACCTAAGGAAAGAGTAAAGACATTGTACTTTCAACCAATGGGATGAATTGGAAGGTAAATGATAAGAATTTTTAGTGAATTTTGGAATTTTTTTACTGGCTGTTTTGAGGTGAGGAGTTTCAAGCTTTTTGTAGTCAAATGACAAAATAACATTAATATAATAATAACATTTGGTAAGAACCATAGCTTTGGTTCGCATATAAAATGACTTTAATTAATTTCAATTTTCCTCTACAGATCTAGTTCTGAAAAAATAGAATTGACTAGTTATCCCTTTGCTGAATATTAATTTATAAAATTAATTAATGTGAAAAAATTAGATGCATTTATGTTTATAAGTGGAATGGTGTAATGTTGCGAAATTTAGTAACAGAGCATTCAATGCATTGGGTTCACATTCTGGGATTAATCTGCCATTTATTCTGAGGTCAAAAACATGTTTTCAAAACTTTAAAAGTTGGTATCTAAGGTGAAATTTTACTTACGACTAGTACCACACTTACTACTTACTACGCATATGTTTTTGAAAGAACACTTCGATTCAACTTAGGGCATGTACCCATACTGCGTGACCAATTTTTTGCAATTTTTAACCCCCCCCCCCCCCCCCCCCGTGACCAAAATCCTAAGCAAACCGCCGCTCATTTGTACCAAGCATGACATTTTGAAGACCCCCCCCCCCCCCGAAGAGGTCACGTAGTATGGGTACGTTCCCTTAATTACTTTAAAAAAAAACTATTGTTGTTTTTTTTTTTTTCATAAGTAGTGGATACTTTTGAATCACTACAGTTGGCCATTTATTAATATGAGTACAAAATGAAAATATTGCCTCCCATATCACACAACATTTTCATTGCTAGACATTTCAAAAGTGCCGCAGAATGTAACAATTTTTTTTTTTCCCATTTTAGATTTTAGTTCCATTCTGCGGCACTTTTAACTTTTATCATTGTTTTTATCCAATTTCTAAACAAAATACAATACACAAGAGAAGGACTTGGCAAACCGATCCAAATACATATTGAAAATTCTGACCAAACGGTTATATAAAAAAGGTGGAAAATTCCATCGTTATTATTCAGTTGTATATGATAAGTAATAAATATTGATTCCATCTTGGCCGCCATTTTTATATACTTAACCGTTGTTGGTATGCCATGTCCTCTCTTAGGGTATTTTATTTAGTCATTGATTCCAACCCAAGATGGTCTCCTATTACAACCTACGTTTCTCTTAGGTCCCCACCTCCCTCTCCGAATAAACTTTCTTAGTTTTTGCTCTTCTGTGGGTGAGATCTCCCCTTACCAACTTTTGTTTTTGGATTTGTACATTTTCATATAAAACATGTGTTGTACTTATTATGTAAAACATGATTGAATCTGAATATGATTGAATCTTTTCAAGATGGTGATTTGAACTGTAAATGGATAACATATTACAAATGCCTTCAGTATAGATTTGAGTGGAAATCAATGTCTCCACTGATTTTCATTACCCTTTGTTCTTCTTTATTCTATGTACTGGAGGGACAAGGACAATTTCCACAACTCTCCACCATAACAACACTAATGTTATTACTTATTGTATTGGCAATCAAGATATCTGGAGGATCCTTATACATATAATTTTTCTTAACCTTTAACTGCTGACGTGGGGGCCGCTCCGTCCTAGCAACAATAATATTGAAATACTCCCCTCCCCCGCGCGTGACGTGTGCGCCGCCTCCAGTAGCTTCGAATTTAGTGACGCCAGAGCCGTAAGTTTTAAATTTTTAAAGTTAAATTTCTGTAAGTAAATTCATTTAATTTTTTTTGCGGGCCTCTGTGACCCATCGTCAGTACTTACGTGACTTCTTTAATGTTGATTTTTACTATATAAAAATAAACATAAACAACTTTACTGAAGTTGATTACATATAGTTTATTCGAGATACTATTGAAATATTATAATAAAAGTGAGTTCAATGTTTTTATTTAGTTTAATGGATAATACAGACTGATTTCTGATATTAAGCGATTTTTGCCAAAAATTATTATATAAGTACCTAAAAAAAGTATTTTATTTAAATTGTCCAATAAATAATAATTTGGACCTCAAAATTTTCATGGATATTTAATTTATAAAAATTTAAAGTAACAGGCCACTCAGGCCCCCACATCAGAGTATTATGTTAAAAAAATCACGTCAGCAGAAAGGTTAATTATTCTGAAAAATTGGGATGCCAATAGTTTGTAACATTTTTGTGATTTATTTTTGGGGTATTATACTGTGTTGCGCTATCTCCTTCTTTAGCTGACGTTTCGGACAGCATTTGTATCCATCATCTGGGCAGATGTGTAATCGAAGATTGTGGTGAAGTGTGTGCTTATGTTTACAGACGTGATACCGTGTTGCCAGCTCCAATCCTCTAGAAGCTGGTAATACAGTATACATAATTTAAAATGGTTTTCTGTGTTTAGTTTTGGTGTAGTCATCAATTACCAGATACCAATTGTACCCCTATATTACTGCTTTAAAACCTGGTCAAGTGTTGAGCGATAGCTACCTAAATTTTATCTGTTCTGTACACAGGTGATTTTCATGAATAAAATATTTTATAATTTTTATTAAAACCTAAAAATATGGGATAAACCAAAGACATTACAATATATATAGATGCGCGGTAGAAATCTCAAAGTAGCAAGCCAAAAACTAGACATTTGTATTTTCTTGGATTTCTACTAAACACTAAAGTAAGATACTAAACTGCCACACGTCGCGTGAGGTCATTTCCTACCCCTAAGTAAAATGCATTAAAAATGTGCCAAAATGTCCTCTTATGAGAAAATGTTTTAATTTCTTGGCAAACACTAGTAAAAGCCAAGGAATAACATTAAATTTGTAAATACACACAAATTACTACTAGAGTAGTAGGCCAGTCAATAAAGGCTCAAAATGAGGCAAACCCAAACATTAATTCCCCCGTCGATGAAACTTTGCAGTCACGTGGAGTATCATTTAGGGATGACGAATGACAAAAGATCCAACAAAATATTTAACGGGAAGTTAGTCATTTTTAGCAAAAACTGAAAAAAAATTATAACTCTCGCGGGAAAAGTATTTCTTTCGAAAACTCTTCACATATTGTTAGTATTAATTAATATCCACCTGATTAAATTGAAATCCAACAATATTTTTGTTGGGAAAGTGTGTTTTTAAAAAGAGATTGGTTTTTTATTTCTATTGTTGCCGGAAAAATTCCCCCCCCCAATTTTTGATCACGAAGTGTCTTTATATTGGTGTTTGCTTTATTTAATCAAAAGATCCAACATTTTTTTCTTTTGGAACATGCTTTTTTGATATCAGTCAAAAATATCGCTCCGGAAAAATCCCCCGTCCAATTTTTTAAAGTCAAATTGATAGGAGAGCTATGTTAAAACGATTTCTGCAAAGATCCAACAAAATTTTCAACGGCAACCTATTTTTTTTAATTGATTTCGATCGCACGCTGATTTCACGTGACTTTTGTATGAACAGGAGCCCGCGGGGTAAGGGTAGGGGTGGGGCTAGTCGCATTCGGGATTACGCTACGCGACTAACGGCCGCGAAGTCTGTCAGTGTAAAATTAAGAAGGGCTTGTTTGCATGGTTGATTGACAACGCTTCGTATGTATTACACATATAAACCTTCCTCTTGAATCACTCTATCTATGAAAATCCGTTGCGTAGTTTCAAAGGTCTATGCTCACAAACATTTTGAGCGACTTCATTTTATACTATGTAATGTAATGATATATGTATAATGAATAACAACAACAAAGTCAATCAATTATTTGAATTTTTTTTTTTTCATTCAATAAGCCACGGACCTCATTGATTTATACGCCTTTTAAGATTTATTGATCTAGTTACCCTCGTACTAAACTATTCTTTTGCATTAACAATTCTATTATTTTCTTTTAGGTATTGCGACGGATTCATGACGTTGATTTAGTTGCTGTGGTTGCCAGATATCATCGAGCTTGCTATGATAGAAATGAAATGAATGAAAGAAATTTATGCAGTTTTAGAAAACAATCGTGAAGAATGCCAGTTCTCACTTAGCGATTTAAAAAATGCTGTATCTCGTGACTGCCCCGATGATAGAACCATAAAGAGTAAGTTGAGAGATAAATATGGTGATGACATTCTCATCACAACTACTGATGGTAAGGCAACGTTGATTTGTTTCCGTGATATTGGACATAGAATTCTGCATAACACATAGTATACGTCAAAGGAGAATGATGTACAAGAAGAACGCTTAAGGATTGTACGCACTGCTGCTTCCATAATTTTAGAAGATATCAGATCGACTGTCTATGATACCTCTGTCTTCGGACATCTATAACATAGATGAGATCGGTGTCACAACGAGGAACTAACGGGTGCCGAACGAGGAACTTTCGTAACTGTCTGTAGCAGCAAACGTAATTGGCAACTCAATTCCGCCGATGCTCATATTCCCACGTGTCAATTAAGCCATTTCTTAAAAGATGGTCCGATTGGTAATATCGGTACCGCAAACATATCTGGCTGGATGCAAGAAGAAAAATTTTACCAAATTTATGCTTCATTTTCAACGCCATATCATTCCGTCTATAGACCACAAAGTTCTTTTACAACTTGATAATCATTCATCGCGGTCGAATCCTATGAAATCAAAAAAATATATTTGTAAAATCTATATTTAATCTTCAAACCATTCCAAAATGAATAGGCTAGAGAAAACTACATCTAACGACTCTGAAGAAGAAACCACAAATACGAATAAGATGACCAAGTGTATAGGAAAAGGTGCACTGGAATCCGACGAAAATCTGAAAAAATCATCCTTCACAAAAGTGCTTCGTAGTCTCTCCACTCTTGTCTAATTTAGATTTCTGTATGTTTCACTTCTACCGCATGTGAATTGCATACTCAGATTTTTCTTTTCTTTTAATTTGGGAGGCGAGACTGGGTACCGCCGCCCCGGGAACCTTTATTGGATAACCAACACCTCTGCCAAAGGTCACCCCAAGTGGTTCGCTATGTTTGGTGATTTAGCAGGGGTGCCCGGGTTCATGGGGTGAGGTTTGTCTAGGTCTTGGAGGCGGATGACCAGGACATACTGAACCCAAGATTCCTACCCACCCCTTAAACCCTTTTCATTCCCAGAACTCTCCTCTCCTTCCTTTCCTTAAAAAAACCCTCCACACAGCATCATAGGTGAGCACAAAGATGACGTAGGCCCTGAGGGAAATTATGTTCCTCAGGGCCTCCTGTGTGGAGCTCATGTAAAAAAAATAGATATCTACTTTTTACTTGATTTTAATGCCCCTTAACCGATTATTTAAAGTTTTTTGGTCTAAAATATTGCCCTATTTTGTATAATGATGTCACATCGCAAACCACTCAATTATTTTCTACTAGCTTTTGCCCCCGGCTTCGCTCGCATAGTATTAGGGGGATACCCATAGCGCCTCCTCCACCTTCCCCATCCCCACTCCAATCCTCCCCCCCTCTTCCTATCCCCCGCCCCCTCTCATCCCTCTCCCGCCACCCCTCTCCCCCGCCCTGCCCGCACATCCTATCCCCTCTCACCCCCCCCCCTCTATACCCGTTACATTCATTTTTCAAACAGCTCGCGTGCAATTTTTGTGTATAAATTTCATAATGCCAGAGCTCTAAGCTATAGCCTATAACCTATTCTGATGTATTAGCTATATTATTGTAAAGTTTCATTAAAATCCGTTCAGTAGTTTTCGCTTGAAAGAGTAACAAACATACATCCATACAAACTTTCGCCTTTATAATATTAGTAGGATTTTTTCGACTTCTTAATTGTTGAATTTTACACAGAAAAAATGCTCTCATTCTACATTGTTATGATTGAAACAGTGTGATGGTTGTAACAAGCACTTTTGTATGAAAGCAAAAAACTTATTTTTTATACCGTTTTACTATGCTCCACGATAATTTCCCAATAAAACTATGTTGATTATGCCAAATACTCATAGTTAGTATAACTAAGAGCTCTAAAACACAAATAATAAAAAATATATTTAAAGTTGTTTTATTTCAAGACATTTATGTTTGTAGTTTTTAAAATACTTATAATATTTTTAATCACTATTCATGATCTCATTGAGTACTGTTATAATAATGAAAATGCTTAACATTGATTAAAATTACTCCAATTATTCCAAAGATATTTAGAGTGTTTCAATTATCCCCACGTACTGTTTCAATCGTCCACACTATGGGGATAATTGAAACAGATTTCCCCATCGTCTTTAAGTGGTTATTGTAGCTTACCTGTACGAGTTGTGGCCATCCAATAAATTTAATTTGATAACTAGATAGATCATAGAACATCTAGTATAAACATCTTATCCATAAATATAAACGAAATATTACTACAAATAGTTAAAGTAAAAGTGTTTCAACCATCCCCACTCTACCCTACAAGTCCTTTGGTAATCCAAGGCTTTAAACATCTTAATCTTGATTTTATGTGTATTGTTATTTCAGTTGTCGAATTTTTAATGTGTTGTGACAGGATATTTTCAAAGTTAGTCGAACATATTTCGGTATCATCACTGTTTAAAACATTATTCCAATTCTCCTTTTTTAGTTTTTAGAGAGAATAATCATGTCTATTGTTGATTTTTTGTGTATTAAATTATGTAATACAATAAAATAATACAATAAAACGATAAAAATAAACACTGATCCCAATTGTTGTCATTTGTAGGTACTCGTACCTATAATGTCTTATAATTAATATTAATATTCAACTACAGTAACTACACCCATTTAGATAGGTTTTAAGATTTTCACGGCCAAAAGTATTTTCGTTATTTGTTTTTGGGGTGTTATGCCGTGTTGCGCTACCTCCTTCTTTAGCCAACGTTTCGGACAGCGTTGCAGTGTCCATCATCATGTGAACACAACTACCGGATCTGCCCTGACGATGGACACTGCAAAGCTGTCCGAAACGTTGGCTAAAGAAGGAGGTAGCGCAACACGGCATAACAACTTAAAAACAAGTAACGAGAAGACACCCATTTAATTTTCGGCCACACAAATAATTAATTGGTTAAAATAACATTGTATTACGCAAGTAGGTATTTTAAAATTAAAATGAATATAGAAGCTTTTACGCCTATTTCATTGATTTTAACAATGCTTTCGGGATTGCCTGTTTGCGTTGCTTTTTTATTGAGAATTTGAGTGACGAAACAACCTCATTTACAATGCCACAATAATTTTAAAATATGTATTGAGTTAAAATATATTGCACTACGCATATAATTAGTAAAATTTAATATAATTCTTTGGTTATTATAAAACACTTTTACAGTAATTAAAGCAATTTTTGTTTAAAACATTAATTCTTTCATTGAGGTATAATGTTCATTGTTTCTGCAATTCTTCGCACTTTCGGAAAAAACATAAAACACAAAAATACATCAAGTCGGCTTCCCTCCCCTCCCCGCCACAGCCGCGGCTCTCTTCTCGGGCAGCTATATCCTGCGCCGATCGGTTCGCTTGCCCCCCGTGCGTCTAGCCCCACCCCTTCCATTACCCCGCGGGCTCCTGTTCATACAAAAGTCACGTGAAATCAGCGTGCGATCGAAATCAATAAAAAAAAATAGGTTGCCGTTGAAAATTTTGTTGGATCTTTGCAGAAATCGTTTTAACATAGCTATCCTATCAATTTGACTTTAAAAAATTGGACGGGGGATTTTTCCGGAGCGATATTTTTGACTGATATCAAAAAAGCATGTTCCAAAAGAAAAAAATGTTGGATCTTTTGATTAAATAAAGCAAACACCAATATAAAGACACTTCGTGATCAAAAATTGGGGGGGGGAATTTTTCCGGCAACAATAGAAATAAAAAACCAATCTCTTTTTAAAAACACACTTTCCCAACAAAAATATTGTTGGATTTCAATTTAATCAGGTGGATATTAATTAATACTAACAATATGTGAAGAGTTTTCGAAAGAAATACTTTTCCCGCGAGAGTTATAATGTTTTTTCAGTTTTTGCTAAAAATGACTAACTTCCCGTTAAATATTTTGTTGGATCTTTTGTCATTCGTCATCCCTAAATGATACTCCACGTGACTGCAAAGTTTCATCGACGGGGGAATTTTTGCATACCCCAAACTCTTTATTGATTGGCCTATAGGGTCTGGTAGTGCAACCGCCAAATTATGAAGTCAGTAAACTTTACTGTTTAAAATAGTCTAATCACTCTGTTTATTTATTTGCAAACTGTCATTGCTCTGTTATAGTGTGATCACTTGACACCTCAAAATCCGTTTGGTACTCAGGTCACCTACTTTAGTCAGCCTTGAGGCAGGATTCTTTTGCCACGCCATCCACATCCTATCGTTAATTTTGTCCATACGCACATTCTTTGAATGTCTATCTTTGTCATACGTGAACGTTTGAAATAAGAATTTAATGGAAACATAACAGTGCACCTTACAGAGACAATAACAATAGCAAGTCCAAATGTATTGTAATGTCATTGGCGGAATGGCGGGAATTGAAAGTGAAAATCCCTGTCGCTCAACGCTTTTTTTAAAACACGCTATCGTTCGATTGGCTAAAAACTGTACAGCATTCAAATCAAAAAACTTAGAAAGTATTTTGGCTACATTTAGTAGTAAAGAAACTTCTCTTACCATTTCAGTTTATCATAGGTCATTCTCTAATAATTGCAAATGCCAAACTCTCCGGGCAGTAGAACTCCGTGACATTAATAAATAAAAAAATGTATTTCGCATCAAGTACAAGTCACCCTGTAGAGTACAATAATAAGAGAAAGAATATCTTCCACCGTTGAACATAGGAAACAGAAAAACAGATTTCTCTTTTGATAATGGTTTTATTTTTTTCAATTAACTTTTATCAATACAACACTAAAATAGAAATATTCTGTGTAATAACGTAAATTCATTTTTAGTTATTAGTTTAAACTTTATATATCTATTTGCTTGTGCATATGTTTATGTTCAAATCACACCCAAGTGACAACATTAAATTGCTTTCAGATAAAACTACAATATAAATCTATATCAATAATCATAAAAAAAGAAATAATTACATTTCTGAATATATTTGTTAAACAGAAATAACTTTAAACATAATCTACTCTGCTTTCATCAAATATTACAACACCCATTGAGATAAAATCCACTAAATTGGCCTCACCAATACAAAAAATAGTCTGGTACGTATTATAACTAGACTATCACCAAATTAATCCTTCCGTTATGGGCTCAATTAGTGTATTCTATTTCAATGGAACACAACAGTACAAAGGGAGATACTAAGGCAGACATTGAAAAAATAAGTAGTTCTAAATCCATACCAGAAATAACAACATCAATTTCAATAAAAAAATGATGGTAATAATTTTCATAACACACTTCAGGCGGGTTAAAATAAGAAAGACGTCTGAGAAAATGGAATTTGTTTTAAACCAATATATCTTTGATAATAATATGTATATTCAAATGATTTTTTTTTAAATAATACTCACAAAACCCCAACTATAAAAGCATTGTCCAAAATTATAGCCTGCTTTGGGGTCGTCCATTAATCACGTGAGGCTCGAAAGGGGGGGGGGGGGGGGGGGTTCGGTAAAAATCACGAAATATCACGACGGGGGGGGGGGGGGGTAAAACGAGAAATCACGTGTATTTATTTTAGTGACAATATTCTCAAAATTTCAAAATACTTTGCACTAAAAAAAATACACGTGATTAGGGGTGGGGGGGGGGGGGGTTAGTCAAAAACCTCACCACATATCACCAGGGGGGGGGAGGGGTTAAAAAGTTGCTAAAAAAAACATCACGTGATTAATGGACGACCCCTTTTTGTTAGGACTCCACAAACACAAGTTGAAGTCAGTTTTGGGCCATCAGACACTTTTATAATTCAATTTTTTATAAGAAAAACTCTTTTATAACTTTTGAAGGTTATTCCCATCAAGATAATATATCATTGAAGAAGAAGATAACAATAATAATCTAAACGAAAATATGAAAGAGAACAAGACACAGAAAACAGACAATGGTCGCAACTTGGACTCGAACCCAGACCTCTCATCTAACCGGGACGTGAGAAATTGGTTAACACGCACGTCCCGGTTAGACGAGAAGTCTGCGACCATTGTCTTTTTTCTGTGTCTTGTTCTCTTTCATATTTTCATTCAGATTATTATTGTTATCTTCTTCTTCAATGATACTTTTATAATTAATGCAACGATTTATGGTTACATACCTTGATGGCAAAAAAGGCAATAAACATACTGTCCTTATCGTTATAATGCTGCAGCTCTTTTTTATACATTAAATAATGGTGAGACAAAAGATGAGGTACACAAAATACGTGTCTGTTTCTTTCAAAATACTACTTTTTCCTTTGGAGGAAACAGATTGTATCTATTACTTTTTAATTAAATGAAGACTATATTAGCGAAACTCAGTAAAAAATCTGAAGACAGAAAAATTAGGAAAAAGATATTGGCAACTCTGGGACTCGAACCCAGGATCTTATGCTTACACGGCAACAGCTCCACCAACTGAGCTACGGTGTCGATACCAAATTCATTCACTTTTAACTGTATCATACTTCGACTAAGAACTACCAACATTATATTAATTTTCTTAACGCACATATTATTGGCTGCTATCTTTATATATGATTGCAAGATTCAAACCCGAACTAAATGCTATCTAGATAGTATCTGGATAAATTTTTATCCATTTTATTTTTAATATGCGACATCTATTGACTTTTCTGCAAGTCGAGGATGAATATATTTTTTTTAATCTTTTTTATTAATATTTTTATTACGGCTAGGCCACGGCGACGGGAATTGTGTTTAATTTTTTTATACATTTGAGGAAGATGTATGATGATTGTATGTTTCGTTTTGGGGGGGTGCAGACATATGTTCACCGTATGTCTCATTTTCGACTGTTGTTACTTAGTGCGTAAGAAAGAGCTGCATCACATTATGTTTAAGAGCAAAAGCAGAACCATCTGCGTATTGACATTGTACATTTTTGGAATTTCAAACTTTTAATTTTTTGCTTTCAAGGTAGAAATGCCCTTCCCACCCAAAGTGTGTTAAGTTTATGATTTTAAAGAAATGTTTTTAATTATTTTTTTATTGAAATCAATATTGTCCAGAGCGGGAATGCCATATTAGCAGAATTCTTACAAAACAATTTTATACACTCTTGCAAAAATAATATAAACATAAAAAAGGCGAATAAAAAAACATAACAACGATGATGACAGATAACTTGAATGTTTGTTTACTTGAAGGTAATATTTTGGAGGCATAACGACTCAGAAGTGATAATTCTTGAGCCCTGATTTCAAGTAAACCCTGAGGAAGTAAGTGAGCATTGAATGAAAAATGTTGGTTTTTTATAAACAATAAACAAGTGGTTAAAACTAAGTAATCCATTAATTTTTTCTCGATGAAGATAGGGTTTTTCAATTTGGGAGGTGGGTATGGGTACTGCCGCCCCGGGAACCATTTATTGAATAACCAACGCCCCCTGCCATGGGTCACTAAAAGTGATTCGCTACGTTAGGTGATTTATAGGGGTGCCCGGGTTTATGAAGTGAGGTTTGTCTAGGTCTTCGCGACCGGTGCGCTTGCCCACCAACTGCGTGGCAGGCCGGATCAGGAGAGACCTGGTGAGGAAGATATTTTGACCTCCCTATCCGGACTCTCTCCAGCCATTCCAGTGGGAGGGATGGATTCCTTCGTCCGTCGCTCCTGGACACATTGACTCCCTCACACCCTTTTACTTCCCAGAACTTCCCCGCCTTCCTTTCTCTAAAAACACCCTCCACACCATCTGCATCCCCAAAGATGACTCAGGTCCTGAGGAAATTTTTTTTGAGAGCTAATGTATAAGAAGTCCCCCCGAGAATGCAAATAGATTTTGTTATTAAAACAAAGAATTAGTTTACTGTAACATATTTTTGAGTTTAGCGCTTTGCAAAAATTCCACCCACGAATTATGCTTTTTTACTTTTACCAAAAACTTTATCCAATAAAGGTTTAGCCATTCAATTGCTTTTGAAAATTGCTTACAGTAATTATTTCATTCTAGTTATCTGTCAAAAAACGTTTATGTGTGAATCCCATAGAATAACAGAAATTTGAAAATTAAATATAACATTCATATTTTTTAAGGTTAAACGTAATGCAATTTATAATTTTTGCTTTCACAGATGGCGCTAGATAAAATATTTTGGAGAAATCCATTTTATGCCTGTTATGCTTTAAAATGTTAAGACGAATTATTTGTTGGCTGGTGTACATAGGGAATATGAATGAATAGTTTTGTAATTTTTAATCACTGAAGACAATATTAGCGAGAGAAAAATATACGCTTGCATCTAGGAATTGAACTCAAGACCCTAGCCTTGCTGGGGCTCTGCTTTAACCACTGAGCTAATTCGACCGTATCCCCATCGGTGATATTTAAACGTTTCGTACTTCGACTAAGAACTACAAACATTATCTTCATTTTTTAATGCATGTTTTTATTCATTTTTTATTATAATCTTTATTTATTAAGTTACGTAGGTGATTGTGCTGTGTCTGTCTCACTAGGAATTCCTGTGTTGAGAGCAGGCGCATTTTAGAATAAGTAGTTTAAAACAAAAATAAGGATAACAACAACAATGATATTTACATTTAAAGTAAAAGTACAATTGAATTGTAATTATTGGATTGTAATAAAAATGGATAAGATTATCCAAGACATTATCTAGATTGTGTTTAGTTTGGGAAGAATCTTACAATCGTATATAAAGATGGCAGCCAATTAAACAGTCATGCATGCAGTTAAATATGACTGACGAGGATAGGGTCGAACTAGCACAGTAGTAGATCAGATCCCTGGCAAGGTTAAAGTCCTGGGTTCAATTCCTAGATGCGACCATATCTTTTTCTGATTTTTCAGTTTGAAATTTTCAATTGAGTTTCGCTAATATTGTCTTCAATGATTAAATATTACAATTTGAGGTTTTACTCGTAAATAAATAAAAAAGAGTTTTGTCCTTATAAAACCTCAACTCTTTCAGAAACAAATATTACAATATGGGATTGAATCACCGATACAATATTGTACTCGTTTCTTGAAAGAATTGGGTTTTTATATGGATAAAACTATTTATTCATATTCCATATTTCCATTGGCCATCAAACAAATCATATTAATATTTTAAAGCGTAACGTACAAAAGGTATATTTCTAAAATATATTAACTAGCACCATCTATGAACATAAAGATTATAAATTGCATTTCTTTTGACCTTAAACTGAGAGCAATATTACTTACTGGCCATTCAAAGCAGAAAAATAAATATTACAATTTTTTTTAACAAATTTTAAATTATGAAAATTGCATTTAGTTTTGAAAAAAAATTATATTAAAAAAAAAGAAAATGGATTGCACAACATTTCTACATTAAAGGAAAGTATAAAAAAGAGAATATAATATTATGGTGAAATTGTATACCAGTCAGTTAGAATACAACTTCTGTCTAAAAGGTTCAGAAAGCGGGAAAATATAATTTCATTCTAGAAAGTTAAATAAAATGCTCTGTGCTCGGAAAATTGCATTTTCCCTAACCAAAATATACTTTGTTACAAAAGACACTTGTGTGTGAATTACATACTAAAAACACAGTACAAATCAAAACATCTATATTTATATACAGGGTGTCCGGGGGTACAGTGCAGTAACTTCAGAAGATCTATGTTATGATTGTAGAAGATAATAATATAAATAAAACTTTTTGAAAATAATATTTTTTCCCATACAACTTTTTTGCCTCAAAACTACCTACATTGAATTTCGAAAAATTTTTTTTTTACTTGTATTTTTTTACATCTTTGAGGATGCTGCGTGGAGGGTCTTTTTAGGGATAGGAAGGAGAGGAAGTTCTGGTAGGGAAAAATGTGTGAGAGGTCGGTAGGAATCTAAGGAAAATGTGTCCAGAAGTGATGGACGTACAAATCCATCCCTCCCACTGCAGTGCTAGGCGATGGGTCGAGAGAGTCCGGCTGGAGAGGTCTCCCTCAACCAGTCTCTCCCGAGCCAGCCAGCCATAAGGTGGGTGGGTAAATGCATTCGCCGCCAAGACCTAGACAAACCTCACCCATGGCAACCCTGCAAAGACACCGAATGTAACGAACACTGACAGGGGTCGTGGTTATCCAATAAAACCACTCAGAGTGACGACGTAGATTCACTTCTCCAAGTTAGTGCGCTTTACCCCAGGACACCCTGTATATCACATCTATTCTTCGCATACCATATATTTACTATTTATATATAGCTAAAGTATACTCATTAAAGTAAATAAAAGTTAAAATTGTCAACAGTACAAAAATCATTTAGCAAATAAAATACAGAAAGCAGTAAAAAGATGAAAAAATAGAAAAAACAGTTGAATCAGTTAAAAAAAAAACAGATCAATGATTTTAACAATAATTAATCTTTAATAATATATGTTATTATTGAATATCTATGGATTTTATACATAGACAATAATGCGAGTTTCAACAACAAAAGTAATTTGTTTTCAAGATTTAACATTTCTAAAGGATTACGTAAATGCGATTTGTTTTTTAAATGGATACAGAAAATTCTCCATCCAATGATGTATTTAACCAATACTTACCACAAAAGAAAACAAAATAAAATATGCATTAATAATAATCAATAAGAGAATGTTTACATGATAAATATATATTATGATAAATATATATTATGATAATAATATAATAAGATTCCTTTCTTAGAATCGAAATGAAAAAGGCGAAATAATAAAGTATGCTCTTCAAGAGTAGAACTTAAACTAATAAAGTACGGAAAATTTTGACTTGTGCAAATCGTTAGGACTAAAATAATTATTAACAGAACGTAATTAAACTAAAAAATACATTTCTTGCCAAAAGAAGTGGCGAAAATTCGAGACAAACGAAATAAAAATAAAACGGCAACCATGTTGCAACGCTCCTCCCCCCCTGTCGTACATTATCACATGATCAAAACTAAAAACATAATTCATCTTTTTATAAGGGTTCTAAACTAAAAAAACGTCTTTCCGAAACACAAGTAAAATTGCCTCCAATAAAATATAAAAAAGCATACAAAAAAAAAAATTCTACGAGAATTGCCCAGTTGCAAAAGTTTACATCTGAAGGTGATTTTATATCAAAATGCTACATTTTTACTGCATAAACTAAAAGTTTGCATTCTCGGTAAATAATAACTTTTCCGCATAATATAAATACACAGCAAAATATTCAATATTTGCCTTTTCGTGAAATTTGTATAGAATCACTTTTGCAACTAGGAAATTTGCGTGCTTGCAAATTGTGAGTTATAAAATGAAAACCACATAATTAATAAGGTAAATAGTAGTGATTGAATTTAGTTCCAAAAAGGTGACCAATAAGAAAGTGGCTCACAAACAAAGTGACTATTTCTGAAAGTAGAAACTATTTGAAGAAATTCAGACTTTTGGCTGGCTGACAACTTCTACAAGAGGCAAACCATTTTAGCCTAATAAACAAATAATAATGCGGAAGACTTTTGATTTTATTGTTTTGCAATAATACCTAATTTAAACAATACGCCAAATGCATAACTACACCTAAGCATAAAAATTCATTCAATATTATTTTATAACCCTAATATTTTTGCACTCTTTATATTTTTGCGAATATATCTATATAAACAAAATTTTCAATACGAGAATAAACTCTTTACAACGTCGAGTAAAGATGATTTGATAAAAATTATTTATTGTTAAAGAAATTTAATAATAAAGTTTGTGCGTGCTTGCAGTGGCCATCGACACATTTCACTTTTCAATCATAAACTATTTGATAATAAAAAAACCTACTGGATAACCCGTTGCGTAAAATATGTGCAGAGACAAATAATGTTATTTTCCCTCGGCCGTAAATCTATACAGTTAATAATCGCATTAAATGCAAGAATGTAAACAAGAAAGACAATATAATAATAATAACATAAAGAGAATATGTTCAAACTTAAAGTTAGTCGCCGACCATAAAAACTATTTATTTATAATGTAAAACTTTATATTTTTATATTGTACTCTACGTATCTTATGTTAATTGGATTATTTCTTTATAAACTCTTACAACTCTCCGTTAGGGATAAATTATTAGAGAAGATATACTTACTATAGTCACTATTCTACTACTGGTATCGTGTCATCAACTCCACAGTCAACAGGCCTATCATATGTCCATATACGTAATAAAGAGGTGCGTTTATGTTATACGTAAAAAAATAAATGTGGGTTTTTAAATTCTCGTTATGAGTGTGCGAAATAAGATAAATCTATTTATGTATGTCCACTGCAACGCTCGCGCTTTTGTCGCGAGTCGTTGTACATCTACGTCTAATTCAAATAATATAATATAAAACATGCGTCAACTTATTCCCTATCGAGGGTCACTGGCCGCCTCGTCTGACGTGGTAATATTGTTTTTACCTAAATAAGACTCCACACACCTCTTCGCCATCTTGCGTAATAAATGCTGCCATTTTGTCGACAGCTAGTAAAATTAACTGTCTTACGACAATTCTGTAATAAGGATCAAAGGTTAAAAACTTGCTTCGTCAAAAAAACATAAAAATGTAACGAATTATTATTTCAGATTGTGTTTGTTATGGCAACTTTTGTAAAATGTCTCCAAGGGTGGTGGAGGGTTATTCAGGATTTTCTCCCGTTTCATACTGACGAAAGGGGGAAAATATTATGGGGACCCGTCTCCACAGGGTCGGGGGACGAGTCGGGCCCCCCGGAAGACTCCATCTTCATGCTGTGAGGATTGGGGGAGTCCATCTTCATACCGGGAGGGAGCGGCGACTCGGCCCCGCCCATCATGAAGTAACCGGGAGGGAAGACGCAGTCCTTCGGCATATAGCACTCGTGCGTTGTCTTCATATGGTTTTTCATCTTGTCGGGCCGAGAGAATTCTTTACAGCAGACAGGGCAGGGAAACACCTTTCGTTGCTTACCCTCGTGGTATAAGAACGCGTGCCTTTGGAAGGAGTACTTGTTTTTAAACGTTTTTATAATGTTTTCTTTCGCACACTCCGTGCATTGGTAGATCCCTTCGTTGACGCTTGCGTAACGAAATAAATTCAGCCCGCGGACAGACATTTCGGTGAGTTGTTCGGCGGGGTCATTAGAGGCGGAGTTTGCGCGTCTACGAACCCTGCGCCGTATAGGCTGTCTCGGGGAACTCTGTTGACTTAAAGGCAGGTTGTTGTTGTTGAGAGTGTCGGATTGGAAGCTGGAGTCGAAGGCGTTTGCGTTGGAAGTGGTGGCGGTTTGCGTGAGGGGATTGATCCGTATCTTGCCCGGGTGATCGCCCTTTCCCTCGCTGCAGGGTTCGGATTTGGGAGTTAGAAGGCCAGGGGGAGTTTTGCCTGAAACATCCAATAAAAACATTATAACACAAGACTTTTTAAACGACGACGTTACGACACAAATTCTAAATAATGTGCGGAAAATAATAACTTTCAAGCTAGTAAAATAAAAATATAAATTAATAATTCTGTCCTACATTGTTGAAAACAAAAATCTAGCTATCAAATACAGCAATAATGTGATTGTTCACTATTCATATATATAGAAATAAAATTATTATTGAATTTACCCACAATATTCAGGGTGTAACAGCATGTACCTGAAGAATTTTAACTAGCAATTCCTAAGCAAATTTGGAGTAACAAATGTAAACGTGATTTTGCTGTCCAATGATTCTTTTTTGGATTAAAAACAACAGTGAAACGTTTACGTGATACACGCTCTGTCTCGTTTATTACCGTGGTGCTGAATCGAGACGGAATGCATATCATGTGACCTGCTACTCTGTACTCAACTACACAGAGGTGAAGTGTAATGGAAAATACTTTTTTGTTTTTAATTTTAAAAAATATCATCCGAAAGCAAAATGATATCTACATTTTTTACTTCAAATATGTGCAGGAATCGCTGAATAAAATTGAACTGGTATATGACGTTGCACCCTGTAACTACTATTAAGAAATTTCAAGTCTTTTGTGAAAAATGTTTACAGAAATTCTCATTTGCATGGTGTTCCAAAAGATGCGCATTTCTCTAAGAAACTTAAGTCTTTAGATTGAAAACCAGGAACTTTGACAAATAAAAGAAGGATTTTAGGTTAAAAAATCAAAATCCAAACCATTTTCATTATAATCTAGGCGTACTCAAAACTGTGAGACAAATGAATCTTGCTTTGAAGAAACATTTGGTTTTAAATTACTTCCATTTAAATGGGTGACTCAAGAGCTTGAGGATGATAACTTCCTCTATTTTGAGTGTGCAGCATTTAATTTAAGTAATTCTTAAAATTGATAATAAATAGTAAAACACAATCACAAAACATAATGCTCATTTTGTAAAAACATACACAGAATAAAAGAGTTAAAGTCATGCAGTTTCTTACATTTCCAATTGGCCATTTTCCAGATTAGGCGTGGTAAAAATAAGGAAACATTCAAATTAAAACAGTCGATAATGTAATATTAATATTTTCTTATTTAAATTTTTTGTGTAACAACAAAAGCAAAATTTCAAAATACCCAAAACATTTACAGTTGTCCCACAGTCGTCGACGACGACGATCATCTTTTTCCTTCTTATAAACCTTGTATGAAAAGGAAAAAGACAGAAGATACTAGAACGATAATGTTCAACCTCTTTTTGAGACTACTGTACTTTGTTTCGATATAAAGAAAAATCTTAAATTTTTGGCGATTTTGGTCTACTTTCAATGCAACGACGTTACAATGCATCTAGACTTGCTATTGTCTCACAAACTCAAAACTAAATGTGGCGAGTAAGGAACACTCTTATGTTTTTAGTAAATTCTTAATTCAAACTTTGTTCATGTATGACAAAGACAGACATTCAAAGAATATGTGCATATGAGTGCAATCAACGTCGATTAGAGTAGGAGGCTTGGGTTCCTGACTTTGAGATTTTGAGGTGTCAAGTGATCATGCTATATAGACCAATGACAGATTGCAGATGGCGGCAATTGTTATTTTATTTGTTGTTACTGCTAATTTACATGTTGTTTTACAGCAAGCATATCAATAAACAGAGTGATTTGACTATTTTAAACAGTAAAGTTTACTTAGCGATAGCACTGACTTTGTAATTTGGCTGTTGCGCACCTAGACCCAGTACTTCAGTAGGCCTTGCAATATCTAAAGACGCATAAAATCTTCAGGTGGAAAACAATTGTATCGATAATAATAAATAATTTGCATGGATTTACAAATGAAATGTTATTCCTTGCCTTTTACTAGTGTTTGTCGTTTAATGCAAACACTTTATAATAATCACACATGAGAATTTTCTGACATTTTTTAAATGCAATTCACTAAGAGGTAACACACGACCTTACACGACGCGTGGCAGTTTAGTACTAAAACTACGAAATCGAAGACAATACAATTGACTTGTTTTTGGTGTGCCACTTTGAGATTTCTATAGCAAGTCTATATATATTATAACGTCATTGTTTAATGGTTTTGGTTAAGAATAAATAGCATTGTGTATTTGGTTATGGTTAGTAGAATAGCGTTAAAAAAATAAAAGTGGGGTAATTTTTTCTGAAAATAAATCCTTTATTTTAAAATTTTATGATAATTTTATAAATAGTACATCTAAAAAACAAATCATAACAGAAAAATCTAAAAAAGACAACAAAAATATTCCACCATTAGATAGCAGAAAAATAAACAAGAAAATATACCAAGGAGCTTCTAATATTTCAGATATTTTATTAAATATTTCAAATAAAGCTGCTATACAAAAAAATATATTTTATAGCATTATGATTATGAAATAATATTTTTTTGGAACCGCCATTTAATAATCCTTTGAAAGTAAATAATAATTATGTATCCTTAGGAAATTGGCAAATAAATAATATACTTAAATACTTAATAAAAACAAAATAAAGAAAATAACAATTAACTTAAAAAAAAAAACCTTTCCAGTAAATAAAATATCAACCAATACGCACGCAGATGGCGTTTGGAGCCCTAAATGATATTTTGTAGGAATTTATCTTAAAAATAGAAAAAAACCTTAAATTACAACAAAATCAATGCTAAAAAGCAATGATAAAAAAATAAATAATTATATTTATCAGGATTTAAAAAGAGTAAAATAATAATATTTGGAAGCGAAAACGGGCAATTAAAAACAGTAATAATAATAATATAATATTTGAACTTAAATAAATTAGCGTTTTTTAATAATTATTGCCGTCAGAACACATTAATTAACTGTAATAATCTAATAAACTAATTGTAATAGGAATCCTCCAAATTGAGGGAATAAGGGCAAGCAACACTTTCAACTAACTTTACTTTAGGACCTTCAAACAAACGGCTAAATCCGGCAGGCGGCTCACTTATACCGTTTAACGCTAAACTTTAAATTTTTCATAAACTGCTCGATCGTAGATGGCGCTAATTTCATTATTTTACATTACAAATACAGCATCACCGATACAATATTGCAAGCGTTTCTTTTTTTTCTTTACATTTACTCCACAGGAGGCCCTGAAGAAAATAATTTCTCTCAGGACCTGTGTCATTTTAGGCGATGCTGTGTGGAGGGTCTTGAAGAGACCCTTACTGTATGAGGTAGGAAACACAGAGGCCAGCAAATCGTTCCACAGTCGAGATGTTGAACTCTAGAACGAGTCGTAGAAGCGGCCCGTTCTCATGTGTTAAATGTCAACCATATACAAATGTTTGGCGCGTGTTTCGCGACTGTGCACCGGTGCCGTTATTAATGACGCTAGTTCCTCGGAGCATCTTTCATTAATGCCTGTGCTCTAAAGACCGCAATCCGTTTGTTAATCTTGCAGACTTTTTAAAGATATTTTGGGGCTCCAGACTAGAGGTGCTGCCAAATTCAACCGTGGGGCATACTTGCGATTTGTATAGGGGTTAGCAGTTGTATACTATTTAAGTATCTGCAGGCCCTGTACAGTAGGCTTACGTAACTCTGGCTTCGAAGAAGCCCCCTCGTACCTGAGCTGGTCACTTTGCGTTACAACAGTTTATGAATAATTTAAAGTTTGATCTCAACGGCAATTCTAATTTCCCCAAATTGTTTTAATTTATCTTTAATCACAGAATATCTGCACAAAGCTGCCATTGATAGACAAGAGGGAAGATGGACACCAAATGGGATAAATTAAGCTATATTTTACTCATTTAATATAATCCAATATCAATCTATCTCCACCGAGAAGATAATATAATATCATCAATTTATGAAAAAAAAAAAAAAGAAACGGAATTGTTGATACAAATCTACGCAGTTCAAATGAATGTTTCCCATTTGGTCGTCCAGACCAATTTTAGAAGCCTAACCACCAGACAGAAGATAGAGACGTGAGAACATCCATTTCACAAACTACCACTTAAATAGATTACATACATCATCGCAAAATAATTAAATAACTAAAAATAAAAACAGTAATTAATAATAATTAATTAAGCTTGTACACGATAAAGCTAAACCTTAATTTTCTAACTATGAATTATTAAATATAGCCTCAAATTTTTAAATTGCAGGGAACGTATAATTTTAAATCTGACAGTTACACCATGCAATACAATGCTATGCAATTATTTATTTTTAAATATACGTAAAAAAATAAATGACAAAACTTTGTAATAACAATATATTATTGATTGCTGAAATTTAAACAACAGCGTGAAGATTTATAACCATTGTACGTCTTTAACATCAATGTGAATCTTCACAACTGTTTAATATTTACAATTTTGTATTTTTTGTAAATATTTTGGCCCACGGGTACTGGACCCTCAGTTTTTTTTTTATATAAGTTTATTGTAATAAATGTAAAAAAATCTGTCGATTTTCTGAAATAATGAAAATTAAACACAATGAAGGTAAAAAAGCTTCCTGCAAATGGATATTCTAAACGACGAAGCACGAATAATGTACAACTGCATAGCCTTGAATTGTAATGGTGTTATTGCACAAAAAACATAATTTCACTACATAAGCTCAACCAAAATTAATTTAATAACAAAAACTGTAATAAATTGATGAACATAAATTTTTTTATATTTGTAATAATTTTTATTAAAGGTGTATAATTTAAGTAAGGTGTGCAAAGGAAAAAAAGAACTAAGTACAAAAATCATATCAAATTCATCTTACCGACGACCGTCGGCAATTAAAAATTATAATTTGTAATTAAAACATCTATAAATGAATTGCAAATTGCAAGATACATACTGTTTAGCACCAAACTTTACCTTTAGAGGCTCTTAGAACAGTAGATCTTCTTAGGGCACCTTGCGATATATTTTAAAATCCTCCAAATCACAAATTAGCCGAACTAAACATTAAAATTTTGTTATTTCGAACGTGGGCTGTTTTTTTTTTATGTAAGTACAATATTTGTTTGGCAATACGGAATATAATTTATCGTTTGCAACAATATGTTAAGTCAATAGGCACGATTATCATTAGTGTTATTATTAAAAATAATTCTTGGCAAGATTGTCTCGCAAAAGTTTGTAGAGAACAAAGGAATAAACACAACAAGACTCAATGAATTGGAGAGGCAGGAAAGTCTGTGGTTTTTAACAGCAATAAGCTATAGCATAATCTAGAATGTTTAGTAAATTCCTTGTTTCTACTTAAAACTTTTGTATTAAATCACGCATCAGTCGGTCGAAAACGTGATATTCATTACCGACTAAAGTAAAATAAATTATAGCAACATTTGAAAGAATACCAAGTTTAAGATCGACTGAGACAATAATAATAACTCGAGATTTAAGGTTAAGTTTAAAAGTTAGCTGTTTCGTCCAGCCACGAAATGGGAGGAGGGCGTTCGTAATAAATAAAATAATTTAACAAATTCGATAACAATTTGATTTCATGTTGTAAGACAGGAAAGTATCCCATCACCTTTGGCGTGTATATGAGTCAACAAGGAAATAAATAAATAATAATAATAATAAAATTGTGATAACACAATAATGACCAAGAAAATAAAAGGTAGTATGTAATAAAAACTATAACAAAAAAATGAATAATAATATTAATTAACAAGGCATTATAACGTTGTAAAATAAAACTCTATTCTTTTATTCTCCAATCACCTAATAGTAAACAATAAAATATAAATAATGAAAGGGCTCGACGTTTGACATTGTTGTTTAAATATCTATACATACTAAGACGATGGGCTCCGAGGCAGTTACCGGCGGTCGGCCATTTTTAACCGCCATCTTCTACCAATAAATAGACTTTTATTTTGGATAACTCAGGTAATTGATCTGCGAGGGAACCTCTCGCCAGCATTATCATTATCTTACTAAATCCGTCCAGCCAGCATAGGTACACAAGTATGTTTCACATAGTTAAATTAAAACACGTTGGAGGAGTGATTCAACAACAAAATACAGCTACGTTATAATATATTTACCACATCTTGAATCTTCTATCTTTTCAAAAACATTCAATAATAATAATAATAATTTTACCATTACTAGCTAGGGTGTTTGTAGATAGGGCACATTGTATTCTAAACATTAATTTAATATTTTCTTTGTCTCAATTGGAAGCTGCCCGTAAGATGTACATTTAAAAACCATCTTCGTTCGAGTGGTTATAAACATTACCTTTCTTTGTTTGGGTCACAATACCAGCAGTCAATACTTAAAAAATGGGGCTTACAATGTTAATTCCTTCACCCGAACTTCGTCCAACACGCATCCCCATCCATTTTGATTCTACAGTCTTGTGTCAGATTAAAAATCTTTCATTTTTAATAAAATATCACCACCATTTTTTCCATCCTAACAATATATAATTTATCAAGCATTTCTTTAAGCATTTTTTTTTTCATCTAAGGCAATTGAGAAAATTTTAAGTCTTCTATTAATCTCCTTCTCGAACTTCATTTTGCAATTGTGAAAGAAAAACCATCTATGGTTATAAAAATTACCGAAAAAGGGGGTAAAAATTTGTTGAAAGAAAATTTTTCTATGGTTATAAAAATTACTGAAAAAGTGGGCAAAGCTTCCTTGAAAGAAAAATTGTCCATGGTTATAAAAATTACCAAAAGGAGGTAAAATTTTCTTGGAAGAAAAATTGTCTATGATTATAAAAATTACTGAAAAAGGGGTAAAATTTTCTTGAAAGCAAAAACGTCTATGGTTATGAAAATTACCGTAAAAGGGGGGGAATTTTTTCTTAAATTTCAAATGAATATAGCTTTTGGTCCCGAAATGCCAATTCATTTATAAAAAAATCATTTCAAAGAGGTTTTTCAATTTTTAAAACCAGATTGTTATCACACTACTTACAAGGTAGGCAAGGCACATGGCTAGCACTAAATTGGGTAATTTTTTAAAAATATTCTCAATAAAAATTGATCATAGACAAAATATCTACGAAAGAATATTACAGGTATTCTAAATATCAATTATTGGTTTTGAAAACATTTTTGTCTTCATAAAGACAACAAGCAAGAAGTACAATTCAGTACATAAGTACATACCAACATTTTTTTAATAATAATATAACTCTTTTAAATAATATTCTAATATTGCATTGAAAATAAATTAAGTAAAACGCGCAATATTAAAGAAAATTTAAGTACCAACACAAACTTTAAGTTCCGAGCATTTTAAATTCACAATTGCAAAACTTTGAAGTCGTTATACCAACCCAACAATTTAAGTTTCTAAATTTTTAGTTAAAAAATATATCTGTAAACAACACTCAATACATTCCGACATCAGTTAAACTCTATCAGCAAGATATCGGCAGCCATCAAACTTCCCCTAACTCTTAATCATTTCCCAAAATATATTCTTAACATTTAAATAATTGTATAATTAAGTCAACAAGGAGTATAACTTTTCACTTAGCAAGTATAAATATAATATATTAGAGGGATATTTATGTGGC
Source organism: Limnephilus marmoratus (assembly GCA_917880885.1). NCBI lineage: Eukaryota > Metazoa > Arthropoda > Insecta > Trichoptera > Limnephilidae > Limnephilus > Limnephilus marmoratus. Next base: position 1,070,845 of record OU862929.1, on the reverse strand, counting down.
ATATCCCGTAGAAAAGTGTTGTAAATCAAAAAAGTTAATTGTACAGAAGAGCGAAAACTAATGAATGATGATAGAGGGGTTCGATCAAAAAGAGATACTAGAGACATCTTGCAGAGATGGAGTGATCTAACTTAAGTATGGTTTTCGTGGGACATAGATAATCACAATCCCTTTACTTTTCAAAGATAAAATAGAAAATTTTGACTTACGACACTTTTCTATGGAATGTGCAAATTGTTTGAAGATAAAATAATTAACAATTATAATAGCGCCATTATGAAAAAAAAAAACATTTGTTTTTAACATAGCAGGGAGCAGGGACTTGTTTCAAATAAATAATCAATATATTAATTTGTCGGCCGATATAAATATTAATTAGGGCCTTTGAACAAAGTAAATATGCTGGCTATTCTGTAACATTCAACCAATAATAACAGTGGATTAAAATTACAAGTCAAACAACATTAGTAAGCGGCCATTCTAGCTTCTCTGAACGGGTTGTAAGTACAGAATAGCTAGCGTAGGAACGAGAATAGTGACGTAAATAGTGTTTTCGACAATCGACGTCTGTTAGTTGTAACATCGGCGGGCTGTTCATAACATTGGCAAGACAACATACGCATTGTTAAATTAATCTATCCTTTTTTAAGTTTAGAGACTGCCATAATTTTGACTTAAAAGCCATAAGTTATAATTGCTTAAAAATATAAAAATCAGCTGCAAAAAGAGTGCAAATATCTTGATAACAGCATTTCGAATCTAACAGTTTGTTGTACAATGAAAATTTAACAATTTATATATATATTTTTTGAGTATTTTAAATAAAGCTCGTCCAAATGGTTTGAATGCATTTAACGCTTCCTTGTAGAAATCAAATATGTCTGTAACACGTATGATTTGTTGACAGCAGGAGAAAATTCATCCCAATTCGAGACGAGAACAATTTTTTTTTTTTTGGTAATTTGGCCGATATTTGCACAAAACAAAGAGCAACACTCAAATTAAAATCAATAAAATATAAATAATCGTGTACTCTTTATAAGAACACACAATTATTGTGAGGCAACTCCTGTACATAATTTTATAAACATTCAATAAAACATAATTAAAGTTCCCCGGGCAAGTCTTGTCGTACAAGCTTTCACATTTCTCCTAAATATTACAAATCCTAAAAACTCTCAAATAATTTAATATTTTTTTCTTTTAAATATTTTAACCAACAATTCATTTACTCGAATATTGTTGTCAATAAGGCCATGAAATTTTGCAGTACCTAACTTAAATTTATACTTTTCATTTAAATAACCATCAATAATATATTATCATTATTATAAACTATGTTTTTTTTTTTCAAGTTTTAGGTTCTAGTGTTTTAGCTCTCTTTGTTTTTCACTATTATTTTTCTTTTTAAGTATATTTGCGTAATTACCCTGACTAACTATTTAATAAAAATAATAAAAACTGTTTGCTAGATATTTTTTATTTTACAGGTGTAGTTTTTTTTTTTTAATTTTCGTCACTTTAATTGAAAACGTTAAATGTGTGAACACAACGACGCTACTTGAGAAATTGTTTAAAATTTAAAAATCTGTATCTGTGATCTAACAGTAATTATTGAACTGTACCGGCTACCAATCTAAAGGGAAAATATCTAATTTAGAATTTATTTGTGTTTTATAGAAATATTGTAATACTTTCCATTAAATATATTAAATGGTGGGGACAGGGGACCTCCGCAATACAAATATCATATTGTCGTGTTGCATTAATTGAAATGTTAGCGAGAATATATCACAAAAAATATTGCACAATAACAGGGACGCCACTCTCTCCAAATCCAATAGAATAACATTCCTAAAAATATCCTCTCACTATCATTGAAAAGCTTATTTTTAGGACGTTCTTAATCTCTCGGTAAGTTGAGATAAGACGTCCCGCATCTTAAATCATTGTTTTAATTAAAAATATATGAAATTAAGATTAGTAAAAATAATTTCGGGTCCATCGATAAAAAAATACTTTTTAAAATAGAAGACGATCGAGCATAATTTTGTAACGTGATTTTTGTAATGGCAAATTTAAAACACGCTTCACAATAAACCAACTGCATCTCATTGACGCAATTGTTTTATTTTGATTTGAAACACTTTGGAAATTTGACGTAAAATCACATGTTAAAAACATGTCCTCGTCTCTACTTTTTCGAAAGACGATAATAATGGAAAGTATTTAGAACGTAATCCAGAAAGTAAATTGCGTAAATATTTTGAGGCAAAGGTACGAACGACGACGAACGATAAAATAAAATTACCTCGTTACGAATATTGTAAGTGTCACGATGCAAAATGCTCTAGAACTTTCCGGAAAAAGCTTACAAAATTAATCTACAGTAGGAAAACACTACAAGGCATTGTAGGCACTTCTAATACGACCTCTAATGCTCCTTCAGTCCTCAAAATACCCACAGGGAGAATATCTATAGAGGGGGCTTCAGACGGCCGACTGCGCGTCCTGGTTCTTATGGATTATTTTCAGGTGCGCAACCATGTTGTCCTTGCGGGTGAACTCCTTCAGGCAGATGGGGCACGGAAACACCTTCACATCCTTCTTGTGGGACGTGACGTAGTGGCGGCAGAAGTTGCTGATGTGCGTGTAGACGCGAGAGCACACCTTGCAGCGGAACACGTTCTCCCCTTCCTTGAAGCAGAAGTCTCGCACCGACTCGCTGGTCTCGTCCATCTGCTGCTGGTTCTTGAGGTTGAGGGAAGTGTACCAGCCCGTCGCGGCCAGCTCCGGGTCTTGCAGGTTTCTGTGGTCCAGTTCCGAGGGGAAGAGCTGAGAGGCCAGAGCGGGCATGAGAGCCCCGTCCGGGGGGAACTTGTCGAAGTTATTGAGGGCGTTGTTAATGTTTAGGCTGGAGAGTTGATTGAAGAGGTTCCGGGCGCGGGCTTTGGCCGAGTGTGCCAGGAACTTCTTGTTCTTTGGTTTGAGGTTTTTGCTTATACTAATCCTGTGTCCTGTCACCGAGTCGCGCTCGTCCGAGTCCCTGCCGGTGGAAGGACTGTGCGCGATGCCTTGGGGAGTGTACTTGTATTCGATGGGGTCGTTGAAGGAATCCAGCAGAGGACTGCCTTCGGAAGGTTCCGACTTCATGAAGCCGTTCTCGGTGGGGCCGTTGGAGTGTATGTTGGGGGAACCGTTGTTGGCTGCATCTGGAAATACATCATCGGTTGGCTATCATACAGAATGAGGAAGGACAGAGCTATGTATTTCAGTCATATTTGATGGTGGAGAATGTCTAGGGACCCGAATAGAGAACACGCCGTATTTCAGGAGGTGAAACAGGGTAGATGCATGAAGCTGCTCTTACACAAGTATTCTCTATGGGCGTAGACAGACTCCCACACACCACCGGCGAGAACCAAACAAAAGGAAAAGCTCTTAGGGAATAGGCCTGGGCGTACTGTACCGAAACCAAACGCAATGTTCTGAACCGACGTTAGACCCCGTTTGGCAGACTGTTCCATCTGTTCCGGTTGGTTGCAGTAAGGATACTGAATAAGAGTAAGAAACGACAAAGATCCCTCTGGCTATTACCCTTTGCTCTTCCCTTTGTAGCGCAGTTCCGAACGGCGACGTGTTCGAGTATTCCACATTACTGATAGCTGACAAGATGTCTCAACTTACCCCTTGTCTTGCCTCGCTTTACGCATTACGTCCCACTGAACATCAAACAAATCTTGTATCAAACAAACGGTCACTGCCCGAAACAAAGTGTTACGCATATGTCCCTTTTAGCTTTTCCCTTTTTTGATTTCCACTACCTAACGAAACTCCTGAGAAGTGAAATCCAATCAATGATATGTATTTATTTACAAGCCGACTACGACAATGGACTATGTTTTCCATAACGGATTCTCAGCGCTCCTTCCAAACTGCACCAACAACTGACGAGCAATTGACCGAGCAGAGCAGAAATGAGCGCGGAAAATCTCCCACAACAGATAGAATTTCCACTGAACCGGCTAACGATATCCAACATAATCCCCAGTAGGTTTTATTTACAGAATGTTATATATAACACAAGTAGGAGAATGGAAAATAAGTACTTTCTGCCACCACTACGGATAAACCATGTTACAGAGAGAGATGAGGAATATGGAATGTAGATTGAGACTAAAATACACTGTGATCGCTGTTATCTCATTAGCTTCGGGCGTAATATTACAATGATAGAAAGATGCAGAGATGGAACATGTTTACTTCATTTACATCCATTACCAAGGATTGGACGGGTGACGGGTTAACAACAAACTTACAAGACAAGCAACACTAAATCTAGCATTATTCATATCACTAGACATTTCTTAAGAGGAACTTAATTTAAAATTTGAGGCAAAATGCCCAACCAAATTGAATAATAATTTTTTTAATCAAAAGGTATAGCAAATAGGTAATGCGGATATGTGCTATTTTATTAATTTGTGTTTTAAATTATAAAATATAGGCTATCAAAGAAATCAATTTTTCACGATTTTAGAGGCAACTTTTGCAATTATTTGTGAGTTAATGATATTTAAAAAAAAAATAAAATTGCTCTATTTATTATAACATATGATGAGACATACAATAAAAAAATGATTATAAAAAAAAAAGTAATTCGATGGGTGTAAATTTAAATTACAAATGACTGATTTACGTTGGAAAACAAATTTGTCATATATAAATTTTTACCCAAGAAGCTTTTTTAAAATTTTTATTTCATAGACGGCAACTCACAAAAAATTCCAACGTTGCCACTAAAATCATGCAAATTGAATTCTTTAATGGCCAATATTTTATAATTTAAAACACAAACAAATAAAGTAGCACGTATCTGTACTAGAAATTTAGTAAATCTTTTCATAAAAAAAATAATTATTCAATTTCAATTTGTTATTTGGACTCAAATTCAAAATGAAGTTTTGTATAAAAAATGTCACATTGCCGATCCCCTTAATTCAGGTGTTTAACAAACCTATAATATTCTTTACACAGCACATGTGTCCACCAAGGCTGAGTCGAGGATTTTGAAAAGGCACGATAAAAGTGCATGTTTTAACAAAATTAAAACAAATAAAGTAGAGGAAAATTCAATTCAACCAAATAAAACTCGTCGGAATAGTAAAAATGTTATAATTTTCTCAGATTCATTAGAAAAATAAATACAACTAAGGTTTTATGACTTTATTTTAAGATAACGTTAAGCGGTTAATTTAACGAGATTAAAAAGGTATTAAATACAAGGTCCTTGAGCTGGATTATTTTAATGCAGGTCCACGGCAAATTTATACAGAAAATCTGTTTGTACAAAGTACTCTCGGCAAATTCATACATGTTAAATAGTTTCAAAATTCACTCATATTTAATACCGCGCAATACGGTTTGAAAGGGGGAGATTAAATCATTGTAAAGACAATTTACTTTTAGTATTCTATCTTAAATGACCCAATAAAATAATTATGTAAACTGTATACACTGATATACATTACAAGGATTTTATTATTATATTTTTTTAATCAAGTAGATTTAAATTAAATCATGTAGTGTTTTGAATTTTGATAATTCTTCCATCACCAGAAAGGAGTTTAATAACACTAACAGCTAATCACAGCTAATAATAATAGGAGAATTGTCCTTTTTCATTGTTAGCAAGCTTCAACTGAATTGAATTATTGTAATTTATACATCGTTTCAATTCTCTTTCATTGCTAGCAAGCTTCTACTGAATTGAATCATTGTAATTTATACATCGTTTCAATTCTCTTTCATTGCTAGCAAGCTTCTACTGAATTGAATCATTGTAATTTATACATCGTTTCAATTCTCTTTCATTGCTAGCAAGCTTCAACTGAATTGAATCATTGTAATTTATACATCGTTTCAATTCTCTTTCATTGCTAGCAAGCTTCAACTAAATTCAATCGACTTAATTGTATATCGTTTCAATTCTCTTTCATTGCCAGCAAGCTTCAACTAAATTGAATCAATGTAATTATTATGCACCGTTTCAATTCTCTTTCATTGCTAGCAAGCTTCAACTAAATTCAATCGACTTAATTGTATATCGTTTCAATTCTCTTTCATTGCCAGCAAGCTTCAACTAAATTGAATCAATGTAATTATTATGCACCGTTTCAATTCTCTTTCATTGCTGGCAAGCTGACTAAATTGAATCAATGTAATTAATTATACATCATTTCAATTCTCTTTCATTGCTAGCAAGCTTCAACTAAATTGAATCAATATAGTTATATATCGTTTCAATTCTCTTTCATTGCTAGCAAGCTGACTAAATTGAATCAATGTAATTATATATTGTTTCACGGAGGGATAGAATCAATCGATTGATGCAAGAAAAAATTGCTGAGGAAGTTTTCTGCAGACTTAGTGCTTGTGTTGTGGAAATTTGTTTTTTTATAAACTCCGGACAGTAGAAAAGGAAAAAATACCCAACATCGGAGATAATCCAGCAACTATTTTATAAATGATCTAAAATCCGCAGTGCGATGAAATCAACAATAGTTTAAAACGTCCCACCAAAGAACTCATTATAAAGTATATTACAACAGGTATGAGGGTTGACTAAATACAGGGATCCGGCGAATGAAGTAGACTTGCGGACATACCTGGGGTATCGGAGCGGTTCTGCGGGGAGGGCGGAGGTTGGAGGTCATCACCCTCGTCGATGAGGAGGGCTTCTTCGTCTCCGGAAGCGGGTTCGTCTCCCTGGAAGCTCTCTGCACCGACGGCTACTTCCAGACGTTCAGGTTCTCCCTTAACCATGGAGTGGTCGCGGGACTGGTCCATTGATTCTTCGCCGCCGGATAACTTGCGCGGCCGTCCTCTTTTGCGCTTTGGCTGCATTCCGCCGCCTCCTCCACCGAGCAGTGGGAGAAGTAATCCTCCGCTTTGTGGTGTCGCTTGAGTGTTGTGGGAATTGCTCCCGCGGTGAAGGCGGTGCAGCTGTGGCGGGGGACCCAGAGCAGGCGCCTCGCACTTTTCGTCGTTAACCTCCGTTAATCCTTTTATCCTGAGACTTTCGGCGACTCGTAAGAAGGCGGTTAAGCGTTCCTGGTCGACGCTCACTTCCCCCCGGTACATAAAGTCCAGGAGGCTCTTCATGTCGGAGTAGGGCACGTCCTTCAATATCACAATGGGGTGTTTCTCCTGGTGGTTGACAAACAGCGCCTGGAAGTAGGGGCTGCAGGCCGACAGCACCATCTTGTGCGCCTTGAGCAGTTGTCCCTCCACGGCCAGCGTGACGTCCGTGAAGGTCTCGGCGTGAAGGAGCTGGTCGAACACCGACAGCAGGTTGGACTGGTGGTTGTTCCACCGCAGACAGAATCTCTGAGAAGCCATCTTGTATTTATTTTATTAATCAACTAGGTTCATCAATCAGTTCGCACCACTTAAGGGTAGTTTTGTAAAAATATAATTTCTCTCTATATAGATATAACGGGTGTAAATATAAATATTTTCTCTGCGCCGCCTAACAATATCTTCATTTATTGTATTGTATATTTCACCACTCTCCTTTCAATCTTAGTGTATATTTGGTTTCTTGGTGTTGCTTCCTGCAATTGCGTTCAGAGATGTCAATCACGAGCCCTGGAAACACAAAAAATACACCACATTAAAATCATGTCAATGTAAAACATAAAAAAATAATTGAAAAAAATCAGAGAAAAAGAATAGAAATAATAAATTAACGGAGAAGTCCCTTCAGAAACAATTTATTTGTTTCAGTGTCTTTTGTGGTGTGGTTTTAATAGTGCGGAATTATAAAAAAAATATATTTTTCGAAAAATAATAATGTTTGGTTTTAAATTGAGAACATGCTTAGTTCCCTTCGGAATGTCATTTATCCAGTTCTTACCTCTCCTTAACCTTGCCGGAAAGTATTTGAAATTTGGAACAATGGCAAGTAAAATAGTGCAAATTCGAGTTCAATTGTTTTGAAAACAGAAGAAGATTTGGAACTACCTTGGAAGCGAGTTTTTGGTGTTTTTCGGGTACATAATTTGGTTTTTAAGTAAAAAGAAGGAATTTGACATTGAATAATGTGGAAAATGAAGATTTTTGTACGAACTTCGCCGAAAAAAATATAACACCCTTTGTGGCTATGTTTTTTCTTGTTCAAATCAAAACAGGCGGCTGGTGTTAAACAGAAATCTAAACCTTATTGCCATATACATAAGGAGTGTTATTGTTAGCGGACCGATTTCGAATTTTACATGACATAACATCGCCTTAAACTAAAAACCAAATAACCTTTTTTTGTGCTTATTACATCTCCTCTGACTCAAATAGTTTTTAAATTGAAATAAAGTGTTATAAAAAAAATACAAGTGTGCAATTCACATAGTGCGATGGAAGTGAAACCTTCAGAAAACTAAAGTGGACAAGAGTGGGGAGGCTACGAAGCACCGCGCAAAGAGAAGAGCGATTTCACCCCAATCATAAACATAGACTAAGGATTCATAGATATTTGCTATATATTATAGGTCATATTCATTCTTCCAGGAAGTAATTAATAAGTACACATAATGAAAACGAATTTGCTTCATTCAGCACCATTTGAATAATAATTGCTTGCGTTGTTAAATAAAGTGAAAACATGAAATTTTCCTTGTTCCAACAAACCCGGTGGTTAAATAATACACAACAGAAATTGTTATGAAACAACGTATGTTGACCACAGCGAGGTTGTTTATCAAGGAACAATACTCAAAACGACCGCACCTCAAGCACTTTGGACTCATTTCCTTGCCTTTCAAAGTAACACATAAATATTACTAGTTTAGAGAATGCACCGTAATTATGAATGTTCACTTCTAACAAAACCTAGTCATTTTAAATTAATCATCTTTATGGATAGGTGTGTGAGATTCTCTCATGAATTGCTGGATTTGTAGGTACATAATAATATGATAAAAAATCAACAGTAAAAGATGCAGAAGAAAGATTAATGTAGAGAACAACGCGGTATGCAAGACATAATGTAACATTCTCGACAAACTGTATCATTCTCGTCAAAGTGTATCATTCTCGACAAAATGCAACATTCTCGACAAAATGTTAAAATTCTCGACAAAATGTAAAATTCTCGACAAAATGTAACATTCTCGACAAAATGTAACATTCTCGAGTAAATGCAACAATCTCAACAAAATGTAACATCTTAATAAAATGTAACATTCTCGATTAAATGTAACATTCTCGATTAAATGTAACAATCTCAACAAAATGTAACATTCCTGACAAAATGTAACATTCTCGATTAAATGTAACAATCTCAACAAAATGTAACATTCCTGACAAAATGAAACATATTCGACAAAATGTAACATTCTTGACAAAATGTAACATTCTCGATTGAATGTAACAATCTCAACAAAATGTAACATTCCTGACAAAATGAAACATATTCGACAAAATGTAAGATCTTTATAAAATTTAACATTCTCGACAAAATGTAACATTCTCGATTAAATGTAACAATCTCAACAAAATGTAACATTCTTGAAAAAATCTGACATTTGTGAAAGTTGCCAGTTCGAATCCCGACATGCGCAAGTGAATTTTTTTTGATCGATTTGTGTTATTTCACAATTTAATCTTCTAATGTATTGTACATTTGCAGCACGTTCCAGGGTGGAATTTGAATCTCAGTATCACTGTGGTATTTAAGACCACCATTCAGAATTGATACATTGTTTGAAATGGCATTAGTCGTGTTTGGCGACCAGATCTGAATAGCCAGGTACTTCTCCACCTTCCTTTTCCCCTCCTTACTAACTTCAGCCTCACAATGTCACAACATACCCCAATTGATGATGCTATAATCTCACCAGTTCCAAACGAGAGCAGTTGGGAGTGTTGTACAGTATTCACATGCGACACATACACAACCAACTATGAGACACAATCACTAACCAATACCATGAATGATCTGGGCAACAAGTTTGGAGATACTATTGATCTATTTACTGACTTCATTTACAGAACTAATGCGTGGATCACACGCACCGAGTAGATGGGCGAGACGGTGCTCTCGGCCGAGTGCTCGGTACATGTAAACATATTTACACATCAAACACATGTTTACACGTACCGAGCATTCGGCCGAGAGCACTGTCTCGCCCATCTACTCGGTACATGTGGTCAAGGCATAAGCAAAATCTATACTAGCTCTTTGCTGAATCCTACAATTAATTGTAGCATGGGTGTTGTTTTATAGATTTGTCGTATGTATACCCTCCCTGCCGCTAAACTACATGAAATACACTCATTTTTCAAAGAACACGCACATCACCTGTTGCGAAATTTTTATACAAATATCATAATGACAGAGCTCACCAATGCTTACAGAAACCTTCGCGGATGTGCACACGGCAACTCAAAGTTTCATCGCAATCAGTTGAATGTTGTAGGAAATAATTTCATAACGCCCAAGCTCACCATTTTACGTAGAAACCTTTGCGGGCATGCGCACAACAAATCACCAAAGTTTCATCGCAATCGGATGAATGGTTTAGGTACCGCATAAAAGACAAACAAAGAAAAATTTATTTTTATATATTAAGATTTCATAAAAATGATTATATCCTTATTACTAAACTGAATATAGCCATCAATACTGTGCAGAAAAAGAGATTATCTAATAGTTTTAGGATAACAAGATGATGTCACATTTGACAAATTGACTGATAAAAATTATTATTAACAGGGCATGACAAGAATATGTGCAATGTTGAAATTAAATGTTGTACAACAGCTGATAGTGTCAATAAGCACGCAGCCCATAATAACTAAGAGCGTAAAATAAACGTAAATTTTAAAATTACCAAGTTTTAACGCGCGACGCAACATGCTGCTTGGCTAAACTTACGCTGCATTATCCATAGTCATAACTACAAATTGGCATTAGGATATAAATGACTGGTCTGCGAAATTGACAAATTCTGCGTGCGCACATCATGTTCTAAATTTTGTAAGATAACCAGATGTACAATAATTGACGTGAAGCTAGAATCTCGCTGGATAGATAAGATGGCTTCAATTCAACCTCTCCCTCAGGCCTCGACCATATTTTGTCAGGGATCAAAATATTTCCATTTATCTATAAAATCTAAATAAATCGAATATTTCTGAATGTATCCAAATTAAGGGTCGACCGAGATCTCGGTCTCGGTCTCGGCATTCTCGGCTACAAATTCTACCGAGAACTCTGTCTCGGTTCTCGGCGAAAAATCGCCGAGATTCTCGGCCATAACCGAGACCGTTGTAAGTAGGTACGGTATAGGATAATGGGATTCAAATCTACCGCACGCGTTCACATTTGTCACTTGGTGTCAGTGCGTGAGAGAGCTGTCGATTGTGATTGGTCGGCTGGCAGCGAGGCGGGTTTTACTTATTACCATAATGATAATATCTAGTCGCCTTCCACGTCGAAACGCAAATTATTTGAAATTCCCTCGATAGAAAAAAAATCGCAAAGTATACTCCAAAAATTATTTTAAAAACGTTTGCTTCAGTTATTTTACAAGTTATAATTGTGAAAAAAATTCACAATGTTTCTTAAATGATGTCGTGTTTTATTAAATATTTTCGATTTTATCGCTTTAAATATTAGCGCGCTCCTCTAACATTCCTAATTACATATTTCTCCATCTTCTTCTTTTTGAGCGCGGATGCGGAGCCTTAAAACAAATTATTATTACATTCTTAAATATACTATATTATCCCAAAATAGCGCATTTTAATTTTTTTTTCTCAATTTATCTATTCTCGGTCTCGGCTCTCGGTCTCGGCCGAGATTTTAATTTATTCTCGGTCTCGGTCTCGGCCGAGAACGAAAAACATGTCTCGGTCGACCCTTAATCCAAATACTAAAAACTGTTTTGAAAAGGTGATGAATTTTACAATTAGAGATAAACATATAATTTTTGAAATATAAAAAATTCACATGCAAACTTAAAGTGGTTATGTTGAAGTAAACTCATTTTTTTGTCATTTTAAGTAAAAATAATTAATAAAAAATTCGCAAAGTTTCTTTTTTTTTTTTAAATTCTGGTTTCAAACTTTGGATTAATAAAGGTGTACATTTTAATAATTTTTAAATTTGAATATGAAGTGTGGTATTTTCTCTTTCTAACACTGTTCAGATCAATTTATAACCATGATAGTAAGGGAGACAACGATTTCTATGAGACCTGTATGATTTATTGGGAAAACTGAACAAATATACCTGGTTAATATAATCACATAAATTGCAACAGAGTTCTCAGCGCTAGAACTATAATTAAGAATGGGATAGTTGTTGTCACACAACAACACCATTTAGAAGCTTAGAACATATAAAATATAAGGGAATCAATTTACAAGCAGATTTAATACGGCAGTATAATTATTCTTTCATCCTTGTAAAGTTTATAGTTGGACTTTTCTCGACGCTGTGAGTGGAGTGTGAAATATAAAATATTTATTATTATGCGTGCATGTTGGTTGGTAAGCTGCATTGTGCCGGCGGCGGGAATAATCGCATGATAAGGAGTGTGGTTATGGTCTGCGCCCAGAAAACTACTACATAGAGCCACGGAATATTATCTCAATGGGGTAACAAGATAAGGAATTAAATATTACATGATTTTAAAATGAATTTTGTGGTATAAAATCATGACTGGTGTCTTTATCCTGGATGAGTTGGATGTTGGAGGTTACAAGTGAAAGGGAAGACAGTTGAAATGGTTCGATAATATCAAATTACAATACCAGAAAATAGCGGGCTCCAGTGGCGGTCCTCCCCTCAGGTCAATTGGTCAAAGACCTCCCAAAATTATAGAGATTAAAACATAAAACATATTATGCAATCAAAACATCTGTTATTATTCTAATGTATTTGAAATGCACTGCGAGATAGCAGGCAGCGGCAAACAGTGACATCTAATGTCTTAAGTGGAAGCTTTCTTTTCCACGCACTATGATTGGCTGGGTCAATTTATCAAATGTCCTAATATCACGTCTTCTCTCTCTTTACGCGCCATACAATAAACGAGATGGCACTATGTCGCCTTGTAAAAATGCTTTCAGATTCTGAAGACAGTTTGGGTCATTGCCGTGAGGAAGAGAGCATGATGACTGTTATGCGTCTGAAAGAGATAGTTTGATAAACGTAGGTTGATTTTACATATTGTACGCTTGTCGCAAGAAATAATTTATTATATTAAATGTAATTTGACTCCCAAACTTGCGAGGTACCTACATTGAAGCACCCACCACTGTCCCGCCCCGGTATAGGCGACTTATGGTCGCCCCTTCGGAGCTCTCGCAAGAATCTACTTTTTTTTTATAAACGACTCTACATTTAACTTTTGTATAACGAATCTAGAGCTTCAATGTCCCCGCATACGTTGTTAGAGGGCGGTATGCGGGCGCGCCTACAGAATTGCACTGTTATAGTCACTTCTACAATTCTAAAGCCCATGGAGGTAATCAGCCTCATGGACAGTCAAACGAGTTGTTAGTAGCCTCAACCAAGAAAAGTAATAAAAAAACGAACAAATTATACAGTAACAATCCAGCGGGCGGCACCGAGCACTGTTCATAAAAAGAAAAAGGAAACAAAAGAAAACAAAAAGTAAATACAATTGAGAAGTGGTGTTACCGCACTCCGTCAACCGGCAGTCCCCGAGACAATAAAGAAGGATGGATGTCCGGCCTCCCGACGACCGGCGGCGTCGTCCTTAAGCCAGCTAGCCGGTGGTGCCTAGACGAAAGTAAGTGGAAATCAGAGAAGAAGACCCTAGGGATAGAAGCGTCGGGTTGCTGGAGGCGGGACGGACAGCTTTCAGTCGCCGTTCGGCCTTCTCCCCAGCCCCTTCATGTCACGGGGGGGCAGCGCGGAGGACAGATGCAGCTCCACCATTTCTATGTGGCCGGCCAGTGTACATAGGCGGGGACACGCTCCAGAGTCCTACCCCCTAGTGGGGAAGAGGACGAAACAGTACAAGCATCGGAGTTCAGTTCACGCATCTTATGGGAAATCTGTGGAAAAATGTGAAAACCCAAAAAAAAAGAAACAAAATATAAAATAAAAGCGTGTGGGAGTCATCGCTGGATGAATTCAAAACTCACCGATCAACACAAAAAATTAAAATATATACAGGAACGTGAAAGTAGCATGAGTACTTAAAAAAAAAGATGTAAACCAAAAAGACACAGGGCCTGTGAAAGTAAAGAGTATACAAAGAAAGTTAACATACAAGTTATAGGTTCATACCGTACATAAACAATAAAAATAGAAGCAATAAAACAAAATCATAAAGTGTATAAACAAAAAAAAAACAAAAAAACATGTAAATCCTGGCAGAGTTGTACAAGAGCATAGAAATGGAAGGAACGTCAGGAACAAGTACACCTGGTCTCAAAATCTACTAATCAGCGACTCTCAACTCAGGCCATCTTTCAACCCAGACCCGTGTGAAGTTCCTCAAGCACTCGAAGTTCTTCTTATTCGAGACCAGATCAGTGTTCCACACTGGTCTGATTGGGACGTCCAAACCATCTATCATTTGACCTCTTGCGTCCGTCATTATTTCGCACTGCCACAGAATGTGCTCGGCCGACTGGTTCGTGCTCCCACAGGCACAGTTGGGGTGAGGGGACAGGGAGAGGGTGTGAAGTCTCCCCCTGAATTCCCCATGGCCGGACAAGAGCTGGGTGATGTGGTGGTCTAGCTTGAGAAAGACCGCATCCATTCTGATTTTAACTGATGGGAAGAAGGAGAAAGTCCATCTTCCCATATTCGACCTATCCCAACGGATCTGCCACTCATGGAGCGACAGATTCCTCATATGTCGAAGTAGCCCAGGGAGAGTCCCCGGCCCGCCCGGTGTCAGAACGACGCCTAGGTGAGTGGCGGGGGTTCCTCTGGTTAATTTCTGCTTGGTGAGCACTTCCCTAATTTCTAGATCGATTGGCAAAATGCCAGCCAAAACGGGTAAGGCGTCCGAAGCGACGGTTCTATACGCGCCAGAGAGTGCCAGCAAGGGGGTTCGTTGGCCTCGCTTGAGAGCCAAGAGTATGAGCGAGTTGTCCAGGCGGTGTTCCCACACAGAGGCGGCATACGAGACTTGCGCCACGTACACGCACCTATATAGCGTTCGCAGAGCCGGATTTCGCAATCCCCACTCTGCAGTGGAGAGTCTCCTTAGCTTCAAGAAGAGAGCCTGGGCCTTGCCGGATACTTCTTTAACGTGAGCCAGAAAGGAGGACGATCGATCTAGAGTCACGCCTAAATATTTCACTGTTTCACAAAATCGGACTGTAGAGTCCCCCATTTTAATGACGGGATTTCTTTTTCTGCTGAGAAAGCCCTTCATCAGGAGGCCCTGGGTCTTGTGGGGAGCGAAGGTCATCTTATTTCTTTTCCCCCAGTCGAGGAACATTTGCAAACCTTCACAGCCTTTCTTCTCTATCTCCTTTCTGCTGTCCCCAGCTACCAGATACGTCTTATCATCAGCGTAGTCGACTGAGGTACATCCTTCAGGCAAGGGTAACCTGGAGGAGTCGTCGAAAGTGATGTTCCACAGGTCAGGACCAAGAATGGAGCCTTGCGGGCATCCCATGTTTGTTTCCCTCTCGATGAGAAAGTCTCCAAAGCAGATCGTAATGGTACGATCTGATAGGTAGTCGTCAATGGCGTCGAATAAAAGTTTGGAACATTGCCTGTTTTTCACCTTCGTCCGTACCATAGCCCACCACGCGTGATCGAAGGCACCAGTAATGTCGAGGAAGATTGCAACTACGTACTTCTTTGGACAAGCCTTCACCCAGTCAAGCACATACGACAGGGCGTGCACCGTGGATCTACCGGGGACGAAGCCGAACTGCAGGTCGCTGGCCGGAGATAGGGTTTTCCGAAGTCTCTCCCGTATCAGTTTCTCCAGGATTTTGCCGAGTACAGGGAGGAGGGTAATGGGACGGTACGCCTTGATGTCGGTCAGCGGCTTTCCGTTCCCCTTTGGTATAATCCGGAGCACGCCGCGCTTCCATTCAGAGGGGAAAACTCCCCTCCTCAAGCACGTGTCCATCACCTGGAGGAGCTCCTCCTTAGCGTGGACCCAGACTTGCTTCGCAATTACGCCGTTGAGCCTGTCATGCCCTGGTGCCTTCTTAGGACCCAAACCCTTAATTATCAACTCGATTTCTGCTCTAGTGACTCTAATGAAGTTATCCTCTTGGGCAAGGTCTCTAGGTGGCAGCCGTGACAGATTTCTAATCTGTGTATGATGGTCACTTTCCCCAATTACTGATTCTAAAGGAACTAGCTCGCCCAAAAGTGTGTCGAGAGTGGAGGCCACGTCCACAGTCTCAGCGTTCCTTCCATCTGTTAACCCAATTACTGATGACAAATACCGGTCAGAGCCTTTCCCGGATTTTTCAATAGCGCTGTGGATTTCCCACGGGTTGGCGTTACCCACATCTTTGACCCAATTATGCCAGGCAGCTCGTTTCGCCAGGAGTACGGCCCGTTTGAAGGCCGACCTGGCAGACCTAAGACTCGCCCTAAGTGCAACTGTCTCCTCCTCCGTACAGTTGCCACTCCTGGACAGCCCCAGCGCCCTGTAGGCCCTCTTATAGGCCCCCTTCAGCGAAGTTAGCTCAGGTGACCACCACGGCGTCCTAATACTCGTCTTCGGGTTTAATCTGCCTAAAGACAAGTTGGCAGCAGAAACGACCGCCCTATTGAAAAAGTTTCCCAAATTATCCGGATCAGTAGCTGCTACGTGGTGAAAATCCCTTAACGTATCTCGTAGCGCTTCCCCAAAGTTATCCCAATTCGCCCTAGCGGTGTTGAAGTTCCAGGAGGATCTTGGAGCTTCTGTTTTCTTGACACCGACCGTAAAAGTGATTAACCTATGATCCGAATTTATTTCGCACTCATGGACTGTCCACTTTGAAATCCTGGTCGCAACAGATCCAGAGCAAAGAGTTAGATCTATGTTGCTCTCACCATGTATGTTCGAAAAGGTACAAAAAGAACTCTGTTCATTAATGATGCTAAGACCTTGCGCAGCAATCAGGTCCTCAACGGCGTCTGAGCGTTCCGTCCTACAGTCGCTAGTGTCGAACCATAAAGGCGAGCGCGCATTAAAGTCACCTCCGATAACTATGTTACGGCCTTTAAGCGTGTTGAGCGCACGCGTCAGACTCAGGATGTGGGGTCCTACCGGGTTCCCAAATTTAAAGTAGACCGAGATCAAAAAGATCTCGGTATCGCCAAATCTAATACATACACAGGTTTGGTACTCATCAGAAAGACCGGCCAGAAGGAGGGGGCTGATCAACGAAGTGTTGACCAGGACACCCGCCCCCGGCGAACGGCCGACTTCGAGCACCGCCCCCGGAAAATTAATGGGTGTCTTACCTTCCCAGGTGTACTGTTCCTGAATGAGCAGAATGTCGATGTTGAGGTCAGACATGACCCTCAGCGCCTCCAGCGTGGCCATCCTGGATCTCTGGAGGTTAATCTGACCTAAGGAAATGGGTTTACGAAGAGCCATAGTCTGTCATACGAAAGGCTACCTCCACTGCAGCTCTCTGGGCTGGACAGTCCCTATCACCCGTTGGGTGGTCTGCCGGCTTCTTGAACCGCGTGCACGTTGCGCAGACAGCGGGTAGTGCCTTGCTGGGGCAAGTCTCAATATCATGCCCCAAAGCGGCGCAGTGGCGGCAGGACATTTGGGCTTGGGAGCAACTCTTTGAAATGTGTCCGTACTGATGGCACTTGAAGCACCGAGTTGCCCCAGTATAATCCCGTACGCGACAAGCGAGCCAACCAAGGAAGCACATCCCGCTGTCTAAAAGTATCTTCCTGGCGGCCGGGTGGCACGTCAGGACCATGTTCATTGTTGGCTGGTCTCTTTTGCCAAAAAGGGAGACACGTCGCATGGTGCGGAGGTGGTCCTCCAACGTCAGGGTCAGGGTGGGGTTGGTCGCCAGGTTGTTTGTGAAGACTTCCGTGAACAGCGCCTGGTCTGCTGCTGGTTCCCCCCTTGGGACGTTATACAACACTATTTTCGGCAGGCGACCCAGTGGGTTAACAATTTTTAAGCCACTAGCAGCCAGCTTTGGCGCAGCCTTGAGGATATTTTCCAGGTCTTTCTTTCCTTTAGCCTGGAGGGCCATGCCCGCTCCTTTAATCTTCCGAAGCCGCACCACTTGAAAGTCATCAGCCCTAGGGTTGATGACTTTTTCCATGTTCTTCTGGGTGCTCTCAGAGGTCTTACCCTCAGGTATCTCTGGATATACTAGCACCGTCAAGGGTTTCGGTGGCAAAGGGCGCTCTAAACCGTTAACCACTATTTTTTTCGATTTCGGGAGGTCCGGAAAATTGGTCGCCACTGCCGCGTACGAGCTAGGGCGGCTAGAGTCGCTCACTGTAGAGGGGCGTTCCTTTAAAACCGTGTCCAGCTTCTTTGTAAGGCCCGACTGGGCACTTAGCATCTGCTCTATGGTGGCGCTCTTAGTGGTCATGGTATTAAGTTCCAACATCAAGGTGGTGATCTCATTCATGAGCTCATCCAACAGAGTGTTGAGCGCACTCTTATCCGCCTTGTTGAGCCTGTTGGACCCGTCCATGATCAACATCCTGATCTTGGCGCACTTCGCCATGGCTGGGAGTACCTTACTTGAGGAGTCCGCCAAAGTCTGCAAACTCCTCGGGGACTCGCTTATCCTCGGTCGCTTTTTAGACCCTGGCATCGGCGTCAGGGGGTTGACGGGGGTCACTGTTGGCCCACTTGTACCAGGTGCCGGTATAACCTCCTCAGTAATCATGTCGGAGTCTGAGTCCGTACCCGCGTCAGTGATTTTGACCGATTTCCTGTTTTTCCTTCGAGGTTTTGGGTGATCCCCCTCTGTAAGAGACTTGCTCAGCATCTCAATGGTGGAGTGAATCGCTTGTTTCCACGTATCCGGTCGTAATTTCGGGTCGCCGTCCGGACCATCGGACTCAGTGGACGAAGCAGTAGATGGTGGCATTTTTCAAATTTTTCCCGAGAAAAAGGGATAAATAGGGAAAATTCCCTCAAATTTCCCCAAAAATGGGAAAAAAAATCGGGAAAAAACTACGGCGAGGGGGGCGGTGAGGGGGGGGGGTGGGGGAGTTGATGGGGTGGTGTGAGGGGGGGTGCGGTGAGAGGGGGGGAGGTTGAGGGGGGGGGGGGGTTGAGGGGGGGGGGGGGAGGTCTAAGGGGGGGGGGGGTACGTAACCCCTCCACACACTGCCCTCAGGGCTTCAGAAAACAAAAAAGTCACGGACAGACGCGTCCAAATGGTGTAATGTATGTGCAAATCAAAATGATGTCAAATACGAATAAAAAAAGTTTAATAAAAGTCGAACACAGCGCACTGACCCTGTCAACCAGGGTATCACTAGACGCGGATTATTAATCCGCGTCGAATGGTGATGTTTCCAGCACGAACCAGAGACGTTTGGATACTGTTTTTTAACGAAAACAGCAAAAAAAAACAGTTTTTTGACAAAAGAATTAAAAATGGCACTAAAAATCGTCTATTTCGATATTTGTTTTTAACACTCGGTGTAGTTTAAAAAACTGCACCTGGAAACACTATAGGAGACCAGGTGATGTGGCGTGGTCGCCCACAATTGTAAAAAACTTCTTTTTAAACTGTTTTTATCACTAAAGTATGGTAAAAATAAAAAAATTTTGAACAAGAAACACAATAGGCAGGTAGCCCGTGTGAAGGCGCACACGTGGATGCAAAATTTACCGCGATTGGCACACTTTTACTATATAAAATTGGTAAAAAATGCAGGAGCGATGTTTTTGCGTGTTACTCACACGAAGGCGAGAACTGAACTGTAACGAGGTACCTACAGATGAATATTATCGTATTCAATTAGATATTGTATAATAATAATATCAATTTTTTTCAAATGACTTTTCACTTCTGGACCCCTAGAGCCGGCTCTGGCGGGCTCCTAAAATATTTAAAAGTAAAGTCCCACAATCCAAAAACAAATTTAATATACAAATCATGTTCGGATGCCATCTTTTGTCAAAAGAGTAGTAGATGAGAATGCAACTCCCATGCATGCTACCGGCATTGTAAGTAGCGTGCAACTAACGTCAAATCCGTAGCGTCATGTATGAACACTAGCAAAATAGTATGGCGGGTATTCAAAAGCGGTGTGTACTGACTTTACGCTTGTTCCAAAGCATACATGTGGGGGGGGGTCTAACATCACCAATTCAAGGAAAATACTTGGATAATCACTAATTTATTAGCAAAATAATAATAATGCAATTAGGACCTGTGCAAGAAAATCGAACCTATCTGCAGAATTAAAATGAACCATGGACTTGGAAAGTAAACATGAAAAGCTAACATGGAAATCACGTTAACATGATTCTGTCAATACTAAAGACTACAATCAGATTTTTGGGATGGAGAAAATACCAGATGACTAGTGTTGGCGTGTTGGGTAGGACAAAATTTCAGAAGAAAATACCAGATGACTAGTGTTGGCGAGTTGAGTAGGACAAAATTTCAGAATAAGTTACGAGATACTGAAATGAGGAATTGAGGTGTCGCACCTCAAAATGAAGTGAGTTGTGAAAGAGCAAAAAAAAAAAGAACTAAAATCTTGTAGTATTAGAGGGGGATTTTTCCCAGAATATTTTCGTATTCTGCGAGTGGTGGCATAAAATTTTTGAATACATGAAATGTAGTGCCAATACATAAACACCTGACCGCCCCAAAACATTTGTAAGAATACAAAATATTTGTAGTGTATCTTGTATGAGGTATTCAACACTACAAATGATAGATAGGACACTGAAAATCATGATCAAATGAATGCCCAGTGGAAATCACCCGGAGGAAGATCAAGGAAGAGTAGGACTGACTGTTTGGAAGAAGATTATAGCCGGGCGGTAAGGCCTGAGGACTGGAGAAGAATGGTTGGAAACATAAACCAATGGAGAACATTAATATACAAAGTCAAATCTTAAACTGGGATGGATCTTAGACCGGGACACTCGACAGCTGATCTCCCCAAATTATAATTATTATAAAATTATAACTTTTTGTGCATTATTTACCAATTTCAAACTTAAAAGACTTCAAAAATGCCTTTAAGGCGATCCAATAGTTCAGGAAAAAATCGAAATCGGAATTCACACCCTTTATGGGAGGAGTTTAAAAATACTTGAGAAAAAGCTTTTGGAAAGGTTGGAAAAGGTATTAGAGAATTTTTTTTACATGTTTATTTCGTAAAGGCTTGTAAAAAATATTAATTAATGTTTTACGCATTGTTTATTGTAAGAAAACTGAAATTTAAAATTGATTTCACGAAACTAAGCGACGCGGAGTCAAACGACTGTCTCCCGCGCCGGTTGGGGCGTGACTGATACGAAATAAGTGTGCCCAGTGCATGGTTCTTGTGCCCATGCCATAAGGGTCACTTCAAGAATCCAAATTCATAGAGTGCGGGCCGTATTGAATGATGTCAAAAAAAACAACGAGAAAATGCATATTTTATTTTATTTTGTGAAGTTCGAGGGTAAATATCAATTTTTTTTGCGATTATTATAAAAGAAACTAAATTTGCCACATTATACAATAAAACCAAATCCAAAAAGGGGTTTATAAATAGGAGAGTTTAGACTTGAAAGTTTTTTTTATAGACCTTATACTTTATTTTTTTTATAGGCTTATTAAAAGACTTAAATAAAAAAAAAATACCGATATTTTTAAGGGCCAAGGTATGTTCTACACATTATTTAATTGAAGCATCTATAATACTTCTAAGCGATCAAATTTTCAAAACAAAAACATATGATTTTGTATGATTTTGCATTATTTTGTATGGCTTCATCTTAATAATAAGTTAGAATGAATATCTACATGAAAATCGGATATCCAGTATACAGAAAAGTAGTTTTATCCTTGATGCATTTGAATGAAAATATGTTTTATACGTTTGTTATTCGGCATTAAGTCCCCTGTGCCTGTGCACACCCCTTTGGGGACAATTAGTTATATTTTGTGAAAGTAGGTACCTATACCATATTTTCCCTAAACCGACTGCACATTGTATATAAATATATCACAGGATCAACTGTCATGGAATCGTCCGGGATATAGCACTATGATGATAACAAAGATTAAAATTACATGTAATATAATATGGTCTGGACAAAGAATAATCCATCACACTACTTGACATTTTCTTAATTATTCTGAAGTAGTCATTAGTTGTAACTCACAACAGTCAAGAATGTTACTTCTATCACAACAGAAATTACATTGGTTAATACAAATTTAATTAGAACATTGTCACACAGGAGCAGCTATAAAAACCAATCAATAATGTTGCAGATGAAAAAGTGCATATAATATTATGAACTCGTATCTACATACATACATATGTATATAAAAATCAAAATATGTTTGCTTGGGTGCATACGAATATATGAGATGTCTATGCATTGCTAAACCGATTGTGATGAAACTTTGGGGATTTGATGTGCGCATGTCCGCGATGGTTTCTATATACAATAGTGAGCTCTGGTGTGATGAAATTATGCGTTGCTAAACTGTTCATCCGATTGCGATAAAACTTTGGTGAGTTGTTGTGCGCATGCCCCCGAAGGTTTCTATATATACTGGTAAGCTCTGGCATTATTAAATTTGTATAAAAAAATTGCAATAGGCGTCATGTGTGCTGTTTGAAAACTGAATGTACTGGGACTGATTGCATGGAATGCGGGAGGGAGGAGTGGAACGCGTGAGGAGAAGCGGATGCGGGAGAGGAAGGGAAGGCAGAAGGGGAACGGGACAAATGGGAAAGGACACGCAGGGAGAAACAATTTCTTTCTTAAATGGCATAGTAACACATGCCAGGAACTCACTAGTACATAATAACTATTTCCGTATCATATTGCAATTGTAAAATATTCCTGGTTGGCAAAGTGCTATGAAACACAATAAGTATGATGTCACATCTAATACAAAGTGTGCCGGGTCAACCTCTGTCCTCTGCACTCTCTGTTCAGAGGGGTTATTTCTTTTCAGGATCAATTGAAATATCTATGACAATTGTTGGATAAGAATAATTTATGCAGGAAGCACGACACGAAAAGGAAAATCATAAGAAAATATGCGATTTGAGATTTTCACAACCAAAAGTATTATCGCGATTAATTTTTGGGTTATTACGCCATGTTAACAATATGAACAGAAGGGTGATTCTGTATCTTTTGCGTTAAGTTATCAGAACGGTGACGAATGAAGACAAAAAGGCAAAATCAGTCGGCTGTCAAATTTCCGTAATTTCCAATGGCTTGTCCATGCCTGTCATGTATTGATATCAGTTGGTGTGGATTAATTACCTACTTAAAAACACAAATTACCTTTTATTAGTTATTGTATCTACCTACGTAGGCGTTCATGAATGAATCTCCGTTTGTTATATTATTTTGATGACATTCGATTTGCAAATTTTCCCGCAACTGACATCTCTTAACGAGGATTATGCAGCAAATGCGCTTTCATCTCTGGCATGCGTTAGCGTAACTAATTTTAAGAGTTGGTGTCTTAACACAAGCGCAGTACTTGTGAGCGATATACTGAAATAGTTTAAGCAAAAAAAATACTTTCGTAGCTTAGTCTGACACAAGTGTCAAATGCATCAAGGATGAAACCACTTGTCTATATTATACCGTATGTCGATCGTCCATTATTTATGTTGATTAATTAGACATCTCCAAAAAGGTACTAAGTTTTGAGATAATGAGATAAAGATAATTCATAAATTAAATATTGTTTACACTTGTTTCTGTGTTTTATATATTAAATATGATATAAAATAACATCGGGAGGCATAATGGTCTGGTACATTAGTATGACATTTTGAAATATTCTACTAGTGACCCAGAAAATATAAAATTTAGTTTCACTACAAGTTTTTGTGTATTACAATTGATTTGGAAGTGTTCATGAGTAATCTGAGTATTGTACCAGGCAGAAGATACATGTTTACACATAACTGCACACACAACTCAAATTTAGATTTTTCAGAGAAGTCTCTGGACGAACGATGTACAGGCGCGCAAATAAATATTTAAATTGGGGCCTTAAGATGGATTACATTTTCACGTTTTTTCCATTTAACCTTAACTCCTTGAGCTAATTAGTTAGTGAAATAAAAGAATTACTTTGTGTGTAACTGCAATTTTCCCATTTTTATTTTTAACTTCATGAGTAAAACCTCAAATTGTAATATTTAATTGAATGAAGACAATATTAGCGAATACAATCGAAAACCTGGAAACAGAAAAAGATATTTGCACCTCTGGGACTTAAACCCAGGACCTTTCGCTTTCCGGGCAAATGCGCTACCGCTGCGCGAAGGTGTCGATATCTGATTCGGTCATTTTTTAACTGTATCATACTTCGACTAAGAACCACCAACATTATCTTCATTTTCTTAACGCATATTTTATTGGCTTAAATAAAATAAAATTATTAAATCTTTATGTATGATTGCAAGATTCAAACCCGAACTAAATGCTATCTAGATAGTGTCCGGATAAATTTTATCCGTTTTATTTTTTCTTCTGGGCCACTGCGTCAACTCCCGGGTTCGAGTCCCAGAGATGCCAATATCTTTTACTGATTTTTCTGTTTCCAGATTTTCAATTTAGTTTTGCTAATATTGTCTTCATTTAATTAAATATTACGATTTATTTATTTTGTTTTTTAATACTGGCCGGTTTCGCTTAACACAAGCATCTTCAGGGTATAAAATTAAACTGAATTAAACAGTTTAATTTTATTCCCTGAAGATCCTTGTATTGCGAAACCGGTCGGTATTAAAAAATTAAATAAATAAATTGTGATTACAAACAAGGTAATTGTTTTATTTCAGTACAGTATATTGTCAGTGATTCAATCCATCAATTGTATTTGTAAACCTTTATAGAAAGATTTGAGTTTGTTTATGGACCAAACTATTAATTCATATTTATATTGCGTATATACAGGTGTAAACAATTAATTCATCTTAATATTTTTAAGCAAAACTTACAAAAAAGTGTTTTCTTTAAAATAATTAAACCAGCGCCATCTATGAAAGAGCAGATCATGAATTCTTTTAAGTAATTACTGAGATTTCTCTGAGAAAACTTTTAAAAGATAATAAAGACTATTTCCTGCCGCGAATAAAGAAAATCTTCACAGTCTTGTATAAATAATATCTATTCAAAATCTCCCTAGTCACCTGCAGCCAGTAGCCATCTCTCTCTCGGAGATGTACAATCAGAAATCTATTAGCATTCCTAATGTCTACCTCAATTTCTCTTCCATTACAAACTGGCCAATGGCCGATGGCAAATGGGAGAGGCGATCGCAAACATTAAACAAACATTTAATGTTTAATCTTCAGGTGGTGAAATTATCACAGAAACACCTGCGAGAGATTACCAATATTGATATATAACACATAACAGCTATAAAATACAAAACAGAGGATTAAAAAACGCTACAAACGACTGAAAAAAATATCTTCAGGTAATAACTGATCCAGGATTTGATTTGAGAAAATTTCCAAAAATGATAATATGATTTGAGATTTTCACAGTGAAAAAATTTGAATTATCGGGATTAATTTTTGGGTTATTACGCAGTGTAACACTTCCTCCTTCTTTAGCCAACGTTTCAGACAGCGTTAGAGTGTTCATCATCAGGGCAGATGTGTAGATTTTTGTGAAGTTTGTGTTTATGTATGAAGGGGTGGTACCTTGTTGGGCATATTAATATTTATTTATTTGAGGCCGCTAAAGCCCCTTTTTACTTGTATATTCGTGTAATTTATATAGGTAACAAACTAACATCCAGAGAAAAATAATTTATATAGTAAATTAGCTCTATTTGAAAAAAAAAACACAGATAATTTCCTCTATCAGATAAAAAAAGTTAATTAGCTCTTCTAGATGTAAAAACAGTAAATTAGCTAGCTACACTAGATGAAAATACAGTAAATTAGCTATACTAGATGAAAAAAAACAGTAAATTAGCTCTTACTAGATGAAAAAAAAAGTAAATTAGCTTTACTAGATGAAAATAACAGTAAATTAGCTCTACTAGATGAAACAAAACAGTTAATCAGCTTTACTAGATGAAAATAACAGTAAATTAGCTCTACTAGATGAAAAAACCAGTTTATTAGCTTTATTAGATGAAAATAACAGTAAATTAGCTCTACTAGATGAAAAAAAAAACAAACAGTAAATCAGCTCTGCTAGATTAAAAAACAAGTAGGTAATTAGCTCTACTAGAATGAGAAAAATAGTAAATTAGCTCTACTAGATCATAAAACTATAATAAGATATGCTTACATCTACACACACATTAATTCTGCATACTTACAAGCACACACTTCACCACAGTTTACATATTTGCCCTGATTGACACTGTAACACTGTCCGAAACGTTGGCTAAAGAAGGAGGAAGCACAATATGGCATAATAACCCAAAAATTATTCACGACAATTTCCAAAAAGTTTTAACTTTAATTAACTCCACATTGAAGACTCTGGGGTTTCCCCCAGGGTCTATAATATATCATCTTTGGGGATGCTGTGCAAAGGGTCTTTTCAAGGATAAAGAGAAAACTACAGCCTTGAGAAAACAACAAAAAACTGATAAGCAGTCGAGCTATTAACCCTGGAAAGATAGTCTGCGTAAAATTTACGCATGCATCTTAGAATTATTGCTCTCCCGTTCTAATCAGTGCGAATCCGTCGCTGTGCTTTTTAGACATCTCACTCGCTGCTTGGACCTTCCGTGAGGCGTGCGCGTTGCTGAGGTAGGTGTCACCAGTTTTGAGATAAAACGACCGCATGAGTCAAAAAGCATAATATTGATACGTTCCGTAGCTGTTTTGATTGATTTTTATATAACTAGATGTTATTATTAAATATAATATATCTTAATTATTAAGTACATTGGTCAAAATGACTGATTTTTAGTAAGAAATAAGTGATTTGAGAAAAATAAAAATATTGCCAAGTTTTGTTGATTATTGAAGAAGTTTCGCATTTCATCTTTTTTTCGTGTAACAAATAAATATACATTCACAAATTATTGTATTTCCTATGTCATTTGTTTTTAAAAATATAACACCGATTGGTTTATTCAAATCAATTACAGCTATAGCAATATTACAGCTAGTTAAAACTCAAGCGTCAATTTTATGTATGATTATCTTTACCGTATATCAAAATATGACTATCATTTAGTCACTGTTATGTTGATTCACCTTAATTACATTAAAAGGCAACTATTTGCATTGGGGGATGTGGACAATATTTCATTCTAAATTTCGATTACGTAAAATTAAAATTAGCTTTCTTCTTGTGAGATTGTACGCCAGAATCACAAACCATGTTACACAAACCTAGCGTAGCCGCTAAACTACTTGAAAACTGGGATGTTTTTCTTGCCTTGACGCGAGTAGGCGTTATAAAGGGGCACTTTATTTTCTTAGGTTAGTGACAAAATGGAGGGCGGACTAACAGTATCGGTTCGCGAAGTGAAATTTTACTTAACGTAATTGAAAATTAATTACTTATTAAAATTTTTTTTTTATTGCTTTCCGCACTTTTTTTCACCTTCCAGATTAAAGTTCTCAACTTAAAACGCGGTGAAAACATGTTTTTTTTTGCCAAAAACAAGCTGTGCCCGGATCTGCATTCCTCCCTACCAATTTTGGTATACGTTTGGGATCAGTGGCGTAGCTAGGGGGGGGGGGGGGGGGGGCCCGCCCCGGGTGCCACCGAGTGTAACCCCCCAAGAGCAACGTCTGTAGCTCTATGCTCCCAGTGGGGTGCCTTTGTGAGATTTTGGTCTTTTTATAGGCAAAACTCGCTTATATTTATGGAGAAACTTTTATCCCAGAAATGTAACAACTCAACACATATTTAAAGATTGCAAATCATGCGATAAGATACCTAGTAGAATATGATATATCAAAAAGGTTGCTGGTTTTTACTGTGTCAAGATTTTTGCAGATATCCAGTGGCTCCAGATCAGAGGTGGCTAACTCAACAATTAGGAACAGTTTTGATTTATGCAGGGTCAGCAGATGTGTACTAGTATTATACACATCTGTGGATGACCCTAATTGATTTAAGAAATAAATAGGATTTAGGGGTCTGAAGAAAAAGGAAATTTAATACTGGATCAATTGTGATGAGCCTGATTTAAAGCGATTAATATTTGGATGACTTATACAGCAACGTTTTTGTGATGCACCATGTAGTGTAAAATTTGGAATCGGGCCATTTAAAATAACACTCTTTATGTAAATGGCAATAAGGTTTAAAATCCCGCTTAACATCAGCTGTCTGTTTTGATTAAGGCAAGAAAAAAACTTTGCAAAAAAAAGTTTATTTTGCAAAGTTCAGACACAAATACTGAAAAATTGAGTTGACGATAACATTTAATAATATATTTGCCTGATAAATTCTGCATGTGTTTTTTTTTTCATTATCAGTGATAGAAAAAATGTAAGGGTAGCCACTTTTAAAACATTTTTTCATAAAAATTTTTTATAATTAAAAAATGTATACCTATGTTTATTTCGAATTATAAAATTTAAAAGCGTATTTCATCAACTTTCCAAAACAATTTTTGATTTTCGGATACATTCAGAAATATTCCATTTTATTGGATTTTATCGCAAAACGGAAATACTTGGACCCTCTGACAAAACATGGTCGAGGCCTGAGGGGTTATGCATTTTAAAATCCAACAGGCTTCATATATGCAGGATCTTAAATTGTACCCCTATAGAAACATTCCATGAAGCAATTACGAATGTATGCATTAATTAGCCGTGTCGCGTTGCATTGAAAAAGTTTTGTCTGTATTTATAAAAAACAAGATTTACAACATTTCCAATAAGGTTCGCTAAATTGTGGCCAATGTTTAAAATTCTCATTTCGTAATGTGAAACAGTTAATTATTAATTATAATTATCTGAAGGACAAATGTTAAGCATGTCATTAATTTAATTTTCTTATTTCCCGTTTTCACTGATAAATAACCTTGAAGGGACATAATTTTGGAAAATAGCAGTTTTTTCAAGTTGACAATAAAATAATTAAGATAGCTATAAAATTAATTTAAAATCAAATAAATTCGATATACCTATCTATACATTTTTTGGAATTAAAAATCTTATAACTTCATTTTTACACTACGACAGAACTAAATCTTAAATTCAACGATGCTTACAAATTCACTATGGATACACACAAAGATTATATATGCGTGGATACGGGTCGTACGTCATACCTAGTAATTCCCGATGTTATTTGAAGTAAAAAATGTGAATGAAATTTTGGTGTCCGGTGACATTTTTAATGTTTTTTTTCAACTTAAAATATCAAAAATCAAATAAGTATTGGAGAGATAGGTGCGGGTGAGGAGTTGCGTGGTTACTCGGCTGAGTGACCAGTGACAAAATGTGATTTTTTTTTTCTCAGTTGATAATTATTTTCAATGTCCTCCATTTATTGGTTCCTAATTCCCAGTAAAGTCAAATTTGGTAAAAAAAAAAAATTATAGAAGGGATCACGTAGTGTATTATACACCACTGGCAATGTCAACAAAAATATTATACATTTTCGCGAAGTTAGGCGACGTCTTATCAAAATTTAACAAAATATCTATTGATAACATCGTGGTGTAGATTTTATCATTTAAGGATATAAAAATATCTTTATAAATAGCATTAACGTATGTGCGAATAGGTAAAAACAGAATTGATAATTTTCTATAAAATTCATTTTGGGCATTGAAAACGGAAAATTTTTATTGGATGGATTGACAACTTGGCAGGATTAAGTACCTAGGTACCTACTTAGCAATCTCAAGGAAGTTCATGGTTCAATCCAAAAGCACACAAAGGCGTGTACCTTTTTTATAGATAGGACATTTTATGAATTTTGTAAGTATATTTCCCACACAATTTATTTCCATATATTTTTTGATTTTACAAGAATAATGTTCATAAAATTTTCCAATGCAAGTTTATGGTTTATGCCTTTCATCGGAATTGGCAAACTTGATTCTAACGGGTTTCCAATGTGAATTTAATTAGAATACGGCTAGAATTTTATTTGGCGGGCGTAGACACGTTTCTAGAGGCTAGCGAGAAAACATCTGGAAAGCGTGAGGCATCAGGCAGTCGCCATTATTATTTGTCATTTACTCGGAGCCTAGCGGAGGTCTAATGCAGCAACAACTGCTATGAGAATTCACTCAACTAGCTGCTAGCTCGTAGGTATAGGCTACAAGCGACTGCCTGCCCAAGAAGCTATCAAGGTTATTTATCGAGGGCGGCACAGGTGGGAAGCGAGAATCTCTTCTCCGTACCGATTTACGGTATTAAAAACTGTTCAGCTCTCGCATCAATCGCATTTAAATTCCATTTCCCGTAATTCTCTCGCAGCAAACGGTAAATCACAAATCACACGGCCGAAACAATCCTTGTCTATGGCGGCCTGTCAATTCTATGGATTTATAGAACTGTCAATTTTATTCCAAATTCAAGCAAATGCTTCGGTGGCCGAATGTAACATTTTCCCCAGTTTCTTTTAAATTTACACGAGTGCGACGTTATAATATTATGTAGTGAAATTCAGGTTAATTTGGTTTAATTGTCACAGATGAGGATTCCTACAGGTGTCAGGAGCGCTATCTGTTGTAGGCACATTGGTTATTATTACGCATTGAGCGACCGAGCACTTATTACGTCATCAGCAGCGAGCACCGAGACGAATCACGACACATTATAACACGGGACCAGTCGATGGAAACATCGGCAAAAACACACACCACATTAGAGCTTGAGTTAGTGAAACAGTGAGATTCTACGAAAGTGTAAAAGATAACAACCCTCGGATGGGAAACGGGCGCAGCCCTTCCGCCATGTTAGTCCTGTGAAATGTGACTGAGCCGTGTCCGTGTAGAACTGTAGTGTGGTGTGGTCGGCCGCGCATACACCCCGCCTCCCCGATACTGTACTGGTACAACTGCGCCACCCTACCGCCGAGCGAGGTCAAAATGGACTCTAATATCACACAACAAAAAACACACCGTCATCGTTGAAATGGCGGCGTATCGTCGCGGCGCGGGGTAATACGGTAAAATATTGATTTATTGAAATATATTGATTTTTAATCCGGGGGAGAGTACGACGACCCTACGTAATATTTTCGGAGCACCGTTTGAAACACTTTTACCACACTGTCACTGATTTCGACACAAGGGAAACAACACCGAGGGATACGCGAGGGGTTGAGGTTTACAAAAATCATTACCTCTTCATTTTTCCGGTTGTTTCGAAGCTGAGGGTGAATTTTTCTCCAGGCACGACACGATCAGCGCAGTTTTTGGAACGCCATGTCAGCATAATTTTTCGTCTCTCTCCCGCTACGCTGGGGTTAATCGCCCTTCGGCCGGAGCGAACAGTGACGGAAACGGCCGATCCCCGCCGAACGTTACCGAGCGGAGCTGCGGCGTGACCGAGCGTCGAGCAGGCGAGGAAAATATCTAGGAGGGGCGCAGGCCACCACACCAACACGGTACGGGCGAACTCCGCGCACCACACACAGTCCACCGTCCACACCACAGCCACAGATCACTAATATTATAATATTATAATAATATACTAATAATCAATCAATCCCGCAGTTACCTATATATTATACTTCACCGTCTTGCCAAATTTACACTTTCAAACTTCACAAAAGTTGCGAACAACACGAAAACTCTCGGCCGTCCGGGTGATTTTCCACTACCCGCTTGGCACGCACTGCGAAAGCGCGCCAAAAAATCAGAAACGAAAACGAAAAATTTAAACGAAAAGCCGAAAGGACGATTTTTTCTTGTAAATCATGCGAACTGCGGGAGCGACCGGCCGTGATTTCGTGCAACTGGCTTCACTCGGCAACGGGAGGAGAGGCAATGGAGGACGGTACCCTCTCTTGTGGCTGCGCCCCGCGCCCCCCCGCCCCTCGCCCTCACCCCACACCTCCCCCTCCGGAGGGTTAGAAAGTTTTAAAAGTAGATTTCTAGAAAACACGCAATAAACTCGTCCTGCTCATCGGAACGCGCGCCTACTTAGGTTATTATACACACACACACACTTATATCTTTCATTTTCCCGTCAATAGAACGTCCGACATTATCCCGTACCAAGGTACCTATAACAAACAATTTAATAACCCTAAAATTATTACTCTATCATTTCTCTAGTTTAATACTAACTTTGCTCGCTTAGTACATGACTAGATGTCGCACAAGAGTCCCAACTGCCAGGAACCACTGGGACCAAGTCATCCCGAATTTGGGGAATTTCGTGAGGATGAAAAAAATTGGGACTTCAGATGTATAAACTTTTTTTAAAATCAAACGGCAAAAAAAATGTAAACAACCATAGACATTAAAAACCTTATTGTAGTACCTACTCAAAATACCTATTACAAATGATTCATTATAATTCTTTTAATAATAATTTGTAGTACTTTTCCAAGAAAACGTTGACAGATAGTAGACCTTCAAAAACTGAATGTACCTGCAGCTAATTATTATTATCACGAACACTGATAATGTCAATGAATTGTTATGAAAAGTGATGTATTCTCTGGTATTGTTATCGTGGCAGGAATGTCAACCACTTTCGAAACGTTATCGCGGTGGCGACCGGCAACACAGCCGACTTATTAATTCGAAAATTTAAATTTCAAAATAAGAATAGAACTTGGAACCCGCTCGACATTCCCTTCACGAGTCAAAACAAATAATATTATTTTGTTTACGTGTTTGGACTTTTTCATTTGATTTTTTGACTACGATGTTGTTGAATTATTTTTATATTAGGTAGGTACGGCTTAGGGACAAGGAAATTTGATGTTTTTTATTGAGTTCTTTTTGACAAAAATATTTTTATTTGAAAATACTTCATCGAAGAAGAAGATGACACAAATAATCTAAACGAAAATATGAAAGAGAAAAAGACACAGACAAATAAAAAGATAACGGTCGCAACTGCGACTCAAACCCAGAACCTCTTGTCTTACCGGGACAAAAATTACAATTAATTAAATTATCTTAAGATAAGATGAGAGGTTCTGGGTTCGAGTTCCAGTTGCCACTGTTATCTTTTTATTTTTCTGTGTCTTGTTCTCTTTCATATTTTCGTTTAGATTATTAGTGTTATCTTCTTCTTTAATAACATATTACATTGATGGGAATAACCTTCAAAAGTTATAAAAAGAGAGTTGTTCTAATAAAAATTAAAAATACTTCTTTTGGATGGGATACCTTAAATTTATATTTTTAGTAAGGAAAATAATATAATGTTATGTATGAGGATAAAAGTTGGTCAATTTCCGGGTGAATTGCGAGGTAAAGGTTGCAGAGATAATAGGCAAAAAGTCGCGTAGATTTTTTCTCTTTTTTTTTCATTTAAATAATTTATAAATTCGCCCCTGTTGGTAGATAAAATGTCGCCACTCAAAAGCCTTGATTAATCTCAAAAGCCTTCATTATCGTAATCCTTAGCTCGTTTTCTGGTTGAGATAATGACTAAGGAAGGTGCAGAAAATATTCCGAAATGTATATTAATTTTCCCATTTCTATTGTGTATAAAATAAAAAAACGGGCCCCAATGTTTTTTCCCCAGCTACTCGTATATTTTTATGAAAAGTTAAACAGCATACTTCAGGTCAATATTGGGGAAACAAACAAACTTCTTACGACATTTTTATTATAGCACGATAGCGCCAGTTGGTTGAGTCAACGTCTGTCTCAAGTTCACAAACATTTAAATAAAAATCTTTTTAGGGTAGGTACCTACCAATAAATTAAAATAAGCCTAGAAAAGGGTTCATCTATGAATTTAAAAATATCTATGGTTCGATATTTATTAAAATTTGAATTTAGTGCTGTTCTAGGCTAAAAATAATGTTGCCAGGCCATAAAAATCGCGGTAGGTACTATTTAACGTAGGTGTACAATATGTTAGAGTGGGTACCTACCGCGCTAGCTGCATATTATTTTATGATTGGAAACCTTAATACTATTTTTCAACTAACCGACGATAATTTTGATAGCGGTTTTACCGCCTAAATAACAATAAAAAATCTATAACGATAACGGTATATGTACTGTTTTGCCCTTAACGGGAGTTCGCGGCCGCATGAGACATGAGAACACCATTTCTAATTTTTGATGGATTCTAGTTTCTACAATGGCGTATTTTTGGTGGGTAATCAGTAATCAGTGGTAACGCCATGTGTTTCTTTGAAAAGTGATACGTTGCAGTAGGTGCCTGATGTTAAACTATGTTAATTGCATTGGTCTCTTAATTACTCGAACTAATTATGGCAATCAATAATCAGATTTTTTTTAAATGTACGAGAGTCCAAATATCCCGGAGCCAGTGGGAATATTCTATCCCCATGCAGGTAGGTGTGTTGTGGGGCCGAAGGAAGTGAGAAGGAAATGGAAAAGGAAGATTGATTCGCAACTATCCGGAGATAGTGGTATTATGGAGTCACCATTCTTTCTATTAGAGATGAAGGGCATGTACCTGGCTATTAAGGCCTGGTCACTTATTACAGGAAAAGCTATTTTAAGAAAAGCTTCGCTTCTGGAGTTTCGTGTCTATCGGAGCGATTCTGGGAGTATCGATCTGAGTCCCAACTGCTCCCGCCTGGAACCAGTGAAACTATGGCATCCCCAATTGGAATATGTTGTGAGGCTGAAAGTAGTGGAGAGGGGAAAGAAATGAAGGAGAAGAAGGTGGGGAAATGCCTGACTATTCAGATATAGCCACCAAACATGGCTAAAACCATTTCAAACAACGTTTGAATTCTGAATGGTGGTCTTACACCAGGGTGATACTGAGAGAAATATTCCACTCTGGAACGTGCCGCAAATATACCTTCTACTATTTTAAATGATAAAATTGTGAAATAACACAAATTAAACCAATAACATTTATTTGCGCACGCCGAGATTTGAATAAAAATTTAAAACAACCCCCTAAAAGCCTTTGACCCCCTCTTTAACTCGCTATGCCGCTTCTTTAAAAAACCGGGTTTTTTGTAAATATTAAAACCTTTTTTATAGATTTGCATTATTTTCCCACCCTTGCTATATAATTAAATGTTTCCCTTTCTATCTGTTGAATATTGAATATGTACTTACTTCATATCTACCCTCTCATATCTGAACTTAGCAACTTAACCCCCACCCTTATCGCGTATTGCTTCCGCCTATTATCATCAATTTGTTATCTGCTTTCCCCTATGTGCCGACTCCGCGGGTAATAAAATAAACACCCCTTTGTACCCCAGTAGATAAGTACTGAACGATAGATACCCTGAAACAACTAACCCCATAAAACAAGTTTTCTTAGTTATAAGTTATAATAGTTATTTTTTTTCTTAGTTAAGTTTTCTTAGTTATAGAGGCCGAGAGTGAGCACATGAAAAAACATTTTTCTCCCATATTTTATTATTACATGCATTATTTTCAATTTGGGAGGCAGGAATGGGTACGGCCGCCCCGGGAACCTTTATTGGATAACCAACACCTCTGCCATAGGTCACTCCAAGTGGTTCGCTACGTTTGGTGATT
The DNA here is from genome assembly GCA_917880885.1 of Limnephilus marmoratus. NCBI lineage: Eukaryota > Metazoa > Arthropoda > Insecta > Trichoptera > Limnephilidae > Limnephilus > Limnephilus marmoratus. The sequence continues at coordinate 1,035,052 of OU862929.1, read as the reverse complement.
TAGCAGGGGTGCCCGGGTTCACGGGGTGAGGTTTGTCTAGGTCTTGGAGGACACACTGGACCAGGATACACTGAACCCCAGATTCCTACCCACCCCTTAAACCCTTTTCCTTCCCAGAACTCTCCTCTCCTTCGTTTCCTTAAAAAAAACCTCCACACAGCATCCCCAAAGATGACATAGGCCCTGAGGGAAATTATTTTCTCCAGGCCCTCCTGTGTGGAGCTCAAGTAAAAGAAAAAAAATTATGATGGTTTTTTTTACATTAGCTCCACACAGGAGGCCTGAAGAAAATAATTTCCCTCAGGGCCTGTGGCATCTTAGGGGAAGCTGTGCGGAGGGTATTTTTAAGGAAGGGAAGGATAGGAAGTTCTGGGAAGGAAAAAGGTATGAGGGGTGGGTAGGAATCTGGGGGTCAGTGTATCCAGGAGTGACGGACGTATCAATTCATTCCTCCAACTGCGGTGCAAGGTGATGGGTCGAGAGTCCGACTAGAAAGGTCAAAAGGCTTTTCTCAACCAATCTCTCGTGATCCGGCTCACCGTGCAGCAAGGTAGGGAAACGCATCTGCCGCTCAAACCTAACCCCATGAATCCGGGCATCCCTGCTAAGTCACCAAACGTAGCGAACCACTTGGGGTGACTTATGGCAGATACCATCATATGGGTACCATCCAACCTTACCTTATTCCCGCCTTTCTTTAGATCAACTTCTTATATATAAAAAATGAATCGCTGAATGTGTTGCTAAGCGCATAACTTTCGAACGACTGCACCAAATTGGATAATTCTTTTTTTTGTGTGTTCGTTATTGTCAGGACAAGTTTTTATAAAACTTCCGGTGAGCTCTGGCATTATGAAATTTGTATTAAAAAAATGCTATTGGTGGCACGCGAGGTTTGAAAACTGAATGTATGGAAAGCGGGAGGGAGGGAGAGATGGGGGAGGGGAGGGGAGGGGGGAGGGGGAACGAAGACGAGGGGGAGGGGGGGGGAGGGTGGTGAGAGGGGGGGGGGGAGGGGGAGGTGGAGGAGGCGGAGTGGGAACCCCCCTTACACCATGCGAGCGATGCCGCGGGAAATAGCTAGTTATATAATAATAATTATTGGATAATTTGTATAGCGCCGTTTTTATGAAAAATCACCTGAAGGGCGTACCTTGATTGCATGATTTTACATTTGTACCCGTACTGTCGATATTACATTTATGAGAAGATTAGTGTCAAAAGTAGAGTTGATATTTATTTTGAAGAACGGAGAATTTAGAACTCTTCAGGACAATATGTGTATATATATTTTTTATTGTGATTGCCGCACTAAAGTCTCAACTGTCGGGATTCAGTGTGACTATGAAATTCCCAATCCGGGTGTTGTGTAATGTAGGTTTGAAAAATGTGGGGAGGAGGGGAATGAGTACATGGAATGAGAAAATTAGAAAATAACATGGTGCCTTGTGAACTTCAATACAAAGTACAATAGTTTTCGTGCAAAGTTTTCCTTGAATATCTAAACTTAGACAGGGCCAATGAAAACAGGGACCCTCTAACGTCGCCCATTTTAGGAAAGTAACCCGCATATATTGGGTTTAGTTCCGGGGGGCGTGTGGCCAGAGGGCAATCCGCCATAAGCGCCGCAGGCAGATTTCTCCAAATCGATGACGTCAGAACCCATCATCCACGTGGTTAATTAAGCTCTGAAAAGTTTGAAAGCAAGTGACGATTTCGGAGATGTGTGGGGAAGTGTGGATAAGTGTATATTATAAGTGGTGACCGGACACCAGACAGCTTAGAATCATACAACTTCTTCAAGTCCTTGGAAGGATAATTAAAGGTGATGAAAAAAATGTTAAATAGGTTACGTTAGGTTAGGTTACGGACAATTTTTTTTTTCATTAGCTTCACACAGGGGGCCACGAGGAAAATAATTCCCCTTAGGGCCTACGTCATCTTAGGGGATGCTATGTGGAGGGTTTTTTAATGAAAGGAAAAAGAGGAAGTTCTGGTAAAGAATTAGGTATGAGGGGTGAGTAGGAACAGCGCCGGATCTGCCATACGTTCAAAAACGTGCAAAAAACCTGGCGCCAACTCCGAAGGGGCGCCGTGAGAAAATAAATATTGTATTAAAAATTTGTTATAATATTCCCTGAATCGTTTAAAAATTACCCATAGTACGAAATAATTATTACGCTCTAGCAACACTTTCCAAAGATACAGGCCGCGCACGCATCTGGTTTTAATTCAACGAAATTCAACGATTTACGAATTTATAGTCAGTTACAGAATTTTTTTACAAATTCCATATATTTAGTTTAAACGTAAGATCTATTTTTCCATATATCTTTTACCGTCTTTTACGACGAATGAGTGCGATCCAAATTCATTAACCAATCACAGCGCCGTACTTTTATTCAAGAGAACAAACAAACAGACGGCGCCTTTCAAAATGCTTTTGTACGATTTAAATCTCTAGGAGAAGGGACTTAAAGACCATTTTCTTATGAAATCTTCAGTAAATTCAAAATTTCATTAGCATAAACATCGCACGGTTTGCAAGGTTGCAAACTTGTTAACAGTTTCATCATTGATTTGACAGTTGAAGTTCGTTAAATGTACCTATAATTAATTTCTATTAGATTTGTTATTTTACAGTCAGTAATAATCAGTGTAAGCATCTTTCGTAAGCCGTTGATACCATAGATACGTTCGTGTTTGTTCGCTCAACACAGAACACAGGGGAAATGGAAATGCAAGGTACAAATTTGAGGTTATATTAGATTTTTTAATTAATAACTAAATTTCTATTGGTTGTTAGAGGTTGTGGATTGTGGATTACAATGAATAGAACAATAATTAAAAAAAACTTTCAGGCTCGCAGAATCTAAAACTTAGAATTAAAGAGCATAATGACATAAAAAAACTCGTTTCAAAACTCAAAATTCCATTAGTTTATTAGTTCAGGAAGGTCCTGTACAATTGAAAGGTTTTGATTTTCCTATTACGAACAAGCGTAAATTTAATACTGAGTATTATTACAAGAAACTGCCTAATGGAGAAGAATTACATAGATCGTGGCTTATTTATTCGAAAACTTTAGATAGGGTTACACCCTTTATGTCTTGATTTTATTTGATAAATTAGTGTAAAAAGAAAAATTAAATAATAAAAAAAAAAATTGGGGTAAACGAATTTTTAATCAAAATAAAAATGTAGGGGGGGGGGGGGGGGCGCCATCGGTACCTACTGCACAGGGCGCTAGATTTCGTAGATCCGGCCCTGAGTAGGAATCTGGGGTCAGTGTGTCCAGGAGTGACGGACGTATGAATCCATCCTTTCAATTGCGGTGCAAGGCGATGGGTCGAGGGATTCTGGCTGGACAGGACAAAATACCCAATCAACCAGTGTCTCTCGTTTCGGCCTGCCACGCAGCAGGTGGGCAGACACAAACCTCACCCCATGAACCCGGGAACGTCACCAAACGTTGCGAACAATTTGGGGTGACCTATGGCAGAAGTATTGGTTATCCAATAAATGGTACTCGGGACGGCGGTACCCATACCCACCTCCAAAAATGTTTAATGACTTTTCAAAGGGGTGTTGAAGTTGCATGATTCTGAGTTGTCATGGACCCATTATAAGCGTGGAGAAGTGTGGATAAGCGTATATTATAAGTGTGGAGAAGGGTGTTGCTCCGTCTAACCACGAGTTTGTAATAAAAAGAGTATTTTTATGTGGTGCTCATGAAATATCATGAATGAATGCTTTGAATAATGATTTTATTTGTTTTGAATGGCGTGCAATCTCGTGTATCTACATGTGTACTGTGTAGCGGGCAGCGGCTGGGGAACACGGACCAATACAAGCATGGACGGTCTAAGTTCTACATAAAGTTACTACAGACCGTTTACTAAAAAAAAATGTTTTCTGGATTGATCTGATGACAATTAATGAAAATCCCTTAATCACATTGAATTCGGTCTGTAGTCGTAGATATACTCGTATGTATTGTCTGCGAATCAATGGACTGTAGTAATAAAAAAAAGGATTTTCAAAGTGACACAACTGTGGGAATAGCTTGGTGAACAGTGGGCTTGGTGGACTTGGGAAGGAAACTGACTTACCTTAATTTTTATGCAGTACGTTCTGGTGAGATTCGATATTATGGCACCGAGGGGTCACTGGGTTGCAATCGCTGCACAAGTTTCCGTAATAGATTCAAATAAGTCACTGAGCATCAAAACACTGATTATTGATCGATCTTTATTTAAATTAATTATTTTGATTTATTTTTAAGTACAAAAGTAAAAGGCAAAGGGCCATAAAATATTGTATTTGCAAGGAAAACACTAACAGGAATAGAAGTGGAATGGATTCTCCACAATTTAAAGGTATGATTCCTCTGGGCGTTTTCTTCACTATGGTTTTATATGATTTCACTTCAAATGTAAATAGTTTTCGTTTGAGTTACAAATTCACGAGCAGCTCTTTACCGCGGCGGTTGCTTGTGAACACTGGCGTTAGGGGTGAACAGGGGGGAGAGGGGAAGGAACAATTTATTGCCATAGAATCTTCGACCAAGTATATCGAAGCATAGAATAAATATTCTATTCCCAAAACACAAAAATATTTCGCCGGGTTGTCACCTATAAGCGGCGCGAGCAGTAATGGTATATCCATTAAAGCTATGTAGCTTTGAAATATCCATGTATTTGACAAAACTCCGCGCGGTATTGTTTTATCAATCGGGATTTTTTAAAAAATAGCGTAAAGCCTCAATTACATTGAGCGAGTTAAGTATTTTTTTTTTTTTTTTATATTTGCCATTATTTTGGGCATGTGTTTACTATCGTCTTTGATAAGTTGGTAAATATCTTCGTTTTGTTCTATAAAATCTTCATTAAAATCTTCTACGTTGTAATCCTTGTGTATTCCTTTAAGGATAACATTAGGCTTGCGCTTCTTAATTTCTGTTGCGGTTATGCTGTTATTTTCCTTCTTATCGATTTCTTTAATTATTTTATCAGAATCTTCTTTCTTTGGGCAAGAGATGATTACGTGGTTTTTATTTGATTTTTTTATTTCAGATACTTCTATCCCCAGTTTTCCGACTCTTATCTGTTTTTGAATGTTTACTTTTATTTGGTCCGCGTTTTCATTATTGTTTGAAATTATTTTTATTGTATGTAGATTTTCTTTGGGTAATATTGGTTTTCCCTTATCAATTACGCTTGCGTATGTTCTTTTGTCGCCTGTACTTGTTTCTTGCGGGGGTTTGGTGATGATTTTTTCATATGTCATTAATTTTCCCTCAATTATTCAACCTTTTTATTATGTACTAAGTTTAAAAGCGGGTGAATCGGCGAATGAGATTGTCTTGATGATACACAAAACTGTCCACTCGCTCAGTAGCAAACTACCTAACGACGCCTGTGTGAACTAATTCTGTCAGATGTTTGACAGTCGAAATCAGCTGTTTATTGACCGCCATATTGAAAACATAAATAAACCAATCACGAGAAGGCGAGTAGCAAGTAAAGTTGACGACCTTTCATCGTTTTTCGTAGACAGCCAACAATCTGCTAGTTGGCAAGTAGTACGATTACACTGAGCGAGTTTACAAAAAGATAGTGAATTTCCCAGCTCAACGTCAACGAGGCTTTAGTAAAGCTTTATATTATAAATTGGCGTGACATACATTATACCAGCTTACACCCGTGATAAATCACGGGATAGTCTGAATTCTACACAAATCAAATCCAATTTTGAAAATGGCATTTAAAATAATTATCAGCTAAAAATATTATATTACAGCAAGGTAGTAAACATATTATATTAAAGTCTATCACTTGTCTGAATTCTTCAAATTTCCAATTATAAAAAAACACTTTCAATTCAAATTATATTTGAGTTCATTGAACTAGATTTTACGCGGGACTAACTAACGCACAGCACATATACGATAGTATGTTATTAATCTGTGACAACTGTTTGCGATTGTAGGCCACGCCCACATATATTACGAGATTTTTAACTCCACGATAGTTGGTTCCACGATAGTTGCCCCCCCGTCATACTTATATGCAGTGGCGGCTAGTTCACGAGAGCTCCCGAGCACCGCACAACCCACAAAAATTGAAGATCATAATACGAAACGCGGTTCGGTTATAAATTATTTTATTTTTTTTTTATTTGAATTTTATTTTAGTAATTTGTACATTTAAGTTTACAAATTTCTAATTGATTATAATATTTCATATTGCAGTTTTTTTTTTTTTTTTTAATTATAATATTTTAAATTCACAAAATTTTTGAAATCACAAAATTTTTTGTTTTTGTTTTATGTAGCTCCTACAATCCATCTTGAACTTTTCAATTGGTGAGGACTTAAGAGTTTCTGGTAGTGTGTTATATAACTTAATTCCTTTGTACAGCAGACTGTTTTGCGTATTCGTATTAAAATATTTACTCAAGACTCGCACAGTAGGGAGGTAGGTACCTATTATACGCTATATCTTTCAGGGCGACGAGAGCCGGCTCTTGCGCCTATCTTCATAGCAGTTCTTTGTGAGCAAATCCCGTGAACGGTCAAAACCGTGGGCACATATGGTTCCTTGTAAATTTTACCAAAGCCAGAACGCAGGTCCGAATTTTACCCCCACATCGCAAGGAGCGATTCGTACAGTGGCGTGTTAAACAAGAACGCTTACATGTAATGTTTTTGTCCACATTTTGTCTTCAATTTAACAGCAGGCTACTATTTTTACGAATGTTCCGCGCGTTCTTCTCTTCAAGTCAAAGCATGTTTATAATGACAATGAGTGATTAGCTGATTAGTTGTCAGCAGGCGGGCATAACTCCGATCCAAAATGTCAACCGAATCTTTGTGTGATATCGATATGATATCATAATTCATAAGTTCAGTTTGGTATGTTTATGGTCCCTGGCTACTATTTCATTTTTTGTCGCATTTCTCTGGTTTATTTTCGTTTAAAATTTACATTTCCGAAGCAATAAGTACGAATATGAATTTTGGGAATTCGCGTTCGAATAACAATTGGGAAAACAGGACCCGTAATTGGAACAAAAGTACAGGTGAGAAACTTCCATTGGTTGTTATTTCAGTGTTCCTAAAGTATTATTTGAAATATATTGTTTAAATTGTATTTTAAACTGTGTTGTATATGTTTCCGTTTTAACAGAACGGAGAATAGAACTTCTTTATAAGTACCTAGGTATGTACCTTTCCTAAATTTATTGTCTAACTTAATGACTCTGGTGAACCCCCACATATTTTGACCACCGGCCGCCACTGCTTATATGTAATATGTAGTCGGTTTAAGGAAAATGCGGCATATGTCCCCGAAGAGAGGTTGTAATTACCGCCGAATAACAAAAGTATCTACCTATAAAAATATTTTCATTCAAATGCATTAAGGATAAAACTACTTGTCTGTATATTGTACTCGTATATACCAGCGTATAAGCACAAGAAATCGACACTGTAAATAAATTCTATTTTATATCTTTACAAACTCATTATTAAAGGCATTTTTGAAGTCGATTTTAGGTTTGAAATTGGTAAATAATGCACAAAAAATTATATTTTATAATAATTATAATTTTGCGTGACCAACTGTCGGAGGATCATTTTTTTCGGGTCTCAGAGGTTTTTATATCGCTCGCATTAATATTATCATTATTTTATTTCATTTTAAAAATAACTTTCCTACTTCCTTGGTGCTCTGAACTCGTTGCGTTTTGAACACGACAAGTGAACCGAATCGAATAATTACGGCGTAATCTAACTGTTACTGTTTTGAGAATTAAATGATGCGTCAGCCATTTTAATTAACTCTTTTTCGCTTTTATTAAATTTTCACTTGATATAGACCTGCTACTAGTGCCGAGTAGGGTGGGCCAGGGCGCCGGAACACCGGAGGTAAATGCGGTGTGTCGGATGGTGCAGGTTGGGGATATCGTCAAAACATAGTCAGAGTCTACATACCTAGTCCTCCGCCGCTTCTGTCTTACTGTTCGCGATAAACTCAAAAATTACTACTCAACGGATTTTCATGCGATTTTCACCAACAGATGGAGTGACTTATGAGGAAGGTTAATATAATGTGTCAAGGTTTTGTGTAAATTGGTTAAAATTCTACTTATATTATAAAGGCGAAAGTTTGTATGGATGTATGCATGTTTGTTACTCTTTCACGCAAAAACTACTGAATGGATTTTAATGAAACTTAACAATAATATAACTCATACATCAGAATAACATTTAGGTTAGAGCTCAGAAAAATGAATGTGTTGTGAAAAATGCTGTTTGAAAATGGGTATAGTGGGGCGGTAAGGGGGGGGGAGATTGGTGAAGGGGGAGGGAGGAGGGGGGAGAGGGGGTAGGGGGGGAGGGGGGGGGGGGCGAGTGAAGTGGGGATAGGGAAGGGAGGAGGCGGAGTGGAAACCCCCCTAATACTATGCGAGCGAAGCCGGGGGCAAAAGCTAGTACATAATATATAAAGGTGGACGATCTGGCTGACAAGCGGGCGGTGTGGATTTGATTTGTAGCAAATCTACAGTTTTATGCCGAGGTTAAGAGGGCATTACCAGAGAAAGCCGGAAATACGTCATTTTCAAAAAAGTTTTTAGACGTATTGACTCTTTTCCACAAAAAATTATAAATGGATTTCGATAGATTGTTCTTTTATCTAGTGAAGTTATGTAATAAATTTTTAATTTTTTTTAAATTTTTAGTATAATAAGGTTATTCCATAGGTCGTTGGCAGATTTGTTAAATTAAAAAAAAAGGTTTTGTATTATACCACACCCATTTCAAATAATGTAATCATGCAGTAAAATAAATCAATACATTATCTAGCAGAGTTATGTATTAGAATTTTAATTTTAGTTTCAATAAAATCATTAAAAATATGTACGTACATGTGTTTCTTGACGAAAATTGGTCCATTTGTGTATTTATTTGCGCACTTACAAACTAATATATTTCAGATTTTTTTAACATTCTTATTAAATTTAGACATTATTGAAAAATGATAAATACTTATAATCAAAAAATAACTACAAAAAGTACACTATTTTAATAGTTTTATCATCACGCCTTTCAGCGTTTTTGGATGAAGGTATAAATTAAAGCTAATTTGGATTGAAATAAATTCAATATTGAGTTATAATTTAAAAAAGCTGGTACGGAGAATAATTAATCTTTCTCATTGTAACCGCCCTGCACGATCGGAAGAACAACTTTCGACGAAATGTGGATTTTCGTCCGCTGGCTGGTTAAACGCTCTTAATGAAATTTTGCTCATGTGACCTTCAAAACAAGAGGAAGAGGTCACTGTCTACATTAGATTTCGAAAACTCTGTGTAAAGCCCGGGCATCTCCGGGCATCACCGCATTCATTTACTATATTTTAAAAGGAAACCCGGTCGCCGAGAAATTTTAACAGTTGATATTTTACCAAACTGTTGCTGTCACTGTCGCCCTTACTCCCCCGAATATTGAGCGAAAGGGACAACTGCACTTCAGGTTGATAATACCTAACTAAAATCATTATCGAGGTTTTGTATTCCCCATTTTTCTCCTCTAAAACTATTAAAGTTTTTTGTTACTAACCGTATTAGAAGAAAATACTCTATGTCTGTACGTTTTGCTTTTTAAATAATTCGTTGTGTAGTTTGTATGCGTTCAAAGCGGCAATTCTCACGATTTTTGGAGGGTTCTAACTCCTATAAGAAGTAACTTATTAAAAAAAGCAAAACGTATTGACATGCTAGTAGTAGTGGTGGTTGATATCTATAATATGCTAAAATATATTTTTGTGTGAAAATCCATAGAGGAAATAGGGAATACATTTATAAGGACAAAACGCCGTCCGATTAAATTATTCCTATTTATTAGAGCCCGCGCAGACAGCTAAGCGTTCAGCGTTCAAGTCAACGAAGCGTTCGAGTCAACGGTCATCAAGTGTAAGAATCCCAAACTTTCACAGGGTCGAACGGACCCGGGAAATTATGAGGAACTTAATGATTATTTTCGGTTCAGGAAAGATCACTGATTTACAGTATTTGAATCACGTTTTCAAAACAGCGACCATCTTCAGAAAATATTTTATATTTTACTAAAGTGAATGTAGAGGAGGGTTCCAGTCTTGGCGATGGTTGCGTCTGCACACCAGCTGCGTGGCAGACTGGATCGGGAGAGATTTGTTGAGGGAGACCTTTGACCTCTCTAGCAGGACTCTCTCGGAACATCGCCTTGCAACGCAGCGGGAGGAATGGATTCATACGTTCGTCACTTCTGGACACACTGACCCCCTAGATCAGCGGTCGTCACACTTTTCTGGTCAAGGGCCACATAGGACAATGTGAGGTATCACCGCGGGCCGCACACTTATGATTTCGGGGAGGGGGGGGGGGGGGGGGGGGTATTGTACCATTTTGTTTAGCAAGTTAAAAAAGCAATAATTTTGTATTTAAGTACCGGGTTGCTACTTCCTTCCTTCATGTGTTCGTGATATAGTGTCAATTCTTACACAATACACGTAAAATCATAATATTATATTTAAAAAAAAAAGTGTAGATATATAATGGAATCTTTTAGTTCAATTTTAATTCACTTCCCGAACTTTCGAAATATGTGAATTTTCGCACAAGTGATAAAAATGATTACAATACATATAATAACAAAAATTAACCAATATTAAAGTTTATTTTGCTTTATTAGTACGTGATAAGCGTGTTTTTTTGGTCTTTTTTAGACCTTTTTTTACCTACCTACTCACTCACTGGGCCATCTCTACGCCCTCTAATTTTCTCTGGGTCTTCTACTGTCCCCCTGAAAGTCTCAAACGACAATATAATTAATTGTAAAAAACGGATAATATATTTAATTGCACATGAAAAAAAAAATATTTAAAAAGAAAACGGCAGATATTTGTGCGGGCCGCAAAAAAGGATAATATTATAATTTTACATGAAAAAAAAACATTTAAAAAGAAAACGGCAGATACTTGTGCGGGCCGCAAATAAACGGATAGTATAATTTGCACATGAAAAAAAGTATATTTAAAAAGAAAACAGCAGATATTTGTGCGGGCCGCAAAAAAAGGATAATATTATAATTGTACATGAAAAAAAAATACATTTAAAAAGAAAACGGCAGATATTTGTGCGGGCCGCAAATAAACGGATAGTATAAATTGCACATGAAAAAAAGTATATTTAAAAAGAAAACGGCAGATATTTGTGCGGGCCGCAGTTTGACGACCACGGCCCTAGATTCTTAGCCCCCATACCTTTTGTTTTCCTTTCCAGAACTTCCTCTTCTTACTTTCCCTATGTAAAAAGACCCACAACACAGCATCCTCAAAGATGACATAGGCCCCGAGGGAAATTATTTTCCTCGGGGTCTCCTGTGTGGAGCTAATGTAAAAAAAGATTACGAAAACTAATAAAGAATCATAAATATCGGATCATCAAAATGTTAATTAAGATAATTTGGACACGTTGCTCGCTAACCTGAGGAATCCAACTTGGAGAAACTCATAGTCACTGGCAAATCGGAAGGCAGAAGAAGCAGAGGAAGGTCACCAATGCGCTGGAGTGATCAAGTATCACTGTCGTCCGGTACTAGGGGGTCTGCGCAGCACAGAACCGCCAGGAGTCCAGGAGTGGAGGAGCCTTGTCCACCAAAGAAATTGCTGCAAGGGTCACGATTCTCAGCAATGACGAACCGAATTAAGAAGAACTATCAATAACTTTAAAATAAAGATATCATAACTAAAAATAAAGATTCGCAATCATTGAGCGATTGTCGTAAGTAATAATAATGTCTTGGTTATGTGTCACATTCTTTACAAACAAAAACATTATAGTAGAATCTAAACATAATCATAACAATGACAAATAATAATAATAACATTGTAATTTTAAGAAGGTACTAATAAATTCCTGACATAAATAAAAAATGTCCATATTCTGCATAGTGTTGGTACTTAACTACTTACCCTAAGTAGGGAAGGGCCTATCATCATTATTGTAGTTTCTCTCGCCAAATGACTTTTGCCATGTTTACAAAGGACAATGCAGATACCATTATCCCTAATCTACCCCTTTAAAGTGCAACCAAAAGAAAACAAATATATACCCCAGAGTACCCCTTAACCGTCAGATTTCTAAAATCAACATTCCGCAGAGATAATGACACCTAATTGATATGTCCCCTGGCAAAGAGTATTGTGGTTAGCAAGATGTCATCATGCCGTGTTGTAATATTGTCAGAAGCCGTTAGTGCATAAGGAAACACAATTATTTGTTTATGAAATGTCACATAATTATTAAATATAGAAATTACAAAAAATCTGAAGGGAGTGGTTAAGAAGGGGTAGGGGATGATAGGAGAAAGGTGGGGAGGGTGGGGGAAGGAAATTGTAAGGATTAGGGGAAGGTAGGCGAAGGAATGGGGAAGAGTAGGGTAAGGGTAGGATAAGGAAATTTTAAGCATTGGCGTAGGTTTGGGTGAGGGTAAGGGAAGGAAAGTGTAAGGGATAGGGAGGGTAGGGGAAGAGTAGGGGAAGGGTAGTTTTAATGTATGGGAAGGTTTGGGGAGGGGTGATGTAAAGGTTGTTGGAAAGGCTAGGGAAAGGGTAGAGTAAGGATTGTGGAAGGGTTGGGGAATGGTTCGGGAAGGGTAGAGTAAGGATTGTGGAAGGGTAGGGGAATGGTTGGGGAAGGGTAGAGTTAGGATTGTGGAAGGGTAGGGAAATGGTTGGGGAAGGGTAGAGTAAGGATTGTGGAAGGGTAGGGAAATGGTTGGGGAAGGGTAGAGTAAGGATTGTGGAAGGGTATGGGAATTATTGGGGAAGGGTAGAGTAAGGATTGTGGAAGGGTAGGGGTAGGGGAATGGTTGGGGAAGGGTAGAGTAAGGATTGAGGAAGGGTAGGGAAATGGTTGGGGAAGGGTAGAGTAAGGATTGTGGAAGGGTAGGGAAATGGTTGGGGAAGGGTAGAGTAAGGATTGAGGAAGGGTAGGGAAATGGTTGGGGAAGGGTAGAGTAAGGATTGTGGAAGGGTAGGGGGATGGTTGGGGAAGGGTAGAGTAAGGATTGTGGAAGGGTAGGGGAATGGTTCGGGAAGGGTAGGGTAAGGATTGTGGAAGGGTAGGGAAATGGTTGGGGAAGGGTAGAGTAAGGATTGTGGAAGGGTAGGGGAATGGTTGGGGAAGGGTAGGCAGGGGAAGGTTAGGGGAAGAATGGTGTAAAGGTAGGGGAAGGGTTGGGAAAGGGTAAGGGAAAGGTAGAGGAATGCTAGAGTAAGGATTGTGGAAGGGTAGGGGATTGGTTGGGGAAGGGTAGAGTAATCATTGTGGAAGGGAAGGGGAATGGTTGGGGAAGGGTAGAGTAAGGATTGTGGAAGGTAGGGGAATGGTTGAGGAAGGGTACAGTAAGGATTGAGGAAGGGTAGGGAAATGGTTGGGGAAGGGTAGAGTAAGGATTGTGGAAGGGTAGGGGAATGGTTGGGGAAGGGTAGAGTAAGGATTGATTGTGGAAGGGTAGGGGAAGGGTAGAGTAAGGATTGAGGAAGTGTAGGGAAATGGTTAGGAAAGGGTAGAGTAAGGATTGTGAAAGGGTAGGGGAATGGTTGGGGAAGGATAGAGTATGGATTGTGGAAGGGTAAGGGCTGTCTAATGAATCCTGAGCAGTTTTGTCCAGCACCACATTTCGAGGACGTCCATCCACTTTATTGCACTGTTTTTATGTTTACACACCGTATAGAAATATGGGGAAATCAACGTTCGGTCGAGTCTTATCTTGATGGTGTTGTATGTGATAAAGTATAGAGGTATATTTTAAAAAGATTATCAATAGAAAAATAGAATGACTTGTGTTTCTGCTTGAATAAATACCACGCACTAGCAGCTCTGCAAAATAGAGAAATGACGCCCATTCATCAGCAGATTCCTGTGTCAGTGTCAAATGACATCTGACGCGTCATGCAATAATCATCACATCACATTCTGCAATAATCAGCACCATTGACGTCTAAAACTGCCTGTGGGATGCATCGATTTAGAATGATATTTTCCTTTTTTTTATTTTATGGATTCTTTCGTAATCCTCTAACTAGCCAGGGCTTATAACAATACCCTTTCATGTTTCTAGCTGACTAGCACTGCGACTCATTTGGCCTTATTACTATTACCATCTGATGGTTGTATTTAATTGACTGGATTTACGTTACATTATTGCGCTTTATGAGGAAAAATTCTTAACTGGATAAAAAACCTCATACAAATTTAAAAATATGAAGGCATTAAGGTCTGAACTTTTTACTCAATTTTACCATCATGATTTACTGAATGTAAATATTTCATTGTTTGTCTGCGTCCGCTTCTGAAGTCTGGTGTTGTTTGATATGTACCTTAAAATTTAATGTGTTCTTTAATGTGATGTTTGTCTTGTGAATTTTGAAACTGTACATACCTTGTTTAAAAAAATAATGTACTCACAGGTAACATTTTGAAGTGACTTTTGCTAGAGTAGATAGTGAGTGCACGAGGACTAGAGGGATCCCAAAACTATTTTATTTTTGTTAAGAAGCTTAAAAGTGAAACAAAAGAAAACTTAAAATAGAACATTGTCAAATAATATCACGACTCTCCCTTTCTTGGGCTTTTACGGGGTAAAAGGGGACTGCGGACGGGTATTCCAACCTGGTTCAAAAAACTTTTTTAACTATCGATTCTAGTGATGTGCATTCATATATTTAAACGTGTCCTATTTAACCCCTCAAGCCTCGGAAGGATTTGATGGCCACAAACAACTTTCATTAGAGCTTTTGAAGGACAGATCTGACCGGGGCATCCAAACATTCTAAAAGAATTTTTTATCTTTTTTCTATAATGCGGGGGAGTTATGTAATTTGTTTGTCGTCTGAAAGAAAAATAATTATTCTTCTCAGTTTGCCTCAAATATTTATACTAAATCCAAAAAAATTACAACATAAAATTGTAACCAATTACAAATTGGCGGGATTTTTTCGTTCTCAGTTGAAAGTTAAAAAAAATATTGATATTTTTCATTGTATGAATGGCATAAAAAATGTAGTCAGTTAAGGGAATGAGCACTTTTGTTATCACCGTGACGATCCACGTTTGCGGTATCGCGACGATATAAAAAAACATAAAACGTACCTTTTTTATCCTAATAATGCTGAAGCTCGATTAATACGGATTCCGGCGGAACCGCTCGTGCGGCGATCTTCTCGCGTGGGTCTCTTCAAGACCAATGTTCATTCCTTCCTCTCCTCAAAAAGACCCTCCACACAGCATCTCAGATGACATAGGCCCTGAAGGAAATTATTTTCCTCGGGGCCTCCTGTGTGGAGTTAATGTATAAAAAAGCTCTTTCTTACACATTAAAAAATGGAGAGTCAAAAAATGAGGTACACAAAATACGTGTAACTGTTTCCTTCAAAGTATTACTTTTTTCCTTTGGAGGAAACAGATAAATCTTATTATGGCTCAGCTACGGCGCGGCGATGGGAATTGATAGGAGATGTATGATTTTTAATTTTTTGGAATTCATCTCAACATTTCAAAACAAACACACTGCCTGTAAATGAGCTAATTTTGACGGGTAAATAAATTATCGGCGAAAAATTAGTGGGGTCAGAGAAAGGTTACTGATTGTTTGGAGACAGAATAATGTTCAACTAATAATTACGAGTATTATTAACTTTTTAATATATAAAAGCGAATGTTTCTTCGTTTGTACCTTATAAGCAATTGGAGGCGGGGTTAGGGGTTGGTCGGTTACTCGGCTGAGTGACCAGTGACGATATGCGGAAGAAAAATTTTTTTTGTTTGATTTTGAAGAAAAAAAAAATCATCAAAAAAGTCGCCGAAGACCAAAATTAATAAAGTAGGTAACGTACCCATACTACGTGACCTCTTCGGGGGGGGGGGGGGTCTTCAAAATGTCACGCTTGGTACAAATGAGCGGCGGTTTGCTTAGATTTTGGTCACCGGGGGGGGGGAGGGGGGGTTAAAAATTGCAAAAAAATGATCACGTAGTATGGGTACGTTCCCTAAGACAGGTACGTCCCAAAACACCCCGTATAAGATAAACATGAAAAATACTACAAATAAATTACCCTGCCTAATGAAGAACCCTGCCTACAGCACTCTTGAGGCGATTTTTCGCAAAAACAGCGCTATATAAGTTGTCCAAATTTATTATTATTATTATTATTATGAAGAACCGCTGGACACCATAAACAGATTATTTAAGGAGATACAAGTTAATGTCGAACCACAGAAGATAAAAAGAATAATCCGTTATCAAGATCGTTCACAGAAAATGGAGGGCGGAACTTACAGATACAAAGTACAACTTCAAGATGAGGAAGCTCAGCAGAGAGTCTTCAACTCCCGCAAGAATGCTAGAGAGAAGAACATATTTGTAGGCGAACTATTAACCCCTTACTTTAAAGAGCTGCTGTGGAAGACCAAACAAAAAGCTAAAGATAATAATTATCTGTATACTTGGTTTAAAAATAATAAAATCCTGAAAAAAAAACTCTGATTATACTTAAAAAATAATAAACGTTAAACATGTCAACGACTTACAGCTCATAATCTAATTGGTTACATTCTTTTTAACTGTCTACTGTAAAGGTGACTCCATCTATTAAATGGACTCACTACTAAATATTGATTTTGAACCACCCTATAACGAAGAACATATATTCAAAAATTCTCAAGATTTCAAAGTATTCAACACAAATAACTCTTTAAGTATAATATCCCAAAATATTAGAAGCATTCGCAAGAACTTTGACAGTTTTACAGTTCTTTTACAAGACCTCGACTCCCACTTTGATATAATAATTTTAAGTGAATGCTGGACAGACGTCTCTTATACCGACATCTACTTACCTGGATATTCGACATTCCACACTACTACTAAACTTAACCAAAATGATGGGATAGTTATCTTCGTGACAGAGTCGCTGAATCCCTTTATCTCTGAAATAAATTTAACGGAAGCAAATTGCATCAAAATATCACTTGGTTCCGATTTATCTGTATTCGCTCTTTATAGACCTCCATGCTTTAAAAATTTTACACCTTTCCTAAATTCTCTACAAAAACTTCTGAATGATAACATAAACACCCAACAACTCATCTTAACGGGAGATCTGAACATAAACATTCTGAATTGCAATCCTAAAACTAACGAATATCTTAGTCTTTTAAGTCGTTATGGCCTTAAATCAACTATTAATTCTACCACAAGAACCTCCCTTGAGTCCAATTCTTGCATTGATCATATTTTTGCTAAAACCAAGAAAATAACCATCTCATCCATTATTCACACAACGGTCACCGATCACTACACTACTTCACTCGGCATTAGATCGAACATCGAAAATAAAACGAAAATGCCTACAAATACCAAATAGACTTCAAATCACTTAGGGCAGAAATAAGCCACGAATCCTGGACTACAACACTAAAAGAAAAGACCCGAACAAAGCTCTAAATGCTTTCCTAATAACTATTGAAAAGTATACTAACAAGCACACTACAATAAAAACACACAAAAACAAAGCTCACAAAGCATTGCAAATTAAACCATGGATCACAGCAGGGCTAGTAAAGAGTATTCACAAACGAAACACAATGCACATGAGAGTAAATAAAAACCCATATGACTGTAAACTTAATCATGACTACTTATTATATAGAAATCTATGTAACAAATTAATTAAGCAGGCTAAATTCAAATTTTACAGGAACGAAATTGAAAATGCCAGAACGGATCCAACGGATCCGGGCCCGGACAAAATCTCAAACCAAATTCTGATTGATCTGCGAGAATTTATTGTTATACCTCTCCTACGCATATTCAATCAAAGCTTCCGCCAAGGGATTGTCCCAGATAAACTAAAAATTGCCATTATAACTCCAATTCACAAGTCAGGGGACAAAACTCTAATTTCTAACTACAGACCTATCTCACTATTAAATTCATTATCGAATGTTTTGGAAAAAGCAATGAAAAGCTATCTCGATAAACACAACTTACTCTCAGATTGTCAATTCGGTTTTCGAGCTAAAATGAGCACAGAACAGGCTATATCCGAATTAACTAATTAGGTACATTGTAAAAAATACAGATGAAGGATCCAAAGTCATCGGAGTTTTTAAAGATCTGGCTAAGGCTTTTGATAGTATCTCTCATGACATTCTGTACGAAAAACTTAAAAATAATGGTATCAACGGACCGCCGCTCGAATGGTTTATTAGCTATGCTAAAAATAGAAAACAAATAGTAGAACTTAATAAATGCCACAGTGATCCGGAAGAAATCAAGTATGGCGTCCCTTAAGGTAGTGTACTTGGTCCCCTTCTATTTCTCATTTACATTAATGAACTTACCGATATTAAAATGGAATCTATCGACTACAAGGTAATCAGTTACGCAGATGACACGGTAATTCTATTCAAAGCTCCGAGTTGGGAAAAGGCCTTCAAAAGTGCGGAAACTGGTATGTTAGAAATAAAAAATTGGCAAAAATCTACTTACCTTAAACATCACCAAAACAAAATACTTAACATTCAGCAAAACCACAACCGGGCAACCAAAAATCTTTCCGCCTTTATACCTACACCCTGATATTACCTCAAATCCCTCAAACCACAACTGCGAAAAAATAGAACACACTGATAATATCAAGTAGGTATCTAGGCTTAACAGTGGACTATAAATTAAACTGGGAACTTCATATAAACTTACTAATTAAAAAAATCCGTAAACTATCATTCATTTTTAAAACTATTAGAAAAATTATGTCACTAAAACAACTAAAAAATGTTTACTACGCTCTATGTCAAAGCCTTTTAACTTATGGAATTTCTGCTTGGGGGGAGCTGCCGACAAGTACATTAAACCGCTTAACACAACTCATAAAACATTAATTAGGATCATGTTCAAAAAAACCTTATCTTCACCCAACGGAAAACATACTTATTACTAATAACATACTAGATATCAGGAAGCTGTTCATTAAAAAGATCATACAAATAAACTGCATAAAATCCTCACCATGCCACATAACTCACCCAAAAAACACAAGAGCTAAATCGTGTAATCTACTTCTAGTGCCTAAAACTAAATCAACTTTTGCCCAAAAGCACGAATCTTACCTCGCACCTCACATTTTCAACACCTTCCTAAAAGAAACCACCTATTGTACCACTAAAAACAACATAAACTGGTTATACAAACATTTCAATACATGGTTACTACACAAAAAAGGGCAAGCATCACCAAGTTATTAGTAATCTCATCTTAGTCTTTAATCCTCACTCTTTATTTAGATATATGTGTTGGTTACTTTATAAGGTTATCTCTCTCTCTCTCAGGTTATGTGGGTCCTAGCGATCCGTAATGTAGGAAGGTTCTGCTTTTTTTGTTCCAGAATAAAAAAAGAACAAGAATGTTTGGGAATAAACGAAAACAGGTTTCTACTTGTGAGGTTAAATTGGTAAATAATTTTATAAAGAACATAACAATGTTGCCCTTTTGAGGGGCCGGGTTTCACATCCCCAAAAACATAACAGATTCTGAAACATAACAGATTCATAACAGATTTGACAGGAATATAATTAAGCAGAAAGAAATATCGTACCTGCGGACCATGGATCTTTATCTAATTCTACACTGACACGAACTCTTAATTTACTTGAATATAGCGCGTTGATGAACCGCGGGCCATATTCTCTCGCAATCTCCAGGATGGGAACCAGGAAAGACCCCCAGGAAGGCCAGAGAATGAGGACTCCCCGCTAGGGAGTAGTATCCAAGATCAGCACCAGTGCTCCGGTTGAGCCCACCGGATGAAACACGATTTCCGTCAGCACACCTCATCAGGAAATGAACGCCGAGTAACCATCCGTCACAAATATGAGCAGCAATGACCGTACCAGGTCATAAGGACTCTCCCTCGCAAAGCTTTTCAATATGCCAGTCGCGATTATGTAGGTAATTTACAATACCGTTATTTCGCGGATAAATATCGGTCCCAATGGCGGCGACCAATCACATTAGAAACAGCGTTCCGATCACATCAGAAAGAAGCGTTTGCAAAATGTACATCGCCCGGCTCGCGATTAAAATCGTTTAAAACAATTTGTAACGAAGAGATTATCCCATTTTTAAATCCAAAACTATCACTAAAGTGACAAGTCGAATCAACACCGGCTTCCCGTACGGTGCGAATTCAAAAAGTAAAAACCAGAGAGAAAAAAAAAGTGTTGCCAATCCATTCCGTGCTGTTCAAATTATCAGGTTAGTGGTCAGGTAAATAATTATATCACAAATTGATAATTATTTACGTGACAATTCCCCCCTTCTCACGAAAATGTTTGGCCCCAAACATGAAATCCACGGTTCCGATGTAAAAAAAAAATAAACAAATAAAAAAATAAAGGTACACTAACTAACTAACTAACTAGAAGATAGGTCCATCAGGTATCTAGAAATTTTACAACAAGTAACCATTAGCAATCATAAACAATAAATCATATAAATCTAGATAGATTGAAAGAACAATGAGAATAGGATGGTACGAGAATAAGGAGTCTACAACACCTTCAGCAACGATGGAGCTGGGTGCTGGCATTACTGGCTGAAGTCCAGACCTGTTATTCTCATGACATCCTAACATCGGGAACATCTTAAAAATAAAGAACACAATCAATGAAAAGAAAAAAAATTATGCACAAAGCATCACTTTTCCTTCAGCAGGAAATTTTGCCATTAAAAAAGAGGCTTCACTTTAGGGTGGTCAACCATCCCTCACTTCACTGAATTTAGGCTATTTATTAATAGCGAAAAGGTAACTATTCTATCTACCTAGGTCCAACAGGTCTAATAGGTTAACATAGAATTTTATTCAACAAAATACAGAACAGACATTAAACCTAGAATGAGGAATATCTTTCACAGATATTTAACTTAGTTTAATTAAGTTTAAAAAAAAGATTTATAACAATGTAGAACCATAAGTATATGAGTAGTACTTGTGTATTAATGAATTAGTTAGACCAAGATTGCAAAACTTGTCTACTAAAAGTGGTTAGATTAGGGTTTACATTTTTTAGAAATACCTATCCGTACAGGTGGTTACAATAGGGTTTACATAATAAGAAATACCTATGTTTCAAAATTAAAAAATTAGATCAGGTTTTACAATACCAAAGATATACCTGTCTACAAGTGGTAACAATGAGTATCAGTAGGAACACAAAGACAAGCGAAACAGAATCTAGAATGTTTAGCTGAATGCATAGGGATTACAATTTAACAAAAAAAACCTAGCTAATAGTAGTGAACCACTATGAAAAAATATATAGAGTACAAGCCATTTTAATAACTAAAACAGTGTACATAGTTTGCACAAGAAAAAGACTGAGATCACACCGTAGACGGAGATCCTTCAAAATATTACTTCAAAAGTAAGCAAAAGGCAAAATTTCTTGAACAGACAATATGTATTGGTGATCGAATATATTGTGATAATCGACACTATCTAAATTGGTGATCAATCAAAACATTTGAATGACACTAGGTACAAAATTGTGTAGAGAAACACTGGTGTTTCAGCAGTAAGACTAATATAAATATTTTACTTATGACTATAAGCTATACAAAAATACGCTCTCCTGTGCTAGAGGTAGAGTATTATATATTCCATGCTGGAATTACTTAATAGGAAAGTATGCCGAAGCAGTACTACCTTTGTTAGAAAGACATAATAATGTTTTTAATAAACTATGACTTAATATTATTCACTTTAAGGAAAGCTAAACCAAACTTAATTGTAACAAATACTAGCTAAATATAATCTATTTATTATATAATATAATCTATTTATGAAAATATACACATTTTGTATACCAGAAAGTTGCTCAAATCTCTGCTACACAAAGAACTACACTTAAGAATATATTTTGTTCTCTAGTTCCTTGGAGGATCTTTGGTTATAAGGCATGTCGGAGGGACGACAAAATGGAAAGAAAGCTCCACTGAACTAGAGAAAAAATGGATTTAGATTTAAAAGTAGGGAACATTACAAAATATCCGTTAACTGACGGAGTAGAGATGCGATACCAATGTGTGTGCGTGTGTGCATTGCAGTGATAATACTGACAGAAATAATATAGACAGGGTGTCTACTAAAAAAAACGAGAAATACTCATATCCAATCTAATTATATATATCACTTGAAAAAAAAATAAGTCATGTGAAGGAGAGAGAAAAAAAATAATGACTTAAGGTTTGGGCGCCACTGATCACATAGATCAGAGGAAACGACATTCATTACAAACATCGCTTCCTAAAAAAAATATATTATGAGATAGTAAGAATGAGGAAATTTTGTGAATTTTTTTTTTATCAAAAGCTGAGTTTATTGGATGTATAGGGCAAAACAAAAATGAACTGGTCTTTCCAATAGCTCGATAGGTATAGAAAAATTACAGGCGAGGTTATGTATAATGAGACTTGATTCGAGAATTCAGTAGTAATGTGATATGCAACCATAACTCGTTTTAAAGAAAAGGAGTAATATGATTGGATGCGTGCTGTTGGGATTGTAAAAAAAAAACACAAATCGACAATTCCCGAACGAACTCGCGACATTACACGGTGGAACACAAAAAAAATAGGATTAGGAAGGGTGGCGGGGCCGTATACTCCCATAATCCAAAAAAAATGATGTCTTAACTTGGGTGTTATAAAATGAATCTTGCGGTACTTAAAGCACGGCAGGAAACACAAGAACCCAAGTTAAACAGCATCAATGTCCACACCAAAAAAAAAAAATTTTTCAAAAAAGAAAAAATTATGAATTCTCTAAGTCCACAAAACTGCAAAAATATAATGCCTGTAATTATATAAAATTTAACAAACCTATGAATATGTCACGATTGACAATAAAAGTGTTCAATTTATTCAAAACAATTTCCATAATTGTTGTTAAAATGCCCTCAAAATAGTAATAACGCATCTTTGTTATTGTTGACAAAAGTTGTTGTCGCTGCAAAAAGACAAATAAAATAATATAATATGAATTAAATTCGTAAAATTTTTATTGCACTAAGTACCGGACACCGTAGGTTCTGGAGTAATATTAACGTCAGAAAGCATCTGAATCCTTTCCTCTTTTGAGGCCCCGTTGATGTTAGACAACGTCATTTTGTAAAATGGAATTTATTTATGAAACAAAACGAAGAAAATATTCCAAATGATTCCATATAAAATAGTTAATATTTATGAAATAAACCGAATAACACTATATTAAGTCCGGAAAATTGTTTATAAAGTTATTACGATAACACAATCGAAGTATAATAGAATACCGTTTGACATCTGACACATGTCAACAAAAATCGCTATCAGCTGATCTGTAATAACAACTGACATAACCATAGACAAACTTGCCAGCCTACAAAAATGTCCCAAAAATATTATCCGAAAAAAAAAAGAACGAAGCTGTTCTAGTAGGTATATTTATGTTTACGTTACACAAAATTTGAGAGCGAACGAAGCTCAACCGGAAACCAATACAATTTAAAGCAAAGCAAAAAAAATGACATAATAATATGCACAAAATTTCAAACTACCGCGAAATATTTCATATAATCCATTATGACGCATCTACACACACACACTGGTACCATTATAACAGTATGAAGATATTAATGAATAATACATATCCAACCTTGAAAATTCGGAAAAAGAAGCAGAAACTCAAAACATAACAGACCGTTAGAATATACGGGCACCAAAAGCAGAATATTCAACTTAAAACGTTGGAGCGCCAAATATAAGGTTATCTCTCTCTCTCTCAGGTTATGTGGGTCCTAGCGATCCGTAATGTAGGAAGGTTCTGCTTTTTTTGTTCCAGAATAAAAAAAGAACAAGAATGTTTGGGAATAAACGAAAACAGGTTTCTACTTGTGAGGTTAAATTGGTAAATAATTTTATAAAGAACATAACAATGTTGCCCTTTTGAGGGGCCGGGTTTCACATCCCCAAAAACATAACAGATTCTGAAACATAACAGATTCATAACAGATTTGACAGGAATATAATTAAGCAGAAAGAAATATCGTACCTGCGGACCATGGATCTTTATCTAATTCTACACTGACACGAACTCTTAATTTACTTGAATATAGCGCGTTGATGAACCGCGGGCCATATTCTCTCGCAATCTCCAGGATGGGAACCAGGAAAGACCCCCAGGAAGGCCAGAGAATGAGGACTCCCCGCTAGGGAGTAGTATCCAAGATCAGCACCAGTGCTCCGGTTGAGCCCACCGGATGAAACACGATTTCCGTCAGCACACCTCATCAGGAAATGAACGCCGAGTAACCATCCGTCACAAATATGAGCAGCAATGACCGTACCAGGTCATAAGGACTCTCCCTCGCAAAGCTTTTCAATATGCCAGTCGCGATTATGTAGGTAATTTACAATACCGTTATTTCGCGGATAAATATCGGTCCCAATGGCGGCGACCAATCACATTAGAAACAGCGTTCCGATCACATCAGAAAGAAGCGTTTGCAAAATGTACATCGCCCGGCTCGCGATTAAAATCGTTTAAAACAATTTGTAACGAAGAGATTATCCCATTTTTAAATCCAAAACTATCACTAAAGTGACAAGTCGAATCAACACCGGCTTCCCGTACGGTGCGAATTCAAAAAGTAAAAACCAGAGAGAAAAAAAAAGTGTTGCCAATCCATTCCGTGCTGTTCAAATTATCAGGTTAGTGGTCAGGTAAATAATTATATCACAAATTGATAATTATTTACGTGACAACTTATAGAAATTTTATCTTAATTATAGATACTGCTTTTGTTTTTACGAATGCTTATATATTATTATTACCTCATATGTATATTATTTTGTTGAAATCTTATAGTTCTCGATTTAGACGCTAGCATTACTATGTGTATTCATTTTGTTGATATTTAATAGTTCTAGATTTAGATGCTAGCATTACCATGTGTATCTGATGAATTTTTGGTTTTATGGAAATATGTTAATTCCTTGATAAAAACTGTATTTCTACTCCCAATAATTCTTATTTGATTATATGTATATATGTTTTTGTAATCTTCTCCATAATGTATTGGTGAATAACCGTTTTACGGAGAACATGAAAAATAAATAAATAAATGTTTTAATGTGTATCTATGTGTTCGATTATGTACACGTATGCGAATACCTGTGTGTATGTATGTGCGCATATGCGTGTATGTACTTATATGTGTGTATGTATGTACATAGGGAACGTACCCATACTACGTGACACGTTTAGGGGGGGGGTCTTCAAAATGTCACGCTCCATACAAATGAGCGGCGGGTTGCCTTGGATTTTGGTCACCGGGGGGGGGGGGGGGGGTTAAAAATTGCAAAAAGTTGGTCACGTAGTATGGGTACGTTCCCATATATGTAAATGTATGTGTGTGTAAGTTTATGTATATATTAATTTGTACCCGCCTCGGAACAGACTTAGTCTAGTGAGGCGGGCTACTAACTTGTTTGTATAAGATATTATTATTACTATAAACGCCCGGGTTGCCAGCATTATAAAAAATAAAAAAAATGCAAAATTATCGTGGTGCCTGTCTAGAACAGTTTGTAGAAATATTATTTGGAATTATAGATTGGAATTCATTTTTAGTCATTTCCCCCGTTGCTGAAGATCGAGACCACACAGCAAATTTCCCTTTTGAACCAAAAGCCTCCACTCCTTACGGTTCTGAGCAACATGGAAAGCATATGACAACTCCTATGATGGAGAGAATTCAGAAGAAAATGGTGAAATTTCTCTACATGAGGGAGTATAGCTACTACCCGTGGCTCTATCATACCGACTTTCTTTTAGGTGTACTGGGAGTGAAACTTCTACGGGTCTGAAGGGATGTACACATTTCTTCAGACTGATTCGTGGATGGTTTGAAAAATCGGCTATCATGGAGAGTATCCATTTTTATGGTTCCGATAGTTAAATCCGTCACCGACAGCACAGACTGTTCTATTTCCCAGCCTGCAGGACTAACTTGCCAATGGACGTGCCGGTGGGGAGGGCGATCTTGCTGTTGAATAGAATCATTTCGAATATAGATATATTTAGCATCAATGAAGCTCCATTTAAAAGGCACGCTTTGTTGCTACTAGTGTTATAGTTGATACCCAATGTTCATGCGTTTGTATTTATTCTAAAATGTACAATTTTGTAATGTTTTTAACAATTACGTAAAAATATTAATAAATTGGCCATGTTGAATTGAAATACTAACCTTAATATGCTTTGGCAGTCCGCATTTACTTTTTGGCACTAAATGGGAGTAAATTAGTTAATGAGGTCTTTAGTCATATTTCAACCCCTTTCGTTTCTTAAAGATCGAACGGAATAAATTGATCGCGTTTTAGATGAATTATATGATTATATGAAGTATACGACTTCTTTCAATTCTAAAAGCTTCGTTAGTTCAATTCGTTCGTTATTAACTCAGTAATTTAGCATAACGAACGACATTATTCAAAAAAATATGTTTACGAATATTCACAGTTAACCAAACTTATCTGATACTACGAAAGCCGCGCTAAAGTGAATCAATCTTCGGTCGGAATATCTGTAAATTATCTTTGAACATGCTCGCAAATATTGATAACTGAAAACTGAAAAATGACGAATTTCGTCAATATCGTATTGATGATATGGAGTTTTATCGATCAACTGTGCTCCACTTCTAGGAGTAATGGGATCATATATGAAAATCTTTTAGTTTTCTCATCTACGGGGTGTGCCAGTTAAGGGCTTTGTTCTCCGAGCGGTTGGGGTATTTCTGGACCAGAGTTCTGGGAGTATTAAGTTACTGTCGTGTGGTGTAAGGTGTGTGGAGGTGGAACTGTTGAGAGTCGAGAGTGGGTCGGCTATTTGAAAACTCATTTCTGCGCAGGGTCTTACAGCATTCGGATCTTGTGGATTCCTTACCGGCCCATGAGGAAATGCATCATTGCTCAAGGAAAATTTTCCCACTATCAATCGCGGTTAGTGAAAACTTTTTTAGCACCGTCGTGATTTGAAACTCGATGAAACGGAAACGAGCGATACTAAAAATAGACAAACTCATACATCTATAGGATTTAGCCTGCGAGAGAATGAGATAGCCATAAAATATTTATTTATTTCACGGGTACTCGGTTCCAATATAATACAATAAATCTATGGTTCCACGCAAGTCTCCTTTGGCCCAGTGGTACAAAGCGCCTGACGAACCTCAGCGGCCAGACATTTAGCTGATCAAGGATCGAATTATACGAACTTTAAAAAATATACATATTTTAATTTTTGTAAAATTAATATCCAATCTTCAAACCACTCCAAAATGAAAGGCAAAAGAAAATACAAAAGAAAGCGATATCCAGCGACTCCGAAGAAGAAAACACAAATACTAGCAAGATGACGAAATGTATGGGAAAACGTGCACTGGAATTTGATGACAAAAATATGGAAAAAATCATCCTTCACAATGATAAAAAAGTGCTTCGTAGTCTCCCCACTGTTTCTACTTTAGTTTTTTGAAGATTTTACTTTTACTGCGCGTGAATTGCACACTTTGATGTTTTTTTCTAAATTACGTATCTATGTGCAGTGAACTCTCATAAAAAAATATAAGAAAATAAGAAACACTCTAATTATAATTTTACCAATAAAAATCTAACCCTCTGAATGATACTCGTACTGCCCAAAAGCGAATCCGAAATGAATCGCAATTCCCATAGGTGCGTTATGAATATCCGCACTTATGGGACCTTCCATCATTTCCAAGTGGCGCCACAGCGGTAAACCTGCAAATCTGGAAACTATTAGCTGCTGGAGTGCGCAGCACCTATGAGCATGTTATAAATTATTTAGCCACAGACGTTTTAAGAGGAATATAAATTTTAAAATCGAGCGTCTTTTTGCACGAGGCTGTAAGCGAAAAAGTGGTTTTTATTTATTTTGTGCATAATTTTATAAGAACGAAAAAAGTTAGAACATAGAAAACCTCAAAAATAGTCTTAGCCATAAAGGAGTATTTTTAAAAAATTGTTTCTTGTATTACTCATAGTTAAGTCATGAAAAAACATTTTTTTTGTGGTTTACGCTTATATTTTTTGTTACGTAAATAATAATTTTATTGTAATATAAATACATAGAAAAACTAGTAAAAGCTTCGATTTATCCGTAGCATATTTTTTATGTTCATACTGTAAACCGATTCGTCGTAAAGATTAATCAAAATAGTATCTAAATAGGATTTCACGTATATATTCATCTTAATGCATCGCCGAATTGTTTCATAGTGGCACCCCCTTTTGGGGAATATTATGAGCCTGAAGGAACAGGGAGGTCGGGAATTGCTAATTCATTCAAACATAGACAATCAGACATAAGGAAATTCTAGACCTAAACCAATAATACATGAATCTACAAATAATTATTGTAAAAACCAGTATTCTTCCCAACCTTTAATTACCCAAGGAATTTCCTTAATTGAAGGAAAACCTAACAGTGTTATCTGTAGGAAATTATTTGATACCGGGTTTTAACGTCGTCAATGCAGTCACCTAATGATGTTGAAAGTCGCCCAGAAACAAATGGTTCAATTATCTCCTGTTTATCTTAAAGGTAAATTACCTGTAATCGTAGATTACAAAAAACGAATAATTTTTTAATCTTTTTTTCGTCAAAATGCCCAATTTTATCGAGGGCCGGATGTGAGGATATATATGTTTTTATCACAATTCAATGAATTAATGATCTCTAACAATTTTTTTTATGCAGCCATTTTTTTGCTATAATATCATGGCCTAACCGTAATATTTGTACCGTTCACGTGCG
Source organism: Limnephilus marmoratus (assembly GCA_917880885.1). Taxonomy (NCBI): domain Eukaryota; kingdom Metazoa; phylum Arthropoda; class Insecta; order Trichoptera; family Limnephilidae; genus Limnephilus; species Limnephilus marmoratus. Next base: position 1,006,064 of record OU862929.1, on the reverse strand, counting down.
GTAGAAGTGAAACCTTTAGAGAACTAAAGTAGACAAGAGTGGGGAGGCAACGAAGCACTTTTTTGCAAGAGAATGAGATAGTATAATCGGTCTCCTCTTTGTGCGGTGCATCGTACCCTCTCCACTTTTGTCTACTTTAGTTTTCTGAGGGCTTCACTTCTACCGCGTGTGAATTGCACACTCTTTTTTCGTTTAAGAGTCGGTAATATTGTCTTCAATGATTTTATAATTTTGTTTTTTTTTTCCGCGCCATCTTGTATATAGTCTTGCTAGCTTCACTTGCTTGCCCAATGTCCGCTCCTCGCGCCCTTATCGCCTAATAGTCTAAGATCCCTAGAACAACGACCTTCACCGAGATGTTTATTTGATGAAACGTATTTAATATTTAATTTAATATGTCAATAAATATATTGCATATGGGTTGCCTAACAAATTTTAGTCCAGGGTATGATTAATTAATAATTTTAAAATTATTTTTTTTTAAACATTGCACCGGTTTGCTTATTAGACAAATTCTATACCAATCGAAAGTATGAAGCCCATAGAATATGCAAACGTTAGGTTGCCTATTATTTTCCGGTCACAACTCTCGGGTAGCCAGGTATAAACAGGTAATCGATATTAGCATTTTGCACCGGTCTGCTTATTTAATTAAAATTAAATTAAATTAAAGGTTATTTCATTATGAACACGGTGGTATAGGGTTGCCTTCGAAAAATCAGTCCCGAATTCCGGTTGTCGAATGTTGAAAAGTAAAATATTGCTGCGAGTGAATGTGTGCGCACGCTATTTGTTCTTGAAAATGAAAAGGATAGCGATAGACTCGTATATGCTGTGCATCATTTTGGAGTAGTTTATTATTAAAATAGAGGAATAGTTATTAATTTTTTTTTTTAATCAATTAATTATTTATGTGTGTATATTTTTTAAGTGACACTAAAATATATATACATCTTTAGCAAAAAAAAGGTTATAGAAATACATATATAATACTAATTTTGCAAATTTTATCTTTATTATTAGAAGGTAAATAAAAAAACAACAATTAAAAAAATACTTCTGTTTATTGCTAAAAATTATAAATATATATTTTTTAATTATTCAGATTCTGAGTCATCGGACGTATAACTATGATCTCCAACTTCTGAACCTTCTTCGTCATCACTCTCCGTTTCAGTTCTTTCGACAATGTCTTCTATCTTTAAAGGTGTATGATCCCCAATGAATCCTACTGGTTTTAAATATTCATCTAAGAACCAACCGCAGTTCTCAGGCTGAAGTTTCACGCATATTGGATCCGTTGCATTAAGCCACATGGAATTTACGAAAATAGTTCGTAAAATTTTCTGAATTAATGATATCCAACATGGTGGTATGGAGTTGGAGTCGAAGCCTTTTATTTTTTTTTAAAAGTGCTCGCTGTCTTCTTTAGCAGAGTAATTTTTCATAAAAATGCGATATCTCGCATCATTCACGTTGGTGCAGTTCTTGATACCAAACATACTAGCCGTAAATTCTTGAACGGTCTTCATTTTTTCATCAATGAAAATATCAGCAGCATCTGTTAATAGCGGTTTCGGTTTCGGTGGAAAGTTCTGTTTTGGTTGGACACTTAATGATAAATAATTCATATCAATATTGATGGGTTATTTAAACCTCTTGAAATATTATTGGACTGTTCTGTAATAGTAGTCTGTAAGTATACCTACCAAAAAATATATATATTTCAGGTTAATGATGCTTGGAGTAGAATAGCAGATAATATGAATATTCCACTAACTGAATTTAAAAAAAAGAGTCAAGAGACAGATTTATTGAGTCGTATTTTAACGGTTATAAAGAATTCTGCAATCAGACTTTGATCGGAAAAAATGGGAAAACTGCTCAATTTTATTACCAGTACTGTGAGTTAATTAATTTATACCATCGGTTTTCCAGAAGTATCCGCACCAGTAACTTTGAACTATACGTGGACTCAATTTTCAACATGTCTGATATATTTGTTGCGTTAAACCAGCCCAATTATGCCAGATGGTCCTTGTTATATTTGAGGAATTTAATCAATTTGTATACTAATAATTCATCTTTGGTAGCTGAATTTCGTTGAGGCGCCTTTGGAATTAGACGAACTGCAGCAAATTTTGCTCGATCACCGGTTGACTTGACGCTAGAGCAGACCATCAATGCTGATGCTAGCAATCAATTGGCTGATAATCTTACTGCAGACTCAATATCTGCACGTCAAAGATGGGCGCTCAGTCACAGCATGAGGACGAAGATATTAACATCTATCAAACAAAATATCGAATTAACGAAAAAAGATGATACTTCGCACTCATTGCAGCAAAGTAAAATTAAGAAAGATAAAAAAATCTTAACAGTATCATTGAAGCAATAAAATGTACGATGAATCCATTTGATGACACTATTGACAAAGATACATTATTCAACATTTCAACGGGTAAAGCTGCATCTAAAGAAGTTGCTGATTTCCTGCTGAACGTGAAAACAGCAGGCTATCAACAAAAATTAAATTTTATCTCGGAATGCTCTTCAACTCCCGCAAGATTCGATAAACCAATAAAACGAAACAAAATCTGCAATTTTGCTTCTCAATGTATGACTAAAGTCTTGAGTACCAATACAAGAACAAGAAAGTATTATTGAAAATGGAACGAGACGTATTTGGGCAACTTTTGGCAATTAGTCTAAACAAAAAAATTAATCTCGAATTTTGCTTGACTTTTCCATTAGCTCCATTGCCTCCTGCTCTTTTTTCATGTACTGGGGAGATGCTAAAAACTTCAAAATCAACGTTAGCAAAGATTTTGAAATCCACAACTGAAATGGTTGAGCCACCACCTATCAACGTTGAAATAATAGATGGTTTTTATTTCATGCACCTAATCGGATCTTCTATAGCTCAAACTTTTGATAAAATTGCCGAGTCAATACTCATAAAAATATGTTCAACAAACGCAACAGAAATACATTTAATTTTTGATCGTTACTTATCACCGTCAATCAAAGATTCCGAACGTGAAAGCAGAAAAGAATTCGATATTCCGTACAAAATTTCGGGACCTCAACAAACTAGACCAAAAATTTTTTTGCAAAGCCTTAAAAATTATCGTTTTAAAGAGGCTCTGGTGCTGTTTCTGGCTGATTATTGGGAAAACGACAATTTGGTAACAATAATCCCAAACAAAAAAATCATTTTAAACGTCGACCATCACTGCTACCCTTATAAAGTTCAGGAAAATTCCGTAAAAAAACTGAAGAAACTAATTATGAATGTCATCACGAAGAGGCAGATACAAGGATTATTTTTTAATGCTTCTAAAGCGGAACCAGGCTCAAGAATTTTAATTAAAGCCTGTGATACTGACGTTTTGATTATTTTGTTAGGAAATATGCACAAACTTATCAAATCAGAATTTTGGCTTGCCAGTTCAGCAACTAGAAAGACTAATAATCAAACTGTTGATTGCATTAATTGCACCGATTTAGCGTTGAAGTTAGGAATCAAATTATGCCAAAGTCTTCCCGCCTTCCATGCATTTACAGGTTGCGATTACACGGCAGCATTTTATAATAAAGGAAAAGTAAAACCTTTTCAGCTATTTTCAAAAAATTAAAAATATCAAACAGTTTTTGCATCATTAACAGATGCTGCTGATATTTTCATTGATGAAAAAATGAAGACCGTTCAAGAATTTACGGCTAGTATGTTTGGTATCAAGAACTGCACCAACGTGAATGATGCGAGATATCGCATTTTTATGAAAAATTACTCTGCTAAAGAAGACAGCGAGCACTTTTAAAAAAAAATAAAAGGCTTCGACTCCAACTCCATACCACCATGTTGGATATCATTAATTCAGAAAATTTTACGAACTATTTTCGTAAATTCCATGTGGCTTAATGCAACGGATCCAATATGCGTGAAACTTCAGCCTGAGAACTGCGGTTGGTTCTTAGATGAATATTTAAAACCAGTAGGATTCATTGGGGATCATACACCTTTAAAGATAGAAGACATTGTCGAAAGAACTGAAACGGAGAGTGATGACGAAGAAGGTTCAGAAGTTGGAGATCATAGTTATACGTCCGATGACTCAGAATCTGAATAATTAAAAAATATATATTTATAATTTTTAGCAATAAACAGAAGTATTTTTTTAATTGTGGTTTTTTATTTACCTTCTAATAATAAAGATAAAATTTGCAAAATTAGTATTATATATGTATTTCTATAACCTTTTTTTTGCTAAAGATGTATATATATTTTAGTGTCACTTAAAAAATATACACACATAAATAATTAATTGATTAAAAAAAAAATTAATAACTATTCCTCTATTTTAATAATAAACTACTCCAAAATGATGCACAGCATATACGAGTCTATCGCTATCCTTTTCATTTTCAAGAACAAATAGCGTGCGCACACATTCACTCGCAGCAATATTTTACTTTTCAACATTCGACAACCGGAATTCGGGACTGATTTTTCGAAGGCAACCCTATACCACCGTGTTCATAATGAAATAACCTTTAATTTAATTTAATTTTAATTAAATAAGCAGACCGGTGCAAAATGCTAATATCGATTACCTGTTTATACCTGGCTACCCGAGAGTTGTGACCGGAAAATAATAGGCAACCTAACGTTTGCATATTCTATGGGCTTCATACTTTCGATTGGTATAGAATTTGTCTAATAAGCAAACCGGTGCAATGTTTAAAAAAAAATAATTTTAAAATTATTAATTAATCATACCCTGGACTAAAATTTGTTAGGCAACCCATATGCAATATATTTATTGACATATTAAATTAAATATTAAATACGTTTCATCAAATAAACATCTCGGTGAAGGTCGTTGTTCTAGGGATCCTATACTATAAGAAAACACTTGATTGCGACAACACGGCATAGTTAAGTACCTACCAGCGATTACATTCTGAGATATGGCCCATGAGTAGGTACTGAATACAAGACTGGGTAGGTACCAACCACCCAATACAATTTTCTCACTTTAATACCGGTCTTGGCTTATCGCAATCCCTATGATTCGTCGCGCCACGTTTCGAGGTTTTCCGAATCAGAACAGAACTACCAACCATAGAGAACTATATTTGAATTTCGATCTATTGCATTTCAAGAAAAATTATTCATAAACCAGTGTTGCTAGTATGGAATATTATAAGGAAGGTTTTCCCTTATAATTTGAAGAAAAATGAGGAAATCTGTACATGCCCTTGTCTTAACATTTTGGTTGAATTATTTAGGCGCAATTAGTTGCCGAGACGCTGTATTTGTCTTCTTGATTACTAATTTTACAGGCGTCAGGTGAGAATGTTGTCCATGTTCTAATAGGCTAACTTTACACTCGTAGGTACGACTTTTGTAAATTTTTGACAAGTTACTCACAGGAGCGCTTAATTGGTAATTGATGTTCACGGAAGTTCAACTTCAGTAAGTACCTACTCATAGCGACGATAGCGACAGTTTAGATCTGTAAATTTATTTGTGATAAGATGGCTTCATATCAACAACGATTTTCTGCGTCAAAATTCCGCGATTTTGTCAAAAATGACGAAAAGGCCCAAATAAAGTTATGAAGGCGGAAATTAATTAAGCTCTTTAATTCTATACGAATGACAGCTACCTGACAGCTGACAGCAACAAACTTAGAATTCAAATACGTAGGTAATGTTATAAACAGAAATTAGAAAGGATTGGATCGGTATTTAGATCGATTTATTAGAAGGATGGTCATTTTCATAAAGCTTTTGTCCAACTGAAAAAAAAGAAATAAACTGTCTTTTAATTTTTGACATTCCGCATCGGCGCATTTTGGTACCATTTCTTACGGTAAGCGTCTCAACTTATCAAACTGATTCGATAAGCTCTGAGAAGACTGGAAGTTCGCGCGGACGCGATTTTTTTTAAATTATTTTTATTTTCAAATTAATAAATAACGTTGTATTAACCACTTAATTATTTACAAAAACCGACATGTTTCGTCAGCAAAGCTGACTTCCTCAGGGTTTTGACAGAACTAATTTTAAAAAATAGACATAAATAGGTAATAGAGAAAAATAATAGACATAAACAATAATAAAATTTGAAAGAAAATAATGTGTAAGGGACGAGGGGCAATATAGAACAATTAATTTTTTTTTATTTTTTATTTATTTATTTATTTTTTTATTTTATTTGGAAAACCAACAGTTACATTATTTACTTAGGTGTATTTACATGTGTATATGTTATTGAACCAATAATAAGTTTTCACTGGTGTGTATTAATTAGAGAGATTAAAAAGTTATAAAAGTTATAATAGCTTTTGGGATGGGATGGTGGGCTGGAGGGGAAGGGGACGGATCTAATCTGGGAGTGAATAAGTTATTTGTATAGAAGTATAATAGTTTGTATATGTTTAGAAGTTATTTATTGTTTATTTTTTTTAGAATTTGGGGTTCTGTGTTGAATAAGTCGAATTCATTGTATGAATTGTTAAAAAAGTGTGAAGCGCGGTTAATGAATGTGTTTTGTTTAGAGTTAGTGTTGCATCGAGGAGTGTTAAGTGTGTGATTTAGTCTAGTTTGTCTGGTGCAGTGGCGTAGCGTGGGTTTTGGCCGCCCGGGGCGGAGGAAAATTTTGCCGCCCCCCCCTCCCTCTAGTATCCTATTTTTATGCTGATTTTTATAATCCCATGTGCTTAGTTTTATTCCAATAAAATCATACTTACAAATTCTACTACAAATTTATATACAACTGCTCTCAGAAATCGAGAATTGTATGCCTGTAATAGAATTCCGCATTTTCATCACGCATACGCATACGTATGGAATGCAACTCAAATGCAAAGCTTCACTCGGTACACGATGAATCGGCAATTGATTGTTATATTGATAACACGAAACTGGTTATAATTAAACACAATACGCGGTGTATCTAAACTATAATCAGAACATAAAAATGGTTTTTCTTTGACTCTGACATTGACACTTACATTCTGAACACAAAACTGGATTTAATTAAATCTGTATGTGGTGAATTAAAACTACACTCAGACCATGAAAATTCATAAATTCTGCCAGCACTTACATTCTGAACACAAAACTGGTTTTAATTAAATCTGTATGCGGTGAATTAAAACTAAACTCAGAACATCGGGGCGGAGGAAAATTTCGCCGCCCACTTATTAGGGTACTTGAAGTGGCGGGGGGGGGGGGGGGGGTTGTATATGGAAATCCCATTTTTTTATTATGACCTATTTATATACGAGCCGGATTTTTTTTAATAATCCCATTTGACGAGTATTCTTTCAACGAAAATCATGTTTATAAAACTCCTTAGTAGATTGATTGATACTGCGTTAGAGTTCCCAAATAATAGTTACACACGCAACAATAAATTTCTCAGAATTTTACATCATTATGTAACTCAAATGTAAAGCTTCACTTAATGCACCATGCATCTGCAACTCGTTATTTAATGTATCGTTGTATTCTGAACACAAAACCAATTTGTGAGCAGTGAATTAAAACTACACTCAGAACATGAAAATGGTTTTTCTTTGATTCTGGCACTAAATAAATAGTCTGCAACTCGAATTTTATAACTGCACATCGAAAAACAGGATGTTTTCTTTCGAAATGTGTCAGCAGATGAATCCAACTGGAATTTGACATTCTTTATTGGTTAAAATTAAATCTCTACCTTGCGAATTAAAACTACACTCGGAACATGAAAATGGTTTTTCTTTGATTCTGGCAGCACATACATAGTCTGCAAATAGAATTTTATAACTGAACATCAAATAAGAGGATGTTTTCCTTCGAAATGTGTCAACAGATGAATCCACAACTAGAAATTTACATTCTCAACACAAAATTGGTTTGAATAAGTCTGTATGCGGCGAATTAAAAGTACACTCAGAACAAGAACATGGTTTCTCTTTGATTCTGGCAGCACATACATAGTCTGCAACTAGAATTTTATAACTGAACTTCGAATATGGGTAGGCCTGAGGAACAGCCGCTTGGTCTCGACGTCCTTCCGCCCCCCCTCCGACAATCCGACGCTGATCTTTTCCCCAGAGTCTTCAAAAACTTCCTCTTCTTTCCCACATATATTTCTTCGTGGCAAAATCGGTGAGTCGGCTAAAGGGCGCGGACTCCGGGTTTCGTCTGCGGTTGGGCCGATAGCCATACACATTGTCATTGGGACTGCCTGGTGGTTTGTGGAATACCTTCTCTGTATAGATATTTTATTTTTATACCTTTTCTTCTCTCAGTTATTTTTGCAAATACTTGCATTATATTATTACTGTTACTTTTTCGTTATTTATCTTATCCAGGTCTCCTCAACCGGGCGCAGCTCTTATTTTTCTTTATTTACTAACACCTTTATCTGTATATATTTTTCTCTATAGATTTCAGAAGAATCATTCCACGGGCTGCTACTTTTATTTATCTTTTGTATAATGTTAATGTAAGTACTTGCATACTGCTTACTAACCCCGTATGCATGGACATTGGAGGGTCTAGAGTCGTTCAAATAAATGTAGCTTCGTTAAAAAAAAAATAGAGTCTTGACGTGTGCGGTGAAGGAGGAAACCATATGTTTCCTTATAACGCCGTTGGGAAAGTGGTGGGGTCCCCTCCAATGAACTTCGAATAAGATAATGTTTTAGTTTGAATTGTGTCAGCAGATGAATCCTCAGATGGAATTTTACATTCTGAAAACTGCTTTAACCCTTCGAATAATTAGAAAAAAATACGCACAAATTTGCGCACAAAATTTCCGGTTCTTCCCATGCATTTTAAATGTTCCTTTTTATTGCTTTTTTGTATCCTTTTGCAAAAAATAAAATTGTTCGAAAATATAGATAAAATATTTTTTCCGACGTGCTTATTAGAACATTCTTGTTTCTAAATATTAAAATTTTGATTTGAAATGTGAATTGGCTCAAAAATATTCGAATTAAAGTACCTAAAATATAATGAACTTAAAATTTTAAATACTCTTAAAAAAATGTTATAAAACTGTATCTTACCTTTTTATCGCAATCACAAATTTATTTTGAAAATAAATGTAATATAATAATAATTTCAAAAAAATATTTTAAAATTAAACGCGTGGGACAATTTGCGTCTCCTGCGATTAGACGGGTTAAATTAAATCTGTATTTGGCAAATTAAAACTACATTCAGAATATGAAAATGGTTTCTCTTTGATTCTGGCAGCACATACATAGTCTGCAACTAGAATTTTATAACTGCACTTCTAAAAAAATAATGGTCTCTTTCGAAATGTATTCGTTAATATAATCTGAACACAATTCTGATTTTAGTTAAGAGTGAATCTGATTGCGAGTTATCAGTTTTAATTAGTATCACTCTCATAATATGCGTACGGTTTTCCTACGAATTGCGAAATTTGCAGCTTAAAAAAATATAATTTTTGATATTTTTAATAAATTATTAAAAAAAGAGTTGGATTCGTAAACGAAAGTATCGTAGAACATTTTTAAATAATGATTTGAAATGGTTTAATTTTTTCCAAGATAATGTTATTATTTATTGTGAAAATTTGCCGCCCCCCCGCCCCCCCCACGCTACGCCTCTGGTCTGGTGGGCACTCTTAATTGAATTCTTTCAAGTAATTCCGGGCTATCTATCGCAGAGGTGGCTATCTTTTGCAAGAATATTACGTCTGCAGAATTTCTACGATTTTGAAAAACGTGGCTGACTCCACATAACTTAGATGAGGACGATATCCCCGAAAATCAAGGTATCGTAGAAAACGATTTTGTATTTTCTCAATCCTTTCTATGTATGTTGTGTACCTGGGATTCCAGACTTGAGAGGCGTACTCCAGAGAACTGCGTACATACGCAAAGTACAGCATTTTCATAGTGTTTACCTTTTTAAAGTGTTTGCCGGTTCTGAGTATGAAGCCAAGTGCCTTGGAAGCTTTTGCAACTATGGATTCGATATGTCGATCGAAAAGTAATTTCGGGTCTAGCACTACTCCCAGATCTTTGGCCTCCATATTTTTTTAAAGTATTGTGCCGTTAAGGGAATAAACAAAAGAAATGGGATTTTTGTTTCGGGTAAAGCTGATGACGCCGCATTTTTTAACATTTATTTGAAGGTTGTGTTATGTACAGTAGCTATTTAGGCGATTTAAATCTTCTTGTACGCGAGTACAGTCATTGATACTTGTAACAGGAGAGAATATTTTCATGTCGTCTGCGTATAATAACGTTCTGGAGTGGAGAAAACATTTTCCAATGTCATTAATGTGTATGTTGAAGAGCAATGGTCCCAATAATGACCCTTCGGGTACTCCTGACGGTACGGTTACCCAATTCGATTTATAGCCACCGACGATTACTGCTTGGCTGCGATTTTTCAAATACGACGAGAGCCATCTGAGGAGATCTCCGTGTACGCCGATTAGTGAAAGTTTAGTCAACAAGGCATCATGGATTACTAAATCAAAGGCTTTGCTATAGTCTGTATATATTGCATCTACCTGTACGCGCTGGTCCATATTGTCTTGTAAGATTTCGACAAATGCCGTTAGGTTAGTGGTTGTAGATTTTCCTCTCATAAATCCATGTTGATTGTTGTTAAGTGACGATCTCAAGGCTATAAACATCTGGTCGTACACAATTTTTTCGAAAACCTTACTGAAAATGCAGAGCTTTGATATGGGCCTATAATATATTTTTAACATTAGTTCCACACAGGAGGCCCTGAGGAAAATAATTACCCGCAGGGTCTATGTCATCTTTAGGGATACTGTGTAAGGGTGTTTTTAGGAAAGGAAGGAAATGAAGTTCTGGGAAGGAAAAGGGTAAAAAGGGTGGGTAGGAATCTGGGGGACAGTGTGTCCAGGAGTGACGGACATATGAATCCATCTCTCCCACTGTGGTGCAAGACACTTGATAGCGAATTTGATCACCTTTAAAAAACAGTTTATGATTTTCGGATACATTCAGAAATATTCCATTTATTTGGATTTTATTGCAGTCTACACCTCCGCCATAGGTCACCCCAAGTTGTTCGCTACGTTTAGTGACTTACCAGAGGTGCCGGGGTTCATAGGGTGAGGTTTGTCCGGGTCTGAGAGAGAATCGTTGAGGGAGTCCCTTTGTCTCTCTGGGAACATCTCCTTGCACCGCAGTGAGAAGGATGGATTCGTACGTCCGTCACTCCTGGACATACACCCCCAGATTCCTAACCCTTCGTACCCTTTTCCTTCCCAGAACTTACTCCCCTTCCTTTCCTAAAAAAGACCCTCAACACAGCATCCTCAAATATGGCATAGACCCACATCTGTATTCTGGGGATCACTTTTCACAAAAGTTTTCTAATATGTCCCTGATTTGTTCGGTTACCCATAGAATGAGAGGTTGCTCTCAGCTCTCAGCAGATTGGTAAGGCATGATAATAATAACGCCTTTGGGCAGTGGGCACATGGCAGATGGTTGGGTATAAAAACAGCGCAGGGTGAATGTGGGTGGTGCGGGAGGTCGACACTGTGCACTGTGCACTGGTATGGAAAAACTGGATTGACCAAGTTGGACGTGTTTGAAAGCGGGGGTGGGTGACGTTACGTCATGGGCTAATGTCGTGACGAAACGAGAAGTGAATTTGTTAAACATGGCCACACTATCGTTGTGTTCTGCCACTCCCTTCAAAGAGTTTGATTAATTATCGCATACCTACTTAACCCCACGGCCCTCGGAAATATTTTTTCGGAAAATTTTCGCTCTTTTTGAAGTAAAACTTCTTTCCGCACGCTTGACTTGGGGAGTAAGCTGGTGAATGCGTGACGAGAGCGTTACGAAAAGCGTGGCGAACGGTAGTTGATAGGGAGATACAAGTTAGTGAAGATAGAAAGCGAGAGAGTTACGTTTTGTATATAACTGTAGGAGCAAGAGAGAGAGGTGCGAGCACACATTTTCTTTCGCTCTTTATATATCTAAGATACAGTGCAGGCCTATTGTCTGTATCACACTGTAGGAGCAAGAGAGACAGTGTAGATCTCTTCCTATCATGTAGATGGAGCTAAAGAAGTTTTACTTCAGTCGTGTGGTCTAAAGCACACTCGTTTTTTTTACATTAGTTCCAAACGAGAAAAAAAATCCCCCTCCGGACCTATGTCATCGTTGGGGACCCTACGTCATTGTGTGGAGGGCATTTTTAGGAAAAGGAAGAAGAAGTGGCCAGACGCATGTGCCACCAAGATCCATACAAACTTCACCCCTTGAACCTGGGAACCCCTGCTAAGTCGATAAACCTAGCAAATCACTTAGGGTGACCTATGGCAGAAGTGTTGGTTGTCCAATAAATGGTTTCCGGAGCGACACGGTACCCATTCCCGCCTCCTAAATTAAAACGATCAGAAATTTATCTTTAAGTAAATTTAGTTATTTACCATACTTACTAAATGCCCTACTAATAAACGCGTTTTAAATTTTACATTTTGATAAATGATAAAACATCATTAATGTAGGGTAAATCGTTGTTTATCAGTTGTGCAAAATTTTAAACTTGTTTATTAGTAAGGAAAAAAGGAAAAAGCTCAAACTCTTGAAAATCGCGAAATCTGACTTTATTTGTCAAAATTAACACGAAGTACACATTTTAAAAATAGAAATAAAATAATTTTCTGTTAGAATATTTTATACGCAGGTACCTATTTAATGGCTCGTCTAAATTCTTGACACAACTCGTTCAAACTTTGAAAATGAAACTTAATTAAATTAATCAAATCTATTGGCAGCCCAGAAAATAATATATATAGGTAAGTACGAGAATTTGACAGGTAGCAACCAACAGTAATCAATGCATAACCTGTTTATGACCCCAGAAATAATATCCAGAAACTCATTACAAATTACAAATAATTCTTTTGATTCAGGATGTTAAAATCCCAGAAGCTAATGACGAAATGTGGACAAACTGGTCTCTTAATTACAGAACAATCAATAATAATCGCTTCAGGGCTCTTATGCCCTATTATAATACTCCTCTAAGTTCCTATGTACAATGCGCAGGGTCATCAAAAGTAAGCTGTCATGTTAAGTAATATTTCCGACTAAACTTTTACTTTCAAAATTGTTGTTGGAATTACAGACAGTTCATATTTATTAAGATCCATTAACCAGCGGCCGAGAATTCAAATTTAAAATTTGCGATCATACCCTTGCAACTGTACAGAGCGGTTCCGATGAGAAATATTGATTTTTCTTCATTACATAATTTTTAACTAATAATTCAATATCGGTTTGTTTGTTCAAAATTAGTGTGTAATAAATCTGAAATATATTAGTTTGTAAGACCTTAAATAAGTAGACAAACTGAAGTATTTTCCGCACAAAACAGGTACCTACAATTTTTTTTTTAATATATTTTACGTGAACTAAAAAAGAAGCTTTCCTAGATAATTTATTGATTTATTTAACTGTAACATTATATGATTTGAAATGTGTGTTTCATAAAACAACTTTTTTTTCGTTATTTGTTTTTGGGGTGTTATGCCGTGTTGCGCTACCTCCTTCTTTAGCCAACGTTTCGGACATCGTTGCAGTGTCCATCATCAGGGCAGATCCGGTAGATGTGCCGGTGCCATCTACCGGATCTGCCGGATCTGCCCTGATGATGGACACTGCAAAGGAGGTAGCGCAACACGGCATAACACCCCAAAAACAAATAACGAAAATGCTTTTGGCCGTGAAAATCTTAAAACTTATCAAACAATATTTTGTTTAAAAATTTAACAAATCTGCCAAGGACCAACGGTTCAACCTTATTATAATAAAATATATATATTTTTTCAAAATTTAAAACATAACATTACTAGATAAAATAATAATCTTTCGAAATCATTTTTTTTAGGAAAGAGTACGAGAGTAAGAGATAAGAGTAAGAGATTCCTTAAGAATTTGTTTTAAAAATAATATATCGCATTTGTTACATTTAATACACTGGTTGTGTCTGGTTATTTTATTTACTAACAAGAACTACCCCATCTAAAATTATTGTTATTTGCAACAACAATATCAGGATTGAATCATTTAGGTATTCGCTTGTACTTAGAGTGCATGCAGTTGGCAATACTTTCTCAGAAGTAGTAGATAATTAAGAGAGGATTTAGCGCAGAAGGTGTAAATTGAGAAAAAAGTCAATTTGCGATCATTTTCATTTAGTTCCTTGACTGAACACTTTAGCGAAGCGAGGACCTGCTTATTTCATTTATCTTTCGTACATAATGAACAAATCGAATAATTTGATCAAAATCCCATTAATTAGTAACACGTTTATCTGATTGTACCTGACGTTGTTTTTATCTTGGAATTTGAATTCCTCGAAAGAGGTGTCCTCTTCTGTGCAATTACTATAACATAATCTCGATAATACTTTCATTTCAGATAATTTGATAACGTATCGCGTATTTTAATCATACACATTCTAAATTATCACTTATTTTGATGACCCTGTGTAGTAGAATGTTCATAATGTGCTTTACGTGTATGTACTTGATATTTTGTAGAATAATTTGATAAAATGGAGACATATTAGTACATTACACAGTATGGATGTATTAGTGTATGCACATATACGTTATTATAATTATATTATTTCATAATAGGACGACAATCTACAGATGAAAGAACTTCGAAAAGGATACGTTTTATTTAAGGAAGTATATGGATAATAAAAATTATACAGTACTAGTAAAATTGTTTCTCCCTGCGTGTCCTTTCCCATTCATCACGTTCCCTTTCCGCCTCCCCTTCCCCTTCTGCGTTCCTCCTCCACCTTCCCCGCCTTCCCTCTCCCCTCTCCCCTTTCCCCTTTCTTCTCAGAATCCCAATTTATCAAAGACAGAAGAAATAATAATTGAACAACCGATAAACAGGCCCTTCGCCTTGTCGGGACACTATTCTACCAACTGAGCTAATGTGTCTCTATTGGATTCGGTCCAAAGATATATTTTTATTTATTTATTAATTCTTAGTACATTTACGTTACAAAGGTATAATATATTGTCCTCCACACTAGGTGTTCACCTGTGTTGTGGAGGACATTTTTCAGATGTAAATTATAAATTATAAATTGTGAATAGTGAAACAAAAGAGTGTTAATAGCTAATATAAAAAAGAGAAACAATGAAAATCAAAATATAAAATCGACTTCAATTCGACAAAAATTATAAATTAAAAGTTAGAAAGATTGTAGCCAGTTTCTTATGTTTTTTTGTATTCAATAATATTAGTTGTTTTATATTGTATAGGAAGAGAATTGTATAGTTTTATAGCCTGGTATCTGTAATCTGTAGTGTTTTTGTCCAAAGGATGTGTTTGTTTTTGGTATTTGTAGTTGGAGAGCATGTCTTGTTCTAGTATTGCGAGAATTTTGTGAAATGTTAAATGTGGATACGTTCTTGTAAAGGAAAGTTAGTATTTGTTTTGAATGTAATTTTTGAATTTTCAGCACTGGGAATTTTTCGAATATGATTGATGTGGGTGTTAGTATTGGTAACTTAAGTATTACTTTTATTAAGGTTTTCTGAGCTTTAACAATGTATTTTTTACTGGCACAGTCCCAGGCAATAATGCCATTCAAACTAATATTTTAATATCTTTGATTCGGTCATATATGTAACTGCATCATACTTCGACTAAGATCTACTAACATTATCTTCATTTTCTTAATGCAATTTTTTATTGGCTTCTATCTTTATGTAATAAAACATTCAATTTGTAACAACTGTTAAGTATGTATAGTACTGTCAATATAATAGTGCTCCCTCTCTAAACACGAGAATTTCTCAATTAGGGAGGTATTGTTACCACTAATATTATATATTATATATATTTTGGTTAATTGTATATTATATGTATTGGTTAATAAAAAAAAATATAATTAAAAAAAAAATGTATGATTGCAAGATTCACACCCGAATTAAATGTATGATTGCAAGATTCACACCCGAATTAAATGTATGATTGCAAGATTCACACCCGAATTAAATGTATGATTGCAAGATTCACACCCGAATTAAATGCTATCTAGATAGTGTCTAGGAAAAAAATTTATCCATTTTTATTTTTAATATGCGACACCTTTTGACTTGACTGTTTTGATAATGAATTTTTATTTTTAACTTAATAAAATTTTCATTTAATATTCATTTAGCATAAAATATTGATTGAGCATATATCTGAGTCTGATTAAAAGAGGAAAGTGGAACATGAACATAATACTAGGTTCACAAAGAATGAAGGAATGCTTGTTCCAAAATATTATAATAACTACGAACGGCGAACCCTGGAATATAACTTGCCAAAAATATTGAATGCGATCCTACGAATAGATTGAGATATATATGCTGAAACAATAGTTACTAAATAGAGATGGCTTATATTAATTCGGTTCCATGCCAACTCAGAAACACCTCGGAAAGGTCATTAAAAGCTCTGAAAAAATAATTTTAAAATAGCCGGTAACCCTAACCTAACATAACCTATTTAAACATTTTTTTATCATCACTCTTAATGACCTTTCTAAGGTGCTTCTGAGTTGGTTTCATTCTGAGTTGTCCGGTCACCATTAATTCATGTGTGTTAATTGTGACCAGCGGCGGCTCGTGACTTTTTGTGTGCTAGGGTGCTAATATTTAAAAAATGGCATCATGGATGTTGTCGTATGCGATTTTTTTTTTTTTTTTTTTAAATCGGTGTTTTGTATGAAGATTTTTCAGGAAATCGGTGCGGCACACGCGGATTCACGGATTTAAAAAAAAATATAAAAAAATTTTTTCGGTTACAACGCCATTTTTTTTTTTAATTTCAGCACTCTATCACACCCAAAAGTCACGAGCCGCCACTGATTGTGACAATCTGTGTACTTATTGTAATAATATTATGTACCTAAGCATGTACGAGTATGTTTAAATTGTAATTGAAAATTAACACCCTGTTCAAATTGTGGTTTAACGGGATTGTACCTTGACAAACCAATAAAAAAAAATTAAGAAAATTATGCCCTTAAACGCACATTGGTAAAATTTGTGTAAAACACAAAATATCAAAATACACAGTTTGAGGGCAGTCTATAAAGTTCTTCAGTAATTCCACTTCCGCGAAATAAACCATAGAAAAGTATAAGTGGGAATCCAGCATTACAAAAGCGTTACGTTAAATACGAAAATATTAAAATCATCCATTTTAGGGGAGAGAGGCACTTTTTTCCATTTTAGTGCTGCATCCTTTCAGGTATTTATATAATCCAAGTGACAATCACACGTCACCAAGTATTGTCAGAAGGAATTTACACATTCACAATAGTAATAACTCGTCTAGACCCAGACATGTTTCACGTAATTTGTTTTCGGAAATGTTTCAAAACACGTCAACTGATTTCTAATTGAAGGATAATTGATTTAGGGTCCGTTTCTTCGATGTTCTGACCATCACTGACTTGATTCTAAAATTTCACGAATTTTGAAAATATTAAATAATAACATTAAAAATAAAATATAAATAACAGTTTTTATTATTTTTTAAAATTATTATTATTTTTTTTATTATTTAAACGCCCGTACATAGGGCTATTACATACATAATACAAGTGTATCGAACATTTACAAACATTTTATATATAGAATAACATACAGTAAATACATACGATGCATATTAGTTCAACAAATATTTATCATTTTACAAACATATCAGTTACATAAATAACTAATTATTTTTGCTTTGATGCAAGACAGTGAGGTATTGAAAATATCGAAAAGGTCTGTATACGTATTGGCAGTTCGGTGAAAACGCACTAGCGGTGAATGATATGAATAGTTAGTGCTATGATTGTCACTGTGGAAAAGGTGGTGGAGTCGAGTTGATTTAACAGGGACACGAATATTTATAACACTTAACATTTGAGGGCAGTCTATGAGATTGTTCAGTAATTTAAAAAGTATAAGAATGTCATTAATAGTACGCCTGGTAGAAAGTAGTGGTAGGTTTAGATCAGACATTAATGCATTGTAGCGGATTTCAATTACAGGCTGTCTCAATTTGAATTGAATGTATCCAAGAAATTTTCTTTGTACTCTCTCCAAACGGTGTAAGTTACAGGTATAAATCGGAGACCATACAGGAGATGCATATTCCAGCTGCGATCTTACAAGAGAGCAGTAAAGTAGCTTAATTGACTCAATGTTTTGAAAAGTCCTTGTGTTACGTATTACAAAACCTAGAATTTGCATGGCCTTATTGGAAATTGTTTCACAGTGACGATCAAATGTAAGTTTCCGGTCAAAAATAACACCAAGGTCTTTGATAAATGGTACTAATGCAATTTCATTATTGTTAATTCAAGGTGGAATCCATATCAATTTGGGAGGCGGGAATAGGTACCACCGCCCTGGGAACCTTTATTGGATAACCAACGCCTCTGCCATAAGTCACCCCAAGTGGTTCGCTACGTTTGATGATTTGATTTAGCAGGGGTGCCCGGGTTCATGGGGTGAGGTTTGTCTAGGTCTAGGGACACACTGAACCCCAGATTCCTACCCACCCCTTAAACCCTTTTCCTTCCCAGACGTCTTGGCAAAGCATAGCATAACGAGGGGAGTGGTGCTGTTAAATGGCATTGCAAACCATTTGTATGTAAGTGAATGTTCTTTAAATGTCTTAAAAATATTATTGAAGAGTCACTTGCCTAAATGCTGATAGGGTAAATAAATTGTACTGTAATTGGAATTATTCTGTTATACAATAATAATAAAAAATAAAATAAAATAACTCTCCTCTCCTTCCTTTCCTTAAAAAACCCTCCACTTAGCATGCCCCCCTGAGATGACATAGGCCCAGAGGGTAATTATTTTTCTCAGGGCCTTCTGTGTGGAGCACATGTAAAAAAAATATTAAGAAATCATGACTTTTTTTTATTGTTGTTAATGTTGTTTGTATTTTTTATGATAGCGCCTCACAAGAGAGCCCCTGTCTGTACAGTGAAATGACAGGGAAACTAAGCCGACATCCGATTGGGTAGCATTGGTATGGTCTGTATGAAGGAGTTTACTGAGGCGGGTCTTGAAGAAGCCCGCTTTATATGAAGAAGGAAAAGCAGATACCGGTAGCTCATTCCCTAATAAATGATTGAATGTTTAAACTTGGTTTTTTTCCTTGTTGGAGCTATTGCATGGCTTTGCTTTAGAAACCTTAAAAATAAACAAAAAAATGAAATTAAAAATAATTTAGTTAATAAAATAATAACACCCTGTAAATCAACCTTATTAACAATGTTTCCATGTTATGTTGAGTCTTTCCACCGTTCTTCCCCTCCTTCAAAATCACCGAGAAGGGTGGGAGGACCCCTCCTCACCACCCCCACCTAATTAAATCTAATCATTTCTGTAATTGTGAATTTTTAAGATAGTTTTACGTTTATACGGATGTGTCGAAACCGGTAGCAACAAAATTAAAATGTAAGTAACAAATGTACACTAAGCTTTATTAATATATAAAACAAAGTCGGGTTAGTCACAGCATTTATAACTCAAGAACGGCTGGACCATTTTTATGATCTTTAGCAATACTCCGAATAGCAGAATAGCGATTAAAACATCGGAAAAATTCACGAAAAAAAAGTTATGAAGAAATCTCTTTTCTTCATACATTTTGTATGGAACGAAATCTCATCTTTTGTAAGAGCTGCAGGAATATTGTTATAAGTATAATATTTAGTAGTGAGTGAATTCCAAAAATTCAAAAACGTCAAATGTCAATACGTTCATTGTTTTGCCTTTGTTCTTTTAAACCCCTCTTTCTTACACACTAAATGTCAACAGTTGAAAATGGGACAAACGGTGAACGTATGTCTACACCTCTCCACAGGAAAAATACAATAATTATAATAAATCTCCCTCACACGTATAAAAAAAATGAAACGCATTTCTCATACGTAAATTGCAAAGTAAAAAAAATCATAAAAATTATAAATCCATACACAATGCCATCTCTAATACTGAAAAAAAACACGGACAGTTGCGCATCGATAATTGCTTCATTATTTAGTTTTTAACACTGAATTTCATTCAGTTAATAAGTTAGCACAACAGTTATTGACTCTGAGGCCGTACGAAATTCACCGGGTCAGCTAGCAGAAAAATTAAAATTTAAGTAATAAATGTACATGGAAAGTACATTACCTTTCGAACTTGTTCTATCATTCAAGAGATATCGTAAAAATTTTAGCATCGCTCGTTCATACTTATATCTGCCTTTCTTCATAAAACATTGATTCGGGATCCTGCAGTAAAATTACTTACACTGTTATCCACACAATGTCTTTTAATACCTAAATCAAACATTGTTGCGTTTAATATGTTAGTTCATTGCAAACCCAACACTTAAAGTTAAATGCTTGAACCTATTCAGATGAGAAACTGTCTACCCGTTTCATACAACATTTTGCGTTCTGTGGTTCTTGTAGGCCCAGTGTTGTGTATGGTGGATGTAAAGGTAACCGGATATATCAGAATATCGAGAAGTCAGAACACTTGAAAAGTGATATAAAATCAAGAAAATTGATGAAAAAACAACTACCTAGTTTAGGTTAGGTTTGATTGATTTTGGGAGGCGGATATGGGCACTGCCGCCTCGGGAACCATTTATTGAATAACCAACGCACTTTTAATGACTCTTCAAAAGTGTTCTATAGTGGGAGGGATGGATTCATACGTCTCTCACTCATGGACATACTGACCCCCAGATTCCTAACCATTCCTCAACACCCCTAATACCTTTTTTCTTCACAGAACTTCCTCTCCTTCCTTTCCCTAAAAGACCCTCCACACAGCAACCCCAAAGATGACATGGGCCCTGAGGGATTTCTTCTTCAGGTCCTCCTATGTGGAGCTGGTGTGAAAAAAAATATTTTCCCACGTTGACATTCAAACCTGAGACTTCTGGAGTCAAGGGAGCTCACAGCTTTACCAAGGAGTTTATCAGTGTAAGGAATGCAGTGCGTATCTACTAGTTGGTAGTGTTTTGGGAAAAGCACAGACCGCGATAAAGTTCGCCAATAAGTGAAATAATGTCATAATAGAGTCAGAGTGCGGTCACCACATGGACATAATGTATATACGGCCACGGGCCACTGTGTTATGGTATTGATGTTGTACGTGGTGTCTGGAAACTAGTGGGAAGCTGGTGAATCTACATTATGCTTGGAGTCTTTTAGGTGGTTTAACTTTTTTCAAACCAGAAACAAAATTTCAAACAAACAGAATTTTCGAAACATTCGGGAAACTGGTGAATTAACATTACATTTGGCGTCAATTTTGTGGTTTAATTTTTTTCGTTAATATGTGCACAAAAAAGTGAGACATGGTTAATATGTGTACAAACAAGTGAGACATGCTTAATAGGTGAACAAACAAGTGAGACGTGGTTATCATGTGTACAAGAAAGTGGGACATGGTTAATATGTGTACAAACAAGTAGGACATGGTTAATATGTGCACAAGAAAGTGGGACCTGGTTAATATGTGTAAAAGAAAGTGGGACAAGGTTAATATGTGTTCATTCAATAGAGATATGCTTAATATGTGTACAAACAAATGGGACATGGTTAACATCTGTACAAGAAAGTGGGACATGGTTAATATGGTACCTACAAACAAGTGGGACATGGTTAATATGTGTAGGTACCTACAAACAAGTGGGACATGGTTAATATGTGTACCAACAAGTAGGACATGGTTAATATGTGTACAAGAAAGTGGGACATGGTTAATACGTGAAAAGAAAGTGGGACATGGTTGATATGTGCACAAACAAGTGGGACATGGTTAACATGTGTACAAGAAAGTGGGACATGGTTAATATGTGTAGGTACAAACAAGTGGGACATGGTTGATACGTGTACAGACAAGTGGCACATAGTGAATATGTGTACCTGAAAGCGGGACACGGTTAATATGCACTTAACAAAAATATATCTATATTCTGTATCAGTTATATAATCCTAAGATATAATATTAACTTTACTATAAACTCGATTTACCTATAGAAACAATAAATAATAACCATTTGATGAAATAATTAAAACTCTCAGATGGAAAACTTGTTTCCGACTTGACTTTTATGTTTAAAATTGATTAGCCTAATTAATTACTTTCCATGTACCAACTAGAATTATTCAATCTACATTCTTTTTTATTGCACCAACAATATCAGGACTGAGTCATTTAGTAACTAGTTGTGCCTAGATTGCATGCAGTTGGCAATACTATCTCAGAAGTAGCAGATGTGTTCAACTGCACGGAATATGGTTAAAAGCTGGCTATAATAAACACTTAATCCGGCTGTTAATTAATGTGTAATAATGATTTAGATTCTTTAGTTTCTTGCTTGTACCACTAGATTCCGGGCACCGCGTATACCCAGACCTTGATACTAGACGCCACCAGCCACCATTGTCAATAATGACAATATATATTATAATTGTATACTAACAGAAAGGTAGGTAATATCCTATCCAGAGTGGTTCACGTTCACGTTCATATCGGAGCGAGCAGCAAGTAGCGGGCAGCGGGCACGCCGCATGCCGACTGATACTGGATTGTGAGCTAATAACAAAAGATATTTCACTACCCACGCTAATGATCTAACACACTGGGCAAATAATACGGTTGGAGGCAAACAGGGTTACCATCAACATCAAATGTACATTTCTGCACCAAAAAAAGGATTCCGAATTTAAGGGGCTTACAGGCGGATACGAACACATAAATATTTACAAGCTTCGTGATTGTCACGCAACCACAAGTAGCCTACCGATATGCTACTCTTTAATGCCTCTACGAAGCTACTCTTTAATGTCGGTTTCCGTACACGGCGCTACCCGCAATACATTGAACTTTATCATTTTTTCACGCGCGGGAAAAATACTATTTGAAGTGACTCTAGCGATGAAGACAATAATATAGTTCTCCTTTAGTTTAACCTTTAACTATGGACGTGAAAAAAAATCACACTCCCATGGACGTCGGGTCACACAGACCCCTTCATAAAATTCTTCTAATTTTCAAACCTGGACCAATCTGACTTTAGCAAGGAGTTTATATGTATAAAGTATTTATAAATAAAAGATCGAGTAAT
Source organism: Limnephilus marmoratus (assembly GCA_917880885.1). NCBI lineage: Eukaryota > Metazoa > Arthropoda > Insecta > Trichoptera > Limnephilidae > Limnephilus > Limnephilus marmoratus. The sequence goes on along the minus strand of OU862929.1, from coordinate 982,851 downwards.
AAAAATAATCAACTTTTATTCATATTTTAATAATTATCTCCAAATTTAACAAACCTAGTCAGTTTTCAGTCTTAATTGACTTGAGATCATATTAAGGCTCCTTAATTATAGTAGGTATTACAAAAATCAAAACCAATAATTTTTCATAGCTAATTAAATAAACAGTAACAAAAAGTCATAAAAAAAAATTATGACTTTTTGAAAATTTGACTTTTTTTCTTACTTTTTGAAATTATAGTCAACGGGTCTCCCAGGCCCTGACAAATTTTAAATGATTATTACTCACGTAATAAGTGCCGGATGACGCGACCTTCTCCCTCCTTGGTCATAGTCATAACACTACTAAAACTGAAGCTACCGAGACGCGCGGGGATGGCACGCGCGGGGAAGGTGTTTATTCCGAGAAATTGAAGAAGGGGTTGGGCCTCTGAGACCCGACGTCCATAGTTAAAGGTTAAGAAAGGTCCCCGTTAAGAGCGTTTAACCAGCCAGCGGCCGAAAATCCACATTTCGTCGAAAGTTATTCTTACGATCGTGCAGGGTGGTTACAATGAGAAAGATTAATTATTCTCCGTACCAGCTTTTTAAAATTATAACTCAATATCGATTTTATTTCATTCCAAATTTGTTTTAATTTATACCTACATCCAAAAATGCTGAAAGGCGTGATGATAAAACTATTAAAATAATGAACTTTTTGTATTCATTTTTTGATTATAAGTATTTATCATTTTTCAATAATGTCTAAGTTAAATAAGAATGTAAAAAAATTCAGAAATATATTAGTGTGTAAGTGCGCAAATAAATACACAAACGGACCAATGTTCGTCAAGAAATACATGTATATATATATATTTTTTAATGATTTTATTTAAAATAAAATTAAAATTCTAAAATCATAAAAAATGCGATACCTAGATAATGTATTGATTTATTTTACTGCATAATTATATGATTTGAAATAGGTGTGGTATAAAACAAAATCTTTTTTGAAAATTTAACAAATCTGCCAACGACCTATGGTATAACCTTATTATACTAAAATAAACATTTTTTCTCAAAATTTAAAACATGCGAATTTATAATTTTTTGTGGAAAAGAATCAATACGTCTAAAATCTGATTTAAATATAACATATTTCTGGTTTTCTCTGGTTATACCCTCTTAATGCCGATTCTAAGTCCGTTTCGGCTTTTGAACAAACTGTGATGAACAACTTTCTTGTTATTAAGATTATCAGGTAATCACAATTTGATAGAAACCTGAAACTGACGTTTAACGGGGAACTTTCAAATGCCAAAAAAAAGAAAATTCAATTTGGGAGGCGGGTATGAATACCGTCGTCCTGGGAACCATTTATTGGATGACCAATTTTGCCATAGGTCACCCTAGGTGGTTCGCTACGTTTAGTGACTTAACAGGGGTGTCCGGTTTCACGGGGTGGGTACCTACTGCGTGACGGATGGGGAGAGACAGATAGAGGGAGACTTTTTGATCTCTTCAGCAGAATTCTCTCGGAACAACGCCTTGCACCGCAGTAGGAAGGATGCATTCATACGTCTGTCACTCCTGGATAGACTGACCCCCAGATTTCTACAGACTCCTTATACCTTTTGCTTCCCAGATCTCTCTCTCTTTCCTTACCTAAAGCCTCCTGTGTGGAGCTAATGTTAAAAAAACAATGGGAGAGGACACCAGAAGCAGAACACATTAATACATAATGACATAAAATAGTATTGAATAAATCATATGCTTTTATCCATACATTATATTATGATATACTGGAAGTCGGGATTTATTTCAGTGCAGAAATTCTGGGACTGACTTAATACGTAAATATTCCTCTTTGCCCAGAATACTAATGGAGGAAAGTAATTATACCAAGTCAGTAGACATCTTCAATTTTTCACTAAACACATGCAAAATGTTGTTACTGAAACAGTTCAGTTATGTATAATAAATAGTACCGTATAACTTTACTATTCATACCTAAAAGGGCGTTAATAAATAAATAAATGTTTGTGTGACTGCCCTGATTTCGGTTTCAAATTCGCCATAGAGTATACGAATAGGTTTTAAGAATCAATAGAGCTCATAGAATAATAATAATTTATGCAGAATTCTGGCATTCCCTACTCCATAGTAACATTATTGTTCGACACCACTATACTAGTACCTTGTCTCAGTGTCTCTGTGTGGGGGTAGACAAGTTAAAAAACTAAATACCTGACAAACGAAATACATTTTCTTCCTTTGAAATTTTTGATTCTTTTGACGCTATACTATGTATGTTCTCTCTGTGAATACCACGAAAGAGTTCCAACTGCTTCCGTCTAGAGCAGTGGTTCCCAAACACTTTTGACCCACGGATCACCTTCCCAAACTCTTTTGGCCCACGGACCCCTCCCCCCCCATCCTCCCCCGCCGCCACAGTGTTGACAAAAGGCAAACAAATCGTCATCTCTATTTTGAAACATTTGGAAACTGAAAACATTCTTTTTCTTTTTGGCCAAGACTAGGAAAATTTGTTGTATGCACTTCCTGGAGTAAATGTGTCACAATTTTATTTATTTTATATTAAACTTTGGGCGGGCCCCTGACGTTGTTCAGGGACCCTTAACTCAGTTATAATTTTCATCGGACACCCTGAATGATCCTGGGGACCCCTGGGGGGTCCGTACGGACCACCTTGGGAACCACTGGTCTAGAGCCAGTGGGACTACGATTCCCATTTTTTTTTTAAAATAGCTTCACTCAGGAGGCCCTGAGGAAAATAATTCCCCTTCATCTTCGGGCATGCTGAGTGTAGGGTCTTTTTAGGTAAAGGAATGAGAGGAAGTTTAGGAAGGAAAAAGATATGAGGGGCGGGTAGGAATCTGGGGTGGTGGAACAACGGTGCTAAAGAGGTTTTCACTTCAATAAAACCAACCCTTTACGATTGCCTAAGAGCAACTTATACAAATTGTACGATGATGATATTTTTTTTCAATTAAAAACAACACAAAAATTCCATCACACACCGCATCTGAGTAGTCGGTTTCAGCCAGCTCGGGGGATGCGCACTCCGTCTCAATCTAGCAGCACGGTAACACACCAAACAGCGCGCATATCACGTGATTCCATCGCGAGGTATAGGAGTGTGATGAGTGGCGACCTGTGATTGAAAAATATACTTTTTAATATAAATAAAATATCCTCGGACAACAAAATGACATCTACTTTTTGTTTGCTAAATATGCTGAGTAATCGCTGGTTAAAATCCTTCGGGTACGTGCTGTCACACCCTGTATATATTTTTAATTTTGAAGGAATTAGGTCCAGATAATAGGTCAATATACAATCACGCGGTGATAAGTAGACCCAATCAATAGCGGTGTGGAAACATAATATTAACTATCTGGTTAGTTGATATTATTATAATGTAGTTAATAAATAAGACTTTCCTGATAATAAAGCTGACTACAAAGTAGCCTGTATATATTATTCAATCAAAAGATTTTGTAGGGGTGTCAAAATAGTTTTTCTTTAATAAACACAATTAATCCTCTATTATTTACATATTACTTTTATCTATATATTTATTTGAAGAGACAAAAAGCTTACACATAAAAATATAGAGATACATATTATACAGTGTGCTCGCGGTAATCCGGTCCCTGGCTAATCCGGCGCTCCCTGTAATCCGACACATCAGGATCAGAAATTAATTTTGTCAAGCGAGATTACAAGAAAAACCTACTTCTGAGAGCCGTATCTAAGGACCAGTCTGTAGAAAAAACGCTAAAAGAACTCAACGTGAAAGATTTAGTTTTTTCTCTTTGTCGTAGAATGATTATATGAGTATGATTAGTATGTCGTATGATTCGTAGTTCAAAAAGATGCTTTGATTTGTAATTTGTCAAAAAATTATCAAAAAATTCCGGACTACAGAGAGTCTTAGGCAGTCCTCTATAATCCGACAAATTAGATAATCCGACATCGCCCTGCAAAACGTTTGTCGGGTTACCGCGGGTCCACTGTATATAGAGTTAAATTAAGTCAAGCCAAAAAGGTCTCCAATGTTAGAGTTACTTGGAGATGGAGTTTTATTTAAGGTATCTTAAAATTAATTTTAAGTGGGAAGGAGAGGAAGACGAAAATAGGATAAGGATAGATATATTCCACACTCTTGTATTAATTTTCGATCGTACGCGTTACTTCTATTTGGTATTTTTAAAAACTTCTATATTGTGAAATTTTGTATTATATTGCGTACATATACGGGGAATTGGGGAATTTTTTCTAATGTTCTACATGTGTGCAAATGTGTGCAAATGTTTGCAAAATTGGATTGCTTCGTTTTTTTTTACATTAGCTCCACACAGGAGGCACCGAGGAAAACAATTTCCCTAGGGGCCTATATCATTTTTGAGGATGCTGTGTGGAGGGTTTTTTTAAGGGAAAGGAAGGAGAAGAAGATATGGGAAGGAAAAAGTATGAGGGGTGGGTAGGAATCTGGGGGTCAGTATGGCCAGGAGCGACGGACGAATGAATCTATTCCTCACACTGCGGTGCAAGGCGAAGGGTCGGGAGATTCCGGCTGGAGAGGTCAAAAGGCCTCCCTCAATCAGTCTCCTCCGATGCAGCCCGCCACGCAGTGGTTGGGAAAACGTATCCGTCACCAAGACCTAGACAAGCCTCTTCCCATGAACGAGGGCACCCCTGATAAGTCACCAAACGTAGCGAACCACTTGAGGTGATCTGTGCCAGGGAGGGGTGTTGGTTGTCCAATAATTGGTTCTCGGGGCGGCGGTACCCATACCCGCCTCCCAAATTGAAATCGATCATCTTGTCGGGATATGAGTTTTATTTTTTATTTTTTACAGGTAAGTATAAATATTTTGGGGCTCCGGCTCAGAGGTGGCTCCCAAATTCAATTGATGGGCATACTGGAGATTTGTAGAGGGATAGCAGCTGAACGGAGGCGTCTACTAATATCTACAGGAATTCCAAAAACTGAAAAAATCGAACTAATATCTATGAGAATCAAAGTGTTGACGAATATCTACAGCTCAAACTGTTGATTAATATCTATGTGAACCAAAGTGTTGACGAATATCTACAGCACTGGCAGAGGTTGGATTTGCAATTATGTATAGCATATTGGAATAACGTAATATTGCGTATGCAGTTTAAAAAACTTAATTTATTTTAGTATTTATGTAAAAATCCCTAATATCGGACTATTGGGCACATTTAGCTGATTAGTCCAACCTACGCTCTGTAGATCAGTGGCGGACTAAGCCCTTCAGAGGCCCGGGGCGGCAAAGCTGAATGAGCCCCCCCCCCCCCCCTAGTTGAAAAAGTTGATGTAATTTTACAAGATTTTTATTCAGTTCACACGGGTCTCTGGTCCTAAAGGGCATTTAAGCGTCTCCGTGTTCCCTTGATCAAATCTTAAAGAAGGCACCAGAGCACTTTAAAAATATGTCATATTTTTAAATTTCATTTCAAAAAAAGTTTCATGAAAAACGCATTCAAAGTTTTGCTGAAGGATAATTCAACATACACACTGTTTCAAACGGTTTCACATAAAATGCTGTAAAAAAATTGGTGAGAGAAAATCACTGAATCTTTTTAATTACTTACCTATTTTATTACTATCTAAATTATTTGTAAAAAATATGCACCAAGTCTTAAACTGTTCGAAAATCCTGTTACTATAGTCAGGGCCGTATTATCTATAAGACAACTGTAGGCAACTACCTAGGGGCCCCACATTGCGTAGGGGCCCCGAAGGTAAAGGTGCCCCGAGACGGGCATTGCCTAGAGGCCCCGGCATTTTTAAGCCGGCCCTGGCAGGGCCCTAGTGTCCATAAGGCAGTTTGGGCCACTGCCTAGGGGCCCCGCATCGGGTAGGGGTCCCTAGGGTAAAGAAGCCCCGAGACGTGCATTGCCTAGGGGCCCGACATGTTTAAGCTGGCTATGGCAGGGCCCTATTGTCCATAAGGCAGTGTAGGCCACTGCCTTCGAAAATCTAGTCGCTATAGCCAGGGCCGCATTATCCATAAGAAGTGTAGGCAACTACCTAGGGGCCCCGCATTAGGTAGGGACCCTGAGGGTAAAAAGGGGCCCGAGACGTGTATTGCCTAGGGGCCCCGACATGTTCAAGCCGGCCCTGGCAGGCAGTGGCGGCTCGTGACTTTTGGGTGTGCTAGGGTGCTCATATTAAAAAAATGGCATCGTGGATGTTGTCGTATGCGAAAAATATATATATTTTTTTTTTTCAAAAATTGGTGTTTTGTATGAAGATTTTTCAGGAAATCGGTGCGGCGCACCGCCAAACTGAAACTTTCTGAAATTTTTCATACAAAAAACTGATTTTCAAAAAAAAAAAAAAAACTTTTTTCGGCTACAACAACATCAATAAAGCCATTTTTTTAATGTCAGCACTCTAGCACACCCAAAAGTCACGAGCCGCCACTGCTGGCAGGGTCGTATTGTCCATAAGGCAGTGTAGGCCACTGCCTAGGGGCCACGTATCAGCTAGCGGCCCCTATGATAAAGGCGCCCCGATACTCGCATTGCCTAGAGGCCCCAAAATGTTTAAGTCGGACCTGGTAGGGCCGTATTTTCCATAAGGCAGTGTCGGCCACTGCCTTCGAAAATCCAGTCACTATAGCCAGGGCCGTATTATCCATAAGACCGTATTATCCATAAGGATTAGGGGCCCCGAGGGTAAAGGGGCCCCGAGACGTGCTTTGCCTAGGGGTTCCGACATGTTTAAGCCAGCCCTGGCAGGGCCATATTGTCCACAAGACAGTGTAGGCCACTGCCTAAGGGCCACGTATCAGCTAGGGGCCCCGAGACGTGCATTTCCTAGGGGCCCCGACATATTTAATCCGGCCCTGACTATGACATCATGTAGGGATTGTTTTGTTTTATAAGGGCCCCCTTCTATTTTTATTTTTATGAACGATGAAAATTTACCTCAAGAAATCAAAAATAAAATTCACTGGTCCGCCATTTATTCTTTTTTTTTGTTATCGAAATTCATCTACATGGAAGCACTGGATTTTCGAACAGGTTAAGAATTGGTGCATGCAAATCGGATGCATAGTTTGTTTATTATGTTGTCAACCAGGTTGAAAAACGTGTTAAAAAAGTTTCGAGAAAAACGCATTCAAACGCTTTCACATAAAATATTCTATCTCCGCCAATTTTTCGAATTTATTTAAAAAAAATGGTGAGAGCATTCTTAACGATTTGATCAAGGGAACATGGAGGCGTTTGGCCCCCCCCCCCCCCCCCCCCCCGCCCCCCCCTTAGTCTGCCACTGCTGTAGATATTAGTTCAACCTACGCTCTGTAGATATTAATCAACACTCTGAAGTTCGTAGATATTAGTTAAACATATGCGCTGTAGATATTCGGCAGACATACAGGCTGTAGATATTCGTATCTGGAGTCAGCTGAACATCATTGAATAATCTGCTAGCCCTCTACAAAACATTTTATGTTTTTAAAATTATTAGCCGACGCGACGATGTGAGCTTATTAGGGATTAATAAACTAATTATGGGACATTTGGTTCACATAATTGAATTAATAACCGAACTTTCAGAGAACTTGAAGATTAACTTTCAAATATGATGCAGATAGTTCAAATTCTGTGAAACAACTGTGCATATAAATGATCAACTTATTTAGATTTTCGATAATCAAATTATCACATAATAATAATAACAATATTAATAAAATAATAATAATACTTGAAAGCAATCAAAATAACACATTAACTTGTGTAAACAAGTAAACGTACATATAATTTTATTTATACAAAACCAGTTTTAAATGCACAGCATTTATTGTCAGGTGTGAAGAAAACGATAAAATATGTTTTTTAACACTTTTATGGCTGACGATGTGTATGTAGGTAGAAATGTTATGTATCGAAAACAACAGTTTGTCAAATAAGAGTAGAAAACATAGGAGGGCGCCACTGCTGTTCAAATGGCAATACTAAACATATAATCGTGGTGGCAATCAGTGGCGTAGCGTGGGTTTTGGCCGCCCGGGGCGGAGGAAAATTTTGCCGCCCCCCCCCCCCCATCCCTAACTTCTACAGGTACTTCTTTCGCAGATTTTCAAGCGCTGACGAGGGGGGGGGGGGAGGTAGACACTTTCTATTTTTTATGCCGATTTTTATAATTAAAGATAACTGCTCTCAGAAATTGAGAATGCTATGCCTGTAATAGAATTTCGCATCTTCATCACGCATACGTATGGAATGCAATGCTTCACTCGGTACACGATGAATCTGCAACTTATTGTTATATTGATAACACAAAACTGGTTTAAATTAAACTAAATATGCGGTGTATCAAATCTACACTCAGAACAAAAAAATGGTTTTTCTTTGATTCTTGCGGCTCTTACATTCTGAACATAAAACTGGTTTTTAATTAAATCTGTATGCGGTGAATTGAAACTACACTCAGAACATGAAAAGGGTTTTTCTTTAATTTTGCCGTCACTTACATTCAGAACACAAAACTGGTTTTAATTAAATCTGTATGTGGTGAATTAAAACTATTCTCGGAACATCCGGGCGTAGGAAAATTTCGCCGCCCCCTTATTTGGGTACTATAAGCGGTGGGGGGGGGGGGAGGGGGCTGTTTACCTACGAGCCAGATTTTTTAATAATCACATTTGACGAGTATTCTTTCAACGAAAATCATGTTTATAAATTCTACTCCAAAGTTGGTTGATTGATACTGCGTTAGAGTCCCCAAATAATAGTTACACATGCAACAATCAATTTCTCAGAATTTCACAGCGTTGTGGAATTCAAAAAATGTAAAACTTCACTCGATTCACGATGAATCTGCAACTCGTTATTTAATTTATCGTTGTATTCTGAACACAAAACCAGTTTGTGTGCGGTGAATTAAAATGATACTCAGAACATAAAAATGGTTTTTCTTTGATTCTGGCTTTAATAAATAGTCTGCAACTAGAATTTTATAACTGCACATCGAATAATGGAATGTTTTCCTTCGAAATGTGTCAGCAGATGAATCCAACTGGAATTTTACATTCTATACTGGTTTATATTAAATCTGTACCTGAATTACCGAAATTAAACTACACTCAGAACATGAAAATGGTTTTACTTTGATTCTTGCAGCACATACATATACTGCAAATGGAATATTATAACTGAACATCGAATAAGATAATATTTTCCTTTGAATTGTGTCAGTAGATGAATCCTCAAATGGAATTTCACATTCTGAAAACTGGTTTAACCATTCGAATAATACCTATAAACTTTTGCCTATCAATGTTTGCGCACAAAATTTCCGGTTCTTCCTATGCATTTTAAATGTCCCTTTTTATTGTTTTTTTTTTTTATCTTTGGCAAAAACCAAAATTGTTCTAAAATTTAGATATTGTAATTTTTCCGACGTGCTTATTAGAACATTATTGTTTCTAAATATTAAAATGTTGATAGTGGAAATGTGGATTGGCTCAATAATACATGCCTGCGAATATTCGAATTAAAGTACCCGATTTAGAATAACCTTAAAATTTTAAACACAGATTCCTTTTCTTGAAATAAAAAATGTTATCAAACTGTATCTTAACTTTTTATCGCAATCACAAATTTATTTTGAATTAAATGTGTGGGACATAATTTCACAATTTTATTTTAAAATTAAATGTGCGGGACAATTTGCGTCTCCTATAATTAGATAGGTTAAATTAAATCTGTATTTGGCGAATTAAAACTACACTCGGAATATGAAAATGGTTTCTATTTGATTGCACTTCGAATAAAATAATGGTCTCTTTCGAAATGTATCAGCAGATGAATACACAACTGAAATTCATTCGTTAAATACATTCTGAACATAATTCTGGTTTTAATTAAGAGTGAATCTGTTTGCGAGCTACCAGCTTTAATTAGTATTACTCTCATAATATGCGTACGGTTTTCCTACGAATTACGAAATTTGCAGCTTAAAAAATATAATCATGGATATTTTTAATAAATAATAATAAAAAAATTGGATTCGTAAACGAAAGTATCGTAGAACATTTTTAAATAATGATTTTAAATGGTTTAAATTTTTCCAAGATAATATTATTATTTATTGGGAAAATTTGCCGCCCCCCTTAAAAGTGCCGCCCGGGGCGGGCCGCCCCCCCCCGCCCCCCCCACGCTACGCCTCTGGTGGCAATGTAAAGCTGTGTAACCTACATTTTTATTAAAAATTAAAAACGCATAAAATGAAAAAATATTTTTTAATTCCACTGATCTCAAAATTAGAATTGCATAGGTATAGAATTATTATATCTTTGCAATTTTGTATAAACGTAATAAAGAATAACGATATTGTAATAAAATATAAAACACACTTTAGAAATTGCTCACATTTATTTAATATTAGCTTAAGTACCTACTAGCATTGTCCAATTAGATCATGTCTCTAATTTTAGATCTGAATATATTTAACTCATTCAGATCTAAAAGTAGTGTAACTAAACTCACCATTAATGATTCTTCATTTCTACCTACGCCAATCACTTTGTAAAACACAATTTAATTAAATTTATGTCATTAAGTAGGTAAATTAACAACAGTGCTCCTTCGATTTAATTTTTTTTAAGAACAAAAAATGTATATTTAAATGCGTATACAGGGTTCTGTATTTTCAGCGTCATTGCACTATTTGACAGGTAAATTGGTGTTGCCAGCCTACAAATTTTGTAGTTCCATTTTTTATATTTTCTACTCTTATGTTTTAGTACCTGGGGTAGAAGGGAGCGTTGCTTACGAAACAAATATGGCTAAAACTAAGAGTCGATGATCTTCTTCAGCCAGCGTTTCGGACACCATTGTAGTGTCCATCATCACGACATATGTGTAATAAAGAAAGAGGAAGAATAACACGGCATGATAACCAAAAATAAATCACGATAATACTTTTGGCCGTGAAAAGCTCTAATCATATCTAAGTGTTAATTATTATTAAAAAAATATACAAATACAGGCAGGTACTTTCTTTAACCAGTGATTTCTGACATTATTTAGAGTAAAAATTTGATGAAATTTTGGTTTCTGGTGACTGTTTTGAAGGTTTTTTTTCAAAATCAAACAAAAAATCTACCTCGTGTTGTCACTGATCACTCAGCCGAACCACCGCTCAAACTCTCACCCGACCCTAACTGTCTAATACCCACTGTTTTTAAAAATGTTTTTAGTTAAAAAAAATACAACAAAAATGTCACCGGTGTTCATGGGGTTAGATTTGTCTAGGTCTTGTCGGCGGATGTTCTGGACACACTGAACCCCAGAATTCCTTCTACCTTTTTCCTTCCCAGAACTTCCTCACCGTCTTTCTCCCACCCACCCTCCACAAATATGGTAGAGGCCCTGAGGGAAATTATTAAGGGAAATAGTGTTAAAAATGCAAATAAAACAGGATGTGCAATTTACACATGGTAGAAGTTAAACCTTCAGAAAACTAAAGTAAACAAGAGTGGGGAGATTGCGAAACACCGCACAAACAGGAGACCAATTATACTATCTCATTTTCTCGCTGGTTAAATCCTGTATTTGTATTGCGTTTATCTCTTTTTAGTGTGGCTATTTTTCGTTTCATCGAGTTTCATATCACAACAGTGCTAAAGAAGTTTTCACTTCAAAAAATGTACTTGATTTCCTAATTGTCGCTATAAAATATTACATTGGCAATAACAAAAACACAAACACTCGTGTTTTTGGACACCCTGCAAAATAAAGCAATAAAATTGTCTAAACCGGCCTATGGGAATCGAGGGAAACGTGAAATTTAAAGCATTATAATTTATAATCCGGCCGGCCTAACAGATAAAGCGCGTTGCAATAAGGCAAAGGTCGAGGGTTCGAATTCCAGGACGTGCCTTGCACACTAGTCCAGTGATACATGGCCGCCTGTTGCTCGCACTTCGCACTATCGCCTGTCAAGTTGTCCTTCGAACATAACCTCTTATCCTTATCCTTATCACTAACTTGCTGATAACGAGTAAATATAACGTGTTTAAAGTATTACTTAGTACTATATTGGAGGGAAGATATGATTAAGTATTTTATCTTTTGTAATGTGCACGGTATTCGGAAACTAGTGGTATCAGCGGGAAATTGGTGAATCTACGTCACATTGAGAACCCCATTTCTTTTTCAGATTCTTAGTAGAGTACGGTGATTGGTATATATACCTACAGGGTGTCCGGGGGTAAAGTGCATTAACTTCGGGAGGTGATTCTACATTATGGTAGGAGTAGTTAAAAAAGATTAATAACTTTTTCTGAAATTCCAACTTTTTTTTCCCATATAAAAAGACATACCTACTAAAAATCCTTAGTGTAAGGTAAAACTTACCTGATAAAGTTGTTAGAATGCCGGGTGCGATTGTTGCAACGTTGCAGAAAATAATAATGCTGCCCGCACACGCCGCGGCGTCTAATTTTATCTTTTTACCACAAAACTACCCCTAAAAATTGGAATTCCGAAAAAAAAACTTTTTTTTTTACTTATACTATCATAATATTGTGATGTGATGTGATACTATATTATAGAATCACCTCCCGAAGTTATTGCACTTTACCCCCGGACACCCCATGATTGTGGTCAAGAGGGGAGATAGTAAAGTACTAAAGTTAGCCTCTCAGAAGCTGGGCGTACTGTACACTGTACAGGGCCCGCAGATACTGCTGATAGTACACAATGCTAACCCTGTACAAATCGCAAGTGCGCCCCATGATTGAATTTGGCACCAATTTTTTGGAGCCTCAAAATACCTGAAAAATAATACCCTCGACTCTGTGTAGAAAAGGGCGGTCTTAAAATCTAAAACAGATTGAATTCTTTAGAGTAGGTACCTACAGGCGTCGGATGGGAATCCTGTCTTCTGTTCAACCGGTATTTCAAGGATAGATGCTCCGAGGAACTAGCTTCATTGATTCCTTCGGCACTGGTGCACAGTCGGGAAACACGCAAAACGCGCGTCCAACATTTATACGCTGTTGACACTTGTCACATGAGAACAGCTCGTTTCTACAGCTCGACTGTGGAACAATTTGTCTACCTCTGTGTTTCCTCCCTACTAAAACAGGTTTCCTCCTTCCATTTCACAGAAAGACCCTCCACCCCTCCTCCCCAAAAATGACAGACGCCCCAAGAAAAATATTATTTTCTTATATCATTGTAAGAAATTACTTACTTTCCTCAGGGCCTTCAGTGTGGAGTTAATGTAAAAAGCATTCTGCTCCGACCTGTAATCAATATCAAAACATTTTTTAATCACCACACTGTTTTCTTCTTCTTCTATTATTGGATATTCCCACCAATAAACTACCTGTCAAAAACAACTGGTTTAAAATAAATTAAAAATGTTAGATGTTCACAAACCAAAAACTGGCACCAAAACTTTAGTTGCTAAAAAAAAAACAAAATGCTCAGATCGAAAAACAAAGTTTTGTTAGGTTAGGTGCAGATTCAGTCTCCGGCTTGTGCTACGAATTTCCGGACAGTAGGTACCTACATATATAATGTAGAAGAATTAAAATGAATAATTCAATAATTAATAATAATAGTCAGGATAATAATTTGTCGAAAATATCTTCAGTTAAAAAAATCGCCCTTCACGAAGCAAAACTCAATTTTTACTGCAGTGCCATTTTGTTTTTGGGGGCATCACAACTCTCCTGAATAGCAAGACTGTATCCCTTTCTCCTCCCCCCTCCCCATTCCGTATGAATGGAGTGAATGCATGTTTTTATTATGAACCCTGAACGGCCGCGCCGGGCACCAGGAGCACAGAAACGAAATTGGGTCAGAAGCCAGAACTAGGGTAGAACCGCTAACCCAAATGTTATATTTAGCCTCTCCTCGCGTGACGTCATCCATTTCCCCGGAATAGCCAACTCATAACTCATAAGCAACAACATTATCCTTCGGACAAATAGTGCTAAACCTATTTCCGAGAATTCAACTGGATTCGGGCGAATCAGCCTTTAAAAATGGAAATGAGTAATTTTCTTCTCGGTACCAAAGGACTTGATGACAATGTTGTGTTATTTTTTTTATCTTTGTATCTCTTGTGCGAATACCTACAGGAAAACTTACGATCATAAATTTTAATAATGTCTTCGTGGAGATAATATAAAGTGATTTGTAAGGAACACGTTGGAAGTTTGTCACGATATTAGTTTGTGATGTGACGACTGACGACCTCTGTGGCACAATGGATGTAATGGTGAACGCATTTGACAGTGATTCGACAGTTGAACTTCAGACACTTCGCCTCCCGAAATGATATCTATATATATGAAAATCAAAACATGCTTTCTTCTGGCAATGTATATACGCCAAACGCGTGCCCAACATATGTACACAGTTGACATTTGTCACATGAGAATGGGTCGCTTCTTCTTCTCGTTCTTACGGTGTTCAACAGCTCGGCTGTGGAACAATTTACCGGTCTCTGTGTTTCCTCCTTTCTACAACATGGATCTCTTCAAGACCCATGTTCACTCCTTCCTCTCCTTAAAAAGATCCTGCACACAGCATCTTCAAAGATAACATACATCATATGTAATGTAAAAAAATATGTATATGAGTTGTCTATGCGTTGCTAAACCATTCATCCGATTGCGATGGAACTTTGGGGATTGGTTGTGCGCATGCCCGCGATGGTTTCTAATGTTTCTAAATATACCAGTGATTTCTGGCATCATGAAATTATGCGTGGCTATCTATTCATCCGATTGCGATGAAACTTTGGGGATATGACGTGTGCATGCCTGCGATAGTTTCTATATATATAATAGTGAGTTCTGGCATTATGAAATTTGTTTAAAAAAATGCAATAGGTGGTACGCGAGCTGTTTGAAAACTGAATGTACCGGGATTGAATGTATGGAATGCGGTAGGGGGGAGGGGTACTCGAGAGGGGGGTTCGCGGGATGGTGGAAGCGGGAGAGGAAAGACGGAGTGGAAACGCGTGAGGGGAAGGGGGTGCAGGAGAGGAAGGGGAAGCAGAAGGGGAACGGAACGAATGGGAAAGGACACGCAGGGAGAAACATTTTCTTTATTAAGTGGCATATCAACGCATGCCGGGAGCTTGCCAATTTACCAATTTCAAACCCAAAATCAACACCAAAATTACCTTTAGTAACGAGTTGGTATAGGAATGGGCATGAATGAATTGGTCGTAGGATCAACTGTCATGGAATCGAATTTTACTTCGAGTCAGGTGGTTTTGTTGCGAGTTCGAATCTTGCTGAAGGTAGCGTTAAAACACCTGCAATTGTCATTGATTAGAAAAAAACGATTGGAAGTTATTTTACTTGTGAACAAGGCGTTCGGTACAGTTAGAATAGAGAATAACAGGTTTGTGGTTTTCAGCATAGAAGTGTAGTTATTTTCTATATAGTTCAATTCAGTAATATTATTTTATGAACACAGGAAACTAATAAAGTTAGTTGGCATTATAACAAGTTATGCATTCTCTGTACCAAAATAAAATAGCAAATTATTAAATCAGTGTTTCTCAACGTGTGAGGTGCTGTTTTGGTGTTTTGGGAAGGTAATTAAATTATTAATGAAATTATCATTACGTGTCTGTTACATTAAAAAAATATACATGACAACACTTGCACAAATATCAATACGACCTGTGTTGGGGTTATAATTTATTTAATTAAATGAAGACAATTTTAGTGAAACTTAATTGAAAATCTGGAAACAGAATAATCAGAAAAAGATATTGACACCTCTGGGACTCGAACCCAGGACCTTCGGCTTTCCGGGCCACTGCGCTAACCACTGCGCCAAGGTGTCGATATACGATTTCTAACTATCATACTTCGACTAAGAACCACCAACATTATCTTCATTTTCTTAACTCATATTTTATTGGCTGCTATCTTTATGTATGATTGCAAGATTCAAACCCGAACCAAATGCTATCTAGATAGTGTCTGGAGGGTTCGAGTCCCAGAGGAGCCAATATCTTTTTCTGATTATTCTGTTTCCAGATTTTCTGAAAGCTACAATTTGAGTTTTTAATCATAAAGTAAAAACTTTATTTTATTAATTAATTTCATTGAATATTGACTCTTATATTTATTAGGTATTTTATTTAGTAATTCATTAACTTTTTTACATTAACTCCACACAGGATGCCCTCAGTAAAATAATTTCCCTAAGGGCTCACGTCATCTTCGGGGATGCTTTGTAGAGAGTCTTTTTGTGGAAAGAGAGGAGTGCAACTGCACCCATGTTGTAGGAAGGAGAAAACACAGAGGCCAGCAAATCGTTCCAAAGCCGAGCTATGAATACAAGAACGAATCGAAGAAGCGACCTGTTCTCGTGTGACAAATGTCAACCACGTATGTTGGCACGAGTTTGGCATTTTCCCGACTATGCAGCGCGCACCGGTGCCCGAAGTGGGGCATGAGGCATGACAAAAATGAATTTGAGAAACACTATTATAAATAATGACAATTGTAACTGTTTTACATTTTCTGTGTTTTCTACTTAATATTAAGTTTCTGTGTTATATTTTAAATCTATCTATTATTTTTCTTCGCTAAACTTCCAAAAGGTCAAATGTGGTGGCAAGACTTGGGGAACCTTGGTGACCCGAAATTTGATCTCCCGAAAATTGGCTCTTAGAAATTATAATGGTTATATTTTTTTTGCATGATTTATGAATAAAGAACTCCAGTCCATTTTTTTAAATTTATTTTGAATGAATAAATGACCCACTAACTTAAATAACTGCATTTTTTATTAGAGTTAGTTTTAATAGTTAAAATAATTGTCAAAGATTTAATTTTTCAAGATCCCCGAAAGCCACCGTACGTATACTGAATCGTGTGACGTCATCACTCACCAAAAGTTTGTTTTATTTTCAACAGGTGTTGTCATTTTGTATGACGTTATGAAACAATTCAATAATTAAAAACATTGTTTTGGTGGAATTATTTATTTATTATATTATATTTAAGTATTATATTATTATATTTTTCAATATTATTACGGGAGAGTGGTGTAAAAAATGTTTGAAGTTATTATATTTTGTGCCTTTTAAGAATCGAAATCAATATTATGGAATTGTAGGCAACTACAGCATACAGCGCCAGTCATCTGTTCGATTCCCGCCATTTCGAAATTCAGACTTGGAGGAGAATTAGCAGCATAACGATTTTTGTACAGTTTAGTTTTTGAATATTTTAAATAATAGAGATAAAATAATATAGATTTTTGATACTGAATTATTTAGACCTAAATAATGTTTCAATAAACACAACAATTAAGTCTTTATAAACAATATGTCAATAAACGAATAACACGAAATGTTGTTAATACGATGGCTTGTGTCGTACATTCCCATACAATGACTTGAAAATTACGGTGAGCAGTGACGTCACCACTAAACATTTTAATGATACCAACTTGACGGTGTGTTTCAATGACATGATTAAAAATGGACTTTTTAATAATTTAATATTATTTAATAAAAGTTACATATTCAGAATCAGCGTTTATTAATCTATATTCTATATGAACAGATTTTTTAAAGCCATAATGTTTATCACTGCAGTTCATTATTTCAAACCTAAAATCTTACTGGGGACAGGAGTGCTCCTGCCATACCAATCGGCTGCACAGTGCATGCGCTGGTATGCATGCACTTTTGCCAATTACCATAATGACGGTGTAATAATACCTGTTTAAATACAACCCGTGACATTCAGAGGGGTCGGTTTAATACTGCGCAACACGACCATATTTTTAATGCTTTTTTCCCCTTAATTTAGCACCCATCCCATGCTTCGGTGACCTCACCCTGATTCCAGGACCTGCAGATCCCTGTTCTTCCCCCATTTCCAAGAAGGTTGTACAGTATTAATATGAGGCCAGATTTAAATGCATTTCTATGGCAGTGATTTCCTTGTAAGAATGACGCCGAGCACGACGAGAATACACAATAAATAATCCTGTTAATTCGCAATCACTTCACGTTGAGAGATAATAGATTTAAATCACGGTTGACATAACGACCGCCATTGGAAAATAATTCACAATGATTGCCCGGAGTTCATAATCAGATATCAATCGTACACCTTTTGTGCAAATACTACGCTCGTATACATTATTACATGTACTTCGATTTCGATCAAAAGATAGTGGTCGATAATGATACAGGACATCACGAAATTCAATAGGTCACTTGCATCACATTTAAAAAAAAATTCCGGTTTAGGCAAATATTGTAAGACATTCTGTATTTTTTTTAAATCCTATTTTTGAAACCTTGCCGATTTTTTGAAAATTTCAATCCGAAAAATTAGACCATTTTTTATAAACCGGAAAGACGGGACATAATTTTATGGGTGCGAAAAAACGATAATTACGTAGCCGAAAATCATTTTATAAAAAATAACGTTTTCCATACGAATGGCACAGGAGAATAACGAGGCATACCAAAAATATTACATCTCATACATGTGTTTTTCCTTGATCCATCTTATTGATCATAAATCATTATAATGTTCAACGTCTGTATTACTAAATCCAATGTAATATACTTGTACTTGTAAATTATATGTAATAATAATAAGAATATTATAAAAATTGATTTTGTTAAAATCAGCACCATTACCATTATACCTCTAAAACACGTACAGACAGCATAAAATGTACGAGGTTCTCTTCATAACATCTGTCAAAAAGTCAAACCAAAAGATAAGTTCGCAGAGAACAAACAATAAATCTAGTGAAGTTAAATGTCAAGTTCAAAAATTCGCCTGAAATCAAAGAGTTGCCATATAAAAAAAAGTCAGTGTGGAATTTTACAAAATTAATAGGAACATTTTCGGAGGCGGGACATTTTCATGTAATGACGTCATGAGCCCAAATAATGGGTTTATTTATTTAAAAAAAAATGTACATTTCTAAAAATTTTCGTCATCTTAGTAAAAAATCTATCCACACGATTTTTTCCAAGTCTGTAATCAAATTTTTATTTTATTTTATTTTATTTTTTTTATTGTACAACAGATTTTTATCCAATTACTGTACAATTTTCTCATTTTGACAGTCTTAACACCGAGAAAGATGATTATTATACAAAAAAATCTTAAGGCTATCTAAAGAAGAGTTATATATATCTAGTGTTTCCGATATTTCGTTCATCAGCACCATTCCTCTTGTCATGCTATGCTGTGCTAGAACATCTGTTCTGCCGTATGGTATTTTGAACAAGTCGTGTCGACGACTACGGCTGAAATTTTCAGGCACGTATAAGCCATAACATTCCAAGAGGAATGGGCTGTCAATACGGTTATGGATTATGTTAAAACTAAGAATTGCAAGATTTGCATGACGTCTAGTTTCCAAGCTAAATCTATTTGTTGCCTCAAGTAATTCCATATGGTGCATGAATCTCGGGTACGTTCCATGCATCCGCATATAGACATACCTAAGGAATTTTTTCTGAATTTGTTCTAGCATATTAATATATTTCGCTTGGTGCGGAGTCCACACACCACTGGCATACTCCAGCTTACTTCTTATGACTCCATCAAACATGGCTATCATTGCATCTGGGTCATCAAATTGCTTACATATTCTGATGATGAAACCCAGGAGTTTGTAGCATGCTGGAGTAAGCCGTGATATATGATCCGAGAATGTCAGTTTGGGATCAAAGACGATACCGAGATCTTTAAAGCTGTTGACTCGGCATAATGTTTGCCCTTTAATGTTGTATTCAAAAACTATGGGCTTCTCGGAGCGGGTATATGTCATAGTTACACATTTTTTTATATTGAATTCTAATTTGTTCTTTACTGACCATTCTGCAATAGCATCAAGGTCAGATTGCATTTTTAAGCAGTCATAGTAACAAATTATTTCCATCAAAAGTTTGAGGTCATCTGCAAATAGAAGACATTTGCAATATTTTACACAAACCTGGATGTCATCTATAAGTATAAGGAACAGCAAAGGACCAAGGTTTGAACCATGGGGAATACCTGATAACGCCGGGAATTGTTTAGATTCGTGTCCATTTATTATTACATATTGACTTCTGGCTTTTAAATAGGACGCGAAGAATATAAGCGTTTGTTGATCGAAACCAAGTTTGTACTTTTTAAGTAGTAAAATATCATGATCAACTCGATCAAAAGCCTTGGCAAAATCCGTATACACTACATCTGTTTGGTGTCTCGAGTCCAGTCCGACGGCCACCAATCGCGAAAATGTTAACAAATTTGAAACCGTGGATTTTCTTGGCATGAAACCGTGTTGATTTTCTCCTAGAAATGGCATAATTTGGTGATGTAATTTCTTGTAAATAATCATTTCAAATATTTTTGGTATGGTTGACAGTACAGCTACTGGTCTGTAATTCCTTATATCAGACTTGTCTCCAGCTTTGAAAATTGGGCTTACACGCGTGAGTTTCCAAATGTTAGTTACGTGAGTTACAAATTGGGATGGTATGTGAAGTCACGTATGAAGGTGAGGCGTAATGCTAAATCGTTATTTTAGATTTTTTTACATTAGCTCCACACAGGAGCCCTTGAGGACTATAATTCCCATCAGGGCCTATGTCATCTTTGGGGATGCTGTGTGGAGGGTCTTTTTAGGAAAGAAAGGAGAGGAAGTTCTGGGAAGGAAAAGGATATTAGGGATGGTAATTTGAGTGTGTTGTTAATCGTTCATATAATTTGGGCTTCTTCAAGACCCGCATTAATAAATCCCTTAGTACAGCCTCTCCCTTAACCCGCGTAGTAGCCGGTAGCTCATTCCACAAACAAGACGACTTACACAAAAACGAGTTGAAAAAACGACCCGTTCTTATAAGCCAACATCAAAAATTGTGAAAGGGTGTTCCGCTCGTGTCTACAGTAGATTGTACTACACGTGGTGTAATTTGTAGCAACTAGGATCTTTTACTTTTCTGTGCGTTTTTCTTTTTCAATCTAATAATAATAATCATAATACGGGCATGTGCCAAGTGTGGTAGTCGAAAAACTTGTAGAAACTGTATACCTAAGATATTATTATGAATAAAGAAAAATCTATATATAT
Organism: Limnephilus marmoratus; assembly: GCA_917880885.1. NCBI lineage: Eukaryota > Metazoa > Arthropoda > Insecta > Trichoptera > Limnephilidae > Limnephilus > Limnephilus marmoratus. The sequence continues at coordinate 961,713 of OU862929.1, read as the reverse complement.
AAAAATCTATTGCTGTTCGTCTGTTTCGCTAAAACTCGAGAACGGCTGGGCCGATTTAGCTGATTTTGGTTTTGAAATGTTTGCCGTAGTCCAGGGAAGGTTTAAATGGGGAAGGTTTATATGGAAACATTGCGGGGAAGATAGTAAAAACAACAATTTCATTTTCCCATACAAACTGTTCTACCTACTTTCCTGTCAATCATTTGACATTCGTCCCTTCGGTGCGGTAGATTCGGGTCCACTCGAATTGAAGCACGTATTAAATGAAGGGTTTTGAATCGACATTATTCGGATTATCGCGTATTTAAATTTTAATATTTTGATGGTTGTCATTGTTGGTTCGTTCAGAATAACAAAATTGCAAAATTGTTGCCTTTGAAACAATTTTTTTTTTGAATTAGGCAATTCACCCTAAAAAGAGTGCTTTGTCTCTAAAAAATGAATCGCCGAAATGTAAGTATGCGCATAACTTCCGAACGACTGCACCAAATTGGATAATTCTTTTTTTTTGTTCGTTATTTTGTGTAAAAGGAGGAGGAAGGTGAAAGGGACGAATGGGAAAGGACGCTCAGGGAAAAACAATTTCTTTATTAAATATCATAGCAACGCACGCCGGGTACCAGCTAGTAAAAAATAAAAATGAATCTATGACAGAAATATTTCCTGAATTTGAGCCTTCTGACATTTCCCATTGTCCAAGTTGCCAGGTGACCGCTACGACACTGCGCTAACAACTATTTGTCTGCATCATTCCAGTTGTAATCCTCCAACATCAGTCATCGGTGAATCAGTCTATCCGCGGAGCATACGACAGTTTAACGACAATCGATAATAGCTCGCGTGATCATGGATTAAACATCCATTGGCCACGGAGCGCAGAATTGACAAGAAGTCCTAACCTGCCTACATAAGAACCTACATTTACTGGCAGTTGATACTGGATAGGGTATAGAGGTATTAGTTATAGACAGAGGTGGACTAAGAAGTGTTGGTACCAGGGGGCCATATTAAGTATTTAGCACCCTTCTTCGCCTGTGAACTGGCGAATCTACATAACATTTTACATCGATTTTGTAGTGTAACTTTTTTGATTTTAACATTCGTTTTCGAGTAAATCGAATCAAGTTGGAATTTTTAGGCCAAATTAAAAAAAAAACGGTTGCTAGGGGTGAATATCGGCTTTTTAAAGTTTTTCAAAATGCCTCGAAGCTACAACCCGACTACGAATGCCTTTTTAACCATTTTTATGTGAAAAAAGAGAGAAAAAAATTAAAAATCGAAATATTAGATAATTTATTTCTTTTGGATTCTCTGTGTGACGTAAATTGAACTGTTTGCCGCTTTCGGACACTTGTTTCCGGTCACCGTGTGTAAATTATGAAAAATAATCATTGATTTAAAATCTGAACTTTAAGGAAGAAAATCTGTTTTTTCTTATTCAGTTTTCTAAGGCAACGAAAGTCGTCGATCGGTTAATAAAATTAATGATTTATTCGCTATCATCCGAGTGAACTGGAATCAATAATATTTAAGTTTGAAATGATTAGTTTTTTATTTTAGACCAGGATTTTTCAGGACCATAGATTTTTTAAAATTTAGACCAGGTGTATTATTTTTTGTTTCTTTTTTTCTTTCAAAAAGACCAAAGAAAGCTAAAACTTAGAACAGAAGTAAATACAAAATCAATTTATGTATTTTAAAGGGCAAAATACAAGTGATATTTCACAAAAATGGCTCAATACCTCAAGCTATGGCTCAAGCCTCTCGCCTCGCAATCCGGATGACGTTGGTTCAAACCCCTTCGTGCGCAAGTAAACTTTATTCGATTAATTTATGTTATTTCAAAATTTATTAATTAAAAAATTATGTTCTATATTTGCGGCACGTTTTAGAGTGCGAGATACTCTCTGTGTCGCCCTGGTGTAAGACCACCTTTCAGAATTGAAACGTTGCTTAGTATGGCTTCAGCCGTGTTTGTTGACCAGATCTGAATAGCCAGGTATTCATTCTCTTTCCTCTTCCCCATATCTTTCTCCTCCCCACTACCTTCAGCCTCACATTATACCCTAATTGGATGCTACAGTCTCACTGACTCCAGACGGTTGGGAGCAGTTGAGACTCTAGTGTTCACAAGCATCTTCAGGGTATAAAATTACACATATTAACTGAAATAAAATAATAACTTTGTTTGTAACCACGATTTATTTTTTTTATTTTTTTAATACCGACCAGAACACGAGCATCTTGAGGGTATAAAATTAAACCTAAAATTAAAGGTTTAATTTTATCCCCTGAAGATGCTCGTGTTCTGGTCGGTATTAAAAAATTTAAAAAATAAAACAAAGTTATTGTTTTATTTCAGTTAATATGTTAAACCACAAAGTGACTGCTTTCTACCAAAGTAGTTAATAATAATTATTACATCACATAGTTTTATAATAATAATTTTTTGACTCATCGTTGATTTAATGTAACACCTCTTTCGACGCGTGCGCATATATTTACGTGAATAATGTGCCTATGAAGGTCATTGCTTATAGGTACAATCGGTGTACCATAACTTGGTCAGCAAACATTTTTAATTATTTAGAAAGACAAACGTTTCATGCTACTAATAAACTAACAGTATTTGAAAAACTGCTCCTGTCATTACAATCGACAAATAATGCTTGTTATTCAAAAGACGTCGGGCCTTAAATAGTGTACATTAGATATATTTTTTATATCATTATTTCTTATGAGTTGGTGGCACCCCCTGATACCAGACTCCCGGAGCATAATGCTATCCCTAATTCCGCCCCTGTTACCAGGGTTGGATATTCGTGTCAAGGTTTACTTTGGGTTGGTAGTTGGAACCGCTCTATGTACTTAATATTATGGTAAAAGTACGAGTATATAGCAGCGATGACGAACATTTTTCTTGCATTAATTCTACACAGGAGGCCCTGAGGAAAATAATTTCTCTTAGTGCCTGTTTGGGGATGCTGTGTGGATGGTATTTTTAAAAATAATGAGGGGTGGGTAGGCATCTCAGAAGTGAAGTATGAATGCATCCCTTCCACTGTGGTGCAAAACGATGAATCGAGAGAGTTCTGCTGGAAAGGTCTAATAATCTCCCTCAACCAGTTTATCCGACCAACCACGCAATAAGTGGGCAGACTCATCAAAGACCTGGACAAACCTCACCCAATGAACCCGAGCATCCTTGCTAAGTCACCAAAGGCGGCGAACCGCTTGGGTGATCTATGGCAGAAGTGTGAAATAGATCTGTATTTATTTTGTTTAAATTTCTGAGAGTTGATCTGGACAAGTTTCCTAGCTTTTTCCGCTATCAAGAAAGCGTTATTTGCTATCTAAGTAAAATTAACCCATGATTTTTCATGGTTCTGGGCTAGAAAATTATATAAAATTTTGGTTTCAAACCGTTTTTCAGTTATTCATAGCATGAACTTACAAAACCATTCTTCTTGATAGGTCACCAAGATTCGATATTATTTTTTGTATTTTAAAAAACAAAATTTTTTGTAGGGTTACGTGAGACGTAAATGCAAAATAATTTAAATTCACTTGCATCCTGCTTGCACGCATGCAAATGAGGCTGCGCGACATAGATAGATAGATAACAAACAAAAAAAACACCACAGTTCCTAAGTAGATGACAAAAGGTCCGCCATACCTACTTGCCCATGAGCAAAACTATGCAAAGAGAAATATTTTTATACTAAAATCAAACTTTGGCTGCGTGCCATACGTTTACCATCACTGCCATAATATGTTCCTGCGATGAATGGTCGGACAGGTAAACAGTAATCACTAATCAGGTGAGTAGTGGAGGTAATAAATTGCCATCTTGGGCTGGTAGCTGGTAGGCAGAGAGGTACCTATCCAATGTTTACCTAGATCGCTGATAAACTAGATTGTGTGGTGTGGGGATTATATTTGAAGTAGTAGATACTTGCCGTACGTGGTACGGTCTTCTCATTTTAATGTAGAATTCAAATTATGTGGGGTTTTTTTTTTTTTTTACATGAGCTCCACACAGGAGGCCCTGAGGAAAATAATTTCCCTCAGGGCTTATGTCATCTTTGGGGATGCTGTGTGGAGGGTTTTTTTTGGGGAAAGGAAGGAGAGGAGAGTTCTGGGAAGGAAAAGGGTTTAAGGGGTGGGTAGAAATCTGGGGTTCAGTGTGTCTTAGTCATCTGCCTCCAATACCTAGACTTTTTCACCTACTTATTCAAAATATAACTTAGTGTCCCCGAAAGGGTGTGCAGAAAGGATGAGCGGCCGAATAACACAAGTATAAAACATGTTTTTAATCAAATGCATCAAGGATAAAACTGCTTCTCTATAATATACTGTATACAATAGTGGACTTAAGTATGGACACTTTTCGAGATTTCTTGTATCTTGTCGTTTGCCTTATAAAAAAACAACTTATTTTGTTACGGAACCCTTCTAAATTTTTTTTCGTGTTACTTGTGCTATAGTTGATTAATAAAAGTTCCGTACGACAAGCCATATGGTGATTCAAAATTCTTATCACACTTTATGAGAAATGGGAGCAAACGCCTTTGAAACAATTTTTGAGAATAATGTTTTTGAGTTTTGGCAACCCTACAATGTCTCTTTTTCTGTCTAAACCAACCACAAAGTGTATGTATAACAGCGTATAAGTACATAAAAAAATCGACGTTCTAAATAAATTCGTTTGATATCCATACCAATTATTATTAAAGGTATTAAGTTGCTTTCTGATTTGAAATTGGCAAAAAATGGGGGATCAATTGTCGGGTCATCTTAATTTATTTATTTGTCATACTGAGAACATCAAAATCTTGTGGTTCGTTGGTGACTTAGTAGGAGCGTTCGGGTTCATGATGTGAGTTTTGTACATTAGGTCTTGGCGGCGGATGTGTCTGCACACCAACTGCGTAGCGGATTGGAAGAGGACTGTTGAGGGAGATCTTTCAGCCGGACTCTGGAACCATTGCTTTGCACCGCAGAGGGAGGGATTGATTAAAATGTCTTTCACTCCTGCTACACTGACTCCCAGATTCTTACCCATCCCTCAAACCTTTTTCCTTGCCAGAACTTCCTCTCCTTCATTTTCTTTAAATGACCCTCCACAACAGCATCTTTTTATATTAATTGTTAGAATTTTTAATTAGTCATTAATTTTATCTAGATGTCTTTCTGCATTTTGATTTTTAAATCTTAACCCCAGTAAAAAATTGCATTATCATCTGCATATAAAAAATTTAACCATAATCTAATTGTGAAATATCATTGATATAATTTAGAACAGTAGTGGTCCTAGTATGGGTCCCTGCGGAACTCCATAGTTTATTGGAAGGCGGTATCATCGGTTATGTCAAGGTGGTGCTAATGTAAAAAAGACAACGCTGGTTCAAAACCAGGACGAAAAGATTAAAATGTGTATAAATGTTACGCAAAAATTTTTGGATTGCTTTCTGTTTCTCCTATTTCACTGTAATTTTCTTTCCTGAAGTCAAATAATAAATTTAGTGGGTGCGGTACGCAAGCAATGCATCTTCACGAGTGCTGCGTTAGAGTCAATTCTGGCAACGGCACGACAACAACTGTTTCAAGAAAATGTTCACAATTATCCTACGAGAAGACTTTAGGCTACCCAAAACTAAACTTTCGTGTACACAAAATAGCGCGTTTTATAAAGGTCAAAAACTATAATATAACAGCCTGCCAAATGCCGTAAAGGAAGCCTCAAGTCTCAGCACTTTCCGTAGGATATGTGCATTACATGTAAAAAATATTTTTTGATTACTTACCAATGTTATTCTTATATCTTATTCTTATATAATGTATTTTTGTTTAGTTATTTTTTTTTAATTAGTATTCTTTTTTAAATGTATTTGTAAAAGTTACTGTACCTACTTCCTAAATTGTATTTTTTCAAAATATTTTCCTACTAGATGTATGAAAATATTTACGTACATCTAAATAAAAAAATTCAAAAAAAAAAAAAAAACAATCGAATTCACTAACATTTCCGCCTGTGTTTCCTCCCTCCTACAACATGGGTCTCTTTAAGACACAGGTTCACTCCTTCCTTTCCACAAAAACACCCTCCACAGAGCATTCCCAAATATGACATTGGCTCTGAGGGAAATTATTTTCCTCGGGGAGTGGTGGAGTTAAGGTAAAAAAATATACAAAAACACTAGCGCAGAACATGCGCAGACTCGTGAAAAATCACGGAATATTATAATTGTATGTTTTGTGAAATTAAAAGTATTTATAAGATAGGTATTTGCCTTTCAAAAACAAATGCTGTCAATTTTCTTTATCAGAAATTTACCACCATTTGAATGAATACCATTGGTATTTGAAATATATGACAAAAATTTAAACAAAAACATTTCAAATATAGAATCAAAATAATTTTCTGATTAATTTGTACTTTTTTATGGCTTGTCTGAATTATTCACACAATCAATTCCAATTTTGAAAAATACAAAGCAAATTTTTTGATGATAATTTTTTTATGAAAAAGAATGTGTTCCTCACTATTCCAGATTCAATAACGCAAAAAATATACCGAACATCCGAACAATGCTCTTCCAAAATGCTCGCCGAACGAATCCTACATACAGAACGGAGGACCATATCTTGAGAAACAAACCACAAAAGAAGCAATTCCACAAATTTATACAAAAGTTCAAAAGTATACTGCTAAAATAGCCCAATGTAAATCAAATGGTTTGAAACTTTTTGCGTGTGCGTTAAATTTATTTACGAATGTTGACTTTTTCAGTATCAGTTTAATACACAATGCTCCTCAGTCGGCTTCCTCTGACTACGTAACTGTAAATCGGCCTCCGCCGTTGACGGCCGTCTCTTTCTTGCCCGCGCCCACGCGATGTCGATGTGCGAAAGAGAAGACGCTTCGAACAATGTAGCGTACCGTTTTTTCTTGATTTTATTGTGATTTCGTTCCCCTGACGGGGCCGAGAGATCTGGTATCTGTATCTAGGATGCTGAGAACCGAGAACTCCGTGTGAAATGGTGAAACAGTTAGACGGCTCCCAAATTTTCTACGGTTCCGGTCATGTTGCAAGAACCTACTAGGTAGATGGGTACGTAGAAAGAATAGACCGAAGAAGTAGAGTGGAAGAATAAAGCATCAAAGAGATGCAGTGAAAATCCAAGGATGAACAAAGAAAGTATACAGAGAGTTTGATAAACAAGAACGTACGAACTTAAAGATTGGTTCCATGACAGTTGATATTGTGACAGTCAATATGCAGTCGGTTTGGAAAAATACTGTATACCTAATTACACAAAATATTTAACTATCGAAGGGGTTTGCAGGGAGGTACCTACCGCCGAATAACAAAAGTATAAAACACTAGCTAGTGGCTAACGAAATACAACGCCATGTACTGAATGGTTATTCAACCTTTTAACACACCGCCATCTGTTAATTTGCATACAAATCAAATCCATACCACCCGCTTGCCAGCCTGCTCATCCACCACATTCAGACATTATCCTTTAATTATATATTTAAACAAATTTACCCAAAACCTTGACAAATTATATACCTAAACCTTCCTCATAATTAACCAGATTTAAATGTCCGGGTTAAATTTTCCCCACAGGAAAAACTAAACCCTTCCACACACTTCTCCAAAAGATCATCTAGTGAATCTAGTCAATCCACGCTATGCAATTGCACTATGTAAGTATTATAAATACAAAACAATACAAGAACAACATGTCAACCTACCAGAGACCAAATGGGAAAAAAATTCACCGACTCCAGATATTTTCATATCAGAGGGTTCAGCTCTGTGGAACTCCCAATTGAACCTATAAATCCTACTGATCCCTCAATATAAATATTTAAAAAAAAAATTAATCCTACATGTATTTTATTTTTTATAAATAATCGGAGACGGTTTACATATATATAGTTCCCGAGAGCACTTAGGCCATAGACCCATTGTACTATCTCCCATTTTACCTCATTCCTTTGACAGTAACCCAGTCCCTTTTATAAAGTTCACCAGGATTATCTATATATTACCAAGCTATATCTTCTGGTTCGACAATGTGTCTTCCCAGGTCTCATTTCCCCTCTTCACTCCTCCTTGGTTCCCTGAAGGCCCCACGACGAAAGAGGGCTTCATCTCTCCTCTCCACTCCTTAGTTCCCCGAAGGCTCCACGACGGAGAGTCCACCTCCCCTTGGTTTCCTAAAGGCTCCACAAGGGAAGAGTCCACTCCACCTTGGTTCCTCGTGGGCCCCAGGAGGGAAGAGAATTTCATCTCTCCTCCTTGGTTCCTCTAAGGGAACGTACCCATACTACGTGAACAACTTTTTGCAATTTTTAACCCCCCCCCCCCCCCGGTGACCAAAATCCTAAGCAACTCGCCGCTCATTTGTATGGAGCGTGACATTTTGAAGACACCCCCCCCCCTAAACGTGTCACGTAGTATGGGTACGTTCCCTAAGGTCCCACAGAGGAAGAGTTCACCAAGATGGCCTCATTTCTCCTCTTCACTCCTACATGGTTCCTCGAAGGCCCCACATGGGAAGAGGACATTATCTCTCCACTTCACTCCTCCTTGGTTCCACAAAGGCCCCGCGCTGGAAGGGTGCCCTTCCCCTTGGTTCCTTGAAGGACTGGGCAAGTTAGTTCCTGTAGATTCAGTAATTGGGGAAAGCGACCACCACAAACAGATTAGAAATCTGTCACGGCTCCCACCGAGAAACCTCGCCCAGGAGGTTAGGATGATACCAGTAACTAAAGTGGAAATCGAGCTGATAATCAAGGGTTTGGGTCTTAAGAAGGCACCAGGGCATGATAGGCTCAATGGAATAATAGCGAAGCAAGTATGGATCCACGCCAAGGAGGAGCTCTTCCAGGTGATGGATACATGCATGAGAAGAGGAACTTTCCATTCTGAATGGAAGAGGGGCGTGCTTAGGATTATACCAAAGGGGAACGATAAACCAAGGTCAGACGTGAAAGCGTACCGTCCAATCACCCTGCTACCTGTCCTGGGGAAGATCCTGGAGAAACTGATTAGGCAGCGTTTACGTCAAACCTTATCCCCACCCTGCGAGCGGCAGTTTGGTTTTGTCCCCGGTATGTCCACTGAGCACGCCATCACGTATGCGCTTGACTGGGTGAAGGCTTGCCAAAAGAGGTACGTAATAGGAATCTTCCTCGATATCACTGGTGCCTTCGATCATGCGTGGTGGCCGATGATACTTGTCAAGCTAAAAAATAGGAAATGCCCACAAAATCTGTTCAAGATCTGCGCTGATTACCTCTGCGACAGAACGGTCATCCTTTCTTTTGGAGACTATCTGATTGAACGAATAGTTGACATGGGTTGTCCTCAGGGTTCAATCCTTGGACCTGAGTTTTGGAACATTTTGTTTGACGATTCCTCCAGGTTGCCCTTGCCTGAAGGATGTATCTCGGTGGATTACGCTGATGACAAATTGTATCTGGTCTCGGGGAACAGCAGAAAGGAAGTTGAGAGTAAAGCTGAAGAGGTTTTAAGTGTGACTTTAGAATGGGGAAAGAGAAATCGGCTGACCTTCGCTCCCCACAAGACCATGGGACTCCTGATGAAGGGTAACCTCAATAGAAGTAGAAATCCCACCATCAAAATGGGAGATACCAACATCCGATTCGTTGAGAACACTAAATACCTAGGCGTCACTTTGGATCGAACGTCCTCATTCTTGACCCATGTTAAAAGCGTATCAAGTAAGGCCCAGGCCCTCTTTTTGAAATTGAGAAGAATCTCTACTGCCGAGTGGGGACTGCGCTCTCCAGCGCTCCGACTCCTATACAGGGGGGCTTACGTGGCGCAAGTCTCGTATGCGGCCTCTGTGTGGGAACACCGCCTGGAGAATGCACTCATACTCTCGGCGCTCAAGAGAGGCCAGCGAGTCCCCTTGCTGGCGCTTTCGGGTGCGTACAGAACAGTCGCTTCGGACGCTTTGCCAGTTTTGGCCGGCGTTTTGCCTATCGATCTTGAAATTAGGGAGGTGTTAACAAAGAAGCTTCTAACAAGAGGAAGAACTGCAACCCATCATGGTATTGAGCTAATACCAGATGGAGCGGTTTCCCTCCCAGGACTTCTTAGAGAGATGCGAGAAAGAACTTTGAGAGAATGGCAGGAACGTTGGGATAGGTCAAATACGGGAAGGTGGACTTTCTCCTTCTTCCCGTCAGTTAAACTCAGAATGGAAGGGGCGTACATCACTAGGGATCATCATGTGACCCAACTTCTGTCCGGTCATGGGGAGTTCAGAGGGAGACTTCATAGTTTCTCTCTATCGCCCCATTCTAACTGCGCTTGCGGTAATACTGATCAAACAGCCGAGCACATTCTGTGGCACTGCGAGATTTGACGGATGCCCGAGAGGAAATGCTCGATGGCTTGCAAGTTACTACGAGACCAGCTTGGAACGCGGATCTCGTTTCGAATAAGGTGAACTTTGAGTGTTTGAGGAAATTTACGAAAGTCTGGGTTGAGAGATGGCCTGATCTTAGAGTCGCTGACTAGCTGTAGTTGCCAGGTGTATCTGCTCTTGAATCCACGGACATTCCCTTTACTTTATTACATCTACTGCAAGAATTTTGTGTTTTATGCTTTATATCTGTATATATATTTTTTGTTATATCATCTCTATCTTAGGTACCTTTATCTTATTCTATTATATACATTTTGTTCCTATTTCTTTTATTTTTGTGTGATTATTATCTTTTTTTGCTTATTTTATTTCTTTTCACATGGTTTCTTTTAGATTTACCTAAGCTAAGCTATGCTAGACGATGTTGTATCGAGATACCCGTTTATTATTTTCATTATTTTTCATTATTTTTGTGTGATTTTATTTTTTTTTCCAGCTTCATATTCCAAGGAACACTATTGATTCAACTAACATACTCGAATTTGTTTTTTTTTTAGTTTGTTTTGGTTTCTTTGTTCTCTTTTTCTTTTTAGTCTCACAATGCTACTTTGCTTCGATCAGAAGGCTGAACTGAACTGCATCTATCTATTTTGTTTTGTTTCTTTTTCCCCTTCTGGGGGTGCGCTAGACCTCGTCCTTGCATCAACAGGAGTCGGTCGACGATGGTACGGTGCCCTCTAAAATTAATTGCGCCACCCCCAGCAACATGTGCAGGCTTTAGGTTTGGGGGGGCGACCTCGGCTCTCCTTCGCCTTGCCTCCGGCTACTCGACGCTGAATTCCTTAGGGTCGTCGGGTGTTTCCCCCTAATCTCCCATTTACTTTTCTTTGAGGCATCACCGAGGAACCGGCTAAGGGACGCGGAAGCTGAGTGTCGTTCACTACTAGACCGAACGTCATGCGCATTCTTGCTGGGACTGCCAATCGATTGGAGAGGACTGCCAACCGTTTGCCATGCCTTTATTACTTATCTACTGTGTCTTCCTCCCAAACAGGTGCTTGTATGAAACGCTGGACACAATCACCCAGCGCTTGCCACCTCGTGAACTTTCACCAACCTGTCCTACTGTCTTGTCTATATTTTGTCATACTAACACATATTGTATCTGTATTTCCCGCTAAGCACTTGCATGCTGCTTACTAACAACGTATGCAGGGACATTGGAGGTTTAGTTTCATTTTCAAATGTAGAGTCGTTTTTACCAAAAAAATTAGAGTCCTTGCAAGAGCCTTGAAGGGGTAACCATCTGTTACCTATACCAGGGCGGGTAAGTGGTGGGTCCTCCAATGGTTCCTTGAAGGCCCCACAAGGGAAGAGTTCATGGAGGTGGCCTCAGCTCACCTCTCCACGGTTTCTCCTCTTAGTTCCTCCTACGGCCCCAAGAAGGAAATCCACAGAGGTGGCCTCAGCATTCCTAGGTTCCCAAAAGGCCCCTAGTTTTCGAATGGTCCAATTTTTTGCCCACGAGTTACCAGGGAAATAGAAGGTCCACTCCAGCAGAGCCCTGAGTGCTGGCCTCATTTCTCCTCTTCACTCCTACATGGTTCCTCGAAGGCCCCACATGGGAAGAGGACATTAACTCTCCACTTCACTCCTCCTTGGTTCCACAAAGGCCCCGCGCTGGAAGGGTGCCCTTCCCCTTGGTTCCTTGAAGGCCCCACAAGGGAAGAGTTCATGGAGGTGGCCTCAGCTCACTTCTCCACGGTTTATCCTCTTGGTTCCTCTTACGGCCCCAGGAAGGAAATCCACAGAGGTGGCGTCAGCATTCCTAGGTTCCCAAAAGGCCCCTAGTTTTCGAATGGTCCAATTTCACATGTATTTAAAATGACTGATTTTTGCATTTTTATATATAAATTCTTTGACAAATCTAATATGCCTAAATTTTGATTGTGAGACCTAGGTATAATGCCAATAGCCGAAATAACAAATGGTAATATTTTTATGGTCTGAGAATGCCAAATTATTTTAATCTCATTTCCTAAATCTGTATATTTTCTTATTTTTTCAGAAACAGTTTTTTGAAAATTAAAAATTATTAATATTATTATTATTATTTTCTATTGAACCCCGAAAATCCGGTCAGTAGTTTCTGAGTTTATCGCGAACAGACAGACAGAAGCGGTGGAGGACTTTAATTTATAGTATGTAGAGATATTTCATTCAAATGCATCAAGGATAAAACTACATGTCTGTATACTGTATATACCAGAGTATAAGTACAAAAAATCATATTGTAAAGAAATTCGTTTAATATTCATATCGGCTTTAAATTGAAATTGGTAAATAATGCAGAAAAAATATAATTTTATAATAATCATAATTTCGGTGAGCCAATTGTCAGGGGATCAACTGTTGGGTCACCAAAAGATTGGACATTAAAGAATAAGACAAGATTTGCAAAACTATGAACGAAGATAAGAGATGCTGAATGGTTTACTGAAAAATAAAGGTTAAGTCCATAAACATGCTTTTGAAAGAAAATACAAAAGAATCTGAGAAGGATATCAACATTTTGGTTTAGTTAATCATTTAGTAGGTCTGATAGAGGTGGCAAGAAGAAGGATATCGATATTTTGGTTTAGTTCATCATTTGGTAGGTCTGATAGAGGTGGCAAGGAGAAGGATATTGATATTTTGGTTTAGTTAATCATTTGGTAGGTCTGATAGAGGTGGCAAGGAGAAGGATATCGATATTTTGGTTTAGTTAATCATTTAGTAGGTCTGATAGAGGTGGCAAGGAGAAGGATATTGATATTTTGGTTTAGTTAATCATTTAGTAGGTCTGATAGAGGTGGCAAGGAGAAGGATATTGATATTTTGGTTTAGTTAATCATTTAGTAGGTCTGATAGAGGTGGCAAGGAGAAGGATATTGATATTTTGGTTTAGTTAATCATTTGGTAGGTCTGATAGAGGTGGCAAGGAGAAGGATATTGATATTTTGGTTTAGTTAATCATTTGGTAGGTCTGATAGAGGTGGCAAGGAGAAGGATATCGATATTTTGGTTTAGTTAATCATTTAGTAGGTCTGATAGAGGTGGCAAGGAGAAGGATATTGATATTTTGGTTTAGTTAATCATTTAGTAGGTCTGATAGAGGTGGCAAGGAGAAGGATATTGATATTTTGGTTTAGTTAATCATTTGGTAGGTCTGATAGAGGTGGCAAGGAGAAGGATATTGATATTTTGGTTTAGTTAATCATTTGGTAGGTCTGATAGAGGTGGCAAGGAGAAGGATATTGATATTTTGGTTTAGTTAACCATTTGGTAGGTCTGATAGAGGTGGCAAGGAGAAGGATATTGATATTTTGGTTTAGTTAATCATTTGGTAGGTCTGATAGAGGTGGCAAGGAGAAGGATATCGATATTTTGGTTTAGTTAATCATTTAGTAGGTCTGATAGAGGTGGCAAGGAGAAGGATATTGATATTTTGGTTTAGTTAATCATTTAGTAGGTCTGATAGAGGTGGCAAGGAGAAGGATATTGATATTTTGGTTTAGTTAATCATTTGGTAGGTCTGATAGAGGTGGCAAGGAGAAGGATATTGATATTTTGGTTTAGTTAATCATTTGGTAGGTCTGATAGAGGTGGCAAGGAGAAGGATATTGATATTTTGGTTTAGTTAATCATTTGGTAGGTCTGATAGCGGTGGCAAGGAGAAGGATATTGATATTTTGGTTTAGTTAATCATTTGGTAGGTCTGATAGAGGTGGCAAGGAGAAGGATATTGATATTTTGGTTTAGTTAATCATTTGGTAGGTCTGATAGAGGTGGCAAGGAGAAGGATATTGATATTTTGGTTAAGTTAATCATTTGGTAGGTCTGATAGAGGTGGCAATTATCTACTATTTTGAATATAGTTTTAAAAGTTAGAAAAGGGTTAGACGCAAATGTCCGTAATCGGTTTTATCTTCTTTTTAGTCACCCTTTTGGAAAATTATGCGGCAAATATTCTCCTAGGGCCCTATTAGGACCTGCACATTTTTACTTGTTATTATAATGAAACTTTCAGTTAATAAAAGTAGGTGAGAGTGAGGAGACTACGAAGCACCGCACAAATAGGAGACCGATTGGCTACAGGTCACCGCACAAAAAGGAGGCCGATTATACTATCTCACAGGCCAAAATCCTATAGATGTACGTGTTTGTCTCTTTTTAGTATCGCTATTTTTCGTTTAATCGAGATTAAAATCACAACGGTGCTAAAGAAGTTTTCACTTCAACAAATCTAAACGATGCATGAAACAGAACAAGATAGATACAATAGTAGATAACGGTCGCAACTGGGAATCACACCCAGGATATGTGCCTTACCGGGAAAACGCCTCAAACCATTCGGGCATTGAGACCTAATTTTTTATGTCATTTTTAATTAACTTTTCCATATTTTTCAATTCTGTTCCATGTTTCGTTTAGATTTATTAGTATTTCCTATCTTCTTCTTTAATGGGTTTAACCTTTACATTGATGGGTATAACCTTCAAAAGTTATTAAAGAAGTTATTCCGGTTAGATAGTTGTTTTAAGTTATTGAAACCGGGAAGCGTGTTTACGATTGGCGGAAGGGCTGACAGGACATTGACGGAAGGGTGACATGCAGGAAATTCTATTAATGTAGGACTGCATGCAGTACCTATGCATTCGCTAATAAGATGTCAAAGGAAGTGATACTAACAGTACAGAGGGAAGTCCTGATACAGAACCTGATGTAGACTGGATGTGGACTGGATGTATGCGAAGAATGGAACCGGCAGAGAAAGGGCAGGAGTAGATTGGATGCTATAGAAAACAGATGACTGAGGTATTCCTACCTAGACGAAAGAGCGCATTACAAATAAGAGACGCACGCTTGTACGGTTTGGATAAACGGAGAAAGAGTTTCAGGTAATGCATACTGCGCAAGCAAATGCAAGAATTTTTTCCAAGACGTCCCAGAAAGACGAACACATAAAACACTCGAATGGGGTCATGTCAAGAGTCGTAATAACTGAAGAGGATGTATGATACGATGCATATCGGCTGAAGAGTGTGAGTGTGAGTCTGTAAAGGTAATAAAGTGGAATAGGAGAAGAAGATAAACTCAGAGTGGGCAATTAACACACGGTAGAAACCTTCAGAAAAGTAGAAAAGAGTAGGGAGGAGAACGATTATACTCATCTCTATCTCCTTCTCTCTAAATATGTATCCTGTTTTTTGTTATTAGTTTTTGGGGTATTATGCCGTGTTGCGCTACCTCATTCTTTAGCCAACGTTTCGGACAGCGTTGCAGTGTCCATCATATGTCCATCCTACACATCTGCCCTGATGATGGACACTGCAACGCTGTCCGAAACGTTGGCTAAAGAAGGAGGTAGCGCAATAACTAACGGCATAATACCCCAAAAACTAATAACAAAAATACTTTTGGCCGTGAAAATCTAAAATCGTATCTGTATCCTGTTTGTCTGTTTTTAGTGTCGCTATTTTTCGTTGCATCGAGTTTCAAATCACAACGGTGCTAAAGAAGTTTTCACTTCAAAAAGTGGAAGTCATGACGTAGGTACTTTTAAAACTATTTTTTTACGTCCGATGATATTTTTGTTCAATTAAAAACAATAAAAATATTTTTTAATCACACGTTGCAACTGAGTGGTCAGGTATAGCTTAGTGGGTCACATGATAAGCACGTCCTCACGTTCTTGCAGCATGGTAACACACGAAACAGTGCGTGTATCACGTGATCGCGATGTCTAGGAGTGTGAACAGTGGCGAGGTGTGATTGGAACATATATATTTTTTTACTTAAATGAAGACAATATTAGCGAAACTCAATCGAAAATCTGGAGACAAAAATCAGAAAAAGATATTGGCTCCACTGGGAGTCGAACCCAGGACCCTTTGCTTACATGGCAAGTGCTCTACCAACTGAGCTACGGAACCTATATCCAATTCGGTCACTTTTAACTGTATCATACTTCGACTAAGAACTACCAACATTATCTTCATTTTCTTAACGCACACGTATGAATGCTAACGCTGCTATCTTTATGTAAATATTATAATTTGAGATTTTACTCCTAAAGTTGAAAATTAAAAATAAATATATTTTTTTTTTGTTTTAATTGAAAAAAAATATCATCGGACAGCAAAACGACATCAATTTTTTTTAATACTCGTATACTCAGGAATCGCAGGTTAAAATCCTTCGGGTATGTTCTCTACATATATGTAATACCTACCGGATGCTGTGTTTATGGACCTATCCGTATGTAACAAATCGTCAATGTCTTAGGACCATCAAAATTAATTTCATCTCTCAGTTCCGCTATTACAATTATTCGGACACTCCTTTTCGTCGGTATCGAATAATAGTGTTTCAAGGAAGTCCCAAATAACAACACATAACCTGTTTGCCCACAAGCGCAGTTCTGGTAGACGCAATACCCACCCAATACCAAGGGTCACTCGGGGAAAATTTCAACAGTCAAGATGCCTTTTTTTATTGGACTGGTTTTTGGGGTGAGTCCTCGGTTTTATTTTCTTTGTTTCTTCTTGCTGGTTGGTCAGAGGATTGGGATGTTGGAACCCCGATGTTGCAGGGTTTTGTGTAGGATAGAAAAGGGTGAATGATAAAAATGGAATGTGGAAAGTTGATCATACCAGGATATTGAAATAAACAATTGACAATCTGTTATTGTTGGTTCGCCCAGTGCACAAAAAAGCTGTATCATATGCATCGGTTGTCTAGTTTTTAGTTTCTTTCTAGACATCTCCAAATACAAAGTTTTGAGAATCGGTGAGATGGATGGATTCATTCCTCTGTCTCATCTTGACATATTGACTATTGACCCCCAGATTATACAATTCTTTTCTTTCCTACAACGTTTCCTCCTCCCTTTACTTAAAGTAGCCTCCACATATCAACTCCATCGATGACATAGGTCCTGAGGGAAATTATTTTGCATACTTTTTTATATACCTTTAACTCCACACAGGAAGCAAATCTAACTCATCTTTGAAGATGCTGTGTGGAGGGTCTTTTTGAGGAAAGGAAGGACTGAACATGGGTCTTGAAGAGAACCATGTTGTAGGAGGGAGGAAACACAGAGGCCGGCAAATCGTTTCACAGCCGAGCTTTTGAACTCAAGAACGAGTCGTAGAAATGACCCGTTCTCATGTGACTAATGTCAACCGTATACAAATGTTGGGCGCGTGTTTGTCGTGTTTCCCGACTGATACACTAGTGCCGAGGGGATCAATGACGCTGGTTCCTCGGAGCATCGTCCATTGTAATACCGGTAAAACAAGGACAGCATTCCCGACTGACGCCTGTGCTCTAAAGATTGCAATCCATCTGTTAAGATGAGAGAATCTATCAAACGGACCGCCCGTTTCTGCACAGAGTCGAGGGTATTTTTCAAGTATTTTGGAGCTCCAGAATAGAGGTTGCTGCCAAATTCAACCGTGGGGCGCACTTGCGATTTGTACAGGGTTGGCAGTTGTGTATTATTAAAGTATCTGCGGGCCGTAATTATATATTTTGAGAAAGGGACGCTCAGATGGTTTGGGCATGTGGAACGAATGAATGAGGAAAGGAGTGTAAGGAGAATATATGACGCAAATGTGAAAGGCAGAAGAAGTCGGGGACGCCCGAAGAAGACATGGCACGACCAAGTGAATCAGATAATTAAGTTGGGCCATATCAAGAGTCAGATTAATAGAAGAGTATGAATGAGACGATGTTTGAAGGTGTATGTGGTGTGTGCCAAGACCGACTTATTTGGGGGTACGTCCTCTCTGCCTACCCCTGCGGGGGAAGCGGCATAGTGATTGGTTAATTAGTTGAGACATTTTAGGAAGACCTTCAATCAAAACTGGACACAAGATTTGAAGAAAAACAAAAATACACGAAAGACGTGTTCTACCCTAAACGCATAAAAGAGATAAAATTCATAAAAGGCGTGCACCTGCCACATTAAAATAAAATAAAAAAAATAAAAACGGAACAACTAAATACAAAATCAGGTCGACCCTTCTTTGCAAAAATAATCATAATTATTTGCATTCCTCGAGAGCTAGTGCAGGATGTCTCTAGTCTGTAGCTGAAGCCTTCCGTGCTGCGGTGGGAAGCATTCACCGCAAACCACAGCCGATTAGATGCAGGTTTTACACAGGTACACACTACACACTACACACGATATAATAATAATCGTTAGACGGAAGAGAAGTGGAATTATAAATATAATGTAATGTGGTAATATTGTGCTGGTAGAAAGATTAACCAGGCTTTTCAAAATACTGCTTTAAATCATAATACTTTTTCAATAAACAAATATGGTCAAAGAACCCTTGAATATATTATACCGTTAATTTTTAACAAATTGCCATACGAATTTAATTAACATTGCTCTAAAACAAAATTCTCACTGTTTTGTTCAAAAACCATTAAAAGTTATGAAAAAAAATATTTTAAAAATATCCCCTAACCTAACCTAACCTAATCTATTTAACCAATTATTTCTTTCCCAGAACTTCTCCTCACCACCAAAAGACCCTCCACACAGCATCCCGAAAGATGACAAATTCCCTGAGAGAAATTATTTTCCACTGGGCCTCCTGTGTGGGGTTAATAAAAAAAACAGAGTGTGCAATTCATACGCGGTACAAGTGAAATCTTCAGAAAACTAATATAGACTAGAGTGGGGAGGCTACGAAGCACTGTACAAAGAGGAGACCGATAGGCTACGAAGCACCTTACAAAGAGGATCCCGATTATCTTATAGATTTACATGTTTGTCTCTTTTTAGTATCGCTATTTTTCGTTTCATCGAGTTTCAAACCACAACAGTGCTAAACAAGTTTTCCCCTCAAAAACAAAAAAAAAAACATTAACCTGTTGTTTCTACAAAGAAAATATTGATTAATTTCATTCAACTAAAACAAGTACAAACTCATAATTTCTTCAAATTGCTACAATTTGAAATTATTTAGTGAATAAATTACACATGTATTGAGTCCTCACGAATTAAATTATAGCTTCAATTCACAAGTTATTCATTTTCCACACCGCTTAAAAAAGCAACAAATCAAAAGCACAACCCATTAGGCAAGAGAGTAAAAACTATTGTCTTATTACCTTAGACACTTTTGACAAAGTGCCACCAGACCGTTATGCAAATTAGCGAGGCGTTTCATCGGGCACGTATAAAATAATGTATGGAAACGAATTTCGTAATGGGCGTAGAATGTACGAGTATATTGCTTAACCCTGACCATGAAACTGGTATACTAGTACTAGTATAGAGTATAGTGCATACAATATGCGCCACTCACCACTCGTTGCACTTCCTGCATACTGCATTATGCGATTCTCTCCATACAACTATTTTATATTGTTACTAGCGAGTAATTACTACCCGGCAAACGTTGCAATTCTACATAAGGTGATCCCCTAGTCCTGGAGAAATTCGACATCGGAAGCCACGCCTCTTTTTCGGTGGGATTTAAAAATACTCGAGAAGAAGTTATTGGAAAGGTTTGAGAAGGTATTTGAGAGTTGTTTTTTGAGAGTTGTTGATTTCATAAAGGCCTGTAAAAAACAGTAACTCCTTTTCACGTAGGTATTGAATTTTAAAACGTGACATCAATTGACTTTTCTGCAAGTCTAGGATGAATATTTATTTAAACTTTACGGTGGTTTTTACTCGAAGTATGACACAGTTAAAAATTACCGAATCGGATAGGGACACCTTAGCTCAGTTGGTTTGAGTCCCAGAGGTGCCAATATCTTTTTTCTGATTTTTCTGTTTCTAAATTGTCGATTGTGTTCCCTAATATTGTTTTTATTTAATTAAATATTACAATTTCAGATTTTAATCGTAAAGTCAAAAACAAAAATAAATTTCTGAGATTTAATTATTTTATTGTAAATGCACATTTACAGTTACAATTAGGTAACCATTTAAAAACATGCTTTATATTTTACTAGCAGACCCGGCCACATGTTGCTGTGGCTAACGAAACACAACGCCTTTACCTAACCTTTATGAAATCCACACCACCCGCTTGCCAGCTGCCCGCTGCCTGAATTGAATATTTCAATTTCTCGGCATTTCTCTACTATAATAAGCATGTATTATACATAAACATTCCTTTTGAATCACTATCTATTGGTGAAATTCGTTGCGTAGTTTAAAAGATCTATCCGCACATACATTTTAAGTGACTTCATTTTATACTATGTAATGATTAAGTAAAAATAACGTTTTGGAATTGTTGAAAATTTAGTTGAAAAATATCCATATCAGTGGACGGGTAATTTAGTAACAGAATCATTTTTCCAGCGGCATTACTAAAGGTAACCTAGTTCCGCATCTCGGAGCAACAAAAGTTCCGTATCTGCGCGCTCTTGTGAAGTTGCCGGGAACATAAAACTCCTTTTTTTTGTATTATATCGGGAATACAGATATTACCGTTTAAAAAAATGATATATGTTGTTGTCAGCAAAGCAGTCTTCCTTCTATCGGATGATATCCGAGTAATCAACTGGGTGATCGTTATGCAAAAATTAGTAATGATTACAAAATAGCTTTAATCGCGATGTTATATAAATATATAATGCATAAGATTTTAATTTGATAATCTAGAAATCGCTCGATTAATCTCAGGATTCCGAAATATGCAATTTTTACTTTGAATTAATTTGGAAACGATTTGGATATCAGGAAATTTGAGGGCATTAGGTAATACACCAGACGTGAATAATCTCTAAGGAACGTATTATGAAATCTTTATAATCTTTTAAGACTTTGAACCTAATTTGTTGAAATCTACCAATTTAAATGTCGATTTCGGAAAGTCGCCATTTCAAGTTAAAGTTGATTAATAGGAAAGCAGCATTGATAAAATTCCACTCCATTAAATTTAGAAGACAGGGGCGGATTGACCTGAACATAAAAATTATGTGCGATCCGAATGGCACTTTTTTACAATAGCTCACAGTAGGCACAGGAGGCCTCGAGAAAAAAAATCCTCAGGGTCTGTGTCATCTTTGGGGATGCTGTGTGGAGGGTCTTTTTAGGAAAAGATGGGAGAGAAAGTTCTGGGAAGGAAACAGGTAGGAATCTAGTAGTGACAGACATTTGAATCCATCCGTCCCACTGCCTTACTCTCTTATCCCACAGGCGATGGGATAAGAGAGTAAGGCTGGAGAGGTCGAGGTTATGTCTCGCTCAACAAGTCTCTCCCGACTCAGCCCGCCTCGAATTAGGTGGGCAAACGCATTCGCCACCAAGACCTAGACAAACCTCAATCCATGAACCCGGGCAACCCTATGGCAGGGTGTTGGTTAACCAATGAATGATTTCTAGGCGGCGGTACCCGTACCCGCCTCCCAAAGGGGAAATATATGTCCCCATAACAACGCGGGACGACCGTGTTTCTTAATATTTCTTTAGCCCTTTCTAGTAACATTCAGATATTATTATTTTACATTTCCCTGGTGATTGGGGTCACTATGGTCAATAATTTCTATTCCCATACCACATTAATAAAATTATATTAATACGCAAAAACGAGATTCGAGACCTTGGCGTGATTTTTGAGGCAAATCCCTTATATCTGATATTGTCTCCCGCGCCAACAAAATGCTTGAATTTGTTCTTTGTAATGCGAGACCATTTACTAATGGAATTGCAATACGGAGAATATAAGAAGCACTTCTCCGCAGCATCCTGGAATATAGCTCCATTATTTGGGCCCATTCTACCCATTCCTGTATCGATCGGAATGCTGGATCTTAATACCCTAGAGCCGAAAATTTTTTTTGTAAGTTAATCTCTGGTACTTTACTAAATCCGCCTATGTTAAAAGAGATCAACTTATATTTCCCTAACGCATATACTCGTGGGAGATCCACGCACTTTTTTATGCTCCGAAAGCGAGAACTTCTGCGTATCAAAATGCACTATTAAAAAGAGCAACTCAACTACTTAACGATTCTGCATTGAGCATTGACATCTTCAATGTTACCTATAGAGAGTTCAGTAACTATCTTTTGACATATGTCCCAACATAGTGAAACTGCCCCCTTGGCCTTTTTTTCTCTTATATTTTGTAATCTTCTCCATCATAATATTTTAGTGTATAACTGTTTTATGGAGAACCTGAAAAAAAGAAAAAAGAAATGAATAATATTTGGATGATTTATGTTTTTGTGTAGCGCCGTTTTGATGAAAAATATTTCAAGGGCGATGTGTTAGTAGTTAAGTTTTATTAGCGCTTGGCTTCCTGGCAATTCGGCGTCTGGAGTGGACTCCAATTGCGCCCGGGTAGAACCGCGCCTGGTTTTCTAACACAACATTATCACTTGCACGAATGCACGGTGCAACATATCAGGGTAGAATTTGGCCTCCCCCGCAAATAATTTGCATTCTTCTCCATTCCTCCCATTCTTTTTTTTTTTTTTTTTTTTACATGAGCTCCACACAGGAGGCCCTGAGGAAAATAATTTCCCTCAGGGCCTATTTCATCTTTGAGGATGCTGTGTGGAGGGTTTTTTTAAGGAAAGGAAGGAGAGGAGAGTTCTGGGAAGGAAAAGGATTTAAGGGGTGGGTAGGAATCTGGGGTTCAGTATGTCCTGGTCATCCGCCTCCAAGACCGAGACAAACCTCACCCCATGAACCCGGGCACCCCTGCTAAATCACCAAACGTAGCGAACCACTTGGGGTGACCTATGGCAGAGGTGTTGGTTATCCAATAAAGGTTCCCGGGGCGGCGGTACCCATTCCCGCCTCCCAAATTCTGCTCCAATCCTGCGATACTGTCACTTCCACGGCACATGGTCATGAATTCCGGTGTCCTGTCATCTGGTTGTTCTTTATTTATGGGTGGCCTTTAGCAGTAAATCAGTATAGGCAGAACTTCTAGCGGACTTCTAAAAATTTTGATAATTAAAAATATTGGTCCGAAACTATTCTTGTTTTTGGATCTGGAATTAGCATATAATCCAGTTTGAATCTAATTATATTTTCAGGGACAGTATCACGCCAAAAAACTCGCACCAATTGGACAAATTGTGTTCGGTTGTAAATATTTTGTAACACCATTAAAATAGTTGAAAAGTTATAAAAATATCCACTTTTTTTTTTTTTTTTACAGTGAATACCGCACAAGAATCTCAACTGCTCCCGTCTGGAGCCAGTGAGACTATGGCATCCCCAATTGGGGTATGTTGTGAGGCTGAAGGTAGTGGGGAGGGGAAGGAGGTGGGGAAGAGGAAGGTTGGGAAGTACCTGGCTATTCAGATCTGGTCACCAAACACGGCTAAAGCCATTTTCAAGCAACGTTTCAATTCTGAATGGTGGTCTTACACCAGGGCGATACTGATAGTATCTTCCACTCTGGAACATGCCGAAAATATACTATATATTATTTTAAATGGATTAATTGTGAAATAACACAAATTAATCAAATAAAATTTATTTGCGCATGCCGGGTTCGAACCCGCGACCTCCGGATTGTGAGTCAAGAGTCTTACCTACTGGACTACGGAGGTCGTCACTGATGTAAAACACTTTTTCGGAATTAGATGCTTCGATTTTTCTAATAGCTTCGCTGAAAAAGCAAAAAAAATTAAAAAAGAAGATTACGTGGAAGGAGTTAAATAGATATTAATATCATTCGCGAAATAAGATAAATTCTTTGAAGTTTGTAAAATAACGATGTGATATATTAATAACTTCTTAGTAAAAATGTTAATTTTGGTCACGTCTTCGCCAAATTTGATATTGATAAGGGTTACAGAAAAACAAATTAGTAATCCAAAGATAATCAGATAGCCCCACACCTTATTCCTATATTTCTGATTAAAAAACAGCGTGGTTAGATTCTCATAGACCAGATAATAAACTGATATGAAAGGTAGGAACTTGGGTACGTACCATATCAGCATAGTTCACGGAGATTACTTAAGTATCATTTAGGGGAATAACTAGCGAATATTTTGCTCAGAATTGATCATCTTTTATCTGGTTTCGCAGAGCAAAGTCTCTCTCTCTTACGCATAGTACTTATCTTATCGTTGTTCCCAGACATATTATCTCAGGTAAGTACCGTGAAGTGACAGTAGATATGCTCGGGTACCTATTTATTCACGATCAATTACAATGAGGCCTATTTTGTCTTAAATCCTGGGCTAAGGTCAATAAAACAGCATAGGGCTTATGTGAGGACCTTGTGGGACCCCAGATCGAACAAAATGCCTCTTTAAATAATTAAAAACTTGACAGTATCTGACACACTGTTTTTCTCGGTTTGAGGATTCGGATCATATAATAAATATGCTATTTATAAATGTCTTCATTGAAGGTGCCAAGATCAAATAGATAGCTCGACAACAGAAAGGATTATTTGTGGCACAGTTGCTTTCGATTCCACTAACTAAGGATGGGTGGGTTGTTTCACAGCATTTGAACAATTCATAAAATTTCGAAGTTGATATTCAAATTCTCCTAAAGTTTTATTTAAGTTGTGTTATTATCGAAGTGCTGTAAAATATTAACAGAACCCCGGTAGAACTTTAGTAGAACTGGAAGTTTAGCCTGGCCGTGTCATCGAGCCTTTTGGTATGATCCAAAATACCTGCAGACGATCGATTTTTTTAAAGAGCTTGTTTACCTTATTTCCAGGTTGCAGAATGGAGGGGACTACGTAACACCATTTGATTTACACGTTATTTATTTTTGTTTTGGATTCAGATATAATAAGTACTTATTTTCACTAAAGGTAAATGTTTGACTGAATTGATGATATTTCTTGTGAAAGTCTGATCTTCTTCTTGAGTCGGTTCCTCATTGCCGAGGTTCGTGACCCCTACTCCAATTTCCATGGTGGACAAGGCTCCTCCATTCCTCACGGTTCTGCGCTGCCTGGAGAGCCAAGGGCACCGACATACCGGACGCTAGTGATTTTTGGTCACTCCAGCGCATTTGTGATCTTCTTTTGCTTCCTATGCCTCCCACTTTGCCAGTGACTATGACTTTCTCCAGGTTGGAGTCCTCGGTTTAGTGATCAACGCGTTCAAAGTATTCTTAAATTAGTTGTATATGTAGATAGTTGAAAGCCTCATTTGTGCCTCTGGCTGTCCATTGAATCCTGAGCATTTTAAGGCTCTAAGTGTCCAATAAAGTCTGATTAATGAAAGAGAATGCAATCACCCGCTCATTATCAAAATGAAAATTTTGAAATGTCAGATCCTATGTGTAACGTATTTTTGCATAATTTGTATTTTATTCTATTTTGTGATACTACCTACCGTCGGCTTATGTCAAATTCTAACAACCGGTTCCATGGAACCGGTGTAAGCCGGTTAAACGAAACCGCGATAAGGAATACCGCTGATAGCTCCGTTGCAACCTCTCCCCGATTACCATAAACCACGCATGTAACAGAAAGAGAGGCCATAATAGAGCTCTTAGCGGTAGGGCCCCAATAATTTTGATTCCCAAGCTTTTCGAGTGTGCGCCTAATCTCGATATGGTACACCTCGAGAATAGATAATTTAATTGATGTCTATGCTTTCTAGACTAATAATGAACAGGATGAGAGGTATTCATATTGGAAGGTTAGTACTTTTATAATGAGATGCAAAATATAACGGGTGTTGGGTGTGTCCAATCTACTGTTAAACTGGAGTCAATAACTAAACCTGTCAAATATTGAACAAACTCACCATCAAAATGTTTGGTGAATTATCACTCTATTAGATAGGTACTGATTAAGATTATAATGATTATTACCTGATTAAGTTACATAACTGTTACATACGCATTACAGATTCAGATGCGCTTGTAATGAACTGTAAAATACTAAAAACGAAACGAGACGAAATGGTGTTTGCTGGAATCGTGAGATAGTATGTATAGGAAAGAACAAGGCAAAGGAAGGAAAAAGGGATGACCAATCACTTACCACTGTATCTCTGCGAAGGAGTACACAACATAATCACAATATAGTTAAACAGTTCCACCGCGATCCCTCAAAGTAAATATCGCTGCAAAAAACGAATGAGTACACAACGATATTATGTAGGTACTTTCAAGATGGTCAAATTCCTTCTTTTTACTTAAAAACGAGATTATGTCCACGAAAAACCAACAACTTGCTTACAAGGTAGTCCCAAAACTTTTTCTGTTTTCAAAACAAATGCACTCGAATTTGCACTATATTTCTTGCCATTGCTCTAAATTTCAATTACTTTTCCAGCAAGGTGGTGCTTAGGGAGATGTTGGAAATGGATAAACGACATCCCGGTAGGAAGTAAGCTCATTCTCATTTCGAAACCAGTTAATAAATGAAGTATTATGAACAGCAAGATTTAATTAATGTGAAACATTGATCAAAAATTTTATAATTAGTCTCTTTTAATACATGCATTTTAATGGGCAATTATTTTACCGTATTTAACTCCCAATTTGATAAGGAAACAGGTTTTAGTTTAAAAATATTATTTATTGTAGTGAGGGTCATTTGAATGTAAACACTCGAAATCCTGTTAAAATGAGTTATCAAAACTCATTAAGGGATCGCCAATTGGTACTTTTGAAAAGTTAAACCCAACCCAACCCAATATGCAGACACAATATACAATATGTATAAAGAAAAATTTTACAAAACATCACTTTACAAATATTTCACAGAAACATGTAACTAACTAACTAACTAACCATCATGCCGTTTCCCCGCAGGGGTAGGCAGAGAGGACGGACCGCCAAACATCCCGGTCTTGGCACACATTCCTTGCCTCGTTTACATTCATACAACGTCTCATACATTCTCTTCTATTATTCTGACTCTTGACCTTGACATGGCTCGACTCAAGCATCTGATTCACTTGGTCGTGCCATATCTTTCTTGGTCGTCCTCGACTTCTTCTGCCATTCACATTTGCGTCATATATTCTCCTTACGCTCTTTCCTCGTTCATTCGCTCTACATGCCCAAACCATCAGAGAGTTCCTTTCTTGATCTTACTCATTACGCTTACATCAGCCTTGCATTCTTTGCGGATTTCCACATTTCTCACACGATCATACACGGTTTTACCACACATACGCCTCAGGGATCTCACTTCTACAGGGTTCAGTCTACTTTCATCCTTCCTCTGCCAGTTCCATGCCTCACTGCCATACATCAGGGTAGGTACGGTACCAGTACTCCATTATGGACGGCTAGTTTCGCGTCTCTGGACAGTTTTTTGTTGGTGCCAACGGCGTTCAGTCCTCCATTAATAGAGTTACCTGCATTTACCCTATTAGCCTTCCCATCTCTCGTAAACATACTTCCCAAATAAACAAACTCATCCACCTGCTCCAAGTATTCATCATTTACAACTATATTGCACACTGTTTTCGTACTCTCTCTTTCAAACACCATGACTTTAGACTTACTTATATTCATCATTAACTCATTCTTCATACAGAAACATGTCTTATAAGATTTTATGAATTATTATAACCAAATATAGAAGAAGGTAGCGCAACACGGCATAGCACCCCAAAAACAGATAACGAAAATACTTTTAACCGTGAAAATTTAAAAACGTATCAGTGTTTATTCCAATTATTTTATGTAACTAGACACAAACAAATGTGTATAATTTATGTAATTTTTGTATAAGCTGAATATCTTTTTATGTGAGACTTCTTATTATTTTTACCAATGTATTTTGTTTTATTATTTGTTTTGTTGTTACATTTTTTCATTGTATTGTATTTTCTTTATTATTTTAGTTTTGAAGTATTTAAAATAACTGTGATACTCAATTTATAAACTAGAATATAAAAGTCCATTAGGGTGTATATGTATATCTAATAATAGTGAAGAAACTAGCTCACACCAAATGTTAACTTTTAATGTGAGCAGTTACAATAAATAGCGATTTATTTTTAGTGCGTCTTGAACAGATGAATAATTTAAATGTGATGGAGATTGGGTTAAAGGGATATATGCGGAGTTGGGACGAGATCCGCCTGCGGCGCAAATTACAATACCAAACCCGTCTTTATAAAAAAACTTGGTCACCTAAATATAAAACCAATTAAAAGTTCCTCCAGCGATAAATCTCGCCACGATCCGAAGAAAGCACAGGTTACTGCTTACTGGTTACTCTTCGGTACAGTCCAAGTGAAGCGACACGCGTATGGCGGTGCGGAATACGATGTGAATGTACTATTTACCGGTGTGATTCTATTGATGGGCTTGTAAACATGTGGTAGGCGAGCTTTTCGAATTCATTAAAATGTTCATTTAATTTCCCTTTCTCTACCCATTTCTATTTATGTACACTTTTAAAAGAAAGCCACAAACTAAAAATGTATGTATTGTTAGTGTGCCTTATATCGCCACGATTATAGGTAATAGGCATAAAAATCGTTTGGCAAACTGAATCTAGAGGTCACAATTCTAAGCGCAAAAGTGGTTTTCTATTTATTATGTGATTAATCCGGGCTCGACTACTCGACTACCCGACTACCATAATACGGGCATGTGCCCAGTGTGGTAGTCGAAAAACCTGTAAAAACTGTAAACACCTAAGATATTTTTATGAATAAAGAATAATAAAAAAAAATCTTATACGAATGAAAAACGTTGTTCAATGGAAAATGTCAGAGATAATTTTAGCCATACAATTGTATTTTTAAGCTGTTTCTCATATATATTCATACATTTCTAATGTATAGATGCATTTTTTAGTAGTTTACGCTTATAAAGTTATAACCTAAAAATATTATTTTAATTGTACTCAATGAAAAGAGTAGGAACAGCTTCCATTTATCCAAAGCACACTATTCGCTCATTTTATATTGGGATTGGTTAGGTATGCATTCGCAGACTTGGTGGGAAGCAAATGTCAAAATCCTGAAATTTTCCCATCTACCTAATCCCATAATCCTAAATGTCACCTTGAAAAAGGCAATTGTTGCAAGAAAAAGTACCCAACTTTGGAGAGGTGACAGTGTGCTTATTTGGAGCTCGGTGTAAATTAACATCTCAGACAGGGCGCATATATCATAACATCTTTCTACAAGAAATATTACGATTGCGAAATTAAAATTTAATTTGTGAAGAGTACACCACAACCTGGAGACCAGCGAGGCCCCATGTGTAACGGTGAGTCCTATTTTCCTTTATCCAATCTGGGCCTATCTTATCTTCCAGAAGCCCAGATCTGAACCATCGACAGACACTATCCATTGGGTTTGCAAGTGTATGCATATCGTCCCATATAACTTAGCGAGTAACGTAGTTGCGGGACTTGTCCTTTGCGGATTGCATAGGGCTTTGAGTCGCAGTTTCGCGATACCACACCGATTAAAGAAAAAAAAAAAAAAAAAAAAAAGTAAAAAAAAAAAAAAAAATGTAAAGAAGAATCTAAAATAGTGATTTAGCATTAATATTTACCTAAACACTTCATTACTTGCACGAATAAAACTGCCTAGGGCGCAATTTGACTAATATATAGCAACTCGATCGTTACCGTACCTACGAGAATCTATCTCAATTTTAATAGGTATCATTTTACAATATACTCTCTCAAATTAATTTTAAAGCATCTAAAAGTCCGATAAAGGAGATTTATTTTAAAAGAGAAGAAATAATAAAATTGCAATCAGCATTAAAATCGTATTTTTACCAATATTCATAGTAATACTTATATTTAATTTAAGTGGGTACGTTCTCTATATTCTTCAAAATGATTCGATTTTAAGAGACAACTGAATTGATATTGCTTCAAACCGTTTGGAGCTAGTGAGACTATGGCATCCTCAAATGAGGTATGTTGTGAGGCTGAGGATACTGGGGAGGGTTTTTCTTAATTCCTCCTGAATCTAACTTCCAAGGTTGAGTGCCCCTGTCAGGTAATATGTATGAGAAGTTTCGCAACCGGTACGCGAGATGAATGGTCGGGCTGGATTCCCTCTCGGCCGGGATGCTGTGCCGAGCGCTGCGGACTGCCGCGGCCGTGTTGTCATCTCCTGCACCGTTAGCCGAGAGTAGGTTGCTGCGGTACAAGTAGTCCCACCGAGGAGATGGCATCTCAATGGACCGCGCTCATCTCGAACCTCGACCGCAAATAAATGGAGCGAGATATTCCCACTGGTTTGTTCGCTGTTCCGACTACTTGCATGAAATATTATTTGATTCTTGTGTGAAATTACTATTTTCAATTAATCTTTACTACGAATCAGTTCACATTATGAAAACCGAAAAATATTTTTTAGATAAATTGAAGCTTTTTCTGTCGGTTCGCTTGAGTAGAATTAAAATAAACGTCTTAATTACTTAAAAAAAATAAGCATTAAGTACTAAAATTTTCAGTATTTTTTGAAGTGAAAACTTCTTTAGCACCCTTGTGATTTGAAACTCGATGAAACGAAAAAGCGACAAAAAAAGAGACAAACGCATACATCTATAAGATTTAGCCAGCTAGATAATGAGATAGCAATAAAATATTTATTTAATTCACGGGTTCTCGGTTCCAATATAATACAATAAATCCACAGTCCCACTTGACGACCTCCGTAGTCCAGTGGGTAAGACTCTTGACTCACAATCCGGAGGTCACGGGTTCGAACCCGGCATGCGCAAATAAATTTTATTTGATTAATTTGTGTTATTTCACAATTAATTAATTTAAAATAATATATAGTATATTTGGGGCATGTTACAGAGTGGAAGATACTATCAGTATCGCCCTGGTGTAAGACCACTATTTAGAATTGAAACGTTGCTTGAAAATGGCTTTAGCCGTGTTTAGTGACCAGATCTGAATAGCCAGGTACTTCCCAACCTTCCTCTTCCCCACCTCCTTCCCCTCCCCACTACCTTCAGCCTCACAACATACCCCAATTGGGGATGTCATAGTCTCACTGGCTCCAGACGGGAGCAGTTGAGATTCTTGTGCGGTATTCACTGTAAAAAAAAAACTCTCCTTTGGTGTAGTGGTATAAAGCGCCTGACGAACGTCAGCGGTCAGACATTTAGCAGACCAAGGATTGAATCCTACGAAATCCAAAAAAAAATTCTTGAACTTGAAATGAACAGGCAAAAAAAAGACAAAAGAAAACGATATCTAGCGACTCCGCAAAAAAAAACAAACGTATAGGAAAAGGTGCCTGGAATTCGACGACAAAAAATATGCAAAAATCATCCTTTACGTTGATAAAAAAAGTGTTCTTAGTCTCCCAAATCTTGTCTACTTTAGTTTTCTGAAGGTTTCACTTCTACCGCGTGTGAATTGCATACTCTGATTTTTTGTACATTTAAAAAGAAAATACGTAATTTTCTTGTCCTGCGTTGTACCTACTGCCTTGTTTCTTTTCTTTTCTTTGTGTTTGTAATCGCCCCTCTTTATGTATCCTTGTTTGTTCCTTAATTTGTTTTCTCCTATTGTTTGTTCTACCTAACCTAACTTTTTTTATATTTTAATGCTGTATTGTATGTGAAACTTATTTTTTTGATATCGTAATACTTATGTGAAATTGTATCTATTACCTCCCAATTATGAATTGTAAGTTCCCCCCGTCCTAGCGTTAGTTTTGTAATCATCGAGAAAGCCCTAGCAAAATATAAAAACAATAAATAAAGATTTATGGGATATGATTTTGCATCCAAAAGCTAACTGATTTTGCATCCAAGCGCTAAAACGTAAATAATCAGTATTTTAGCTTCATCCAGTACACCACCACACAAGCAAGTAAGCAAGGGTCCTTTTAAAAAGATTTACCTGTTTCTAGGTATATCTAAAACAATTTGTAAATACGTTGGATAACTTTTCTACCTAATCTATGTCGATGATTTTGAAATAAATGCGTCGGCGAAGATAATCAACTGATTAAAGTAATCAGGATGGTATAATCCTAAGTGGGTAGATCTTTAATCTGCCGGGCTGTTTGTGGGACTTAACGTAGGAGTGCATCCGACACACCTATTATATCTATGCTTAGGAACCTCCTTACCTGCTTTGGGAGCGTTGCTCGGAGTTCAGAGGCTTTGCACTTTGCACGAATCTTTTGAAATGAACATTTTCAGGGCCTTTTTCGGCCATTACTCGGTTGGCTTTTGGAGATTTGATTCGTGTTAGGACATTAGTACTTTAGTTTTGATTCATGTTAGGACTTTGGTTTATTATTTTGATTTCGATTTTCTTTCATTTTTCTTTCTTTTTGATTTGTGTTAGGATATTGATTCTTTCTTTTTGATTCGTGATAGGACATAGGTCCTTTATTTTTGATTCTTGTTAGGATATTGGTTCACTATTTTTGATTCGTGTTAGGATATTGGTTCTTTCTTTTTGATTCGTGATAGGACATAGGTCCTTTATTTTTGATTCTTGTTAGAATATTGGTTCACTATTTTTGATACGTGTTAGGAATTTATGTATTTCTAACCTTCCTTCCTAATTTTTCATAG
Source organism: Limnephilus marmoratus (assembly GCA_917880885.1). Taxonomy (NCBI): domain Eukaryota; kingdom Metazoa; phylum Arthropoda; class Insecta; order Trichoptera; family Limnephilidae; genus Limnephilus; species Limnephilus marmoratus. Next base: position 928,787 of record OU862929.1, on the reverse strand, counting down.
TTAAATCTTGGTTTAATTTTTCTTTTTGATTCTCGTTAGGATATTGGTTCATTGGTAAGTGTTAGATTGTTGGTTCATTATTTTTGATACGTGTTAGAATGTTGGTTATTTCTTTTCGATTAGTGTTCGTACTTTGGTTCTTTTTTTTTTTGATTCGCGCTAGGTCATAGATTCATTCTTTTTTATTCACGTTAGGATATTGGTTCTTAATTTTAGATTAGTGCTAGAAGTTTGGTAATTTTTTTTTGATTCGTGTTAGGCCATTCCATGACCTTCCTGATTCCACTATTGAAACTTTTTTCCTTCCCAGTACCTCCTCTCCATTATTTCCAACCCTGCCAGAACTGAATTAAATCTGGCAATGGTAGAACATATTTGATGCTTGATAAAAATTGGTAGACCAATATGAAAATTATATCGTTAATTTTTTTCAATAGTTTGGAAGTTATTGCCACTTTCTTTTAAAATAATATTAGGTCTCAGAGTATTTCACTTAAAATTACAAATCATACACTGCATACAAAAATATAACTTAAAAAAAGCAACAATTAAACACCGAGAAAAAGCAATAATTATTTCTTCAAAATATTTTTAAAAAATCGGTCCAAGATAAAACACAAAATCACATTGCCAAATATAATAAATTGCCCCCCGCCTGAACTAGTATCTAAAATCCAATAAAAATAGTCCGAATAGCCAGATTTGAAAGCAATTGAAAAACGAAAACCGCTAATTGTTTTTTACACTTGGTGGGGAGGAAAAAATTCTGAAACCCGTACATTTTCAAATATACCTACACATGATCCTGAAAGGATTAAAAGACCCTCTAAACATTATTTTCCCCAGGGCCTCCTTTGCGGAGTTAATGTTAAACAATAATAAAAAATGAAGTCATCAAATCTAGTCGAGCTCTTTTATAATGCGTTTTGATTCTTAAGGCATCAAGAGGAAGTCCACCTTGTGTCCTTTAATGGTATTTTTTAAGCCAACGTCAGCAATGTCAGCCTCTGCACCGTAAACAATGTTTGTGCCTTGCCTGGTGCATTCAACATTCAGGCCGCCGCCGCCGTCTTACGTAAGAGCAGGCCATTGTGTCCCGCAAGAATGCATTTACCTTTGCTACTCCCATTGGCAATGTTCCGTTTTGAGTGGTATTGCCGCTGCCGCTGCCGCTGCCGACACTAATGCTAACAATGAGCCTGTCACTAGTCACTGGCCGGAAGTGGGAGGAAAATGACGGATAAATGTTTGAACGCACCACCACCGCAAGATCATTTTACTGGCGACCGTTTGCGGTCGGAGTTTCATGCTTTTTAAATAATGATGTTTCAAGCAAATAATGGCGGATGAGAAGCAGGAGAAATGCTTTGATTTAGAAAAGTGACGGAGTAACGCATCAAATTTGTTTTAAAAGAAAAGATTTACCTACGCTTAAAAAGATACTTTGGACACGTTGCTTGCGTAACTAAGAACTCCAACTTGGATAAACTAATAGTCACTTGCAAAGTGTTTGGCAGCAGAAGCAGATAAAGGTCACAATTTGCTGGAGTGACCAAGTATCACTGGTGTCCGGTATGTCGATGTCCTTGGCTCTCCATGCAGCGCAGAACCGCGAGGAATGGAGGAGTCTTGTCCACCATGGATATTGAAAAAGGGTCACGAACCTTATCAACGAAGAACCTACTTAAGAAGAACGCTTTATAATACGAAAAAGAAAGCTAAATAAACAACCAAGAGACATTTATCATGTTCTCTGAGAGATATTTCCTTGGTGAATGAAAAGTCCTTGCCAGATGTCGGAAAGACTTCATTCTCGCCGGTCTCATTGCATTCCTGTGTGTCCCTATGTGTCGCTATATGCTCCTGTGTTGTTTATCCCTTGTCATCCTCACCACAAAACCACCATAGTTTTGGTTTCCCAAACTCCCAACCCTCCTCCATACTGCAGGTTCATCAGGCACATAAATCTCTTCGATGGTAAGTATCATTCAAAATAAAAGCGTCCATTGGAGCAAGTATTTTTTTATAATAATTTTTATTTATTTAAGTATTTGAAATCCTTCCACATCGCTGAGAACAGAAATAACGTAGGTATCCGTTCCAATCGATGACTTTGCAATAATACCGACTTTCCCCCGATGGCGAGATTTTTTATACTGTAATACAATATAATCAACTACCACCGCATTCTATACAAAAACACTCTTACAATAAATTAGACACTGTTGCCGTTTTTACGACTAAACGAAGGTATTTGGATATTTCCAAACAATGTTTCTTTAGGTTTAATTGCACCTGTCTGAAGTGGGTGGTTACTGTTAGATTGTTCAGGGCTGGGCGTACCTACACTGGCTTTACCATAATGTGTGTAAAAGAAGACCTTTGTGATGTAACTTATGCCCGGTATATCAGCTGATTAGCACAGCTTGAAACATAATCCGTATATATGTCGAAAGCCTAGATATCACCAATTACGTGTATTGTCTATGAATTACCAATACAAAAGCAAACATAAATAAACGCTTTCAAAGTTCCCTATGTCAAATCAACTTTCGCAAAAAAACATGAATCATACCCAGCTCTTCACATTTTCAATATCTTTCTAACATAAGCAAAAACTTACGTCACCCCAAATAATCTGAACTGGCTGTTCAAAAGTTTTATAATATGGTTGACTGAAAAGGAAAGAACAGACATTCGAAATATAGAACTAACAGGAGTGCACTTTATAGACATTATCTTTTCATATAATTAATTACTCACTAAATTATATAATATCCAAATATAATAAAATATGCAGGGTACTGCTTACTAACAACATTAATTATATAATCATTTACCTACTGTATTTAGATTTTCTTATCTTCATGTGTAATCTTATATTACGTATGCAACCTTTTTATGGAAATTTTAATAAAAACAACATGTAAATACTTAATATAACAACAATACGTATGTGCATGTATGTGTACATATATGCATGTATTTGTATCTTTTTATATACATTCATATCTTTGTTGATACATACCTTTTTAATAAATATAATATGTTATTTACCCTCCTCGCAACAGACTGTCTAGTGAAGTGGGTAAAAGAAAACTATGTACATAATGAAAATAAAATAAACGCCCGGGTTGCCGGCACTGAAATTTAATTATTTTTTCTTTAAAATACAAATCTACTGTCGACATATTATGTGGTGTATCTATGTTCTCTATTGTCATCTTCATCGGGACATCTTTATGCATCGGGAAATCGTGATCTTTCAAAAACGACGGCGGTTTTTTTTTAGGCGGGTTTAATTTACGAGTTCTAATAATAATTTTGATAAAGTTCCCCACTTCTAACAGCATGGTGCTATATGCGAGTACACTAATTTTAATTAGTATTTGTGTTGCTAGAGTCAATGCACTATTAATAAAATTAATCGTTGATGTTGAAATTTTTAAAATCTCTTATCAGACTATTTTTGATTTCTTCACTGGTACATTATTTGAAACATGAAAACATTTATTTATATAACATAGATTTAATTATTTTTTATATATGTAACCTGAGAACTTTTGTCTAATTATGTTTAGAACATGGATAAGGATAGTAGAAATAAAATTTAAATGTTCCAAACACGAATAGTTTTTTTGTAATTTTATTTTAATATATTTCAGATAATTTCAGTTTTTATCAATAAATTGAAGCTACTTCGTTATATGTATATATTTTTACATGAGCTCCACACAGGAGGCCTTGAGGGAAATTAATTCCCTCAGGGCCTATGTCATCTTTGGGGATGCTGTGTGGAGGGCTATTTTAAGGAAAGGAAGGAGAGGAGAGTTCTGGGAAGGAAAGGGGTTTAAGGGGTGGGTAGGAATCTGGGGTTCAGTGTGTCTTGGTCATCCGCCTCCAAGACCTAGACAAACCTCACCCCATGAACCCGGGCACCCCTGCTAAATCACTAAACGTAGCGAACCACTTGGGGTGGCCTATGGCAGATGTGTTGGTTATCCAATAAAGGTTCCCGGGGCGGCGGTACCCATTCCCGCCTCCCAAATTGAAATCTTATCGTTATATTGCAATCTTAATTTCAATTCAACTTTCTGATTTTCTTCTGTATTTTGTTTCAGGATCTCTCGTTGCAATGCCAAACTGGAATCCGCTAATATACTCCTCTTGCCCTATATCTTGGTGGAGTCTTTCACCGTTTTCATCGCTGACAGCGTCTACATTTTCAGGGAAGAAATCTAAATGTGAATTTAGAAAATGTATTTTCAATTATATATTACAGCCCAAAGCTTTATAAGTAAATAACAGCTCCGCGACAATATTTTTATCGTCACTTCATCGATGATTTCCGACAAAATTTAAAGTCGCTTTCAAGAAGGATTCCCGAGCCGATTTTTCCAAATCAATAAGCTTTTCTTTAAATATTTCATCTTTCATCAACTGGCTGATTTGAGGATCATTAAATATGCCTTCTTTAATTTTTGCATCACTGAGTTTAGGAAATTTCTCTTTCAAATATAAAAAGCCATCACCACTTCTATCCATAGCTTTTACGAAGTTTTTCATGAGCCCAAGTTTTATGTGTAAAGGTGATAAAAATATATTGTCAGGCTGCACTAATAGAGGATTTCAATGATTTTTTTGCCCTGGAGTAAGAGATTCCCCTTTTTATTTATTTATTTATTTATTTAATTTCAACGGTATACATATACCATAAGAACTGATTACATGTCACAAAATGAAAAATAGTAATATAGAAATAATAAAAAAAAATTGTTTAACAAATGATTGTGGCATTTGAATTAGAAATGACACCAGAGAGACAATTACGTACAAAAATCTATAGTACAAATAGAATTAATAATGACTAAAAAGATTTGATAGCATAGCCCTCTTGTACCTACTTTCCGTGCAGTTAAATAGATCTGCAATATCTGCATATCTATTAGTAACATCATGTAACCTAGGGAGTGTTTAGTATACTCAGTCTTATTATTGTTACATTTAAACAGGATTTTAGATCGAGTAGTTCTCGTGGGAATATGAAATTCAATGAGCTTAGTTAAATCAGGACTGTCTATGCTACCATTTACAATTTTGAACATAAATATTAAGTCGGATATAATTCTTCGATCTGAGAGTTTTAATAAATTTAATTCTATCAGCAAGTAATTGTAGTTAATGTTTTCAATGGGAATACCGAGTTTAAAATTAATATGTCTTAGAAATTTATGTTGAATTTTTTCGATTGAATCTGAATGAATTTTAAAATGGGGGGACCAGATCGAGGAGTTATATTCGACTTGACTACGTACTAAGGATGTATACAAAATTTTTGGCCAGTCTTTCCGAACAAAACCATTTTCCCGATCTCTGCTGACCAACTCACAAATAAAACAAGAGTATTTTATATACCCTAATTGTAATCCTAAAATTAAGGCAATAACCTACAAATCTCCACAAATTTTCCAGTTGTGTTCGTTGTATTGAATTTTTTCTAAGATAAATTTAAAACTTTAGACTATTTCATGTTAGAACCATCACCTAAAGGTATAGAGCCAAAATACTATTTATGTAACTTACTTACTAATGGCGTCAATAGGGTAATTGCAGTAACACAATAACGGGACCTGATCAAATCAAAATAAACATGGTGTTCGAATGAGGGTGGGTCGGTAATTAAAAAATAGTAAACACCTTTCTTGTTAGAAAATTTTGGTCATATAATAAATAACACCGTAATTCCTCATCGTTCGATGAACATAATAGTCCAAATTTCGGTGGGAAGTATTCAAAATTGAAATTGCATTCAGATTCTCAAGAACATCACGAAAGAAAGAAGTTTGTACTAAATGGTGATTTGAAAATATTTTTTATTATTGAAGGGTTTGTAGATTTGTGAAATGATTTTATTGCGTTCAATGGCCGTTTCGTTTCCTGTCCTTCCTCGGTGTGAAAATAAATTGCCGAGAGGTTAAAAAAGAAGGCTACCCGCGGATGTAACGGAACATCCCAAATTTGAATGGCGTCTCATCAGATTGCTTCATCTTTCTCGAGTGTAGAACTTGTATGAAATAACCGTGTCTAAACGCCGCAAGAACCGAGTACCCGCCACTCCAAAGGCAGTGTTCAGTATTCACCACAAGGCAGGAATTGACTAGGGAGGACATAACGAGAACCATTTCGAAATGTTTCAATATGTTACGAATCGAAACTCGAAACAAATCTTATTGGTTAGTTGGAATGAATTCTTGTATTAATTTGTTTACAGCAGCTATGTATGCATAATTGAGGGTAATACAATATAATAATAAATGTTTTATTATCTTAATTTTTTAAAATGATATCCTAACAGGGATCTCCCGTGCTAATGGTTATATTTACGTATTAATATTTTGATTAAATGAATAAAACTCAATCGAAAATCTGAAAAAAATATAATAAAAAGATACGGTTACATCTAGGACATGATCCTAGGACCTACGCCTTGCCGGGACGGAGCTCTACCAACTCAGCTAATGTGTCCCCATCCGATTCGGTCATATTTAACATAATCTTCATTTTCTTAACCATATTTTCATTGGTTTTATTAAAAAATACCCTCTGCACAACATCCCCAAAGTTGACATAGGTCCCAAAGTTTTAATAAAATCAACAAAAATGCATAATTTTATTGGTTTTATTAAAAATACGCGCACAGCATCCCTTAAAGATGACATAGGTCCCGGAGGGAACTACTTTCATCAGAGCCTACGGTATGGAGCTAAGTTAAAAAAGATGCCATTTTCTTGTATTCATAATTATTAATTATTATTATTCTTTATCATTCTTAAATTGTTTATGGAGTGAGATTTTTGCCCACCTACTGCGTAGTAGGCCGGATCGGGAGAGACTGGTTGGGGGAGACCTTTTGACCTCTCCAGCAGGACTCTCTCGGAACATCGTCTTGCACCGCAGCGAGACGGATGGATTCCTACGTCCGTCACTCCTGGACACAATTACCCCTAATTCCTATCCACCTACCTTTTACGTGCCCAGAACTTCATCTCCTTCCTGTTTTAAAAAGACCCTCTACACAGCATCCCCTAGGATGAAATAGGTCCTAGAGAGAATTATTTTCCCCAGGGCCTTCTGTGTGGAGGTAATATTTAAAAAAGTTTGTCTTTCCTGTATTCAAAATTATTGTTCTTTATATCACTTTTAAACTATCCTTTTTTTGGGACGGTTATTTTTTAACATATTTTATTTATCGTACGCCAGTCTGTATCAATTTTGTTGTAATTCCTAACGTAAATTTGAATCATTCGAATATTAAAAATATTCTAAAACCAATATTTCGAATGCGCCCCATCTCTAGCACCTCTAAAATGCCCAAATTATCTTCCTCGCCGGCCTTTTTACAGATAGCCGAGGAAACAGCAAATAGCATTATTACAAGAAGTTTAGTATCAGATGTGGCGGAACGGCTTTTTGCGTTGCACTCTATAGCTCTATGCTCTATCCCAGTTGCCATAGTTACTGGTGACTAGTGACTATTGGTTAGGTACGTGCGGCAGGAGTCAATGATCCCGCCCAGGCTATCCGACCAACTCTCTCAACCACTCACCGGTGTTCAGTCTGTTCTCTGTTCACTGCAATGTCCAATTCCTCCACTCACAATAGAACTCTCGGCTCTCTGGGATTTGGAAACTAAATTGTTTGGTGGTTGGGTTTTTGCTGCAGTAACTGGCCCTAGGAATGCCGCACCTTTGCAAACCTAATCAAGAATTCTTGTGTTGGATTTAGAGCTGAAGTGTGACACCATCAGTGGCTGAATTAATAAATAAAATATCTAATATTATTTATATACTTGCAAACAAAATGGATTTAAGAATGAACGATCTACTTAGTGTGACTCTCTTGTAGAAACAGGAATTAAATCAATATTATTCGTTGTATCTAACAACAGATTTACTTGTCTACGCAGAAGACGGATGATATAAAAGCAAAGACAGCGAACTTAAAAAAATGTTTCTTTGTGGCATTGTCAATTAAAGAAACTGAGGTGGTAATGATTCCAATGAAATTATTTTATGTTATGATTTGAGATTTATACTTTGAGCTAAACTTTGCAAGGTGGAATACCTAAATGAGGTCTAAGTTTGACGTTATTGAAGAAGTACCTTATTTGCAGATCTAGTTTAAAAAATTGTAAAAATCATTTGAAGAGATGCTTTGAATCTGTCCGTTTGGACGATATAATTATCTTCCACAAAACACCCGTAATAAGTAATCAAATTCGATAACGGAAACTTGAAATGCTATAAAGTACAATAAATCCAAAACTGCGTCCTTTCTGCTATTTCTAGGAAAATAAGTGCGTCTTTTACAACGCGCATTTTCAGACGACTTTTTTTCTGAAAGATTAAAAATAAATATTAACGAAAATTAAAAAGAATCTGAAAACGTTATTAACGAAAATTATAAAAAATGTTAAATATATTGGAAGATCTATTCAATTTTATTGTATATTAAAAAAAACATTATTATATGTCTGTAAAAGCAGGAGATTCTATAATTCACATTTTGTCCTTTTCAGCATTTAAAATTTCCGTGATCAAATATTTATTAGGACCTTCGACCTCAGGGTCCAGAACCAAGTAACTTCCCGCTCTGCCACCCACCACCTACCTCATACCAATGTTTTCATTCATACTCAATTTTTGGTTGTTTTGGTTCAATTATTGTTCAGTTTTCATTACGGCATCACCGTTTTTCCTTGTGATAGGGAGATCTCAGTGTCCAGTTAGAATCCAGTAAGGTAGAGAAATTTGTGTTTTAGTTTTAATAAGATTACAGTATTGGCTTCAAAAGGTAATATTATGTTTGTAAAGATAAGTTGAATGTGCACTGAGTATTTTATTCTTCGAAGCAAAACTTTAAAACATGTTAGTTTTATAGACATAAACGTTTTCAACATTGTTTTTCACATAAAACACAGAAACCCCCGCCCCCGTGATCAACGCTTTATTTATGTACAATGTATGCACATGCCAACTGATTTCAGCGTAAACGTGATGTCTTCGTCCGGGTATACATATAATTTTTAAATATGAAAAATATATACATATTACGAATAACAGCTTCTGATGGACTCCAGATACTAATATCTACAGCCCGTAGGTTTGACGAATATCTACAGCTCATATGTTGAACTAATATCTACGAACTTCAGAGTGTTGATTAATATCTACAGAGCGTAGGTTGAACTAATATCTACAGAGCGTAGGTTGGACTAATCAGCTAAATGTGTCCAATAGTCCGATATTAGGGATTTTTACATACATACTTACATAAATTAAGTTTTTTAAACTGCATACGCAATATTACGTTATTCCAATATGCTATACATAATTGCAAATCCAACCTCTGACAGTACTGTAGATATTCGTCAACACTTTGGTTCTCATAGATATTAATCAACAGTTTGAGCTGTAGATATTCGTCAACACTTTGATTCCCATAGATATTAGTTCGATTTTTTCAGTTTTTGGAATTCCTGTAGATATTAGTAGACGCCTCCCTTCTGATGCACTTGAAAATGGACTCTAAATACTAAATAACGGTTAGAATGGTTAGGGAGAGGTAGGAACTAGACATGGGCAGAATGATTCCCAGGAGTGAATCGATTCAGTCTGATTCCCATGGCCTTTTGAATTGATTCCTTTTATTCATTCCTTTAATTCAATTAAATTCAAAAAAAAAAAAAAAAAAAAAAAAAAAAAAAAAAAAAAAAAAAAAAAAAAAAAAAAAAAAAAAAAATTTAAATTGAAAATTAAATGAATGGGGAGGCTAACACCGCACACGAGACCGGGAGGCCACGGAGTACCGCAAAAGAGGAGACTGATAGGCTACCAAGCATCGCACAAAGAGGAGACCGATTATTCTATCTCATTATCTCGCAGGCTAAAACCTATAGATTAATGTGTTTGACTCTTTTTAGTGTCGCTTTTTCGTTTCATCGGTTTTCAAATCACAATGAGTGGGGAGGCTACGAAGCACCGCACAAAGAGGAGACCAATAGGCTACGGAACACCGCACAAAGAGGAGACCGATTATTCTATCTCATTATCTCGCACGCTAAAACCTCTTTAGTGTCGCTTTTTCGTTTCATCGGTTTTCAAAATCACAATGAGTGGGAAGGCTATGAAGCACCGCACAAAGAGGAGACCAATAGGCTACGAAACACCACACAAAGAGGAGACCGATTATTCTATCTCATTATCTCGCATGCTAAATCCTATATTGTTTGTCTTTTTTTAGTGTCGTAATTTTTCGTATGTAAAATGTATTTATTGCTATCAATTATATCTTAAAATTATACAAATTTTCGTTTCACCCTTAAAATTTTATTGATTTTATTTTATTTATTAAACTTATAATTTCGTTCCATTTTACGTGATCTAATATAAACATCATTTTAATATTAAGATGAGTATTTTATGATAGCTAACCACAGCTAATTGGCCTTATAATATCTGCAAATTTACATATTATATCGACCCAAGATCTACGTCTAAAAGTAGGTAGGTACAATATCTTTCGTACGTACCAAAAAACCGATAAGCATCGCTTCTCACTTTTCTAGCTGATGTTCAGATTCAAAGTCGAAAGTTTTCGACTAACTATGTAATGAAATTGACGGCTTGGCGCGCGGGGGAATAAATGAACCGCGCGGACGGATTAAGGGCTGGCATTGACGAATGAATTAGTAACTTTTGATTAATGTTTTGTGTCTTACCTAGCAGTGACTTGATTTACTCGCGAGCTGCGGACCTAGGACTGGGATGCGTTTGGGACATATCGTGACATTGACGTGACGATGACGCCTGACGTCATTTTTAGGTCTAAGAATTACAAAAGACCATGACGTCACAAGTGAAAAAGACTTTTGTTTTAATTCCTCTGTCTGTCGGAATCGGACAATCTCGATTTCGACAGACTAGGTACCTGGGACGCGGACATTGAACACGGACCTGGGACGGCGGGGACCTTAGGACAATGTCAGGACTATTGTTTAGGATAAATGATTAATTCCTTGCGTGAAAGAGATGCTCGGGCAACCCGGATGAATCGCGGCCGCGTTTTCGCCATTTTGGGACATGGACTTATGATGTTCGGGTGTTTTTAGAATAGCGGCGCGGCGGTAGCGGAATACAATCGTAATAGGCGAGTCGTTCACAATACCGTCCGTCGAAAACTTCGCGGCGCGCGGCCCGTTTAAGAATATTTAAATACCTATGAAACAATATAATATTTAAATCGTTTACAGAACACATTATTCATTGAAATAATTTAACAGTAAAATAAATGGAAATTAAAAATGTATGGTGTCGTTAAAAATCGTAGGATGCAAGGCCAAAGATAAGGAATGAAGAATCAATTCCTTTTGAAATTGAGAATTAGATTGAGTGTGTCACAAGATTGAATTTATTCATTTAATTCGGTCATTCAATTTTGCCCACGTCTAGTAGGAACCGGATAAATGACATCCCGATAGAAACTATGCATATTCTCATTTCAAAACCAAACATCAGGGTTGTGCGGAAACCGGTTTGGCGTGTGACTATAAATATAGATATCTACACCCGTAAGTGTGTCATCGTCATCACTCATCACAAAGATGCTAATTTCCATTTGAATGATATCCAACAGGCAAGCGATAAAGTTTATAGGTATGTTTTTATTCAAAATTCGCTTACTTTTGCAGGTGCTGTTGAATCAACGTCCAAATAAAAGTATATTACATTTCTACTTCTACAAAAGTAATTTCTTACCATTTTTCAAGCTTATCAGTTCTCTTCGTCACGGTCATACACGACCGCAAGCCGTCTCCTTCTTTCTTTATCGTTCTTTGTCAGTCGCTCTTCAGACATCCTACGTCCTCTATCAGTACAAAGTAGAGTTCAACCCGGACACGTGGAGGAAAGACTAGAAAAAGCAAGTACTAGCACAAGTACGTGGGAGTGGATGTATATTTCGTCAGAGCCAAGGACAGTCAGTAGGGAGTAGGGAGGGAAGTAGAAGAAGTTAATTGGAGAAAGTAAGGATGCCTTTGTGCGTTTGACTGGAACAGGTTTCTGGCCGACTCGGAATTTTCTAATTTAACATTTTCGTAGGATATAATCTACCAACTGATGAGCTGGGTTCAAGAAAGTACTTTAGTTCTATTGCTAGGAGAAATGTCCATTTTCGATTAACTCTATTTTCTTATATTATGATCTCCGTGGTGTAGTGGCCAACAGTCAACGTATCGAATCAGGTTCGTTTCCCTCATTTCGAAAGATAAATTTGATGTGTTGGTAAGATTTTTTTTATTATTGTTATATAAAGAATATGAGTTACGACTATACATATATATATTTTACGAAACTATATATTTAAAGGCATCATTGGTCATGTACCTATACCTTATCAAAAAAAGGAACTCTTGGGCCTGATAAGGGAGCTACGATTTTTACTTTGTTGCTTGTTATATTGTTTAAAATATTTACTTTTCTATATAGTTATTGAAAAATTGTTTAATTTTATTTATTTCTTCTAATTGGCTGATGATACAGGGCAATTCAGAAAGGAGGTATTATAGTTTTTTTAAGGCTTGGTTAATACAATGGTTTTGCATTTGAATTGTTTTAAAATTAGGTGTGGTTACCATTTCTCATTAGTTTGTAAAATTCTTGATACTGTTTGTTATTTTTTTCTTCACACATTTTTATAATGGAAGCTTGCTTAAATATGTCATCGATATTTGGTAATGGAAACAATTTAAAAAGTGACTCTGTTGAGAAGATAGATTTAATACTCTTATGACAATTCGCGAAACTTTTACCGAGTCTATGTAGTTTGTTTTTGTAAGATCTTCCCCAACCTATAATTCCGTAGATAAGCAAAGAGTGCACATGGATGTTATATATTTCTAGTTTGTCCATGTTATATTAAAAAAATATATTTTCTCTTTTATACGTCCACGGGTTTTTACATTAGGTAAATTGAAATGTTTACACGACTTTGCACAAGTGTTAGTAATTGTAATATAAGTTGGTTTTTCAAATGGAAAAAAATATATGTATTGTACATGCATATACACGTAATAATAATCTGAGATTATCAGAAATAATATCTTATCATAAAAGAAATGTTTAAGATTGTTTTTAATATCGAATTTGTTAAATTAAAAATATCGATAGCACTGTATGTTAGTTTGCTAAATTATGTAAACTAAAACGAAAACGACTAGAATGATAGGCGAGGAATTCGCGACTTTACTACATAATTTGATTATGAATGGTGACATTGAAATTTGAAATAGGTGTACTGGACTCGGGAGTTCATGCCAGGGGAGTGGTGACTTCCAGTACGGAGTAAGTTTCAGCGAATTTGAACGCTTGTTTACATATTTTGTATAAGTAACTTGTTAACACTCGGTCGGACCAACAAGAAAAATAAACAAAAGTTGTCTTCACGTAAATCGTGTGTTATTAAATTTTGACAATGAAATTTCACATCGAAATTTTTCAAAAAAACTGCTGTTGAAACGAGTAGGATAGATAAATAAAACTTCATATGCACACTCCTACGTCACGTAGGTATTAGACAAATTTATTAAAATTGATTTAAAAAAAAATTGCACAAAAACAAAGAACTTCTCCAAACTCCTTTTTCTAAAATCACCTTTGGACAAAGACACTTTAAGTACGTAGCTTTCAAACTATACAATACACTACCAGCTACGATTAAACAAACTGAATCAATGACCAAATTCAAACAAGATGTAAAGAAATGGATTATAAGTACTGGACGTCACACTACTGCAAACATCTGCAAAATAAATTATAAATAGACAGAAATATCAATTTACATACGTCCTTACCCATGGCCATATAAAACCAATTAAAATAATAAAATCCTGTATAATCTAACTCCATTAATAGATTTGACAGGATTTACTACTTTACTTCAGCTCTTCCTTCAATTATAAGATAACTCTAACTTAATTGTATTCATATTAATATGTATATAACCTTAAATATTCTTATGGTGTTCTTAAATATTTTATTTTTATTTCAACTTTATGAGTAAAACCTCAAATTGTAATATTTAATTAAATGAAGACAATATGTATAAGCGAAACTCAATCAAAAATCTGGAAACAGAAAAATCAGAAAAAGATATTGACACCTCTGGGACTCTCGCAAGAGGTCCTGGGTTCGAGTAGGATTCGAGGATTTAATTTATAAATTCTAAAAATATGATATTCATTTATATACCTCTACGCCTGTCTCGACACGGGTATACTCTAGTAGGACAGGCATCGAATAATATTAGGTCCTTACATATGAAATTGGCGTTTTTTTATTTTATTTTTTCCTTAACGGTTTTTTTTTCTTTGCGTCACTTAGTTTACAAAATGGAAAACTTGAAATATCGCGTTATTTACGAGTACGAGTTCCACCGTGGCACCAGTGCTGCAGAAACGGCTCGAAGGATTAATGATGTGTATGGCGACGGTGCCGCAAAAGAAAACACAGTTGTGTTTTTTTTGTGTTTTTCACTACGCTTTCTTAAATCTGGCCAGACGATTACGGCAGATGTCTATTGTCAGCAACTGCAAACCATGATGGAAAAGCTAGCTGCTAAACAACCGAGAGTGGTTAATCGCTCTAGGCCACTGCTGCTTCATGACAACGCTAGACCACACACTGCACAACAGACGGCTACGAAATTAGAGGAGCTTCAATTGGACATCCACCGTACTCTCCGGACCTTGCCCCAACAGATTACCATTTTTTTAGAATTTTGGATAACTTCTTGCAAGGGAAAAAATTCAACTCCGATGGGGCAGTCCAAACCGCCTTCAAAGATTTTATTGATTCCCGTCCGAATAGTTTTTAAGTAAAGGGATCGATGAACTACCTATGAGATGGCAAAAGTGCATAGATAGCAATGGTACATACTTTGATTAAATAAATATATTATATTTAAAAAAATCGACTTTATGTTTCTCCCAAAACGCCAATTTCATAAGTAAGGACCTAATATAATGTAAACATACCTTAGGGAACGTACCCATACTACGTGACACGTTTAGGGGGGGGGGGGATCTTCAAAATGCCACGCTTGGTACAAATGAGCGGCGGCGGGCTCAGGTTTTTGGTCACGGGGGGGGGGAGGGGGGGGGTTAAAAATGGCAAAAAGTTGGTCACGTAGTATGGGTACGTTCCCTTTTGTATACAGATAAATTGAAAGCTATTGTGGATCCCTAGTTCTTTCGAAAGGTGAAATACCCCCTTACACTGATGGAACTCTTTTGAACAACTTTACATAACACTGAATTATACCTACTTGTATTGTACCTACTTATATCTTGCGTATTCTGTTTATTATGTCATGTAATATACACCAAGGGGGTATTTCACCATCCTCCTGATAGCTTATGTATAGAATAAGGGGGCATTTTTTTTACAATTTTTAAAGAAAAATGTATCCTAAGGTCGCATGTAATCCCCTACCTAATGTCACATTGTACATGTTTTTGTGTTTTAAAATATAAGTAAATCCCTAAGTATATTTAAATACTACAAGAGGAAAATTATATTATATATATTCTTCCTTCCCATGTTCATAATCCATTACTTACTTGAGCAGTTTTTTTTTCCATTTAGACCCCTCCCCCCCCCCCTCCCCTCACGTAAGATCAGTAGTGTATCTGGGGTCCCACCCTATCCCATCCCGTCCCATCCTATCCCATTACGCCTTCTCCCCGTTGAGTTAAATATGATCGCGACAAAACGCTGAAAAACTTTATCGTTATTTGTTTTAATAAAATAAATAAATAACGAAAATGCTTTTGGCCGTGAAAATCTTAAAACTTATCCGCTGAAAAACTGTTCAATATCATATTTACCTTAACGAAGGGGGCATAATGGGATAGGATGCAGATGCAGGTGAGGCGGGACGGGATAGGGTGGGATGGGTATTTTCTGGGCCACCGCCCACGTCATTAGAATTTTTCAGCGAACAAAATTTGGGATAAAGTTGACGTGAGATTTTTATTGACCCCCCCCGGTTTAAATGAGATTTGGTGAGATTTTACTAGACCCCCCATTTTGAGCTAACGTAATTAATGTATGCCCCCTAACGTATATTTTCAATTTACGATTTAAGATTTATTTATTCATAAAGTCCGAGTTTATTATTATATATCGATTTATTAATATTAGTTGTCCTATGGATAAGCTATCAAGAGAATGGTGAAATACCCCTTATTAGTTATTATACTCCCGACCAACCTAGTATATCAAAGGTAGGTATTTTATAGCCTGTCTGAATTCTCGACATAATCAGTTCAAACTTTTGAAATTACTCTTAAATTCAAAACAAATCCGAGTTCATTGAACCGGAACTACAATCACTCACCGACAGACCCACAACAGAAAATAGTAAGTTTGATATTCGTACAACGCCTTAAGAGATACCAAAACAAACAGACAAACTATCATCAAAGAATTTTATCTATTTATCGAGTCCATTAAACTGAATTGTTTATTAAATTATCTCTTTTGTCTACCCCTTCAGATTACCAAGTAGAAAAAATCATCAAGCGTCAACTCTAAAATAAATCTTAACAGAACCAACGTCCCAACTTCTCCAACCCAACTGGCCAGTTTCATTCAACAAAACCAAGGAGAAGAAACAACATCTAGACGCTTTTGGTACAAGGGAAGTCATGGTTGGTGTCTTTTTGCTGGTTGGTTTGGTTTAATGGCGGGAATGGGTGATGGTGAGTCGTGTGGGGAAGTAGATAGGGGCCGCCACATCCTAGTTGCAGGTCGCTGAACTCATAAAAGTGGGCAAATGTCACACATGAGCAGATAGGACGATCAGGGTTCAGTTCTTGGCTAACACAAGTCTATGGCATCTAGCATTCATACTAATAATATTCTACTGCCTGGCGACAAAAGGTTTTGTGTTGAAGATTCAATGGTATGTTCTTTATGATGTGTGCAATATTGCCAATTTCAGTTTGAATCATTTAAATTTCCTTGTAAATCGGATATCCAGTGGATTGTTTGGTTTTTTGGGCATATTCCGTAGAATAGTGTCATTATATCACACGATAAAGGAGACGAAAGGTAAGACTTGAGTTTCTGGGTTCGTGTCCCAGTTGCGACCGTTACCTTTTCATTTTCAGTCTTCGTCTGTTTCATACGTTCATAGAGAGTCGTTGTTATTGTCTTCATCAATTATCAAATTTAATTAAGTTGGTTTAGGTACTTATTAAAAAATAGGTGCTTTGCAAAAAGGGCAACTTTCTAAAAAGCTTACTTTACACAGATAAGGAAAAATAAAGTCGAAGAAGGTGCAATCAGATAATTTTAAGTTTAAATTATTATTAATGATTGAAGTAGAAGTTAATCATCATCGTCACTCTTGGCTCTACAATCCCCTGGTGGGTCTTGGCCTCCTCAAGAGTCTTCCTCCACTTATTTCGGTTTTGTGCCAGCTCCTCCAGTTTAGAAGCTCCAAGGTAGATATAGTATATCTTTGAGGACGTTGTCGCTCCATCTTAAACTTGGTCTTCCCAGGCTCCTTCGCCCTATCGGTCTTAAGTTCAGCAGGGACCAGAAAGTAGGAAGTAGAAGTTAATACCTACTAACAAATCTATACGAAAATATGGGAAAGAAAAAGACAGAAAAATGGCTAACGGTTGCAACTGTAGATCTTTTTTTATTGAATTGTGTTATTTCCCTATTTAATCATTTAATAAAATATAAGGTTTATTTCAGACGATCATTCAGAATTGAAACGTTGCTTGATATGGCTTTAGCCGTGTTTGGTGACCAGATCTGAATAACCAGTTACTTCCCCATTTTCCTCCTCACCATCTCTTTCCACTACCTTCAGCATACCCCAATTGGGGATGCCATAGTCGGCTCCAGGCGATTGAGAATTGGGAGTAGTTGATAATCTTGTGCGGTAGTCAAATAAACAAAAACAAAAATCGCTGTTAAAACTAGTATTTTATTTTTGGATGCATCAAAAATAGCGAATCTATTTGAAGTTGAATGTCAGCCAGGAATATTTGTAAATAAATCAGGAATCTGACACGTGACTTGACGTCAACATCTCAAAATACTTGAAGGATTAAGGCAATCGTTAGACCCCTGTGATTTTGTAATAACAATTTTTAATTACTACTTTTTAATTAGTATATTTCAGATTTTTGGTATTTCAGGTAACTTCATTAATGGAGGACTGAACGCCGTTGGCGCCAACAAAAAACTGTCCATAATGATTCCTGTCTACCTCAGACTTATATTATTCTATTAAATTTAGGTTGCTGTGCATATTAAAATTGATTAAAATTAAAACTGATTAAAACCCAATTCCCTTCCCATCCTCAGAGCACGTGTTCTTAGTCCCCACTGTCCCCAGTCCCCAGTGCCCAGGGTACAGTGCCCTCTGCCGGGTACACTAGTACCTCGCACTGACTGGGCGGGTGGTACAACCGTATTGATGGCTTTCACGGGTTTTCAGAAAGCGAAGACTGTCAAACATCCACATAATTAATAATATATGAACCGTTCTATTAGAATTTAAAATATGTATTACAATAATTTATAAACAGCACTCGACGGCTTTCGTAGTCGAGGGGTAAGGCTCCCGACCAGCAATCGAGAAATTTATTTTCCTCAGGGCCTGAGATTATTTTTAGAAAAGAGAGGAGAGGAAATTCTTTGAGGGAAAAGGGTATGAGAGGGAGTAGGATTCTGGCAATCAGTATGTCCAGGAGTGACGGACGTATGAATCCATCCCTCCCACTGCGGTGCAAGACGATGTTCTGAGAGGGTACGGCTGAAGAAATCAAAGGGACTCACTCAACATTCTCTACCGATTCGGCCTGCCATGGAGCGTGGACAGACGCTTCCGCCGCCAAAATCGGGAATAACCTCACCCCATGAACCCGGGCAACTCTATGACAGAAGTGTTGGTTATCCAATACACAGTTCTCGGGGCGGCGGTACCCATACCCGCCTCCCGGATTGATTTGCTATCTCCAATAAACTTCAGCATCACAAAATCCCCCAATTGGGGATGCGATAGTCTCACTGGCTCCACGTAATTGGGAGCAGATGGGAATCTTATGCGGCATACACATAAAAAAAACGTAAAATAGGGTTACTTGATCAATTTTCAACTTGGTAACAAATTATTTTTTTATAAAATAATTTTGTGTCGGAAAATTTTGTTTCTTTAAAATGGTAACAGCGCCATTGTTATTTTGCTGTGAGAGTTTTATTGAATGCTATTAGGTTCACGAACAACTGGTTTATTAACACGCCATACAAACGACAATGGTTGTTAACTAAAACTGACGACCGTGCTATTTGAGATCCGGAAAAGAAGAAGAAAACTGGATAAATGATACAGAAAAGTCAACAAAAAAAATACAAGTGTCGGAGGAGACCGGTAGGCTACGAAGCACCGCATATAAAGGAGAGCTATTTATCTTTGATCTATCTCATTATCTCGTAGGCTAAATCCTATAGATGTAAGCAAAGATATTCAAATACAAAAGAGATATGCTATGATGTCCGGGCAACTGTCGGCGGACTACACTGGCGGATACAGAGGGGGGGGGGGGAGCGCGGGGGGCGCGCCTCCCCCCCTTGTCCCTACCCTAAATATAAGAAAATCTTTCTTCAATCATTCGCTCTACATGTTTAAACCATCTAAGCGTCCCTTTCTTAATCTTACTTATTACGCTTGCATCAGCCTTGCATTCTTTTCATATATTTGTCACACTATCGTACATGGCTTTACCACACATACACCGCAGGGATCTCAATTCTATAGCATTTAGTTCTTCCTCTGCCAGTTTCATGCTTCACTGCCATACCAGCACTTCATTGTGGACTGCTAGCTTCGCTTCTTTCGACAGTTTTTTGTTAGCGCCAACGGCGTTCAGTCCTCCATAAATGCGGAGTTACCTGCATTTACCCTTCTTTCAATATCTCTATCAGCCTCCCCATCTCTCGTAAACATATTTAGAAAGGAAATAATTGAAGGAAAAAGGTATGGTAGGTGGTTAGGACTCTCTGGGTTAGTGTGTTCAGGAAAGATGGACGGATGAACCTTTCCCTCCCACTGCGATTCGAGGCAATGGGTCGAGAGATTCCTGCTGGAGAGGTTAAATAGTCTACCTCAACCAGTCCTTTCCAGCTCGCCATGCAGTACCTACATGGGCAAACACTTCCGCCGCTACCTTGAAAAACCACATCCAATGAACTCAGACATCCCTGCTTAGTCACCAAACTTAGCAATCCACTTGGGATGACTTATAGCAGAGGTGTTGTTAATCCAATAAATAATGCCCGTGGCGGCAGTACTCATACTCGCCTCCTAAATTGAAACTTTTGCCTCATTCACATTCACACGTCGTTTCATGTAAAGGTATCCTTAACATGGCCCGACTCAAGTATTTGATTCCCTTGATCGTGGAATGCAGCCCTACGGCTCCCTGTGGCCAGCCAAGTTTTAAATGTGCGGTCCGCCAATCTTTTATTTATTTATTAAATTGAAAACTTCTTTAGCACTGTTGTGATTTGACAAACACATACATCTATATGTTTTAGCCTACGAGAGAATGAGATAGTACCTGTAGTCGGTCTCCTCTTTGTGCGGTGCATCGTATTCTCCACACTGTTGTCTACTTTTCAGTTTTCTTAGGTATATCTTTAGCGCCCCCCCCTTGAGTTTTTTCTGTATCCGCCACTGGCGGACTACGACCTAATCCGAGTAGTTTGCATACGAAAAGAATTTGTTCATTTCGTTGATTTTTTGAAGGTTTGCATTAGTATTGGTTAACAATACAGTTTGAAAGAATTCGTTCATATAGTTTAACGTTAGTTTGGTTTATTCATTAATTATTAGTTAATTTAGTTTATTTGTTAATTGGTAAACAATATCGGCGACACCCGGAAGCGCAGTCCCACCTAGTAAAAACTGCAGATAGCACTTCTATTATATTTCAATATCTTTGGATGTCTTTTTAGTGTCGCTATTTTTCGTTTCATCGATTTTCAAATCACACATCTTGCTAAAGAAGTTTTCACTTAAAAAATCCACCTGAAAATTGATGGAAGAATTCGTAAAAAGTAATTCATGTGATTTGAAACTTATGTACATGTTACGAATACAGTTCAGGACTGTGGTCTGCAGAGTTCACTTCTTTCTCTCCTCAAAAAGACCCTCCACACAGCATCTTCAAAGATGACATAGGCCCTGAGGGAAAATATTTTCCTCAGGGCCTCCTGTGTGGGGTTAATGTAAAAAAAAGGTAACTGGGGGTCAATGTGTCCAGGAGTGACGGACGTATGAATCTATCACTCTCATTGCGGTGCAAGACGATGGATCGAGAGGGACCAGTTTGAGAGGTCAAAGGGTCTTCCCAAACCGGCCTCTCTTCACCCTTTGACCACTCCACATTGTCTCTCTCGATCCATCGCCTTACACCTCAGTTGGAGGAATGGATTCATACATCCGTCACTCCTGAACACGCTGAACCCCAGATTCCTACCCTTCCTTTATGCCATTTTCCTTCCTAGAACTTCCTCTCCTTCATTTAAAAAAAAACCCCACACAGAATTTTTGAAGTGAAAACTTCTTTAGAACCGTTGTGATTTGAAACTAGATGAAACGGAAACGAGCGACACTAAAAATAGACAAACACGTATTCTATAGGATTAAAACTACTCCTGGTACTCTGCATTCGTCTCATTCTCTCGAAGTATAGTTTTCTAACGGTTTCACTTCTACCTCGTGAGAACTTCACACAGATATTTTTCGTTGGGGCCTCCTGTGTGGAGCTAATGTAAAAAAAAACAAAGTGAGACCTTAAAAATAGGAGACCGTTCTACCAGATGAAAAAAAACGGTTAACAATTATTATACATAAGTAGTAATTATTAGCCTGAAACACTCATCCACATTGAAAAAATCTCTCGAGAAAAGATAAATGCCGCCGACGGAACTCGAACCCGCGTCCTTCTGATATCCGATCAACTGCTCTTATCCACTGAGCTTATCTCCTACCCGCCAAATAATTCAAAAGCTTTCGACAAAGTATCACATAAATTATTACTTAGTAAACTGTATGCCTTAGGACTGAGAGGCAAGTTGTTGGATTGGTTCTCAAGTTATTTATCTAACAGAATCTTATTTGTTAAAATTAAACATACTATATCTAAGTTATTATATGCAACTAGTGGTCTACCGCAAGGGAGTCATCTCGGTCCCATCCTTTTCTTAATATTCATAAATGATATCATAAGCTGTTTCAACGATGTAGAAGTTCTGCTTTTTGCCGATGACATCAAATTATACAAAGAAATATCCAATATAGGTGACTGCCTAATCCTACAGTCAAACATAGACAAATTACAAAATTGGTGTGTCACAAATAACTTATTCCTCAATATCGACAAATGTAAGACACTAACGTTTTGTCGAACAAAGACCCCACTATCTTTCAAGTACACAATAGATAACAACATATTAGAAAAAGTCAATGAAATTAGAGATCTTGGAGTTGTGTTTGACACGCAATTAAATTTTATAAATCACATACAACAAATAACTAACAAAGGCATGAAAACACTAGGATTTATAATCAGAACAATCAAAGACTTCAACTCGTTGGAAGTTATAAAAATCGTATATTTGTCACTCGTACGCAGCTTGTTGGAATACAATTCCATTGTTTGGTCCCCTTATTATCAAATTCATATAAAAAATATCGAAAGAGTGCAGCACAAATTTTTAAGATTTATCAACTTCAAATTACACATACCTACTCAACACATTAACTATACATCCTTACTAAACACACTTAAATTGCATTCCCTAGAAAACAGAAGAAAAATAAATGACTTAACTTTTTTGTTTAAAATTATTCACTCTGAATTAAATTGTTGCGAACTCCTGCATCTCATCGATTTCAGGGTACCCAATCGAGCAACAAGGCAAAACATATTATTCTGCAACAATAATTCTGGAACGAACTACCACATACATGCACCTATTTCTAGACTTCACACATTAGGAAACAAATTCACCTCCAATATCGATATATTTAACACAAGTTTACCATTATTTAAGAAATACCTGAACGATACTTTTATGTAGAATATTTCGATATTTAAGGAGCATCACCTAGGGGCTATTGCGTATATTTGTGTATTTCTATATTTAACCACAATGTAATAACTAGTTACCGTTTTATTTTTATGTATCTTGCATTTTGTCATGTATTATTTACACATCACAATTAATTACTAACATACGAGTACCTACCTACTAGTTTATTTTCTACGCTGTTTACAACTTAAAAACTTTCTCTTTTATCGTAATGTTTTATCTTCCTTAATTTATCTGTATTACTTGTTATTTATTTATTTTTATAGTGTATATTTTGTTTTTAAAAAACCTGTCTCTGTATTACAAACTTGTAATGTAAAAGCCCATCAGGGCGTTGAAAATTAATAAATAAAATAAATAAATAAATATAATATACTAGTGTTTCATTCAACAATTCCTGCTTATTGCATTTTAAAACACGGTTTTAAAACAAAGACTGAACGCTGTAGAAATGAGATCCCTGTGGCGTATGTGTGGTAAAACCATGTATGATCGTGAGAGAAATGTGGAAATCCGCAAAGAATGCAAGGCTGATGTAAGCGTAATGAGTAAGATCAAGAAAGGAACGCTCCGATGGTTTGGGCATGTAGAGCGAATGAACGAGGAAAGGAGTGTAAGGAGAATATATGACGCAAATGTGAATGGTAGAAGAAGTCGAGGACGCCCAAGAAAGACATGGCACGACCAAGTGAATCAGATACTTGTCGGGCTATGTCAAGAGTCAGAATAATAGAAGAGAATGCATGAGACGTTGTATGAATGTAAACGAGGCAAGGAATGTGTGCCAAGACCGGGATGTTTGGCGGTCCGTCCTCTCTGCCTACCCCTGCGGGGAAACGGCGTGATGGTTAGTTAGTTAGTTAGTTAAAACACGGTTAGCTTTACTAAATGAAAAAAACAGTTTAGATGTATGTGTGTCTCTTTTTAGTGTCGATATTTTTCGTTTCATCGAGTGTCAAATCACAACGGCGCTAAAGAAGTTGTCACTTAAAAAACGGTGCAAAAAGCAACAACACATAACAGCCAATAATAAGTCATTTATCTGAGATTTGCATTCTTCATGAATGAATTATCAACTTAAATAACAGAGCAGCAATAATAATAATCGATTAACAGTTGATAAATATTCGATCCTGGCAATCCCGTTAGCGGAAGCACATCCTTTATGGCTGTTTCCTTTCCCGTCTTAACTTCATTCATTTATCTACCATTAAATCTCCAATCAGAACCTGTTTCTTGTGGGAAATCGGAATCATTCTACTCGGACTTAATACTTGCCTTATAGAGGGAAGTACTTGCGCCGCGCGGTGGTTATACTGCTTTTTTAAATGTGAATACCGCACAAGAGTCCCAACTGATCTGGAGTAAGTGGAACTATGACATTCCCAATTGGAATATGTTGTCAGGCTGAATTTTAAATGGGCGGGGAGGATATATGGGGGAGAGAAAGGAGGGGATGTACCAAGCAAGGCTAAAGCCATTCCAAGCAACGTCTTAAAGGTGGTTTTACACCAGGGCGATACTGAGAGTAGCTTACACTATGGAACGTGCCGCCTGCCTACATGCAAGGCCGTAGCCAGAAAAAAAATTCGGGGGAGGGGTTTTGTTTGGCGAAACAGTGCTTAGGGAACGTACCTATACTACGTGACCAACTTTTTGCAATTTTTAACCCCCCCCCCCCCCCCGGTCCCGGTAACTAAAAACCTAAGCCCCCCGCCGCTCATTTGTACCAAGCGTGGTATTTTGAAAACCCCCCCCCCCCGAACGTGTCATGTAGTATGGGTACGTTACGTTCCCTTATAGAAATACGTTAAGTTTTAAAATTTTTTTTTTAATAAAATAAATTAAATGGTGTTACTTTCAATCTTATCGTGTATTTTTATAATTACAAAATTAAATTTAGTCTTCTGGCTTTCTTTTCAGCGAACAAATCAATTACCTCCTCGGTGTCAATGTCAATTTCGGGGGGGGATCAATCCCCCTTGATCCCCCCCCTGGCTACGGCCTTGCCTACATGTTATGTTGAATTAATTAATTATGAAATAACATTTATTTGCGTACACCGGGATTTGAAACATTCGACTTGTTGGTCGAGAGCTTTTTTGTTCAATGTGAATACCGCACAAGAGTCCCAATTGTTCCCAATCGCCTTTTTTTACATGAGCTCCACACAGGAGGCCCTGAGGAAAATAATTTTCCTCAGGGCCTATGTCATCTTTGGGGATGCTGTGTGGAGGATTTTTTTAAGGAATGGAAGGAGAGGAGAGTTCTGGGAAGGAAAAGTGTTTAAGGGGTGGGTAGGAATCTGGGGTTCAGTGTGTCCAGGTCATCCGCCTCCAAGACCTAGACAAACCTCACCCCATGAACCCGGGCACCCCTGCTAAGTCACCAAACGTAGCGAACCACTTGGGGTGACCTGTGGCAGAGGTGTTGGTTATCCAATAAAGGTTCCCGGGGCGGCGGTACCCATTCCCGCCTCCCAAATTGAAAAGTGAATTGGAGCCAGTGAGACTATGGCACCCCCAATTTGGTTATGTTCTTAAATCCCATCTCCTTCCCCTCTCCCTGAGTGTATTGGGGAGGGGAATGAGATGGGGAAGAGGAAGGTATGGAAGTACTTGGCTGTTCAGATCTAGTCACCAAACACGGCTAAAACAATTTCAAGCAACGTCTCAATTCTGAATGGTGGTCTTACACCAGGGCGATACTGGGAGTGTTTTCCACTTTGGAATATGCCGCAAATATACTAAATATTATTTTTAATTAATTAAACCTTAAATATCACAAAATAATCTGCTATGTTGTATCTTAACTGCATTAAAAAAAAACTTAAGTATACCCACGAACTGGCGATGCCTATGTGGGATTTTTTTTGTTACCATACATATATGTATAATATTGTAATATCTTTTTTGTTGTTAAATTGTATTATTGTTTATCGTTAAGCTACATATTTTATTTTATTTTTTTACTTCTTATTAAAAGAAATGTTTTTTGTAATATTTTTATGTATGTAACAAAAAAAAATATTAATTAAAATTTTTTTTTTTAAAAATCTAATAAACCTTATTTTATGATTTGAATCGGTGACCTTCGGACTGCTAGTCGAGACCCTTACCCCTCGACAACGGAGGCCGTAAAAAGCTACTCACAGCTGTTGAATTAAACAACGGACAATTCAGTCAGATCATGTTTCGTAATATCGTATAAGGAATTATATCACAAGGTTGTTTAAATAGTTTTGTTGAATTTTTTGCTGTGGAATGTACCCATACATGAGAAGAAATGGCACGATCAAGTGAATCATGTATTATTATTGAGGAAGGTCGTGTCACGAGTCGGAATAATTAAACAATTTCGGATGTGATTTTCTGAGATGGTAACATTCTGAAATTAAAAAAATGCATAATTCTTATATTCTCAGTAGAATTCAATAATTCCATTCAGGGCCTTTGTCATCCTGGAAAAAGGTGTGAGGGGTGGATAGAAATTCGGGGATCAGTAACAAACGTTTGAATCCATCCCTCCCACTGTGGTGCGAGGCGATGTTCCGAGACAGTCCTTTGTGACAGTTACTAATGCATAAAAATGTTAGGCCTCATTCTCCATAATGGCAGGGACTTTAAAAACATTAGTCCGAAGTCAAGTCGAATATATCTCTCCTATCTGGTCCCCTCACTAATCAACTTAGATTCCTTTGAAAAAAATCATTTTAAATTCCTAAGATATTAGACTTGGTCTACCTACAGAAACAATAAATTACAACCACTTGTTGAAATAATTAAAATTATTAAATTCTCATATGGAAGACTTGTTCCCGACTTGAATTTTATTTTTTAAACTAGCAGTCTCGGCCACACGTTGCTGTGGCTAACGAAACACAACGCCATTACCCAACCTTTATAAAATCCACACCACCCGCTAGCCAGCTGCCCGCTGCCTGAATTGAATATTTGAATTTCTCGGCTTTTCTCTACTATAATAAGCATGTATTATACATATAAACCTTCCTCTTGAATCAACTATATTATTATTATTATTTTTTATTTATATAATAATATAGTTAGCGATCGCCACTAATTATACATGCTTGCAATGCAACACTGGATATTTGAAAAGGGAAAATCAAATACCTACTTACTCTAGGACATCTATTTTCCAATTTCTTCCGTAGAACGAATTTCAAAAGTGACTTTAGTACGGCCCGCCAGCCATTTTAAATCGCACAAAAATATGTTTTCTTTGAATTTCTCGGCTTTTCTCTAATATAATTTACATGTATTACACATATAAACATTCCTCTATCTATTGGTGAAAACCGTATGAAAATCCGTTGCGTAGTTTAAAAGATTAACGCGCACATACATTTTGAGCGACTTCATTTTATACTATGTAATGATGATGATTTATTAAGCCTAATTACAGCCCTGATTTATTAAGCCTAATTACCTTCCGTATGCCAACCAGAACTACTAGATTTAAATAATTTTTAATTGCAGGAAGGCCATAATGACATACCTCAATACTAATTATCAAAGTTAGCAAAATACTATTCTTCGGCACGGGTTTTAAATAGAAGTAATTTAAATAGCATTTTTGAATGCCAGATTCCCATCCGTTCCAGACAGATGGGACTCTTGTGCGATATTAAAATGAAAAAGCTACTGCATATATATGTATTTGCAGATATGTAGCGTGTAGGCACATGCAATATGCATTCCACGTATTCAGACGATCCTAGTTTTTTATTGTCCTCCTTTTAAAATGCTAATGCACAAAAACGAGTCGCTAAGAAATTTTTTTAAAACACGTTTTTATAATAAAATAAATATCGACACCTGGCAAAATATTATATGTCATTATTTTAACGGAAGACGAAGTTAACTGGATATTCAAATTAATACGATATTTTACAGTTAACTTTTTATTCACTTTTGTAGCCTGGGAGGCAATTCACGAACTGACTGAATAAAATATGCATATGGGTATCAATTACTTCTTATGGGAGTAAGGATCCTTCAATTTGCCTATTTTGAACGTCATCAATATATGGTCAATATACAAATTTGAAAATTTATTTTTAATAAAAGCAAAAAGTTTAGACATAGAATATTTTCTTCTAATACGTATCTCTCTGGCTAAATTCACTATCAGTTATGGAATTACTTCTTGGGGACAATCTTGCAAAACATACAAGTTACAAAATTTCCTAACAAAATTGTTAATCCATAAATATGGCAATGTGCACAGAAGCGACACTAAATTAATATACAAGGCTCTAAATGTTTTAATTGTCAGAGGATTATTGTTTTATAATATTGTAAGTCAACTTGTTATACGTAGGTATTGTCTGATTCTTTGTACAGGGAAAGAGTTTACCGTAAACATAATACTAGATTCACTTAAAATGAAGGATTGGTGGTTCCGAAATGTACCAATAAATACGGTGAAAGTACCCTATACTATATTGTACCCAAAATATTAATAAACTACCAATAATAATTAAAAATACTAACGCTTTTATTGCTTAAGTCAAATGTAATCGAAGGAAATGGCTATTAGATAATGATGATTTATATTGATGCCCCACCGAAGCCCTTATATTCTTAATTGGAATTCACTTTCGAAAGAAACTTAAATCATTATAATTTTCTAGTACCTGGTCATATATATGAAACTATTGATGTACTTGTTGATTATATTCATTTGTTCATTTTACATTAAATTGTTCTAGTTTATTATAAAAGGCTTACACAGATTTTTTACATGTTTATTGATTTGTACTTGTTTATTATGTTTATTTTGTATGCCTTTACTGAAGTATAAAGCTGTACTAATTAAACAATTTAGCAGTACGTTTTTTTTAACAAGGTCACCATATACAAGTATTTTCTGTTTGCTTCTTCTTCACTGCTTTCAATAACTTTGTATTATTTTTCTTTTGGTTTATTTATAATTAATAGGTATTATTTTTCTTATGTATTATTTTTCTTTTGGTAGAATGTATTATTTTTATTTTGGTAATATGTATTATTTTTCTTTTGGTTTATTTACAAGTAAACTTATAATTTTACATTTCTTTCTTTTTTCTATATTGAAAAAAAAACATGTACGTAAAGGACACTTGTGCATAATTATAAATAATTAATAATAACTAAATTAGTAAATAATTAAATTATGCATACATTATAAATAATTAAATATTTTTGCCTGAACTTTAGTAAATAAGATAAAGTTTTTTGGCGATGATTTGTTGATTTGTGTCCCAAATTGGTAATTTCTAAATTAAATTTACGCCTATCAAAATGTTTGTCATTTGACTGTCCTAGAACGGGAGACCTTCCTAGTTGGACAGTCAAAGCTTCTTTGTATTGATGTATTCTCTATAACAAATAAACGTTTTATTATTATTATTATTATTATATTCATATTACATTCATTTGTACTTGTTTATTATATAATGGACCTTGGGGTAACACTGGACGTTAAATTAAAGCTTATCAAACACACTGATGAAGTCATCAACAAATCCAATAAAATGCTGGGATTTATAATTCGTGTTACAAAACCCTCTCGCAACACAAACACTCTATATTCCCTTTACACCTTATATGTATATTCGTCCGTACTTGGAACACTGTACACCAATCTGGACTCCTTTTTACCAAGCCCCTATTGAAAGAATAGAAAGAATTAAAAAAAAAATGTTTAAGGCGGTACACAATCCTAATAATTTTTGTACGCTCAAAACTCACATTTTAATCATTTCCGGCGAATCCGTAACAATAATAACGTTTTTATTTCACAAGAAATGCGAGTTATTTATATATTAGATTAATAAAAACAGTACCTTACCATTAATATATTTTACGTACAACGATTTCAAAACTTTATAACCCGTTTTTCAACTATAAAGTTAGCGGTAAGCACCAGATTTTATTTTTCTAGACGATGAATTAATAATTTCGGGAAGACAACATGGAGACACATTTTAAATATTTGTAGCACCTTCTTCAGAATTAATTAAAATGAACGCGGCAGAAAGGTCAAATCTCCAGGCCTGCTAGGGTGAATTCGACCATACGTTCGTACTTACGTCGTTAAGATTCCCACATTATTTATCTTCTTCTTCTTTTCTTTGATACGACAAATTCGACAGTAGGTCCGTCCCAAAGATATTCAAATATAATAGAGATATGCTATCTGCAGTTTTTACTAGGTGGGACTGCGCTTCCGGGTGTCGCCGATATTGTTAACCAATTAACAAATAAACTAAATGAACGAATAATTAACTTATAAACCAAACGAACGTTAAACTAAATGAACGAATTCTTTCCGTATTCAAACTATATTAATAATAATAATAATATATATCTTTATTAAATGAAATTTTCAAGATTATAACTAAAAAGTACATATTCAGAGTTATGTTTACAGTGGTTTAAAATTACATAAGTACAAAAGGATATCAACAGAAAAAAATATAAATATGAACAGTAGATAAATGAAAAATAGAAAATAGTTATAAATTTTGGTTTTTCAGTATACTGCCTCACTAGGCTAGCCTGTGTTGAGGAAGTAATTTTTAAATCAATTTTTAATACTTATAAACATACCTACACTTTTATTAAAAAACTTATCACATAATAGATTGGTTACATTAATAATAGTTTTAAATAAAAGCAACCAATACAATTGCTTGTATATTTCCACTGTATAATACCAAATCATTAATAATTTCGAATTTGGATAAGTGTTGTTATTGTTTATTATTGTTAACCAATACTAATGCACATCTTCAAAAAATCAACGAAATGAACAAATTTTTTTCGTATGCAAACTACTCTGATTAGGTCGTAGTCCGCCGACAGTTGCGCGGACATCATAGCATATCTCTTTTGTATTTGAATATCTTTGGTCCGTCCAGTGCACGGGTCGCGAGTCGCAATTTGTATACACGGTTTCTTTACTGTTTCTTTCACGCGACGTTAAGATTCTGAGTATATTTTAGGGTATATTGTCGTCTTATAAAATAAATTAAAGATATAATATGTATTTTAATGTGATGAATTTTAGTCAAATGGTAGTTCGAGAAACGCCCCCCGTTGGCAGTATAATATAATTTGTTGAGACTATCATCGTCTTATGTAAATATCCGGCGAAATCTTACCGTTTTTATATTTCAACTTAAAATCTGTACAGTTACAGGGGCAGAGGTTCCCATCAGCAGCAGTCTGCAGTACCAGTCAGCAGTCAGTATGCTTTTAGCTTTAGACCAGATGACAGATGGGGAGGCGATCGCGCTTTCAACTAAAAGGTCAGGAGTTCAATTCCTAGCCACTTTAAATAAATTTACCTTTATAAGTGGGTGCATATTACCTACTACATGGAATCAATATGATATGAGTCTAATCTAAATATAATGATAAGTATTTTACCTTTAGCCCTTTCTCTCGAATTCATTTAATTACTGGTAATATATATTTTATACTAATGATTTTCTTGGTCTTTTCTATTTTATTCATTACATAGGCCCGGTATATCAGTTGATTATAAACTCGGCTTGATTGGAATGTCGAGCTTAGCACAGCTTGGAACATAATCCGTATATAGGTCGAAAGTCTATATGTCACCAATATTACGTGTATTGCTGGGAATTTGATAGAGAAATATTTTTCTTTTTTCTTGCAAAAATAAATCTAGATGCTCTCTACGAAGAAATAATATGTCGTCTGCATCGGGAAATCACGATATAATTGACTTATTTAATAAAATTATATTATATATATTTTGTACATTCGCTCCACACTGATATGAATTCCCCTCAGGGCCAATGACATCTTTGGGCATGCTGTGTGGAGGGTCTTTTTAGGAAAGGAAGGAGGGAAAGTTATGGGAAGGAAAAGGGTAGGAGGGGTGGGTAGGAATCTGAGGGTCAGTGTTTCCAGGAGTGACGGACGTGTGAATCCACCCCTCCCACTGCAGTGCAAGGCGATGTTCCGAGAGAATACGGATGGAGAAGTCAAATGGACTCCCTCAACCATTCTCTCCTGACTTGCCACGATGTAGGTGGGCAAACGTATTCGCCACCAAGACTTTAACAAACCTCATCCTGTGAACCCGGGCATCCGCGCCAAGTCACCAAACTAGCAAATCATTTTGTGTGACCTGTGGCAGAAGAGTTGGTTACAGTAAATGGTTAAATGCAGGGCCGGATTAAACATGTCGGGGCCCCAAAGCAATGCATGTCTCGGAGCCCCTTTACCCTTTGCGGGGCCCCTAGGCAGTTGCCTACACCATTTATGGATAATACGGCCCTGCATATAGCAGTAAGTGTGCATTTATAATGCATTCAGATTTGGATTAACATTAACGATATATATAGATCTCTGAACGATTACCCTGTGTCTGAAGAATTAATTTCTCGGGGCACGGGGCCACTAGTTGATGCGGAGCTCCTAGGCAGTATATGGCCCTGGTTATGAAATAAATAAAAATAAAAAGCCTTTTTTTTCTTTCAAATAGATATTTTACAGAGTTGTGAAAAGTAAAAAAAAGTATAATTAATGCTATTTACGAAAAATGTAATATAGGTATATTATTATTTTTTTTATTTTTTTTTAAGCGGAGACGGTTTACCTTTGGTTCCCGTGAGTACTTAGGCCATGGGCCCATTGTACTTTCTCCCATTTTACCTCAATCCTTTAACAATAACCCAGTCCCTTTAATAAAGTTCACCAGAGTTGTTATCGGATATGTGGCTAGGTCTTCTGGTTCTACAACATGTCTCCCCAGGTATCTGAGCCTAATTCCCACCAGGGCAGGACATTGGCACCATAAGTGAATTGGAGTCTCTACATCCTCTTCACATTTTCTACATCTACTGGTGCTTTCCACTCCCAATAGCTGAATAGGTATATTAAGTTTTTCATAAGCAAGAACCATTCTCTCAGGCGAAGGTGAAGGCCTCCTCTAAAAAATCATTTTTCTCTTGTTTTGTCCGTAGGGTTAAGCATTTTTTGTGTTTGTGTCACTTCTTGTATTTTTGAGAAAGTTTAGAATTTCTCCTTCAGAGGGTTTTGGTCTTGATCTTCCACGGTGACCAGCCGGGTTGGAAGATGAGCTTTGGTTTTAATAGTTATTTTTTGTTTGTTTTTTTTTTATGCTTCTTTGTTTGTTTTTTTTTTTTAATTATTTCATGGCCCTGGTTAAATGGTTTTTTTTTTTTTTTTTTTAACTTTATTTATTTCCATTTCTTTGTACATAGATATAATGTATAATAGCAAATAGTATAAAATAACATAAAATATAATAACGAATAATATGAATAAGAAATGAAAACCCACTAAGGCACTGCCTGAGTGTGGGTAATATTAATACAAAATACTATATTTCTAAGTACCCAAAGTATAAAAAAAACTTAAAAAACATATAAAATATAAAGTTAGTATAAAAATTTAGTATTACATACGTAGAATAAATGAAAAAGGTTTAAATTGAAAAATATAGTCGATTGTTATGTAGGTACTCTGGTGCTCTCTTCTGTCGACGGTTGGCTATTATTGGTGTAATTACTCGTTCCAGAGTGGAAGATACTCTCAGTATCGCCCTGGTGTAAGACCACCATTCAGAATAGAAACGTTGCTTGAAATGGCGTTAGCCGTGTTTGGTGACCAGATCTGAATAGTCAGGTACTTCCCCACCTTCCTCTTCCCTTTCTCCTTTCCCTCCCCACTACCTTCAGCCTCACAACATACCCCAATTGGGGATGCCATAGTCTCACTGGCTTCAGACGGGAGCAGTTGGGACTCTTGTGCGGTATTCATATTTAAAAAAAAAATCGCTTGAGTTCGAAGATTTACTACAATCATTTGAAAATAATGTATCATTCCTTCACCTCACTTCAAATACCATGCAATAAATATTACGCTACAAGAATATTTCAACTTAGATCGTCCTGTCTGCAGTCGAGTGGCGAGTGGAGAGTTGACAGCTGATACTAAATACCCCTCAAACATTTAGTCATCTGATACAGGAATTGTTGTTACTCCAGATTGAAGTTTGCCCTTGGCACCAGGCGCACTCATTTAGATAAAATAACATTATCTCTGTTCTCTGACGGGATGACGGTTCACAGTTTCACAATACATAACCACTGCACGCTGCACTGCACCAACCTACATAACACGAAGGGTACTTCATCGAATTTGGTTATGAAAATATTTGAATCATCAACTTGGATTAAGGATTTACTTTTTTAATTAAATCTAGTCTCTTTCAACGTAAGCAATTTTCTAATAGGCCCTCCATTGATAGGCTTGGTGTAACTCTAAGTGACCAGCTCAGATACCGGGGGCTCCATCGAAGCCAGAGTTAAGTTAGCCTCCCAAAAACTGGGCGTACTGTACAGGGCCCGGAATAATAGTAAAGAACTGCTAACCCCGTACAAATCATAAGCGCGCCCCACGGTTGAATTTGGCAGCCACCGCGTCTGGAGCTCCAAAATAAATGAAAAAATACCCTCGACTCTATGCAGAAACGGGCGGTCAGTTTGATAGACCCATCTTAACAAACGAATTGCAATCCTTGGAGCACTGGCGACAGATGGAATGCTATTATTTTTCTACCGGTATTTTCAATGGTAGATGGTCCGAAGAACTAGCGTCATTGATGTCTTCGACACCAGTGTATATATAGTTGGGATGCACGCCAAGTGCGCGCCCAACATTTGTATACAGTTGACATTTGTCATATTAGAACGGGTCGTTTCTGTGACCTGTTCTTGAGTTCAATAGCTGTGGCACGATTTGCCAGCATCTGTGTTTCCCCCCTCCTACTAAACAAGATCCATGTTCCACCCCCTTCCTCTCATTAAAAAGACCTTCTACACAGCATCCCCAAAGATGCATCTGTGTTTCTTCCCTCCTACTAAACAAGACCCATGTTCACTCCTTCATCTCATCACACAGCATACCCAAAGTGTATGGATTGAAACTTAAAAAAAATCGCTAAATACGTCAAAGCCTCTGGATACCTTTGCACCGTTTACGGGGAGAACATTAGGGCATTGTTTCTAATGTTTAAAAACGTGTTTTAAATTTCACACAGTTCGTAAACAACTATTTAACCTACGATGACACAGTTGTGTGACTAAAGAGTAGGAAAAACTTACCACATTTGCCTTATTGTGCTGGATTTCCAGCACGGTCGGTAGATAAAGGTTTAATTGATAATGATTTGTCATCGTTCCAGAACATGACTGCAGATCGCAAACGAACAAAAAACAATTCACAACAACTAAATGTTCTTAATTTATTCGACGTGAACTGTCTTGTGTTAGTAAATTGCAGTCGTGCTCGGGAACGATGACAAGTTGTCTACGTTATCGATAAATCCGTGCTAGATACCCTGTTGATATTGGTTCCATTTGTATTGGCTAGGTACGTTATGTAATTTATTATTATTTAAACATCATCTAAGGCGAGTTCATTACGTAGAACAGTTATGTTATAATTACAGCAAATTGATGGGCGTATTTAGGGGCGTTTTCTCCCTGGTGATTAAAATCATTTCCTGGCTCTAATGCCTGTATTTACCCATTGTCCGGGAAGGGGCGGACGATAAAAACTAGATTGCTTCTATCGCTAAATAATATCTATTAATATATTGTTTTTATAACTCGACCTCCATTGCAGAGTATTTTTTTTATCTAGGTAACTAGGTGGAAGAAGTGGAAAGCAAGAAGAAGCAGGAAGCAAGAAACAAATATTCAATAACTTATTTTATTTTTGACCGTCCTTAGTTTCAATATTGGATTATTAGGTTGCTAAGTATACCGGTTGATTAAATTCCGCAAGGAGATGAAAGAAAAACTTAGAGGATCTAAGAAGGGGTGAGAAGAAATAAGAAGTGGCAAGAAGAGAAAGAAAAGACAAGAAGTCATTAAGAGTCAAGAAGAACAAGAATATCCAAGAAGATGCAGAGAGACAAGCAGAGTAAAGAAGAGACAAGAACAGCCAATAAGAAATAAGCAGAGACAAGAAGAGCCAAGAAAGGGCAAGAAGAGTCAATAAGACACAAGAAGAGTCAATAAGAGACTAGAAGAATCAAGAAGAGGCAAGAAGAGACAGGACGACACAAGAAGAGGCAGGACGACACAATAAGAGACAAGAAGAGTTAAGAAGAGGCAGAATGACAGAAAAAGAATCAAGAAGAGACTAGAACAGTCAAGAAGAGACAGGACGAGACAGGACGACACAAGAAGAGTCAAGAAGAAGCAGGACGACACAATAAGAGACAAGAGGAGTTAGGAAGAGGCAGGACGACACAAGAAGAATTAAGATGATACAAGAAGAGTCAATAAGATATAGGACGTCATAAGAAGAGTCAAGAAGAGGCAAGAAGGAACAAGAAGAGACTAAAAGGCAAGAAGAAGAGAGGAATTAAAGAAATTCTCTCTCGCACTCGACCACTATAACACGGGCATGTTCTTAGCATGGTTGTTGAAAAATCCACAAATTATGTATGTTACCGTCAAAGCAATGAATAAAGAAACAAAAATAATAAAAGAAGTAAAAAACAGCGCTTTAAGGGGGCATTACCAGAGAAAGCCGGAAATATGTCCTTTTTAAAAAAGTTTTTAGACGTATTGACTCTTTTCCACAAAAAATTATAAATGGATTTCGAAAGATTGTTCTTTTATCTAGTGAAGTTATGTAATAAAATTTTAGAATTTTTTTAAATTTTTAGTACCTATAATAAGGTTATTCCATAGGTCGTTGGCAGATTTGTTAAATTTTCAAAAAAGTTTTTGTATTATACCACACCCATTTCAAATAATGTAATCATGCAGTAAAATAAATCAATACATTATCTAGCAGAGTTATGTATTAGAATTTTAATTTTAGTTTCAATAAAATCATTAAAAAATATGTACGTACATGTGTTTCTTGACGAAAATTGGTCCATTTGTGTATTTATTTGCGCACTTACAAACTAATATATTTCATTTTTTTTTAACATTCTTATTAAATTTAGACATTATTGAAAAATGATAAATACTTATAATCAAAAAATAACTACAAAAAGAACACTATTTTAATAGTTTTATCATCACGCCTTTCAGCATTTTTGGATGAAGGTATAAATTAAAGCTAATTTGGATTGAAATAAATTCGATATTGAGTTATAATTTAAAAAAGCTGGTACGGAGAATAATTAATCTTTCTCATTGTAACCGCCCTGCACGATCGGAAGAACAACTTTCGACGAAATGTGGATTTTCGTCCGCTGGCTGGTTAAACGCTCTTAATCAGTTTCTTTTCATTCTAAATTTCAATATTGGCTTATTAAATTGCTATTAGTATACCGGTCGATTAAACTCCAACCTCCTTCCCATCCACAGAACACGTGTTCCAAGTCCTAACAAATCAGTGCTCCCTTATACCGGTTGTTGCGGGATAGGACTGCTCCTAGCTGGGGTGGTACAATCGTATCGTAATTAAAGTACTCGTATGTAATGGGTAATTTGGTCTGTTTTTAGCAATGTACTCACTGTATACTCTACATTGTACACTGTACGTACGGTGTAATGCGGCATCTGTTGGACAGATGACACCCATTAGATGCCACCACTTCCTGGTCCCGGGTGGACTCAATGATGATTGATGACATCATCGTCATATCTCCGCGGGGGTAGGCAGTTCGCCAGAGACGGTTATATCTTTCTAGCCACAACCCTTCAACAATGAATCACATTTATAAAAATAATTGAAACTATAAATAAAATCTGTAGTGTTGTGTATTGTCACAGCATACGGTGAGCTATAGCGTCATGCAATTTGTACAATATATCTGAAATTTCTGGGTTATACCCTTTTTGATTATTTTTCCTAGTTTTCTGTGAGTCCAACAGCTCCCAACCGTCTAGAGCCAGTGAGACTACGGCATGCCCGATTGGGGTACGTTGTGAGACTGAATTTAGAGAGGAGGGGAATGAAATGGAAAGAGGAGGGTGGGGAAGTACCTGGATATTCAAATCTGGTCACCAAACACGGCTGAAGCAACGTTTCGACTCGGAATGATGGTCTTTCACCAGGGTGATACTGAGAGTATCTTCCACTCTGGAAATAAGCGTAATACCTAAATATAAGGCGTCTATTTTAACCATCACCCAGTACATACCCATCTATTTAATATTTTTTCTTTTTTTATATAGCTTGCTAGAATACTTTTATCTTACACGTTTGTAGCGGAGCCCGTCAAGTTAATAAAATAAACATTTAATAGGTATATCTCCAGATCTTTGTGAGGTTATTATTTATCCAATTTGAAAGAAATCGGTGTTCATATGAATAAAAAATGTACTTAATTTATAACATATTTTTCTTGAACACTTTCAGTTTTTAAGTTCTCAAAAAAATAAAAATAAAGTATCTGTACATTATATGAAATTCCCTCAACAGAAAAAAATCGCAAAATATCCTCCGATAATTATTAAAAACCATTTCGTTAAAAATTCACAGTGTATCTGCAACTCAGGCATTAATTTGTTGAGAGATTTGTGCTCTACATATTTTAAACTAGTCGTGTTTTATTAAATATTTTCACTATTTTCGCTTAATCATATTATTTTTTTTTTATATTAGCGCGCTCTTACATTTATATTCTTCTACTAATCTCCATTTCTTTTTCTTTTTGAACGTTTACTATCGGGCCTTAATGACTTATTTTAGGATAAAACCAATTTGAGCAACGGAGAATTTAAAATCGACTCTATCCTTCAACTGTAGACGAATGAAGGAATCAAAACTCACAAATGTCTGGGAAAATCAAAAATCCGGGATGCACACGAGACTCCGGTCATTTGTTAGCAGTGACGTTCATATTTTTCTGCTTGCTGCGTATGCCTCGAATGCATAATTTCCATAATCCATAGTCTCCATTCTTTTCTATCAGGGGCTGACGGGACCGGGGGAAAGGGGTGACCTGTGAGGGGGGGATCTCCCTCCCCTCCCAACTCCCCCTTCTCTCCCAACCCCCCTTCTCTCCCACCCCGCTCCCCTTCAGCCCCTCTCCCTGCTGGCTCTCCCGGGGCGATGACCCCGGTCCGTGTGCCACTTACGCCACTAGTGATGGCAGTACACAATCGGTATTTGAATATTTTATTTCGTGAATTGTGGCGGAGAAATTATTTTATGGGCGATCTAGTCGATATACAATATTATTTATTTACTTGACTTAAACGCAGTGCATCTTTTTTTTTAAATTAAATTAAAATAAAGAGTTGACTAAATATAATAAAATATAAATAGATAATAGGTTAATATCCTTCAAATCAACGATAATATTTTTTTAAAATTATAAAATTATTGCTCACTATAGCTGAACTACTTAGATCAGTGGTTCCCAACCTTTTTCTGACCCGGGACCACTTGTACGTTTATTTTTTCGACACGGACCACAAGCAGTGGCTTAGAGAGTTTCACCTTTTGTGTTTGTCCAGTAGCGTAGGCTAGCATAGGTGGCACCCGGGACGCATACCACAACGGGAGGGGCGTAATGAGATAGGGTGGGACGGGTTCTAGCAGAATATTTACCACAACGGAGGGGGTAGAACGGGGTAGGATGGGGTGGGGCGAAACTGAATACCGTGATGGTCACTGACCACAAGGTACAATCATGATAAACTGAATATTGTTCCGATTTTTTAGGGACCGCCCGCGCGCTGGCGCACGGTTCATTTATCTTTCATTTCGTGATTTCATTCCGCCTCTTTCCCTCGAAATGAACCGTGTGAACACGAAAGTGAAGAGAGACAGTGCCGAATTTCACTGTTCACTCGCAACCGGAATTAGTCGGCCGAGAATGTTCTGGCGTGAGTAGCCGGAGCGGCTTAGACGTCAAAATGCTCCGTTTAGTTCGCTTTTCGAAATAACTCCTACACGTCTCATAGAAATCGTTGTTTCTCCCTTATTATCATAGTGAAAAATATTTTCTAAACGTTATTGGAAAGAAAAAATAATGTTCTATATATTCAATATAACAATTAACCACAAAATAATACGAATGTACACTTCTATGGAACCAAAGTTTCTGATCGAATTTGAAAAAAAATTTATGAAACATTGTGAATTTTTTATGAATTATTTTCATATGAAATGACAAAAAAGCGAGGTGACAGAAACGTTTATAATTTATTTGTCTAACAAAATAAGTGTGTTTTTTTTGTTACCAGTAATTTTAGTTAGAATAAACGCAAGAAGAGCCATTTTTTAAACTTTTAAAAGTTTACATTAAAAATTATTCTATTTAAAAAATTACGTGGTTATTTCTAATAATAAATTTTGGAAGAATATTTCATCACCTTTCCAAAACAGTTTTTAGTTTTTGGATACGTTAATAAATACTCCATTTATTTCGATGACTTCCAAACGAATTCCAATGCGCGCCGCTACAACGCTCGACGACTTCGTAGCGAGAATGTCGAGTGAACTCTTCTTTCGAAGGAACCGTCTGAACACGCGGTGAAACGAGAATGGAACATTTCATCGAGTAAACCTTCATCTGAGTGAACCGTGTGACTTCAGCCTTATTGACTCGCGGACCATCTTCTAGCCTCTCGCGGACCACTGGTTGGGAAACCCTGACTTAGATAGAAAAAGTTCACACATTTTCACACAGCGGCGTTTGAAGTTTGCCAACTTCTAATTATTGTCAAATTGTATTGTTTATGTATTTGTTACCAAGTCTATGTAAACGTATTGGAGAGGGCAAACTATAGTTGGATTTTTTTAACCTTAGCTTCACACAGGAGGCCATAAGAAAAAAGTCCCATCGGGGCCTATGTCATCTTTGGGGAGGCTATGTGGAGGGTCTTTTTGGGAAAGGAAGTTCTGGGAAGGAAAAAGATATGTCCATGAGTGACGCACACATGAATCCATCCCTCCCACTGCGGTAAGGAGATTTTCTGAGAGTCCTGCTGGAGAGATAAACTGTCTCTCTCATCCAGTCTCTTCCGATTCGGCCTACCTCGCAGCTGAAGGTCAGACGCATCCGCACACCAATATCCAGACAAACTCACCCCATGAACCCGGGCACCCATTTTAAGCCATCAAACGTAGCAAACCTCTTGGGGCGACATATGGAAGAGGATTGGTGACTTAGTAAGGGTGCCCGGGTTATAAGGCGAGGTTTGTATTGGCGGTGGAAGCGTCCACCCAACTTCTGCGAGTGAGACTCGTTGTAGGAGGACTTTTGACCACTTTGACCGGACATCCGCTTGCACCGCAGCTGGAGGGATGGATTCATGCATCCGTCACTCCTGGACACGCTGGCTCTCAGATTATTACCCAACTCTCATACCATTTTCCGTCCCAGAACTTCCTCTCCCCCTTTTCCCTAAAAATACCATTCACACACCATTCCCTAGGATAGCATAGGCCTTGAGGGATATTATTTTCCTCAGGGCCTACTGCGTGAAGCTAATTTAAAAAAAAATACCGAAAGCTTCAAAAAAGTTTTCGAACTAGTTCGAAAACCCTCGCAGTCCCCTATTTCCACGCAAATATCCCAAGATACTGTGTGCGTGGTGACGTTTATCAAATCCATTTAAATTTATATTCATGATTCAATTTGACAATGTTATTTTTTAATGTTTTTTGTTTCATTTGACAACTTCAATAGAAAACAAAATTATCATTAAATTAAATTATTACTGGTATTACACCCAGTACACCACTACACAAGCAAGGGTGTATTTAAAATTGTGTACCTGTACTTAACTAACACAAATCTCATGACAATAATTTCTTAGTTTTTTCTCCCTCTTGAATATAAATGCTTGCTTGAGTAGGTAACTCCTGATTGTTAGTATTCCGAAACACTGACTAAAAATAATATTTTACAAAAGTGCATCAATGTCGATTGGATCTTCCCCATCCCTAGTCTAAAATAGTCCCTACGCTCGCCAGTTCCATTCCAGAGGCCATAGACACGCGGAAACAAAAAGAATAGAGCGCAACACGTGTCAGCCCTAGCTCAGTCAGCCAACCAAACCGCCCGCCACCTACTAACTGGCTCCCAGTCCCAACCAACTCCCAACTCCCAAACAAACTATCAACCGAATCTCTGGGCTGGGTAGTTGGGTACCTAAACATAACCACCTAACCTACAAGAGACCATAGAAGTCGGTGCTGACTTGATCTATGGTACCTACTCTAGTACCTATCCAGAGTCCACGAAATAATATTAAGTAGGTACATCGTCTATGGAGTATGGACCAATGGTGGGTACTACTCACTGGGTAGGTACCTACTTGTCAAAAAACGATGAAATAAATACGTACTATGTGACCTGGTTATGGTTACATGGTAGATGCTCTCAGGTGACCCAGTTGATCCCCCGATAGTTGACCACTCGAAATAATATTTTTATGTGTGTTATTTACCAATTTCAAACTTAAAT
This sequence comes from Limnephilus marmoratus, assembly GCA_917880885.1. Lineage (NCBI taxonomy): Eukaryota > Metazoa > Arthropoda > Insecta > Trichoptera > Limnephilidae > Limnephilus > Limnephilus marmoratus. The sequence continues at coordinate 886,086 of OU862929.1, read as the reverse complement.
TGACTGTAAAAAATATCTTTAATAAATTGGTATGAATTAATCGATTTTTGTACTTGTGCGCTAATATATGTATACAGTATATAGACTAGTATTTGGGAGGCGGGAATGGGTACCGCCGCCCCGGGAACTATTATTGGATAACCAACACCTCTGCCATAGGTCACCCCAACTGGTTCGCTACATTTGGTGATATAGCAGGGGTGCCGGTTCATGCGATGAGGTTTGTCTAGGCCTTGGAGGTGGATGACCAGGTCACACTGAACCTCAGACTCCTACCCACCCCTTAAACTCTTTTCCTTCCCAGAACTCTCCTCTCCTTCTTTTCCCTAAAAAAACCCTCCACACAGTATCCCCAAAGATGACATAGGCCCTCAGCGAAATTATTTTCCTTAGGGCCTCCTGTGTGGAGCTCATGTAAAAAAAGTAATTTTATTCTTGATGCACATTGTATATGAATGAAAATATATTTTATATTTTTGTTATTCGGCGGTACATTCTCTCGGAACACTCCTTCGGAGACACTTGTTATATTTTGTGTATTTTTGTGTGTCTATTTTTGTGTGTCTTATTTTTTCTTAACCCGTCTGCTTGTTTAGGAATAAATACATCCCAAAACATGTAATCGCATTATACTTTCATAAGACCAAAAATGTCCCGAGCGACCTTACATTTTAAAAGCAATATATCTCTCTTCCTCTCATGCTAACATTTTTTTTTTTTTTAACCAGAAAGAGAACGAAATAATGCTTCTTATTGTCTTTGAAATGTGAAAGCTATCTTGCTCAGATATTTTACAATTTCGATCTAAAGTGACGTTTTCAGAATTCATGAGCGACACCCAGGCTTCCAAATTGTGAGGTGCGAATATATTGAACCAAGCAGACGGGTTAAAGCGACTGCGTAAGTATGCCGGGGTGCCATCGTACGAAAACTGTGTAATTTATTTAAATAAAAATATAAATGATAATAATATTTATCATCATTCATAATTATTATTGAATTTAAAAACGATCTAAAACCGCACATTTCAAAACGCTTCCAACTGGCTAAAACGTCATTATGACGTATTATCGCTACCGGCTTCAAAGACGGCTGTCACCGACCGCGACGTTGACCGGTATGATGCCGCCGTATTCGAAAATGACACCCTACAAATCTCAATAGAAAATTATTCGTCAACATAAAAAATAAACCTAAAATGCTTTCGTTAACGTAATTTAAAAAAAATTGTAATAACGAATTGTTGGAGTTTTTTTTTAAATTTATTTATTTATCTATAATAAAATATATTTACAATGGTTTTATTTGTATGCCTGTCTCACTAGGGTATACCTGTGTCGAAACAGGCGTACAGGTATATAAATGAATATAGTAGTTACAAGGATATTTCAGGTAAAATACATATTATGAATAGAATTAAAACAGAAGGGTGATTGGAAGGGTGGTAAATCTTTTAAAGAGAGTTATTTTATAAATGTTGGAGATGGAGTAATGAAATAAATTCTGCGTAATCTATTTATAGGTTAAATTTGACAGGATTCCATTATTTTCATTTATTTTATATGGGTTAGGTTGTATGTGAATAGTTATTTCTGTCTATGTGTCATTTATTTTACAGATATTTGTGATAGTGTGGCGTCCAGTACTTATAATCCATTTTTTAATATCTTGTTTGAATATTGTAAAGGAGTCACTTTGTCTGATCGTAGTTGGTAGTGTATTGTATAGTTTGCAAGCTATGTATTTAGAGTGTCTTTGCCCGAAGGTGGTTTTGAAAAAAGGAGTTTGGAGAAGTTCGTTGTTTTTGGCTCGGGTATTGTGTATTGTTTGTATAACTTTGTATAGTGTTTTGTTGTTTTTGTGTAAATTAAGTAATATGGATCTTGAGTAGAGCTGTTTTATGTCCATAACGTTGAAGGAATTGAAGATAGTATCTTTAGATAGTTTACTTTAGATTCGCTGGCTCCATGGGTTTAGAGAGGCTGTGAGGTATTCAAGTTATCTGTGCAGATGAAAACAGGAATTTACGATGCATTTTTCAAATCCATGACCTTTCTGTATGAGTTTAATGTAGATTTGAATGTTTTTGGATTCACGTGTTTACAGATCGACGTTTTTAGTTATCCTCCCAAAAACTGGGCGTACTGTACAGGGTCCGCAGATGCTTTAATAGTACGCAACTGCTAACCCTGTACAAATCACAAGTGCGCCCCACTGTTGAATTTGGCAGCCACCTCTGGTCTGGAGCTCCTAAATACCTGAAAAATATCCTCGACTCTGTGCAGAAACGGGCGGTCCGTTTAATAGATTATCTCATCTTAACAGACGGATTGCAATCTTTAGAGCACAAACGTCGGGTGGGGATGCTATCCTTGTTCTACCGGTATTACAATGGAAGATGCTCCGAAGAACTAGCGTCATTGATTCCTTCGGCACCGTTGCACAGTCGGGAAACACGCAAAACGCGTGCCCAACATTTGTACACGGTTGACATTTGTCACATGAGAACGGGTCTTTTCTTCGACTCGTTCTTGTGTTCAACAGCTCGGCTGTGGAATGATTTGCCGGCCTCTGTGTTTCCTCCTTCCTACAACATGGGTCACTTCAAGACCAATGTTCATTCCTTCCTCTCCTCAAAAAGACCCTCCACACAGCATCCCAGATGACTTAGGCCCTGAGGGAAATTATTTGGGGTTAATAATATTTAATTTAATGTAAAAATTGAATTTGAAATTTAATTAAAATAAAATTTATTTGGAGTTAATAATATTTAATTTAATTATATTTAATTTAATGTAAAAAAAAATCTTAACTGCTGCGTCGCTATAAGCGCTTTTAGTACTGTACTCGTAGATATTGGAATTACCAGTGAAAACCCGGTGTTGCAAATGCTGGGCACGTGTTTGGCGTATTTCCCGACTGTGCACCTGTGCCAAATGGATCAATGACGCTAGTTAGGAGCACCTCTCATTCAATTAGCGGAGGAACAAGTCTAAAATACCAACGTCTTTTATTCATTCAAGTCCCTGTTATTACTGCAATCTGTCCTTAGTCCTTTCAAGGGAAATTTATTAAATGATATCGAGAGCTTTTTCAGGTTAATTTTTAGGCCTGGGACCAGACCTTCAGATGGTTGTCAAAAGTGACACAAATTTGTGATTCGTACAGTCATGCAGTATTATGCAGCCTATAATCAGAAGAAAAAATGCGACGTGTGATGGAAAAATATTTTATTGTATTTAATTGAAAAAAAAAACACCGGAGACGAAAATTTCATCTACATATCTATTCCAAATATCTACCATCCAGTGAATTAGTCAGACATTTCCGAAAAATTGAATTGAGTTGAGTGCAGTTATGTGTGTTAGTGTACCCTCTATCTGGTACAATACTCAGATTACTCATAAACACCACCAACATCTATTACAATACAGAAAAAAACTTGTAGCTAATTAAACAAAATGTTGAGGTATTCTGGGTCACCGATAGGATATTACAAATTCTCATATCTAGAAGAGTATGTATGAGACGATGTATGAATGTGAGTGAGGCAAAGAGTGTGTGGAAGACCGAGTTGTTTGGCGGTCCTTCCTCTCTGCCTACCCCTGCGTGGAAATGGCGTAATGGTTAGTTAGTTAGTTAGTACTAATGTACCGGACCGTTATGCCATATTTTATAGCATATTTTATATATATGTAAAACACAGACACGTGTAAATAATATTTAATTTATGAAAGAGCGTTCGGATATTGCTTTCCTTTTCTCAAAACTTTCCTAGTATTTGGTGATGTCTGACTAATCAATTCGACGATCGATATATAAACCTACTACGACCTCCGTAGTCCAGTGGCTAAGACTCTTGACTCACATTCCGGAGGTCGCGGGTTCGAACCCGGCATGCGCAAATAAATTTTATTTGATTAATTTGTGTTATTTCACAATTAATTCATTTAAAATAATATATAGTATATTTGCGGCATGTTCCAGAGTGGAAGATACTATTAGTATCGCCCTGGTGTAAGACCACCATTCAGAATTGAAACTTGCTTGAAAATGGCTTTAGCCGTGTTTAGTGACCAGATCTGAATAGCCAGGTACTTCCCAACCTTCCTCTTCCCCACCTCCTTCCCCTCCCCACTACCTTCAGCCTCACAACATACCCCAATTGGGGATGCCATGGTCTCACTGGCTCCAGACGGGAGCAGTTGAGATTCTTGTGCGGTATTCACTGTAAAAAAAAAAAAAAAAAAATTATTCAGATACGTACTGTTACACCCTGTATATGATAAATAAATTATTTTAAACCTAAATGTAGCACAAACAGCATAATAAATTGACAGAATTAAATAACAATGATTTAGGTTAGTTTCTCTATTGGCTAGCTACTCGTATAACAGAATCTCTACAGTTGTGAGGTCCTAGTTTAGGTTACCACCCGGAGTACCCGGCACTCCTCCGACCTTCTTCTCTCTACAATAATAATAATAATAAAGTAACTGCGAATGGTGGTGGCTGGTGCTGGTGCTGGGCGGAGAGGTACTCAGACTGCCTCCCACTCCCATTCCCTCTCCCACTTGTTGGTTGGTTTGGCAACTTTTTATGTGAAGGCGATTTCTAACACTGCGCCGCAGGAAGAGGGTATGATAAATGATTTTTTTTAGTCTTAACACTAGAGTGACAGGTGGGTTTTGATCCTCTGATTTTTTGGAAAAAAAAATTGGTAGACTTCGTAGTATAATTATTTTCAATGTCTTTTATTTGATTCGATGTATTTCCTGAAATAAGAATTTAGAGATTTTGTCATATACAAAATACTAGTAATACAAAGTGGCACAAAATCATCACCCTATCGGAAGTGCCATAATTTTTGCAAATGGTGCAAATAATAACAGTTCCGCTTTGACATTTGTGAAGGAAACAGATACAAAATACATGTCAACAAGACATGAATCGCTATACTTCTCAAGAACGCGGAAAGTTTTTGAAAAAAAGCTTTTCCGGATCGCCTAATTTCTCGTTTTGGTGATTTGCACTGGCCGGCAAGATCTTCCGATTTAAACGTTCCAGGCTTCTTTTTGGGGGTTTCTTGAAGTCGCGAATCTATGTCAACAAGCCTCAGATTCTTAAAGCCCTCAAAGAAAATATCCATCAAGAATTCGAGAACCTATCACCGGAAGTTCTGTAACGAGTGATGGAAAATGCCATAAATCACACCCGTGTGGATATCAATTCTGGCGGCGACTTGACCGATATAATTTTTTCGAGTTAATGGAAAAAAAATTGAGACATCAAATAAAAACAATCCAAAAGCAGAACCAAAATTTTTCATTCATAAAAAAAAATTACAGCAAAATAACATCGGGTGACAACTTTTACGCCACCTTTTACTACCCGTCTTCGTTTTTTGAGTCTCAAAATAATCTCTCTCCAAAAACAAATATTGTCGATTTTCTTTAAATTTAATAATGTGTAAATGACTTATTTTTATTGACAAATCAGAAAGACGTCGAACATTTTCTTTTCGAATAAACACCGTTGGAAAACTTGAAAAATCATACCTCAAAAATTTTAACACTAGATATATTTCGAATATAAGTAGAATTATTAATGTAAAAATAAAATATTTTTATGATTTTATGAAGGTATCTATGTATGTTGACGAATAAATGTCGAGTCTAGAGTTTACGATTTTAAGCGCAAAAATAGTTTTTATTTATTTTGTAAATAATTTTATAAGAAAGATACAACGGAAACTGCCCCAGATAATTTTATAAGAAAGATACAACGGAAACTGCCACAGATAATTTTATAAGAAAGATACAACGGAAACTGCCAAAGATAATTTTATAAGAAAGATACAACGAAACTGCCACAGACAATTTTATAAGAAAGATACAACGGAAACTGCCACAGATAATTTTATAAGAAAGATATAACGGAAACTGCCACAGATAATTTTATAAGAAAGATACAACGGAAACTGCCACAGATAATTTTATAAGAAAGATACAACGGAAACTGCCACAGATAATTTTATAAGAAAGATACAACGGAAACTGCCACAGATAATTTTAACCAAAAAACAATATTTAAAAAAAGTTGTTTCTTATATGCGTTCATACATTTGTAATGAAAAAATACATTTTCATTATTTTACGCTTATGTTTTTTATAAAGTACCTCATTAACAATTCTTTTTTATTTTTATTTTTATTTTAACTTTATGAGTAAAACCTCAAATTGTAATATTTAATTAAATGAAGACAATATAAGCGAAACTCAATCGAAAATCTGAAAACAGAAAAATCAGAAAAAGATATTGACACATCTGGGACACGAACCCAGGACCTCTCGCTTACCGGGCGAACGCGCTAACCACTGCGCCACCGTGTCGATATCCAATTCGGTCACTTTTAACTGTATCATACTTCGACTAAGAACCACCCACACTATCTTCATTTTTCTTAACGCATATACTATTGGCTGCTATCTTTATGTATGATTGCAAGATTCAAACCCGAACTAAATGCTCTCTAGATAGTGTCTGGATAAATCTTTATCCATTTTATTTAATATGCGACATCAATTGACTTTTCTGCAAGTCTAGGATGAATATTTTTATTTTTATTTTTGTGTCAATATCTTTTTCTGATTTTTCTGTTTTCAGATTTTCGATTGAGTTTCGCTTATATTGTCTTCATTTAATTAAATATTACAATTCTTTTTTAATTCTACTCAACGTAAACTGTAGAAAAAGCTTCAATTTGTTCATGACATTTTTTTTTTGTATTTATAACGTAAACAGATTCGCAGTAAAGATTAATCGAAAATAGTGACTTTGCATTAATCTTCGCCCTATACATTTTTCAGACGACAATATACCCAAAAATATATTCAGAATCTTAACGACGTAAAGCAAAGAAGCCGTGAATACAAATTGCGACTCGCGACCCGTGTATTGGACGGACCTGCTGTCGAATTTGCCGTATCGAAGAAAAGAAGAAGAAGAAGAAAAATAATTTGGGAATCTTAACGACGTAAGTGAAGTAAGCGTATGGCGTATTGTACGAACGTACGGTCGAATTCACCTTTTACAGCGCCCTTGAGGTGATTTTCTACGAAAACGGCGCTATATAAATTAGCCAATTATTATTATTTATTATTATTAGCAGGCCTGGAGATTCGACCTTTCTTCCGCGTTCATTTTAATTAATTCTAAAGAACGTGTTACAAATATTTCAAAAGTGTCTCCATGTTGTCCTTCCGAAGTTATTAATTCATCGCCAAGAAAAATAAAATCTGATGCTTACCGCTAACTTTATAGTTGAAAAAACGGGTTATAAAGTTTTAAAATCGTTGTGCGTAAAATATATTAATGGTAAGGTACTGTTTTTATTAATCTAAAATATAAATAACTCGCATTTCTTGTGCGGCATGGAAATAAAAAAGTTAATATAGTTAAGAATTCGTCGGAAATAATTAAAATGTGAGTTTTGAGCAAACAAAATTATTAGGATTGTGTACCGCCTTAATGGTGTTGATCAGACGTATACTTGGTCGAAGGTGTTGATAGTTTTTGAAAATACCCCATTTCCTGGGCGAATAAGACGTGTTAAAAATACCCGTTGTGGCTATTTCCAGGTTAAGTGTAATTCAAGACGAATATTATAATTTTACTTCGTGAATTCTCGTGAATGGTTTTTAAATTTGGTCTTTCCAAATATACTCAACAAACACGGTGCAAGTTTTCTAGTTGGAATGACATTAATTTGTGAGTACTTATTCTAAGACACTAAGACGACTATTTTCGGCCTTATGGTTGGTTGCGTGTAGCTCACATCGCAATAATATTTATTGTTATGTTTGTAATAAACACTTGATATACGATTCACATAAGAGGAAGTCGTAGGAATTAGAAGGTTTGTGGTTTTTTAATGAGCTTAATGTACGTACAATTTTAATGTGCCCTCAAATTGCTCAGAATCTTGTTAAGAAATAAAATATTAGACATAATCCTTCTAAGAAAATCTAACATATTAACTTCGATTGTCTGAACTGTGAAATGCGTGAAATCTGGTTCAATTTTTTTTTTTTTTTTTTACATGAGCTCCACACAGGAGGCCCTGAGGAAAATAATTTCCAGGGCCTATGTCATCTTTGGGGATGCTGTGTGGAGGGTTTTTTAAGGAAAGGAAGGAGAGGAGAGTTCTGGGAAGGAAAATAGTTTAAGGGGTGGGTAGGAATCTAGGGTTCAGTATGTCCTGGTCATACGCCTTCAAGACCTATACAAACCTCACCCCATGAACCCGGGCACCCCTGCTAAATCACCAAACGTTGCGAACCACTTGTGGTGACCTATGGCAGAGGTGTTGGTTATCCAATGAAGGTTCCCGGGGCGGCGGTACCCATTCCCGCCTCCCAAATTGGAATTCAATGAACTGATTGTGCGATTTATTTAATTACACATTTATCTACCATACATTATTTAACATTATCTCTTCACCAGAGACCGTGAGGAAAAAATCCTTAAGAGCCTACGTCGTCATCTTTGGGGTTGCTGTGTGGAGGATCTTTTAACGGAAAATAAAGGAGTGGGAAAGGAAAAGGGTGTGTGGGGTAGATAGGAATCTGGGAGGGTCAATGCGTTCAGGAGTGACGAACGTACGAATCCGTTAATTTGGGAGGCGGATATGGGTCCCCCCGCCCACGGAATCATTTATTGGATAACCAACACTTCCGCCACAGGTCACCCCGAGTGGTTTGCTACGTTTGGTGACATAGCAGGTCTGCCAGCCAGTTGCATGGCAGGCCGGATCGGGAGAGAATAGTTGACGGAGTCCCTTTGACTTCTCCAGCCGTACCCTGTCGGAACATCGCCTTGCACCGCAGTGGGAGGGATGGATTCGTGCGTCCGTCACTCCTGAACACCCCGACCTCCAGATTCCTACCCACCCTTAATACGCTATTCCTTCCCAGAACTACCTCTCCTTCCTTTACTAAAAATAACCTCCACACAACATCCCCAAAGATGACACAGACCCTGAGGGGAATTATTTTTCAGGGCCTCCTGTGTGGAGCTAATGTAAAAAATCCCAATGCAGTGCAATACGAGAGGTCGAAAGGTGTCCCTCAACCAGTCTCCCTATCCAGGCCGCCACACAGGAATCGCTGGTTATAATCCTTCGCATACGTGCTGACTTGTGATACACTATATAATATTACTTATAATTTATAATAAATATGTATCAGTCCGCATAAATTGCACTTTACGCGTGGTAGTAAAAAAATATGGCCACATTGCACAACCAAGGCTAAACGGGCGGGAGTAATGGTTTGGAACTTGTAATAGAAGTATCTACTCGTTCCTATATAGAATCAGGTCGTTGGATTTCAAATTACCTCCTCTGAAGAGTTATCTTCCTTGATCTCGCTTTCGGAGTATCTGAGCCTAAGGCTTTCAATAAATTCCTTCCGGAACTAAGATGCATAACAAGCCCTACAGAATTTAGATCTAAACTGAAAACTTACCTTTTTAGGCTCTCGTACCCTCAAATTGAATATACCTAATTAACAGTATCATTCTTGTATTGCTTATAATATATTCTAACGACATTTCTTATTTTATTATTGTTCTGATATTGATCTGTCTCTAACCGAGGAAGAAATCATATATAAATTATAAGATAATATTCTGATGAAATCCGTGTACTATTGTATATTGTACCGCCCATCCATGAATTTTCCTTTAGCTTTCGTCCATAATATATTGTATCATTAAATACATTCCAAGATTAAATAATATCATTTACGATACAAGCATTTCCAATTATGTCCTTTGTGTGGGGAATTGTGTCTAAATTTCTCTAATGAACAGTGTTTATCTTAATTGACCTCCCAGTTAATTTGGGAGGCGAGTATGGGTACCGCCGCCCGGGAACCATTTATTGGATAACCAGCACCCCTGCCACACGTCACCCAAGTGGTCCGCTACGTTTGGTCACTTACGGGCGGGATGGATTCATGTGTCCGTCACTCCTGGACACACTGACACCCAGATTCCTACCCACCGTTCGTACCCTTTTTCTTCCCAGATCTTCCTCACCATCCTTTCCTAAAAAGACACTCCACACAGCATCGTTTCATTTCAAAGATGACATAGGTCCTGAGGGAAATTATTTTTCTCAGGGCCACCTGGGTAGAGCAATTAACAATAAAAAAAGAAAAAAGATAAGTAAGGTCACGTATATTTTTTAACAGCAAAATGACATCTACATTTTTATCTCCAAATATGTCCAGGAACCGCTGGTTAAAATCTTTCCAGTACATGCTGTTACATCCCGCAATTAATGTGTATTTTTTTTTTCTTTATTTCTTAGGGTTAATCTTGACGAGTGTAGTTCGATTTGGTAATTTTTCAAGGTTGTGCGCTTTTTCCATTCAACCGTTCTACAAGAAAGCGTTGTTTTGCAAAGCTTGATTTTTGTAAAGAAATTACCAGAAACATTCAGGACTGCCGCAGGTTTGATGGAATCAATCCACGGAGAAATGGCCGCGTCTTCCGCTAGGTAGAGGTGAATGAATACAGTTAAAGTCCACAGGAGTTCCTTGCTCCTAAGAAGAAAGTGTGTAGATTTTAGATCTCTCCACCGTCGTCTGTCTGTGTGTCCGCGGAGTGTGAATGGAGTCACGCAGGATGCACGTTCAGCGCACCGAGGCAGTAGTCAGTGAGAGGACAGCGGTGATGCCATGCCAAAAAAATTAATCTCCCCAGCTTTTTCGCCAGAGGGGAAATATTGTAGATACAAAATATAATGGTGAATTTAGGTAACTCCTCACTAGGGGGTCCTGTGATGAGGTAGACTAAAGCAATTTAATTTTAAATGAATTAGTTTTAACCTTTTTTATAAGTTGTAGCAGTTTACTCTGACAAAACATCTACCTGCCTCTTTTCGCTATGTTGAATAGCGATCTATTCCATACGTCCCTACTTCTCGGCAGCATCACACAACTAGAAACTAGACCTTTTATATATTTTATTTCATTCGTGGTTTGACATTTTTATCATGTTCTTGTTTATATTCTTATACAAACATTTACACATAAATATTAACCTGCACTCATAACTGCTAAAAGTTTAAATATGTTATTAGTATTTTTAAATGTTTTTTAGGTGACCTCTCTCAGCAAGATTTCAATTATTGATTTGTTTTATTATTATTTTTAGTTTTATATCTTAAGAAAGGATAACGTTGGCGAAGTTTTATGGCGAAATAAGGGTAGTTTCTTTGTCCATATATGGTTTTATATCTTGGAATGTTTTTTATGTCATTTTTATTCAATCTAATGTGATGGATACATTGTATAGTAGAAGATTTAGTATTTTTGAATAGTTTCAATAATTTTTTTTGGCCAAAAAAATATGATTAATACATGTATAGCTGAATATATAAAGCTAGAGAAAATTTTAAACATTTTGTTTTCTAACATTTTGGCAAAACAATACTATTAAATTAAAGGTATTAGATCATAGATGGATAAAATGTAAGACTAGACAAAATCCTCATAATCACTCTTTTCCACCCTTTGAAATTCAAAATCCCCAGATCTGGGGACTTCTCCCCCGACATAGCATCACTGGAGGGCAGTGAGCAGTGAGGTGGAGTGGTAGCAGAGGAAATGAGAAGAAGAAGGAGAGAGGTGTAATATGCGTTGCTAGGAATGGATGGTTCCCACAGAGAATAGCGACTTCACACTGCTTTCTCCACGCGTGGACGTTGGATTTATAAGGCAGGGGGTGACAAGTGGTGGATTTAGAGCCATTTTAGAGTTTTTTTGTTGGAAATTGGCATAAATGTTGTGTTACGTCGTAAAAACAAAAAAAAATGATATTAAAGATTTTCCAGATGATTTTTAACGCCATTAGAGAAAGTGAGATAGCAAACAATTATGCGTTAGGACAACCTACGACAGCAGGTTTATATAGCATTCCGTATTCATCTTAGTGTAAGCGAGTAAGCGAATCTTGTCATCTCAATCACACCCGTGATGTCGAATATAGTATTAGGATCAAATGAAAACTATTCCAGGTCCTACATCTATATCGTTCATACACACGGTTCCAGAACATTTTATCCCCCGACAGTTGCCCCCTATCATACATATATACAATATGCAGTCGGTTTAGGGAAAATGCTGTGTACCTAATCACACAAAACATAACCAAGGGTCTCTGAAGGGGTGTGCAGAGAGGCTGCACCGCTGAATAATAAAAGTATAAAATATATTTTCATTCAAATGCTTCAAGGAAAAAACTACTTGCGCATGAGTATAAAAATCGACGCTGTAAATAAATTCGTTTTAAGGCGATCCAATAGTTCAGGAAAAAATCAAAATCGGAATTCACGCCCTTCATGGGAGGATTTTAAAAATACTTGAGAAAAAGCTTTTGGAAAGGTTGGATAAGGTATTTGATTTTTTTTTACATGTTAACTTCGTAAAGGCCTGTAAAAAATATTAATTCCTCTTTTATGAATTGTTTATTGTAATAAAACAGAAATTTTAAATTTATTTCACGAAACTAAACGACGCGGAGTCACACGACTGATTCCCGCTCCTGCTGGGGCGTGACTGATACGTAATAGGTATGCCCACTGCATGGTTCTTGTGCCCATGCCATAAGGGTCACTTCAAGAATCCAAATTCGTAGAGTGCGGGCCGTATTGATTGATGTCAAAAATAACAACGAGAAAATGCATATTTTATTTTATTTTGTGAAGTTCGGGTGTAAATATATTTTTTTTTGCGATTATTATAAAATAAACTAATTTGGCACATTATACAATAAAACCATATCCGAAAAGGGGTTTATAAATAGGGGACTTTGGGCTTGAAAGTGTTTTTTATAGACTTTATACTTTATTTTTTTATAGGCTTATTAAAAGACTTATAAAAAAATGACCGACATTTTTAAGGGCCAAGGTATGTTGTACACGCAGTATTTAATTGAAGCATCTATAATACTTTTAAGCGATCAAATTTTCAAAACAAAAATACTTGATTTTGTATGATTTTGCATTAAGCTTCTTAAATCAAAATCAACTTATTGGATTAAATCTATACCAATTTTTAAGTCGTTTGTAAATTTGGATTTGGTAAATAATAAACAGAAAACTATAATTTTATAAAAAATATCATTTCGGGGGGCCAATATTCTTTGAATGACTATTTTTATCAAAGATGAATAACTTTTAAATTAAGAGTTATCTGAAAAAAAAAATGTTTCTTAATGGTCATATCCCATATTGAGTTTGTGAGACAATGGCGAGTCTATATGTAATATATAACGTCATTGAAGTTACCATCCATAGTTAAGTTAGCATAGAAGGAGGGTGGCATAGTCAAACATACTGTTACACTTGCATACTGCTTTCTAACAACGTATGCAGGGACACTGGAGGTCTAGATTCGTTCAAAATAAATAAATGGCGCTTCGTTTAACAAAAAAATTAGAATCTTGCGAGAGCCTTGAAGGAGTAACCATCTGTTACTTATACCAGGGCGGGTAAGTGGTGGATAACCTCCACTGTTACCTAGTGTGTTGCATTAAAAAAATCTGTAATCTTGACATAGAATACTGTGTTAACACCGAAGTAACCCTTGATTATTGATTTTTAACCAGTTTAGTACTCCTGGCACCATTAGCACCATTCTGCTAGAGATGTCTCCTAAAGGTTAACAATCAACTCCATAAAAACGGAATCAAGGTATTAACTTTAATAGTTCCTCTTTGACATCCTCACACGTGTTTTATCTTCAGATATACCCCTCTTCCATACCACTGAGGAATGGAGGATAGACGGTCACATGTCATATCTTGTAACCTTATAATACAATGCATCATACTGTATGATAGCCCTCGTACTTTGGTGAACCACTCAGAACCATTTACTGGATAACCAACGCACCTGTCATGGGTCACACCAAGTGATTTGTTGCGTTTGGTGACTTAGCGGGGGTGCTGACCACCTACTGCGTGGCGGGCCAGTTTTTTCACACATACCTACATATTTTACAAAATATTATATTTTAGGTCATTTTTGGTCATGTATACCTTTTCAAAAAAGAGGAGCTCTTGTGCCCGATAAGGGAGCCACGATTAAAGTTGCAAGTTCTAATATGTTTTGTAAAAAATATTAACTTTTTACTGTAAGTTTTTTTGAAAATTTGATTAATGTTATTTATTTGTTCGGATTGGTTGATGATACAGCGTAATTCAGAAGGGAGGTTATTATAGTTCTTTATGGCTTGGAAAATATAATGATTTTGCATTTGAGTTGTTCTATAATGAATTAGTATTCATTTCTCATTACTTAATTCTCACGTAATGGCTTGCTTGAATATGCCGTCGACATTTGGTACTGGAAACAATTTAAAAAGTGATTCTGTTGAGAAGGCAGATTTTTTAAAATATTACTTTAATGATGATTCTTTGCGAAACTTTTACTAAGTTTAGATTGTTTTCGTAAGATCCTCCCCAACCTAAAGAACCTAAGTAAAGAAGTTGAGAGGTTAGGGAGAGAGAGAGACTTCTCCAGCCGGACTTTCTCGACCCATCGCCTTGCCCCGCATTGGGAGGTATGGATTCGTACGTCCGTCATTCCTGACACGTTGACTCCCTGATTCCTACCCTTTTCCCTAAGATGACATAGGCCATCAGGGGTTTTTTCCCTCATGACTAATGTAATTTTTTTTTTAATTACAATGTGTACAGATTGACAGATTAGGTAAGTTAGAATGACATGAATGATATGTCGAAACTGGTAGGAAATAAATTAAATTAAGTAACAAATGTACATATGAAATAAAACTCTTCGGAATAAAATGTCTAGAAATTGTTACGTAGTTATTTTGATAATAATTGTTAGCCCAAGGAATATAAAAATAAATAAAATTTACTTGCACACGACGGGAATCGATCCCATGTCCTCCACATCTATAACCACAAATTAATAATGTATTATGAGGGGTGTTTTCTTCTAAAACATTTTTTAAAAATGTTATCATCCAACTTCTTGAAGTGAAAACTTCTTTAACACCGTTGTGATATGAAAACTGTGAAACGAAAAATAGCGACACTAAAAAGAGATAAATACTTGCGTCTACAGCATTTAGCCTGCGAGACAATGAGATAGTATAATCGGTCTCCTCTTTGCGCGGTGCTTCGTAGCCTTAAATTAACTTATTGTCGGTGCATAAAGGTTAAGTGAGTAATTCTTAGAAAATAAAAACTTTTGAGTGGATTATACATAAATAGATTCTTTATTTATTTAACCTTCACTAAAGGGCTAAAGGTATTCGTCATATAATTATTTATGTTTACAAAATAATGTCCTGCCTCATACTAAAATAAGGTCGCTGGGTAGGTATTAGTACTAGGTGCCTATTCAAATAATGCCGGAAATCCTTGAAACCAAAATAAATATTCCTGAGAACGCCCTTTGACTGATAGCCTCGAATCTAAACCGTAAAACTCGTACCTATTGTTGCAGGTACCTACTTTATGAAATTATAATATACATAGGTATTTGTGTGTTGTGTGTTAGGTAAACAAATATCTCCAGATTCTAGCTATACACGGAAGTGTTGAAAGTTTTCTGAATACTCAAGCGCCCGAAGACGACAGTCAATATCATTAATAATTACTGTCAATTTAATGTCATTGATGTGATTGGAATTATTGCCAATTGAACGTAAACGGAGTTTTGTCTTCCCCAATTTTCTCCTCCAAAACTAGTCCGATTTTTAAGATTTTTAAGATGGATCGCCACTTCATTTGGAGAGGGTTCTAACTTCTAACTACGCATTACCATTTTCTAAGGTTTCAAAGTTTCCAAAGACCAATTATCGTAATCTATTAACAATTTTAGTTTAAGTATTTTAGTTTGTCATATTTCAAATCTTCAATTCCCAGTGTCACCTGTAGGTGACAGAAGTTTAGTATTTTTTTCTACCACATGGAAATTTTATTTTTAAATTCTACTCTACCACAGTAAAGGCAAGTGCGCCCCACGGTTGAATTTGGCAGCCACCTCTGGTCTGGAGCTCCAAAATACCTGAAAAATACCCTCGATTCTGTGCAGAAACGGGCGGTCCGTTTGATAGATTCTCCCATCTTAACAGACGGATTGCAATCTTTAGAGCACAGGCGTCGGGTGGAAATGCTATCCTTGTTTTACCGGTATTACAATGGAAGATGCTCCGAGGAACTAGCATCATTGATCCCTTCGGCATCGGTGCATAGTCGGGAAACACGCCAAACACGTGCCCAACATTTGTACACGGTTGACATTTGCCACATGAGAACGGGTCGTTTCTTCGACTCGTTCTTGTGTTCAACAGCTCGGCTGTGGAATGATTTGCCGGCCTCTGTGTTTCCTCCTTCCTACAACATGGGTCTCTTCAAGACCAAGGTTCATTCCTTCCTCTCCTCAAAAAGACCCTCCACACATCATCCCAGATGACCTAGGCCCTGAGGGAAATTATTTTCCTCAGGGCCTCCTGTGTGGAGTTAACGTAAAAAAAAGTTACTCTATTCGTTATTTTTTTCTGGCAACACTAGCCACGTGCCATTTATCAAATTCATTTTCGTGTTTCACGCGAAATTGGAGCAGTCTGAGTTTGTGTGATCTCTTGCGACATAAAGTGAAATAAAAATGCCTAAGCTGTAAGTTTAATTTTATTTCTTAATATATACAATAGATGAATAAATAAGCTGAAGTACAAATGTATTTTATGACAAAAACAATTTATAGAATGTTTGTTACAACGTTGGAAATATGCCGTGTCACCTGTGGGTGACACTGGGCATTGTAACTATTCAATTGATATAATAACCCTTTTGTTCGAAATTCATTCATTCAAGTAATAAATAACTAGACCGTTGTTTATATTTTGGCCTTATCGCTACGTTGTGATGGTGTTTTAGAATTGGTTACGTATTACAGGTTGACGTTAGATAAGTTTGTTGAGGAATTGCAGGCCGGGGAGGACCCAGGACATGGGATTTTTTTTTTTTTTTTTTACATGAGCTCCACACAGGAGGCCCTGAGGAAAATAATTTCCCTCAGGGCCTATGTCATCTTTGGGGATGCTGTGTGGAGGGTTTTTTTTAGGAAAGGAAGGAGAGGAGAGTTCTGGGAAGGAAAAGGGTTTAAGGGGTGGGTAGGAATCTGGGGTTCAGTATGTCCTGGTCATCCGCCTTCAAGACCTAGACAAACCTCACCCCGTGAACCCGGGCACCCCTGCTAAATCACCAAACGTAGCGAACCACTTGGGGTGACCTATGGCAGAGGTGTTGGTTATCCAATAAAGGTTCCCGGGGCGGCGGTACCCATTCCCGCCTCCCAAATTGAATAATTGAAGAGTTAATGGAAAATAGGACGTGGCCCTAGCTTGGAATTGCATTCTTCTTCTTGGTGTGCCCTATTAGGTCCCCCCGACGTTGGCGATCACCCTGGAAAATGTCTCTCTGTCTTGCTCTGCCCGGAATAGCTCCTCCACACTTCTAATGCCGGTCCACTCTCGTATATTTCGCAGCCAAGACATTTGTCTCCTACCAGGCCCTCGGCGACCCTCTATCTTGCCTTTCAATATTAATTGGAGCAAGTGATACTTCTCCCCTCGAAGTATGTGACCCTTATGATATCTTACTGACTTTTATCAATGTAAGCAGTTCTCTATCTGCTCTAGCCTACCTGAGCATTTCCGTGTTGGTGATCATGTCGGTCCATGGGATCTTGAGCATTCTCCGGTGAAGCCACATTTCAAAAGCCTCTAACATTTACTTTCAAGGTCCATGTCTCACATCCATACAGCAAGACCGACTACACATAACATTTTAACATTTTCTGCCTTAGTTTTAAATTGATATTGTCATTGCAGAAGGATTTCATTTTACTGAATGCAGTTCTTGTTGCTTCAGTTCTGCACCTAACCTCTACATCTGGGTCAAGAGTCTCCGTGAGAATACTGCCGAGGTATCTAAATCTTTCCACCTTTTCGACATTGCAACCATTTAACTGTATCACTATTTCTAGAAAAACTGCAATCACCATATACAATTCAATTATTGCTCCACACTTCAACTACTGCTCAAGTATACTTTTCCTATGTAACGAAAGAGAACAAAATAAGTTACAAATTCTCCAAAACAGGGCTATGAGAATAATTCTTCGACGAAACAGATTTTCAAAAATAATTAAAATGTTAAAGGAACTAAATTGGTTGACCGTGAAACAGATGCTGACCTTGAACACGATGGTATTTATCCACAAAATATTGAACAACACGTTACCAAAATACTTCTCAAATAAAATTGTATACAATAAAAACATTCACAGATATAACACAAGGACGTGCAAGGAAATTAGGCTACAAAAAAGGACAAAGCGAATACGCAGAACGTCTACTGTACAAGGGAATGAAGTTGTATAACACACTACCAGAAACTTTAAAGTCCACACCAATTGGAAAGTTCAAGATGTATTGTAGGAGCTACATAAAACTTGAAAAAATATAGTGAATATGAAATATTTTAATCAATTAGAAATTTGTAAACTTCAATGTACAAATTACTAAAATAAAACTTATTATTATTATTATTACTGATCCAGAGTGCTTGAGTCGTCCAAATAGTCGGAATTGCATTAGGAAATGTAATTAGAACCCAGTGCAATAAATTATTATGGTATGTTCTTAAATGGTAAGTATGTGTCCTATTTATATACTTTCCTTTAAAATATGTTCAATTAAAATACTTTACACAAGGTTCAATCTCAAAATCGGAAATTATTAATTAAAATAGATGATGAGTGCATGTCTTTGCAAACTTTGACACCTCATATCTCAGAACAAGGTGAGGTGAAGTTAGAACCCCATCCAAATGAAGTGACGAAATACGTCGTCTCGTTTGAATACTGAATGTATGTTGACGGCGTTCAAACCAGGTAATTTTAACCATTTTGGAGGTCCTAACTCCTGTAAGAAGTAACTTATCAAAAAAAGCAAAACTTACCGAAACGCTTGTGGTCGATATCTATATTATATTAAAAAATATTTGCACTAGTGTCAAAATCCTGAGCGGAAGTTAAAAATACGTTTGTATCATAGACATCCAAATGGATAGACAAGCAGTTACAGATGAGGGGTAAAACAAAACTATGGAGAGCGAAGAGGGGAAAGATGACTGTCATTCGTTGAACAATCAATCTGACAGTATATAGGCATCTCGCATTACAATATCACCATTTAGTTCTTAAAAGCAAAATCTGCTTTGAATGAATAGACCTTTTTACATGGGAGCGCGAATTGCTTGCCACGTTCAAAACATATTTGCTAAGGCCAAATGCTCGCCCCAAAAAGACTCGCGCCAATACACATATCAATATTTTGTTTCCGTGTTTAGTTAAAACACTTTTACAAATGTTTCATAATTTACTTACCCCTGTAACCAGCGACGAGCACATTGGAGTACCGCCCACATTCGCTATGTGTACATTGATATGTAGATATATTGTATAGCACAAGCTGCCGTTATTTCGTTAAATGTATGGATGTCAGCTTCTCGCTGTTCACGGCAAGAATGATGACGTCACACATTTTAGATTCAAGCGAGGCTATATCCCCTCCCCATGGAGCGAGACGGTTCCAAGGAGGAGCTACAGCCGGCGCCATGTGGAGGGGGAAATAATACGTTTTTATCACTTAGGGCAGGTCCAGATATATTCATATGTCCGTGGTTTGTATGTATAAAACGCCACTCGTTTTCCTCATCGGGAGAAAAACTATTTTAATAATATTTGTCAATAGCATCGTCAATTTATGTCATTGATGTGATTGACAATATTGCCAGTTAATCATTTACTGAAGCGATTGAAGCTATTAACAATAAAATTGAGACTTCCCATTGACCGGGCGAATGTTAGGCATTTTAATTGAGCGCATACACACAATAGACACACTTCATATTTATAATTTGGGAGGCGGAAATGAAATCCCCAAATGTGACATAGGACATCCCACTGGGGTCCTCATGGATCTCCTGTGTAGGGTTTAGATATTAAAAAATTAGATACTGTTTCGAAAAATTAGCTGGTCGGTAGAAGTTTTGCCAATCGCACTTCAATGCACATTGTCGTGACGTAAGCACATTGACAATATTTGTCGTTGATCGTGTCTGGACCGCTTTACGATTTGGCATTTAAAGTTAGAAATTTTGTAGTTTTTATTGATTTTAGTTTTAGATTATGCAAAAATGCATTCAAAGATACTTTTACTTGACACACTTATCTGCGTAGATAGGCAAATGGGGATGTGAATAACATTTATTAACAAAAAATATCTTCAGTAGATGAGATTGTATATTTGTACCGAATAAATTAATATTTCAAACATTTTTTATCAAATTCAACAATTTTATTTTCGCTAGCAGAATTCTAACAAAAACATCACAGAGATACATTTCTTGTTTACAACATCTTTAAAGCTTGTTTTTGGATTTAAGAAAAGAAATTTATAGTGAAAATTTAAATGCAATTTTTTAAGCATTGCAAAGAACACGCTGTAAAATATCGAATATCTGTACACGGTGTCCGAAAATTCGTAGTACATACGGAACACTGGTGAATTTATATCACATTTTCAGTTGATTTTGTGGTACATTTTTTTTGGAGTTTTCAAATTTGCGGGAGTTAGTACCTGTTCAATGTTTTTTAAAATGCGTTGAAACGGAACAAACACCTCTGACATAGGTCACCCCTGGTTCGCTATGTTTGGTGTCTTAGCAGCGGTGCCCGGGTTCATGGGGTGAAGTTTGTCCGGGTCTTGCAGGCAGATGCGTTTGCCCACCTGCTGCATAGCAGACCGGATCGGAGAGAATGGTTCAGGGGGTCTTTTTGATTTCTCAGCCAACTCTCTCAACCCATCCCATTGCACCGCAATTGTAGGGATGGATTAATACGTCTGTCACTTCTGGACACATTGACCGCCAGATTCCTACCCACCCCTCATACATATTTCCTTCCCAGAACTTCCTCTCCTTTCTTTCCCTCAAAAAACCCTCCACACAATATTCTCTAGGCTCGCTTAGGCCCTGAGGAAAATTATTATTTTTAGAGCCTCCCATTTGGAGCTAATGCAAAAAGGACCATTTTTATTGCCGAATTAATTGCCGATAAAAACGGAAAAAGAGTAAATGTGGTAACAGATTTACTTTGTTGAATATAAGTATGTATATGCATGTACGCATGTGTGTATGTTCTATTCACAGGCGGTAGAGGTGAAACCTGCAGAAAACTAAAGTAGAATGGGGAGGCTACGAAGCACCGCACAAAGAGGAGACTGATTATACTATCTCATTCTTATGCAGGTGTGTGTGTGTGTGTGTGTGTGTGTCCTATTCACACGCGGTAGAGGTGAAAACTGCAGAAAACTAAAATAGACAAGAATGGGGAGCCTACGCACCACCGCACAAAGAGGAGACCGAATATACCATTCATTCTCTAACAGGCTAAAACCTATAGATGTGTTTGTCTCTTTTTAGTGTCGGTCGTTTCTGTTTCATCGAGTTTCAAATCACAACGGTGCTAAAGAAGTTTTCACTTAAAAAATAAAATAAAATGCATATAATTTATTCAGCAGACTGCTTATCTATAATACGCTATGCCGCAGATTCTACGTTACAACATTTAATAATATGATAATAATATGAAGTTCCGTAAAGCATCCTCCAGATAGCAGTACAGCTAACCGCACTCCGCCCCCCAGCCAGGCAAGAGGCGAGTAACCAGTAACCATCAGCCAGCGAGCACTTCCATCTACCATCAGGCAGCAACAACACACTGCCTCCGCTAACAGTGCCAGTGCCAGAGCTAACGGGACATCGAACCCTGGCCGCGCGATTGCAACACGAGGTCGCTATCCGCTGGGCCACCACCACAGAGCTATGAGCCATCCGAAATTTCGTAATCACCCGCTTTTTACAGTTCCGAAACTTGGCCACAAAAGGCCGATGGCGCTAGATCCTACTTCATGCGAGTAGGTACTATCTGACATTGGCCAGTAAGGAATCGACATAAACTGGGTGTTGTAAGGATGCGAGAAATGTCTCCGCAATTTGGGAGGCGGGTATGGGTACCGCCGCCCCAGGAACCATTTATTGAATAACCAACACCTCTGCCATATGCTAAGTTTGGTGACGTAGCAGGGGTGCCCGGGTTCATGAGGTGAGGTTTGTCCGAGTCTTGACGGCGGATGTGTCTGCCCACCAGCTGCGTGGTAGGCCGGATCGGGAGAGACTGGTTGAGGGAGACCTTGTGACCTGTCAAGCAGAACTCTTTTGGAACATCGCCTTGCACCGCGTCCGTCATTTCTGGACCCACTGACCCCCAGATTCCTACCCACCACTCATACCTAACCCTTCCTCTCCTTCCTTTCCCAAAAAGACCTTCAAACAGCATCCGCAAAGACGATATAGGCCCTGAGGGGAATTATTTTCCTTAGGGTCTCCTGTGTGGAGCTAATGTAAAAAAAGCAGTACGCATATTGTGTGTCTCATCTTTTATTTCGCCATTATTTAATAATAATCTTTATTCAATGAAATAACAACAATATAACTTAAAAAAATACATGCACTCAAAGTAGTTTACAAATAGATTACATCAATCAGTACAGAAAAATTAACAAATAGGAAGTAACGTAAGAAAGGTTACACAGGAGTAGTATAGTTATACAGTATTTTTAGTTGTGCATAGCCTGCCTCACTAGGTGAACCTGTATTGAGGCAGAATTTTTGTTAATTGTTTCTCGCAATTTTATCTATGGTTTTTTTATAAATGTGTAAAGTAGGTTTCCATCATAGACATCCAAATGGATAGACAAGCAGTTACAGATGAGGGGTAAAACCAAACTATGGAGAGCGAAGAGGGGAAAGATGACTGTCATTCGTTGAACAATCAATCTGACAGTATATAGGCATCTCGCATTACAATATCACCATTTAGTTCTTAAAAGCAAAATCTGCTTTGAATGAATAGACCTTTTTACATGGGAGCGCGAATTGCTTGCCACGTTCAAAACATATTTGCTAAGGCCAAATGCTCGCCCCAAAAAGACTCGCGCCAATACACATATCAATATTTTGTTTCCGTGTTTAGTTAAAACACTTTTACAAATGTTTCATAATTTACTTACCCTGTAACCAGCGACGAGCACATTGGAGTACCGCTCACATTCGCTATGTGTACATTGATACGTAGATATATTGTATAGCACAAGCTGCCGTTATTTCGTTAAATGTATGGATGTCAGCTTCTCGCTGTTCACGGCAAGAATGATGACGTCACACATTTTAGATTCAAGCGAGGCTATATCCCCTCCCCATGGAGCGAGCCGGTTCCAAGGAGGAGCTACAGCCGGCGCCATGTGGAGGGGGAAATAATACGTTTTTATCACTTAGGGCAGGTCCAGATATATTCATATGTCCGTGGTTTCCATACAGCAAAAACTTTATTTTAGTTAACATTATTGTTTGCATATACCTACACAATTCATAAACTGCAAGGTTATTACTACAATAACAACTGTCAATGACTGGGCGTTTGGGTGAGGGCACCAGTATAGGCTCGATCATTAGAATGTATCCATATTTTAACATATTTTTTAAACTCTCTCTGTGTTTGACTCAGTTTGATATTTTCTGGGAGAATGTTGAATATTTTTGTGGCAAAGTATCTAAAGTTACGTTGACCAAAGGTGGAAGAGAGTGCTGGAACTTGCAATAATGTGTAGGAAAGAGCTGCAGCATCATTGTGGTAAGGAACTTTGTTTATTTATTTTATTTTTTTAAACTTTATGAGTAAAATCTCAAATTATAATATTTAATTAATTAAAGACAATATTAGCGAAACTAATTTGGAAAACCTGACCCAGAGGTGCCAATATCTTTTTATAATTTTTCTGTCTCCAGATTTTCGATTGAGTTTCGCTAATATAGTCTTCATTTAAGTTCCGGAAACGTGAGAGTCAATTAATTGATAAGAATAATATTATGTTTCATTCAATCACTCTCATTGTTTAATGTTTATGTCATCAAAAGTTCTGGTTCGGTACATTGATTCGATGCACAGATTGGTACTGTAATATAGGTGCAGATATAAATCAATTAATAATTGATATTGAAGGATGATTGACTAATTTGTGACCACTTCAGTGCATCGCCTGCGGTGATGCCTGTTGCAAGTTGCAAGTAGTATCTTACATCTCGCTTTAGGAATGTGACCAGCAATATATACAAATAATAAGGAATTCATGAGTGAGTTACTAATCGATAACCCAATTACCTATTAGTAACTTCTTCAGTGTTATACATTGTGCACAGGGTACCATTATTATAATTATTCATATTTATCAATTCTATGACAACTGGAGATTTTTATTTTATTTTATTTTATTTATTACTAGCCCCGGCTTCGCTCGCAAAGACGGTATGCCTCCCCCCCTCCCCCCATACCCGTTACATTCATTTTTCAAGCAGCTCGCGTGCCACCTATTAAAACGCAACAATCGTACACGCCCAGTTTCGCATTTATAATATTAGTATATATAGATTAGTATTTAAACAAATAACCAAATGTCAGCGCATGTCAAACAATTACTTAGCAACGCTTTGCTTTTCGTCCGGACAATAAATAATTTCATAACGCCAGAGCTTACCAATACCTATATACAGCCTAAATTACTCGCAAATAATGTAGCTTTCGATTAGTGAAAGAATTTTTAGTGTCCATTCAGTACTTATTGCGTGAAAGAGTAACAAATATTCATAAAAAACTTTCGCCTTTATAATATTAATATGATAGGATAGGATAGGATGTCAAGAGTCAGAATAATAGTAAAGCTTGTATGAGACGATGTATGAATGTGAATGAGACAAGGAGTGTGTGCCAAGACCGAGTTATTTGGCGGTCTGTCCTCTCTACCTACTATGATGGTTAGTTAGTTAGTTAATTATTAGCGTTTAAACAGTCTTTATAAATTCGTGTGTGACAGTGATAAGTATATTTATGTCATTGAACAATAAAATAACGACAAATTGAAATTTAAGACCATAAATATAAATACATATCTACATATACACAACAGTACCTATATCTAATATAATCAATTCTGATAAAGTGCATCTTCTTACTTAAATCTACAAAAAGTGTTTCATGAAATATTTCTAAGGTTTACATTTAAATTTTAAAGGATTCAATGACATCTTTGAGGAAGTGATTTTATTCAAATTCGGCCTGTTAAAAGTGAAAGAGGAAACGAGACGAGCTGAAAAACATAAAAACAGAGTCTGCTAAAGAAGTTTTCACTTCAAATTCATCTTAGATAGGTACATTATCTGTTTTGAGGCATGTTTCAAAGTGACGTTAAAATACGCGCCACGAGTCATTAGGCGGCTTTGCCCTTGACTTGACTGAAGTGAACCAGTATCGAGTATAGACAGCTATGGAGTTATGGAGTCGTTATGTAACCGCTGCCCGCTGCAGTCTCGGGCAAAAATGGATATTATTTTAATGAATATAATTTACGGTATAGTCCGCGCGCAAGGTTGTCCATTGTCGAACACTTGAACAGTTGAGCACTGGAACACTCGAACACTGGGACACTACCAGCCACCAGCTACCAGCTACCAAGCCAGTTATTGTGACGTCTTGTTGCCGTTTATCAGGGAACCATAAATTCATGATTAATTCGAGATCTGAGTGGGAAAAATAATTGAAGGCAGCTTTGAATGACTATGTATGGTTTCTTTATTCTTATGTAGGATACGTGCAAATGTGTTTAATATAATTTGCAATCTTGCTGCCTTACTTTTTCGTATGTAACGGTTTTTAATGTTTCTTGTGAATAATCTAACATGTGACAATTTCTATCCGAATCTATGAACCTATGATGTGACAATTTCTATCAAAATATATGAATGTATCATGTGACTATTTCTATTAGAATCTACGACCTATCATGTGACATTTCAATCCTACGACCTATCATGTACAATTTCTATCAGAATCTATGAACCCATCATGTGACCATTTCTATTAGAATCTGCGATCCTATCATGTGACAGTTTTTATCAGAATCTATGAACCTATCATGTGACAATTTCTATTAGAATCCACGAACCTATCATGTGACAACTTCTATCAGAATTTATGAACCTATCATGTGACAGTTCCAATCAGAATATACGAATCTATCATATGATTATTTCTATCAGAATCTATGAACCCATCATGTGACCATTTCTATTAGAATCTACGATCCTATCACGTGACAGTTTCTATCAGAATCTATGAACCTATCATGTGACAATTTCTATTAGAATCCACGAACCTATCGTGTGACCACTTCTATCAGATTTTATGAACCTATCATGTGACAGTTTCTATCAGAATATATGAACCTATCATATGATTATTTCTATCAGAATCTATGAACCTATCTTGTGACAATTTCTATTAGAATCTACGAACCTACCATGTGACAATTTATGTCAGAATTTATGAACCTATCATGTGACAATTTCTATCAGAATCTATGAACCTATCATGTGACATGTTTACTTTGTTCGAGTTCCAGCTTTGTTTTGACAAAGAGGTGGCAAATATGTATGGGTGCAAACAAATAATTCATTTTAATATTTTAAAGCATTTAAATTGCACAAAGTGTTTTAACCTAAAATAAATACAATTGCCCCATCTATGAAAAAGAATAACATGATTTATTTTAAATTTACCCTTAACCCTTTCGGACCGTGTGTAAATTTGAAAACCACATTCTCTCTAGATCTAGAGCGAATAAAAAGTGGCGGTTTTCGTTTTTTAATTGCTGCTATTTTTTATTGGATTTTACCTACTAGTTTACGCCGTAGATATGTTTATATTTTAATGTGTGATCTCTGTGTTCAAACTTGTTCGAATTTTTTTCCTGATATTTTAAAACTGTAATTTTGAGGGTATTTTTCCAATTTTAGTTATTTATGATTTTTTTTTAAATTGAAATAAATTTATTTATTTTTCGCGTACGGCAAAGAATGCAAGGCTGATGTAAACGTAATGAGTATGATAAGAATAGAACCCTCAAATGGTTTGGGCATGTAGAGCGAATGAATGAAGAAAGTAGTGTAAGATTTGCTATTAAGAACTAAATGGTGATATTATAATGCGAGATGCCTATATACTGTCAGATTGATTTTTTAACGAATCACAGTCATCTTTCCCCTCTTCGCCCCCCATAGTTTGGTTTTAGCCCTCATCTGTATCTTCTCGTCTAATAAACTTGGATGTCTATGATTTTGCCTAATATTTTGATTCAAATTTTTTGGTGGTTTTTTGCGCTTACCGCCATCTTGCGTCAAATGTGTAAAGCTTTAGCGAAATTCGTACTTCTTGACTTACATTTTTATCTCTCATACAAAACCGTTTTCAGCAGACTTATATTTATTGCTATTACGAGATTATTACTAAGTAACGTGTGGTCTTCTCAGTGTAAACAGTACGGCTTGCGGGCACACCTAACTACACTTGACATAACTCATAAAACCAGCTTTACCGATCAAAAGACACTTTTTCACAAGCGGGTAATACGAGAACACTCCAAGAAAGGGAGATACTGTTGATTACTGAAATATTCGTTGTAGTGTGTGAATGATTTGCGCCTTTGCTGAAATGTTTTAAGCTGGTTGATTTTTTTGTTACAGACAAATGCAGCAATGAACGGGCAAAACCGCATTATGACGTAGGCCAGGAAATGTAAAGATGTGATTTGCAATAATAAAAAAAAAAACAAATTGTGCAGTTCACACGCGGTAGAAGTGAAACCTTCAGAAAACTAAAGTAGATAAGAGTGGGGAGACTACGAAGCACCACACAAAGAGGAAACTGATAGGCTTCGAAGCACCGCACAAAGAGGAGACTGATTATACTATCTCATTCTCTCGCAGGCTAAATCCTGTAGATGTAACTGTTTGTCTCTTTAGTGTCGTTATTTATCGTTTCATCGATTTTCAAATCACGAAGGTGGTAAAGAAGTTTGCACTTCAATAAATGGAAAACTTACATGTTTTTTTTTTAGTATTTTTGAAGTAAAAAACTTCTTTAGCACAGTTGTGATTTGAAACTTGATGAAACGAAAAATAGCGACACTAAAATAGTCTAATAATTATATACTAATCACATACATCTATAGAATTTAGCCTGCGAGAGAATGAGACAGTATAATCGGTTTCCTCTTTGTGCGGTGCTTCGTAGTCTCCCCACTCTTGTCTAATTTAGTTTACTGAAAGGTTCACTAGAACCGCGTGTGAATTGCACACTCTAATTTCCCTCACTACAAGTCATCTTTGCGGATGCTGTGAGGAAGGTCTCTTCGAAACGAAGGAGTGAACCTGAATCTTGGAGAGACTTGTGGGAGGGAGGAAGCACAGAGACTGGCAAGTTGTTCCACAGCCGAGCTGTTGAACTCAAAAACGAGTCGTAGAAACGTTTGATGAGAAAAGGAAATTTTTTGAGGCTTGCGGAAATGGGGAGATGAATATGAACTGGAAGTCTAGGTTGAAAATACCAAACATAGCTAAACCCATTTCAAGCAACGTTTCAAATCTGCATTTCGCTCTCAACTGGGCAATACTGTATGGAGGCGGACCCAAATTCTGGCAGGGCTCCAAATTTTGACAGGGCACCAATTACTGGCAGAAAAAGTCATCTTTGGGGATGCTGCGTGGAGGGGTCTTTGGAAAAGAAGTTCAGGGAAGGAAAAGGGTGTGAGGGGTGGGTAGGAATCTGGGGGTCTATATGTTCAGGAGTGACAGATATATGAATCCATAGGTCGAGAAGTCAAAGATAATTCAGTCTCTCCCGATTCGGCCCGCCACGCAATAAGTGTGCAAAAGCATCCGCCGCCAAAATCTAGACAAACCTCACTTCACGAACTCGTTAGCGCATGACGCCATCTACCCACGAGCTATGATAATCCAAGCGGTAAATCCAATACGATTTTTTAAAAGAATGGTTGTTTTTTTGTCAAACCTTTTTCAAATCTGACCAGCCTAGCGATTCCGTATTTTCTGTGAGACTGTTATTGGATAATGGACGTAATCTCCTGTCAGATTTGTGTGATGTTTATGGCTGTTATTTGCGTTTTCTTTGTATAACGTACATTAAATGAGTAAATAATCATGCGTACTTGCAGGAATTCATGTTTAAATCGATCTAAACTACAATATGTGACATAAAAATCACACAAATCTGACAGAAGATAACGTCCGTTATCCAATAACGATCTCACAAAAAATACGGAATCGCCAGGCAGTGAGTGAATCTGTTAATTTCATTTTTTAAATTATTCTTCCGAAATGTATTGTTTTTTCTAATGTTGCTGTTTATAATAATTATTGAGGTTGTTGTCCGCGGTCCCACATTTGTGCCCCCTGGCCGTGTCCTGGCTGGGTGGGAACCCCTCGTGGCCCCTACAGTGGGTCCCTACAGAATAGCACTGCCGTAATAGCGCCACAGTTCTGTAATACTGTTTAGCCCTGAGTTTCCACACAATTGGGGCCAATTGGAAAACCAACCCCGCTCAAAGAAAATGCCCTCAATTAAAAAGAAATTGTATAGGGGTGGTCCTGTCGAATTAAACCTATTGGGGAATACTAGGATAATCTCGTAATGTCCAAATCTAAAACAAATTTATAAGATATATTATGATTTAAAAGGTGACGCTATAGTTGATTCCTGGACAGATGGCCCCCCGAAACTATAATTATCACAAAATAATAATTTTGTTGTGCATTATTTATTAATTTCAAGCCTAAAATTGACTTAAAAAATACCATTTATGGGATAACCAACACCTCTGCCATCACCTCAGGTCACCCCAAGTGGTTCATGACTTAGCTGGGGTGCCCGGGTTCATGGGGTGAGGTTTGTCAAGGCCTTAGCGGCCAATGTGTCTGCCCACGTGCTGCGTGGCGGGCCGGATCGAGAGAGACTAGTTGAGGAGGTCTTTTGACCTCTGTAGCCGGAATCCCTCCAGCTCTTCACCTTGAGCCTCCAATAACTCCAATTGGGGATGCCGTACTCTCACAGGGTCCGTGCGTTTGGGAGCTGTTGGAACTCTTGTGCAGTAAAAATAAACATAAATAAGTATCACGGGTACCTAGTGTCGAAATAGCTGGCGTCACCATCTAACTAACCACCACCGTAGGGGTATACAGAGAGGATGGACCGCGAAATAACTCGCTATCATATACTCTTCTATTACTCTGAAGCTTGACCTGACTTAAGTATTTGATTAACTTCATAGACATCAGAATTCAATAGACCAGAAGATACAGACGAGGGGGTAAAACCAAACTATGGGGGGCGAAGAGAGGAAGATGACTGTGATTCGTTAAAAAATCAATCTGACAGAATTGTATAGGCATCTCGCATTACAATATCACCATTTAGTTCTTAAAAGCAAAATCTGCTTTGAATGAATAGACCTTTTTACATGGGAGCGCGAATTGCTTGCCACGTTAATAACATATTTGCTAAGGCCAAATGCTCACCCCAAAAAGATTCGCCCCAATACACATAGCAATATTTTGTTGCCGTGTTTAGTTAAAACACTTTTACAAATGTTTCATAATTTACTTACCCCTGTAACCAGCGACGAGCACACTGGAGAACCGCCCACATTCGCTATGTGCACATTGATATGTAGGTATATTGTATAGCACAAGCTACCGTTTTGGCGTGTTATTTCGTTAAATGTATGGATGTTAGCTTCGCGCTGGTCACGGCAAGAATGATGACGTCACCCATTTTAGATTCAAGCGAGGCTCTATCCCCTCCCCATGGAGCGAGCCGGTTCCAAGGAGGAGCTCCAGCCAGCTCCATGGGGAGGGGGAAATTATACGTTTTTATCACTTAGGGCAGGTCCAGATATATTCGTAAGTCCGTGATTAACTTGATTAATCGTGACATGTATTTTTCGGGCGCCCCCGACTTCTTCTATCATTCACTATAGCATCACACATTCTCCTTGATGAATGAAGGGTATCTCTTTTCTTTAAAGAGACAAAAGACGGAAAAAACCAGGGTAAGAAAATGGACTCTTCACACTTCTTTCTTAGTTTAACGGCTGTGTGAGACCAAACCATCTAAGCGTCCTGTTCCATACTCATCACTTGTATTCTTTGTGGATCTCCACATTTTTACGGTCTTACATGGTTTTACCACACATTCGCTTCAGGGATCTCATTTCTACAGCATTCAGTCTACCTTCCCTCTGCCAATCCCATGCCTCACTGCCATACATAAGAGTTGGTACTATAACTCCATTGTGGGCTTATAAAGTAATATTTTGTTGTTTATACAAAAAACATAAGTGATGGGGTTTTAATGTACTTTTGGATAATTTTTATTTTATCTATATTTACACTTAAGGATCTACTTCGTGTGATCATGTCTGCTCAGAAAAATAATTTTTAATTTTTTTTGAATTTTCTTTCACGAGGTACATTTTTAATTTCACTAGGAACTAAGCCATACTTTCGGATTCCTTTATCAAGTAAACAATTGTGTTTTTGTTTTGTTAATTTTTAAGTCTGGTGTTTTCTGTCTATCTTGTGTGGCGTGTGAGGAAGTCTGTATTGTCCGCCGCCGCGCGCCGCCCCGCGAACCTTTATTGGATAACCAACACCTCTGTCATAGGTCACCCCAAGTGGTTCGCTACGTTTGGTGATTTAGCAGAGGTGCCCGGGTTAATGGGATGAGGTTTATCTAGGTCTGATGACCAGGACGCGTATTTACAATCCCTACCGCGTTTCAGTCGCTTTAAATTTTCAATATCAAAATTTAAATATTTAGAAATAAAATTATTAATTTCTAATATACACATTGGAAAGATTATTTTATCTAGATTTTAGAACAATTTTTTGTTTTTGCAAAGTGATAAAAAATTATCAATATAGAGGTGTATTTACAATATATGGGAATAATATTAAAATTTAAATATTTAGAGATAAAATTATTAATTTCTAATATACACATCAGAAAGATTATTTTATCTAGATTTTAGAACAATTTTTGTTTTTGCAATGTGATAAAAAATAACCAATATAGAGATATATTTAAAATGTAAATTGTCGTTACCGCGACTGAATCGGTATAGGTTTTGTAAATACGCGACCAGGACACACAGATTCCTACCCACCCCTTAAACCCTTTTCCTTCCCAGAATTCTCCTCCCCTTCCTATCCCTTTAAAAAACCCTCCACACAGCATCCTCAAAGATGACATAGGCCTAATTATTTTCCTCAGCTAGGGATGGACATTCAAAAAATACATCGATGTTTTTTCCGATGTAATGCATCGAATGGTTGCATCGATGTTAATACGATGTATTTCTGATTTCTTATGTGGAATTCCCTATATTTCGGTGGTACAAATCAAAACACGCGTCGGGGGGGGGGGGGGGGGGGGGGGGGGGGGGGGGGGGGCGCAGCGCTTCTTATTAAACAAACAGCCCCGTATTTTGCGTATCGTTTGTTGGAATATAACATGCAATATACTGGCAATGAATAAATTAATTAGTACCACAATGAATACAGAAAAGTTTAAAAAAAAAACTTTTCGTATTCGATGCATCGAATAAAAAACATCAATATATATTCGATGTTGAAGTATTAACAATACATCGCTTCAATACGATGCATCGTTACAATACATCGAGTGTTTATAATACATCGATGTATATCGTCCATCCCTATCCTCAGCTCCTCCTGTGTGGAGCTCATGTAAAAAAAAATGTAATGTAGTTCGTCTCTAAAGTAAGTTGTTAGTAAATTGTTAAAAAACTTTGTAGATAGGGTTAGTTATTTATATTTGTAGTAAATTTCTATGATGGTGTTGTAATTCTGCCCAGTTGTTGTTGTCCTAGAAACTAGAATGAACAATACACACCTTGTTCATCCGCCTCAGTCCGTGGGGAGTGGGGGAATGGGGACCTACCCGGCAGTACCTACCTAGTCGGTGCTCTGGTACCTACACAGTCCCCAATTTGCCCATAAGGCCCTTCCTACACAGATATACTTACAAGATACGTAACAGTGATGCAACCATTCATTTGGGAGACGGGTGTGGGTATTGCAGCCCAGGAACCACTTATTGGATACCCTTACCATAGGTCACCCAAAGTGATTTGCTTGACTTAGCAGGGGTGCCCAGGTTCATGGGGTGATGTTTGTCTTAGTCTTGGTGGTGGACGCATTTGCCCAACTTCTGCATGGCGGATCGGGAGAGACTGGTTGAGTGAGACCTTTTGATCTCACCAGCCGGACTCTCACGACCCATCGCCTTGCACGGTAGTGGGAGGTATGTATTCATTCACCCATCACTCCTGGAAAAACTAACCCGCAGATTTCTACCCAACCCTCATACGTTTCTCTTTCCTTTCACTAAAAATACCTTCCACACAGCATCCCCAAAGATGACACGAGCCCCGAGGGAAACTGTTTTCATTAAGGCCTCCTGAGTGGAGCTAATGTAAAAGCCCTTTATGAATGCTGGCAAAATAGTATGGTCGATTCTCACGAGCGACGCGTATGCTATGCGCACAAAACCGAAGTCGCTTGTAAGTATCTCCGTGAACGAAAAGCCCAATCCGTGGGGAGCGCGGGTCACAAGGTGGGCGGAGGTATTTAGTCGTTATTCCTATTTTTCATTAATATAATACTAGCATGGTAAGATGGCATCTGTATTTGGTTGATAACTGCATAAATTGACTTGTGGGAAACTGAATTTTAGTCTACAATGGGTTTTTCATTTTGGGAACAAGTTTTATCATTGAGCGGAGGTCGCCATACTTGTGAGCTACCGTGATTTTTCTCGACTGGAAAAGTCTTGATGTGAGTATAAAGCAGTATCGACGACTCTCGACTACAAATCAGAAGGTCGCAGGTTCAAATCCCTGCGAGTTCTTGTAAGTTTAATTTAATTACTTTGCATTGTTTCACAATTAATTTATAAAAAATAATATACAAGGTGTACGGAAATTCACAGTAAGAGCGGTAAAAAGGTGATTCTACATCCCATAGAGAAATAAAAAAAAATATTCGATTTATTTATTTTTTTTCCTTTCCAGCTAGGGGTCATTTTTGTATTTTCAACATTAAAAAGGTGATTCTAACAACCTCAAATCAAAAAAGTTATGTTACAAAATCGACTCCAATTGTGATATCGATTCACCTGTTTCCGCCTGTAGGAACTTCGAGTTTCCGGACACCGTTTATAGCATATTTGCAGCACGTTCCAGAGTGGAAGATACTCTCAGTATCGCCTTGATATAATACCACCACTCAGAATTGAAACCTTACTTTAAATGGCTTAAGCCGTGTTTGGTGAGCAGATCTGAATAGTCAGGTACTTCACCACCTTCCTCTTCCCAATTTCCTTCCCTTTACCCGTCCTTCAGCCTCACAACATACCGCAATTGGGGATGCCATAAACTCTGGTTCCAGACACATAAAAGAAAAATGAGTGTTGTAATCTTCATGAAAAATATCATGACATAGTTTCTTGTGGTTATACGTAACAACTGAAGTTCATAGGTGGGTACTTCAAAATATTCTAACAGTACGATTTCATATAAATGTGTACTGCATGTATGTATTTATTCTTTATTTTCCCATAGGTAAATATTAATATAAAAACAGACATACACACCCTCACACACCCTCACACACCCTCACACACACCCTCACACACACCAGTGGCAGTGAATTTTCAGTCGGCTAAGCTAAGATTGAAAACCACGACCTTATTGATGTTGTTGTAGCTACGAAAAGCTAGCTACTACAGCTGAAAACGATTTTTTTTTCAAAATTTCAACTTTTTGTATGAAGACAAACTGAAATGCGGATATAATCCTGAAAATCTTATAGAAAATTAAAAAAAAAAAATCATTTTCAGCTGCAACAACATCGATAACGTCGTATTTTTCAATCTTAGCACTCTAGATCGCTGAAAACTCAAGGACCGCCACTCAAGGACACACACCTCGCAAACCAGGAATCCATAATTATACTGGATCACTGGATGTCACTGAAAGCAGACTTACTGTTTCACGTTGACAGACGGTCGCTCCTCCCGAATAAGGTTTTTCCACGGATTTCCTTATTTCCAACCGCGAATGCGAAGGAATTCCAAACTAAATTTCCGACTCCTTCCCACTCCCAAAATAACACAAACAGTCACTGGTGATGGGCTGATGATGAAACAAACAACATAAGTAGGTTTTTTTAGGTAACCATTTTTTCCCTACGGAGAAAATACAAAGCTTCTGAGTCTATAATAGCCAGGTAATGTTTTAAACCCCCACACGAGGCAAAAATTGAGAGGCGCAAATGACGCCGTTCTATTTATATAAAGAACATTAACTTTAAATTCAGTAAATTAGGAAATACGTACACTTCATGGAAAATAAGAAACGAGAAAAAAAATTACAAGTGTGCAATTCACACGTGGTAGAAGTGAAACCTTCAGAAAACGAAAGTAGAAAAGAGTGGGGAGACTATGAAGCACCTCACAAAGATGAGACCGATAAGCTTATCGGATATAGCTACGAATATATCTTATAGCTACGAAGCACCGCACAAAGAGGAGAACGATTACCTGTACTATTTCATTCTCTCGCAGGCTAAGACGTGTATGTCTCTTTTTAGTGTCGCTATTTTTCGTTTCATCGAGTTGCAAATCACAACGGTGCTAAAGAAGTTTTCACTTCAAAAATCAAAAGTAGAAATGAAATCTTCAGAAAACTAAAGTAAAACAAGAATGGGAAGACTACGAAGCACACACAAAGAGGAGACCGATTATGTTATCTAATTCTCTCGTAAGCTAAATCCCGTAGATGTATGTATTTGTCTCTTTTTAGTATCGCTATTTTGAAGTGAAAACTTCTTTGGCACCGTTGTGATTTGAAACCCGATGAAGCAAAAAAGCATCACTGAAAAGAGACAAACACATACTCTAGGATTTAGCCTGCGAGAGAATCAAATAGAATAATCGATCTCCTCTTTGTGCAGTACCTCCCCCAGTAGCCTCCCCACTCTTGTCTACTTTAGTTTTCTGAATGTTTCACACCTACCGCGTGTTAACTGCGCGCTTGTATTATTTCGGTTCATCGAGTTTCAAATCACAATGGTGCAGAAAAGTTTTCACAGCAAAAAACACAGCAAGTTACATTGAAAAACGATGAAATTGATAATCGGATTCTTATAAATGAAATTGCTTATTTTTGTAATTCAAGAACAGAGCCTACATCATAATTTTTATCATAATAAATACACAAAATCACCCAACATGCATTATACATTATGAAACACTCGATATTAAAACATTAAACCAACAAATAACACGCTATTATTACGAATTCTTACAAAACCGTGGGAATTTTTTTGCAAACTCGGAATTTTTTAATTTAATCTGAATCACTGCTGACATCTCTGGGCGCCTTGTGAAAGATCAAATATCTACAGTACATCATTTTGGTTAGGTAAGTACTTCTAAAATAAATAATATTATTATTTCGTGTAATCAAATATCTACGTTTTGTGCAAACGGCTCGCCGAATTATTTTTTCATACTCTGCAGTCAGTAGTGTCTGTGTGTACATGTTTGTGTATTCATACGTTTCATACATCACACAGTGTGGAGCACAGCTGTTCAATTTAACTGTAGGTTGTCGTCATTACCAGGGATTCTCAAGTAAAAGTTGCGGTCTTTAAAAAAGTATTAAATTGTGTTTTTTTTAAGTAAAACTTCTTTACACGCGCTTGACTTGGGGAGTAAACTGGTGAATGCGTGGGGAGAGCGTTACGAAAAGTGTGATCGGGCGAGGCGAAAGTTCAGAGGGAGATATAAGAATGTGAAGATAGAAAGAGAGAGAGAGTTACGTTTCGTATATTACTGTAGGAGCAAGAGAGAGAGGTGCGAGCACACATTTTCTTTCTCTCTTTCTCTCATAGCCAGTTACGTTTCGTGTATCTAAGACACAGTGCAGGCCTATTGTCTGCACGTATAGATGGAGCTAAAGAAGTTTTACTTCAGTCGTATGGTCTAAAGTCTAAATCACACTCGTTTTTTTTTTCGTTAGCTCCACTGTTAGTGCCTTGAAGAAAATAATTCCACTCAGAACCCATGTCATCTTTGGGGATGCTGTGTGGAGAGTCTTTTTAGGGGAAGGAAGGAGAGGATGTTCTGGAAAAGAAAAAGTAATGAGGAGTGTGTAGGAATCTGGGGGTCAGCGTGTCCAGGAGTGACGGACATGTGAAATTATCCCTTCCATTGCGGTGCAAGGCAATGCTCCAAGAGTGTCCTGCTTGAGAGGTCGAAAGGTCTCGCTCAACCAGTCTCTCCCGATCCGGCCTGCCGCGCTGTTGGTGCATCCGCTGCTAAGATCCGGACAAACCTCACCCCGTGTACTCCTGCTAAGTCAACAAACGTAGCGAACGACTTGATTGGGTGACCTATGGCAGGAGTGTTGGTTATCTAATAAACAGTTCCCAGGGCGGCAATACCAAAACCCGCCTCCCAAATTAATTTTGAAATTTCATTTCTTCTTCTTTTCTAGATTATTAAATTTTATTGACATTATTATCCAGTGTCCCTAAGGTGATTTTTCACAAAAACGGCGCTCTACAAAGCATCCGATTATTGTTGAAGTGAAAACTTCTTTAGCACCGTTGTAATTTAAAACCCGATGATACGAAAAAGCTTCACTGAAAAGAGACAAACGCACATCAATAAGATTTAGCCAGCAAGGGTATGAGATAGAATAATCGGTCTCCTTTTTGTACGATGCTTCGTAGCCTCCCCACTCTTGTCTACTTTTAGTTTTCCGAAGGTTTCACTTCTACCGCGTCATGCGTGTGAACTGCACACTTGTATTTTTTTAATTACTTTGATAGCTTTTAACGTTTCGATTTTGGATGCTACCCACAAACGAATTATAGCATTTTAAAATGCTTGATTAAAAAACGGGTCAAAAGAGTGATGGATTGAACAGCCCTGTCTTCATGAATGTGTTCTTTGTGCGATTAACGGGGCGCTCGAAAAGTAAGATCTTTTCTGTGGATCAACTGTTTTTTATGGAATGTCTACCAAAAGATACCAACAGTAATTATTCTGCACAGATATTACGTCGGGTACAAGATAAGTATTTGGATTGTATTTTATAATTTTTTTATTTATTTATCTGTATAAAGTATGTTTACATTGGGTTTTTCGATGCCTGTCTCACTAGGATATATACCTGTGTCGAGTAATATAATATCTAAATATTAACCCTTTCAGACCGCGTGCAGGGTTGGATGGTACAGGAGCGCGCGGTTTTGGGTTTCAGAATTTATGCAAATAAAACATCACATAATAAAAAAAAAATATTTGTGTGCAGTTAACACGCGGTAGAAGTGAAACCTTCAGAAAACTAAAAAAATGAGACAAGAGGGGGGATGCTATAGCATCACACAAGGAGGAGACCGTAATTCTATATCATTCTCTCGCAGGCTCATTCATATAGATTATAGATTATAGATGTTTTTTTTACATTAAATCCACACAGGAGGCCCTAAGGAAAATAATTTCCCCCAGGGCCTATGTCATCTGAGATGCTGTGTGGATGGTCTTTTTAAGGAGAGGAAGAAATGAACATTAGTCTTGGAGAGACCCATGTTGTAGGAAGGAGGAAACACAAAGACCGACAAATCGTTCCACAGCCGAGCTGTTGAACACAAGAACGAGTCGAAGAATCGATCCGTTCTCATGTGACCAATGTCAATCGTGTACATATGTTGGGCACGCTTTTGGCGTGTTTCCCGATTATGCACCTGTGCCGAAGGGATCAATGACGTTAGTTCCTTGGAGCATCTTCCATTGTAATACCGGTAGAGCAAGAATAACATTCCCACCCGACGCCTGTGCGTCCATCAAATTAGGAGAGTCTATCAGACGGGCCGCCCGTTTCTGCACAGAGTCGAGGGTTTTTTTTTTTTCAGGTATTTTGGGGCTCCAGACCAGAGGTGGCTGCCAAATTCAACCGTGGGGCTGATGTATGTGTTAGTCGCTTGTTCGTTTCATCGAGCTTCAAATCTCAACGGTGCTAAAGAAGTTTTCACTTCAAAAAAATTACAAGTGTGCAGTTCACACGCGCTAGAAGTGAAACCTTCAGAAAACTAAAATAGACAACGGTGGGGAGCAGAAAACTAAAGCAAAACGAGGAGACCGATTATACTACTTCATTCTCCCGCACGCTAAATCCTATAGATGTATGTGTTTGTCCTTTTTTAGTGTCGCTTTTTCGTTTCATCGAATTTGGAATCACGTCTGCGCTAAAGAAGTTTTCACTTAAAAAAAGTCAATGTTCGCACTCGTATGCCTAAGAATGCACACCTTCTTACGCACTCTTAGGCTGCAGGGTGTACGAGTTTCAACTAGACCCCTATTGTCCCTGCATACGTTGTTAGCGAGCAGTATGCAAGTGCTTGATCTGATGACAAACCGTTTTGTATGGAGGAGGCCCGAAAATATCGAACTAGGGATTGGATTATTTATGACTCAAACGTTGAATAACATCCCCAAACTGTTTGAGAATTCCCCCTTAGCAGTGATTGCAAGACGCGCACAATCTCTCACCACTTACTTCAATTCCATCTATGGGCAGAATAAAGAATTGATATAATATGATTAATTCGAAGCTGTTTAGTTAGATGTCGCTACGCTACACTAATAGGTAGTATTTTTTTTTCAATCATAACAAACAATGAACAAACCGTTTACTAGTATATTATCATAGTCGATGGTATTTCTTAAGGTAGGGCACAGGTATTTTAAGGTAGGGCATTGCCCCCTAATGCCCCCCCTAGCTACGGCCCTGCGCCCAGGTACCTTTTTTTTTGCATAACCATGTTATTGCCACCCCAAATTTGGTGACGTAGCAAGGGTGCCAGGTTCATGGAGTGAGGTTTGTGTAAGTCCTGACGGCGGATGGTTTTGCCCACCTACTGCGCGGCGGGCCGGATCGGAAGAGACTGGTTTAGGGAGACCTTTTGAACTCTCCAGCTGGATTTGCAACACAATGGGAGGGATGGATTGATGCATTCGACACTCCTGAACATATTGACCCCCAATTCCTACCCATTCCTCATGCCTTTTTCCTTCCCAGAACTTCCTCTCCTCCCTTTGCATAAAAAGACCCTCCACACGACATCCACAAAGATAACACACTCCTTGAGAATTTTTTTATTCCTCAGGGCCTACTGTGTGGAGGTAACGTAAAATAAATCTACTTTGGAGTATGATGACATTTTTTAATTCGGTTTAGTATTTTAAATTGCTTCATATTCTTTTAACTTGTATTTGCATGAAGAACTGCGAAGAACCATCCATTTCTTTGCACACGTTCACTTTCACACGTTCATACTCTTGCACGTTTCGTCCCTGAGCACTCGTGGACGGTTCCATGCCTACTCAAAATCAACTCAACTCAACACCTCTGAAAAGCCAAAGCTATGAAAAAAATATTTTAAAAATAGTAACCTATTTAACCAATTTTTTATATATTTTTACATAACTTTTAATGACTTTTCAGAGGAGGTTCTGGGTTAATTTCACCCTCGTGAACATCAGGCGGAAGATTTCGCCATAAACATACTACTACCGCCATCTAGGCCAATCTTTCAGGTACTGTTACTTTTGCAAGCGTATACAATACATGTTTTGCAAAAATAAATAATTTACCAAATAAAACGCGTGCGAAACTTTTTGATTGCCAGCCAACTCAATTTATATTATGCAAATCGAGTGATCAATATGTTTGACAGCAGGTTCATTAAAATGTCATCAATCTGATGCACGGCGTGTTATGTGTTTTATAATGAGATGTAATCTGACCGAAGAACAGGTAAATTTAAACATTGTAAACTGATGCAATAATGCAGGTTTAATGTTATTATAGTATGTGAGTATTGCTCTTTTATTAATGGTCTCTGTGCGCGTTTGTGGGGAAATCAAACGTGTCCATAGTCGGACATCTCCGAGAAATTTGAGTTGAGTAGGTACTTACTAATAATAATAATTGGATAATTTAAAAGCGCTGTTTATGTGAAAAATCACCTCAAGGGCGCTACCTATGAAGTTAGTGACGGCCGGCGTAGCCACGTAGTCCAGTGGTAAGGCTCTTGATTCGCAATCCGAAGGTCGCGGGATCGAATCCCGGCGTGGCAAATAAATTTTATTTGATTAATTTGTGTATTTCTCATTTTACTCATTTAAAATAATATACTTATAGTATATTTGCGGCACGTCCCAGAGTGGAAGATACTCTCAGTATCGCCCTGGTGTAAGACCACCATTCAGAATTGAAACGTTGCTTGAAATGTCTTAAGCCGTGTTTGGTTACCAGATCTGAATAGCCAGGCACTTCCCCACCTTCCTCTTCCCTATCTCCTTCCCCTCCCTACTTCCTTCAGCCTCACAACATACCCCAATTGGGGATGCCATAGTCTCACTGGCTCCAGATGGGAGCAGTTGGGACTCTTGTGCGGTATTCAAATAAAAAAAAATGTGAGTGTAAGTACCCTCCATCCGTACAACTCAGAATCAGTAAATTTCACCTCCCTGGAAAAGTCATTAAAAGGGCTATTTTTCAATATTTTTCATAACTTTTAATGACTGGAATGTTGAAATTGCATGATTCTGAGTTGTCATGGAACCATCTGGCCTCCTAGCATGGTCGATCGATAAGGGTTGATAGGATAACTTTCGATAACTTCTCATCGTTTTAGGACAAACGCAGATCGCTAACGTATAAAAAATTGTCGACGTCGAATATACTTTAGCACATTTAGTCATTGTGAACTGTTACTTGTTCGTTGGCGATCTGCAGTCATGCTAGGGAACGATGAGAAATTACCTACCGAAAGTTATTTTATCAATCCTAATCGATCGACCGTGCTAGGGGGCCTGATAAAATATTCACATCACTCATAAATACCACCAAATCAACTGTAGTGCACAGAAGTTTGCGATGAATTAAGTAAACAATATGTTAATGTTTTCTGGGTCACACTAATGTCATAATAATGTACCGGACCCGTATGCCTTGGGTTAATCACACGGGTTAATCTTCACAAGCAAAGTCAGATATCGTGTCTGCGCTTTTTAACCAAAGCGGAAATGTTTCGGTTCACTTTTCGTTCATATCTGCCTTTCATTTTGTCTCTTTCACTCGAAGGGAAACGTCTGAACAAGAAATGAAACAAAAGTGCCGAGCGATCGATGTTGGGCTCGGCATTCGGCATCTTTCGCTCGCGCTCGGAATGACAGAAAAATGAAACGCCCGAGCGCCGAATGAACTCTTCACTCGTTCGTTCATTCCGCGTCGCGTCCTGCGCTGAAAACACGTCATCACTTTGCCCGCAAAACGTCAAAATGGTATTTAAATGGAGCGAGGAGAACACCCTACTCTTTTTAGATAACTTTAAAAACTACCAGTGCCTGTGGGATTCTAAAATAGGTGAATATAGAGATAAAGTTATACGGGCAAATGCTCTTAAATCTTTCATTAGAGATTTGAACTTAGGAGTGACCGCAGAAGATGTTAGAAATAAAATAAAGACGATACGGACTCGGTTTACCTGCGAACTTGGAAAAATTAGACATTCAACCGAAAATGGCAGCTTGTACGTGCCGACACTGTACTGGTACAAACATGCGGAATTTTTAACCAGTGTCTGCGTCCCCAGGAGTACATCACATCTTGTAAGTATATTCATATCTCTTTCTACTTTTTCTATATAATTACTGACGTAACAATAATAAAACGCTGATTAAATGTTTATAATTAAATATATTGCTCTACGGTAAATGACAACTGACAACAAACAATTACATTCCATAATTAGTTAGGTTATGTTCCGCAGTCCCATAAACCAAACCAAACCACTGGAACGCCGCGGTCGCTCGCCGCTATCGGCCGCTCGAAGTGTTCAGTAGTTCCAGTCAATCCCTTCTTTACCGACCGAAGTAGCTGGGGTAGTTTTCCTGTTGGCCGCCAGAAGCGCATAGTCTCTCTGGTGGCGGATGAGCGAACCAAAAGTGTTGGCGGTAATATTAACGTAAAAATAATAATTAATTAAAAATTGACGAAGTTCGTGATTTTGTTTTCAATTGCTGTCGGAAACTTTGGTTTCATAAAGGTGTAATTGTTTTGTGATGAATTTTTAGATTTAATTATAAAACATGATATTTTCTCATTCTAACTGATTCTAACACCGTGTAGATCGTATTTCTTACCATGATTTATGAGACCTATGTGAGTTGTTCAGAAAAGAGAACAAATTACCGATGGTAATGTATTTTATTTAATAATAAATAATGATCCCGTGTAGATAATATATTAAATAGGATCATATGTATTGTGGTCTAATAATAATAATAAAAAACAACTATTCATAAATACATTTTATCAATTTTATACATTTTGTTTATTTATCAATTTTATCATTGATTCTATTGATAAAAAGGTCACTGCTCAGCCAGTGGCGTAGCTAGCATGGGTGGCACCCGGGGCGTAGTGTCACCCCCCCCCTATGAAAGTTGACTTGAGAAATTCAAAACGCTAATTTCGACTTCATAAATTTGGTCCATCCTGGGGGAGGGGGGGGGGGGGTAGCTAGAGAATTTCAGAATATAGGCTATTCCGCCTATAAAAGACCGTGTTCATGTGTGCAATATCTTGGTTACGTATATGCAATATCTTGGTCGAGTGGCACCACCCTTCGGGTGACAGCCGGTGCGGTCCGCCCCCCCCCCCCCGCCCCCCTCTCGCTACGCCACTGTGCTCAA
Source organism: Limnephilus marmoratus (assembly GCA_917880885.1). Lineage (NCBI taxonomy): Eukaryota > Metazoa > Arthropoda > Insecta > Trichoptera > Limnephilidae > Limnephilus > Limnephilus marmoratus. Next base: position 842,090 of record OU862929.1, on the reverse strand, counting down.
CTATTATGTACGTTCTGGATTTCTCATGGATTTTAGAAAAAAAAAATACATTAAATAATGAAAATAAAACAAAATAAATTAAATTACATAAAAAAATTTATGAAAATAAAATCCTAATTTGATACACGTAATATAATATAAATAATAAAAGTAAATCAAATTTAAAAAATTAAACCAAATAAGTAATATTACCTTTTATTAAAATTCTAATATAAAATATAATCAATTCAAATTTTTAAATTAGCTCCACACAGGAGGCTTCCAGGAAAAAAATCTCCTCACTACGAATGTCATCTTTGGGGACGCTGTGTTGAGGGTATTTTGGGAAAAAAAAGGAGATGAAGTTCTGGGAAGGAAAAAATTATGAGGGCTGGGTAGGAATGCGTATGAATCTATCCCTACCAGTGCGGTGTAAGGCGGTGTGGTGAGTGGCGAGAGTCTTGCTACAGAGGTCAAAAGATCTCCCTGAACCAGTCTCTCTCCATCTGGCCTGCCACGCAGTTGGTGGGCAGTCACACCCGCCGCCAAGACCAAGACAAACCTCACTCCCCATGAACGTGGGCACCCTTGCTAAGACAGCAAACGTAGTGAACCACTTGGGGTGACCTACGGCAGAGGTATTGGTTATCCAATAAATAGCCCCCCCAAATATAAAATATATTCAAATCAAATATTAAATATAATCATTTCAAATATAAAATATATGTTTTTTGACTTCAGCTCACTTGTATGTCTATTATCTCTGTATAGGTATATGAAAGATAATCGTTTTAAATATACAATTTAATCAATTCAAATACAAAATATAATCAATTCAAATATAAAATATAATCAATTCAAATATAAAATTTAGTCAATTCAAATATACATTGCTCTGCAGATTGAACGTGTAGGCTAGCTAATTGACGGATCACAATATGGACGTGATTTTTCACAAAACCGGCGCTCTACAAATTATCCAAATATTATTATTATTATCACGGGATGTCTAGATTCCTTCATTAGTTGCCTTCAGCTCCTTTAGAGCTAGATTTAGCTCCAAAAAACGAGGTTTAGCTTATAGTTATACCTAAGCTTATTTTTCGGATCATCCAGCTCCTTTTGTTAATACAAAACTTATTAACGAAAAATGACAAATTAAGAGTTATTTGATTAGGAACCGGTTATTTTCGCATTGGTTTGTAGTAATCTGAAGGTATGTTGCCTGTTGTAGGCTGATGATGTGGGGCTGATTTTTAATCATGTCTAAGATGAACTAAGTATGTATGATGAATGTAAGTAAGGGAACATACCCATACTACGTGACACGTTTGGGGGGGGGGTCTTCAAAATGTCACGCATGGTACAAATGAGCGGTGGCGGGCTTAGGTTTTTGGTCACGGGGGGGGGGGGGGGGGGGTTAAAAATTGCAAAAAGTTGGTCACGTAGTATGGGTACGATTGAAAGAAGGGTAAAGTGCAGCTGAATGCAGTTGGCGCTAATAAAAAATACACGTTGAAAGAAAATGAAACGCAATTCCAGTCCCAAAAAAGGAGATGTATTTTGGAAAACAAAACAGTCACACGTACTTTGTGTGTCTCACCATTTATTTAATAAATAAAAAAGAGCTGCAGCATTACAGGGATAAGGAACGTATGTTTATTGCCGTTTCTTGCCGTCACGGTACCGTTGCCGTAAATCGTCACGAGAATTATAAAAGCGTTCATTCACATTGACAAAAAATTCAATATCATTATTTTTCTTTCAGACCGTTCCAGTCAGTCCAGCCCACTCGGTCGAGTCAGTCCACTTGCCGTTCGTTTCAGTAAAACCAGAGAATGAAGAGGCGCAGTCGCCACAAGAGACCCAAGATGAAGACCCTATTGAAGACGAACTGGGTTTTTCTCAAGCTGATGGCGGTTTAACAATTGATTGTAGTGAACCGTATACAAAAAATGATTATAGTGAACCGAATACAACAAATGATTATGGTGAACCGAATCCAAAAACTGATTATAGTGAACCGATTACAACAAATGATTATAGTGAACCGAATATAACAAATGATTATAGTGATCCGAAGACACTATCTTCTTCTGGGATGTCGATGAAACGAAAAAGAAGAACTGATTTGCCTGATAGGACTAATTTTATTGATAGGACCATAAAAGAATTAAAAAGTACAAGTGATCAGAACAAAAATGTTCAAAATGATGACGAGTTTGACCTATTTTGCAAAAGTCTGGCAATGCAACTGAGGAATATGCCCCTTGACAAGGCTTTGATTTGCCAGGAAAAGCTTCAATCAGTGATAGTCCAGGAAAGGCTGTCAAGTATGTATTCTACATCTGATTCTCTCAAATCCCATACTAAGCAAACAGGGTGCCAGCACTGTGGCAAGAAACATAAGAAGTATTGCTGAAAAATATATTTTTTTCCATTACTTTGTCTGTAATATATTCTAGACTGCTTGACTCAGTTTGTCTTCTAGGTTGTCTTGTGCCTGTTGTGGTGGATTTTTCTAATACTTCAGTATGAATAATATACTCGTACATATATTATAAAAGAAAGTGTACTACAATGTGCGTGCGGCTAAAACTCAGAAACGAGTCCCGGTACGATCAAGAGTGGGCTGTCGAGTGTGGTAGAGAACATTCGAGAGTATTCCACAACATCCAGATTATCCAGAACATCTCGGAACATTCTGAAATGTTGTGGAATGTTCGCGAATAGTCTGTGGGAACATCCCAGTTCATTGTGGAACATTTCAGACATTGTGGAGCACTCGAATGTTGTGGAATGTTCTAGAACATTGTGAACCATTCGAAGCCTTTTTTATATGAGTGGGGCTACCCATTGGTATGGGTTCACAAAGCAAGATCCGTCGTGGGTTCAAACGTCAGTTAAATCTCATATAGATTCCCCGAGCGAAGCCGGGTACTCCAGCTAATTATATACCAGATAATAATTTGTAAAAATGTTAATAATTATTGACTTTATAGATTAAATAAAGCAAAAATACAAATTTTACTTTTCTTTGTTTTTTCTCCTAGCCACAAAACCGGCATACGTTGTTTTTAAACTTGTATCTTTTATATGTTTATTTTGTTTTTCTAGCACCTATCTATATAATTATATAGAAAATAATAAGTAAAAAAAAGTTGTAAATTATTGATTTTTTTATTCATTATTTTTATGCATGATGGGTTATGACTATAACTTATAGCCTAATTTTTATGTATATTTTTTAAATATATGTTTTTCTAGAAAAAAGGAAATTTCATTTTCTCTTCCACATTACATTACAATTTAATAAGAAATAAAAAAAATAAAATTATAATTTATTTTTAAATCTGCCTAGGTACACTTTTTAAATTTTTAATGTCGTTTTTTTCTCTTCATTTCCTCGTAACCAATGGCTTGTTTACCATAAGTATGTATATGGTATTTAAATGTATGTTATTGTGTTGTCGTGCAAAATTTGTGTATAATTGGGACGTTTTAATGAATTCTGTGTTTCCACGTATGAGTTTATAATTTATTTTTTATATGTATAAGGAGACATGTATTTTATTCGTAGATATAGTTTTCTTAATGTCAACAGTTTTGTTTCCAAATCAAAAAATTTGTAGATGTTCTGGATCTGAAGTGAAATAGTTTTTTGATTATCTTGTTTTGTATTACTTGTAATTCATTTCATTCACGTTTTCCCAGATTTAAATCAAGTAATTAAAGTGTGAATGTACGATACTGTAATACAAACTTTAAAAAAATTCTTTGGTAAAAGATGATAACCGGCTAAGTACGCTAATTAAGGGGATGATTTTATCTTTAATATCTTGTATATACAATATATACATATGCAGCCTTACTAAAAAACCTAGTGAAAATTTTATTCAATTGACAAACGGCCGCGGATGTGAAAACATTACTAATTAAAAATTTGTTCATTGAAAGAAATACACGTGGTTTCCACGGCCTGAGAGGGTAGTTTATCTCTGTTTTAACCTTTAATTTCCGAACGATATTTGTATTTTTTCCGTAGTATTTTGAATGTTCTATATATTTCTTATTTTTGAAGGTGTCGTAAAAACAAATACCATTTATGAAAACTAGATAAAATTACCTTTTAGATTTGTATATTTGAAATACAGTTTAGTTTTCAAAAACTGACAGATTTTAAGATTCAAACTCGGAAATAAATGGAAAAAAATTTCTTACCAAAGTTTTTTTGACTAAAACGTAAAGAAATTAAGAAAAAAACAAAATTTCAAAAACACAGTCCTTTTATGTAATAAATTTGGAAGGAAACTATCACCTCACTTTTTCCTCGGGCATACAATAAAAAAATAATAAAAAATTTCAAAGTTTTTTTTATTGCTAAAAAACTAACCTATAAATTATACCGTCTTTTAAATCAGATTTCTTGCATCTCTAAAGACGTTAATTACTTTGATGCATTTACCCACACATGTATTAGATAATATTATTTAAAAAAAAAACACCACTGTCATAAAATTATCATAAAATAAAACCTTTAAATGTAAATTTGAATTCTCATGTATCATAAAAAAAAGTTTTTGACACTTCAAATTTCAAAGTACAATTATTGTTTTATAACTCGACTAAAACTTATGAAAAACCACACAACACACGGTAAATATATCAATGATATAAATATAAGAGTAAATTATTCATATTAATAGAAATTAACCATCACATAAGTAATATTGGACACACAGAAATCATTTCGCGCTTCCAGCGTCTTTTTCGACCGCGAACACGAATGCGCAGGCGCCGCGCCGCCGCGCAACCTAGCGGTTATGAAGGAAAACAAACAATTTAGTACTTAAATATGCGTGGTTGCCGGATTTACAGTACGTTTTAAGACCAAATCTTATTGGTAATGTTATCGTGTTTTAGTGTATTTTTGTTTTATTCATGTTGCTGCAGCAACACGGGTAATCGGGCGTGCTGTGTTTTTTTTTTTGTAAGGCTGATGATGTTTAAATGTTAAAAGCTTATCAATGAACAGCCCAAGATATTTTTTCCTGTATTTAGGATTTACGAGTCATTCTTTTATTTTCTTTTTTTAAGGGCACATGATGAGGAATTATTTTAAGTTTTGGTAGAAAGCAGTCACTTTGTGGTTTGACATATTAATTATAGGAAAACAATCACTTTGTTTGTAACCACGATTTATTGATTTAATTTTTATTTACCGACCGGTTTCGCTTAATACAAGCATCTTCAGGGTATAAATTAAAACTGAAGGAAAAATTAAAGGAAAACAATCACTTTGTTTGTAACAACGATTTATTGATTTAATTTTTATTTACCGACCGGTTTCGCTTAATACAAGCATCTTCAGAGTTTTAATTTATACCCTGAAGATGCTTGTATTAAGCGAAACCGGTCGGTAAATAAAAATTAAATCAATAAATCGTGGTTACAAACAAAGTGATTGTTTTCCTTTAATTATTTTAAGGTTGAGCTTAACATCATGTATCCTTGTTACATTCATTGTTAGGATATTTAATTGGATTATTTGATTAAGTGATTAAGTAATTTATTCTCGCAAGTGTGATCGATTTTCCTAAAGCTGTATTGTTTTTATAAAGAACTAGAGACTTCCCGGCATGCGGTGCTATGCCACTAAATAAAGATATGGTTTCTCCTTGCGTGTCCTTTCCCATTTGTCCCGTTCCCCTTCCGCCTCCAGTCCTTTCCTGCGTTCCCACTCCGCCTTCCCTGTCTTCCCTCTCCCCACTCCCCTCGCCCGCTTCCTCCATCCCGCAAACCCCCCTCCCGAGTTTTTCACCCCCCTCCCGACATCCCCTCCCCCATCCTGAGTTCCGCTCCCCCCTCCTGAGTTCCCCTCCCCCTCCAGGGTTCCCCTCCCCCGTCCCGCATTCCATACATTTAGTCACGGCACATTCAGTTTTCAAAGAGCTCGTGTGCCACCAATTGCAATCTGTTTTATACAAATTTCATAATGCTAGAGCTCACCAGTATATATAGAAACCTTCGCGGGCGTGCTCACAACAACTCACCAAAGTTTTCTCGCAATAGGATGAACGGTTTAGTAACGTATTTTCATGACGTCAGAGCTCGCTATTATATATAGAAACCATCGCGGGCATGCACACATCAAATCCTCAAAGTTTCATCACAATCGGATGTATGGTTTAGCAAACGCATAACATCTCACATACTTAAAGTGTACAGCGCCCTTGAGGTGATTTTTCACAAAAACGGTGCTCAACAAATTTATGTTATCTTATTTTTAATTTTTATTTGTATAATAAAAGATACAATATAATAAAATAATACATAACAATCTTAATTAACTAATTTCATTCCCGGTTAGTGGAGAATTATTCTCGAGTCTAACTATAATAATAATAATAATTATTTAATTATTTTTTTTTAAATTATGGGAAGCATATAATCAAAGATATAAATCAAATGGATGATTTATGTAGAAAATGTTTGGCTTTTCCGTAAACTATAGAACATATTATATCGGGATGTTCTGTATTAGCGCCGTCCGAGTATACATTTAGGCACAATCAGGTTGTAAAAATAATTATATAGGGCGATTGCATAGCGTGGGTTGACTAGATGATAATTTGTGGAAAAGTGTGTGAAAGGGTTTAGTTTTTCCTGTAGGGAAGATTTAACCCGGACATAAAATCTTATTTTGATTTTTGTATGTATAGATGATTTTTTAACAGAAAGTTGTTTAATCTTTCGTAAATTCTTCTTCTTCTTCTTCATCGATGGCGCTACAGCCCATATCGAGCTTTGGCCTCCTGCAACAGTCGCCTCCAACTCTTCCTGTCTTCAGCGGCTGACTTCCAATTTGGTACCTGGAGAAGCTGTGCTGCATCCCCTCTTACTTCGTCTTCCCACCTCAGTCTGGGTCTTCCCACTTTTCTCTTTCCACCTGGGTGTCCAGTCAAAATTCTTTTTGGGACGCGTGTATCCGGCATTCTCTGTACATGCCCAGCCCATCTCAGCCTGAGGAGTCTCATATGTGTTGAGATGCTAGGTGCCTTATATATATCATACAATTCTGTATTGTGCCGGATGCGCCACTGTTCACCCTCTTTCACGGGTCCACATATTCTTCTCAGCACTTTTCTTTCAAAAGTATCCAGCATTTCAGCCATCTTTACCGTCAGTGTCAGCGCCTCACATCCATATGCCAATACAGTTCTAACAATGGTCTTATATATGGTTATTTTGGTTTTTCTGTGGACACTACGTGACTTAAACATTGGCAGCAAAGAGAAGTATGTTTTGTTGGCTGCTGTGATTTTCCTTCTGATTTCTGCTGTATCCTCATTGTTCTCTGTCAGACTGGAGCCCAGATAGGTGAATTGGTCGACCACTTCGTATGAGTAGAGTTGTCTTTGAATTGTGCACTACTTCTTCTTCTGTGTGAAGGGTTCCTGCTCTGTATCATCATTTTCGTTTTGTTGATATTAACCTGCAGTCCTACTTCCCGTGCTGCTGTTTCTAAAGGATCGAATACCTCCTTAATGGCTGAAATTGATCTTCCGACAATGTTAATGTCATCCGCATATCCGACAACTTGACTGCTCTTGAAACAAATATTGAAGCCAGTGTCTGTTAGCGTTTTTCTTATTACATGTTCGAGCACAATGTTGAAGAGAGTGGGAGACAGACCGTCCCCCTGTTTTAGTCCCTGCGATACTGTGAATTCTTCTGACAATTCCCCATCTATTTTGACCTGACATCTTGAGTCTGACATTGTGGCTTTGATGAGCCTAACCAATTTAGGTGGAATCTGCAGGGCCGGATCTACGAAATCTAGCGCCCTGTGCAGTGGGTACCGATGGCGCCCCCCCCCTACATTTTTATTTTGATTAAAAATTCGTTCACCCCAATTTTTTCTTAATTTAATTTTTTTTTTTTACACTAATTTATCAAATAAAATCAAGACATATAAAGAGTGTAACCCTATCTAAAGTTTTCGAATAAATAAGCCACGATCTATGTAATTCTTCTCCATTAGGCAGTTTCTTGTAATAATACTTAGTATTAAATTTACGCTTGTTCGTAATAGGAAAATCAAAACCTTTCAATTGTACAGGACCTTCCTGAACTAATAAACTAATGGAATTTTGAGATAACTTTGGCCAGCATCCGGGATCTTTCAATTCAAGCTCTGAAAACAGAATTAAATTTAAACTGCTATCAGTAACGTTATTTTTATCTTCTAATAATTCGACCGGAGGAATTTGTGCGATAGATATCTGTTTAGATGTGCTCGGGACCATTGTAACGTCATTGCGCGGGACATCATTTTTTATCGGTGCTGGAGAAATTGGAAAAAAAAATTCCCAATGGAAACGAGTTTTTTTATGTCATTATGCTCTTTAATTCTACGTTTTAGATTCTGCGAGCCTGAAAGTTTTTTTTAATTATTGTTCTATTCATTGTAATCCACAATCCACAACCTCTAACAACCAATAGAAATTTAGTTATAAATTAAAAAATCTAATAATAAATCTAATAATATAACCTCAAATTTGTACCTTGCATTTCCATTTCCCCTGTGTTCTGTGTTGAGCGAACAAACACCAGTATCTATGGTATCAACGGCTTATGAAAGACGCTTACACTGATTATTACTGACTGTAAAATAACAAATCTAATAGAAATTAATTATAGGTACATTTTACGAACTTCAACTGTCAATGTCAAATCAATTATGAAACTGTCAACTGTTGCAAACCGTGCGATGTTTATGCTAATGGAATTTACTGAAGATTTCATAAGAAAATGGTCATTAACTACCATCTCCTAGAGACTTAAATCGTACAAAAGCATTTTGAAAGGCGCAGTCGGTTTGTTTGTTCTCTTGAATAAAAGTACGGCTCTGTGATTGGTTATTGAATTTGGATCTTACCCATTCGTCGTAAAAGACGGTAAAGGATATATGGAAAAATAGATCTTACGTTTAAACTAAATAGGAATTTGTAAAAAAATTCTGTAACTGACTATAAATTCGTAAACCGTTGAATACAAACCAGATGCGTGCGCAGTCTGTATCTTTGGAAAGTGTTGCTAGAGCGTAATAATTATTTCGTACTATGGGTAATTTTTAAACGATTCAGGGAATATTATAACAAATTTTTAATACAATATTTATTTTCTCACGGCGCCCCTTCGGAGTTGGCGCCAGGTTTTTTGCACGTTTTTGAACGTATGGCAGATCCGGCGCTGGGAATCTGGAATCTTTCGTAAATTACACTTTCCATTTTGTTTAGATAAAGTTGTCAATATTGAAATGGGTCTGTAGTTTGTTTTTCTTGTACCTCTGTATATATAATTATCTGTAATTACATGTAAAAAAGTTAATAATTATTGACTTTTTGTTTATTATTTATGCACGATGGGTTGTAATCTAATTTTGAAATATTTTTTTAAAATATATGTACTTTCACCTTAGCAATTTTACAACTATCGGAAAAGTTCCCTTTTTAGAACACCGATTAATTGGTAATTTTATCTTTGATAAAATAGAAACCAATTCTGTGGAGAGACTTACGAGTAGCATTGTCTTGTATTAATTTGAGTGTATTGTAACCGACATTTGCATTTGGTTTTTATGATTATTAATCTGTTGGCAAATGTTCCTAATAAAATAAAGTTAAATAAAATTGTGGTATTGTGACATAAAAAAAAGTTTATAAGTCGAAACTACACTGTTTTTTAAAAATTCTATTGTGTCAGGAAAATTATGTAAAAAAAACAGCATAATGATGGAAATAATGGTGTTGACTAACCACAAAGTCTTAAGAGGAAAGTTTGCTCGGCCCGTTTCATACAAATCTTAATTTTGGATTTGTGATCAAAATATACAACCAAATTGAAAAATTATTTTTGTAATCCAAAGCTATATCAAATATCTAATACTGGTACCTATGAGCTACATCGCTAGTCCAGATCCTTGGTACCTATGAGCTAAATCGCTAGTCCAGATCCTTGCCTGTCGACCACGGAGGCCATCAAAGGCATAAGAAACGTTGGCTAAAGGAGGAGGTAGCGCAACACGGCATAACACCCCAAAAGGAAATAACCATAAAATTTTTGGCCGTGAAAATCTAAAATCATATCCGCCATCAAAGGCAGTCTATGATGGTAGTAAAAGAAATAAAATTTAAAAATTAAGGATTAAGACTAATCGTCGTAAGTCGCCGTCTACAGGTGAGATTCTAAATATCTCTGGGATTAGGTATAACATTTAAATAATTATTCGAGTCCAAAACCAGATTAGTTACAAAATATCACACGCCCTAACATCATTAAATTATGCTGTGGCTTGTGAATTTAACCATCAAGAATAAGCCAATAAAGACTAATTATTTTACTATTTCTTCTCTCCTGAAAAATTTGAAAAATGTGACAACCGACCTTTGACTTCTGAGGTACAGATTTGTATGTGGCTGGCCTATTTCTAAACTAACAGGCTTAGATGTATATAATGGCGGCAGCTATCCTGAAAATGAGCAGGTTCACTGCAACATATTCAAAGCAACATTAGGAAAAATAATTCCACCTACCTTTTTACAGAGTACCTAGATCTACTCTAAGTTGTTTTTGAAGAGCAAAAACTTTTATAACGTTCAAATCCTTTTTACACACCTGCCCTGATGATGGACACTATAACTTTGGCTAAAAAGGAGGTGGCCTTAAATGAAACCTTAGATGAAAACGCAATGCGGCATGATACATAAAAAATAAATCACCTTGATATTTATGGACGTGAAGATCTCAAAGTATATCTAAGTATGTAAACTGTTCAACCTTAAAATACACAAATTTTTATATTTTTATAATAAAGTTGTAAATTAACAGGATTAATTTATCAGAATTCAGTCCAATCAATAATATGAACAATGATAATGTCAAGGGCCACGGTCACGCCAGATTGGTGAATCTCCAAACAAAACCTACATAATAATTATCTTCAATCGATGAACTTCAGCGGAATTCAGTCTTAAGAGGGAATGCGGACGGCGTTTTTTCCATACACACGTATTCCCCGTTTATCTCTCTGGATTTTGACCCTAGAGCATTTTTTTTTACATAATATAGATATCAACCACTAGCGTGTAATTTACTTCTTATAGAAGTTAGGACCTTCCAAAAATGAATAAAATTGCCTGGTTTAAACGCCGTCAAAAGACGTTCAGTCAGTGGCGGATTAAGGGGGGGGCGGGGGGGGGCGGCCCGCCCCGGGCCCCCTGGTCCTGGGGGGCCCCCAAACGCCTCTATGTTCCCTTGATCAAATCCTAAACAAGCCTTTAATGCACCAGGACACTGTAAATTTTTTTTTTGTCATTTTCTTATTTAATTTTTTGAAAGATGCACTTGTTAAGAATGCTCTCACCAATTTTTTAAAGAAATTCGAAAAATTCACGGAGATACAACGTTTTATGTGAAACCATTTGAAACAGTTTTGAATTATCTTTCAGCAAAATTTTGAATGCGTTTTTCTTGAAACTTTTTAACACGTTTTTAACCTGGTTGAAACATATTAAACAAACTATTCAACCGATTTGCATTCACCAATTCTTAAACTGTTTGAAAATCCAGTGTCTACAGCTCCAAGTAGGGGAATTTAGATATCTAAAAAAAGATAAAAATGGTGGACCAGCGAATTTTATTTTCAATTTTTTATGGTAAATTTTCATCGTTCATAAAAATTACAAAAAAAATAGAATGGGGCCCTTTAAAAAACAATCCCTACACGGTGTCATAGTCTGGGCCGGATTAAACATGTTGGGGACCCTGGGCAATGTACGTCTCGAGGCCCCTTTACCATCGGGGCCCCTAGCCGATGTGAGGCACCTAGGCAGTGGCCTACACTGCTTTTTGCACAATACGGCCCTGCCAGGGCGGGCTTAAACATGTCGGGGCCCCTAGGCAATGCACATCTCAGGGCCCCCTTACCCTAAGGGCCCCTACCCGATGAGGAGCACCTAGGCAGTTGCCTACACGTCTTATGGATATTGCAGCCTTGACTATAGTGACTGGATTTTCAAAGGCAATGGCCTACACTCCTACACTGCCTTATGGACAATACTATCCTGCCAGGGCCGGCTTGTCGGGGCCCCTAGGCAATGCACGTCTCAGGGCCCCTTTACCCTAGGGGCCCCTACCCGATGCGGGGTTTTTCTAATATGTTGTCAAACAGGTTGAAAACATAGTGAGAAAAACGCGTTAAAAATTTTGCTGAAGTAAAATTATTCAACACACAAACTGCTTAAAACGATTTCATATAAGATGCTGTATCTCCGTCAATTTTACCAATTTCCTAACAATATTAGATGAAAGATTATTAACAAATGCATTTTTTATAAAATGAATTAAAAAAGTGTCATTTTTTGTGTCCTGGTTGAGCCTTGTTGAGCCTTGTTGAGCCTGGTTGAGCCTTGTTTAGGTTTGGATTAAGGGCCCACGGAAGTGCTTGGAGGCCCCCTAGGACTAGAGGCCCGTGGGAACTGAATAATTTTTTTGTATAATTACATCAAATTTTACTAGGGGGGGGGGGGCATCATTCAGCTTTGCCGCCCCGGGCCTCTGACGGTCTTAGTCCGCCACTGCGTTCAGTATATAAACTAAACAATGTATTTTGAAAAAAAAAGCAAAACGTACCAACATAGAATATTTTCTTCTAATACAGTTAGTGAAAAAAAAATTTAAATCGAAATTGAAATTGTTTTGGAGAAGAAAATGGGGAATATAAAACATCGATTTTGACGATTTTATTTAGGTATTTTCGGCCCGATATGCAGCTGTCCCTTTCGCTCAGTTCCCCTGAGGGAGCGCGGAGTGGAACAGAAGACATTCGTTACAATACCTATCGACGATATTTTTAAATGACCGGCATAGCTCTTAAGGTGATCCACTAGTCCTTGAAAAATTCGAAATCGAAATCCTCGCCTCTTTCTGGGAGGGATTTAAAAATACTTGGCAAGACTTTTTTTAGAAAGGTTGGAGAAGGTATTTGAGAGATGTTTTTTCAAGCGGTTCCATGCCTCACTGCCAAACATCAGGGTAGATACGAGCACTCCATTGTGGACGGCTAGCTTCGCTTCTTTGGACAGTTTTTTGTTGGTGGCAACGACGTTCAGTCCTCCATTGATGGGGTTACCTGCATTTACCCTTCTTTCAATATATCTATCAGCCTTCCCGTCTCTCCTAAACATACTTCCCAAAAACACAAACTCATCCACCTGCTCCAAGTACCTACTCATCATTCGCAATTATATTGCACATTGTTTTCGCACATAACAACAGTTCTCTCCCTTTCATTTTGATTTGAGATCACTCTCTCTGATAATATTCACATGGCATTATATTGGCAAGTAATATATTTTTAGTAAGTTTTAAAGATTCATAGACTTCAGTAAGATATCAGTAATTAAGCGATTATAATTTACCAGTGCTGCACACGAACCCTAGTCAACCAGCCGCTCTTGGATGTATATATACATAATTACTTGTTCATAAGCCCCATATCTAACGCTGTAATACTATATGTGATAGTGGCCCTTTGAGCAGTGAGCACACACCCGAACTGAAATATGGTATACTCCTATTGCGTGGTAGTTCTGCCTGGCCTTGGGCGGTAGAAATCTCAGCCTCAAGTTGGGGCTACAGAAGGTGGTGCAATCCTAAACTAACTCTAAACAACAAACCACCTCTACTAGTTGCGCAAGAGGACAGAGGACCGTACTGCGGACCAGTACCAAGTACCTACACAAGAGTGGATCTGGCACAGGCGTGTGACGTGTGTGGGCCCTTTACAAAGAAGATTTACGATACAGTATGGACGGTGTGGCCATGCCGAGGGAAATGTCAATTCACATATTTATTGGGAAATATAAAGGGTGTTTTTTGTTTATGTTCTGGAATCTCCTGTCAAAAGATAACGGTCATTTTATAAAGAATTAAATTTCTTATCAACTAAGAACCTATCAACTTTCCGGAACATTAAAAAATCACTGAACTTATATACTCCGCCATTCCTTCCAGAATATTCTACAGTTTTATCGAACCACATAGAACTTTTCGGAACCTTCAAAAATCACTGATATACTCCGCCATTCCTCCTGTAACCTTTTACAGCTGTATCTAATCGTATTGAACTTTCCAGAACCTTTTAGACTCACTAACGTACTCCGCTCTCCTGCCAGAATTTTCTACAGCTTCATAGAACCTTCTAGAACTTCTTACAGCTTTATGGAACCTTCTAGACACACTTCTCCACTCCTATCAGAACATTCTACAGCTTTACGGCACCTTCTAGAACTTTCTACAGTTTTATCGAACCTTCTAGAACTTTCCGGAAACTTCTAAACCCACCGACATATTCCACCATTCCTTTCAGAACTTTGTACAGCTTTATTGAACCTTCTAGAACTTTCGGAATCTTCTAGATTCACTGTCAATTATTTCTAAAAGCTTCTAGAACTTTCTCCATCCACAATTTTCTAAAGCATTTTGTGGACCATCAGATCCTTCTAGACTCACCGACATACTATGCCACTCCTTCCAGAACTTTGTACAGCTTTATCGAACCTTCAATCCTACAGCTTTGTGAAATCTTCTAGAATTTTCCGGAACCTTCTAGACACATCGACACACTCCTCCACTCCTTTCAGAACTTTCTACAGCTTTATTGAACCTTCTTGAACTTTCCGGAGCCTTCTAGACTCGCTGATATACTCCTCCATTTTTTCCAGAACATTCCAGAATTTTATCGAATTTTCTAGAAGTTTCCGCAATCTTCTAGACCCTTCTTTAAATTTCTGGAGTCTTCTTAGAACTTTCAGCCCTTATATCTTCAAAAGCAAGCCCTTTAGGAAAAAACGAATACTCTTATTCCCTAGGGGGGATAGAGATCTACCATACCATATAACTCTCTTGATCGTACCGGCACTCATTTCTGAGTTTTTGCGTTCCGCACGTTTTTTTGGTCTTTCTTTTATAATATATATTGATTATCGGGTGTTATAACTCACATAATGGTTAAAAAAAAATCTGTATTCAATGGGAAATTTTTGTTATTTGTTTTTGGGATGTTATGCCGTGTTGCGCTACCTCCTCCTCTAGCCAACGTTTCGGACAGCGTTACAGTGTCCATCATCAGGGCAGATATGTGACATGTGCGACATCTAATATGTGACATGTGCCACTCTGCCCTGATGATGGGCACTGTAACGCTGTCCGAAACGTTGGCTAAAGGAGGAGGTAGCGCAACACGGCATAACACCCCAAAAACAAATAATAAAAATACTTTTGGCCGTGAAAATCTAAAATCATATCTCAATGGGATATTTTCAAAAACTAAGAATACCGTTAAAGATTTTCGAAAATTCAGGACGGTTTATTTCACTGAATTTGAAAAATTTATCAAATTTCAAATAAAAAATTCAAGTTCTACTATTCAAGTTCCATTATTTTTTCTTCATGGGCTGGTTGTTTCTCAGTATTTGGGTGATAACAGAAATTAAATAAGACTCTGATAGAACTTCAATATAACCTTTAAAATTTGATAAACTGTTCAAATTCTGTTACACATTAAACTGAATCACTACATGACACAGATGCTCTCCGGACATGGGGAATTCAGGGGTCGGCTACATAGCTTGACCCTTTCTCCCCATCCAAACTGTGCATGTGGTGATACTAACCAGGATGCCAGGCACATTCTGTGGCACTGCGAGTTGATGAAAGAAGCACGAGAGGAAATGTTGGATGGCTTGCGCGGAACAACAAGACCAGCGTGGAACGCTGACCTTGTGTCGAATAAAGAGAATTTCGAGTGCCTGAAAAAGTTTGTCAAGTCCTGGGTGGAGAGATGGTCTGTACTTAGAGTCGCCGATCTAGACTAAATTCATCTTTGTTTCAGGTGCTACACGTATTGCTCCTGTCTCCCTTGGTATATCCTCCATTACTCTTCACTAGTGTATACGCTTCGAACTGTTTATAAAATTACTTTTGTGACCTGTAAATTACTGGTTTCGTTTTGACTTATGTATGTACTGAAACATTTTCTTTTCTTGTTTTAATTATTTTCTTTTAGCTCTAACTTCACACCGTTTACAGGCATCCATGATCTCCTAACGTTTCTGCTAAAACTGATTTATGCTTTACTTCAACAGGCCATGTTCTATCCTGGAGGGCGATGGTGGTGAAGACGCCATCGCCCAATATATTATGACTTCTGTAATCATACAACAATTATGTTTCTAATATATAATTGCTTTTTTCATTTTTTTTACTTTACATTAGCTTTAGTTCCATATTTTGGTGGTGCAGCTGAACTGTACATATTTATGTATCGTCGTCACCCCATAAAAGGGGGTGGGATAGACCCCGTCCGTGCGTACAGCCAGGCGAACCCATACTGGAGCGGTTTTTCTGCGATCCTCCCGCGCCTCCCCCAATGATATGGGTAGGCCTGAGGAAAAGCCGCGTGGTCTCGACGTCCTTCCGCCCCCCCTCTGACAATCCGACGCTGATCTTTTCCCCGAGTCTTCAAAAACTTCCTCTTCTTTCCCACATATATTTCTTCGTGGCAAAATCGGTGAGTCGGCTAAAGGGCGCGGACTCCGGGTTTCGTCTGCGGTTGGGCCGATAGCCATACACATTGTCATTGGGACTGCCTGGTGGTTTGTGGAATACCTTCTCTGTATAGATATTTTATTTTTATGCCTTTTCTTCTCTCAGTTATTTTTGCAAATACTTGCATTATATTATTACTGTTACTTTTTCGTTATATATCTTAACTAGGTCTCCTCAACCGGGCGCAGCTCTTATTTTTCTTTATTTACTAACACCTTTATCTGTATATATTTTTCTCTATAGATTTCAGAAGAATCATTCCACGGGCTGCTACTTTTATTTATCTTTTGTATAATGTTAATGTAAGTACTTGCATACTGCTTACTAACCCCGTATGCATGGACATTGGAGGGTCTAGAGTCGTTCAAATAAATGTAGCTTCGTTCAAAAAAAATAGAGTCTTGACGTGTGCGGTGAAGGAGGAAACCATATGTTTCCTTATAACGCCGTTGGGAAAGTGGTGGGGTCCCCTCCAATGTTCAAATTCTGTGAAACAATCTGTCCTAGTTTATTTGTCCGATTCTGATCATCGTAGTACAAATATGTGATTTGATTTTAACATTATCTAACACCCCAAAATCTGAACGTTTCCAAATGATTACAATGTCGTTATGACGCAGAAAACGCTACTGGATGGAAATACTGCCGTGTCAGCTAGTGTGATGTCAACAACGCCATATCAGCTACGTTTGGTGACTTAGCAGGGATGCCTGGGTTCGTGAGATGAGGTTTGTCCGGGTCTTGGCGACCAGCTGCATGGCAAGCCGGATCGGGAGAGAATGGTTGAAGGATTTTGATTTCTCCAGCCGTACTATCTCGAAACATCGCCTTGCACCGCAGTGGGAGGGATGGATTCATACGTCCGTCACTCCTGGACACACTGAACCCCAGATTCCTACCCACCCCTAACATCCTATTCCTTCCCAGAACTTCCTCTCTTTCCTTACCTAACCCTACCTTCCACACAGCATCCCCAAAGATGATATAGGCCCTGAGGGGAATTATTTTCCTCAGGGCCTCATGAGTGGAACTAATGTAAAAAACGAACGACATTATAAAAAAATACGTTGTTTATGTTGCCAGCTTATGTAATAATCAGGGGGCCCCGGCCTCGCTAAAATTGGCGACTTTTGTCAACTAACAGACTGTCGGAATCATACATGTTGTCCATGTTAGCAAATATTGCTAACTGACCATAGATACTTTAATAGTAGACGACTGCTAAACCTGTACAAATTGCAAGTGCGCCCCACCGTTAAAATTGGCAGCCATCTCTAGTCTGGAGCCCCAAAATATCTAAAAAAAACTCTCGACTCTGTTCAGAAACGGGCGGTCTGTTTGATAGATTCTCCCATTTTAACAAACGGATTGAAATCTATAGAGCGCAGGCGTCAGGTGGGAATGCTATCCTTGTTTTATCGGTATTACAATGGAAGATGCTCCGAGGAACTAGCGTCATTGAGCCCCTCGGCACCGGTGCACATTTGGAAAACACACCAAACGCACACCAACATTTGTACACAGTTGACATTTGTCACATGAGAACAATAGAGTTCAACAGCTCGGCTGTGGAATGATTTGCCTGCCTCTGTGTTTTCTCTTTCCTACAATATAGGTCTCTTCAAGACCAATGTTCACTCTTTCCTCTCCTCAAATAGACTCTCAACACAGCATCTCAGAAGACATATGTCCTGAGCGGAATTATTTTCCTCAGGGCCTCCTGTGTATAAGTCCTTTAATACAAGTTAATTTTAATTTTTAAAATCTTGTAAGTTTGTTGGGCAGGAACGGGGAGTGAACCGGCGAGCATTGGATTTACCGTTGGTCGGCTTGAGCGGTGAACAGTTAGACCGATTGGCGCATTGGAGGCATTGGAAGGCAGCGAGTCGAGACGTCTTGCCGTTATTGCGAGGAAATCCTCTTCTGCCTCGTCTGTAGTCTGTACCTCTTCTTCTACCTCTACTTCTTACTTGTTACTGAGAGTGAGGACTCCATTATGCTCCACTCGAGGCGTCAACCTTTAGTTACCTCTGTCTTACCTTTGACTGGCAGAACTCGGGATGAAATTATGATGAACCCACAGTGAACCGTATCCACTAACTAACTAACCATTGCGCCGGTTCTGCAGGGGTAGGCAGAGAGGAGGGACCGCCAAACAACTCGGTCTTGGCACACACTCTTTGCCTCAAACACATTCATACATCGTCTGCACACTACACACCATAAATTATAACCATAACAAAACTTACACTTTTCAAATTACTCCGAATCTCTAAACTTTCACAACTTCAACTCCCTTTATACAGGACGTTTAATATTTGACCAAACCTTGTTATTTAAAATTCTGAATAATGGCCTGGACTCAATAATAACTAACTAATGAATAAAAATTCATGTTCCGTCAAGATCAACAAGACAATCCAATTTATTTCATTTGCCCACATATCGAATCAACATTAGAAAAAATCCCCAATTCCCCGTACATATAATACACAATTTTACAATATAGACATTTTTAACAATACCCTTAAGGCGCCGCAATCCGGCTCAAAAAGAAGAACATGGAGATTCTCGTATGTGAAATTACGAATGTTAGAGGAGCGCGCTACTATTTGCGTGCGAAAATTGTGAAAATATTTAATAAAACACGACTCACTTAAATTTTTTATTTTTATTTTATTTTATTTATTTTTTTTTATTTAATGAAAAGATACATGATTTTTGAAATTCTACGCCAATGAAGAGTACTAGCTCTTGAGCTTGGCGTAGGAGTTATTTTACAGCTAGTTCATTTTTATAACATACATTTTACTTACATTTTCCAATAAATATAAACTATATATAAATATAATATATAAACTACTATTTTTCACTTTTATAACATACATTTTACTTAGTGTATACAATAAATATAAACTATGTTGTGATGTTAATTTTTGATATGCTAGGAATTGAAGTTATAACATTTTGATTGGTGTTGTTATGGTTGTTGATTTTTTTTTAAGATTAATTTGACCTTTTTCTTGAATGTTACGAAATATGTTATTTTTTTAATTTCTTCGGGAAGATTATTAAAATATTTTATGCCTTTGTAAATATAATTGTTGTGCATTTGTTGTGTTGAACATAGGGGAATTTGGAAGTTAAATTTATGCCTTAATGATGAGTTGAGTTTAAATTTTTTAGTTACATTTTCTTTGAATATTTGTAGTATTGAATCTTTTTTGTAGAGGTCTTCAATTTTTGGTACTTCGAAAATTTTGAACAATGATGCTGAAGGGAATGTTGGTGGTTTTTTTAAAATTACTTTAATAATTAGTTTTTGTACCACTTTTACAGGACTTATAATTTTTTCATATGCACCTCCCCATCCAATGATTCCATACTGAATTAGTGATTGGACTAGTGCATAATAGACTTTTTTTAGGTTGTTTAATTTGAGAATATTTATTAATCTAATGAATATATAGGTACATTTCCTAATGCGTTTAACAAGTTCACATATGTGTCTGTTCCATTTCATATGTTGGTCTACAATTACACCCAGGTACTTTATTTCAGTTGCATGGTTTAATATGGTACATGAATTATTACAGACATCTTTGTTACATTTTGTGTTGTGTATAGTTATATTAATGTTGGGATAAGTTTTGGATTTATTTATTGAGAAAGGGATATAAACTGTTTTTTTTGCATTGATTGTAAGAAGGTTTGTATCGAACCAGGTTTTTAGGATATGGATGTCATTATTGGCATTTTCGTTTACAATTTTCCAGTCACTACCCTTAATTATGATAATCGTGTCGTCCGCATAAGATATAATGGTTCCACTGAGGTTTTGTTTAAAAATATCGTTTACGTACATAATAACAAGTAATGGTCCCAAAACAGTACCTTGCGGTATCCCAAAATCACTTGTGAGTGGTAGACTTGGTGTGTGATTAATTTTTACAATTTGTGTTCTTTTGTGAAGATAACTTTTTAGCCAATGTAGTGCTCTGTCATTAAAACCCACAACCTTTAATTTTTGTATTAATTTGACATGTGATATACTGTCGAAAGCTTTTTGGAGATCTACAAAAATACCAACACATTTTAATGATTTGTCTAAAGCGTCTTGTATAGTACTAGATAATTTAGCAATGGCGTCTTTTGTGCTTTTGTTTTCCATGAATCCAAACTGGTTTTTGTGAATTATGTTATTGATCTTAATGAAATGAGTTATTCTTTTTTTGGCAATTTTTTCAAATATTTTTGCAATGTTTGATAGTAATGAAATAGGACGGTAATTGGTTGGTTCTTCCGGATTGCCGGTTTTAAATATTGGTACGATTACGGATTGTTTGTACATGGACGGAAATATTCCGGTTTGAAAACTTGTATTGATTATATGAGTTAATGGTTTTGATACTTGTGATTTTATACATTTCAGTGTTTGTATTGTGATCCCATCAAAACCTGGGGAAGAACCACCTTTCATACTTGTAATGATTTGTTCGATTTCTTCTTTTGTTGTTGGTTGAAATAGTTCAAAGGTATACTCATTATTTACTGTAGTGTTTGGGTCATTTGGGGTCAGGTCTTGTTGGATTTTGCTAGCCAGGTTTTTTCCTACATTAGCAAAAAAGTTGTTGAATACATTTGCGGCTTCTAAGGGTTTATCTTTACAGCAAATTTTTGAATCATTATGTCTTATTGTGTTGATTGTTTTATTTTTTAATTGTTTTTTTATCTATAATTTCATTTATGATGGACCAAGTCTTTTTACTGTCATTTTCAGCTAGTTCAAGTTTTTGTTTGTAGTAGTCATCCTTTATGTTTTTTATAAGATATGTGAGTTTTTTTTTATAAGCTTTGAAATGTTTTTGTAATGTTATGTTTTCCGGTTGTTTTGTATATTGTCTATAGAGTGTTTCTTTGTGTCTAATTGAGATGATTAATCCTTGGGTTATCCATGGTTTGATTGGCTTAAATTTTGAGGATGGTTTTTGAGATATGTTATTCCTACAAGCGTTTATGTGAAAACTCAGTTTTTTCAAAATCTCAAATCAAAATCAAAATCAAAATCTCGTGGGGGTTGTCTTAAACAGCATTTAAAGAAACACTGTGAATTATATCATTTGTAAAATAACTGAAACAAACGTGATTATAATAATTTTTGGAGCAGACTTTGCGATTTTTTTCTATCGAGGGAATTTTATATAATTTGCGTTTCGGTGCGGGGAATGTCTAAATATCATCTTCAAGAATAACATATATTTTTTTTTAGAGCTTTAAAACTTAACGTGTTTAAGGGAAATATGTAAAAAATCGGTAGAAATTCGGGTAGCGGTGGCTTCAGAAATACCGAAAAAAGTAACGCGTACGATCGAAAATTAATACAAGAGTGTGGAATGTATCGGGAGCATCTCCTATCCTTATCCTATTTTCCTCTTCCCCTCCTCCTCACCTAAAATTAATTTCAAGATGTAATAAAACTCCATCATAGGCGACTACATAATAACTCTAACATAAGAGACCTTTTCAGCTTGACTTTATTCAACTCTGTGTACGTATCTCTATATTTTTTATGTACTCGTATAAGCTGTTTGTCTCTTACAAATAAATACACAAATAAACAGTCACATACATACCCTTCTATTATTCTGACTTTAGACATGGCCCGACTCAAGTATCTGATTCACTTGATCGTGCCATGTCTTCCTCAGGCATCCCCGACTTCTTCTACCATTCACATTTGCGTCATATATTCTTCTTACACTACTTTCTTCGTTCATTCGCTCTACGTGCCCAAAACATCAGAGGGTCCCTTTCTTAAACTTACTCTTTATGCTGTCATATATCAGGGTAGGTAGCAGGACTCCATTGTGGACTGCTAGCTTCGCTTCTTTTGACAGTTTTTTTTAATAGCGCCGACTGTATTCAGAGTTACATGCATTTACCCTTCTTTCAATATATTACCACACAGGCTATGTTTTTTTTACATTATCACACAGGCCTATGTTTTTACATTACCACATAGGCCTATGTTTTTTTTACATTACCACATAGGCCTATGTTTTTTTTACATTACCACACAGGCCTATGTTTTTTTTACATTACCACATAGGCCTATGTTTTTTTTACATTACCACATAGGCCTAAGTTTTTTTTACGTTACCACACAGGCCTATGTTTTTTTTACATTACCACATAGGCCTATGCTATTTTTACGTTACCACACAGGCCTATGTTTTTTTTTACATTACCGCACAGGCCTATGTTTTTTTTACATTATCGCACAGGCCTATGTTTTTTTTACATTATCACACATGCTCATATATATTTTTAACATTACCACACAATGTCTCGATGTTTAAATTCGAAGATAGGTTTTTTTTTTAATGAGGGCGGGAAGTTTCCAAATCGAACGCTTAGAAATCCTGAACGCTGGACGCGTATTTCAATTATTAAATACCTATTTTCAGTCTTCTTCTGTTGACTGTGATTATATCTGCACCGTATATGGCCACCCCTACGATACGCCACGTCAACACACAACGTAGATGCATACTAATTAGTAATTAGGTGTCAAAAGGCCTACCGCTGACAGCTCCGTTGTAATCTCTCCCTCTACCTCACAATCGACGCACACTGAAGAACGAGGAGTTAGAACGGGGCACTGAGCGGCAGGGCCATACTCGGCTATCTGTTGTTTATTGTTTGTAGCCGGTTGCGAAGGGCGCGTCCCCCACAGGAAGCGGCGAATTTAAATAACGTGGGGAGGTACTTAGTACTCAGTCAGTACTTACTCCCCCTCACCCAGTGTGCTCTGTGTGGTATGGGTACTGGGTACTGAGTTCATTCTTCTTCTATCGCTTGGTATGGTAGGCATCTATCCAGGGCCGTGTTTGGGTAGCGCGACCCCCAGGGTAAAGGACGTAACTATTATTTTAAAATACTATTATAAAGTATTAAACTCTGTCAGCCTTACTACTAAAAAAATACTAAAATTAGTTATTAAAAAAACGCCGTAAAAATATATTCAATTAATAAACGACCGTGGATGCAAAAGCGTTATGAAAAGTGTGATCGGGCGAGGCGAACGGAAGTTGAGAGGGAGTCATAAGTTAGTGAAGTTTTACTTCAGTCGTGTGGTCTAAAGTACACTCGTTTTTATTGTTGTTGTAACAAATTGAATCTCTAATTGCATGGTCTTTGTACAACGTGTAACAACAACGCCTTTTAACGGTCGTAAAGTGTTTTTTTTAGTAAGGCCGTATCGCAGAGAAACACAGCGAACGCAGGTGCGGCCGGCTGGCGCTGGCACGCCGACAAGAATATTTGAATGTAAACGTTCGAAACCGTACACAGTGAAGCCAGATTCAGATGTCCACAACTCGGTAGAAACTGCCGCCGGCAGACTCGGGCTCTGAGCGCCGGTAATCTGAAAGCTGAAACCCGCGTTCTTTGTGTTTCTACACTAACCTGCATACGTCGCATTTTCACAATGATACGAGTCCATGACACAGTAAAAACCTTTCAGAGATGTTTTTTACATTATCTCCACACAACCATTGAAAAAAAAATCCCTCAGGGCCTATCTCATCTTTAGGGATGCTGTGTGGAGGATATTTTCAGGGAAAGGAAGGAGAGAAAGTTCTGGGAAGAGAACAAGTTTGAGGGATTTGGGGTCAATATGTTACTAACGTATGAATCCATCCCTCCCACTGCGGTGCAGGCGCTGGATCATGACAGTGCGACTGGAGAGGTTAAAAGGTCCCCCTCAATCGGACTCTCCCGAACTGGCCGCTCACGCCTTAGGTAGGCAAAAGCATCCGCCGCCAAGTTCTAGACAATCCTCGCCTCATTAATCCAGGCACCCCTGCTAAGTCATCAAACGAAGTGAATCACTTGGAGTGACCTATGGTTGAGGTGCAGGTTATTCAATTAATGGTTCCCGGGGCGGCGTACCCGAATAGATGACTTAAAATGCGCCATTGATAACAAAAGCTACAGGAAGCCAGTTGGCGCCATCTGTATTAATTTAAAACACTGCGATGAAATTACTTACTATTTCATTGAAATATTTTTTAATATTGAAAAAAAATTGTAAAGGTAAATTTGTGCAAAACATAGACACTAACTCTTTAGAATTTCGGCAAAATGTGACCCCCTAATTATTGCCGCCCTAGGCAGCTGCCCAGGTTGCCCATGCCTAAATACGTCACTGTACCCACTAAGTCAGCTCTTGCATTGCTTGCAAATATAAACAAAAAAAAAGTAATACCTAATCAATGGATAGGTTAGGTTAGGTTGAAAGTGAACTGAATTTGCCACGCGATCTAACGAAGCTTTTTAACAACCATACGAACGCCGGCGCCAACACACGGTGTCCGGAATCTAGTGGAACAAGAAGGATACTGGGGAATCTACATCACATGATCATAGAGAACAAAAAACCATTTTTTGCAAAAACTTGGTCTACCTATAGGTCTACCTTGGTCTACCCCCCCTCCACTTGGCGGGGGTCTTGTGAAACGGGGGGGTTCGAACAACGCGTTACGTAACATGTTTTTCTTTATTTACATAAAAAAAACTAGGGAATTAAAATTTTCCAAGTTGACAATCCTTTTCGTTCTCGAAATCTTTTGTTTTATTTATTACCGCAAACACGATTAAACCAAGAAAAAAGGTATTTAGGCGACTTTCCAGTACTTTGCGCAACTTTATTGTGATTTTTAGGTAAAAATTGTCACTTGAGCGTTACGTAACGTTTAGGGGGGGGGGGGAGGGTGGAACGGAAAAACGTTACGGCGCGTTACATGGGGGGGAGGGGGCGTCAAAAATCTTCAAAAATTGGGTTACGTAATACTTGAACGCCCCCTTCATCATCATTATCATCATCATCATCATTACGTAGTATAAAATGAAGTCGCTCAAAATGTATGTGCGCGTTAATCTTTTAAACTACGCAACGGATTTTCATACGGTTTTCACCAATAGATAGAGTGATTGAAGAGGAATGTTTATATGTATAATACATGTACATTATATTAGAGAAAAGCCGAGAAATTCAAAGAAAACATATTTATGCGATTTAAAACGGCTGGCGGGCCATACTATAGTCACTTTTGAAATTCGTTCTACGGAAGAAATTGGAAAATAGATGTCCTAGAGTAAATAGGTATTTGATTTTCTCTTTTCAAATATCCAGTGTTGCATTGCAAGCATTGTATAATTAGTGGCGAGTTAATTAGTTTATATGTATAATACATGCTTATTATAGTAGAGAAAAGCCGTTAAATTCAAATATTCAATTCAGGCAGCAGGCAGCGGGCAGCGGGCAGCGGGCAGCGGGCAGCGGGCAGCGGGCAGCGGGCAGCTGGCAAGCGGGTGGTGTGGATTTTATAAAGATAGGGTAATGTCGTTGTGTTTCGTTAGCCACAGCAACGTGTTACCGGGTCTGCTAGTATACTTATAAGACTATCTTATATACATATATATATAAGTATGTAAAAATCTCGTGTCATGGTGTTTGTGGTCGCACTCCTCCGAAACGGCTTGACCGATTTTTTTGAAATTTTTTGTGTATATTTGGTAGGTACGAGAATTCAGTAGAAAATTTTGACAAAAAATTTTTTTGGTACTTTTTTATTTGGCACTAAAAATACCTATAACCCCAAATTTTAACTCTCCTACCCCCACTCTCCCATTTTTAATCGCGATTTTAGTATTTTTGTATGAACAAATTTATTTCAAACAGAACGAAATTATTTATGTTGTTGAACGACAGATGGCGCTATGTCCGCCTCATCCAACTTTCATCAACACAAAACATGCACAAGACATTCACGAGAAGCGTCGCGTCATTTTGTTATTTCATTCGGCATTATGTTCTCGCGTGGGCAAACCATCGAGCTCATTTGTGTTGGCTAAAGACCGACTGACAAAAAATATCGTTCACTCAATTGCTCTTCGAAATTCATATTGATTTTCTTTATTTCATTTTCCTACTTTAGTTGGTGTTTTTTTGTTTTTATCGGCGGTCATCGTCTACAGCGCTCCATTCCTCTTTCTGTCATAGATCTCATCCCCATACACTTACAATACATTCATTATTTTTTATTTAACAATCAAAATATTCACTAGAAATAATTTATATAGCAGAACAACGCTTGTCGGGTCAGCTAGTAATAAATAGATATAAAGTATAAAAATACTTATTTCTGATGTGACTTTTATTTTTAAATTAACCTATTAAAACCTAGATAGCATGCCATTGGCAATACTTTCTCGGAAGTAATAGATGTGTTCAACTGCACGGAATAAAGTTATAAGAAGGCTATGATAACATACCTCAATAATATTAATCAACGTTAGCATAATACTATTCTTCTGCGTGAATATAGAATATTGCTTTCCTCCTTGTTTCAAAAATTTGTATTTAGAGATATCTGAATAAGCAACTGGACGATCTATATTTTACTTCATGAATATTGGTCCACAAAATAGTTATCACATGTTTATAAAAGCCCGTACAGGCATTTAATAATACAAATAAATAAATAAAATCGACTCCAAATGTGATTTAGATTCACCGGTTTTCGGCTTGCACACTAGTTTCCGGACACCGTGTATAGCGTGCGGGCACTTTACCACGTGGCACGGAGTGTAATAATTATGATTGAAGATTTAACAGCTACCATGAACAATGATATTGAAAAAAACCAAGGTCATAATGGGTAGCAAAATGATCTGACGACTTTTTCCATTTTTTGTTTTGAACGTTTAACAGTGTCAAGAAGTAACCAATTCTTCAACTTCGGCAATTCTTATTTTTTGTTAAGCAATTGTCTTTTGATCACCTTCTTCTTTTAATGGTATCTTCTTAATTATTTACTCCACATGGGAGATCCTGGGGAAAATGTTTTTCCGTCAAGGCCTATGTCATCTTTGGGGATGCTGTGAACCTGGGTTCTTTTTGAGGTAAGGAAGGAATGAACCCGTCTTGATACACCTGTTGTAGGATGAAGGAAACACAGAGGCCGGCGAATCACTCCTAGCCTAGTTAATTAACTACATAATATTGAACGAAAAATTAAGTTAAAAAACTGTACTACGAACTGGGATACGCCATTGACCTTGCGCCATAGGATGTACGGCTTCGCGCTCCAGACTCATCGCGCTCAATCTTAAAAACGGTTAAGCGTATAAAAAACTATTTCAGACAAAATTTATAGAGAATTTTATACTCTACAACTTTTATATAGAATGCAAATACGAATCGAGGCAAAGGAAGCGAGATATTTCCAAAAAACTGATTTTTGTGACCTTTGACCTTGAATATCCAAAAACGCTCACATGTTACCGTACGAGACTTTTGAGACAACACGTAGAACACCAAAATAAAGGTTTACACAAATTTTTAGCTTATTCCGTTTCATTTAGGAGTGAAATCCTTATTTTACTGGACTATCCTCAGCAGAGCTGTTGAACTTAAGAATGAGTGCAAAAAACGACCTGTTCTCATGTGACAAATGTCAACTATATACAAATGTTGAGCGCGCGTTTGGCGTGTTTCCAGATTGTGCACCGGTGCTGAAGGGATCAATGACACTAGTTCCATAACAACAACGACAACATTCCTAAAGATTGCAATCCTTTTGTAATATCTATCAAACGGAAGTATTTTGAGACTCCAGACCAGAGGTGGCTGCCAAATTTAATGGTTGGCCGCATTTGCGATTTCCACAGTTGTTTACTATTAATAAATTTATAAAAATGATTATTTATGACGAAGTCGAGATAATTTAGCGTCCAACGTGGAGTAAGTATATTTGATCTGAAAAGAAATAGAAACGACATTTTGGAGATCCAGACCATAGGTGACTGTCAAATTCAAGTTTTTTTTTTACATGAGTTCCACACAGGAGGCCCCGAGGAAAATAGATTCCCTCAGGGCCTATGTCATCTTTGGGGATGCTATGTGGAGGGTTTTTTTAAGGAAAGGAAGGAGAAAAGAGTTCTGGGAGGGAATCTGGGGTTCAGTGTGTCCTGGTCATCCGCCTCCAATAATAACCATTAATATATTGAAATATCAATAACGACGGTTATCAGTCCCATTATTTTTGATAATAAGTTGAGATAATTTGGCGCCCAACGTAGGGTAAGTATATTTGATGTGAAAAGAAATTGAAAAACACGTATTTTGAGGCTCCAGGCCAGAGGTGGTTGTGAAATTCAAGATACTATTAATTATTAATATATTGAAATATATCAATAACGACAATAATTATCGATCGACCACTTCAGTTATGTATGATTAGAAGTTGTGATAATTTGGCGCCCAACGTGGGGCAAGTATTTTTCATGTGCAAATGAATTGATAAACAGATATGTTGGGGCTCCAGAACAGAGGTGGCTGCCAAATTTAACCGTGGGCGCTCTTGCGATTTTTACAGGATTAGCAGTCGTGTACAGGATGTTGATGGATATCACGAGTCCAATCTTCATATCATGGACTGCACCCCGGAACAACCCACCGGATATATTATTATTGCTTATATTAAAACAACCTGTTGAAAATTTCAACCTCTTCGTACTAGTGTCCCCCTATCATCAAAACAAAATGTTTGTTACTGCTGACTGCCGCGGGTCGAATCCCCCTATGCCCGACTATCAAATGACTGCTTAATCGTTCTAAATTTAAATTTAAATGCGCGAGGGTTGCCATAGCGCACGCACGACGTACCTACCCGCCTAACAACTACTCTAGGTAGGTACTCCCCTACTAGGCGTGCAAGTATCTACCCAAACAGGATGACTTCTTGTATGTGGTACCCTTTACAATGCGCTGACATTTATAAATATTTTCATTGTTGAATCATTTATTTATCAAAAAAATAAAAATAAAATCTGCAAAAGAGTATAAAAATTCATAACAATCGCGCAACTGATTTTGTTTCTGTTTCATGTGAGTCACAAGAGTCCCAACTGCCAACCAAACCGTCTGGTGCCAATGAGAACATAGCGTCCCCAATTGGGGTATTCTCTGAGGCTTAAAGTAGTGGGGAGGGGAAGGAGGTGATAGAGAAAGGTAAAAATTACTTGACTATTCAAATCTATCGTATGAATCCATCCCTCCCACTGCGGCGCAAGGCGGCTCGAGAGAGTCCGGCTAAAGAGGTCAAAGGGACTCCCCCAACAGGTCCTCAGAAGTTGTGAAGCTGAAGGTAGGAAAGGGACGGGAAGGAAATATGAAACAGGAAGGTGGGTAAGTACCTGGCTATTCATATCTACTATCTAGTCAACAGGCTTTGGGAATACTGTATGGAAGGTCGCATGTGAAACAGAAAAAAAGATATGTGGAATAACTACAGGTGGGTAGGTAGGGTTCCATGCCAACTCCGGATGAAATCAAATCAGAAACACCTCAGAAAGATCATTAAAAGCTATGAAAAAATAATTTTAAAATAGCCGGTGACCCTAACCTAACTTAACCTATTTAACCAATTTTTTATCGTCTCTCTTAATAATGACCTTTCTGAGGTGTTTCTGAGTTGGTTTCATTCTGAGTTGTCCGGTCACCGTAGGTAGGTTACCATTCATCCACGGAGGTCTGAAAATGTACTATGAAATGCCAGAAAGCGTGAACACTGACAATAAAAATTAAAATAAATGTTAATATAAAAATAATGTTGTAAATAAATTTGTGAGCCGATACTTGATCCCCCAACAGTTGGCCCCTTCAGATTAAAATTATTATAAAATTGTATTTCTTAGTGCAATACTCGTATTAACCAATTTCAAACCTAAAATCGACTTAACATACGAGTACAATAATAAGTTGGTATGGATATCAAACGATTTTTTTACAGTGTCGATTTTTTGTACCTGTATTCGTACGCTGGTTTATACATGATATAAAAAGGTGGTTTTATCCTTGATGCATTTGAATGAAAATATGTTACATTCGGCAGTACATCGTGCAGAGAGGCACGCACACGGAAGGGTGCCGCCGCCCCGGGAACCATTTATTGGTTAACCAACACCTCTGCTGTAGGTGACCTAGCAGGGGCGCCCGGGTTCAAGGGGTGAGGTTTGTCAAGGTCTTGGCGGCCGATGTGTCTGCCCACCAACTGCGTGGTGGGCCGGATCAAGAGAGACTGGTTGAGGCGGTCTTTTGACCTCTCCAGCCGGAATCCCTCCACTCATCGCCTAGCACCGCAATCGAAGGAATGGATTCATACGTCCATCACTCCTGGATTCACTACTCCCAAGAGTCCCAGATTCCTACCCACCCCTCATACCTATTTCCTTCCCAGAACTTCCTCTTCTTCCTTTCTCTAAAAACTCCCAAACATCATTCCCAAACACGACATAGGAACTGAGGGAAATTATTTTCCTCGGGGCCTCCTATGTGGAGCTAATGTAAAAAAAATTTCGTGTAATATATGAGTAGGTATACATTATTTCACTAAACTGAATGCATATCCTCGTTATTGGCTAAAGAAGGAGGTAGCGCAACACGGCATAACACCCCAAAAACAAATAACGAAAATACTTTTGGCCGTGAAAACCTTAAAACGTATCCGAATGCATTTCACTTATAAGTATGCCGGAGGCTAACTGCCGGGGATCAACTGTCATATAGAATCAATAAAATTATGTAAATAATTATCATCTCAAAAAACCTTCAATAAATAAGTGTTTGCTGTTTTAAATGATCCGACAAAGTCATTAAAACGCACCCTTTTTCTTAATGATCTTATTTATTTTATATTCTTTTGTCAATTTATTTCAACCCCTATTATTATAAATGCTGTTGATTTCCATAAACGGAAGCGTCAAGGGTCGCCAGTCCCAGTAGCAGTAATAGCAGTAGGGGAGGGCGGGAATAGACAAGTTTTTATTGTACGCAACAAGTTGGAAAAATAAATTACCTCACTGTGTTTCAATAGAGATGAATGCTTCCTACCCCTTATTTAATTTAGAACAAGGGTGAATTGGATTTTTCTTCTATTTCTTGAATTGAACCATTTTAACCCCTCGCAATATTTACGATAGATAAAAGTTCTATGGATATTGGATGTGATTTTAGATTTTCACTATCAAAAGTAGTATAGTGATTTATTTTTGGGGTATTTTGCCGTGTTGGGCTAACTACTTCTATATCCAACGTTTCGGACAGCGTTACAGTGTCCATCATCAGGGCAGGTGTGCACATGAAAAGGACACATTCATACGAATTTTACTTTTTTTTACGATAACTCCACCCAGGTCATCTTTGGAGATGCAGTGTGGAGGGTCTTTTTAAGGGAAGGAAGGAGAGTAGGTTCTGGGAAGGAAAAACGTATGGGGGGTGGGTTGGAATCTGGGGTAACGTGTCCAGGAGTGACGGAAATATGAATCCATCCCTCACTGCGGTGCAAGGCGATGGGTCGGGATAGTCCGGTTGGAGAGGTAGAGGTTAGGTCTTTCTCAACGAGTCTCTCTCCATCCGGCCCTACACAAACTTACCCCATGAACCCAGGAACCCCCGCTAAGTCACCAAAGGCATAGGTTTCTGGGGCGGCGGGAATGCCTTCCAAATTGTTATTGTAGTATACAACAGCAGAAACGGGCGGTCCGTTTGATAGATTCTTCCATATTAACAGACGGATTGCAATCCTTAGAGCATTCATAGGCGTCGGGTGGTAATGTTATCCTTGTTCTACCGGTATTACAATGGAAGATGCTCCGAGGAATTAGCGTCATTGATCCCTTCGGCACCGGTGCATGGTCGGGAAACACGCCAAACGCGTGCCCAACATTTGTACACGGTTGACATTTGTCACATGAGAACGGGTCGCTTCTTCAACTCGTTCTTGTGTTCAACAGCTCGGCTGTGGAATGATTTGCCGGCCTCTGTGTTTCCTCCTTCCTATATGGATCTCTTCAATACCAATGTTCATTCCTTCCTCTCCTTAAAAAGACCTTCCACACGGCATCCTAGATGACATAGGCCCTGAGGGAAATTATTTTCCTCAAGGCCTCCTGTGGGGAGTTAATGTAAAAAAAAATACAACAGATTTTTCATTTCATCTATATTGGGCGTTGATTTGGCGTTTGATTTACCTTTTGAAAATGGCTCTCCGGTAGACTGTCGAAACGAACATCGATAAATACATATAACTAAATAACGGCTGTCCCAAGTCAGAAACAAATCAGAACTTTTCCAGATAGAGAAAATAGTGTAATCAGTAATCATTTTAGTTTTAATCTTTTCCGAAAATTACCTATTTTCACTTCCCTACACCCTTTTGGCTTGTAACAGTCAATACTGATTTCACTTTATTAGAGCACCACTCTCCATATATTAAATCATGTTGGCCACTTAAATCTGTAAAGGTAGGAACTCTATGCATATTCATGCAGGAAGTCCCGATTGTTCGGCCGGTACCTACCTGCCTAATAATCACCATTATTCCCAAGGGTGGCAACACTGGACTGCCGGATATGGAAGTGGGATAATGCGGATAATGGCGGACCTGTCACTGGATAAAATGGCCGCTAGATGTGGAAATAGTAACCTCATAAATATTTACTGATATTCACTGATTCGTGACAAAAATTTAGAAATCTTTGTAGGGGAGTTTGTACGTTTACGAAAGTCAATGTTATGCTTTATTGTGTGATTGGAAAAGATTGGATTTTCGTGTTTCCTGTGATGAATAAATCAAGCATTTATTAATGTGGGATTTTAGGGGAGGAAGTGGACGTTTGTGGTCGGAAGTTTTCGCTTTATTTAATGGCCGGAAAATGGTTATCAATGGAATATTTAGCTATTTGATTTCACAAAGGGTTGAAAATAAAAGAATTTGATGTGTTAATTTTGTGATTTATATCTATAATATAAAATCTAAAAATAAAAATGAATCGCTAAATGTGTTGCAAAGCACATAACTTTCGAACGACTTTGTTTGTTTGTTTTTGTATGTTTATTTAGATGTAAGCAAATTTTCATACATCTAGTATTAAAAAAAAACATATAAAATACATAATAAAATAAATATAGTCAGAAAATTATAACGGAAAGAATACAGTTTAAAAAAGAAATACAGTTACTCCAGTTAAAAATACAAACAATAGGGTTTAAGACATACAGTTAATACAAATAAATACAATTCATAAATTTTTCTTAATGTATGTAGTATGTAGCACATGTTTTACGAAAAGTGCCAAGACTTGAGGCTTCCTTTATGGAATTTGGTAGGTTATTATAAAGTTTTTGACCTTTATAAAACACGCTGTTCTGTGTGCATGTAAGTTTAGTTTTGGGAAGCCTGAAGTCTCGGCAACTCCTCGTAGGATAATTGTGAATATTTTCATGGTACATAATATTAGTTTGCAGATATTTAGGGAGCATGTTATTTTTAAGCTTGTATATCATTGTTAACGCATTATATATTATATGTTGTTTAGTTGTCATCATATTTAAGTTTTGTAACATAGTTTTAACTCTAGTAAAGATATTACATTTCAGAATCATCCTCATTCCCCTATTTTGTATAACCTGTAGTTTATTATTTTGTGTCTCGTTACATAAGAATAGAACACTAGAACAATAATTTAAATGAGGAGTTACAATAGAATTGTATACAAGGTGCGTTGTCTTGAGATCCAAGTTATTCCTAATCCTTTTTAAGAAGCCAACTTTTTTAGCAATTTTCTTAGATATGTAATCGAAGTGTTTGTCGAATTTTAATTTATCGTCTAATATTACACCCAGATATTTAATACTGTTAACCCTTTCTATATTTATGTTATCAATGGTTAGTATTGCATGTTCAGTTCCACCTTGACTATCCATAATCAAAAATTTAGTTTTCATAACATTCAGTTTTAGTTTGTGTATGTTTAACCAAAGCGTTACATTAATTAAGTCATTTTGTATCTCTTCAATGGCGTCCTGTAATTTTTTTCTGGCTATATATAACAATGTATCATCAGCAAATAATTTAATGGCACAATGCTTTAAAACTTTAACACTATCATTTATATATATAATGAATAACAATGGACCTAGGACAGATCCCTGTGGAACTGCACCAAATTGGATAATTCTTTTTTTTGTGTGTTCGTTATTGTCAGGACAAGGTTTTTATAAAACTTACGGTGAGCTCTGGCATTATGAAATTTATATAAAAAAAATGGCTATAGTTGGCACGCGAGGTTTGAAAACTGAATGTATGGAAAGCGGGAGGGAGGGAGAGATTGGGTAGGGGGAGGGGAGAGGGGGAGGGGGGAGGGATGGTGGTGAGAGGGGGGGTGGTGAGAGGGGGGGGGGAGGTGGAGGAGGCGGAGTGGGAACCCCTCTTACACCGTGCGAGCGAAGCCGCGTGAAAAAGCTAGTATTTTTATAAATCTACCAAAAGGATAGTTATCAAGAAGCATTTTGTATAGGATAGTTATCAAGAAGCACGGTTGAATTAATGAACTTTGTCACTAAGTACTCAGAACTTCGATTGAATCTCAGTTTGCTAAATACTTTTACCGGCATTTCTTCGCTAGTAAGGAGGTGGGTATGGCTAACGTCGCCCCAGGAATCATTTATTGCATAACCAACACCCCTGCCATAGGTCACCCCAAGTGGTTCGCTACGTTGCGTTGGTGACTTAGCAGGGGTGCCAAGTGTGAGGGGTGAGGTTTGTCTAGGTATTGGCAGCTACTGAGTATCAGGACGGATCGGGAGAGACTGGTTGAGGGAGACCTAACCTAGACCTCTCCATCCAGACTCTCTCGACCCATCGCCTTGCACCGCAGTGGTAGGGATGGATTCATACGTCCTTTTCTCCTGGACACATTAACCCCCAGATTTCTACCCATCCTTCATACCCTTTTCCTTCCCAGAACGTGCTCTGCTTCTTTTCCCTAAAGAGGCCTTCCACACAGGATCCTGAAAGACGACATATTTTTTTTTTTTTTTTTTTTTACATGAGCTCCACACAGGAGGCCCTGAGGAAAATAATTTCCCTCAGGGCCTATATCATCTTTGGGGATGCTGTGTGGAGGGTTTTTTTAAGGAAAGGAAGGAGAGGAGAGTTCTGGGAAGGAAAAGGGTTTAAGGGGTGGGTAGGAATCTGGGGTTCAGTATGTCCTGGTCATCCGCCTCCAAGACCTAGACAAACCTCACCCCATGAACCCGGGCAGCCCTGCTAAATCACCAAACGTAGCGAACCACTTGGGGTGACCTATGGCAGAGGTGTTGGTTATCCAATAAAGGTTCCCGGGGCGGCGGTACCCATTCCCGCCTCCCAAATTAATAAATATTGTCACACTGAGGGATTTTTTTACTTCAGAGCCTCTCGTGTGGAGCTAATGTATCTATTGTAAGAAGTTAGGAGTATTTACCCTTAACAATTTTAGAAAATTACCAGTTTTAGTATTAACCCCAGCATTTTGGTCTGAAAGACGTTAAAAATGAATTAGCCGGTAGAAAACGAATAAGGAAGCAAGTAACCATGGAACCGATGAATAATACATAAAGCACTAATTCCTTAAGACGATGCAATGCGAAGTAATGTAAAGCTATGTATTTTTGGTTTGAAAATTTGGTGGCCCTGTTCTTTGCTAAAATCAGGCAATTATTCTTTTTAAAGTCTTTTTATAAGCCTAATAAAAAAATAAAGTCCCAGGCCTATAAAAATGCATTCAAGTTTAAAATCTTCTACTTAAAAACCCGTTTTCCGATATGATTTCATCGTTGTGGGAAGTTAACTTATTTTAATTAAGATTAGGTAATGATTAAATATTGGTGCCTGAACTTCATAGAATAAAATAAAGCTTGCATTTTGACGATGTTTATTTTTGTATAAATCATTTTAATATTTCTGGATTTGCAGATTGTTGTGGACTGCCTTCAAGGCAAAGTTTAACCCCTCCGGCCTCGACCATATTTTGTCAGAAGAGAAAATATTTATTATAAGCAATAATCAACATTGAAAAAATCTCCCGAGAAAAGATACATGCCGCCAACGGGACTCGAAGCCGCGTCATTCTGATATCCGGTCAACTGCTCTTTATCCACTGAGCTACGTCGGCTTATCTCCTACCCGCCAAATAATTCACTATATACTAGTGTTTCATTCAACAATTACTGCTTATTACATTTTTCCACCTGCAAACAACCAACTTTATTTTTATATGGGAAAGGCTTTGTAAGTGCTAAATCTCCAACTAGGTGGCGTCGAGACAAATTATGTCTACATTTTTTGGTGAAATACTTTAACTCGTCAAATATTAATAATTATTTTTTTGATTGATAAACTAATGTTTAAGATAAGATTTTTCGCACTTCAATATATTAGGTCCTTACATATGAAATTGTCGTTTTGAATGGGAGGAACATAAAGTCGATTTTTTTTAAATATAATATATTTATTTAATCAAAGTATGTACCATTGCTATCTATGCACTTTTGCCATCTCATAGGTAGTTTATCGATCCCTTTACTAAAAAAAACCATTCGGACGGGAATCAATAAAATCTTTGAAGGCGGTTTGGACTGCCCCATCGGAGTTAAATTTTTTCCCTTGCAAGAAGTTATCCAAATTTCGAAAAAAATGGTAATCTGTTGGGGCAAGGTCCGGAGAGTACGGCGGATGTCTTAGACATTCCAATTGAAGCTCCTCTAATTTGGTAGCCGTCTGTTGTGCAGTGTGTGGTCTAGCGTTGTCATGAAGCAGCAGTGGCCTAGAGCGATTAACCAGCCTCGGTTGTTTAGCAGCTAGCTTTTCCATCATGGTTTGCAGTTGCTGACAATAGACATCTGCCGTAATCGTCTGGCCAGATTTAAGAAAGCTGTAGTGAACGACCGAAAAAAAATCCAACTGTGTTTTCTTTTGCGGCACCGTCGCCACACACATCATTAATCCTTCGAGCCGTTTCTGCAGCACTGGTGCCACGGTGGAAAAAACAAATGAATTATAATTTTCGAAACACAAATACATGAGTAAATAGGTGTATAAATTTGAATTTGGAATTTCTAACCAAAGAGAAGATATTTGAGATCAAAGTTGCCAGTACGGCAAAACGCCAATTTCATATGTAAGGACCTAATATTATATATATATGTTATGGTTAAGGTTTTCACGGGTGTAAGATGTAAAACACTTTTCTCGGTTTACCCGCGTAACGTAGTCCTGAGAAGGACTTTTTAACTCCTGACGTTTCGGACAGATCACACTGTCCATCTTCAGAGGCCTTATGTCTTTAGCTTTTGTCTCAAACTGATAGCTTTCGCATGTCTGTTCGGTTGGATTCTGGACCGAACAGACATGCGAAAGCTATCAGTTTGAGACAAAAGCTAAAGACATAAGGCCTCTGAAGATGGACAGTGTGATCTGTCCGAAACGTCAGGAGTTAAAAAGTCCTTCTCAGGACTACGTTACGCGGGTAAACCGAGAAAAGTGTTTTACATATATATATATATATATATATATATATATATATATATATATATGAAAAAAAAAATTAAATTAGAAATTCGTTGTTTATTAAAATTAATTTAAATTGTTTCTTACGCGCGTTCATGTGAAAATAATAATAATAAAATTTGTGGTAAATTAACAATTCACATTTCAACCGTTTAAATCTTGGTATTGCACGCTCTTTGATCACCTCGAGCGAGGGATGATTTAAAATTGTGGTAAAAGTCGTTAAATTATTAAATCTGAGAAGTCCGGTAACTACCCTTGCCCTTTCCTTTCTCCCTCCGCCTTTACCCTTGGATCCACACGGGTAGGTCTGGTGGGGTCCGTTGCTTCTTCTTGCATGCTGTGAGGGTTGAAGAAGGTACTGAACAGGAACAAGTGGAAGAATCTGTAACGATATATTTAGAAAATTGGGGCGTGGGATGACCTTTTAATAATAATTAACGAACTTTTCGTTCAACGCGAAGATAAATGCGTTTTTTTAACAGTCTTATTTCAGTACCTACCTAGTCCGTTTTATAAAAGGGGTTGTTAATAGTTTTTACCTTTATTTTTAGAGCTCAGTTTTAAAACTGCAGTTGCTATATTTGGCCAATGAAGGAAACACGAACAAGCTAGAAGTTATAGGAACAGAGCTATGAGATGTATGCTGGGGAAAGGCAAATACGCAAGGGTTAACCAAATGAGAGAGGAGCTAAATCTGATTCCAATAAAAAAGAGACAGCTTCATTTTTGTGCATAAAAATAATTATAATCCAAATGTCAAAATAAGCATGAATTAGTAGAGATATACACAATTAAGAAACTAAAAATATAATTAGAGTTAGATTTGATGTTGTTTGTTCTACCGGTATTACAATGGAAGATGCTCCGAGGAATTAGCGTCCCTGATTTCGTCCGAGGAATTGATCCCTTCGGAAACGGTGCATAGTCGGGAAACACGCCAAACGCGTGCCCAACATTGGTTGACGTTTGTCACATGAGAACAGGTCGCTTTTTCGACTCGTTCTTGCGTTCAACAGCTCGCTGTGGGATGATTTGCCGGCCTCTGTGTTTCCTCCTTCCTACAACATGGGTCTCTACAAGACCAATGTTCGTTCCTTCCTCTCCTCAAAAAGACCCTCCAGACAGCATCCCAGATGACATAGGCCCCGAGCGAAAAAAATTTTCCTCAAGGCCTCCTGTGTGGAGTTAATGTAAAGGCTTCAAAATATATCAATGATATCCGCTATTATCAAGATATGTTAATTTAGATAGGTCTACAATAACTCTAAAGATAAAATCCCATAAAACCACGACTGCATAGTTTCGTGGCAACAAGGAATGTATTTTTAACAGCAAACATTTATGACCGAAAGCAAAATCGTAAAGTTCAATAGGTCCCACGCAAAACATGTCACATATTAGCCCAAAATGGTATATTTATATTTGCATCTTATGGAGGCAAATCGGTCCGAACCGTTGGTTTATTGTAATTTGAGCATTGAACCAAAGAAATTTATTTAGAATAAGAATCTATTATTATCAATTTTTTTTCCAATTTATGCAGTTGTTTGTTTATAAACTATGATTTAATCTAGGATTGGCTTAGATGATATTTGATGTAATTTTCCTCATTCTTTTCTTTAACCCTAGATAGCTAATGTTCGTCGAAATGACGACCATCATAAATGCTACATCTTTTGAATGCTTTAGATACTTACTGACTTTTCGTCATTTTGTCGAATTTTTTGTTCAATGGTTTTGTTGGTTGTAATGGTTTTTGTCACAGCTTCTCCAGGTACCAAATTGGAAGTCAGCCGCTGAGGACAGGAGGAGTTGGAGGCGACTGTTGCAGGAGGCCAAAGCTCGATATGGGCTGTAGCGCCATCGAAGCCAAAACACATTCGATTTTCATCGTTGATTTTATAACTTTTCTCTTCACGATGTTAATGAAAATGATTTTTTTCCCAATTTTAGTTATGTATTTAAATTATTTTTAAAAAGTAGTGCCATTTCAGATAAATATGTGTTTTTGTTACTAAGTGGTTAAATTATAACCTCATCATTCTATATAAAATAAAATTATAATATACGAAACAATTGAAATAACATAAAATTTATTTATATTTAACTTATTGTAATGAGTAAAACCTCAAATTGTAATATTTTAATTAATGAAGATAATATTAGCGAAACTCAATCGAATATCTGAAATAGAAAACCTTTGGCGTAGGTCCTAGGTTCGAGTCCCAGATGCGGCCGTTTCTTTTTCTGGTTTTCAGAAAAAATAATTGCTCAAGTTGCCTCTAAAATGTGTGACGTCCCACTTGGGGGGAGGGGGTCTCACAAATGTGACGATGTGTGATAAGGACGGGGAGAGAGGGGGGGGGGGGGACGGACGGACAAAAATCATGAAATTCGTGTGACGTAATTTATGGATGGCCCCTAATCCAAAATTAAAATTTGTTTGAAACGGGCAGCACGAAAGTTCCACTTAAAGAATTACTTCTGAAGTGTCCTGAAGATGTGCAGCTATCCACTGAGACCCACTGAGCAGTGAGCACATACCCCGCCACGATGTCAGCAAGAGCTCGAGTTGGAGTAAGAAACGTGTCACATTCTTGGATGTTTGCCGAGCAGATTTGGCATGCCGTCCGTATCTGTACTTGACTTTAACATTGACCCTATACGCAAGTTAAAACAAATTGTTTTCAATTATGCTTTGTGAACCATACATTGTCTGATACAAATTAAGAGATAACATCTTTATCTATATCTGATACCAATGAAGAGATAACTTCTTTCTCTATTTATTTATTTATTTTTTATTTACGCCCCTTTTCAGGGCTTTTACATATGCGCAGTAAGAAATATAGTGTTTTATTGTACATATTTGAACTGCCTCAGTAACAGTATTTTATATTTGTTTAAAAATAAATTGAAGATGTCTACTCACTTGGCATAATTATTTCCCTCCATTAGTATTCTGGCCAAAGAGGAATACATATCTCTGGCTTGCCTTTGAAGTAAAATCATGCATTGATTTCATAGTGCTTTCACACAAACGTATTGAAATCACAAGTATTGAAATCCATAAGTCTAAACTTAAACTTTAGGTCGCACAGTTTACACCCGCGCTGTGCATGCTGAGCTTCGGACCATCCCATACATGTAATAGTTAGTCCCAGAATTTCTGCACTGAAATAAATCCTGACTTAAGCTAATCAATTCAAGCAATACTGAACTATCAACTAAATCATTTAGAATTTTATATTGAAATATAAAGTCAGTGAAAATTCTTCTATCTGACAATTTGAGCATATTCATATCATTTAAAAGAGAGTTGAAGCTCAACATAATTGCTGGAATACTCATTTTAAAATTTAGAAAATGTAAGAATTTATTTTGTATACTTTCAATAGCTTGAAATGAAGAGATAACTTCTTTCTCTATGTCTGATACCAATTAAGAGATAACATCTTTATCTTTATCTAATACCAATTAAGAGAAAGCTTCGTTCCCTATGTCTGATACCAATTAAGAGATAACTTCTGTTTTCTATATCTCTATGTCCTCTGATATCAACGAATAGATAACTATTTCTATTTTTGACAATAACTCCACACAGAAGACCACGAGGAAAATAATTTCACACGTGGCCTGCGTCATCTTTGAGGATGTGTGGGGAGAGTCTTTTTAATGGAAGGAAGGAGAAGTTCTGTAAAGGAAAAAGATATTAGGATAGGATAGGAATTGGTAGGGATAAGAATCAAGGAGTCAGTGTGTCCAGGAGTAATAGACGTTTGAATCCATCCATTCGCTGTGGTATGACGATGGGTCGAGAGTGACCAGCTGAAGAGGTCAAACGGTCTCCTTAAACCGGCCTCTCCCGATCCGACTCTCCAGATCCGACTCTCCACCCAGCTGGTAGGCGGACGCATCCGCTTCCAAGATCCGGACAAACCTTAGCAGGGGGGTTGGTAATCAATGGCTCCCCGGACCCGTACCCGCCTCCCAAATTGAAGAATGAAAGATGAATACAACGTGTCTTGTATTTTTGTATTGTATAAGCAAAGATTTTTCATATGGGTCTCTATCGCCCATAACGTTGGAAGTAACATTGTTTCGGTCTATAAAATCAGGTGGAGAGGGTCGTCAAATTAAAGAAATAAAAAGGTGAACAAATAATAGCATTATAACACCATCTCTAAAGTCAAGTTGCACCCCCATCACCGCCATCACCCGCATCAGGTTTCCTTTGTCCCGGGCCTGAGCGGGCAGCGCTGCAGCGGGGTGGTACTAGGCACTATGAGAGGGAGAGGTATACTAACACACGCACTAACCGACAGGTACCACGTCTCGATGCAGACTTTCTCAAACATATTTGTTTCACCATCCCTTTTAAAATATGTGTTTTTAAGGTAGGTCACGCTGTTACATGACAACACAATAAAGTGCATCTAAGATTTCTTTGAAAATTTACTATACAGGGTGTTAAGGGACGTACTTGACTTACTTTAACCAGTGATTCCTGACATTATTTGGAGTAAAAAATGTAAATGAAATTTTGGTCTCCGGTGACTTTTTTGACGAATATTTTTTTTTTCAAAAATTTTTTCTTCAAAATCAAGCAAAAAAAAATTTCTTCCGCATGTCGTCATTGGTCACTCAGCCGGGTGTCCGACGAACCCCTTACCCCGCCTCCAGCTGTTTAACAACTACCATTTTTTATGTTTTTGTAGAAAAAAAAAATCAAAAATGTCACCGGAGACCAAAATTTCATTTACTTTTTTTACTCCAAATAATGTCAGGAATCACTGGTTAAAGTAAGTCAAGTAAGTCCCTTAATACCCTGTATAGAATGCTGTTCTATGTTTATCGTTAATCAATTTTCCGATGTTTTAATAGCCATTCTGATATTCCAACAAATCAAAGATCATCAAAATCGGTCCAGTCGTTCTTGAATTAAAAATGGTGTAACTAACCCGACTTTGTTTTATATGTTAAGATTATGATGGAATTCCACCACGAATTGTCGGTATCGAAGATATAAATATCGAAAACTTAATATTTCATTGATTCCTTTTTCAGCTCGACACGATTCATTCCTCTCTTGCGAAAGCAGTTTGAATTTGAATAAAATTACTTCCTCAAAGATATTATTGATATCAATTACAAATTTAAATTAAAACCTACATAAAAAATCTATATATATAAAAATCTAAAAATGTTTGTATACAGGGTGTCCGGGGTAAAGTGCATTAACTTCGGGAGGTGATTCTACATGATAGTACAAGTAAAAAAGATAAATAACT
This sequence comes from Limnephilus marmoratus, assembly GCA_917880885.1. Taxonomy (NCBI): domain Eukaryota; kingdom Metazoa; phylum Arthropoda; class Insecta; order Trichoptera; family Limnephilidae; genus Limnephilus; species Limnephilus marmoratus. The sequence continues at coordinate 798,685 of OU862929.1, read as the reverse complement.
TTTAGGGGTAGTTTTGAGGTAAAAAGATAAAACTAGTCCGGCGTGTGCGGCCAGATTTATTATTTTCCGCTGTTACGATACGGGTCAATCATAATCGAGTTGGGCGCCCAGTAGGCTCTCAGCAAGTAATATCCTACCTCACACTAAGGATTTTTAGTAGGTACGTCTTTTTGTATGGAAAAAAAACCTTCTTTAAACCCTCGGGAAGGTTTCTGGATTATTACAACTCTTCGATCAAGTATTGTCTTACAACTACATGACAATACACCTGAAAAGTTTTTTAATCATTACAAAAACTCTTGGAAAACCTGTCAAAAATGTCAAAACTTGAGAATGATATTTGGCAGAACAATGATTGTTAAATCAAAACTCAATTTTCGAACATCTTTAAATTAACGGATTTATTTGAAGTACTCGCCTCATACTTTGAATCGAATCAAGAATTATAGATATTTAAAATAGGTACCTATGTTAGTCACCAAAATTGATTGATTGATCGTATAAAATACAAAAATGAATATTTGTAATATATTAAAAATTGAAAATTTGAATAAAAAAATTGTAATAGGTGGCACGCGGGCTGTTGGAAAACTGAATACACTGGGACTAAATGTATGGAACGCGGGAGGGGGGTTGGTGCGACGGGGGAGCGGGAGAGGGGAGAGGAAAGGCGGGAAGATGGAAGGGGACCGGGGGAGGGGAAGGAGACGCGGGAGGAGACCAGGGACTCACGGGAAAGGACATACAGGTAGAAACAATTTATTTCTTTGAATATGGCATCGCAACGCGTGCCGGATAGGTACCAGCTAGTATTTCATAAAGTAGTAGTTCTTTTTGTAGATTTAAGTAAGAAGATAAACTTTATCAGAATTATTTGTATTTTGTATATTGTTGTATTTATTTTTTATTTCTTTTTTATTATAGTTTTTAATTTCAATGTCGTTATTTAATCGGTCAATTACATAAATATCAGATTAAATACAGACTCGAGTGTAGGCGAGGTTATTTATAAATAATGCGCGTATTGGCGATATGGATATTTATTATAAGTAATGGCTATAAATACGTCCTAACTAACGTGTTGGCGGTTGGAAAAAGAGAGTGAGGAGAGGCCTGCATCTCCTTTTATATGCGGGATCACCTGTCTCGCTCTTGTATGGCCGGAAACAGGTGTGCCACCCTAAAACCTCTCTCACATCCTCCCCTACTTAAACGGGAGAATCCTGGCTACATAAGTGATACCTATAGCTACATATTTCATACAATATATTTTATATTTCATATTTCACATTTAAAATTAACACATTACATTTAAAATTAACAAAACATTTGTTTTTGTTCTTTCTGTTTCCCTTCTGTCCATTTCTGTCCATTTCGACTGCGAAGTGCTGTCACCTGGGCCGAAGCCTTCCTTGCCATGGGTTAGACCTGAAACATGGAGAAACAGAATTAGAGACACTTCTATTACGTAACATACCGGAGAGATCTAATTCGTCCGTCGACAATTCCAACGTGTCAGACGCGAATTCCTGGTTATCTTCCTCCTGCCATGAAACATGTAATTCCTTTAGCTGGTCTAAATGTCTTTTCCACACCATATTAGACTTGTTAATTTTTATGAAATATATTTTACTACCTTTTTTATCCACAATAACCCCAGGGACCCATAACCTATTACCCTGAGATCTGAAATCTCTAGTCATTACTTTCTGACCTATATTAAAACCTGATTTAACTCTACCCTTATATTGTCTTTTCTGATTGTTTTGGCTCTGAGTAACCTTTTTTATTACTTTGTTTCGTCGAGTAGAACCTGAACTACCCGTTCTATCCTCAATTTTCCTTGGAATCAGAGAGTCAAATACTGTTCTAATTTTTCTACCCATTAATAATACAGATGGCTCACATCCTGTTGTTGCGTGAACTGTATTCCTATAGTCTGCTAAAAAGTTACCTAACTTTTCTTTATAATCTGAAGGAAATCCATTATGTTTACAAATTTTTTTAAGGAAATTTTTACAAGTCTTTACTGTAGCTTCAGCTTGCCCGTTGCTACTAGGGTGATTGACTGGACTAGTGATATGTTCTATCCCATTTTTCTTACAAAAATTTTCAAAATCCTCAGAACAAAAACACGTACCATTATCACTAACTAAAGTTGCAGGAAAACCAAATTGCGAAAATAATCTATGAAGTATTTCGATATTTTCTTTTGAAGACAGACTGTTTACTTCCAGACACTCAATCCACTTTGAAGAAGAGTCTACCACCACTAAAAAATTTTTGTTATATAAACTACCATGATCAATATGTACCCTGAACCATACTTCAGGTTCATATGGCCACACTGCTAAAGAACTCTTTTGTGATTCTGGTTTAATTTCTAAACAATCTCTACAATTTTCCGTTATTTTCTCCAAATCTTGATTAATTTTTGGCCACCAGACAAAGCTTTTTGCAATACCTTTAGTCTTAAAAACCCCTAAGTGAGATCTATGTAACATCTTTAAAACCTCTTGTCTTAAAGACTCAGGTACAACAACCCTATGTTGATATAAAACACACCCATTTATCAAAGACAATTCTAACCTTTTTTCCCAAAAAATTCTAATAAAGTTACCACTTTGTGCCTTTTTTACTGATGCTGGCCAACCTTCGATAAGAAAATTTTTTACTTGACCTAACACATCATCCTTTTCGGTTTCGCTTTTTATCACGTCTAAAGACAAATTAAACCCATTATTCTCGAAATAATTAATGTAATCAGACTCTATCTCATCTTCACAGCTAACCTTTTCAATCGGACACCTGCTCAGAAAGTCTGAACAATTATTTTTCGATTTTACATATTCAATTTTAAAATTAAACGAACCTAACATAATAGCATATCTCTGTAACCTTGACGCGGCAATCTTAGGTACTTCTTTATTTTCACCTAAAATTCTCACTAACGGCTGATTATCCACAGCTAAAATAAATTCTCTGCCGTACAAATATTGATAAAACTTCTTAATTCCAAAAATAATTGTTGTTGCTTCAATATCTAGAATAGAATAATTCTTTTCCGCTTTAGTTAAAGTTCTGCTTGCGAACCCAATCGGTCTTTCTACGCCATTTTGAAACCTATGAAGTAATGTTGCTGCTACCCCATTAAAACTACCATCTGTGACAAGTTTCACAGGTATATTTTCGTCAAAATGCGTTAAAATCCTATCCGAAGTTAATATTCTTTTAATTATCGCAAAACTATTTTCTTGTTCCGTACCCCATTGAAACTTAACATCTTTTTTAAGTAATTCGTATAATGGTGACAATATATTTGCCATATTTGGAATAAAATTACGATAATAACTAATCATACCTAATAAACTTCTTAAATTATTTAAATCACTAGGTGCTGGTGCATTTAAAATGGCTTCTTTATTCCGTTCACACGGTTGAATCCCTTGTTCACTTATTTTATAACCTAAAAACTCAATAACTTTTAAATTGAATTCACACTTGTCACTATTCACTGTTAGATTACAATGTTTCAACCTTTCTAACACGACACATACGTTTTTCTCTAAATCGTCTTCGTCTTCCCCTATCACGATAATATCATCCAAATAAAACGTCATGTTCTGTAATCCTGACAAACAATTTGCCATTGCCTTTGCAAATATAGCTGGCGCGGGAGATAACCCGTACACTAACCGCTTATACTGAAACAATCCTAAATGGGTATTGATTGTTGTAAAACGCCTACACTCCTTTTTTAAAACAAATTGACTATACGCCGATTTAAGATCGATTTTTGCAAAAACTTTCCCACCATTTACTTTCGTTAATAGCTCCTCTATCCTAGGTAATGGATATTTGTCAACTAATAACTGATTATTCACTGTCGATTTATAATCACCACATAATCTAATACTACCGTTTTTCTTAATTACTGGAACAATTGGACTTGCAAACTCACTAAACTGGACTTGTTCTATAATACCGTCTGACAGTAAACTATCTAACTCCCTTTCGACTTTTTCTTTCAAAGCGAACGGCATAACTCTGTGATTACGAAATATCGGAATAGCGGTCTCTTTCAAAGTTAAATTCACTTCGTACTTATTAAATTTTCCTAGTTTATCCGTAAAAACTTCCGGGAATTTTTTTACTAATCGCTGCTTCAAAGTATTCTGTTTTATACTGTTTACGATTCCGTTAATCCCGACGTTAAAAAGATTCATAAAATCACGCCCCACTATCGATAACGAAGCACTTGTGACAACAACAAATTTCAAATTGTGACACTGACCGTTAAATTCCACTTGTGGCGTAATTGTACCTACCACTTTCACGAGCGTATTGTCAAAACCCCGTAGACTAAATTCGTCTTCGTGCACTAGCTTGATTCTACTGAATTTACTGAAATAACACTCCTTGGAAATTACGCAACAAGATGCTCCAGAATCTACCATGAATTTACTCTTGATCCCGTCTAGTGAAACTTCAATAAAAAATGGTTCGACACTATTAACTTCACCCAACTTTGTGTCCGACAACAAAGTATTCACACTCTTACGTGTTGAGGAACGCTTGCACTGTTTTGCGAGATGACCCTTCGTACTGCAAATTTTACATAAATAATTTTTATATCTACATTCCGTCGCGATGTGATTATTGTGACCACAAACGGTACAATTTTGTTTCACAGCGTTCGCTGGCGACTGTGACCGTGCCCTGTTGCTATGCCCGAAACGCTTCACGTCTCTGTCTTTCACACGCGAATTATTAAAAGAGAGTCGACCGGCCTTGAGCTGTACATTAGCGTAAACCGTATTATCAACTCGGGACTGCGCTTGAGTTGAAGCTACGAGGTCAATGCACTCGGCGACTTGTAAACATTTTTCGAACGAGTATAATTCACCCTCGAGAAATAATTTTTCCCTTACCTTTCCTGGTTTACAACCCAAAACAAAGAAATCCCTTAAATTTACTGATAAACTATTCCCAAATTTGCAATTAGTAGAAAGAGACTTTAACCGCACTGCAAACTCACGGATTGATTCGTCATTTCTTTGTTTAGCACTGTAAAACTTAGATCTCTCTTCAAAAAAACATTTCGTTGAACAACAATACTCATCAAGTTTAGATATCAAATCTTCTAACTTAATATCTGTTACCTTTTTAGGAATGCACAAATTAACCAATAAGGAAAAACAATCATCTTTCAATGCATTCAGGAAAATAGCCCTTTTTTTATCATCCGATGCAAACTTTTCATCATTCACGAGGAGAAATTGTCCGAGGCGGACCTTGAAGTTCTCCCAGTTCCCGTCACGCAAACTGAAGGACTCCAATCCTCGAGACTCCATGTTCCCAATGCCCAGAAGGTACCCAAATAGAGAGAAAGAAAACAGAAAAAACAAAAACTTCCCAATGAGGCTTCTTCTTCTGCCGTCTGCTCCCTGGACCCTGCTCCGGAAACTGCTCCTTGACCCTGTGAATTGATGGCTCCTTCCAGACCCGTCACACAGTAACACCGATGGCTACCCCAGATCACTCCTGCGACCTGGATCTCCGATCCTTGACCCTCAGAGATGTCGATTGACGCTGGACCTCCCGTGCTTCCCCCTTCCGAAAAGCTGGCTGGCTCCAGTGTCTTCTTGCACTTCACTCCTTGCAGTGAAGTGTTGGAATAATTTCGGTCCGGCCTTTCTTACCGACCCGAAATAATAATGTTACCGCGTATTTTTGCCAAATTTTTGTGCCAAATTTTTTTGCGCGTCGATTCTTTACGCGATCTGCCGTATTGTCAGAATCGTGTACCGTAGGCTGCGCCACTGTTAAATACAGACTCGAGTGTAGGCGAGGTTATTTATAAATAATGCGCGTATTGGCGATATGGATATTTATTATAAGTAATGGCTATAAATACGTCCTAACTAACGTGTTGGCGGTTGGAAAAAGAGAGTGAGGAGAGGCCTGCATCTCCTTTTATATGCGGGATCACCTGTCTCGCTCTTGTATGGCCGGAAACAGGTGTGCCACCCTAAAACCCCTCTCACACTTAACATAAACATATGAATTTATAAAGACCGTTTATAACGATAATAAATAAAATATTTGTGTAACTTCATATATTCCTCATCGCACTTCAATTACCCCAATTTAATTAGGAATTTTTTCAGAAGGGTGAAAACACCCACTTTGAGAATGAGTGGTACACAATAATGGTGCCGTGGCTATGGTATGGGCCGGGCGGGTTGTTACAGGGTTCATTGCACCCCGTCCTTACTCCTTACTCCAGGGTTGGAGTTGGATAACCCTTCAATCTACTGCTAATCAGGACCTTGAATAATTCTCTTTGTTATTTATTTATGTCTACACTCGTGTACACAGTTTAAAGGTAAAAAGATGATAAGTGCAAGTAACACAAAAATGCTTATAATATATCTATAACTTTCTATAACAGTTGATCAACCTACAGTGTTGGCCCTTGGCCCCCTCGCACACTTTTTTGTTATCGTTTCTTAATGTTAGCTTCCCACAGGAGGCCCTGTGAAAAATAATTTCCCTTAGGGCGTATGTCATCTTGGGGGATGGTGGGTCTTTTTAAGGAAAGGATGTTCTGGGAAGGAAAAAGGTACGAGGGGTGGGTATGAATATGGGGATCATTGTCCAGGAGTGACAGACGCATGAATCCAACCCTCCAATTGCGGTGCATGACGATGGGTTGATAGAGTCCAGTTGGAGAAGTCAAAAGGCTCCCCTCAAACAGTCTCTCTCGATCCGGCCCGCCACGCAGCATGTGTAGCATGTTGACAGTCAATTTTGTAATGCAGTATTTTATGTAATAGTATTAAATCTGTGCTTATTCTTCTTTCTTAAAGTTTCAATAGAGACGTTTTATCCAGAAGGTAATTGTAATCAATTTATAATTACTAAGTAGATAAGTACAAACACCACCTCTAACTATTACACTTCTGCCCTGATGATGGACACTACAACGCTGTCCGAAACGGTGGCTTAAGAAGGAGGTAGCGCAACACGGCATAATACCCCAAAAACTAATTCTTAACAAAAATATGCAATTATAGTTTATAAACCTTAGAAACTGGCGTTGAATCTTTTCAATGTTGTCTGAATGAACATTGAAAAAGGGAGACCATAACGTATATAGAGTTATAAATCTGACAAGGGTTTTATATGACATGATAAATGTGCCTAATTTTTAAAGTAAAGAAAGGATAGTCAGTGATACGCATTGAGAGATAATTGTAACTGTACCCTACTGCAGCTTGTAACAAACCCCTGCAACCATGGGATTGTAATGGCAGCTCTGAGCTCTGAGCTCGGTAATGGGAACTCTGTACCTAATGGTAACTCTGTAATGGTGTAACACTGTAGCCATGGCAGGACGAGCAACACCACCAGTGGCGGTTTTCTCTAATGAGCGACTGTGGACTCGTACAGTCATATTCTAAAGAAAAACTACGGCAAATAAAAATGATTTGGATTATAATAATAATTATACATTATTAATATTTATTTATTTTATTTAATTAAACGCCCTAAGGGCTTTTACATATAATGCAGTACGTGTTTTGAAGTGAAACTTCTTTAGCCCCGCTGTGATTCGGATTTCGGATGAAACGGAAATGACGATTTCTGCACCTGCGACGCATCAACTGCGCTCATTGGTCGCTTTGATTATGATATCACTTTTAAAAGCTCCCATTGGTTGAGATATCAAACGAAAATTACGATAGGCCTGCACTCAGTCGCTTTGATTATGACCTCGCTTTTCAAATATTGCTTAAGATTGTTTTATAAAGTTACGCTTCTTTCGCGTGTAAAACTGCACTCGATTTTTAAAAAATTAAGATAAGAGTTGACTATATACAGTTAACATAAAATATAAGAAACAGAATATAGGTTACATAAAATATAAGATATTTAGGCAGAAAGCAGGCACAGTCACTTTGTGGCTACAAATATTTAATGAAATAAAACAATTACTTTGCTTATAACCACTGTTTATTTATTTTATTTTTTAATACCGACCATTTTCGCACACACAATCATCTTCAGGGTATGACATTAAATTGATCGAAAAATACATCGTGAGCTTATATATATATGTCGGCAACCGATCGTAAAATCAGGCAGATTTGGGAGGCAGATCATTCAATTTGGGAGGCGGGAATGGGTACCGCCGCCCCGGGAACCTTTATTGGATAACCAACACCTCTGCCATAGGTCACCCCAAGTGGTTCGCCACGTTTGGTGATTTAGCAGGGGTGCCCGGGTTCATGGGGTGAGGTTTGTCTAGGTCTTGGAGGCGGATGACCAGGACATACTGAACCCCAGATTCCTACCCACCCCTTAAACCCTTTTCCTTCCCAGAACTCTCCTCTCCTTCCTTTCCTTAAAAAACCCCTCCACACAGCATCCTCAAAGATGACATAGGCCCTGAGGGAAATTATTTTCCTCAGGGCCTCCTGTGTGGAGCTCATGTAAAAAAAAAAAGATCATGATGCGCCTATACACATCAGATTGTGAAGTACCCGAGCATCATAATTTGCGTGATTTCTGATCGGCCTGCGACATACACATACAGAAAGAGACAAAACATAATAAATATAAAGGAACAGTGAAATTAAAATCTTACATAGTGATAGAGAGAAAGTGACATTAATGAGTTACCATATTATATCTATAGGGACAAAAAGTCTCACGAAAAGGTGATTCCCTTTGTGAGTATATGGGAAATATTTCTCATAAAGGGCTATTCCACACATTTAACTGATTATTTCGAGTGCTTCTAAATTATGTAATCTGTTGCCATGACCATTTCTGTATAAAATCTTGACGAAATGATGAATGAAATGAATAAAATGTCAACCGTGTACATATGTTGGGTACGCGTTTGGCATGTTTCCCGACTATGCACCGGTGCCGAGGGGATCAATGACGCTAGTTAATCGGAGCATCTTCCATTGTAATACCGGTAGAGCAAAGATATTCTCACAAGGCGCCTGTGCTGTAAAGATTGCAATCCGTCTGTTGAGATGGAAGAATCTATCAAATGGACCGCCCGTTTTTGCACACAGTCGAGGGTATTTTTCAGGTATTTAGGCGAAGTGGCTGCCAAATTCAACCGTGGGGCGCACTTGTGATTTGTACAGGGTTAGCAGTTGTGTATATACTATTAAAGTATCTGCGGGCCCTGTACAGTACGCACAGTTTTTGGGAGGCTGACTTTACTCTGGCTTCGATGGAGTCCCCATATCTGACCTGGTCACTTAGAGTAACACCAAGCATATCAATGGAGGTCCTGTTCGAAAGATTGCTTCCGTTGAAGGAGACTAGGTTTTCATTTCGATTCCTTTTAGACGTAATCAGATAATTTGGTCTTTGAAACATGAAATTCAACGAGATTATTTTTACCCCAAGAGAAAACAGTCTCGAGGTAACCGTCCATTCTTTGCTTCAAAGCCCTCCGAGCCGTTGGAGTTTGTGAGCCCTTTTTATTTTACCAATATAAAACCAACATAAAACAACGGTAGAGGTATATCATTATGGTTATCTTAAAATAATGTTATATTATTTATTGCATACCTCTTCACACCAACTTTTGAAATGACGTCACTCTATAATATTGGATCTTTCCTTTTTTAAATCACTTTAATGTTGAACTCACTGTGATTGAGACAACGAACCGCCACTGGACAGTACCGTGACGGATATGCTCCGGCGCAGGACGGGGGGAGGCCCTCTGCTAGACTCTGCTGTAGTTTGTATCGGGGGTCTGTGTACTGTGGGGTGGATGGACTCGCTGCTTGTAATTACACCAAAGGATACTTTCATGGTAATCAAGGCGTATCAAAGCTGAAAGAAAATGCTGGAGAAAGTAAATGTATTTGTTTCTATTTTGATACATACAGATAGTTACAGTTTACATAGATAATAAGTTCCAGAAATACAAAAAAAATGTTAATAATCACAATCAGTAACTGTATGTAAATAGGTTGGTAGTTTTCGTTATATGTTTTTGGGGTGTTGTGCCGTGTTGCGCTACCTCCTTCTTTAGCCAACGATGTCCGAAACGTTGGCTAAAGAAGGAGGTAGCGCAACACGGCACAACACCCCAAAAACATATAACGAAAATGCTTTTGGCCGTGAAAATCTTAAAACTTATCAGGTTGGTAGTTATATTTTATGACGTGATCGGACAACTCAGAATGAAATTAACTCAACACCTCCTTTGAAAAGCCATTAAAAGTGATGAAAAAAATATATAAAAAAATTGTTAAATGGGTTTCTTTAGGTCAGGTGCAAATTTTCTTTTTTTTCGTAGCCTTAATGGTTTTTCAAGTAGGTGTTGGAGTCGACTTTATTCTGAATCTGTGCTGAGGTGTTCGCATGTTTTAGTTTTAGATGAAGCGTTTTTTGCTGAGAACACTGTGGTTTAAACAAATAATTCCTCTCAGGGCCTATGTAATTCTGGGGGATGCTGGGGGGAGGGTATTTTTAGGGTAAGAAAGTAGAGGAAGTTATGAGGTGTGACGGATGTACGAATCATTTCCTCAAGAGAGTACAGCCGGAGAGGTCAAAAGGTCTCCCTCAACCAGTAGATGGGTAAACGCATCCGCTGCCAAGACCTCGCCAACACCTAGAAAAACCTCATCCTATGAGCCCGGGCACCCCTGCTAAGTCACTAAATGTAGCGACCAACTTGGGGTGACCTACAGAGAATAAGATACTCCCAAAGACCGAAAACGGTCCTCCTAGAGGAGTAACTCGTGTATCTCACCACCATAAGGGAATGGTTCCTAGCACAATGCTCGAAAAATTCTCGAATGTAAAACAAGGCAATGAACAAAGAAAAATTAATAAAATAAAAACTTTGCTTTTAGTTTTAGGACTTTTTCCCATTCCCATAATTTTAATAAAATATCCAATATGCAAAATAAAAATAAAATCCGAGATTACTCCTATAATAATGGTATTCTGAAATTAAATCAGACCAAAGGTCGGTCCCTGAAGTACCCCTCTCAAAGCAGAAACTGGTACGACCGTATTGTGACGAGTGAACCCTTCGTTCTTCCTTTCTTGTAGCCGACAAAAGTGTGACCCTTTGTGTGAGAAAATAATTCTGAACACGTGTACAATGTCACGCGTCACGGTTACAACTACACTTAGTTACTCTGTAGGTACATTGTAATAACATTACAACAACATTAGTGGGTGCTTTCAGCAATCAAACTGAGCGACCGCTAAGTAAAAATCTCACGGTCTATTTTTCCATCGAGAATCATAAAGGAGAAAAAAAATCCTCATGGCCTATGTCATCTTTGACGATGCTGTGTGAAAGGTCTTTTTAGGGAAAGGAAGGAGAGGAAGTTTTGGGAAGCAAAAAGGTATGAGGGGTGGGTAGGAATCTGGGGGTCGACGTGTCAAGGAGTGACGGACGTATAAATTCATCCCTCCCACTGCAGTGCAAGGCAATGGGTTAAGTGGATCCGGCTGGATATTACTAGGTTAGGTCTCTCCTCAACCAGTCTCTTCCGATGCGGCCCGCCACGCAATAAGGGGGCAAACGCTTCCGCCGCCAAAACCTAGAAACACCTCATCCGAGCACCCCTGTTAAGTCACCAAACATGGCTAACTAACACCCCCTGCCATAGGGGTGACCTAAGGCATAGGATGAAATCCTATAATCCCATGTTGTATTAATGATTGGCAGTAGGAAAGTACCTACGTCATTCTGAGTAAATCTGTATTTTATATGTAAAAAAATGTATATGTCTTTAAAGAATAATTTAATACCTATCCTGTTTTAGGAATTCCATTCACTAGCACCGTATGGTGCTATTGACATGCCATGCTGTGCTAGACATCTGTTCTGCCCTGAAAATTCATGGTGACGACTACCGCCGAAGTTTTCAAGCACGTACAAGCCAAAGCATTCCAAGAGGAAAGAGCTCTTATCGATAACTATTTCTTGAATGAATAATTAATTTCATTAGCCTATCTGAGACCTGAGAGTCGAGAAGTTTAATGTAAATTAGCGTAATCAGTTTTCTTCGCAAGAAGATGCAAGAAAAACTAAGAAGAGCCATTACTGGGCGAGAAGAGATAAAAAGAGGCAAGAAGAGACAAGAAGACCAAAAAGGGCCGAAAAAAACAGAAGTTGCACGAAGATCCAAGGCGGGCCAATAACGTTCGAGAATTTGCAAGAATATGCAATAAGAACAAAGGTAAGTCAAGAAGAGATAAGAGGAGCCAAGAAGAGGCATAAAGACTCGAGAAGAGAAAATAAAAGACAATAAGAGACAAGAAGAGCCAAGACGAGACAAGAAGTGTCAATAAGAGGTAAGAAGCCACGAAGAGATAAGAAGAGCCAAGAAGAGACAAGAAGAGCCAAGAAGAGAGAAGAAGAGAGAAGAAGACCCAAGAAAAGACAAGAAGAGAGAAGAAAACCCAAGAAGAGACAAGAAGAGTCAATAAGAGGTAAGAAGAGACAAGAAGAGCCAAGAAGACACAAGAAGAGCCAATAAGAGTAAAGATGAAGTAAGAAGAATGAATATGAGACAAGAAGATTCAAGAAGAGGCAAAATCCTCATGGCCTATGAGAAGCCTATAACAAAAGAGCCAAGAAGACCCATAAATAGACAAGAAGACCCAAGAAGAGCCGAGAATAGGCAAGAAGAAGGAAGACATAAAGAAAGAAGAATAAAAAAAATGCCAATCAATTCCTTTATTCCTTCCCATCCTAAATTCCAATATTGTCTTATCAGGTTGCGATGTACACCGATCAATTAAATTCCAACCTCCTTCTCATCCTCAAAGCTCGTGTTCCAAGTCTTAGCAAATCCTGGTACACCAGTCTCACCGGGATAGGATTGCTCCTGGCTAGGGTGGTACAATCGTATCGTATCGTATGTAGAGATTTTTTGTTCAGTATTTTTTCATCCACTTAAAAAGTAACCCCATTAATGGTACTTACTTAGTTACCTGTTTTGGTATGTAAGTACCCACCCAAGTTGGACGCACCCACTCGTTGCATTCACTGCCCCATTAAAATAACATGCCAAGGGAAATCAGGGTGGAATAATGTGAATTAATTATTTACGTGGGAATAAAAACTTCATTTTTGTATATCCCTGGTGCAGGGGGAGAGATTTATGTTGTAATATTATGTATGTGTGAAAGTTCTTGAAATAAAGGTATAATAAATTGTTTATGCTGACAAACCACGCAATTTCAATTTATGTAAGTACTGTTTCAGAGTCGGAAGTAAACTAAAATTATACAGATTTACTTTTGGGGTATTATGGCTGTGTTGCGCTACCTCCTTCTTTAGCCACCGATTCGGACAGCATTACAGTATCCATCATCAGGGCAGATGTGGAATCTAGATGTGTGTGATTGATGAGAACGTTGGCTAAATAAGTAGTGCATCACGGCGCAGTACCTCAAAAATAAATGACGATAATACTTTTGGCCGTGAAAATCTCAAATCATATCAGTTTTTCTGTTATCTGGCATTTTTATTTATATACGCCTTTATACGTTTATTGTTACAAGACAAATGATAAAATGAATAGTAGCCTAGATCTGTAAAAAACACGGGATATTAAAATTATCGTAGGATATAAAGAAATAGATCGAACAGAAATTTAACTTTCGAATGAACACCGTTGGAAAACGTAGGTACTAAAATAAATTAATTTTATCATTAAAAAAATATATTAGAAATGTGTATCTATTTCGTTTGTTAATTTTTTTGACGGTTACCGTAATTTTTCAAAGTTTACTAACGGTGGTAATTCAACAGGTAAATTTATGATAGTCTCTAAAATTGATAATGTTTGTTTTTTTTGTAATTAAGGCAATAATCCTGAGGAAAATATTTTTTTGCAAATATTTTGTGCTTCATAACAGCCGTTGTGTCCAACATTTTCGGATGATTAATCCGAGTGAAGCTGAGCCTAGCGCCTTGCGCCGCTAAGCTAAGGTATGTTAAAAAAATGCTCCATTTTAGCTGTGTCCAACAACTTGATCGTAGCGCTCGGTGTGTAGCCCCATTTGCTTTCGTACACCAAAAAATGACGTCAAGTTAGGAACTTTACATGTTAAATTAATACCGAAACGTTAATTAATTTTATTTATTATTTATACAGATATTTTATTTTAAATAGTGCAATACATAAACCGACATTTTACATTTTTAAAACAAACGTATTTAATATGTTAAAAATAAGGTGTTAATTGACTTACTTTTTTGTTTACGTGCGTTTGAAGTTTGACATTAGAATCAGTTGAAATTTTGCATTCAAAATGGACAAGGCGAAGCGTTCGAAAAATTTTACGCCAAACGAAAAAATGAGACTTGTAGACCTAGTTACCTCGTCGCAGGTCATTTTGTCGAAAGCGACAGGTGGCCCAAACTACGCAAAGCTTGTAAAATCAAAAGAAGCTGCTTGGAATGACATTGTCCTCGACAAGTGCTAATTATATTCCACATATTATTACAAAAATGACACTCGAATAAGTAAAAACTTTACCTTTCGATTGCGTAAGTTAAATTATCTTCTACTTGGCTCAAAACATATAAAAAACACGCTTTTGTCATCCTAAAGCGGTTATAAAAATCGCCGTCATTTAATACTTCCATAAAATTTATATCGGCATCTTGCCGCCGCCTATATAATCCAATATTATCGTCAAGCATATCTGCCCATTCAACCATATTCACTATATTCAATATAGGATTCATATTTCAAATTGAAAAACCAAATAAAAAAGCCGACAAAAGAGTGAACTGATGACAGATAATTACGATAATTAATTGACATTGACAGCTCGATTGTTTTCGCGGATTTTTGTTCGCTCTGTTGTCAGTTTTTATAAGTAGGTCTTCCTTAGCAACTTTAATCCACCCGGCTACCTTCCTTACATTTGAGTGTGGTGGGACGATCATTGTGTTTCGACATAGCGTATTTGGGCATTTGAACAGGGCTGAGCGGAGATCTCGGCTGAGCATAGGTTGGACACAACGGCTGTTAAGTAACCACCACAATAGGCCACTTGCATCACATTTTTTAAAAAAATTTTCCGGTTTAGGCAAATATTCTAAGACATTCTGTATTTTTTTTTTTTATTCGTATTTTTGAAACCCTGGGGATTTTTTGATAATTTCAAACCGAAAAATCAGACCATTTTTTATAAACCGGAAAGACGGGACATAATTTTATAGGTGTGAAAAAACGATAATTACATAGCCGAAAATCATTTTAAAAATAAGAACGTTTTCCACACGAATGGCACAGGAGAATAACGAGGCATACCAAAAATATTACATCTCATAAATATATTTTTCCTTGGTCCATCTTATTGATCATAAATCATTATAATGTACAGCGTCTATATTACTAAATTCAATGTAATATACTTGAACTTGTAAATTGTAATAATAACAAGAATATTATAAAATTTTATTTTGTTAAAATCAGCACCATAATCATTATACCTCTAAAACATGTACCGACATCATCTTCACGTTCTGAAGAGAACCCCGTACCCATTAATTGTACGGGGTTCTCTTCAGAACATCTGTCAAAAAATCAAACCCAATGATTAGTTCGCAGAGAACAAACAATAAATCTAGTGAACGAATTCAAAAATTCGCCTGAAATCAAAGTGATGCCATATAAAAAAATAAATCAGTGTGGAATTTTATAAAATTAATAGGAACATTTTCGGCGACGGGACATTTTCATGTAGTGACGTCAAGAGCCCAAATAATGGATTTATTTATTTAAAAATAAAGAATGTACATTTCTAAAAATTTTTAATAACATTTTCGTAATCTTAGTAAAATACTTTATCCACACGATTTTTTCCAAGTCGTTATGAAGTCCATGCAAGTGGCCTATCGCCAAACAACCCGGTCTTGGCACACAATCCTTGCCTCATTCACATTCATACATCGTCTCATACATATACTTCGATTATTATGACTTGTATCTGATTCACTTGATCATCCCCGGTCTTCCGCAGGCGTCCCCAACTTCTTCTACCATTCACATTTGCGTCACATACTCTCCTTGCACTCCTTTCTTCGAGCGCTTTTTTTCATCTGATCGTCCCATTCTTAATCCTTTCATTACGCTTACATCAGCCTTGCAATTTTTTAGGATCTCCACATTTGTCACGTGATCAAACATGGTTTTATCACACATCCGCCTCAGCGATCTCACTTCTACATCATTCAGTTTACTTTTATCCTTCCTCTGCCAGTTCCATGCCTCACTGCCATGAGCGGGGTAGGTACCAGCATTACATTGTAGACTGCTATCTTCGCTTCTTTGGACAGTTTTTGTTTTTGGTTCAGCTTTATAAATTCTTGATTAGTTCTGAAACAGTTTAAAAACTAAATCCATGTTCCCAAGTCCTTCATTCATTCATTATTCCTTTGTCTTCCCCCCTTTCCTTGAAAGTCCCTATTTAGTTACTACAAAAGGAAAAGAAGAAGATGTTTTCGTACCTACGTGGAACCCATCTACAATATTGGCACCAAAATGTAAAATTACCTACTTGTATGAGTTGAAATATCATCTATAAACATCTTGAAATCTCGCTAGTTAATCATAAAATACTACTTAATGAACCCCAAAGTGTCGGCAATTATGACCAAGTTGTGCCGTTATTGAAGTGAGGTGCAGCCATCACCAAGATCGACCTGAAACAGCGGATGAAACCATCAAAGGTAGGGACTTATCCTTCCATTTGCCATTTCCTGTGATTGAGTTAAAAACGCAGTCAATTGTCTTGTTTTCGCAAAATTTAGATTTACAGTCCACATCTCTCTCGACATTGGTCGTGACAATCCTACATTTATAATATCCCGTGATTTTTCACGGGACTGCACTAATATGTACCTAATAACTAATATTATAAGTAGGAAGGAAATTAATTGGCTATAGTGACTGCATTGAGTTCGGACTTCGGAGTATAATATTTTACAACACAATAATAATGTACCTACTGTATTTTTACTAAGCAAAAAATAAAACGACTTAAAATAAAAAAGTAAGTAGGTACCTACACTACCCTTCAAATTAATATTTTATATTTTCTCTTTATCTTAATTTTACAGCGTTCGCTTTTCTTTCCCACCAGATTCGATAAAGCAACCTATCAGAGGTTCGCCTCGCAACCCGCAAAGGGTGCGTTAGAATGCGACTCCAATGAAACACAACAAAACTAAACAAAGCAACAAGTTGCTAAGAACCCTCCGAGTTGCCACTCTAATAAAGTCTCCCACGAGGGGGCAGGGGAGGGGGGTAATGAAGAGGGCTTGAGAGGGAGAGAGGGTTGCCCTCTTGCATACTTGCAACACTCGTATATTCAAGTAGGTACCTACATAACATCGACGGTGGTAGAATAATTATGGGATATTGTTGAGACTTTTTTGGTCAATTGTGAACTAACGTGTGAAAGCTTCAATATTTTATGATTATTAATTGGGTACTATCAAATTTTTCATTCCGGACCAATCAAAATCCTGTTTAAATAAAAGTAGATTTTTCTGTTTGCTTTTAGTTTCTGTGGCCAAAAAACCAGAAGAAGACTAAACTTAATCAGTAGGATAGCTGGTACTAGCTGGGGACGTGACGCCAACACACTCAGAATGGCATCCATTGCCCTGGTTTTCTCAGCAGCTAAATACTGACCTCCAGTAGGCTAGAAGCGCCCATACTTCTATGGTCGACGATCAGCTGAATGCCACAATGTGAACCATCAGCGAAACTTTAAAATCTACTTCTTATCCTTGGCTCCCCGTACTGCCAAACATAACGTAACGGGCGAGAGATTGCAACACTGCGCACTGAGAGAATACAAGAAGGCGATGAAGAAAAGTGCAATACCTTTGCACGATGATGTCGTCTTTCACCCGGCATGCCGCTTGAAGCCCGGAAAACTCTTCTGGACTAGTGTTGGGTAGGACACGATATCAGGATGAGTTTGTATGAGGTACTCAAATATTGAAATGAGGTGTTGAGGTGTCCCACCTCATTTGAGGTGAGGTGTTACAAAATATTTTCGCTTACGGGGGGGGGGTTGGTTTTTTCCTTCAGCTTGATTTTCTTGGTTCAGAGGTGTTGGTTTTCTAATAAATACCGGGGTGGCGGTACCCATACCCACCTCCCGTGTCTGTTTTTTTTGTAATACGAAAAATGGATATAAAAAGGCCTACCCCCTCCCCCCCTTCACCACCTCTGATCCCCTCCCTGCACCCCCCTGTAATACCTCCCCCTCCTCAGCAACCCCCTTCACCTAATCTCAACACTACCTCATCCTCCCTCCCTTGGGAGCTGTGGGGACTCTTGTGCGGTATTTACATAACATATAACAATAATTAAATAAATAAAAAATATATTTTTGGAGCAGTTGGTACTGTTGTGCGGTATTCACTTATCAATACATAAATTTACAATAACAAAAAAAATTAAGCAGTTGGGACTGTTATACAATAAAAAAATATTAAAAAAAAATTTTTTTTGGAGCAGTTGGGACTCTTGTGCTCATAAATTATTGTTTTGTGTATTCACATAACAATAATTAACAATAAAAAATATTTCAAAAATTTTTTTTTTCGAGCAGTTGGTACTCTTGTGCTCATAAATTATTGTTTTGTGTATTCACATAACAATAATTTACAATAAAAAAATATTTCAAAAAAAATATATTTTTGTAGCAGTTGGGACTATTGTGCTCATAAATTATTGTTTTGTGTATTCACATAACAATAATTTACAATAAAAAAATATTTCAAAAAAAAAATATTTTTGTAGCAGTTGGGACTATTGTGCTCATAAATTATTGTTTTGTGTATTCACATAACAATAATTTACAATAAAAAAATATTTCAAAAAAAAAATTTTTTTCGAGCAGTTGGGACTCTTGTGCTCATAAATTATTGTTTTGTGTATTCACATAACAATAATTTACAATAAAAAAATATTTCAAAAAAAAAATTTTTTTGTAGCAGTTGGGACTATTGTGCTCATAAATTATTGTTTTGTGTATTCACATAATAATTTACAATAAAAAAATATTTAAAAAAAAATTTTTTTTTGTAGCAGTTGGGACTATTGTGCTCATAAATTATTGTTTTGTGTATTCACATAATAATTTGCAATAAAAAAATATTTAAAAAAAAAAAAAAATTTCGAGCAGTTGGGACTCTTGTGCTCATAAATTATTGTTTTGTGTATTCACATAACAATAATTAACAATAAAAAATATTTCAAAAAAATTTTTTTTCGAGCAGTTGGTACTCTTGTGCTCATAAATTATTGTTTTGTGTATTCACATAACAATAATTTACAATAAAAAATATTTAAAAAAAAAAAATTTTTTGTAGCAGTTGGGACTATTGTGCTCATAAATTATTGTTTTGTGTATTCACATAACAATAATTTACAATAAAAAAATATTTCAAAAAAAATTTTTTTTCGAGCAGTTGGGACTCTTGTGCTCATAAATTATTGTTTTGTGTATTCACATAACAATAATTTACAATAAAAAAATATTTAAAAAAAAAAAATTTTTTGTAGCAGTTGGGACTATTGTGCTCATAAATTATTGTTTTGTGTATTCACATAATAATTTACAATAAAAAAATATTTAAAAAATTTTTTTTTTTTGTATGAGTTGGGACTATTGTGCTCATAAATTATTGTTTTGTGTTGTATTGTATTGTATTGTATTCACATAACAATAATTAACAATAAAAAATATTTCAAAAATTTTTTTTTTTCGAGCAGTTGGTACTCTTGTGCTCATAAATTATTGTTTTGTGTATTCACATAACAATAATTTACAATAAAAAATATTAAAAAAAAAAAAAAAAATTTGTAGTAGTTGGGACTATTGTGCTCATAAATTATTGTTTTGTGTATTCACATAACAATAATTTACAATAAAAAAATATTTCGAAAAAAAAATTTTTTTCGAGCAGTTGGGACTCTTGTGCTCATAAATTTTTGTTTTGTGTATTCACATAACAATAATTTACAATAAAAAAATATTTCATAAAATTTTTTTTTTGTAGCAGTTGGGACTATTGTGCTCATAAATAAAAACAATAAAAAAATATTTAAAAAAAAAAATTTTTCGAGCAGTTGGGACTCTTGTGCTCATAAATTATTGTTTTGTGTATTCACATAACAATAATTAACAATAAAAAAATATTAAAAAAAAATTTTTTTTCGAGCAGTTGGTACTCTTGTGCTCATAAATTATTGTTTTGTGTATTCACATAACAATAATTTACAATAAAAACATATTAAAAAAAAAAAAAAAATTGTAGCAGTTGGGACTATTGTGCTCATAAATTATTGTTTTGTGTATTCACATAACAATAATTTACAATAAAAAATTAAAAAAAAAATTTTTTTTGGAGCAGTTGGTACTCTTGTGCGGTATTCACTTACCGATAATTTAGAATAAAAAAATAAAAAACAAAAATTTCGGAGCAGTTGGGACGCTTCTGTGGTATTCACAATATATGAATTTATGAATTGGCTTACCCCATCACCACCTCACGGTTCTAATACAAAAATGTCATAGAATATACAAACACTTCACGCCTCACCACCTCATACATTTGTCCCAAACTAGGCGTGACATGACATGTAGCTTAATACATCAACCACCTCACACCTCACCTCGTATTTGTCCCATACGTAACAACGTGACATGACATGTAGTCCAATACACCAACCACTTACACCTCACCTCATATTTGTCCCGTACATGACATGAATGTAGTCCAACAAAACAAACCACCTCACACCTCATATTTTGTCCCTCCTTTATATTTGTCCCCCCTTCATATTTGTAGTAATACAAAGAAAAAGAGTTGGTACAAATACATATTGTGAGGTGGGGGGACATTTTCCGTGTTTGTATGGGACATTTGAGGTGCCTCTTGTATGAGGTACTCAACACTATTCTGGACAGAAGGAGAAAGATCATCTCTCACCCCAGAAGATGGATAAAAACTCGAGTGGTAATCGGCCAACGTGGAAAATGCACATCTCATACGAGACCCCACTGAGAGAGAGCCTGGGTTCTCATTGCCTTGCAAACTCTGGTCTGGCATCAATAGGATGGGGCCTTAAAGAGTCCACGATGTGTGAATGCGGACCACACCCGCTCCATTCGTTCCCTGGCGGGATTCATGAGGTGCACATGGCAACGCTTGAGGCCCTAGACTGGCTCGCAGACCTAGATGTCCTCCCCTGAACCCGCACCGTACAAAAGAAGAAGAAGATATCAAGTACGTAAAATTTCCGATATATTTAGTTGTTTTTTTGTTGTTTTTTTTTAAATGCTTTTGATTATTGTTTTTTGAATAATTTTTAATAACATTATTTCATCGTTAATCTTCATCCTACACGGTGCGTAACCAGACCCCAGATCCTACTGAGAGGTAGGTACCTACGCACAAAGGGGTGGTGCAACGCCCCCAGCGGAACTCGAGAGGGGTTATTGACCATTCATTTTATGGAGTACCAAGTGAGAAAATGTTTGACTCTTAACGCTTATATTTTTATTGTTATTTTTGTTGAAAGATTTTAACCCCTTAACAATGCACATTACCTACACAGTCACACCCCACGTCAAGATCAAACACATTACCTACACAGTCACACCCCACGTCAAGATCAAACAATATGGCGTATTGTTTTATTTTTTCAGAGTTGTTAAATGGGTATTTCAAAGACCCTTAAGTTACAAGTTGAACATAGTGTTAGTCCAAAATTTATGAAAATTTATTAAACCAACTCACCATTCGAGAGCTTTTGGAGCTTCAAACTGCAAAAAATGTTGACAGGTACTGCTTAATTTAAAAAAAAAACGAGTGTGCTTTAGACCACACGACTGAAGTAAAACTTTTTCAGCTCCATCTATATGATAGGAAGAGAGAAAGAAAATGTGCGCGCACACTGCTCTCTCTTTCTCCTACTGTGTGATACAGACAATAGACCTGCACTGCGTCTTAGATACACGAAACTAATCTGGCTATGAGAGAAAGAGAGAAAGAAAATGTGTGCTCGCACCTCTCTCTTGCCCCTACAGTAATACACGAAACGTAACTCCCTCTCTTTCTATCTTCACTAACTTATATCTCCCTCTCAACTATATACCGTTCGTCTCACTTTGCGTAACGCTCTCATCATGCATTCACCAGCTTACTCCCTAAGTCAAGCGTGCGGAAAGTTTTCAGGGTATTGACAATGGACGTAATAATTAAAAAAAAAATTTCACATACTAATGTCAGTTTCATATTTGTAAAGAATGCAACAAATGTTTTCTACGCCCCTTGAACATTAATTATGAGTGATTTCGTTCGTATTAAACCACCTATTTTTCGTTGTTTTTTTTTAATTAAATTACTGAAGACTGAAAAGGAATATTTACTAGGCTCGATTTTAGCGCAAAAGTAGTTTTCTTTCTTATAAAATTTAACAAATTTGTTAATTAAGAGAAACTGTCAAAGAAAATCTTAAAGCTGTTTATTATTATGCATTATTAAAAATATGTGTCCGACAAAACTTAAGCAATAAACAGTTTACTATAAGGTCAGCAGATCTAGATGTTACTAATCCTTTAATTGAACTTTTTAGGTCAAATCGAGCCATTTACTAAGATCGATCTCTTCGCGTAACTGGCCCGCTCATTTGGAACAAACTTCCCTCAGCTCTTCCTAATATCCAGAACTTGGCTGAATTCAAAAGGGCTTTAAAAACGAATTTATTTAAAAAATCATACCTTTCATGAATTTTAACTCCTTTTCAATATACCTAGGTACTCTAACAAGCCATGTTCCTCAAGTTTCCGGAAAATTGTTTGGTTTCGATTACCTCCTTTATGTGCTCTCCGAATTTGTATTATTTCTAAACGTAAACTACCTCCTGTTCTATATTATACTTTAGTTTAAATGAAATGATTCTTGTTTAATGGCACCCTTATTGTTTATCATATCCTGTGCCAAAACAGCACTGCTCTTGTTAATATTGTTCTTTTGGCATTGCTCTTTAGTATATTCTAGTTTCACATTTATTTAATCAATTTTTGTAAGGACTCGTAAGGAACACTATAGGATTACTTTTAAGTTTATTATAATTAAGCGCACTAAAAGTGAAATATCACAAAACTGCGCTATATAAATACTACGTTATTATTATTATTAACATTTTTAATGAAAAAATGCCATTTTTAGGAGTTTACGCTTATAGTTTTTAAAGCGCAAAAAATAATTTTACTTTAACTCTACTGCACAGAGTATAGAAAAAGCTTTAATTAATCGAAAGCATATTTTTTGGAATTCATAATGTAAACCGATTCGTAGTAACGATTAATCTAAAACAGTTATTGGTTTTCACGTGGTCCGCCTTGAGGATACTGAATATATGATTCTCACTAATGTAAGATATAATGTGCCGATTTTCTAAAAAAAATGTCTAATTTATCATTACAACTAACTCCTATGAAACAGGTATAGGCAAAACATTTTAAAGATTGCATTGTATTTTTGCAGAACTGAATGCCGTTGGCGCTAATAAAAAACTGTCAAAAGAAGCGAAGCTAGCAGTTCACAATGGAGTCCTGGTACCTATCTTGATGTATAGCAGTGAGACATGGAACTGGCAGAGGAAAGATGAAAGTAAACTGAATGCTGTTGAAATGAGATCCCTGAGGCGAATGTGTGGTAAAACCATGTATGATCGTGTAAGAAACGTGGATATCCGCAAAGAATGTAAGGCTGATGTAAGCATAATGAGTAAGATTAAGAAAGGGACCCTCAGATGGTTTGGGCATGTAGAGCGAATGAAAGAAGAAAATAGTGTGAGAAGAATATATGACGTAAATGTGAGTGGAAGAAGTCGGGGACGCCCGAGGAAGACATGGCACGATCAAATGAATCAGATACTTGAGTCGGGCCATGTCAAGAGTAGGGAATGCAATCTCGACTCGAGATCGTAAATTCGAGATCTCGCGAGATTAGAAATTACAATATCGCGAGATCTCGTAATTTTCGGGAACTCGTTAATTAAAAGAAAATATTATTTGAAAGAAAACAAAAAGCTTTTATTCTTTAATAAAGGTTTTTTATTAGTAACTAAATAATTAACAGTTTTTTTTTAAATTAAAATAATCAAAAGAAAAAATATAGCTTAAGGAGATTAGAAAGTAATTACGGGTGATTTTGAAAGTAACTTCTTAAAAAAACAAAGTGTAAAGGGTGCTATCTGCTAAACGGCATCTAATGTCCGTTGCAGTGTACCCAGCTACTGAAAATGCCCTCTCCGACTCAACACTGGTTGGCAGCAGCGTGACTAAGCAATTATATGCAAACTGCAAAAATTTCCCTCGTGTTCCTCCACACTCAAATAGATCCATTTCTTTTTTATGACAGACTCTAATTTATCTAAACTCGTAGATACACTGTATTGAGCCCTTGAGGTGATTTCTCACAAAAACGGCGCTCTACAAATTATCCAATTATTATTATTATTCGTAAATAGTCGGGATAGTTTTCTTTCTTCGATCGACACTCCCGCCCGACCGTCAGTCAGTCAGCTCAGCGCACCACTCGCACCCCGAGTGGACGTGTGTAGCGTCGCTGATTGCTGCCGCCCAATCCCGTCGATCTCGAACGGGATCTCGTCATATTATGCTTCGGGATTGATCCCGAAAAATGTCACGAGATCTCGCGAGATCGAGATCCCGCGAGATCAGGATTGCATTGCCTAGTCAAGAGTCAGAATAATAGAAGAGCATGTATGAGACGATGTATGCATTTGAATGAGGCAAAGGGTGTGTGCCAAGATCGAGTTGTTTGGCGGTCCGTCCTCTCTGCCTACTCCTGCGGGGAAACGGCGTGATGGTTAGTTACTTAGTTAGATAATGGTTCAAACTGATTAGAAATTGTAATAAACTGTAGTTGCCTCTTACCCCGCAGTAGTCCTACGATAAAGAACACCACTACACAAACCAGAATTTCTTTAAAATGATTCTACCGTATGCATGTAATTATGGTATATAGAATTTTCGAGGGTTAACTGCGTGGGTGGTCGATGGACATAAAAACGATGAAAGGTTTTAAAAAACACCCCTTAATATGCCAGCGGAGAGGGGAGCAACAGGTTACAGGTACTAACTAACCTGGAAATAAAACAAATAGAATCACACATTAGCCCTCCACGTGGCCCCTTTTACCCTTTTTTGATCACCTTTTTGATAGCCGAAATCTTGGGGGATGAAAACGAATAAAACTAACACATTAAAAAAACACACATTTTGTCTACCCTTGTGCACCTTATAATGGTTCCATGCCAACTCAGAAAGAAACCATCTCAGAAACACCTCAGAAAGGTCATTAAAAGCTAAGAAAAAAAACAATTTTAAATAGTCGGTAACCCAAAACTAACTTAACCTATTTAACCAATTTTTTTATCATCACTCTTAATGACCTTTCTGAGGTGCTTCTGAGTTGGTTTCATTCTGAGGTGTCCGGTCACTAAATATAATACCTACCTAAGTACTATATAGTTACTACCGAACTTCGCCCGAGTTTGAACACTATTAGGTAGGTATTCAAAATGTATTAAAAAATTTTTTGATCTTGCACTAACGTCCCAATTGTTTGTGATTGTAGCATCCACAATTAGGTTACGTTGTGAGGCTGAAAGAAATTGGAAGGGAAAGGAGACGGGAAGAGGATGGTTTTGAAGTACCAGACTTATCATATCCGGTCACCAAACACGTCTCAAGTCAATTCAAGCAACCTTTCTATTCTGAATGGTGATCTTACTTTTTTATATTTTACAATAATTCCACACGAGATTACCTAAGAAAAATAAAATCCCTCAGGGCCTACGTTATCTTAGGGGATGCTGTGATGCTGTATTAAGAGGAAGTTCTGGAAAGGAAAATGGTATGAGGGATGAGTAGGAATCTGGGAGTCGGTGTGTCCAGAAGTGACGGACTTATGAGTCCATCCCTTCAACTGCGGTGCAAGGCGATGGGTCGAGGGATTCTGGCTGGAGAGGTCAAAAGACCTCCTCAACCAGTCTCCCCCGATCCGGCCCGCCACGCAGCTGGTGGGCAGACACACAGGCCGCCAAGATCTTGACAAACCTCACCCCATGAACCCGGGCACCCTTACAAAGTCACCAAACATATCGAAACACTTGGGTGACCTAGAGTTGGTTATCCAATAAATGGTTTTCGGGCGATACGTGAATATGTATTTCGTTTTTTTAAATTTTTGACAAATATTTCTTTTCATAAATATCTTCTAACGGCTTCAGAAATCTTACTTTTATAATAGCCCTTGACATTTCACGGCTCCGCCCTAATATCATGAATACTTCCTTCAAATACTCACCCCTCAAGGATGTTATTGTAGCTCTTAGTCGTAGGACCATGCAAGTATTATTGTTACTAGCCTTGTCTGAATGTACCCGGGTACGGGCGGGTCGTGGTCATTGCCCTCTTATTGTGTGCTCGGTGCTCGGGTGCGGTGCCCAACCAACCAACATCCCCTTGTGACTTGTGACTAGTGACTAGGTACTGCTAGCCTGGTGCCTGGTACCTGCAGGAATGCAAGGTAGCCACTAGTATTGCTGACGACACACAATGCGGGAGTGTAGCGACAGCCAATAATAACTAATAAAATCTATAAATAGGAAAAGGTGACGCGATCGATGTAACGCATGTTTATAATAATAATAATAATGTTTTTATTCCAGAATGTGGGGAAGATAGTGCAATCCCCCACACGTCCTAAAATAATTGAGGCGGGTATGGGTACCGCCTCTCTGGGAACTATTTGTTTGATAACCAACACCTCTGGTTCCTACAGTGGTTCGCTACGTTTGTCCAGGGTGAGGTTTGCCGGTTCTTGGCGGCGGATGCAGATTAAACGTGTTTGGTAAGCAGATCTGAATAGCCAGGTTCCAGGTTTCCTTCACTTCCTCTAATCCATCTCCTTCCTCTCCCCACTACCTTCAGCCTCACAAAATACCTCAATTGGGGATGTCATTATCTCACTGGCTCCAGACGGGAGCTGTTGGGACTCTTGTATGGTATTTACACAAGAAGATAGGGACTGTAGGAAGGGATTTATTAATGCGAGTCTTGAAGAGGCAACAATCACCGACAAACACGGACACGGGACGAGAAATGCAAAGCAAAATATAATGTCAATAAGGAAGAAGTCAAGCACCCAGAAGTCTTTTATAATATACCAGGCCGTCCAACTTTATAACCAAATCCCGAATGAAATTACTGGTAGGTATGTTTAAATTTAAAATGGAATCAAGAAAGTGTGTCCACCTCAAATATTGATGTTTTTGTTAGTGATTGAATACAATCTGTCCGCAATTTGAAAAAAATTATGAAATTTTGGGAATTTTTTATTAATTATTTTTACTTGAAACGACAAAAAGTAAGTTGACATAAGGTTTATAATATATTTGCCTAAAATAATATGTGCCCCTTCCCCTACCTACCCACCTCTTCCCTCCCCGACAGCCTGTTACTTAACATTAATTACGTCACAAAATTCCGCATTACGAAATAATAGAGACTACAAAAAATAGCGTTAAGGTCAAAATACGTGTTTGTGACGTAATTAATGTTAAGAGCGTTTAACCAGCCAGCGGACGAAAATCCACATTTCGTCGAAAGTTGTTCTTCCGATCGTGCAGGGCGGTTACAATGAGAAAGATTAATTATTCTCCGTACCAGCTTTTTTAAATTATAACTCAATATCGAATTTATTTCAATTCAAATTAGCTTTAATTTATACCTTCATCCAAAAATGCTGAAAGGCGTGATGATAAAACTATTAAAATAGTGTACTTTTTGTAGTTATTTTTTGATTATAAGTATTTATCATTTTTCAATAATGTCTAAATTTAATAAGAATGTTAAAATAATCTGAAATATATTAGTTTGTAAGTGCGCAAATAAATACACAAATGGACCAATTTTCGTCAAGAAACACATGTACGTACATATTTTTTCATGATTTTATTGCAACTAAAATCAAATTCTAAGACATAACTCTGCTAGATAATGTATTGATTTATTTTATTGCATGATTACATATTTTTAAAATGGGTGTGGTATAATACAAAAACTTTTTTGAAAATTTAACAAATCAGCCAACGGCCTATGGAATAACCTTATTATACTAAAAATTAAAAAAAAATCTAAAAATTTATTACATACGAATGCTAGATAAAAGAACAATCTTTCGAAATCCATTTATAATTTTTTGTGGAAAAGAGTCAATACGTCTAAAAACTTTTTTGAAAATGACGTATTTCCGGCTTTCTCTGGTAATGCCCTCTTAAGTAACAGGCTGTTAGTAAACAATAAAAGATAGAGACTTGGCCCCCAGGTGTGTGAGGTGTGAGGTAAGTCGTGTCGTTCGTTTCCATTTTCCGGTGACACGTGGAGAATAGTAATTGGAAGGGTCCCGTTAGTTTGGCAGACAATAGTTTGCTGCAGGTATGCTGCTAAGTCCTGACATACGTCGCGTCTTTTATGGAAGATTTAAACATTCTAATAATATGCAATTTAAATTGCATTTGGATAAGAAATAATCGTAGATCGTCAAAAATTAGAGAAATTTAATAAGAGGGTTGTGAGCGCAGGATAACTTTACACAGACAAACTCGGACCGATTCACAAGATCTACATTAAAACATACATTCCACTAGCCTACATCTAAAACGACCTTTGGACAAAGAAATATGCAATACTTCGCTTTAAAATTATTTAAGTTACTCCCTCTTGCAATAAAAACCAGAAAAAAATAACCGCCTTCAAAAGAAGCATGAAAATATGGATTATGGACATGGGAAGGAAGTATATAGATACAATTTTGCAACCTAACGAAGGTAAATGCTTGTTTTATACTTTCTTTTAGATTTAACTTCATAATTTTCTCTGTAATGTTCTAATATAGTTATTTACTTATAATTCAAACAAGAAAACTTGTACAATGTGTCCTTAGAATGGGGTACCAAGTAAGGACACATTTTTCTCTATAAAACTGTAAAACAAAGAAAGGAAAATACAATATGAAATATAAATATGAAAAAAGTTCATTGACTGAGATAGTATGACACAACTGTGGGAGTTTTTTTTTCACATTAGGAGTTTTTTTTATTTAAATACTTTCCCTCAGGGCCTCTGTTATCTTTGAGGATGCTGTGTGGAGGTTTATTGTTTTAAGGAAAGGAAGGAGAGGAAGATCTGGAAAGGAAAAGGGTATGAGGAATGGGTAGGAATTTGGTGGACAGACGTATCCGCCACCAAGATCCGAACAAACCTCACCCCTAGAACCCGGGCACCCCTGCTAAATCATCAAAGATAGCGAACCACTTGGGGTGACCTACGGCAGAGTAGTTTATCCAATAATTGGTTCCCGGGGCGGCGGTACCCATACCCTCCTCCCAAATTGCAAATAGGAGAATTTCTCGAACGGGCCATCTGTTTCTGCACAGAGTCGAGGGTATTTTAGGGATTTATAAACTCCAGATCAACCAAAGTCAACCATGAGATGAACTTTGAATCGTTTTGTTATTAAAGTACTGAGTTTCTGAGAGGCTAACTTAACTCTGGCTTCGATGGAGCCCCCATATCCAAGCTGGTCACTTAGAGTTACACCAAGCATATCGATGGAGGTCCTGTTCGGAAGATTGCTTCCGTTGAAGGATACTAGATTTTCATTTCGATCCCCTGTAGACTTAAGACCCAAGAGGAAACACTGTCGAGGTAAACGTCCATCCTCTGCTTTCCGAGACCATTGATAGTTAGGAGAGGATGGTGAAATACTCCCTTAGTTTAAAAGACGGACAATAGACATGTTCACACTAAATAGGTATAATACAAAACTTAGGTAATTGATTGTGTTTGGCACTATAACAATTTTAAACTTTTTGTTTGTCACACCGTTAGTATGTTGGATGTTTAAAATGTGCACCACGCGGTTTCTGTTTATGTATTCGTACTAAAACAATGCAAAAGTCGTAAAACTTGTTGACAGGTACTCCTTAGCATCAGAATTTATTTAATTCTACTTTCAACAAAAGAAAAACCGGTCATAAATGTTGCCAATTTTAAAGTGTAGAGATGAATCATCAATGTCACCGTAATAGAGTTGCAAGCATACAAATTAAAATGTTACCCATGGTAGGTACCAGTGACGGTTCGTGTTATGAGCCATGGGAGGTTTGCCCTAAAAATTCGTGACGTAGTGAAAATACGTCCATGTTCCACTGGGAGATTTGAATTAACTGCAATACATAATACATATGGCAGTGTTTTACTTCACTATACGTCACGCGTTCGAAATTTCGAAGGCGGCCCCAGATTTTTTGAAGTAAAACTTCTTTACGCACGCTTGACTTGGGGAGTAAGCTGGTGAATGCGTGACGAGAGCGTTACGAAAAGCTAGGCGAACGGTAATTGAGAGGGAGATATAAGTTAGTGAAGATAGAAGATAGTGAAGATCGGTAGATATCGCACATTAAAATGAAAATTGATATGTTTATCCTAGACACAATCTAGATTGCATTTTGTTCAAGAAGAATCTTGCAATTATACTCGATAGCGATATGCATAATCAGCGTAGATTGTTGGTAGTCGAATTAACCCAGTGGTAGAGCAAGGGTAAGGTCTTGGGTTCAATTCTTAGATGCGGCCGAATCTTTTTCTGTTGCAAATTGTCTTTAATGAATAAACAAAAACAAATATACAGGCATATGAAATGTTAAATTGTCGAATTAAAACAGGACTTTGCTACTCTTATTCAACTATCTATAGATACGTAGATAAATAAAAGACAATGGGAATGTTTGAAACTCTTGTAGTGTGATGCCTCTGTGCTGGGGGTAGCGACTAGCGACTAGCAACGGATTGCTGGGTTGGTTGGTTGGTTGGTCGGCTATATCGGTCCCCGTCCCGGTCCGGGATCAGTCCCCGAGCCGCTGGAGGGAGAGGGCAGAGGGAAGGGAGCGGGAGTGCATTGCACCCTCCGCCGGTCTCACTGAGCCATACTAAATGTCTACAGCAGCAGGGGTGTGCCTCTATCACAGCACTACCACAACAACAAATAATACGCACTGTTTATGTACACTGATTTCTGTTACATGAGAAACCACTGGAGCGATTATGG
Organism: Limnephilus marmoratus; assembly: GCA_917880885.1. Lineage (NCBI taxonomy): Eukaryota > Metazoa > Arthropoda > Insecta > Trichoptera > Limnephilidae > Limnephilus > Limnephilus marmoratus. Next base: position 767,421 of record OU862929.1, on the reverse strand, counting down.
TCGAAAAATTGACCACTTTTATTTTTCTGCGATTGATAGCGTACCAAAATTGGATCGCATTTTCGTACCATTCGTAAAACATTTACTGTAATTATTTAAAACATTTCCATGGCCAGACATTTATTTTAAAATAAAGCTACTGGAATGCTTCATCTATTATGACTTATGACCATAGATGTCGCAAACTCGAACTTCGTAGAACGATGTTAAAAAAAAAAATTTCACGCCGAATTTTTGATCAGTTCTATACGGTTAAAATGAAGCCTTTTTTTCCATAGATATGCACCTTTCATTACCAAGTACATCGCAGACAACATACAGAAATCTAAAATATTCTATGTTGACTCGAATAAGTACCCTTCACGGCAGTTTCAAAGTAAAAAACACGCAGGATTCGCGCGTTTATAAACTATACGATTTTTTTTTATATATATTTTTTTATAAATCCTTCAAATATTCATTCATTGGCTACATAGCACTTTAATAAATTTGTATGTCTCCATGTTAAAATTCGAAGGTATGATTTTTTTAAAGTTGGTGAACATTTTTTAAAATGATCTTCGGGGAAATCTTATGACAATCGTGTCGTCCGCGTAAGATATAACGTTTCCCCTGAGGTTTTGTTTAAAAATATCGTTTACATACGTGATAAAAAGTAATGGACCCAATACAGTACCTTGTGGTATCCCAAAAACACTTGTGATTGGTAGACTCGATGCGTCATTGACTTTTACAACTTGTGTGCTTTTGTGAGGATAACTTTTAGCCAATTTAATGCTCTGTCATTAAAACCCAAAATCTTTACTTTTTTATTAATTTGACATGAGATATGCTGTCGAAAGCTTGTTGGAGATCAACAAAAATACCAACAAATTTTAATGATTTGTCTAAAGCGTCTTGTATAGCATTAGATAATTTAGCAATGGCGTCTTTTGTGCTTTTGTTTTTTTCCATTAATCTAAACTGGTTTTCATGAATAATGTTATTAATCTTAATGAACTGAGTTATTCTTTTTTTGGCAATTTTTTCAAATATTTTTGCGATGTTTGATGGTAAAGAAACAGGACGGTAATTGGTTGGTTCTTCCGGATTGCCGGTTTTAAATATTGGTATAATTACAGATTGTTTGTACACGGATGGTAACACTCCGCGATGAAAACTTATATTGATTATATATATATATTGAAAAAAAAAAAGTTTATATGATATTGAGTTAATGGTGTTGATACTTGTGATTTTATACATTTCAATGTTTTTATTGTGACCCATGTGAAGAGTCGGAATAATAGAAGAGCATGTATGAGACGATGTATGAATGTGAACGAGACAAGGAGTGTGTGCCAAGACGAGTTGTTTGGCGGTCCGTCCTCCCTGCCTACCCCGTGATGGTTAGTTAGCTTTTTTTAGTATTGTGACCCCATCAAAACCAGGGGCAGAACCTTCTTTCATAGCTGTAATGATTTGTTCAATTACTTCTGGGGTTGTTGGTTGAAATAGTTTAAATTTATGCTCATTATTTACTGTAGTGTTTGGGTCATTTGGGGTTAGGCCTTGTTGGATTTTGTTAGCGAGGTTTTTCCCTACATTAGCAATTAAAAAAATTAAATACATTTGCGGCTTCTAAGGGTTTATCTTTACAGCGTTTACCTATAATTCCGTTTAAGAGAAAGCTTTATTTTTTATTTATTTATTGTCTGGAACGGAGTCTGGAGGTCATGATTTCAAGCTCAAAAGTGGTTTTTATCTATTTTGTGGATAATTTTATAAGAAGGAAAAAAAGTTATTCAATGGAAACTGTCACAGATAATTTTACCCATAAAATTATATAAAAAAATGAAATAATTCAACTTTGTATAAAACCACTTATATGATGCGCAAATCCGACCGGTTTCGGAACAAACGTTCCTTCGTCAGGGAAAGCTTATACTAATTTGACAGTTTCGAACAATGTTTTATTATGGTAGGGGTGGAGCCGTTACTAGTTAATAATGTAGATTGGGTGGGTAGGTATTAGTGTAGAGTGGATAATAGATTCATTATTTTTAAAAATAATGAATCTATTATCAACAAACAAAAAATATTGTCATATAGCCCAATCATGGATTTGTTCCCCTACCCGCCCACTCTACACTAATACCTACCCACCCAATCTACATTATTAAGAGGGCATTACCAGAGAAAACCGGAAATACGTCATTTTCAAAAAAGTTTTTAGACGTATTAACTCTTTTCCACAAAAAAATTATAAATGGATTTCGAAAGATTGTTCTTTTATCTAGCATTCGTATGTAATAAATTTTGAGAATTTTTTTTAATTTTTAGTATAAAAAGGTTATTCCATAGGTCGTTGGCAGATTTGTTCAATTTTCAAAAAAGTTTTTGTATTATACCACACCCATTTCAAATAATAAAATCATGCAGTAAAATAAATCAATACCTTATCTAGCAAACGTATGTTTTAGAATTTTAATTTTAGTTTCAATAAAATCATTAAAAAATATGTACGTACATGTGTTTCTTGGCGAAAATTGGTCCGTTTGTGTATTTATTTGCGCACTTACAAACTAATATATTTCAGATTTTTTTAACATTCTTATTAAATTTAGACATTATTGAAAAATGATAAATACTTATAATCAAAAAATAACTACAAAAAGTACATTATTTTAATAGTTTTATCATAACGCCTTTCAGCATTTTTGGATGAAGGTATAAATTAAAGCTAATTTGAATTGAAATAAATTCGATATTGAGTTATAATTTTAAAAATCTGGTACGGAGAATAATTAATCTTTCTCATTGTAACCGCCCCGCGCGATCGTAAGAACAACTTTCGACGAAATGTGGATTTTCGTCCGCTGGCTGGTTAAACGCTCTTAACTAACAACGGCTCCACCCCTACCATAATAAAACATTGTTCGAAACTGTCAAATTAGTATAAGCTTTCCCTGACGAAGGAACGTTTGTTCCGAAACCGGTCGGATTTGCGCATCATATAAGTGGTTTATACAAAGTTTAATTATTTCATTTTTCTATAATGGATAACCACAAAGTAATAGCTACATTCAAAAATATAAAATTATATTTTTAAAAAGTTGCTCCTTATGTGCGTTTATACATTTCCAATGAAAAAACATATTTTTCTGTTATTAACGCTTATAATTTTTAAAAAGTAAATACATAACGCTTTTATTTTAATTCTACTAAATGGAAACAGTAGAAAAAGTTTCAATTTATCCATAATATATTTTTTTGTATTTGTAATATAAACGGATTCGTTGTAAAGATTAATCGAAAATAGTGATTTAGCTTTAAGCTTCTCATTAAAAGTATCGTAATAGGCCACTTGCATCACATTTTTTAAAAAAAATTTCCGGTTTAGGCAAATATTCTAAGACATTCTGTTTTTTTTTTTTTTTTAATCGTATTTTTGAAACCCTGGGGATTTTTCGAAAATTTCAAACCGAAAAATCAGACCATTTTTTATAAACCGGAAAGACGGGACATAATTTTATAGGTGTGAAAAAACGATAATTACATAGCCGAAAAGCATTTAAAAAAAAAGAACGTTTTCCACACGAATGGCACAGGAGAATAACGAGGCATACCAAAAATATTACATCTCATAAATATTTTTTCCTTGATCCATCTTATTGATCATAAATCATTATAATGTACAGCGTCTATATTACTAAATTCAATGTAATATACTTGAACTTGTAAATTGTAATAATTATAAGAATATTGTAAAATTTTATTTTGTTAAAATCAGCACCATAATCATTATACCTCTAAAACATGTACCGACATCATCTTCACGTTCTGAAGAGAACCCCGTACCCATTAATTGTACGGGGTTCTCTTCAGAACATCTGTCAAAAAGTGAAACCAAATGATAAGTTGTCACAGATGATAAAATAGTCATAACGGATAAAAGAAATATTGCAAATAAATTCAATGATTTTTTTACAAATGTTGCTTCAGATATAATAAATAACAATCCCTCTTTTCAAAACCATATACATCAATACACTCAAATGGACGAACACTCTGAAAATAGTCCTAATTTAACCCAATTTAAACGTATTACCGAATTTGAAATAATAAAACACATTGACAATCTTAACACAAATACAGCCAATGGACCAGATGAATTAAGCGCCATCGCTATCAAATCTATTAAACAACACATTTCGAAGCCCTTGCAACACATTTTTAATTCCTGTTTTGAAAAAAACGTTTTCCCAGACGCATTTAAACTCTCCAATATTGTACCAATACATAAATCTGGATCAATCTCTAAACTTGACAATTACAGACCAATATCGCTAATATCCCAACTAGCGAAGATATTAGAAAAAATTATTAAAATACAAGTACTAGAGTTTCTAGAATCAAATGCACTTTTGTCCCCAAATCAATACGGTTTCAGAAAAGGTCTTAGTACAGATGACGCTTTATTTAATCTAACAAAAAATATATACACCAATCTTGACTTAAATATGAAAAGCTTAACAATCTTTTTAGACCTAAAAAAAGCGTTTGATACCGTTAATCATAATAAACTGATTAGAAAACTAAATAATATTGGAATTAAAAATAATTGTCTGTCACTATTAACAAATTATTTACTTGATCGCAGACAATGTACAAAAATTGGTGATAATATTAGTAAACCAGAATATGTGAGACATGGGGTTCCACAAGGTACAGTTATCGGTCCATTATTGTTCCTAATTTATATCAATGACCTGTGTAATATCAGTATTCCGGGAAAACTATTCTCGTATGCTGATGATACTGCTATCACAGTCCATGGTAAATCATGGAAAGAAGTCTCTGAAAACGCAAATAAGTGCACATCCGTTGTCAAAGAATGGCTAAACCAAAACCTCCTAACTCTGAACTGTGAAAAAACTATGTATATTCCATTCTATAATACCAAAAGGGCGGCACCCTTAACTCACCTAAATATAAGGTTTCACAACAATTCTTGCAACCCTGTTTTGTGTTCTAACTGTATAGAAATGAATTCGGGGAACACAATTAAATACCTAGGAATTATTATAGACAGCCAACTAAAATGGACAAATCACGTAGAAAACCTTGTAAATAAACTTAGGTATTTGACGTACATTTTTAAACGATTAAATAACATAGTTGATATTAAAAGAATGAAACTGGTATATCATGCATTGGTGCAATCATCAATATCTTATGGAATAATTGGATGGGGGGGTATTTATGATACCCATATTAAGCAACTAGAAATTACTCAAACTATTAATAATAAAAATAATGTTGCATAAAGATGTTACCTACCCCTCCTTGCAATTATTCCAAGAAGCTGAACTCTTAGATATAAGAAAAATCTACTGTATGCAATGTCTGAAATATATATTTTCACGAAATGTATATTTTACAAAAAACGAAAAACGCTCCAGCAGTAGAGTAAATAATGCATTTGAGGTTCCCCTATGCAAAACTAGGCTTGCGCAAAGACATGCTTTTTTCATTGCACCAAAAATCTATAATGCACTGTATCAGACTATAGAAATTAAATCTAAAAACATATCCTCCTACAGCATATACAAAAAAATTATAAAGACTTGGGTAAATACAAATGACACAAATACCTACCTGCTATAACATCTTACCTGTTATAACTTTACAAATCCCTAATTTTTATTTAACCTTTTTTGTTTTTCATATATATATATTTTTCTTAACTTTAGTTTTTTAAATACGGAATTATTTATTCTATTAATATGTTAAAACATAATTATGTTTCAATTTACTAATTTAAAGTTTAATTTGCTATGTTGTATCTTAACTGCATTAAAAAAAAACTTAAGTATACCCACGAACTGGCGATGCCTATGTGGGATTTTTTTTTGTTACCATACATATATGTATACTATTTTAATATCTTTTTTTTGTTGTTAAATTGTATTACTTATTGTTTATCGTTAAGCTACATATTTAATTTTATAGTTCCTTTTTTTTTACTTCTTATCAAAAGAAATGTTTTTTGTAATATTTTTATGTATGTAACAAAAAAATTTATTAAAAAAAAAAATAAAAAAAAAAAAAAAAAAAAAAAAAAAAAAAAGTTCGCAGAGAACAAACAATAAATCTAGTGAACGAATTAAAAAATTCGCCTGAAATCAAAGTGATGCCATATAAAAAAATAAATCAGTGTGGAATTTTATAAAATTAATAGGAACATTTTCGGCGACGGGACATTTTCATGTAGTGACGTCACGAGCCCAAATAATGGATTTATTTATTTAAAAAAAAAAAAAACTGTACATTTCTAAAAATTTTTACTAACATTTTCGTAATCTTAGTAAAAAACTCTATCCACACGATTTTTTCCAAGTCGTTATGAAGTCCATGCAAGTGGCCTATTCAATTCGCTAATGTACTTATATGTATTTTTTAGTTTCATTTATCAGATTCACAGAAACAAAATCATCCTTTTATTTGTCCATGCATTCAGTACACAACCACAGCATAAGCAAGGGTTTGTTTCTTGAAAATAAATATCTGTATCTATGGTAATCTGTACAAATATATATTTTTCAAAGTGACTTAAAGATTTTGCCACCCCTATAATAGTGGCAGGGAATAAATACCTTGGCCATAGGGGTAGAGGGCGGAGGGCAGAGGGTGGAGGGTAGAGGGGTAAGAAGTCAACGCACCCGCTGTAATAATAATAATAATAAATCTCCGAGTCCGCCCGAAGCCGGCTACGAAGATAGCCAACGCGGGGGCCCGGGGTTCAATAAATAAATATAAAAAATACACTACTTCAATTAGGTCCCTATCTCTTACAAGGGCGAGGGTACCTATCTAGAACCTACCCGCACTCTGCCGCTGAGAACACCGTTGTAACCCCACACAAGATGCTCTGAGGAAAATAATTTCCCCTGATGGGGCCTATGTCATCTTTGGGGATGCTGTGTGAAGGGTTTTTAGATGTGAAAACTTTAGCACCGTTGTGATTTAAGACTCGATGAAACGAAAAAGCGACACTAAAAGGAGGCATATACATTTACAGCATCTATAACATACATCTATATCTATAAGATTTAACCTGCTAGAGAGTGAGATAGAATAATCGGTCTCCTCTTTGTGCGATGCTTCGTAGCCTCCCCACTCTTGTCTACTTTAGTTTTCTGAAGGTTTCACTTCTACCGCGTTTTAACTGCACACATATTGTCTTTTTAAAGAAAGGGAGGAGAGAAAGATGTGGAAAGGAAAAGGGTGTGAGGGTTGAGCAGGAATCTGGGAGTGACAGACGTTTGAATTCATGCCTCCCACTGCGGTGCAAGGCGATGAATCGAGAGAATCCTGTTGGTGAGAGATCAAATAAAATCCGGCACACTGCACAGTAGATGGGAATACACACCCGCCACCAAGACCTGGGCAATCCCACGAACCCGGACACCCCTGCTAAGTCGTCAAACGGAGCGAATCACTTGGGCTGTCCTATGGCAGAGGTGTTGGATATCCAATGAATAGTTCCCGGGGCGGCGGTACCTATACCCGCTTCCCAAATTGTCTTTTAAAAAAAAAATTATAATGTAGGTATATCAATATAAAAAGGTTTACAACATAGAGATATACAAATCAATGGTTTACAAATATTTTTTTTGGCCTTGCCTGTCTACCTAGGAAATCCAGTGCCGAGACAGACTAGTTTACAAATATTTTATAAATATTAAATCCTAAGGTACATTTTTCAATAAAGCAAAAATATTCGGCAAAAATGTTCAGGTTGGTAGGTAGTGGTAACAATATTCAGATAGAGGATTATATTTGGGTGAGGTGACTAATTATTGCACAACCTTTTTCGATGATCCATTTTTTGATCAGAATTTTGTATTTGTTAATATTTTTCGATTGTTTTGTTTTGTCAGGTTTTGTCTTTCTATACACACGTCATTTTAGGGCAGAGTTAGATAACTTATACAAAATAAATTATTACATTTTCTAAGTTTTAAAATAGGTACTCCAACAATTATGCCGAACTACAACACTCTTTTATATCAATATACTTAAATTGTCAGACAGAAAGATTTTCACTGACTTGGTATTTCCATATAAATTTTTTGATGAAGCGTTTGCCAGAGGCTAGTCCAGAATTGCTTGCATTGATAAGCTTTTGGATTCCATTACGTAATACCAGAAGTCGGGATTTATTTCAGTGCAAAAATTCTGGGACTAACTACCATATGTATTCCTTTTTGCCCAGAATACCTACTAATGGAGGGAAATAATTATATCGAGTCAGTGGACATCTTCTATTTATCACCAAACAAATAAGCAATGTTGTTACAGAGGCAGATACATAACTGAATTTAAGTTTTGTATAATGATAATAATAATAGATATATATCTTTATTGAACAAAAATTTAAAGATTTATAACTACAAAAAAAAATACAATAGTTTAAAAGTTGCATAAGTACAAAAGTTAATAATGGAAAACAATATACATACAACAGTAGGTACTTAAAGAATAGAGATTTATATTATAAACGTAGGTTTCTCGTAACCCGCCTCACTAGGCTAGCCTGTGTTGAGGCAGTAATTTTACGTCAATTTATAATTCTGTGAAAATACCTACACCTATATTAGAAAATAATCGCACAATAGATTGGTTGTATTAATAATAACAATAACATAGGTACAATAGTGACAGCATTGGTTCATTACTAATTTCGAATTTGGGTGAATGCACCGGTAAATTCCCTATCATTATTTTTTATCCAAACTTTTATGAACTTTTTTGTTGAAATTTTTTTGTGATTCACATTTTTTTATACTAATTGGAAGAATGTTGTAAAGTCTTGTTGCAAGGTATCTGAAGCTGCGTTGACCAAAAGTAGTATGAGTTATGGGAATTTGTAGTAATTCTTTGTTATTATTTCGAATACAGCGAGTATTTAATCTTTTTTCATATTATTTATGTATATTTGTGAATAGATGAGTGAGGATTGTTTTTGCGTATATCTGCCAAACATCAAACACATTCATAATATTAAAGATTAAGTTCGAATCTGTAATTAGAGGTAGTCTAAGAATTAATTTTATAATAGCTTTCTGTGCCTTTATGATTGGGTCTAGTGCTGATGCCACCTCCCCATGCTATGATACCATACTCAATAATAGATTGACAGACTGCAAAATAAATCATTTTCAAGTATTGTAAGTCGAGAAAGTTTCGAATCGTTCTAAAAAAGTGCATGGTTTTTCTTATTTTGTTTGCAATTATTTGAGTGTGAATATTCCATTTGAGAAATGGATCAATTGTGAGGCCGAGATACTTCATCTGTGTAGTGCGCTCAATGTAGGGACACTGACAAGATTCATCGGAATTTAAACATGTGTGTATTCTAATAGAGGCGTCATCATGAGGTTGACTTGTTATATTTATGCTTGATGTGACATATTTAGTTTTCTCGGTGTTCAATGTGAGCGTATTTGTATCTAACCACTTTTTTATAATGTTTATATCCGTTTCAGCTTTTTTGTAAACAGCTTGCCAAGTGTCAGCTTCAAATAGTAAAACAGTGTCATCGGCAAAACTAACTATTTTTCCCGGCATGTTAATGTTACGTAAGTCGTTGATATATAAAAGAAACAAAGACGGTCCTAATTTGCTACCTTGAGGTATCCTATAGTGAGTTGAGCACTGATTGCTAAGTGTGTTAATTATTTTCACTTGTTGCTTGCGGTCATCAAGGTAGCTCTTAAAAAAGTTAAGTTCGTTGCCTGTAATACCGATTATTTGAAGTTTGTTTATTAATTTACTGTGTGATATTGTATCAAAGGCTTTGGAAAGGTCTAAAAATATGGAAATACATTTTTTGCTTTTATCGAGGTTTTTTACAATGAAGTCAGTTACGGCGGCAATAGCGTCTGAGGTACTCTTGTTTTCTTGAAACCCGTACTGATTTTCTGAGAGTATTTTATGGCTCACCAGAAATTTTACCAACGTAAATACTTCTTCATTTTTACTATTCATGTGTAAAAGCCCCTAAAAATGTTCTTAATTTTAAGGAATCCCCAACACAAAGAAGATCTGACGGCCTTGAAAAATCTGAACAGATTTTCATGCTGAGAACCATTTCGATCACTTCAGCTTTCAAACAAAAAAAAAATCGCATCATAATCGGTCAATTCGTTTAGGAGTTACGATGCCACAGACAGACAGAGAAACAGACACATCAAACTTTTAACACCGCTCCTTGCGTCGGGGATAAAAAATAATAATAATTTAAAAGGTTTAAATAAATAATGAATTATAATAATAATAATAACTATGTTAAAAAAATGCCAATTCCTCGTCTACATACATATGTAGTTTAAAAGACGAAAACTATTGATTCACAATATTATTTCTGATATTTTTAAAACAAATTGTAAACCATTGTAATGTTAGTAATAATCATTGTATGCTACCATTTTTAATTATAAAAAAAATAATCGTATAAAAAAATGTTTTAATTTCATGTACTCAATGTAAAAACCCAATAAGAGTGAAATATACCCTCGGTATCGCCCTGGTGTAAGACCAACATTCTGAATTGAAACGTTTGCTTGAAATGACTTTAGCCGGGTTTGGTGAGCACGTCTGAATAGCCAGGTACTTCCCCACCTTCTTCTACGTAGGTACTCCATTCTCTTCTTCTCCCGCTACCTTTAACCTCACAAAATTCCCCAATTGCGGATGTTGTGAGGCTGAAGGTAGTGGGGAGGGGAAGAGGATGGGGAAGAGGTAAGTGGGGAAGTACCTGGCAATTAAAATCTGTTCACCAAACACGACTAAATTTATTTTAAGCAACTTTTCAATTCTGAATGGTGTTCTTACACCAGCCGAGCGATTCTGTATGTTTCGTGAGATTGAGACAGATCTCGGGCGAGATCTCCTGTCAGATTTGTGTGATTTTCTTTGGCTGTTATTTGCTTTTTCTACGGGCCGATGCCAGAATTTCAGGTGTGAGCTTTCACGTATTTTAGTTTAGATCGTTTTTATCACGAATTCATGCAAATAGGTATGCAATATTATTTATTCATTTTACGGCATTAGAAAATCACACAAATCTGACAAGAGATCTCGCCCGATATCTGTCTCGATCGAAATAAATAATCATGCATACTTTCATGAATTCGTGTTTAAAACGACTTAAACTAAAATACGTGAAAGCTCACAGCTGAAATTCTGACATCGGCCCGTAAACAAAGCAAATAACAGCCAAAGAAAATCACACAAATCTGACAGGAGATCTCGCCCGAGATCTATCTCTATCTCTTATAACATATCGAAATCGAATCTCAAAAAACATCGGCAGGTTGAAACTGAGAGTGTCTTCCACTCTGGAACGTTAAAGGAATAAATTGTCAAATAAAACAAATCAATCAAATTAAAGTTATATATTTGCGTACGCCAGGATTCGAACCCGCATCCTTCGGATTGCAAGATAAAGATTTACCCCTCGACTAAGAAGGCCGTAAAAATCCTAACTAACTCAAATAACTGCAAACTAGTTTATTTTTAACATTAGCTCCAAACAGGGCCCATGAGGAAAAAAATTCTATCCCCCAGGCCCCATTCTATCCAATAAATGCTTCCCGGGGCGGCGGTACCCATACCCGCCCAACAAATTAAAAAAAATAATAATGTGTGCAATTCAAACGCGGTAGAAGAGAAATCAAGAAGAGAAGAGAAAACTAAAGTAGACAAGAATGGGGAGACTACGAACCACTTTTTTAACCAATATGAAGGATGATTTTTTCATATTTTTGTTGTCGAATTCCATCATCCTATGGTCATCTTATTAGTATTTGTGTTTTCTTCTTCGGAGTCGCTAGATGTCGTTTTTTGATTTAATTTTTGGAGTGGTTTGAATATTAAATACAATTTTTTTTTTGGATTTCGTAGGATTCGATCCTTGGTCCGCTGAATGTCTGGCCGCTAAGGTTCGTCAGGCAATATACCACTAGACCAAAGGCGACATGCGTGGGACTGAGGGTCGAATTATATTACATTACAAATGAATTAAATATTTTATTGCTATCTCATTCTCTCGAAGGCTAGCTAAATCCTACAAATGTATTTGTTTTTTTCTCTTTTTAGTGTCGCTCGTTTCCGTTTCATCGAGTTTCAAATCTCAACGGTGCTAAAGAAGTTTCACTTCAAAACCATCTCAATTAACTGCAAAGCTAAGTATATCAATCTGCAAATGAAAGTCGATGGAATGAGGAATAGCACAAGAAAATGTTAATTCCATAGAAATGGTTCAAAAATGTCTGTCTTTAACCAAATCACGCCTCAACTTCTGCGTCCATTGTCCACTTTATTCTGTCGAGCTTTTTTTGTTGTAGTTTTTTTGTTCAAAATGTTACGGAAACGCCGGAAAACGTGACATTTTTAATGAACGAGACTCGGGGACAGTAACAACAGTGTTAGGAGGAGACCTGCTGGTGTTTTATCAATACTTTTTGAAGTAAAACTTCTTTACGCACGCTCGACACTTGGGGGTAAACTGGTGAACGCGTTACTAAAAGTGGTGATTGTTACGAAAAATGACATGCGAACGGTAATCGATGCAAACGGCGATCAATTGCTAGGAGGGTCGGGCCTTTACGCACGCTTGTTATTCGTGTTATTGTTATATTGTTAATGGACTATTTGTCCGTAAATAAATAAATAAATTATAACAGCGGGTACCCGGCATGCGTTACAAGGCCACTGTAACCTCGGGGTCAACTAAACTTTAATGGTTCCATCCCAAGTCCCGGGAAACTACATTATAATGCAAGCGCCTGCACTATATAACATTATACACAGCGGGTACCCGGCATAAGTTAGTGAAGTTTTACTTCAGTCGTGTGGTCTAAAGCATACTCATTTTTTTTGTGAAGGTACTTTAGCCCCGTTTTGATTCGAAATTCGACAAAACGGAAACGACACTAAAAAGAGACACACACATACATCTATAGGATTTAGCCCGCGAGAGAATGAGATAGAATGAAAACTTACAGCGTTGGCCGCTTTGATTATAAGCTCACTTCTCAAGGCTCCTATTGGTTGAGGTTGCGTGGGTGAAGGCACTCTATGCGGTGGTAGTGAATGTTTCACTTCTACCGCGTGTGGGCAGACACATCAGCCGCCAAGACTTTGACAAACCTCTCCCCATAAACCCGGTTATCCCTGATAACTCACCAAAAGTAGCGAGTGGAGGTGTTGGTTATCCAATAAACAGTTCCCGGAGCGGAGGTACCCATAATCGCCTCCCAAATAAAAACTAATTCCCCTATTTCCTCTCTGGATTTTGATACTAGTCCAAACATTTGTTTATAAATATGGGCATCGATTACTATCGTGTCGGTACTTTTTGCTTGTTTTGATAAGTTACTTCTTACAGGAGTTAGGACCCTCCAAAAGTTGTTGATTTGAACGCCTTTAACAGACGTTCAGTATCCAAACTAGAATTATCTAATAAATTGTTATTTAAAAAAACAACAACAACAAAACATACAGACAAAGAAAAATTTATTCTAATACAGTTGGTAAAAAATCTTTAAAATCGGTCCAGTTTTGGAGGAGAAAAATGGGGAATACAAAACCTCGATTTTGATGATTTTTTTTAAAAGTATTATCAGCTTGAGGTGCAGTTGTCTCTTTCGCTCAGTATAGGGGGGGGGGGGGAGCGGGATAACAGCGACAGAGACAACAACAGTTTTTGTAAAATACCTCTGATTGAAATTTGTCGGTGTCCATGTTTCCTCTTAACGTCGACGTAACACGACGTAAAAGGATAAAAACAAGGCGCTATATTTAGCAAGAAATTCTTTGTCATCGAAGTTTAGTTCTTGCATAAGAGCGATACTATGTATAAAACCTGTTTAAATACTTATTTACATAGATCGTAATATTATAAAGGGATTTCAAAAATATACAAATACCTAATTAAAAAATATTAAAAAAACGTACAATGCAATATCATTGCTATAACTAAACAAGAATTGAAAACAAAATCAAACAGAAAAATCAGAATAGGATACGGTCACATCTGGGTCTCGAACCCAGGACCTTTGTCTTGCCGGGACGCAGCTCTACCAACTGAGCGAATGTATAAATATATATCCTAGACTTAAAAAAAAGTTAAAAGATATCGCATATTAAAAATAAAAATGGATTAAAATTTATCCAAGACACTGTCTAGATCAGTGGTCTCCAACCTTTTTGAGCCGACAAGAAGGTTACTTTTAGTTTAAATAAAATCACAAAAAAAAAAAAAGTTTTACTCGTAAAGTTAAAATAAAAAATAAAACATTCTTATTTTGCTTAGACATTATGACTTATGATAAAAAAATACAAAAAGAATATAATTTTAATAGTTTTACTGTCACGCCTTTCAGCATTTATGGATGTAGGATTAAATTAAAGCAAATTTTGATTGAAATTATCTAAATTCAATTATTGTATTAAAAACAGTTACGGAGAAAAATGAATCTTTCTCATTGGAACCGCCCTGTACGAAATTTAGATTTTCGTCCGCTGGCTGGTTAAAAAGGCCTTTAAGTATATTTTACAAGTACACTGAACGAAATAAAATATAAAATAATAAAAATAACTGTTTAAAAAAAAGTGATGTGCCTTTTTTAAAGTCTTTTCGCTGCTATTAAAAATTTGTGCCGCTTTTGCATATTGGTTACGGTGAGCCGACGGTTGATCCGCCGACAGTTAGCCCCTGAAATGGCATTTACCATAAAATAATAATTTTTTTGTGCATTATTTACCAATTTCAAACGTAAAATCGACTTTAAAAATATCTTTAAAACCATTGGAGCGATTTTGGTCGAAAAATGGACCATTTTCATTTTTCTGCGATTAATAACGCTCCAAAAATGGACCACATTTTCCTACCAATCGTAAAACATTTATTGTAATTATTTAAAACATTTCCTTGACCAGCCACTTATTTCAAAACCAAGCTATTGAAATACTTTATCTATTATTACGACCCTATATGTCGCAAATCCTAACTTCGTAGACTATTTTAGAACGATGTAAAAATTAATTTGATCAGCTGTTTACGGTTAAAATGAAGTACTTTTTTCCATAGATATGCACCTTTCATTTTCAAGTATACCACAGACAACAAACAGAAATCTCAAATATTCTATGTTGACTGGAATAAGTATCCCTCACGGCAGTTTAAAGTAAAAAAAAAAACATGCAGGATTCGCGCGGTTATAAACTTTACGATTTTTATTTTTTTTTCTTATAAATCCTAAAAATATGAGATAAAAGGTAAAATAACGGTTAATTCATTGGCTATATAGCACTATAATAAGTTTTTATGTTTCCATGTTAAAATTCGAAAGTATGATTTTTTTAATGTTGGCGAAAAATTTAAATAATGACCTTCTGGGAAATCTCGAGCAATCGAAGCAAATTTATTTATTTCGCGTGATCGCTCTAGTGGTTTAAGAATGATGTGAATATCAAACGAATGTATACATATTGTTAGCAGACCTACATGGGGGTCCCTACATTCTGCCGACAGACTAGCTCAGGTTTTAGTCAGCAGAGCGGGAGAGGCCCTCACCACCAGGGTGGTAGGATCTGTGAGGCGTGTGTGTGGTTTTCCTGAAATAAAGCTCAAATTTCTACGGGCTGGGGGAAGGCAGTGAAATCAGTAACCAGGGTAAACAACAGTTATATTGGGTAAAACACCTGCGTAAACATAATATCACAATAATGCATACAGAGTAATTCAGGGTAGCAACAACAGTTATATCTAAAATGGAGGAATCTGTCCCTATAATCTCTCTGGAAGGGCTATTTATCTCCGCGGTGAATATACTGTGAACACACGCAAATATGGGGGAATATAACAGCTTGGGTACTCACAGTGAGCGTTTGGACTCTTGTATCTTCCGTATCGGGAAAGAATTCGGCCATTCTTGGTGTCCTAGTGTATCACTTAGCAAAAACACGTTCCATGCTTCCGCGTGGAACTTTCTGGGATGAGCGCGGAACGGTCCACACATTAGGCGTGCGCACTAGACCGGGGGCTGCAGGGAAGTGGCGGTTGGTGGCTCGCTACCGACGGTCTTGGGTTCCGCCGCCGATAGCGCGCCGGCAAGCTAGCGGAGAGGGAGTGAAACTGTAGTTTGCGCAGTGGCGTGCGCTACAACTTGGGAGGAGGGGCCGAGTAATTTGCAGGGGCGTATTTGTGTATCGTAACAATATACAGTGCCGACTTTTTGTACTTATACGCTGATATGTAAGGGAACGTACCCATACTACGTGACCAACTTTTTGCAATTTTTAACCCCCCCCCCCGGTGACCAAAAACCTAAGCCCGCCGCCGCTCATTTGTACCAAGCGCGATTTTGAAGACCCCCCCCCCCTAAACGTGTCACGTAGTATGGGTACGTTCCCTAAAGTATATAGACATTTAGTTTTATCCTTGATGCTTTTGAATGAAAATATGTTTTAAAGTTTTGTTTTTCGGCGGTACATTCTCTCCGCACACCCCGTCGGAGTAACTTAGTTATATTTTGTGTAAGTAGGCATACCGTATTTTCCCTAAACCGACTGCATATTGTATATAAGTATGCCGGGGGGGCAATTGTCGGTGGATCAGCTGTCATGGAACCATTGGTTACCTAAGCCGTATATGCATGGTGTAATGAAGTTCATAAACATATTGGTATCTGTATAATATAGTCAAAGTTGTTTTTTGGAGAATGCGAGGAGATCCACAAAAAATAAGAGTTTTGCGAACACAAGTATATTATAAAAAGCTTTTAACTGAAAGAAAACACGGGAAAATCCTTGGACAAACATACTTTACATATTGATATTGGGGGACGGGAATGGGTACCGCCGCCATTTATTAAATAACCAACACCCCTTTCATAGATCGCCTCAAGTGGTTCGCTACGTTTGGCGACAAAGCAGGGGTGCCCGGGTTCACGGGATGAAGTTTGTCTATCTACTGCATGGCGGGCCGGATAGGGAGAAACTGGTTGAAGGAGACCTTTTGACCACTCCTGCCGGACATTCATACGTCCGTCATTCCAGTTTCCTATTCACGCCTCATACCTTTTTCCTTCCCAGAACTTCCTCTCATTCCTTTCCCAAAAAATACCCTCCACACAGCATCCCCAAAGCTGACAAAAGGATTTTTCTTTTTTTGGCCTCCGCGTGGAGCCAATGTAAAATAAAATCGGTGCTTTTTGCATAACAAAATTGTTCCCATTTTTTTTTCCACAACAAATCCCTAATATTAGGAATAAGAGAAAATCTACGCAAAACTGAAATTCTTATGAAATGTGCTATAAATATGTTATTTTATCAATGTGTTTAAATACAATCTACGATCTGATAAATAGCCAATGGATGTACATCTGAAAAACAAAGGCATAATACGTGCATAAGAGCCGTACCGTTTCGGGTATTCGACGCCAGGGGCAACATCCCATAGAGGTGGGGTAGACACGTAGAGATAGTGCCTATTTGGAAAGGCATCCAAATTTAAATGAGTAGGTACCCCGTAGTACCCGGTACCTACCCACCTCTAGCGGGGAGAGTACCACAGATCATTGCGCAAGGCCTCGCATATCTTTACGCTTTATCTGTGGTGGGAAATGGAGGGCCGAACCACAAGCGGAGCTTCTGAGTTTGTATTAAGAATATATGCAGATTTTTTGCGGCGCTGTTATTTAAGCGTTTTAAAATAATTAATAGGTATATTCGTAAAATATCATCGTAAAAACGAATCCAACACAAACATTAAATTATCATGACATACTTAATGCTATTGAAAACTCGTAAGCTATGGGTGTGATGTACCTAGTTCTCATATATTTTGTACCTACTATGTTAATTAACTGTCTTGCAGGAAATGTGGATATTTTATATATGACCTTTACAGTTTAAGCACAAACCAGCCATTAAGTTTTAACTATTTTTATAATGTAAGTAAATACTTAACCTGTATAAATATACAGGGTGTTAAGATTGTTAAGGGACGTATTTGACTTTAACCAGTGACTCCTGACATTATTTGGAGTAAAAAATGTTAATGAAATTTTGGTCTCCAGTGACTTTTTCGATGACTTTTTTTTCAAATTTTTTTTCTTCAAAATCAAAAAAAAAAAATTCCGCATGTCGTCACTGGTCACTCAGCCGAGTAACCGATCAACCGCTAACCCCGCCTCCAACTGTCCAACACCTACCATTTTTTATGTTTTTGTAGAAAAAAAAAAACATCAAAAATGTCACTGGGGGCCAAAATTTTATTTACATTTTTTACTCGAAATAATGTCAGGAATCACTGGTTGTACGTTCCTTAACACCCTGTATATACTCGTATCTATTTACATGATTCTTACACTAACATGGTTACTTATAAATATACTTATATTGTAGTAACGCAGACCCGTGAAAAATCACGGACGGTTTGAATTCTCGACAAATCAGTTCCAATTATGAAAATGGCAATTAAAGTTATTCTTATATGTACTTTATCGCTTGTCTGGATTCTCCAAACAAACGCTTGTAATTTTTAAAAAGATGACACTCAAATTTTAAAAGAAAGTTCTAGAGTTCATTGAACCACTAGAGTATTTTCAGTAGTGTCCGACCGAAACCGAAATCAAAACAGAATCTTCAGTATCTGTCTCAGTTTCGGCCGAAACCGAAACTTTTTTAGACATGTTAAAAAGCTATTGTTTACTTAGATTTTGCTTATTTTTTCACTTATACAGATAGGCCAGTGCAATTAGCGATCCGCGATCGGAATTATTCCGGTAGTCCCAATTTTTTTATATGTTTTATATACTCACCTAGTGATGTAAAATCTGAGTTTTCGACCTTGGGTCACTTGAGCTTTCGACGCCATTTTGAAAAAACCAGCCGAAATCGCGCCAAAATCTAGTTTTTCTCAAATATCTCGTTTCCGATAAAAATGTTGGCCAAAGTAGCTTTACAAGTTTAGTAGAACATAAAATTACCTACAATTTTTATCTAAAAAAAATGTCTTCTATCTCTAATAAATATCGAGATATGCAGTCGTAAAAAAGTATATAAGTTTATAAAAACGGGTAAATTGCTCGACTTGGTTTGGTTTTTTGTGCGTATCTCTTTTCCAGTACAATTTTGTGAAAAAATTACTGATATCATTTTTGTAGAGAATAAAATTTCATAAACGGTGTAGGTATATATTTAATGTTTATTTCGCAATTTGGTATCCAGGTTCTAAAATTTCACAAAAATTAGATAAAAAAATTATCAGAAGATAATCTTGGCATTCCTTGATTATTCTTTTTTTTGAACAATTATTATTGAAATATCCTATAACATACATAACAGAAATATTAACCATCGATATAATCACATAAAAAATTATAATTAAGGTTCATAGTACATAGATGTGGTAAAAAAAGAAGAAAAAAATGTGTTTTCTTAAAATTTATGACTATTGACTTTAGTTTCTTACTGCCACTTACGGGCCCCGAAAAGCTTCAATATAGTCTTCCAATGTCTTATCAGCCGAATTTACGACGACTGGGTCATCAAATTCCTCGTCATCATCATGAACGAGGGCTGCCACAGCATTCTCGCATGAGCTGCCATTCCAGTGAATACAGAGTAGGGAGCATTTCAAACCCGACTTTCTATATGTGCTCTTTCTAGCGCAACCATTTAAATTATTAATTTAAAATTGAACATGATATAAAGTTCAGCAACGCCTGAGGTGCAGCCTCCTTCATCATTGGTACTGGAGTTAGTAACCCAACAGTCTCTTTCTTCCACCCCCATTCAGTTGGATCTTTATGGTGACCAAGCCAAATCTGCACTTTGAAGTATGTGGTAGCCTGGATAAATTGAATTTGTCCTTTTTTACTCCTTTGACAAAAAGAATGTACCTACCTTAAATTTTCCAAATTGATTTCTCATTGCAGCCATACAAAAGTGCAAAGAATTGTTCGGCAGCCAAAGTGATTTTTTCTCGTTTTTGTTTTGGATCTTGAAATACACAAGTTTTATTCACTGAGTGGTTCTTGAGAAGAATATTACAAAATTTGTATATACCTTGACCGAACGGAGCACCAGTTATGTCGCAGCTACTTATGGCATGAATGAATAAAATGTTTTCAACTATTTCAATGTATTTAAAACGTTTGTTGGAGTACATAGAACGCGTCAGGTGATTTACCTTTACCAACTTTTTGATAATATGCGTTTGGAGGTGAGAGAGCTGTGAGGAGTACGAACGGGTCAATATCCTAACCAATGATTATGACTGCATCACGTGGAGATGACAACGAGTTTGCTGTGGTTGTTATGAGAATATCAGCATCCTCTTCAGCTTGTACTGTCGTTTTTTTCGATCGTTCAAGTGAGGCTCTGAGTAGGGAAATAAAACGAGACTTGTTCTTCTCATTTCCCAGAAACTTTTCCTTAGTGCTTTTTTTTCAGCCTAATTTGGGTATCATAATGATTTTGTACATAGCTTGACATATTGCTAAAAAATTATTGAAAAGGGTTGAGCACGACCCCATACAACATTGTGCAGTAAATATCCTCCATCCACTACGTGTATACTTCTTCCCAGTTCTGTGTTATTTGGTAAAAAATAAAATATGAATTTGGTTTCTTTGCGCATGCCTTCCTCTGAGAAAAGAGACAGTGGGACAGGAGATAGTTCATATTGGAAATATTCTTTATGTTCAATTTCACACTTTTTGGCAATACACCTACAATGGAATAGCATTGATGGATCTATTGTCACAGTCACACGCTGATTTTTTTATGCTGCTGGTTTTAAGTGTTGGTTTCCAAAGTTGACATAAGAAATTTCCCGATCTTTTCCCATTCTTATCATCGTGCCACTGCTTATAGACATAATCACGTTTGTTTTAGGAAATGGTTCATGGTAAGCAAACCAATCAATGATAGTTTGGACGTCTTTGTCATCCCTCTTAATTCGTGTAGGCCTCATCTCTACATGTTGCTCTGACGTTCCTGATTCAACCCCACAGAATGACTCGATACTCTCACAAATGTTTTGCAGATAAAGAAATCCATAATCCTATAAGAGCTATAATCCTGTGTAGCCTAAGTTATGACCGACAAAAGTTTCATGGGGACTGGCAGCTATAGAGAACTTATGAGAAAAAAACAAAGATTTCAATTCAAAAATAACCGATTCCCAATGAAATAATTCTTAAAATGTCATTTTTGTTTATGATTTTTGTATGTAAAAAGAGCTAAATTATCTGAAAAAACCATCGAAGAAGCTAAAGCTATTTTTGGAGCTGACGACCTCAATTTAGAACTAAATGACGCCCGATGGCCAGTCCTGGAGTGGCTAATTGGCACCAACTGCAGGGAACCGGAAGGGGGGGGGGGGAGGTGAAAAGGTCGGAGGGGGGGGGGGGGGGGGGTGACCCCCCACTCTAGTTAATTTATTTACAAATATTATAGTTAAAAATGTAAAGTGAACAAAAGTCGAATGACGTGGTAATATCGTGATAAATTTTTATGTTTTCACCTACCAATATTTGTTTATTCATACTTTAAATCAGTAAAAATAATACAAAAAGCATAAAAATCACAATTCTTATAAAAAATTTAATTCTCTACAAAATTAATATCAGTAATTTTTTCACAAAATTGCACTGAACAAGAGGTACGCCCAAAAAACCAAACCAAGTCGTGCAATTTTCTTGTTTTTATAAATTTATACACATTTTTACGGCTGTGTATCTGAATACTTATTAGAGATAGAAGAATTTTTTTAGACAAAAATTGTAGGTAATTTTATGTTCTACTAAACTTGTGAAGCTACCTTAGCCAAAATTTTCATTGGGAACGAGATATTTGAGAAAAACTAGATTTTGGCTCGATTTCGGCTGGTTTTTTCAAAATGGCGGCGAAAGCTCAAGTGACCCAAGGTCGAAAACTCAGATTTTCCATCAGGAGATGAGTGTATAAAACATATAAAAAAATTGGGACTACCGGAACAATTCCGATCGCGACCCCCTTTTTTGCGCTAATTGCACTGGCCTAAGACATTTAAAACGTATTAAATGAAATTTAAAAAAATTAAAGTATTTGAAAAAAAAACATTTTTTACGTTACTGCCATAAAACAAACAAAATTATAAAAATTAACGACTTCTGCGAACAAAAAAGTCAATAATCAAAACTACACTTACATTGTGAAGGAAGGACCTCATTAATTGAGTATTTTAATTTTAATCGCTTTTCAATCACAACATTTTTATTAGACGTGTTAAATGAAATAAAAAAACAATAATTGAAGTATTTATAATTATTAATAATTGTCAGTCATAGTTCCGGTCTTCTGGAAAGCTATTAGACTAGACCCTGGGCAAATGTAAATAAAATAACATTCTCTCTGACGTAGATATCTTCATTGTAACGAAAATAAATATAAAAACTCTATTAAATATGTATTATATGTGTTAAAACTGCATTAAATGTAATCGGATATTATGTAATGACATATATTGTGGAATATCTCCTATTATAATTATGTATAAATATATATATTATGTACCTATTCATAAAAAAATAAATACACATATTTAGGAAATATCTGTGAGTTTTTGTAAGTACCTATACTGTTAAATTTTTAAATACATAATCTTCTTCTTTCTTCTATCTATATCTATCTATTTATCTATCTATTCTTCTTATATAAAAATGAATCGCCGAAATGTATGTACGCGCATAACTTCCGAATGACTGTACCAAATTGGATAATTCTTATTTTTTGGTGTTCGCCATTATCAGAACAAGGTTTGTAAATTACTGGTGAGCTCTGGCATTATGGAATTTGTATAAAAAATTGCAATAGGTGGCACGCGAGCTATTTGAAAACTGAATGTACCGGGACCGAATGTATGGAATGCAGGATGGTGGAGGGGGGAGGGGAACTCGGGTGGGGGGTGCGCGGGACGGGGAAAGGGGGGGAGTGGAGTGGGGAGAGGGAAGGTGGAAGAGGTGGAGTAGGAACGCGAGAGGGGAAGGGAACGCGGGAGAAGAAGGGGAGGCGGAAGGGGAACGGGACGAATGGGAAAGGACATTGAGGGAGAATTTTTTTCTTTATTAAATGGCATAGCAACGTATGCCGGCTACCAGCCAGTAATTTAATATAATGAGGAAATTTATTATTAGTTTATGTTGGTTTATTGAATTTATAATTAATTAGGTGAATTACTCATATATAAATTAATCACATTGTAAACTGTTGATTTTCCTAATACCAGTAAAATTAAAAAAAAATTATAAATAAAGGAATCACAAAAATTTCATATATTTTGGTGTGGCATACTTTGACCTATTATAAAATACCTCTCTTATGGGGGAATCTTCGTTTCGGACTCCTCTTGTGAGCCAGCCCGAGCCTCCTATGAGAAGTGGCGCGCGGATAGTGTTGTGCAACCGTCTCCGCCATCAAACTTACTTTTTTATTAGCTTTTTGGTTAACGGGTACCTAACCGTTACTGTACCAGCCACATTACTGGGAGCAGGGGGGGGTCTGAAGGAGGCACGCCGAGAGGTGATGCTTCCTTTGTGAGATGCAATGGAAGAAGTGGAGGGAAGAGATGGTCGGTCGGCCTCGGCCAGGGCGGGACGGGGCAATGATCCTAAAACGCAAAAAAACCCGGCACGTAATGCGGTAAAGTTTCACGGTAAGAAGGAGTACCTGTGTACATAAATCGGCATTGCAATTTTGTCCACGATTATTCAGGGAAATCTCTTGTTCATCTAGATAAGATAAACTGCATATTTTGGCCACGTCCTGCGAAGTGAAAAAGGCCTCTCCCTCATTTTACGAATGGATTTTTTTGCATTAACTCCAAACAAGCGGACCCTGAGAGAAAAAATTCCTATAACTTTTAATATTCTCAAGTACAATCAAGTTCAGATCGGTACAAACAACAGTTGACGTTGAATATAGGTATTAAGAACGCTCAGTCATTGTCAACTGTTACTTATTCGTTAGCTATCTACAGCCATGCGAAGTTATCGAAAGTTATCCTGTCCATCAACCAAGAGTTAATCCGTATCGATCGCCCATGCACCCCAGGAGTGACAGACGAATGAATCCATCCCTCTCACTGCAGTGCAAGGCGATGGGTTGAGAGACCGCCTGGAGAGGTCTAAGTTGGGTCTCCTCCAGCCAGTCTCTCCCAATCCGGCCAGCCACACAATAGATGGGTAAACACTTTCGCAGCCAAGACCTAGACAAACCTGATCCTATGGACCCGGGCACCCCTGTTAAGGGCCCGCAACCCGGATTTGTACCGATTTATAACATATTTCCCTTCAACACGGTAAGTTTTAAAGCTCTTAAAAAATATATGTTATTCTTGAAGATAATATCTAGGACTTTGCCCGCGCCGAAACGCAAATTATATAAAATTCCCTCGATAGAAAAAAATCGGAAAGTATGCTCCAAAAATTATTATTAACACGTTTGTTTCAGTTATTTTACAAGTTATATGTATGAAAAAATTCACAGTGTTTCTTTAAATGCTGTTTAAGATAATGCTCGCGAGATTTTTGCTCTACTTTAAACGAGTCGTGTTTTATTAAACATTTTCGCAATTTTCGCATCGATTTTGTCGCTGTAAATGTTAGCGCTCACAAAATATTAACATTCGTAATTTCGTATCTCTCCATCTTCTTCTTTTTGGGCCCGATTGCAGAGCCTTTAGTCACCAAACGCAGAGAAACACTTAGGTTGACTTATGGCAGAGGTGTTTGCTATCCAATATATGGTTCCCGGAGTGGCAGTACCCATAACCGCCATGTTCCAATATTTATGTTCCCAATCCTGGTCTGCAAGTGTCCACTGCACTCTGCCCAGTGACCAGTGACCAATACCTGTCTAGTTCCCAGTTCCCAGGTGGGGCACTCTGCTCTTTCTCGTTACCGTTGGATATTTCGTAACTTTGTTTCTACCACCGTTAGAATGGGATCCACCCACTCCATTTAAACTTTTATTACATACTTTACACAGTACCTCTTACCTCTTGCACCCGGTCACTTGATTAATTGTACCTACCTGATCTAATATTGACGGATCTACCGCGGGAGACAAATGGCTAATTAAAATAAACAATTTTTAATCACTGAAGACAATATTAGCGACACTTTTTTTTACATGTAGGCTCTGTGGAAAATAATTTCTCTCAGGGCTTATGTCACCTGAGAAGCTGTGTGGAGGGTCTTTTTGAGGAGAGGAAGGAATGAACATTGGTCTTCAAGACATCCATGTCGTAGGAAGGAGGAAACACAGAGGCCGGCAAATCGTTCCATAGCCGAGCTGTTGAACACAGAAATGAGTCGAAGAAGCGACCTGTTCTCATGTGACAAATGTCAACCGAATACATATGTTGGGCATGCGTTTAACGTGTTTACCGACTACGCACCGGTGCCGAAGGGATCAATGACGCTAGTTCCTAAGAGCATCTTCCATTGAAATACCGGTAGAACGATGATAGCATTCCCACCCGACGCTTGTGGTCTAAAGGTTGCGGTTGCAATCCGTTTGTTAAGTTAGGAGAATCTATCAAACGGACCTCCCGTTTCTGCACAGTGTCGTGGGGTTTTTTTCGGATATTTGGGGCTCCAGAAAAGAAGTGGCTGCCAAATTCAACCACGGGACGCACTTGTGATTTGTGCAGGGTTAGCAGTTGTGTACTATCTGCAGTATCTGCGGGCCCTGTACAGTACGCCCAGTTTTTGAGAGGCTAACTTAACTCTGGCTTCGACGGAGTCCCCATACCAGAGCTGGTAATTTAGAGTTACAACAAGTATTTCAAAGAAGGGCCTGTTCGGAAGATTGCTTCCGTTGAAGTAGACTAGATTTTAATTTCGATCCCTTTTAGACGTAATCAGACATAATTGCGTCTTTGAAACAATTAATTCAGCAAGATTATTTAGATACACAGATAGGTCACATTCAGGGATTGAACCCAGGTCCTTAGTCTTGACAGGACGCTACTCCATGACTCCGTGAGCTAATTGGACTCTACCCCCTTCGGTCATTAGCTGTATCATACTTCGATTAAATTTATCTTAAAAAACGATACCTTTTTAAACAAATTTCCAAATCCACCTGTTTCACCTATGCCACTTGATTATCTTCGCCTCGGTACTATTCTATTCAGTACAGGACAGGTACTGTTAGTAGTAAGTCTTCATACCCCTTTTGGCCTTTTACAGTAAAGTTGCAGAGGTTGTCGACCCAGGAGCCGGGAGTTTGGTGAGATTTTATCATCTTTTTACGTTCGGTACCGAAACCAAATTTAATTGCTTATGGCATTGCGACATTATTTTAACATTTTGGACTACGGCAGAGTCATTTCCGTATAAAAATGGAATAACGTTATGTAACATGGATTCTGCATGTTGCCTGAACAGTATGGAAGATGAGTGATGATACTGATGATGAATGTAAGTAAGTCAAAAGTCATGGTGTTTGAAAGAGAATACGAAAACAGTTGCAATATAGTTGTGAATGATGAATACTTGGAATAGGTGGATGAGTTTGTGTATCTGGGTAGTAGATATATTTCCGAGAGATGGGAAGGCTGATAGAGATATTGAAAGAAGGGTAAAGTGCAGGCAACTACAGGACTGAATGCCGTTGGCGTTAATAAAAAAACTGTCAAAAGAAGCTAAGCTAGCAGTCCACAATGGAGTCTTGGTACCTCCCCTGATGTATGGCAGTGAGGCATGGAACTGGCAGAGGAAGGATGAAAGTAGACTGAATGCTGTTGAAATGAGATCCCTGAGGCGTTTTGTATAGTAAAACCATGTATGATCGTGTGAGAAATGTGGAGATTCCTCAATAAATGTCATGCTGATGAGTAAGATTAAGAAAAGGACCCTCAGATGGTTTGGGCATGTAGAGCGAAAATTTTAGTTTTTTTTTTTATATGACTACCGCACGAGAGTCCCAACTGCTCCCGTCTGGAGCCAGTGAGACTATGGCATTCCCAATCGGGGTATGTTGTGAGGCTGAAGGTAGTGGGGAGGGGAAGGAGATAGGGAAGAGGAAGGTGGGGAAGTACCTGGCTATTCCAATCTGGTCACCAAACTCGGCTAAAGCCATTTCAAGCAACGTTTCAATTCTGAATGGTGGTCATGCCCCATGCCGGGTACCAGCTAGTTAGAAATAAATATTAATTTTTTAAATATGAAAAAATTGTAAGTAAACTCCTGTTAACGAAAAAACACGTATTTTATTAGAGAAATGAATTATAAACTATATCATCACCTCTTTTTTAGTCGTTTCATGTAAAAATAATCAATTAAAAAATCAGAAAGATTTACATTTTTTTTAAATTATGGTCAGAAACTTTGGATTATTAGGTGTACATTTGAAATATTTTCTAATATTTTTTTTAGATTTGAATATACAGTGTGGTGTTTTTTAGATTTGAATATACAGTGTGGTGTTTTTTAGATTTGAATATACAGTGTGGTGTTTTTTAGATTTGAATATACAGTGTGGTGTTTTTTAGATTTGAATATACAGTGTGGTGTTTTTTAGATTTGAATATACAGTGTGGTGTTTTTTAGATTTGAATATACAGTGTGGTGTTTTTTCTTTTTAATACCGTTTAGATCACTTTTCTCACTATGATAGTAAGAGGTACTGAGGGGTTAAATTAATACACATTTAGTACTTATGTTTAGCAGTTAGTTACTACGTATCTTGTAGCCAACAATATTATGGCTTCTGATATAATTTGAAATTTTCAGGGCCCAAGGGCGATTGTGTATTTATTATTGATAGTGGATTTTCATTTTATGTCCCGAAGAGTCGAGTTAAAAATGTCAATTTAGTAACAAATTAATTTGTGGATTTATCTCCGCACGCAGGAGGTCCAGAGAAAAATCAGGGCCTATGTCATCTTTGGGGATGCTGTGTGATGTCTTTTTAGGGAAAGGAAGGTGAGGAAGTTCTGGGAGCGAAAAGGTTATGGGGGTGCTTAGGAATCTGGGGGTCAATGAGCTCAGGAGTGTCGATCGTACGAATCTATCTCTCCCACTACGTTGCAAGGTATGGGTCGAGAGAGTCCTGCTGGAGAAGTTAAAAGGTCTTCCTCAACCAGTCTTTGCAGTAGGTGGGCAAACGCATCCGCCGCCAAGACCTAGAAAAACCTCACCCCCCATGAATCCGGGCACCCCTATACTAAACACAACAATCACTTGGAGTGACGTATGTAGAAGTGTCGGTTATCCAAAAAATGATTCCCGGGACGGCGGTATCAAATTGAATTCTGTAGATATAGTTGTTTAGAGTTGGTCTTGCAAAAAGGGAGACGAATGAAAAAGCGTTAGGTTAGTTGTCAGGCCAGTGTCACGGGTTCAAAATCGACGTGGCCCAAATAAAAATTAACCACCGTAACATTTTTGCATTTTTTGTACGACTAATTTCAGGATGGACGCAATAAGCCCATAAAAAACCTCGCTTCCCTACATGGTTAAGGCGGGTAAGTCTTCGACGAGTCCATATTAACTAATGCGTAGGACTTGGCGGTCTAACTAGGCGGTTTGGTACTATACCAGATCTGGTGATGGAGGTGAGATGAACATGGAATGAAGAGATAGAATCGTTGTGTGAATTTTAGTAGTGAGCGTCACAGATTGCATGATTTTTTTTATAAAAACACTCAAACTATGGTTAAATTAATATGTAAGTTGTTTCATATAGGGACTTGTACTATTAGTATTGAAGAGATGTATAGCAGGTGCGGTCCCTCCATATATACTGTGGATGCGGCGCTTCCCTTCCTTTTGAGGCGTATAACAAATATAATAATACATATTATTTATTTATTCAGCATTAAAAAAAGCTTGGAGCTTATTCTTTTCTAACCGTAAACAGCCATAAATATTAATTTAACGACACCCTCCCAACCTCAGCGGCCAAAATCAACAAAACGCGATGCGTGGACCTAGTGCTAGTGTGTCGAATGTGGTCGGATGTCGCGTAAACGCACCAATACCAGCAATAGTGGATTCTCTGCTCCATTCCGCATCCATGATGTTAGAAAAAGTTTGATATTTGCGCATGCGCGTTTAGTTCTAATGTGAAGCAGGATTTATAGAGCTAATTTGACATACTATTTATGTCAATAATCGCATCTTAATCGTTGGCTAGTCTGTAGGTGTTTATATTTGATATTAGGTAGGTACCATCCGTCAGCATCATTTATACAAAAAAAATCACCGACCGCCACTGCTGCATAGATGAGACGTAATTGCGTAAATGTACAATTAATGTAAATCCGAGGAACTAGCGTCATTGATCCCTTCGGCACCGGTGCATAGTCGGGAAACACGCCAAACGCGTGCCCAACATATGTACACGGTTGACATTTGTCACATAAGAACGGGTCGTTTCTTCGACTCGTTCTTGTATCCAACAGCTCGGCTGTGGAGTGATTTGCAGGCCTCTGTGTTTCCTCCTTCCTACAACATGGGTCTCTTCAAGACCAATGTTCATTCCTTCCTCTCCTCAAAAAGATCCTTCACACAGCATCCCAGAAACTACACCATTAACTACACACAGGAGGCCCTGAGGAAAATAATTTCCCGCAGGGCCTCCTGCGTGTAGTTAATATAAAAAAAGTAGGCCGGTCAAAGCGTCATTGTTTCAATGTCACCTTACAAGGAACCGAATATCGGGTAATGTCCTCAGCGTAGGGAGTGTGGCGAACCCTCGGGGAAATGGAAACATGCAACAGTCATCCCAAGATAAGATGTGAGTTACCGTGTTCAGGCTGAATGTCTTGGGAAAAGTGATACGAATGGCGCCTCCGACAAACGAGGTCGCATCTCGGAGTATTTAGACCTCGTGGGGCCTTCATGGAACCTATGAGGAATGGAGATGAAAGATGAAGCCTTCTTCCCTGGTGGGGCCTTCAGCGAACCAAAGGGGAGTGGAACTGGGAAGAAAAAGAGATGAGATCTGGGAAGGACACACCGTGGAACCAAAATATATAGCCTGATAGCTCCATTTCCACTTACAATCCTGGTGAACTTTACAAAAGGGACCGGGTAGTAACCAGTAAAGTAAAAAGTAGTTAAAGGAATAAAAGGAATGAGGTAACATAGGAAATAACACAATGGGCCTTTGGCCTAAGTGCATTCGATATGGCAATCAGTCTGTTAGCGACGGATTGTCAATCAGATGAATTGCCCTCCTTTGGTCTCAGAGTCAAGTAGGTATAGTCTGTCAATTTAGAGTAGAAAATATTAAGATGAAGCCATACTAAATAATGCAAAATCATACGTTTTTGTTTTGAAAATTTGATTGCTTAGAAGTATTATTATAGATGCTTCAATTAAATATAAAAGCTAATGCTATAAAAGTCCCAAATATGTTTACTTTATATCTTAAAGTCTGCTATTTTATAAATCGTTCATTCCTTCTTTTTCTTTCATTTCTTAGTTTCATTATCTCTAAGTCTACTATTGTATAAATCTTGCGTTCTTTCTTACATATCCTTTACTTACTTATTACAATAATTTTGTTACTAACTTTCATGATTCTTTCATTTATAATGATTTTTTAATTTATACACGGTGTTCGGAAACTCGTAGTACAAGCGGGAAACTGGTAAATCTACTTCACATTCGGAGTCGATTTGCGATATAACTTTTTGATTTGAGCTTTCGTTTTCGAGTAAATCGGGTCCGAAGTTGGATTTTTTTGGTTAAATTTGAAAAAATTGTTCACTGGGGGGTTGATTTCAGCTGTGTAATGTCTTAAAAAAAGGAATCGAAGGGTAAACCGGGCTCAAAAGTTTTTTTTAACCCTGTAGTTGCCGAAAAAATGGAAAAATAGGAAAAAAATAATATTAAAATTAAAAGTTTTTTGGGTTCTCTACGTGATGTAGATTCACCAGCTTCCCGCTTGTACTACGAGTTTCCGGACACGTTGTATTATGATTTTTTAAACCCTTCATGATTTTTATTTTTAAATTTATACATGATTTTTTAACTTACTTATTACTTACAATAGCCGTTATTACTAACTTACACGATCTTTTAATTTACTGATTGTGCTAGAATTCCCTCACCAAACCTCACAAGAGCATTGTCTCTTTATGGTGAGAAAAGGCATTTTTTTCTTTGTTAAAACCTTATGTAACTATGTATCTATGTAACTGATGTAACTTTATATGTATTTTAAATCAACATTGCCAATAAAAAAAATATATAAAAAAAAAAAAATACTGCGTGTAGAACATATCTTGGCCCTTAAAAACATCGGGTCAGTTTTTTTATAAGTCTTTTAATAAGCCTAGAAAAAAATAAAGTATAAGGTCTATAAAAAATACTTCCAAGTCCAAACTCTCCATTTATAAACCCCTTTTCGGATACGGTTTTATTGTTTACCGGGTTGTTATTTTACAATACGGCCGGCAGTAGACGAATTTGGATTTTCAAAGTGAACTCTATGCCGTCCACCGAAGGGCTACATAACTTGTCGCCCGATTTTTTATCAATTCGACCCCGGACGGAGCGGGGAACAGATGTTAGGCTCCGCATCGTTTTGTTCCGTGAAATTAATTTTAAAATTCTGTTTTATTACAATAAACAATGCGTAAAAAATGAGTTAATGTTTTTTACAGGCCTTTACGAAATCAACCTGTAAAAAAAAAATCTCAAATAACTTTTCCTATCTTTCCAAAAGCTTTTTCTCAAGTATTTTTAACTCCTCCCATAAAAGGGAGTGAATTCCGATTTAGATTTTTTCCTGGACTATTGGATTGCCTTAAATATGGAACTACAAAATTTGTAACCTGGCAACACCGGCGGCTGGCGTAGTCTAGCGGTAAGGCTTTTGACTCGCAATCCGAAGGTCGCGGGATCGAATCCCGGCGTGGGCAAATAAATTATATTTGATTAATTTGTATTATTTCACGATTAATTCATTTAAAATAATATATTAAAATAATTAACATTCGAAGGGTCAAAGCCAAACAACCACCATTTAGAATTGTAACGTTGCTTAAAATGGCTTTGGCCGTGTTTGGCGACCAGATCTGAATAGGCATCTCTCTTTCCCATATCCTTCATTGTAAACTGTAAACATCTATAAACTGCATGAACGAAAATAGAAATAAATTGCGCGACGTCAGTCCTAGATTAGAAAAATTGATTAATTAATTTCACACAAGTTCCAAACCGTGCATTCACACACCTACCATAGACAAGCCATACATATAACATACCATAGACACGGTACACGGCCTAATCTAGGAGTGCCTACCCACCCAGTTGAGTCGGGGTCCGTGGGAGCGGATTGCAACACTCACCAAAGCACATTACATTATTGTGTCTCTATGATTAGGTAGGTACCTACTTGCTGCCCATTTTGTAAGGGGTTAGATGTGTATTATGTTATGTTTTGTGCGTAGGCGGGGCATGGCAACACTCCATGTTGAGACTGTGATGAGAATTATTTTTTTAATCCGTCAATAAATAATTGTCCCCGCAAAGATGCATGTTGTTTGTTTCGGAGATAAGTGTGATTTGGTCGACTCAACCAGTCTCTCCCAATCCGGCCCGCCACGCAGTAAGCGGCAAACATATTCGCCGCCAAAACCTAGGCAAACCTCACCTTATGAGGCACCTTTTTTTAAGTAAATACCTCACAAGAGTCCCAGCTGCTCCCGTCTGGATCCAGTGTGACCATGGTATCTCCAATTGTTAGGTTAAAAGATGTAGGGAGGGGAAGAGGAAGGTGGAGAAGTACCCGGCTATTCAGATCTGGTCACCAAACACGCTAAAGTCATTTCAAGCAACGTTTCCATTCTGAATAGTGGTCTAACACCAGGGCGGTACTGAGAGTATCTTCCACTCTATACCTATATCATTTTAAATGAATTAATTGTGAAATAACCCAAATTAATCTCATTTTTGATTCGATCCCGCAACCTTCGGATTGCGAGTCAAGTCTTACTCCCTGAAAGTGCTACCGATCCCTGCTACCAAACGTAGCGAACCGATTGGGATGACCTATGTATGACAGGGGCTATCTAATAAATGGTTTTAGGGCGGCGATACCCATACCCGTCTCCCAATTAAGGCAGTAGTGGTAGAGGAGGACGCCAAACCCCAGCCAACGAGAATTAAGGGAATGTACATAGTAATCAGTGGCGGACTAAGCCCGTCAGAGGCCCGGGGCGGCAAAGCTGAATGAGGCCCCCCCCCCCCCCCCCCCCAAAAAGTTGATGTAATTTTACAAGATTTTTATTCAGTTCACACGGGTCTCTGGTCCTGAGGGGCCTCCAAGCCTCTCCGTGTTCCCTTGATCAAATCTTAAACAAGGCACCAGAGCACTTAAAAAAAATGTTATTTCTAAAAGGTGCATTTTTTAATAATGCTATCACCTAAAGTTTTAAGGAAATTCGTAAAATTGACGGAGATACATCATTTTATATGAAACCGTTTTAAACAGTTTGTATGTTGAATTATCCTTCAGCAAAACTTTGAACGCGTTTTTCACGAAACTACGTTTTTCAACCTGGTTGACAACATATTAGAACATCTATACATCCGATTTGCATGCACCAAATCTTAAACTGTTAGAAAATCTAGTTTCTATGGCACCACACAGGAATTTTTTTATAAAGGGACCTTATCTTTTTTTTTGAACGCTGAAAATTTTCCATAATATATCGAAAGTAAAATTCACTGGTCCGTCACTTTTTCTTTTTTTTTAGATATCTAAACTCCTCTACGTGGTGCCATAGACACTGAATATTCGAAAAGTTTAAGACTTGGTACATGCAAATGTAAATGCAAAGCAATAAAAATACGTACAGGCCGATGTATAGTTTTTTTTTTATATGTTGTTAACCAGGTTGAAAAACGAATTAAAAAGTTTCAAGAAAAACGCATTAAAAGTTTTGCTGAAGGATAATTCAACATACACACTGTTTCAAACGGTTTCACATAAAATGCTGTAAAAAACATTTGGTGAGAGCATTGTTAACTTCAAAAATTAAAAAAAAAAAATTACATTCATTTTTTTACAGCAGATATCCTGGTGCCTTGAAGCCTGGTTTAGGATTTGATCAAGGAATCATGGAGGCGTTTGTAGGCCCCCTAGGACCAGAGGCTTTTTTTTCTTACATGAACTCCACACAGGAGGCCATGAGGAAAATAATTCCCCTCAGGGCCTATGTCGTCTTTTTGGATGTTGTGTGGAGGGTTTTTTTTAAGGAAATGAAGGAGAGGAGAGTTCTGGGAAGGAAAAGGGTTTAAGGGGTGGATAGGAATCTGGGGTTCAGTGTGTCCTGGTCATCCTCCACCAAGACCTAGACAAACCTCACCCCATGAACCCGGGCACTCCTGCTAACTATCTATATTATCTGTAATGATAAGATGACCTTTTGCAAAGGGTCTAAGATAGTAAAAAAATTGCACCAAGTCTTAAATTGTTCGAAAATGAAGTCACTATAGCCAGGGCCATATTATCCATAAGACGTGTAGGAAACTGCCTAGGGGCCCCGCAATGTTTAGGGGCCCCTAGGGTAAAGGAGCCCCGAGACGTGCATTGCCTAGGGGCCCCGACATGTTCAAGCCGGCCCTGGCAGGGCCGTATTGTCTACAAGTCAGTGTAAGCCACTGCCTAGGGGCCACGTATCAGCTAGGGCACCCTATGGTAAAGGCACCTTGAGACGTGCGTTGACTAGAGGCCCCGACATATTTAAGCCTGCCAAGGCAGGCCCCTATTTTCCATAAGGCAGTGTAGGCCACTTCCTAGGGGCCCCGCATCGGGTAGGGGTCCCTAGGGTAAAGGGGCCCTGAGACTTACATTTCCTAGGGGCCCCGACACGTTTAAGCCGGCCCTGGTAGGGCCTTATTGCACATAAGAAGTGTAGGAAACTGCCTAGGGGGCCCACATTGAGTAGGGGCCCTAAGGGTAAAGGGGCCCTAGGAAATACATAGCCATGGGGCCCCGCATTGGGTAGGGGCCCCTAGTGTAATGGGGCCCCGACGTGTTTAAGCCAGCTCAGTGTAGGCCACTGCCTAAGGGCCACGTATCAGCTAGGGGCCCCCATGATGAAGGGGCCCCGAGACGTGCATTGCCTAGGGGCCTTGACATGTTCAATCCGGCTCTGACTAAGATACCACGTA
The DNA here is from genome assembly GCA_917880885.1 of Limnephilus marmoratus. Taxonomy (NCBI): domain Eukaryota; kingdom Metazoa; phylum Arthropoda; class Insecta; order Trichoptera; family Limnephilidae; genus Limnephilus; species Limnephilus marmoratus. The sequence continues at coordinate 732,175 of OU862929.1, read as the reverse complement.
GGGATTGTTGTATAAAGGGCCCCCTTCTAATTTTTAAAATTTTTATGAACGACGAAAATTTACATAAAAAATTGAAAATAAAATTCGCAGGTCTGCCATTTTTTCTTTTTTTTAGATATTGAAATTCACCTACATGGAGACACCAGATTTTCGAACAGTTTAAGAATTGGTGCATGCAAATCGGATGTATAGTTTGTTTAATATGTTGTCAACCAGGTTGAAAAACGTGTTAAAAAAGTTTCGAGAAAAACGCATTCAAAGTTTGGCTGAAGGATAATTCAACATACAATCTGTTTCAAACGGTTTCACATAAAATATTCTATCTCCGTCAATTTTTCGAATTTCTTTAAAAAAAATTGAGAGTTTTCTTAACAAGTACTTCTTCCAAAAAATTAAATAAAAAAATGAATCACAAAAAAAATGTTTACAGTTTCCTGGTGCCTTAAAACCTTGTATAGGATTTGATCAAGGAAACATGAAGGTGTTTGGGGGCCCCCCAGGACCGGGGGCCCGGGGCGGACCGCCCCCCCCGCCCCCCCCTTAGTCCGCCACTGATAGTAATAATGGTTATATTTGATACAATAATTTATATTTTATAACAAGCTGACCCGACAAACGTTGTTCTGCCACTTAACTTATTTCTAGTGAATATTTTGGTTGTTAAATAAAAAATAACGAATGTATTGTAAGTGTGTGGGGATGGGATCTATGACAGAGAGAGTAGGAAAATAAAGTAGGAAAGAAAACAACTAAAGTAGGAAAATGAAATAAGAAAAATATGAATTTCGAAGATCAATTGAGTGTACGATATTTTTTGTCAGTCCGTCTTTAGCAAATACAAATGAGCTCGATGGTTTGCCCACGCGAGAACATGATGCTGAATGAAATATCAAAATGACGCGACGCTTCTCGTGAATGTCTTGCGCGTGTGTGGATGAAAGTTCGATGAGACGGACGCAGCGCCATCTGTCATTCAACAACATAAATAATTTCGTTCTGTTTGAAAAACGAAAGACGGTTAAAATTGTTCATACAAAAATTCTAAAATCGCGATTAAAAAATGGGAGAGTGGAGGTGGGAGGGTTAAAATTTGGGGTTATTTTTTGTTGCCAAATAAAAGAAAAAGATTTTTTTTTGGATAGGAACACCCTAATTACCTAGCGGTATGGAATATACTTCAAAACCTCTTCTCATACCTACCAAATATACATAAAAAATTTCATAAAAATCGGTCAAGCCGTTTCGGAGGTGTGCGACCACAAACATCGTGACACGAGATTTTTATATATAAGATATAATTTAAAAGGGTTGGCCTCATTAGGTGACTTAGGTGAGGCCCCCATTTCATAATACAAAATTTCAATATTAAATACAAAATAAATTTGAATTAAATACACAAAGTAAATTATACTAAAAAAATGCACTACTCAAATTTAAAGAAAAATATGAATACCTTGTTGACCAACACACCTACACTACAGAGTCAAAATCCTCAAAACTACTGAACATCCCGCAATTAAATACATCTTTTGGCCAGAAAAACCATAATTTCCATGCTATAAAATTATATAATGCCCTTCCAATCGAAATTAAGAACACCATGGAGATACAAATGTTTAAAAATGACATCAGATTATGGTTAAGTAAACAGGAAGATGAGGAAATCATTAAAATTATGAAGTAACCCCAATACAACCTGCAGACAACAAACTTAAATACTTTTATTTTATTTATTGTTATTTTGTGAAAATCAAGAAACTAGAAGATGAGGAAATAAAAATCAACACCCATTCGGCAACATACAGTCCGCCTCGGAACAGGAATACCTAGTGAGGAGGACTGTAAACAAACCACTTTACTTTGTATTTTTACTTATTTTGTAATTTTTCTTTATCTTATATTGTCATTAAAATAAAAAAATAATAAAAAAAGTCGGTAATGGAAAGAAAACAAAAATCGGTATTTATTATGAATTTTGTGTGTTTTATAAGTATTGTATGTTACGTGTATACGTTTTATTCCTTTATATTATAAATTTTTGGTAAAATTGTTTTTTGTGCTTTAATCCATTAGAGTCCAGTTTTAACTTTGTATCTGAAGTTAGGGAACGTACCCATACTACGTGACACTTTTAGGGGGGGGGGGGGGTCTTCAAAAGGTCACGCTCCATACAAATGAGCGGCGGGTTCCTTAGGATTTTGGTCACCGGGGGGTGGGGGGGGGGGGGGTTAAAAATTGCAAAAAGTTGGTCACGTAGTTTGGGTACGTTCCCTTACTTTTGTTTTCTACATTTTTTGTATCAAGTGAAAGACTGCTGAATGATTTTATAGCAAGGTATTTATGGTGTCCAAAGCTTGTGTTTAAAGTCGGAGTTTTTATGTTTTCTTTGTATATATTATCTTGGTATATACCTGTGGATTTCAAGTAAAGTGTGTACTATTTTAATAATAAATAATACCCGCCTATTTTCTATCTAACAGCAATACTCCACATCCTTATAGGAAGTACTTTAAATTGACTCGTAAATTTACAGTTATTTTCACGGATCGCGGATTACGACAGAGGAGAATCAAGTAAAAACCTAATGGCGTAAAGGCTCTATAAGAAAACTAACGGTAATGAGACTCGGCATCCCGAATTTCTGTAAATTTATAACATACTTTTCTAGAACACTTCAAGTTCGTAAGAGCGTTTAACCAGCCAGCGGCCGAAAATCCACATTTCGTCGAAAGTTGGTCTTACGATCGTGCAGGGCGGTTCCAATGAGAAAGATTAATTATTCTGCGTACCAGCTTTTTAAGATTATAACTCAATATCGATTTTATTTCGTTCCAAATTTGCCTTAATTTAAACCTACATCAAAAAATGCTGAAAGGCGTGGTGATAAAACTATTAAAATTATATTCTTTTTGTAATTATTTAATTAAAATTCTGAAACATGCGTTTCCCAGATAATGTATTGATTTATTTTAATGCATGATTATATGATTTGAAATGGGTGTTGAATAAAGCAAAATCTTTTTTGAAAATTTAACAAATCTGCCAACGACCTGTGGTGTGGTATAACCTTATTATACTAAAAATAAACATTTTTTCTCAAAATTTAAAGCATGCGTTTCCTAGATAAAAGAATGATCTTTCAAAATCAATTTATAATTTTTGTGGAAAAGGGTTAATACGTCTAAATCTGATTTAAAAATGACATATTTCTGGTTTTCTCTGGTTATACCCTCTTAAGCGCTTAAAAAATTAAGTGTTAATATAATGAAAAATAAATAACTTCGTTTACACAACTATATAATTAACAATATCAACATGTTTCAATAACAATGTTATCTTCATCAACATCATGTCCTGACGAAGATTACATTTTTATTGAAACGTGTTGATATTGTTAATTACATAGTGGTGTAAACGAAGTTATTTATTTTTCATTATATTAATAATGATGCCACAAAGTATTTTTGTTAAGTTTGAAGAAGTTATATGTTATATGTTATTCTTGAAGATAATATCTATACATTTGCCACGCCTAAACAGTAATTATATGAAATTCCCTCGATAGAAATGAATCGCAAAGTATGCTCAGAAAATTATTTTAAACGTCTTTTTGTCATTTTGCAATTCACACGCGGTAGAAGTTAAACCTTCAGAAAACTAAAGTAGACAAGAATGTGGAAGCTACGAAGCACCGCGTAAAGAGGAGACCGATCATTCTCTCTCATTCTCTCACAGTGTAAATCCTATAGATCTATGTGTTCGTCTCTTTTTAGTGTCGCTATTTTGCCATATTATTTCATATAGCGCCCTTGAGGTGATTTTTCACGAAAATGGCGCTCTACAAATTATCCAATTATTATTATTATTATTAATATGTGTATCAATTTAATAAAATTTATTCCAGATCTGGGAGACGGGAATGGGTACCGCCGCCTCGGGAACCATTCATTAGATAACCAACGCTCTGCCAAAGGTCAGCCCAAGTGGTTCGCTACGTCTGGTTGCCCGGGTTCATGCAGTGAGGTTCGTTTGGGGTATGGATGCGTCTGACCTACAGCTGCGTGGTGGGCCGGATCGGCAGAGGCCAGTTGAGGGAGACCCTTTGACCTCTCCATCCGGACACTCTCGCCATCGCCTTGCACCGCAGTGGGATGGATGGGTTCATACGTTACTGCTAAACGCACTGACCCTCAGATTCCTAGTCTCCTCTCACGTTTTATCCCTACCCGGACTTTCTCTCCTTCCTTTACTTAAAAAATACTCTCCAAACGGCACCCCCAAAGTTGACATTGGTTCTAAGGAAAATTGAGGGACGGCCTCCGTGGTATTTGCGGCACATTTTAGATTGGAAGAATTTAAACATTGTTTAAAATGCTTTTAGCTGTGTTTGGTGACCAGATCTTAATAGCCAGGTACTTCCCCATCTTTCTCTTCCCAATATTCTACCCCTCCGTTCTACCTTCAGCCTCACAATATACCCCAATTGGCGGTGCCATAGTCTCACTGGCTCCAGGCGCAGGCGGTTGGGAATAGTTGGAACCCTTTTTTCGATATTCACATTAAAAAAAGACGTACGAATTTCCAATTCGCTCCTGTCCGCCCACTATACGTTGTGATTTTTTTTCTTTATTCCGTGGCTATTCACACTCAATAAAAGGCCGACATGAACCAAGTTTACAGTACCAACCTATTCAGTACTCAGCGTAGATACTTGACTCTAATTTTTTACCCTTTTTGCTGCGAGGCACTTAAAATAGGAATTATTCTACTTAACATAAAAAGGGTTGAAAAGTATCACAATTATTGCTTTATTTCGCTTATTTTCAAGAAAGTTCCACTGCAATAACAATTAAAATGGGTAATAATAATGGGTATCATTTATTCGTGAAAATATTTTGTAGTTTTTGCCGAATCGAGCGCGGAAGTGGAAAAACGAAAAGTTATTTATGTTTGTGTTTTCAAAATAAACCAGCGAAATGTGAGACTAATAGATACTAGATACTCGTAGGTAGATACCGCCGCGGGACTGTTGTAAGGGGTATCTACACGGATGAGAGGGCTTGATAAATCACTTTCTCTCTATTATAGAAAGATTACGTGGGTACTTTTTCTAACCTATTCATTATTATATAATAATAAATAAGACTACATTTGTGACTTTCTATTTCATGCATTTTTGGCGTTATTTAAAATTTTAGGACTAAAATAAGAATTCTGTCTAAAGCAAAGATATCGCATTTTTATTTAGCACGGTTGTGATTTGCAACTCGATGAAACGAAAAATAGTGACAGTAAAAAGAGACATCGGCCTTCTTTTTGTGCGGTGCTTCGTAGCCTCCCCACCCTTGTCCACTTTAGTTTTTTGAAGGATTCACTTCTACCGCGTGTGGCCTGCACACATGTTGTTCTTTATCTGACATTTGAAATTGTTAAACCTCAAAAACGTGAATTGGGACATTCAAAACACGACAATATTAAATTGTGTGCAGTAATTTATTGTTGCATGGTCGGGACAATGGGATTATTGTACACTTGTACACTCTTTTGGGAACTGTTTTGTGGCAGAATAATGAGGAAGATAGGTAAGAGAGGGCGTAGAGCAAGGTTTGAATGCGTCCACAATCCATTTCTACCGGTATTTCAATGGAAGATGCCCAAAATAATTAATGTTATTTATGTAGGGGTATATATAATAAAACATACCAAATACGTTTCAAAATTATTTGTAAACGTGACTTTTTTCGCGTGAGAATTGTTTAAAGCGTTGTTTTTTTCGTAACCGTAATTGAACTTCTTCCTCTTCTTAAAAATATAGACTGCATAGCAGCCCCAAGGACAGCCTCATATTGCGTAGAGTTAAAAAAACGGTGACCTGCAGTTGATCCCCTGATAGTTAGCCCCCCAAAATTATAAGTGTTATAAAATTATCATTTTTTTGCAGTAAACCTAAAACCGACTTAAAAAATACCTTTCCGTAATAAATTGTAACGGATATGAAAAGAATTAATTTATTGTGTCCATTTTTTGTACTTATCGCGGGTATATACTGTAAATAGACAAATAATAGTTTTTTCCTAAATTCATTTGATTAAAAATACATGTAGATATTATACTCTTGTTATTCGGCGGTAGATCCTCTCTGCGTATCCCTTCCGGATACTTAGTTATGTATTGTGTAATTAGGTACTTATAGCTATTTTTATAAAAAAAAATTATCAAAAAATTTTAACAGCAAAAAAATGTTTCTTTATTGTGGTATCTCTCCATGAAACTATTGCTACTATTAGATACTGATTTAATATTGTGAAAAAATCCATTAAGTACGATAAAATGATTTGTATTTTTATTCGCGATCACGGGGTTCAAATTAAATTACGTTAATTTCGATTGGTACCAAATATGTACATATATAAGATATTTATGAAAGGGGTAGCGAACAATATGTACATACTTCAACATAAATACAGAATGGACAAGCGGTAACTAACTGGCCGCGTGGGATTCAAAACCCAGATTTACAAATGGGAAACTATTCGTGGCGGGAACGAACAAGGAACGGGAACAATGCAGGATATTTCTAGCGATGTTTGTCCGCGGCGCGTCAACAATCAACAAGCCGTAACAATGAAAGTCTTCCGGCACAGGAGAGTGGAATAATCTCAACGAATAATAATAATAAGAAAGGCATTTCTTTCTCATGGCGTGTCCAAGGATGCGTGTTTTTAAAATTAGAAAGCGGTGCATGCCTGCTTATAGCAGGGTTGTTAACCCTGCGAGCTAGCTCCAATCTCCAACGCACAAAAAATCGAATAAAAAAACCACCCACTCATAAAAAAATCCTAGTAAATTCACTTCACCACATTATTATCTATGGTTTTTGATGTATTTTTCGTCTAGGTGCCGCCATATTGCATTTGAAAATCCGTGACGGTCGGCCATAGATTTGCTGTGACAGCAAAGAGCGCGGGAAACGGGGTCAGGTGGCGCACATTCTCAGTGTTGCCACTGTATGAGATATTTTCCCCCCTTTGCAAGTGTGGAGTATTTGGAGCGGTCGCTAACCTTTTTTGATAATATTTTGGAAGACGGCTATGTAAATATTTTTTTAGGTTAGAAAGAAAACATTTGTGTCCGTCATTTTCTTTGGTAATCAATATTGCAATATTGGGCAAAATTTTATTTGCCTGTGCAAAAAAACATCGCCAAAATGCTGGTTTATTTTATTGTGTAAAGTTCAGACAAAAATGTTAAAATTTTTTATCTACCATAATGTAAAGAATTTAATTTTACACGTTTTAAAATAAAACCGTATCTGAAAAAAGGTTCGTAAATAATAGATTTTACACTTCGAAGTATATTTTATAGGCCCAATACTATATTTTTCACTAGACTTGTCAAAAAAAAAAACGTTCGATTGTAGCAAAGGCCAAGGTGTTTTGTGTTTATATTAACTCCACACAGGAGCCCATAGGCGGATTTAGGGGGGGGGGGGGGGGGGCACGGGGGCACGTGCCCCCTCCCAGACGGTATTTTTGTGTACTGTGGAGATTCCATCACAGTACATACTTAGAAGCAGAAACTGTATTTATTAAACATTTAATTTTTCTATTGTTTTGACACTCTCATAAATCTTCCTATATATACTTGAACTTGTAACCGTCCGCCCCTTGTGCCCCCCCCAGAAACAAATCCTGGATCCGCCCTTGCAGGAGCCCCTGAGGAAAAAACTCCCCCAGGGCCTATGTCATCTTTGGGGATGCTGTGCGGAGGGTCTTTTAGGGAAAGGAACGAGAGGAAGTTCTGTGAAGGAAAAAGGTTTGAAGTGGGTAGGAATCTGGGGTCAATGTATTTAGAAATGACATACCTAGTATGATTCCATCCCTACCACTGTGGTGGGATGGGTCGAAAGGGTTCGGCTGGAGAGGAGCTTGGTTAGGTCTCCCTCAACCAATCTCTCAAGTGACCTATGGCGGGGGTGTTGGTAATCCAATAAATGGTTCCCGGGGCGGTGGTACCCTTACCCGCCACCCAAATTGATTGTTTGAGTTTTTTTTTAAATATTATAATATATTTTGAGTTATACGAAAAAAACTAAGAACATGGTAAGTACATAGTTTAATTATAAATAAAGTTATAAAAGAGAAAAGTAAGTAAAAGTTCTTCATTTTTAGGGCCCCAACACGTCAGTTGCCAGATCGGCTGCAGAATCTGCTATATCTAGTAGAAATTCAGGGATGGAGCGCCTATTTGTTGATGATGAACCCAATAAATCTGGAAAGACGTAGTCATAATAAGTTTTAATATTTATTTTATTGCGTGGGAACTTTCATCAAAACTAATCATTATTTCATGGTCGAGTGTTTCGTGATCATAAAACGTGGCTAGTAGTGGCATCTATTGACATAAATTGAAATTACTGAAGAGAGATTGGATGAAAATTTGATTGATCTCAAAGAAATATCTTTTTTTAAGGTTAAACGTCACGTAAGTTATAATCTACGCATTCACAGATGGCGCCAATAAAATTATTTTAGGTTTTTAATACTTTTTGTGCGTTACACTTTAAAATATTATGGTAAATTAATTGTTTGCGTCCGTACATATTTAATATGAATATAAATAAATAGTTTTGTGCGCAAACAAACCCAAATTTTTCAAGAAAGGCTGAAAAATACAATATTGGATTGAGTCACCAATACAAAATTGAATTTTTCAGCCTTTCTTGGAAGATTTGGGTTTGTTTACGGACAAAACTATTTATTTATATTCATATTAAGTATGTACGGGCGCAAACAATTAATTTACCTTAATATTTTAAAGCGTAACGTGCAAAAAGTATTAAAAACCTAAAATAATTTGATTGACGTCATCTGTGAATGCGTAGATTATAACGTATGTGACGTTTAACCTTAAATTGTTTCTGGCAATCTCCCTCCAAGGGTGTTTGTTCTAGGCCATCATTTCAAATTAAATTAATTATTTTGGAGAAAGGAAAGGTGAAATTAATTTTATTTAAATATAATATGAAAGATTTGATACGAGTTCAGACAGAAGAGGTGAGATGTTGAATGGAGAATGGAGGGGAAGCAATTTTAGATAAGGCTTGATAGAAGAGGATATTTGTTTAGAGAGGGACAACCAAAAAATGTGTGATCTAAAGTTCACACTTCTAGAAAGAAATATCTTTCTTTAATCAGATATTTACCATTATTTTTTTTAAATTGGCGGTAAAACATGGATTCTTACCACCGAGGAAGCTTTTAGGTTGCTGGTGATGATTGAAAGGAATGGTCTTTGGACACATAACCTCAACCCCGTCGGTGCAGCAGAACTCTTTGCCCGCCTTGAATCCAGTCGGCTTCCAAGAGCTGTCGCAGTTCTTGATGAAGACGGAGGCCTTCTCGCGGAAGCAGTCTCGGTTAATGGATGAACAGATTAAGGGGGCGGCTGATGGCATGTGATGGATTACCTGTTCAATTGAAAGACAGGACTATTAATTACGTAAACTTTAAAACTTTCAGCCTCAGAATGTACATGAAGGCAGCCGGGTTATGAAGACCCCTCAGAGAGTGATAAAAAGGACTTTTATATTTTGCGATTGTACCTTGTCTACCAGATCATTTTCATGAATGGCTTCCTTGGAAGATGGAAGATATGATTTAAAAAAAAATTCAGATAGGTGCTGTTGAGTGCTTAATATGAATATATAATTTTGATCAATAGCTCCACACAGGAGGCCCTGAGGCAAAAAAAATACTAAGGGCCATGTCATCTTTTGGGATGCTGTGTGGAGGGTCTTTTTAGAGAAAGAAGAAGAAGAAGTTCTGGTAAGGAAAAAGGTGGGTAGGAATCTGGGGGTCAATGTGTCCAGGAGTGACGGACGAATGAATCCACCCCTCTCAATGCTGTGCAAGGAGATGGGTCGAAAGAGTCCGGCTGGAGAGGTCTAGGTTAGCTCTCAACCAGACTCTTCCGATCCGGCCCGCCATGCAGCAGGTGGGGAAACGTATTCGAAAAAATGGACAGAGTACATTACTTTATCGGTGAAAATAGTCAGTATCTCTTAGCTATCTGAGAATACGAAAATTTGTCAATGTGTTTAACGGAATCCTGATGGATTTTCCTGCAGGTTTTAGCGGAAATGTATTAAGATGGCAACGCCGCCCATGTTATAGGAAGGAGGAAACACAGAGGTCTTGTTGGTGTTACTTACCAGATCAAGGCACCTCTCCATGCACAACTTATTTCCCTGCAGGCCACACGGGTAAATGGGATAGTCCATCACTTTAGTGAATGCTCGATTCCCTCCGGGAGGGATTTTGTTGTCGCCGGCCAACTGGCCATCGAGGAACACACCACAAGTACACGGAGTGCTCTGAAATTATTAAACAAACGGATAAATTAGTGATCGAATAGGGTAGCGTCTGCTTTGTTGAATTTCAGAACCTGGCTTCGAGTGCATGTATGACGCCACGTCATACGCACCGCACCACAAATAACACCTGTGTACATAGAATTTTAAACAAAGCTACCTTTGTAATTCGGTTTCGAAGAATTCGTCAATACTTCCATTAGCAGGTCGCTTGGGGACTTGCCCCCCCTAGGTATAAGTACTACGAATTAGTGAATTTGTAGTATCTCTCCGGACATGGAAAGATTGACGGTAGTATTTAGTTGTGTCACGCGGCTATATATTACATACGACGTCATTGCTCTCTCTCGGTTACTGGATGTTTGTCCCGGTGACTAACTGGATGACTAACTGGATGACTAACTGGATGACTAACTGGATGACTAACTGGATGACTAACTGGATGACTAACTGGATGACTAACTGGATGACTAACTGGATGACTAACTGGATGACTAACTGGATGACTAACTGGATGACTAACTGGATGACTAACTGGATGACTAACTGGATGACTAACTGGATGACAGTGGATACGAGTGGGCAATTCTTATTGGTTGTATAAAATGGTCACCCACACCAACTGGGTGAAGCCAAACGAAAAGCCGCCTGCAGGGCTAGTTAATCATGAATACATTATTATCACAAAGATGTGAAGACATGGCATCCTTTGATTGGACAGAGATTTCTCTACCAGATGAGGTGGGTTGAGAATCTAAATAAAACTGCCGGTTTTGTGACTTAGCAGGGGTGCACGTATAGATAGACGCCTATTTCCAAAGCTGGAAACCATTTGACATAATTAAAAAAGAAGAATAATGATGAATGAACATAAGAGAAGACCGTTTGAGAATGGCCTATTAAGCAAACAAGTGTCACAAAAATAAAAATGAAAGTGCTTGCAGAACTTAATAGTAACATTATTAAACTAATAAAATAACTACAGATAAAAATAGAAAAATAAGGACATACCCTTTTCTGTTTAAAATTCACCAAAGCATTCTTTAGTAGTCCACCACCATTTAATCTTGGTATTAAGTTCAACAAATTGTCTTCGTTGTCCGAGAAAACAGATTGAAATAATAAAAATACCATCGCAATGGAAAAATAAAACTTTACAAAAGTAAAAGGGTTCATTTTGAAGACAACTTCTTAAACCGGCCCCTGAATTAGAAATAAAATATTCTGGTTAAAAAATGATTTCATTACGAGCGCATTTTATAAGCGTGCTCAAATTAATACCATTTTTTTATAAGATCTGCAGTTTAAAGAATTTCCTTAAGCCTAACGTGACTTTAAATACAAATAATTATTTTATTGTTGACGTAAGCAAAAACGTTAGTGTAAAAATTACCTTTAGTGGTGTCTATTAGATATTTAGTAAAATAAAATTGCCATCTGTGCTAGAATAGTTAAAATTTTGTGTGACACATTTTTTTGCAGAAAGATTGCCGAGTTGGATTTTTGATTGTCACGTTTGAGTGCAATAATTTATCGAAATTGAAATTTTGTTGAATCAAAATTTTTTTTAGCACCTTTGTGATTTGAAACTCGATGAAACAAAAAAGCGACACAAAAAACACACACATCTATATGATTTAGCCTGCGAGACTGAGATAGTATAATCGGTCTCCTCTTTATGCGGTGCTTCGTAGCCCTCCTACTCTTGTCTACTTTAGTTTTCTGAAGTTTTCTCTTCTACTGCGAGTGAACTGCACACATATATTTTTTTTGTTTAAACGCTAATTGGTTACAACCAACCCCATTTACTCGCGGCATTCAACGAGTTAAACAAACCTTACTCCATGAAACCAAGCATCCTTGCTAAGCCACCAAATGTTGCAAAACACTTGAGGTGACCTACGGCAGGGATGTTGGTTATCCAAGAAATGGTTTCCGGGACGGTTATCTTAAATATTAAGGTGATAATTTCTTCGTCAATCTTGACTTCCTTCAGCAACAACTGAATAAAAGGTTGTGATGAAATTATTCATGAATATTTCAGATGTATTTTTGTTTATGTGACGCTGCAAAAAAAAAGTCCCAAAGGCCTGGAGCCATTGCGACTATAACATCGCCAATTCGGGTGTTGCACTGTTGTGAGATTAGAAGGGAGTGAGAAGGAAAGGAGATGAGGTAGTGTCCGGAAACTCGTAGTACAAGCGGGAAACTGGTGAATCTACATCACGTAGAGAACCCAAAAAACTTATTTTTTTCGATCTAAGCATTTCGATTTGAATATTATTTTTTTTCTATTTTTTCGGCAACTAAAGGGTTAAAAAAATTTTTGAGCCCGGTTTACCCTTCGTTGCATTTTATAAGACATTACACAGCTGAAATCAACCCCCTAGTGAAATTTTTTTTCAAATTTAACCAAAAAAATTCCAACTTCGGACCCGATTTACTCGAAAACGAAAGCTCAAATCAAAAAAAGTTATACCACAAAATCGCTCCAAATGTGATGTGGATTCTCCAGTTTACCGCTTGCACTACGAGTTTCCGGACACCTTGTATACTTCCTAACTTCCTAACTTACTTACTTGCTTTCATAAATGACTATCCATTTATCCAAGGCATTATTTCCATGTTTGTATGCGATGACATTCCATTTGCAAATTTTCCCGCGACTGTCCTTAACGAGGATTACGTTGCAAACGTGCCGTCTTTTCTGTAACTACTCTTTATGAGTTGGTGTTAACACAAGCACAGTATTTAGCTCGTTAGCACAATACAAAACACCGCATTTAAGAAAACTGCCAAAATGTGTCATATACGGCTGATTTGACAAGCGCTACGCTGTCACCTGTCACAGCGCTTGTTAAAGATAGAGATTCACCCTTTTGAGAGTTTCTGTCACTCTGCAATGAAGGGCATGACATTGTAGATGATCAAGTGAATCAAGCATTTTTACAAGAGCAAGACATAATTGTGTGGTGTTTCATCCTCTCTGTCTACCCTGCTACTTTTACAACATAATTGAGAACACAATATTTTAATATAATTATGTTTATTTTGTTTATCACACACAAATTGTATATACAGGACAAGACAATATATAATATTATATAAATTGACAAATCAATCATATTGTATTATAAATGAGTGGCTTTGTTATAGTTTTTCTATAAAGGTCTATCAAATTTCATAAAATACAAAATATCACATCACAACTAAACCAACCAGCAAAACTCAATCAATTAAACATAATAAGAAACTTAATTAACAAACTATTACTGTTTAAAATAAGTGAGCAGTACAGTTAGTTCAAAAACATATAATAAGTGATCAGTACAGTACATAAGAAGAAAGACACATAATAAATCAGTACAGTACAAAAGTTGAAAAAAAAAAATAAGTGAGCATTACAGTAAGGTGAAAAACATATAGTAAATGATCAGAACAGTAAGTTGAAAAACAAATCATAGGTGTTCAGTACAGTAAGTTGAAAAACACGTAAAAAGTGATGTATAGTAAGTTGAGATACACAAAATAAGTGATCAGTACAGAAAGTAAAAAAAAACATACTAAGTGGTCATTACAGTACGTTGAAAAACACATAAAAAGTGACCAGAACAGTAAGTTCAAAAACACATAATATGTAAGTGATCGTACAGTAAGTACGTAAGTTGAAAAAATAAATAAATGAGCAGTACAGTATTTAAGTTAAAAAATACATAATAAGTGATCAGTACAGTAACCTTGAAAAAACCACAATAAGTGATCAGTACAGTAAATTGAAAAAACAAATAATAAGTGATGTACAGTAAGTTGAAAAACACAAAGTAAGTTGAAGAAAACATAATAGACGATTTTAAACAGTTTTCAAGAACAGAATCAATTGATTTTTATGTCAAATAACATGGTACAAATGATAGAAATAATTAAAACATATTAAAACATTACTCAATATAGAAAAAAAAGAGTAATCTACAAAAGCAACCATCTAATTTTTAGGTCATTGATTAAAATGGACTCAATTTCCTAAAGAATTCTAAAGAACAAATTGTATTGTTATATTGGCAAGTTTATACTCTAATGAAAATCTAGAGTTTATTATACAATCGAAAGTTTATAAATATTATCAAAAAGGCTTTGTTACTATTACATTATTATTAAACAAGTCCAAAAAGCACATTAATGTGTGTAGATAAATATTAAGTTAATTAGGAAATATTCTATGGACTATGTTGAAATAAATAAAAAAGATTTTACCAATATCGATTGTGGTATAATCAAATGAAATTGCATAATATTATTATTGGTGTTAGAGAAATAAGAGTATTTTTTCCAGAATGGTGACTTCAACATCGAAACAAAAATTTGCAGATCATTTTGATTACTTGTAATTTTATATACAGAATTGTGTTGCCATTACTTTTGGTGAAATAACTCAAAGTTCAAAGCCATTTCTTTCAAATCTGAAGGATGATTCTGTATCTATTGTTTTATCTTTTACATTAAATCAATGTTACGAGATAATTAAGACAAAATCCATCTGATTTCAGAAGGCTTCCGTCGTGCATTCTCGGCTAGCAGATTTCTGTAATTTTCTATGACTTTCAATGGCTTGTCTATGCATGTCTTTAGTTGCATTAATGCATTAATTACCTACGTAAAAACACAAATATATATTTATTAATTATTAAAACTAGTTCCATATAAGCCTAATAAACATTTATAAATGACTATTCGTTTTTTGCATTATTTTGATGTTTGTATGCGATGATATTAGCTTCGCAAATTTTCCCGCAACTGACATCTCTTCATGAGGATTATGCGACAAACGCGCAATCGTATCTGGCGTTAGGGTAAATATTTTTAAGAGTTGGTGTCTTAACACAAGCGCAGTATTTAGCTCATTAGGGCAATACGGAATACCACATTTAAGAAAACTGTCCAAATGTGACGTATTCGGTCTATTTACCACGCGTTACGTTGTGGCAAAAGATATAAAATCACCCTTCAGTGTAGATTAGACTTATTTGATTTAATTAAAACAAAATAAATTCACTGCATTTTTTGGCTTGGAGCAGTTGATACTGCAATGTATATAAGTGTATTTTTTATGTCATCAATCCATTTTGATATTTACAAAAGAAAATATTGACAAACTATTTTAAGGTGAAATCCTAAGCATAAAATGTATGGACTCTTTCATTTCTTACATCTAAATATATTTTGATTACATTCATAGGTTTTAAATTAGGTAAATTCTATGTTTATTGCGGGTTGCACACAATATTCAACAGGTAGTTCAGAATAAAGGCAGGATTTGAAATAAATATGTTCTTAAATTTATGCATTACATTCCTACATTAAATAAACTGTAGATACATATTTAAATACAGCTTCAAATAGAAAAATCACACATTCAAATGAACAGATAACATACTGAAAGCCCAATTGTTTAGCAAAAATTCACATGTGTCAAAGTCGTCAAATGGCTATTCAGCGCAATCTTGTTTTTAACCTTTAAATGCTGGTTAAAGTCCATTTCAGCCTTTGGACAAATTGTGATCAGCAGAAGAGGTCAACTATCATATTGTTAAGCTTGTCAACTTATTACGATTTGATAGAAAGCTGAAACGCATTTAGGACAAGGACCTTCCAAATGTCAAAAAAAGAAAATGGCGTTCAATGGCCGTTTGATGACAATGTTACATTTGAATTTTTGTGAAACAACTGATTAACCGCTCAGGTGCCGCTCGTGCGCCGGCGTGTCGTGAGACTTTACACGCGATTTTGACCCTTATGTATAAAGAAAGTGTATGAAGAACACGGTCAGAATCGCTTGCTCTATTATCGCTCTTTACCATAGAGAAAACCGCAATTCGCTTGGTCACTCCATATAAGTTATATTAATGATTTACCGGAGCGCGGGAACGTGCGCAGTTCTTGCGCATGCGCGGGAAAAATTCTTTGGTCTTCAACTTTGACCTTTCTTTGTACGAAATTTCTCAAGGACGCTGTCAGAATCGCCGGACATTGGGTGTCATGGCTGCCGCTTTTTGCGAACGCTAATTGGTTACAACCAACCCCATTTACTCCCGGCATTCAACGAGTTAACAAACTGTTTTACTGGGATTCCAAAAATGTTACATAAATGTGATAAGATTCTCTCAGTATCGCCCTGGCGAGAGAACACAACTGAGATATTTAATCACTCAAAAAGATAATATCAACAATTCTCAATGAAAATATTATGAAACAGGCGAAAAGCTATAAAGAAAATCATCCTGGACTCTACGTCGCTTGGTTCCGTGCAATCGATTTTAAATTTTCTTGTTATTATAATAAACAATGCGCAAAAAAGGAGTTAATGTTTTTTACAAGGCCTTTACGAAATCAACCTGTAGAAAACAACTCTCAAATACCTTCCCCAAACCTTTCCAAAAAAGTATTCTTAAGTATTTTTAAATTTCTACCAAAAAGAGGCGGGGATTCCGATTTCGAACTTTTCAAGGATTAGTGGATCACCTTAAACACATTCATAGGCATATTTATACATAATATTACATACATACAATCAATGGATACTAATAAAATAATATCAGGTGGATTTATGTAATAAGGTGGCAATGGCTCAATTGAAAGAGACGCCCGTCTTGGTAAGACCGGCGTAGGTAGGACCTGGGTTCGAGTCCCTGTTGCAAAAAATGCATTTTTATTTTCTGTATGTTTATTGTTTCATATTTTCATTGAGAATCTTTTTCAATGAGGTTTATAAGCTGCAGTAAGTTATTCCTAACAAAATTGAACACCACTGAGAATTGAAACGTTGCTTGAAATGGCTTTAGTTATATTTAGTAACCACATCCAAATAGCCAGATTAGTAATAGTGGATTGAGTTGATTACATATTTAGGGATCGATTTAGTAATTTCGTATTATTTACATCATTTATGAGTACTAAATAGATAAAACGATAAAAGTGTGTTGTGGCCCTGAAGTAAGCTCAATTATTCCTTACTTTTGGATCAATTTTATTGGTCTGTCTGGATATTAGTGAGTCAAAAGTTCTTACGTAAATTGGCAACAAGAGTTTTATTTCAAATCGGTTTAGTTCACACTTCTAGGAGATTATTTCAGTGTTTATTGGCATTTAAAAAATGGCCTAACAGCCGTTCTGGAGGTCTAGCATGGTCGATTGATAAAATCCTATACAATATTGACTAAATTCGTTATCTATGGTCATTCAGCGTTATTTGTGAACACGGTCAACAAATATTTATGACAATTGGTTGACCAAAGCTGCCTTTTCTAACGCAACCACCTTTTGGAGTAATGTTATTCATTATGCAAAATAACTGGCTTATATGAATGGAGGTGAACTAACGAAGCTCTTAGAATTGAAAGAAGTCGTACATGCGATCCATAGACTTGATTAATTCATCAATTAATACTGTTCGAGCTTGGAGAAATGAAAGTTATTCAAATATGATTAAAGACCTCATTAACTAATTAACTCCCGTTTAATGTAAAAAAGTGCATGCGAAGTGTCAATATTTATTAAGTTAGTATTGCAATTCTAAAATATCAATTTATTAGTAAATCCATAGACAGATGTGCCAGTGTTACTATCAATCAATATCAGTCTGGCTATCGATATAACGACCGTGCTCAGGAAATTATCGGAAGTTAAGCCTTTCGATCCGATATTGTTAAGTTATTGATCGCACTGTGCTAGACCCCCAGAGGGACATTAATAAATAATGTTGCGTAAATTCACCATATTAAATATATTTCTAAGTTT
The DNA here is from genome assembly GCA_917880885.1 of Limnephilus marmoratus. Taxonomy (NCBI): domain Eukaryota; kingdom Metazoa; phylum Arthropoda; class Insecta; order Trichoptera; family Limnephilidae; genus Limnephilus; species Limnephilus marmoratus. The sequence goes on along the minus strand of OU862929.1, from coordinate 714,012 downwards.
TACAATTAGATTCTATACAAAAAATACACACAAATTTAGTAAATTTTGGCAATCTGGGAAACCCGTCAGAGGAGCAATTCTGTATCTTTTGTGAATTTGGGAAAGATCCCATCCCAGAAAGGAATTGGCTGTCAAATTTGTGTGATTTTCTGTGACTGTCAATTGCTTCAACTATTTTGAAACACGAAATACTGTAAGTATACAACATTATTTATTCATTTAACGTATGTTTAAAGTTGTATACCATGCATTTGTCAGTTGCGAAGTTTGTTTCAATCTAACGCATGAATTACTTAGTTTGTCCAAACTAAAAACCTATTTTGTGTACGTAAATAGTTGTTTTTTGTAGTAGTTGAAATAAAGTGTAATTTCTATATTCTGTGCCTAAAAGTGCGGCGATTAGTGGAATAATTAATATATTTCGTCTAAACTAAAATATGTGATAGGTGATATCTGACATCGGCTCACGTCATCCATAGAAAAGGCAATTGAAAGCCATAGAAAATCACACAAATTTGACAGCCAATTCCGTATGGGATCTTTCCCAAATCCACAAAGCATATGGAATCGCTCCTCAGCATACATTAATCTCCCAAAGTAAAAAACTACAGAGTATTATAGTTGCTTCCTAATTTATTCTAATAGTACATAATATATTAAGTCGCATTTAATTTTATTTTATTAAATGCTATTGAAGACTGTTGCAGTAGCTTAATAATTTATTTTAAATAAAATACAGTATTTTGAAAATATATACACATAGTTTAACCCTTGGTATGCCAGTGAATTCGTAGGTAGCGGATTTGCTAGGAACTCAACTCGATTTTATGATATTTTGAATCTTAAAAAAGCTCAAAGAAATTTTATTCGCTTGGCAAGGAAATTGCTTGGCTTGGAAAGGAAAAGTATTTGCACTATGAAATAATGCAAAATCATACATTTTGGGTTAAGGTTTTATTGTATAATGTGGAAAGTCAAGTTCTCAAGAAAATTATCATAAAACATTTAAATATTTGTGCCTGAACTTAGCAAAATAAAATAAAACACTTTTTAGCGATGTTTTTTTTTTGCATAAATAAAAACGGGCGGCTGGTATTAAGTGGGAATTTGAACCTTATCGCCATCTACATAAGGAGTGTTATTGTTAGCGGCCCGATTAAAAATATTACACAACGTGGTGCATTATCTTAACCTTATTCCAGCGAGTCGATTTTCAAAGCATGTCGCAAATTCAGTGGCAATTGTCATAATTTTTCATTTTAAAATGTCTGTCGTATTACCATATTTATTTATGTACAACAAAGCCTCGTATGACTTATTTTTTATCGTGAAGAAAGCTTATTTAGCTAGAAAATATAATAAGAATATTTATGTACGTATTTCTTCATTATATTATATTTTTTTATAACATTAGAGAAAAAAAAAAACATTTCTCTGAATATAGGTAGCCTTCCTGTAGAAACTACATAGGATAGATAATATATTACTTATACGATTGTTATAAATACATATATAAACACATTATCTGGTAAGACAGTAGGTACAATTTACAAAAACAAAAACACAAACATCATTATTACGAATATAGTGTCAGCCGGCGCACGGCTCGCCGCTCGGCTTTTTAGCCTGGCATGCGAAGGGTTAAAATGATAAATAAATATTGTTAATTAAAAATTACCGTTTGGGCAAGGCTGTCATGTTGTACCAATCATTTTGCACTTTTTCAAAATTACGGACTACGACTTAAATTAGCGTTTAAATGTTTATTTAAATAATATTAAAGGGTCCATTTCACCATCCTCGAGTTAACTGTTGAATAATTAACATACAGATAAATAGATTTGTCGTATTCAATAAGTCACATACTTCTTACTTTTCTTTGAATATGTAGTAATAAAAAATCCGATACAATAATAAATTGACAAGACCCAGTTTGTAATAAATATACATATATGGATATTATAAAGGATTTATTTATTTGGACATCTGTATGAAAATTCTGATGTATCATAATTAGACTTAATAAGAACATTTATTTAGCTTAGTATTTTCTTGTGAAAAGTCTGTATTAACTGTATTATATACGTCTTACTGTAAAGAATCCAAAATCTAATCCTTTATTGAGAAATATCTGTATTTTTGATATTTCATGAATTACATTTTCAAAATATTGACCCCTTATTGAAATATGCTTGTATTTTTGATACTTTAATTATTACGAAGTACCCATCAATATTTTTGATTATCTTATTGAAAAATATCCAAAATTTTGACACTTTATTGTGAGTTATTATTTTTGACAAATTATTATGAAATGTCCTCATTTTAGACAACTTATTGAAAAATATTCATATTTTTGACCCTTTATTGTGAAATCTAAATTATTTTTGACAAATTTCTGTGAAATGTCTTCATTTTAGATATCTTAGTAAAAAAATAATCATAATTTTAGCCCTTTATTGTGAATTTAAAATTATCTTGACAAATTATTGTGAAATGTCAACATTTTAGACATCTTATTGAAAAATATTCATAATTTTGACCTTTTATTGTGAATTCTAAATAATTTTTGACAAATTATGGCGAAATGTCGTCTTTTTAGAAAGCTTATTGAAAAAATGAATATTTTAGTATTTATTAATATTGTGAAATGTCCTCATTTTAGAAATCTTATTAAAAATATTCATATTTTGACCCTTTATTGTGAATTCTAGAGTATTTTACAAATTATTGTGAAATGTCCACATTTTAGAAATTTTATGGAAAAAATTCGTATTTTTGACCGTTTATTGTGAATTCTAAAGTATTTTTGACAAATTATTATGAAATGTCCACATTTTAGACATCTTAATGAAAAATATTTATAATTAGAAAAATATCTTTACAAAAGTACTGACAAAAAGAAGAAAATGTAATATAAAACAATATCTTACAATATGTCATATCTTTACAATAATAATAATAAATTACTAACAAATAATTTATAATGACTTACAATATTTTCAATTAGTCAAAAGTTTAAAAAATAGCTCCCTAGTTGAGCTGCAATAGAATGTGTAAAATTAAGTCCACTACAAATATTTAATAATTAATATTACAATAATTTCGATGAGAATTTTCTATACATAGTGGAGTAGTTTTTTATAATAATTATTAATGAGAAACAATAATAATAATAATATTACATATATGTGTTATACATACTAATGAGCCTTTCCATAGGCTGATTTGATAATCATTATATCTGGTATAGAATGCAATAATTCATATTTTTTAATGTTTATAGGAAGAGAACAAACATTTACTTTGTTAAACTAGTCTGACAATTTTGTACTGTGTTTTTCACATTAAACAATGATAAAGAATACTCAGAATGGACCAAATGCTAAAAAAATGACACCGTTACGATTGAATCAAATACACCAGGGCAGGGGTCGGCAAACTTATTAGCCAAATATGTATACTACAAAACTGTTTATTCATTTAGAAAACATTTATTACACGAGGGAAGTTCAGAAAGTAAGTGTACTGTGACCATAACGGGCTGTGGTTTTTTTTTTTTGGGGGGTGGGTAGCACTGGTAGAGGGGGTCTCCCGACCAAAGCAAGCATCGCAGGAACATTGCAGTACGTAAACTCACGTTGCAATGTCCAGTTGGGTGAAAGATGGCAGATAAAAATCAACGGAAGGAATAACACCTACAAGAATAAAGGTGAAAATTTCTGAGCTCTATTGTGATTGGAGATGATAGTGGGTGACTCATTACACCCTGGAAAAAAAAACAGTTGTCAAAGTGGCGTCACACAAATTCCCCATCTGCCAAAAAATTCAAAACAACAATTTCGGGCAAAAAAATCATGGCTTCAGTGTTTTGGGACCGAAAAAGCATCATTTTGATCAAATTTATACTTCAGGTGGAGACCATCAAAGCACAAAGATATTGACATTGTGATACTAAAAAAACTCAAAAGGAGCATTCAAAACAAAAGGAGGGGAATGCTGACCAGAGAAGTGTGCTTGTTTCACGAAAACGTCCGTCCTCACACAGCCTTAGCCACTAATACGCTCTTGGATTCATTTGGTTGGGATGTTCTGAACGACCCCCTGTATTCCACTGACTTGGTGTCTTCATATTATCGTCTTTTCACCTCCTTGAAGGCATATATGGATGAAAATAAGGGAAGGAGCTGGCAGAGGAGTTCTTCAAGGATGGTATAAAAAGGTATATAAAGAAACTTGTGCCATGGCTCACCACATGCATTGAACGGGATAGCGATTATGTGGAAAAATATTCAACAAGTGTATCAACAATATCCTATAATTTTTTTTCAAATACACTTTCATAAAAAAATATAAAAATCTAGTACACTTACTTTGTGAACATCCCTTAATTTTAGCATTTCATTAAATTATGGGTATACTGAATTAAACATGATTTCACGCTTAATAAAGATTGTATTCATTGAGAAAAAATAATATGTAACTAAGCAATCCATAAATGGTATCGCAAAGGCGACACGTGGAGTGGACTGTATCAATATATTTAAAAAAATGTTATGTTTGTGAATACTTTGACACAACTATGGGGAAGGGTAAACAGATGAATGGAGAAGGAAACTGACTTACCCCTTATGGTTGATGTTCTGCTCAATATTATGGATCTGAGGGAGCACTAAATCACTCACTGCACAAGCTTCCATAAACTGGTCGATGTTATATAAAACTGAGAGAGTAATGATGTTCGTTGCACAGCTTATTTTAACAGACTGGTGACATATTGATTTTTGTTGTACAGTAGGTAATATTGTCAGTAGGGACAGGTAATTGTGGTAAGCAAAGGATGGGTAGATAAATGGAACAAGGTATATAGGTAGGTATACATAGTTGCGTCAACATTTTCCGCCCACCTAATTTTGGAACAAAATTAACAATAAAAAAAAATAAAAATAACAATAATAATAAAGTAGCTTGAATACTATGTTATTAATCAAAAATTATAAGGAAAATTATTAAAAAAATATATATATATTGTGAGACGTAAGCACACCAGCTGTCTTCTGTGTATTTATCAAAGGAAACAAAAGGAAAACAAAAAACATAAAATATAAGTAATAGATAGCTCTATGATAAAAAAAATGCTGAGTATTGAATTAACAGATGACTTATTCTATAGGCAAAGGACAAAGCTTAACCGCTGGGCGTACAAATATACCTTTAGTGGTTTTAATAGTTGCAACGCGAACAATATTATCTTTACCCGGATGGACGGCAACAATTCGCCCTAAAGCCCAGCGCATGGGGGGAAGACGTTCATCCTTTACTAGCACGAGTTGACCGATCTCTAAATTGGGTCTGTCTCTCAACCATTTTGCACGTTGTTGTAGAGTATTAAGATACTCCACATTCCAGCGTTGCCAAAAGTGTTGAGACATCTTTTGTATGTGTTGCCAACGACTTAAACGGTTTGATCCAGTAGCGGACAGGTCATATTCAGGAAGTCCTAAGAGGAATCCTCCTATCAGAAAATGGCCGGGTGTAAGGGCGTCGACGTTGTCTGGATCAACCGACAAGGGGCAAAGGGGGCGTGAATTTAGAATAGCTTCAATGGTAGTAAGAAGTGTGGCAAACTCCTCAAATGTTAGGGAAGTATCACCCACTACTCGAACCAAATGATGCTTGACGGATTTAATTCCGGATTCCCACAGTCCGCCAAAGTGTGGACTGGCGGGAGGATTAAATGTCCACAGGATTTCCTTTTGGGCAAGATAGTCTGAAATCACTTCACGTTGTGGTGAAGAATAGAAATATTTAAATACTCCAGTTAGGTATCGCTTTGTTCCTACAAAATTTGTGCCCCGGTCACTGAAGACTTCGGAACACAAACCCCGTCGATTTATGAATCGGGTTAGGGATGCGATAAAGGCATCCGTGGAGAGGTCTGACACTACCTCAAGGTGCAAGGCTTTGGTGGCCATGCAGACAAAAAGACATAAATAAGCCTTAGTGGTTTTTGCTCCGCGACGTTTATGATCCTTCAGCATAAAAGGTCCACCAAAATCGACCCCTACACGAGAAAAGGGACGACTAGGTTGAACACGAGAGGACGGCAGATCCGCCATCATAGGTGAATGTGCAGTGGCCCGAAACTTGTGGCATGTGACACATTTTGATAACTGAGATCGAATGACGGTACGACCGGACATAATCCAGTATTTGCGTTGAATAAGAAATTGGAGAGTACGCGGTCCGACGTGAAGATAAGCACGGTGATAGTAATCAATTAACAACCCGGTCAAATGACTAGACTTAGGAAGTAAAATGGGATGCTTACTATCGGATGGGAGTGCAGAATTTGTTAGCCGACCGCCCACCCTCAGGATACCGTGAGGGTCAATAAAAGGTTTCAGTTTTTGAAGGCCGGAAGAACACATTTCGTCAGAGCTTAACAGAATAATATCGTTGTGAAAACAAGCCTGCTGTTCGAGTTTTATAATCTTCATGAATGCGTTGTCCAGTTCTTGAAGAGTGAGTGCCGCATGATTAATGCTCTGTTTCGCCATTTTGGAAACATTAGAAAGACAATTTGTTTTGAACCTAAGGATCCATGCAATGACTTTCTTTAATTTTGATAATGAAGAATACTTCGCTATGATGGAAGATGATTTTAATTCGACATTAAAAACTGTAGGTTTAGGGGGTTGAATTTCTGGCAATTCGCTTGCTGGAATAAACGGTAGCCTCGCCGAAGGCCAATCCTCAACTGGATTACGGAGCCACGATGGACCCGAAAGCCATGATAGATGTTCTACAAAATGAGCAGGAAGGGTACCTCGGGACCCATAGTCAGCACTGTTATCCTCTGAAATAACATGCTTCCAAATTGCTTTTGGCGTGTTATCAAGGATCTGAACAACACGGTTTGCGACGAAAGATTTTAATAAATGTGGCGGCGTTTGAAGCCAAGATAAGACAATTGTCGAGTCAGTGAAGAGGATAACCTTTTCAATTTGCGCGGCAAAATGTACTGACGACAATATATATTTTATAAGTTTTGAAAGCAGCACGGCTGCACACAACTCTAATCTAGGGATTGTTAATGACTTTAAAGGTGCAACCTTGGATTTGGCCATCAGCAAGTAGCTAGAATTATGGTTTTGAACAACTAAATATGTCACGGCTGCATAACCCAGTTGTGATGCATCGCAAAATCCTACGAGGATACAATGACTATCTAGATTCGTATGGTAATATCGTGGAATTCGTAACTGTTGTAGCAATGGAAGTTGTTCCACAAAGTTGTTCCACGTGGACATGATGTGGAGTGGTACTTCAATGTCCCAGTCCACGTTCAATTTCCAAAGTTCTTGGATAATCCGTTTTGCAGTGAAGATCACAGGAGACAACCACCCTAGCGGATCGTATATCCGAGCAAGGGTTGATAATATATTCCGCTTCGAACATAATGCCGAATTGGGTATCGAAATGTGATAAGAAAAATAATCCTCTTCGGGATTCCAAAAAACACCTAATATTTTAACATTCGATTGAGTTTTGTTAAAATTCAACTGTTGTTGTTGACATTCAGAATCATGCTCGAGTAATTCTGAACAATTGCTTGCCCACTTGCTGAGTTCCAGTTTGGCCGATTTTAAAACGGCTACAATTTCTTCCTTGAGGTGTCGAGCAGATTCAATGGAATCTGCCCCAGTCGCCAAGTCATCAACATAAAAATTCTCTAACAGCGCCCTTGAAGCGGCAGGATAGCTTTCCCTCTCATCCCTAGCCAATTGACGTAAGGTCGAAATGGCTAAAAATGGGGAGGACGTTAAACCGTAGGTTATGGTTTGAAGTTCGTAATCTTTCATTGGTTCACTTGGGGAGTCGCGCCAAAGGATGTGCTGATATTTACGATGATTGGGAATAATTAAAATTTGTCGGTACATTTTACAAATGTCAGCAGTAAATACAAATTTATGAAATCTAAAATTTAATATCATGTATGGTATTTCTGTTTGTAGTTTTGGACCGCTATATAGCATGTCATTTAATGACATATCAGAGGCCTTCGCAGACCCATCAAAGACAACGCGAATTTTACCTTTTCCATTGATTACCGCATGATGGGGAAGATAATTTGCCCCAGAGTTGGGTGCTACGCGTTTCATGTGACTAAGACTTTCATATTCATGAAGAAAATCCCTATAACTAGTCGCCAACGTCGCATCCCTATCAAAACGCTTTTCCAGCTTGCGCATTCGCGATTCGGCCAAGTTGTAAGTATTTTGCGGTGGAGGACAGTCCGATTTTAACAGAATCGGAACCACATATCTCCCATCCGTCTGTCTGTAATGCTCCTTCTGAAACATTTCTTCCGCCTTGGTGTTGTCGGGGTTTAAATCAGAAACGACGGGAGCCTCTTCAATTTCCCAGAAATTTTTCATTGTATCATTTAATGACATGTCGGACAGTGTCAAAAGTGACGTTGGCGATGAATCGATCGATTGACATCCAACCTTCCCAAGAATAATATATCCAAAGACTGTATTTAAAGCACTAGGGTTTCCACGAACGATATGTGATTGATCATCCAAAATGTTGGGATATAAATCGGCGCCGAGTAGAAAATCTATTTTACCCGGCTGATCAAAATTTGGATCTGCTAACGATAAATTGAGAAATCGCGATTTAACATCTTTATCTAGTGTGACAGATGGCATCCATGAAGTAATTTCCGGAATTACTATGGGTGTCGCAGATAACATAGGTGCTCGCTGTTTGACAGGTTTGATAACACATGAGGTTATACCTGTGCATGAGTTAACAGCTGTATGTCCTAATCCATTTAACGGAGTCTTGTATTTCCTTATAGATAAGCCTAGCCTCTTGGCACAGCTCTGCGTGATAATGGAGACTTGACTTCCATTATCTACGATGATACGTACAGGAACGTAGGCGCCAAATTTGTTTTGCATGTGAACAATCGCTGTACCCAAGAGCACATTTGGTGCGTTGCTCACATTTTCGTTTGACTTTGTGACGGCAGTCAATGACGTGGTCACTTTTTCACCCGTAGAGGGTGTTTCAAAATGCAACATAGAATGGTGCCGCTTGTTACAAATTTTACAACTAGATTGTGATTGACAATCTCCAAATCGATGAAACTTTAAACAATTAAAACATCGATTTAAATGTTTTATGCGATTTTTCCTTTCAAGGGGAGACATTTCAAGAAATTTTTCACATTTATAAATTGAGTGAGTTTCCTTACATATAGCGCACAATTCAGAGCTAGAATTCGCCGCCAATAAGGATTTTCGTGCAACCGCCGTCTTTGGTTTAGGTATGTTTGCAGTAAGTGGGTTAGACGCTTCGAGAATTCTAATCTGATTGTGTAAAAATTCAAATAATTGAGATGTTTCCGGTAATTGTGTTCTTGTAAGTGACGTTTCGAATTGTCGTCTGGTGTCTTGATCCAAACATCGTAAGATTATGTGGGCAACAAACTTACTAAATATATTTTCATGTTTCATTGCATTCAAAGCAGATAAATTTTCTTGAAAAGTGTTTAAGATATGTGTTAATCCATTTATCGATTCATTAGGTAATGGTTTAAAATTCATCATTTCGTCTACATAAAAAGTAAATAATAATCTACTATCTTCATACTTTTGCAGCAGAATATTCCAAGCTATTGGGTAATTCTCAGCAATTAATGGTAACGATTTAACTAAATTCAATGCAGTTCCCTTCAGTAACGAAATCAAATGATGAAATTTCTCTATATCTGTATACATATTATTAGTATGTACTAGATTTTCGAACAATGCATGGAAGGTATGCCAATTTTTTACATTGGAATCAAATGGTGTTATTTGAATCGCGGGTAATTTTAAGTTGCCAATACTATTTGCAGAAATTGGTTCTGACTTAATGTTTGAATTTTGCTGTCTTTTTGCAGATGAAATTTCAAAGACCATTACATCTAATTGTTCAGAGATTGTTGCTATCTCCTTACAATCACTTGCCTTGTCCGCTTCAATTAATAAATTTTCCATATCATTATGTAATGACTCTACCTCTCCGAGCCATTCGAAAACTTTTTCATACCGGCTTAAAAACGTTTCCCTTTTTTTTTCATCCATGTTTATAAAAGGTATTAATTGATGCGTTATTTGTATCCTAGCTAAAAAACGATCCCTTCGAGTTTTCAATACGGCAATCTTCTTATCTGCCATCTTAAATTAATTCTTGTTTAGTGAAATATTATGTATTTAACACAGAAAACAGCCAATGTATACGGCGACAATAATTATAGAATGTAATGAATTTAATGTTTTCTAGTTTAATCCAGGCTCGTAATGGACCAAATAATGGTATCGCAAAGGCGACACGTGGAGTGGACTGTATCAATATATTTAAAAAAATGTTATGTTTGTGAATACTTTGACACAACTATGGGGAAGGGTAAACAGATGAATGGAGAAGGAAACTGACTTACCCCTTATGGTTGATGTTCTGCTCAATATTATGGATCTGAGGGAGCACTAAATCACTCACTGCACAAGCTTCCATAAACTGGTCGATGTTATATAAAACTGAGAGAGTAATGATGTTCGTTGCACAGCTTATTTTAACAGACTGGTGACATATTGATTTTTGTTGTACAGTAGGTAATATTGTCAGTAGGGACAGGTAATTGTGGTAAGCAAAGGATGGGTAGATAAATGGAACAAGGTATATAGGTAGGTATACATAGTTGCGTCAACACATAAATTTAAATCATGACAATGACTGACAAACACTTAATGCGAACAACGTCCTTGCATCTCCTTGGAAAGTTTGAGTAAGTCAGGTTTGTATGTTGCGTTATTCTTAATTTTAGGCGCGATTCCAGGTTCTCATCAATAAGATGACTTCTCAGTTTACTCTTGATAAAGTTCATGCTTGAAAAAGATTGTTCGCATAATTAATATGTAGAATCGAAAAGGGAAAGAACAGCAAATGCGATTTTTTTCTGCTGATCATAAGTCAGGAATACTGTTCCAGGTCTTTCAAAGCAGACCACTTGTGTTCACTAAGCTCACATTTGTTCTTCTCCAATATTTTCAAATCAACACAAAGACGTTCAAATTTGGATCCCCGTATTTCCTTAATTTTTAAATCCAGCAATAGACCACTTGCATGGATTTCATAACGACTTGGAAAAAATCGTGTGGATAGTTTTTTTTACTAAGATTACGAAAATGTTGGTAAATTTCTTTAGAAATATACAGTTTTTTTTTATTTTTAAATAAATGAATCCATTATTTGGGCTCGTGACTCACTACATGAAAATGTCCTGTCTCCGAAAATGTTCCTATTAATAGTGTAAAATTCCACACAGATTATTTTTACATGGCAACACTTTGATTTCATACATTTGTTGCACATCAACGACCTTTTGTCATGTGCACCAATTCACTGTTATGCGGATGACAGTACAGTTCATGATAGCTTTTTGTTTGACAAGCCCCCGAAGGGGCTCACAAACTCCAACAGCTCGTAGGGCTTTGAAGCAAAGAATGGACGGTTACCTCGAGAGTGTTTTCTCTTGGGGTAAAAATAATCTCGTTGAATTTAATGTTTCAAAGACCCAATCTTGTCTGATTACGTCTAAAAGGGATCGAAATGAAAATCTAGTCTCTTTCAACGGAAGCAATTTTCCGAACAGGCCCTCCATTGATATGCTTGCTGTAACCCTAAGTGACCAGCTCAGGTATGGGGGCTCCATTGAAGCCAGAGTAAAGTTAGCCTCCCAAAAACTGGGCGTACTGTACAGGGCCCGCAGATACTTTAATAGTACACAACTGCTAACCTTGTACAAATCACAAGTACGCCCCACGGTTGAATTTGGCAGCCATCCCTGGTCTGGAGCTCCAAAATACCTGAAAAATACCCTCGACTCTGTGCAGAAACGGGCGGTCCGTTTGATAGATTCTCCCATTTTAACAGACGGATTGCAATCTTTAGAGCACAGGCGTCGGGTGGGAATGCTATCCTTGTTCTACCGGTATTACAATGGAAGATGCTCCGAGGAACTAGCATCATTGATTCCTTCGGCACCGGTGCATAGTCGGAAACACGCCAAACGTGTGCCCAACATTTGTACACGGTTGACATTTGTTACATGAGAACGGGTCGTTTCTTCGACTCGTTCTTATGTTCAACAGCTCGGCTGTGGAATGATTTGCCGGCCTCTGTGTTTCCTCCTTCCTACAACATGGGTCTCTTCAAGACCAATGTTCATTCCTTCCTCTCCTCAAAAAGACCCTCCACACAGCATCCCAAATGACATAGGCCCTGAGGGAAATTATTTTCCTCAGGGCCTCCTGTTTGGAGTTAATGTTAAAAAAAAAAAAAAAATACGAATTTTTGAATTTGACATTCAACATTCACTAGATTTATTGTTTGTTCTCTGCGAACTTATCATTTGGTTTGACTTTTTGACAGATGTTGTGAAGAGAACGCTGTATATTTATGTTGTCTGCATGTGTTTTAGAGGTATAATGGAAATGGTGTTGATTTTAACAAAATCAAATTTTATAATATTCTTATTATTATTATCATTTACAAGTACAGGTATATTACATTGGATTTAGTAATATAGACGTTGAACATTATAATGATTTATGATCAATAAGATGGGTCAAGGAAAAATATTTATGAGATGTAATATTTTTGGTATGGCTCGTTATTATCCTGTGCCATTCGTGTGAAAAACGTTCTTTTTTTAAATGATTTTCAGCTATGTAATTATCGTTTTTTCTCACCCATAAAATTTTGTCCGTCTTTCCGGTTTATAAAAAATGGTCTGATTTATCGGATTGAAATTTTCAAAAAATCGCTAGGGTTTCAAAAATACGATAAAAAAAAAAAATACAGAATGTCTTTTGAAAAATTTGCCTAAACCGGAAAAAAATTTAAAAAATGTGATGCAAGTGGTCTATTGTATTTTCAAAGTTACCAATGTCTAAGCCGAAAGGAGAAAATTTCAAACCTGTTATGGAAGCATAAGAGAGAATTTGAAGAATGCTAAGGACGCTCTGCTGTTTTTAAATTCCTGAAACCTGCTGAGAAATGCTTCTCTCATATTTAAAATGGTTGTTTTGAAATAGTGTTTGTCAATGGAGAAATTATTTTCTTGGCGATGCTTCCCATTCAAAATCTTGAGCCAAAAGGTTACCATTGGCGCGTCTTGCGCGCCTGTCGTGAGACATTTGTGCCAGAGCCGCACTTTGTAAACTTTCAAAATCGGGGCAATCAGGGCAGTCCACCCGAGTAATTTGTTACCAGAGAGAACCATCCTTAATTATTTAAAATTAAATTAAAGTATATACTTAGTAACAATAATTTCATAAATAAACAAAACCTTCTTAAAACTAGTTGGCTCACTCTTGGCAAAATAAATTAAACTTTATCACAACAAACTTAATTATTAGTCTTAAATGTTTCAAAACTTACAAGACCAAATGAGGGGTGATTTTGCAAAACTGACTTATTCCACTTAAACGTTTTGTTGGGAAATTTAATATCTGTGTTTTTTTTATTAGTACCTTCCCTTCGGAAGAAGGTCCTTAGAGGCCCTGCAACTTTAAATGTAGTTCTTTAGAAACTCTAAAGGTACTGTCAGACTGTGCCATAACATAGCAAGCAGTTTTGGGCTTGGCCTGTTTCAGCATATCGCTCGCCATACATTCCCAATGTCGAGTGATATGCTGAAAAGGCCAATCTACAAAAGTATAGCGCGCATGTAGCGTAGTCTGACACAGACATAAATCTGAATCGACTTGAATTAAGATGAGAGATCCTGGGTTTGAGTCCCAGTTGCAACCATTTTATTTTTTTGCATCTCGTTCTATTACATTTTTTCGTTTTGATTTTAATATTATCATTTTATTCAATGATATATTGTACTGATGGGATAAACGAGAGTTATTCTAATAAAAAATTGCATTGCAAAGTTATTCGAACACGGGTAAAGTGTCTTTTTTAAAAAAAGACAAATAACAAAGTTTGGCCATCAAGATTCTTCAAGCACTCCAAAAGAGAAGTTACTAAATCTAAACATTCAGGTCCTCTGAACAATCCTCTTTCCTTCCGCAATTCATAAAACTCCCAAAATTAGAGGCATAGCAATTAAAAAACCACCTATTATGAATATTGAAAGTTTAGTTCCATTTGTAAGCACTAGCACTAGTTTAATCGCTCTTGGTAAACATAAGCTTTGCTTCGCCTTCAAATACAATCTTTTTCTCTTCTTCCACTTCGCAGTAGAACTTCACTCGCATTATCTTTCTGACATCCACCAGCTCCACGCTGATGGTCAGTTTCTCCCCGACGAAACACTTGTTCGGAAACTTCATTGTCTGGGAGATGACCACCGTTCCGGGGCCGGGAAGGTGCGTCCCGATGAGCCCCGCCACAAGCCCGTTCAGAAGAGCGCCGTGCACAATCGGCCGCTTACTTCCGTTGCTCAACTTGTGCAAAGAATTGTGATCATTGGTCAGATTGGAAAAAGCGTCCAAATCTTTCTGCGTCAATGTTTTTTGGATGCGTATTTTGTCTCCGGCTCTGAAAGGCGTGTTTGTAAAGGACGTTGTGTGAATTTTGCATATCTTTTGATAGTTTTTGTTGTTTACCACGAAGTACGGAAAGCGGTTGGACAGCATTTTGAAAATAGTTTATTATTCAAACAGGAACAAATGCAGCCGCAAACCAATTATTTCATTACTTACTGATTATGATCTCACTTTTCAATTCACTATCTTCACTTGGACGAACCACTCCGTAAACTCCTTCGAGATATATGGTAGCGAGGTTTTTCAGTCGGTTATCCGATGAAGAATTACTCTTGTAATTCTCCAACAACTCCAAGAGTTCAGGTTTGTGCGCAATTTCCTCGGGCACTCGATCGGAGAGATAAATCAAACCGACAATTGCTTCAAGAACTGTCTCTGGGTTATCGGATCGGAGCTGACTGACCAGCAAGTTGAATCCGTCGTATTTGATTATGTGCTCTGCATTTACTGGATCTGCAAAAGAAATATAATTCAATATTAATATTACAGACACAATATGAGGTAGTGGTGACATTACGAGCAAAATGGTTCATTAATAATGTCCTAAATAAATTAGCTTTTATCGTATACGAACAATCCAAAAATTTACACGATAATAATGGAAACCATTTACGAAGTGCTACTTGACTTCACCTGAATTTTAACTCACTATAATATTGTAGTTGCTACTTGACTTTACCTGAATTTTAACTCATTAAATAGTAGTTGCTACTTGGCTTCACTTGAATTTTAACTCACTATATAGTAGTTGCTATTTGGTTTCACCTGAATTTTAACTCACTACGTAGTAGTTGCTACTTGGCTTCACTTGAATTTTAACTCACTACATAGTAGTTGCTACTTGACTTCACCTGAATTTCTACACACTTTTATGTTTACTATTATAACAATTGAAAAGTAAGGAAAAAAATATGACATCTGAAAGGTAATTCTGTTCTTTTCTGTTACGTTTTGCGTTAAGACAGCGTTAGGAGACAATTAACACAAAATCAGTCAGATATCGGAAAGCGTTCCTCGTGTGTTATCGGCTGTCAAATTTCTGTGATTTTCTATGGCTTTCAATGGCTTGTCTATGCCTATCGTGTGTGGAATGGATTAAATATATTAAAACATAAATTACTTTTTTAGTCATTATAATGAAAAACTTTTAACGAAAGACGGAAAACTTTTAGACTGGTTTGCAAGCTATCTATCTGATAGAGTTCTACTTGTAAAAATTAATTTGTTCTATTCCAATCAATTTATAGCTACCAGTGGTGTACCTCAAGGGTCCCATTTAGGCCCAATTTTGTTTTTACTGTTCATAAATGATATTGTTGACATATTTGATAAAGATGTAAATGTATTGCTTTTTGCAGATGATTTAAAAATATTTAAAATCATCAAAACCGCTGAAGATTGTGCCTGTCTACAAAATAATTTAAACAAATTAATTAGTTGGTGTTCTATTAACCTGTGACGAGCCGGGGGTGAAGAGGCATCCAACCTTCCCCTTGCCCTAACAAAGCACCACTTTGAATTTTGAATTGAATGTTTTGTTGATAAATTTTAAGCTATGGTATATTTTATTGACTGCAACACGTTCACAACACAATAAACTATCCACTAAAACCACATTACTTGCATTTATTACGTAAATTAATAGGTTTTACGACGTTTTATTCGCGATACACACAGTAATTGCGACCGTTAATTCCGCGCCAAAATCTGACAGCGCATCATCATAGAATAAATCGTCTTAAAAATAATCCAGTGTGGCAATTCGACTGAAATCTTTAAGACTACCAAGAATAATGATGGCGCAAGCGATTTAGACACTGTTTTTCATACAAATTCGTACATATGAGGGTCAAAATCGCAGACCAAAAGTTTTTCAGAGACAATTTATTTCAAATATTTGAATTATTTTCTCGCGCATGCGCAAATGAGGCCCGTGTTTTCGAGTTCCTGGCACGTTAGGGAACGTACCCAAACTACGTGACCAACTTTTTGCAATTTTTAACCCCCCCCCCCCCCCCCCGGTGACCAAAATCCTAAGGAACCCGCCGCTCATTTGTATGGAGCGTGACCTTTTGAAGACCCCCCCCCCCCCCCCCTAAAAGTGTCACGTAGTATGGGTACGTTCCCTTACCGGTTAACAAACTTTATCTGAACATAAATAAGTGTTATTCAATAAGTTTTTACAGAATAAGTCAACCAATTATTCATCCTTATGAACTTAACAACTCTACCCTTACCTCTGCCGAAGAAATTAATGACCTGGGCATAACTTTCGACTCTAAATTAAACTTTATATCCCATATAAACTCAATCTATAATAAAGGTATCAAAATGCTTGGCTTCGTTCTTAGAAATTCCAAAAGGTTTCGAGAATATTTCAACTTTAAAAATTTTGTATACATCCTTAGTACGTAGTCAAGTCGAATATAACTCCTCGATCTGGTCCCCCCATTTTAAAATACATTCAGATTCAATCGAAAAAATTCAACACAAATTCTTAAGACACATTAATTTTAACCTCGGTATTCCCATTGAAAACATAAATTATAATTACTTGATGAAAGAATTAAATTTACTAAGACTGTCAGATCGAAGAATTATATCTGACTTAATATTAATGTTCAAAATTGTAAATGATAGAATAGACAGTCTTGATCTAACTAAGCTCATTGAATTTCATATTCCCACGAGAACCACTCGTTCTAAAATCCTTTTTAAATGTAACAATAATCGGACTGAGTATACGAAACACTCACTTTTACCTAGGTTACATGAAGTTACTAATAGATATGCAGATGTGATAGATCTATTTAACTGCACGGAACATAGGTACAAGAAGGCTATGCTATCATATTTTTTTAATCACTATTAATTTTGTTTGTATTATAGATTTTTGCATGTAAATGTATCTCTGGTGTCACTTCCCAATGTATCGTCACAATTAATTGTTATACACACACTGTTCATCTATCTATCTATATAAATAAAAATGAATCGCCGAAATGTATGTACGCGCATAACTTCCGAACGACTGCACCAAATTGGATAGTTATTTTTTTTGTGTGTTCGTTATTGTCAGGACAAGGTTTACATAAAAGAAGCGGTGAGCTCTGGCATAATGAAATTTGTATAAAAATTGCAGAAGGTGGCACGCGAGCTGTTTGAAAACTGAACGGGACTGAATGAATGTAATAGGGTAGGGGAACTTGGGAGGGGGAAATTTAAGTGGCATAGCAACGCATGCCGGGAACCAGCTAGTTACTAATATTTTGAATATGAATTTGTGACATCTAATTAATGTTTATGGCAGGGGTGGGGAATCTGCGGCCCGGGCGCCGCATGCGGCCCGTGAGCCCTTTTGGTGCGGCCCGCGCGCACTTTTGGTGCGGCCCGCGCGCACTTTTGGTGCGGCCTGCTGAAAGAACCACAAAAAATTACACAGAACGGGATGGTTTTTTCACGGTGTTTCAGATGCATTTTTAAGAGATTATTACAAAATCGTTACTAGCAAGTAGTTTAGATACAAGTAAAAACGCGATGAAATCTCCCATATATCACTTTAATTTTAATTTGTTATTGTGAAACGATAGTCAATTCCATCGGAACTTTTAATTTTCTTGTACGGGACAGTCCCGATATTTCAGGATTGATGGCAACTCTATTCGGAGGGGAATCTTAGGCAGTTTGACATAAACATTATTTTCTAGTCATCGTTGCAGAAGTAAAGTGGATAGTAAATCAATAAAATCCTATTAACCCGTCTGCTTGGTTCAATATATTCACACCTCACAATCCGGAAGCCATGGATTCTGAAAAAAATTCTGGAACCGTCACTTTGAATCGAGATTGTAAAATATCTATGCAAGATAGCTTTCATATTTCGAAGACAATAAGAAGCATTATTTTGTTCTCTTTTTGGCTAAAAGAAAAAAATACATAAGTTTTTATGATAGGAAGAGAGATATATAGCTTTTAAAATGTAAGGTCGCTCGGGACGTTTTTGGTCTTATGAAAGTATAATGCAATTACATGTTTTGGGATGTATTTATTCCTAAACAAGCAGACGGGTTAATGACAACTACGAAGAAAAGAAATGTTGAAGCTGAGTGAAACGTGAAATTATTTAAAAACTAAATTAAGGCTGTGGAAAGTGCAAATCGAAATGAAAAACCCGACGCATTTCCAACATCCAATACTGCAAGGACAAAAGCCTTCTACATCGTTTGAATACGCTGGTGAGGGTGCGAAATTCAGTAAGGCATTTGATGAACGATTTAAGGACATGAAAAGAGAGCAAACGGATTTGAACATATTTGCTACACCGTTCAACGTCAAACCATTGAATGTGCCTGATAATCTGCAGAACGAAATTATTCAATTTCAAAGCGATGATTAGATATAACAATCTCCCCAAATAAAGTCAGGAATCACCGGATATATTAAGTCAAGCACGTCCCTTAAATTAATGCCATAATAAGCAGTTACGTAACCCCCCCCCCCCGAGACGGAAATCGGAGTGCGGCCCGCGGGTTAAAGTATGAACATCCAAATGGCCCGCGACGCTAAAAAGGTTCCCCACCCCTGGTTTATGGCATACTTATGCCGTTTGTATTAAATAAATAAATAACTGCTTACATAAGTCTAATAGGTGTTCATAAATGACTATCCGTTTGTCGCATGATTTTGATGTTTGTAATTCGTTTGATGTCATATAATTTTGATGTTTCGATTAGCAAATTTTCCCACGTTTGACAACTTTTAAGGAGGTTAGGGTAACTACTTCTGAGAGGTGGTATCTTAATACAAGCACAGTATTTAACACAAATACTGCATTTAAGAAAACTGTTCAAATCTGTCGTATACGGCCGATTTAACACGCGTTACGCTGTGGCAAAAGATACAACATCACCCTTCTGGTATTGGATAGACGGATATTTCGAAGCTCATGATGGAAATGACGATGTGAGCTGAAAATATTTGCACAATTGTATGCAAATCGCAGCCGCACGACATATAAACATATTTTGGATTTAAAATGAACCTACCTTTCAATAACTTAAATACGTTGTTGACTAATATTTTAGAGTTTGGACTTTACTATTTATGTGTCCGTATTATTAATGTACAATCTGAAATGCTGTATTGGTGTTTCTTTGTGAATAACGCATTTAACATGTTTATTTCAAGCACACATTTAATTTGTTGATTTGCTCAGCACTTTAAAATCATTTGAGATAAGAAATTACGTGCCATAATTTGAAATACCAGATGTTATTTATTATTCGTAGAACATAAAAATTTGTGTATTTTTCTGTAAAAAACAAATTATTATTAGGTATTTAGTTTAGGTATTGTATTTAGTTGTTTTTATAAGTTTGTAGAATACTTTGATGGTCTCCGTGGTCGAGGGGTAAGTTGACTAGCAATCTGAAGGCCGGGGGTTTGAATTCCGACATGCGCAAGTACATTTTATTTTATTGATTGTTTTATTTCACAATTCATTAGTTTAAAATAATATACAGTATATTTGCGGCAAGTTCCCGAGTGAAAGATACTCTCACGTTTTTAAGTGCCTTCAGAAGGCGAAACAGCTGTGACGCGTCATAATAATTACACAGCAGTACTTGTTTATAAATAAACTGTTTTTTATAAATTGATTAATAATATTATTGAACATACAAAAGAAATAAAAATTAAATGGAGTTCTACCATTGACGTAGTATATATAGACGGGCCCTGTGAAATTCATAATGACCCCGAAACCAAATAAAATTGGCTCAAGGTCCATTTATGAAAAAGTGCATGCATTGTTTTGCACCGTTTAGATCGAATAGTTCTTAGTGTTGTACCTTTGATCGGTCTATAAGGTCTACACTGAAACTAATTTGCAGTCCGGAACGGGGTAAATTTTTTCAAATACAAAAATATCCCACTACCGAATATTGTTCAAGACACACTCCGCTGACTTTATCTTTGAAAACGTAGTCAGCTAACAGAATTATTAAAGTGAAAAAAATATAGTCTTTAAAATTTGTCGAGCAATGTTTCTGACGTCATTCGCTTGGCCCGGTTCGTTCACTAATACATTGACATACAGGGACAAAACAAAACACACAATGAACCTCTTGTCACACAATGAATGCTCTCAGGTTATTTCTTCAAGCGACTTTACGAGCGTGTACGGCTAGTTTATACCAAGTAGGATTGATAAATTCATCTCAATAATACATCACACATGATTTTTGAGGCAACTTATTGGTTGATGAATGACAAAACTACATAATGGAATTTGAGAACGAACTTTGTGATCGGTTTTAGGAACTTGCATTAATTTTATAAAGGCTTTCTAAGCGAGGCGGTGGAATACGGAGAAGAGTAGTATTGTTAACATTAATTTACCCGGGAACCTTTATAACTTGATAACCAACACCAACACCTCTGCCATAGGTCACCCCTTAGCAGGGGTGCCCGGGTTCAAGGGGTGAGGTTTGTCTAGGTCTTGGAGGCGGATGACCAGGACACACTGAACCCCAGATTCCTACCCACCCCTTAAACCCTTTTCCTTCCCAGAACACCCCTCTCCTTCCTTTCCTTAAAAAACCCTCCACACAGCATCCCCAAAGATGGCATAGGCCCTGAGGGATATTATTTTCCTCAGGGCCTCCTTTGTGGAGCTCACCATTCAGAATTGGAACGCTTGCTCTAACCATGTTTGGTGATCTAAGTACCAGTGGCGGTCCGTGAGTTTTCAGTGAGCTAGAGTGCTTACATTGAAAAATATGACATAACCAATGTTGTTGTAGCTGAAAATAATTTTTTTTTAAAATTTAAAATATTCAAGTGAAGTATTCTCTCATGTTGGAGAGGATTCAGAAGAAATTTCTGTGATTTATTTACCTGAGGGAGTATGGCTACTACCTGTGGCTCTACCCTACCCACTTTCTCTTGGGCATGCTCGGTATGAACCATCTACGGGTCAGAAGGGATGCGCTCATTGTAACACATTTCTTCAGCTGATTCGTGGAAGGTTTGAAAACTCGGCCACCATGGAGAGCATTCGTTTCTATGTTCCCGATGGTTATCTCCGTCACCGACAGCATAGACTGTTTTATCTCCCGGCTTGCAGAACTAACTTGCCAATGGTTTTGCCAGTCGAGAGAGCAAGCTTGTTTTTAAATAGAATCACTTTGAATATCGATATGTTTAAGGTTAAACGTCACATATGTTATAATCTACGCATTCACAGATGGCGCCAATAAAATAATTTTAGGTTTTTAATACTTTTTGCATGTTACGCTTTAAAATATTAAAGTAAATGAATTTTTTGCGCCCTTATATACAACGTGTCCGGAAACTCGTAGTACAAGCGGGAAACTGGTGAATCTACATCATGTAGAGAACCCAAAAAACTTAGTTTTTTCGATCTGAGCATTTCGATTTTATTATAATTTTTTTTTTATTTTTCCATTTTTTCGGCAACTAAAGGGTTCAAAAAATTTTTGAGCCCCGTTTGCCCTTTGATGCATTTTATAAGACATAAAGGCCCCAGTACACGTTGGGCCAACGCGCTCGGCCAACGCGTTGGCCAGATTTTTGTGGTTACCGTTCACACGTTGGTGTGTCTCATTCTGCGTCGATCGCTAGATCGAGATGGACGTCAGCGGAGCCGCCGCAATATACTTTTACAGAGCGATGCGATGTATTCTGTATGTAGCCATTAATGACTCTTTTTTTAAAATTCAGTTAGTGGAATATTCATAATATCTGCTATTCTACTCCAAGCATCATTACACTGAATTTTTTTTTTTGGTAGGTATACTTACAGATTACCACATAGAACAGTCCAATAATATTTCAAGAGGTTTAAATAACCCATCAATATTGATATGAATTATCATTATGTGTCCGACTTAAACCATTTTCCTTCCCAGAACTCTCCTCTCCTTCCTTTCCTTAAAAAACCCTCCAGCATCCCCAAAGATGGCATAGGACCTGGGGGAAATTATTTTCCTCAGGGCCTCCTGTGTGAAGCTCATGTAAAAAAAGAACAGTCCAATAATATTTCAGGAGGTTTAAATAACCCATCAATATTGATATGAATTATTATTTTGAATATTGATATTTTTGAAATCGATCCAGTAGTTTTGAGTTTATTCATTACAAACTACAAAAATACAAATCATTCCTCATTATTATATTAGTGTGATTATCATTACTCTGAAATCACAACTAAATATGTATTATTATTGTGATAATAATCAATTAGCCTAAACATTTCATCAATACTCCAAGACGCCATGTTCGTGAAACGATCGTTGGAACAATTAAGCGCGACAAACAGCGTCCGCTCCGGCCAACGCGTATTTATGAACTGAGCGCTCGGCCAACGTCTGAACGCTGTTTGTGATTTGCGACAAATTCCTTTGATTTGTGCACGAAAAACCGACACCCATCGGCTCGTCGGCGAGCGTTAGCCGCAAGCGCCAAAAACACACAAAATAACCCTGTACACGTTGGCCCAGCGCGTTGGCCGAGCGCGTTGGACCAACGTGTACTGGACTCTTTACACAGCTGAAATCAACCCCCTAGTGAAAAAAAATTTCAAATTTTAACCAAAAAAATTCCAACTTCGGACCCGATTTACTCGAAAACGAAAGCTCAAATCAAAAAAGTTATATCACAGATCGACTCCGAATGTGATGTAGATTTACCAGTTTCCCGCTTGTACTACGAGTTTCCCGACACCGTGTATATAATAAGAATATAAATAAATAGTTTTATCCATAAACAAACCCAAATATTTCAACAAAGGCTGAAAAATTCAATTTTGTATCGGTGACTCAATCCAATATTGTACTTTTCAGCCTTTCTTGAAAGATTTGGGTTTGTTTATGGATAAAACTATTTATTTATATGCATATTAAACATGTACGGGCGCAAACAATTAATTTACCTTAATATTTTAAAGCGTAACATGCAAAAAGTATTAAAAACCTAAAATAATTTGATTGGCGCCATCTGTGAACGCGTAGATTATAACGTATGTGACGTTTAACCTTAACATCAATGAAGCACAATTCAGAGGACAAGCTTTGTTGCTGTTAGTATGATTGTGCTTATTAATGTATAAATTACTTAAATCTTAATACTTCATCTCTTTTAAAACGCTTTGAAATTTTAAATTTTGTAATGTTTTAAAAATGAATAAATTGAATTGAATTGAAAAAAAAAATTCATTTTCAGCTACAACAATGTTAATAATGTAATATTTTTCAATCTTAGCGCTCTTGCTCACTGAAAACTCACAGACCGCCACTGCTAAATACATATTCTTCTTCATCTCTACTCCCTCCCTACTACCTTCAGCATCACAATATATCCCTCACCAGTGGAGTAGCGTTCCTTGGTTAGTTAGTTAAATTAGTTGGGGGAACAAATGAAGGATAAAGATTTCTCACAAAAGAAACAAAATGCCTCTGTAGCCCGGGGGCCCTGTATCATTGATACGGCTGATACAGCGGTACCTACGCCCCTGTCTCTCACACGCCGTAATAATATCTGTTCCCTCCAAAGGAAAGAAGTAGTACTTTGGAGGAAACAGTCACATATTTTATGTCTCATTTCTTATCTTACCATTATTTAATGTGTAAGAAAGAGATGTAAGTATGTTTATTGTCTTGAATAAATAAAGAACACAAGTAAAATTGAATTAGGTAGTTACCCAAACACAGGTTGACGATGCCACCGCAGGCAAAGTGGGTAAGTGTGGGATCCGTTGGTTTGGCCAGTTGGTTCAGGAAGAGGTCGACGGCACAGGATTCTCTGAGGAACTCGTAGTTGAGGGGATCGTATGCAAAGTTGACCAGGTTGGCAAGCACCTGTTGCTTGGCATCTGGAAATAATTAATAATTAAAAAAATATGCATATACAGGTGGATTTTAATGGACGGATTTTAACCAGCATATTTGGCGTAAAATGTACACGTCATTTTGCTGTCCGATGATATTTTCTTTCTATTAAAAACATTAAAAATATTTTTCCATCACACGCCGCCACTGACTAGTTAGGAAAGTGGTGCATTTATGGCCTAGCGGTCATTTGATAAGCATTGCTTATTTTTGCATTGCATCATTGCATTTTCGTTCTAACAGCGTGTTAATACTCCAAACAGCACGCGTATTGCTGACACCCATCTTCTTCTTCTTCTTTGTGTGCCCTATCAGGTCCCCCCGACGTTGGCGATCACTCTTGAAAATATCTCTGTCTTGCGCTGCCCGGAATAGCTCCTCCACACTTCTAATGCCGGTCCACTCTCGTATGTTTCGCAGCCAAGACATTTGTCTCCTATCAGGCCCTCGGCGACCCTCTATCTTGCCTTTCAATATTAAATGGAGCAAGTGATACTTCTCCCCTCGAAGTATATGACCCAGATGTGAAATTTTCCTGATTTTTATTAATGTAAGCAGTTCTCTATCCAGGTCCATGTTTCACATCCATACAGCAAGACCGACCACACATAACATTTTAGCATTCTCTGCCTCAGTTTTAAGCTGATATTGTCATTGCAGAAGAGGGATTTTATTTTAATGAATGCAGTTCTGGATGCATCAATTGTGCACCAAACCTCTACATCTGGGTCGAGAGTCTCCGTGAGAATACCCAAGAATCTAAATCTTTCCACCTTTTCGACATTGCAACCATTTAACTGTACTGACACCCATCGCGATGCATTATATTCCATAGCGATGGGAACAGTAGCGACATGTGATTGCCACATTTTTTTTTTGTTTTTTAGAAAAAAAATGTCATCGAACAGCAAGATGAAATGTACATTTTTTACTCCAAATATGCTCACGAATTGCTGATTAAAATCCCTCGGGTACGTCCGGTTACACCCTGCATAAATATTTTTAAAATTTCTTATTTGTTCTTGCTGTGGACTACTGAATTTGACAACCAAAATTTTTATAAATGAATTATAGTTTATTTTGTGCTTTCAGTGCCCTTGAGGTGATTTTTCACAAAAACGGCGCTATATAAATCATCCAAATATTATTATTATTATTATTTCAACTAGTAATATAACGGCGAATTCTACGAAATATTTTTCAATTCCGGTTACTGAATTACTTATTACTAACCATTATCTACCTAGTACAATTTGTTTTAATTTTTTTAAGTGTATTTTGAGCATGGACTCGATAGGGAAATATTTACCGACAGAAATTATGATATCATGGAAAAACCAATTTTATTTTCATTCTGGCGCAGGAGATTAAAACTCCACGAAAGCACAATTTTCTAAGCAAAAGTAAAAGAAAAATTGAGTAGTAAAATCAACAGAATGTGCTGAAAGCCTCGTGACACCGAGGGCAAGTTGAATCATTTACAAGACAATGACAGAAGAAACAAAATTATAAGTGTGCAGTTCACACGCGGTAGAAGTGAAACCTCCAGAAAACCAAAGTAGAAAAGAGTGGGGAGGCTACAAAGCACCGCACAAAGGTGACCAATTATTCTATCCCATTTTCTCGCAGGCTAAATCATACAGATATTTGTCTTTTTTTAGTGTCGCTTTTTCGTTTCACCGAGTTTCAAATCAAAACAGTGCTAAGGAAGTTTTCACTTCAATAAGAGTCTAAGATGGTAACCGGGAGGAATGCAGATCCTGCCAATGTCTGGAAATTAAATAAAAAGGCACTTTCTAGATGAGAAAAGTGTAGAGAAGCTGAATAAAACAAAAATTAAGACGTGCTCGGCAAAATTGAGGGAGATACAGCCATTCAAAGTAGGTATAAATAAAATTACACTTCGCGAACCGATAAAGTATAAATCTGTAAACTAAATACTACCTTAAAGTTGGTAGCACTCGTAATCGTCCTAAAGAAAGTGCCCCTTTATAACGCCTACTCGCGTCAAGGCAAGAAAAACATCTCAGTTTTCAAGTAGTTCAGCGGCTACGCTAGGTTTGTGTAACATGGTTTGTGATTCAAAAGAAAGTGCCCCTTTATAACACCTACTCGCGTCAAGGCAAGAAAAACATCTCAGTTTTCAAGTAGTTCAGCGGCTACGCTAGGTTTGTGTAACATGGTTTGTGATTCAAAAGAAAGTGCCCCTTTATAACGCCTACTCGCGTCAAGGCAAGAAAAACATCTCAGTTTTCAAGTAGTTCAGCGGTTACGCTAGGTTTGTGTAACATGGTTTGTGATTCAAAAGAAAGTGCCCCTTTATAACGCCTACTCGCGTCAAGGCAAGAAAAACATCCCAGTTTTCAAGTAGTTCAGCGGCTACGCTAGGTTTGTGTAACATGGTTTGTGATTCTGGCGTACAATCTCACAAGACGAAAGCTAATTTTAATTTTACGTAATCGAAATTTAGAATGAAATATTTTCCACTGTGCATATTAACCGTTGCCAGCGATCTCCAAAAATTACCATTATTAATTTTGTTTTTCATAATTACGCGCCTTATTTATCCCACGAAGTCGGCTACAATTGTATCTAGCTTCGTTTGTATCAGGTCTGGGATACCAACTAGTGATGTAATGAATGTCATTTTTTGAGCATTCGCGAATGCGAATTCGAATACGAATATCTGCTACCGACATTCGCTAATGCGAATGCGAATATTGATTTTTTTTTTTAATTTTGCGCCAATTATGTACGGCTTAGCGGCTCACGTTTGCATCTTGTTCCGAGAATTTCCGAGTTGATCTCAAAAAAGCCCATCGGTTGTTTTATTTCATTTGTCGTCTGCTCGTAAACAAAAACAAGTGAATTTTACGGTTAGAGTGATTAGTGATTAATACGAGTAATTTGGACCTATTTTACACTTTGCGACGCTTAACGAGCTAAATGCAAGCTGTGTAACAAGAAATATTCTAAAAAAGGCAGAACTACAACGGCTGTGAGAAATCATTTGTAGGCAATGCATAAAACAAAGTTTTCCGAATTAGAAAAGTGTGAAAAACGAAAACAAGATGCATCTTAAACACTTCAAGTGGCATCATCTTCCCATCAAAGTACCAAATCCGATATAAAACAAATATCGCTTCAAGAATGTGTCGATAAAACGAAACAGTGGGATAATACTCATAAATCTATGAAGTTATTGGCCGTTGATAATTCAATAAGTGAAATGGTTGCCTTGGAAGACTTGCCTTTTAATTTCGTGGAAAGTGTTGGATTTGTAAGACTTATCATTTGTGTCCATCCTATAATTTAAAGTCTCGTCTCTTTTTTCTTATGTTCATATTCGCAAAACATTCGCTCGAACTTTGCGAATGCGAATATGTAAAAATATGTGAATGCGAATATTCGTTACATCACTAATACCAACATAACAGTGACAAAATGGCGTAGTATCGGTTCACGAAGTGAAATTTTATTTATACTTTAAACGGCTGTATCTCCCTCAATTTTGCCGAGCGCGCCTTAATTTTTTTTTATTCAGCTTCTCCACACTTTTCTCATCTAGAAAGTGCATTTTTATTAAAATCCCAAACATTGGCAGGATCTGCATTTCACCCTGGTAACCTTTTGACAATCATAGGGGAAAATATACTATTTTATTGAAAAATATCTGAGGCTACAAGAGTTGACATCGGTGAGTAAAATAGAGCCGACATTGAATAAAATGGATCTACATATGTGCTTTTCCTTTGACAATTAAAAAATAGTTCTCATTCAGGCAAGCCTATCATCTTGGGTAGTTTTGTTCACTTATATTTATAGCACAAAATATAAATTCTTTTACACTTTTCAAGTGATCACACCCTCTCAAAAGAAACACAAAATACGATTGAAAATTATGAATTTTGTATAGAATCTTAACGAATAAGAATTTTAATAGTAATGTAAATATAAAGGGAGCTTTTAATTCACATAAAAGCATTATTGTGAAAATACTGCATCTCCTAACCTTCACGACAGTCATAATAAATAATATAGATCGTTTACAAACCGAAAGACTTGGTGTGAAGGAACTCTTCGACCAATAGGTTTATGAATTGCTTTCTGTCGATGCCGTTTTTAGGGGTTCTTTTCAATAATTTCTCCCTTTTGCTGAACATTGAAACTATTTGCGGGAGAGTAAAATATAAACAACAAAATCATCCGCAGCCGTCAAATTTTTTAGACATTTTTCACATTTTTCCCAGCGGCAGTGTTGCCAGGTCAAAAAATAGAAATTCCTCTTGCCAAATAATTAAAAATGCGAGAATTCCCCAGATTTTAGATTCGTTATATGTTTTGTTGAGGCACAGTTTTTCAGTTATAGTCTGTCAAAAAAGAGTAGAAAATATAAAAACTTGAACTACTAAATTTGTAGACTGGCAACACCAATTTAACTGTCAAATATTTTTTTGAAGTGCAATGACATTGAATGTATAGAACACAGTAAACCACATTTAAAAAAACATTTTTTCTTCATGACATAAATTTTATTAAAAGGTGATTTATAAAGCGATTTAATTTAACATAAATTTGAATTTAACAATAGATAGAAAGGAAGAATCACTAATGGTGAGTTTAGTTACACTAGATTTAGATCTGAATGAGTTAAATATATTCAGATCTAAAATTAGAGACATGATCTAAAGCCCAGGCAACGCTAGGTACTTTATCTAGTATTAAATAAATGTGAGCAATTTCTAAACTGTGCTTTATATTATATTACATTATAGTTATTCTTCATTATGTTAACACAAAATTGCAAAGGTATAATAATAATATACCTATACGCAATTCTAATTTTGAGATCGGCGGGTATCTATACTGCAATAAAAAAATATTTTTTCCACTATTATGCCTTTTTAATTTTTTATAAAAATGTAGGTTACACAGCTTTACTTTAACACGATGAGTTATGTGTTTAGTATTGCCATTTGAACAACAACATTTGAACAACAATTAAGTTCGGAGTTGGAAGGTTGGCTTCAGTCTGGACGTAGCATAAGAGCTCTTCCGTATTTTTTTCCGGATGGTTTCCTTATTAACAATAATCTATTTAAAAACTGACTGATATACGACTCGTGAAAGCAAATGCGGACACACACGTGTCCACCAATGTCAATGCGACATTGGCGCAGTGTCGTGAACGAGTGCGAGTGTGGACATACGGCGGCCGTAACGGTTACGAAGTATCTTACGAAAACGCTAATCTGAGCTGACTATGCTCACTATGCCAGTGGCGTAGCGAGGGGATGGGGCGGGGGGGGGGGGGGGGGGGGACCGCCCAGGTGCCACCAAAGGGGGGGTGACACTCGAACGTGGAGAAAAAACTTACGAAAGTAAAATATTGCCGCCAAAAATATTTTACGCTTGAACACCGACTGTTATTTAGCTCTATGGTTCGTTTGGTCGGGGATTCCCAAAAAAATATTTTATATTTTTATTTTCGTTCCTAGCTGGAATTATTGCTCGGTCGGGGATTTCCCTGAAATATTCCTTGTGTCATTCTAATTTCATAATGTTATTGTTATCGTAAACGAAAACTCGTGAAGTGAATTGTTATCTATTGACTGACGTGAATTGGTGAAAAAGTTGTTATTCTGTTTGCGTTTTTATTAATGCTGAAAGATTATTTTAAAAAGTGGATTTGATAGTTAACTTTTCTAATAGACGCAAAACATGAATACAATTATATCAGAATCGATCGATAACTGATTGAAGAAAAATGATAAATCATCTGTATGTTTTTTTCCGTATTATATCGTTTTGTGTACATAAATAAATACTTAAGGAATAATAAGTATAGTTTGGCAATTAAGTGTAGAAATTAAATAAATTGGAACTAAACGTTTTCATTACTATGGCAGCACCGAATTATGTGCTTCGCTATGACGTTTTCCATGGCTGTCATGTTATCGCGTGTTACGGTTGATTTATTGTCTTAAATCTGAGTAGAAGATCGCTGATTTGATAATATTTTTATTAATTGTTTGCCTGAATTTAATTAAAATGAATAAACCATTACAAAGTGATGCAAGAGGGGTTATATTCTGCGTTTTTCAACGCTGCCTTGCCGAGTATCACGCGAAGAAGCTTCTGTATAATTTAGAAGATGTTTGCAAACGAACTGCAGAAATGACTTTAATAAATTTCATTAGTATTACAAGATTTATGCCAAATTTCGAGCGATTAGAACCATTACAATCTGATTTGAGGTTATGTTTAAAAATCAGATTTTGACAATCTCATTTGACAGTTCATGTGAAGCCACAAGAAAAAGGGAATAACTCAATTTAAAAAAAATAATAATAGTATGCAATTTCTTTACACTCATAGAACAGTAACTTTTTTCTTAATTTTCTCTTTCTTTCTTAATGAATAATATCTACTGTGTGTTTTTTTAAATACCTTCTATAATAATAATTTTTATGATGTTTTTCACACACAGGTAAATCTCAATCAACGGTAAGGCGAATCGTCAAGGAAGGGGAAAAAGCAGATGGAAAATTTGAAACACCGGGAAAACGGAAAATGGGGCGCCCTAAAAAAAAGTTGGATGATTTTAATATTTGTGCCATTCGTCAAAAAAATCATTTTTTTACATTTTGGAGTAGGAAGTATTGATGTTTGTCAAAGATTTCTGTTATTTTTAAAGGGTGGAACTTTATTTTGAATATTATCTTTATAGCTTTGTAATGTTGCATGATAAAAGTATGATGGCAGAAACACATTATTAAAACCCGACGCGACCCGACGAAACGCGATGCGTGTTGAGTCAAATCAAATGTATTGTTTTCTATAGACCAGAATCACACTATGAACACCCGACGCGACGCCATGCGCGCACACGCCACCCGATCCAGACGTGCCAGGTCGGTGTGTTGCCCATGGTGGGGGTAAACACGCCATCCGACGCGGCGCGCGTGGTGTGTTTCTAGACAACACCCGACGCCACGCGTCAGTCGTTCGAGAACTGTCACAGAGCATATAGGGAATTTTTGCCAATTTCATATTCTTCTTTGCATTTATTTAGCAAAATGACCGACGAACAATTAGTTGAGTTGGTAAAACGAGATCCTGTTTTATATGACACGAGTTTAGCTATATACAGGGTTCATACTGTGAGAAATAATGTATGGGAAGAATAAATAAAAATAATGGGTAATAAAAAATAATAGTAACCCAAAAATACATATGAAATCCTTCATTATCTTGAAGTAAGTCTGGATACAGAGTACGATATTCACCACACATACTTCTCTTTTGATTTATTTCATGTACCCAGTAACGCCTAGTTATTATCGTTTTCTTGAGTCGTTTAAGTATCATATATGTACCCAAAATTTGCATCAAATCTTCTTCAAAGTCTGACTCGTTATTTAATAAATCCATAGTACATAACCGTACACTTCCACTGCTGTTAGCTAACTGTATTCAGAAATTGCTAGTATATCGTGGCGTCGCGTGTTGGTAATGTGCACGGTGCATATCGGGTGTTGACACGTGGCGTCGCGTCGGGTTTTAATAATGTGTTTCCGCCTTAATGCACTTAATTTTCTGACCTTAAATTGTTTGAATAAAAGTTCTGATGAATATGAGTAGGGTTTTTTTTTAATTGTTTTTATTATTAGTTTTTGTGACATGTAAATTGTTTGTGTTTGATTTGTATATACACCGCCCCATTCTATAATGCCGTATTATTATATTATTATTACCTTATGACGAAATAAACGCCCACTTAAAATTTGTTTTGTTTTATTTTACTTATATTAAATTACAATTTTACTTCTATTATTTACTTCTGTTAAATTATAGTTTTTTGTGCAAAATTTTTGAAAATACAAATACGTTATGAAATATGCATTTCGACCGAAGAGTTTTTTTTTAAACATACATTAATTGTCTTATGAGCCATCTCGGTGTTGTCATTTAAAACCTAAAAAACGATTGCAGCGCCATCATTTATTTTCTACACTTAATTGCCAAACTGTAATTTGGAGGTTTCAGAAAACGTTTTTTATGAATTCGAAAAATGCGTTTTGAATTTGTTGACGAAGCGCTATTTACACCGATTATAAAGTCAACTGCCGACAGTATTTACACCAAACGATTAGCTGCTTACACTGGAGTAGTTTCGCAAGCTAAGGTAATTCATCTACCAAATGTAAGAGCACCTTCAGATTTCAATCAGTTGTCGATTCTTTGGATAAGAGGTCACCTGCGCATTACTAGCACTGTAAATCATGATAACTGAATTATTTTATCCAATATTAGGTTGAGTATTATCCAAAATCTACTTTTAGTTTCTAAAAATAAAGTTACTGCAAATTTTTAATAATTTAATTATATGTACAAGTATAATCGATAAACTAGTAATCCTTAAATCAGATTTTTGTCTTAGTCCTAATTTTGAAAAATTAAAATTTTTTTAATTAGCGACGTTATGTGAGTATGGCGTCATGACGGTGTATTTATTCGTTGACCCGGCCTATACTAATCTTACATTTTTCCAGATTTAAGTTAAGAGTGAGTCTGTTTGAGAATCCATAAGCTTGAATAAAAGTTGCACACGGAACAAGCAAATGGTTTTCTTTCGAATTTTGGGGCATACGGTGTGCAACTCAAATTTTAAGCACATCTCAAAACTGGTATCAATTTAAGATTGAATCTGTATTCGGTAACTCGTTTTAATTAAAACTACACCCATAACATGAAAATGGTTATTCTCCGATATTTGCAGCACATAATCTGAAACTTTCATATCTTGCAATAGTAGAACTCGGAAATGGTTTCCTTCGAAATGGGTCCGCAGATGAACAGAGTTACAAATGAAAATTCAATGGAAACCATTTTCGAGTTCCACGTGCAAGATTTGAAAGTTGAAGAATATGTGCTACAAAGATCGGAGTAAAACAATTTTCGTGTACTGCGTGCATTAATAATTAAAGCTGGGGACTTAC
This sequence comes from Limnephilus marmoratus, assembly GCA_917880885.1. NCBI lineage: Eukaryota > Metazoa > Arthropoda > Insecta > Trichoptera > Limnephilidae > Limnephilus > Limnephilus marmoratus. The sequence continues at coordinate 680,484 of OU862929.1, read as the reverse complement.
ACCTTTACTATCTCACAATTGAAATTTTATCGTTACACTCAGAACACAAAACTGGTTTTATCTTAAATATGTGTTGTTAAAATGACGTTTTCATGCCAGCAAATGATTTTATTCGGGATTTTGCAGCATATTAGAATTGAAGACTCCACTCGGAAGGATTTCGAAGGAGGTCGAAATTTGCGTTTTGGTTATGAGAGAGATTTACGTCCGTCAAATAGCTCTCTGGAAGGAGCCCGCAAATTAGACCCTGAACCAAACGGCGGCGCCTGGCGCGAGTAAAATTTTGGGGCCTGTTTCATAACGCTGATGGATTTCATTCGTTTTGTGCTTTGATTGGCATACAGGATCGGAGGAATCCAGATTTTGGAATTCCGCACATTAAGGGTGCCTACCTATACGGTGGAAAGGTGTCAAGTACCGCATAGCGCCTGTCCGTTGCTAACCACCATCGTATCGTGACATTTCGCTCTACGCCGAAGTGTTATTTATCCTATCGTTACATAAAGTGTAAATCATATCGTATTATATCGTATACTTTGTGTGAACTTCTTATGTAAATCGACTCGTGACTCAAAATTTATCGTAGTTCTAATAATCGAATAGAACAATCTTATCGAGCGCTTATGGACACATCTGTGACTGTCACCAAACGGAAACCAAGCCAGAAGACACAACAGCAGTGAGTACCTCTTAATTGTGAATTACCTTTCTTGTTTGGTGGTCGGGCATAATTTCACATCGAACTCCATAAGCGTCTTAGCAAAGAGTAGCTGCAAAGTTATTTCTAAACCCCCGTGCATAGTCATGATTCAGGGCCTCTTGTCAAAACCAGTAGACACCTAGGTAGGGTTGCCACCTTCTAAAATAAAATTAACAAAACAAAAAAACGACTTAAAAAAATGCACTAAAAAGAAAAAACAAATTCGTATTCTTCTACAACTTCATAATCAACTTACTTTTTCTACTCATCAATATGTAGGTACGATTGTTATTTTTGGAGTCGGTGTCAGCAACATTTGTACACGGTTGACATTTGTCACATGAGAACGGGTCGTTTCTTCGACTCGTTCTTGTGTTCAACAGCTCGCCTGTGGAATGATTTGCCGGCCTCTGTGTTTCCTCCGTCCTACAACATGGGTCTCTTCAAGACCAATGTTCATTCCTTCCTCTCTTCAAAAAGACCCTCCACACAGCATCCCAGATGACATAAGCCCTGAGGGAAATCATTTTCCTCAGGGTCTCCTGTGTGGAAGAAATGTAAAAAAAAACTTGGTCGAAGTTTATGCCAATTAATCTCAAGAGCGAAGTAAACTTTCGGGTTGAAATATTTTTTAGAAAACTCTTTGATTCACCTCTATTACTGTCAAAAACGGTAATTATTCCCGATGAAACAGCAGTGGAGGTAATCCACCTCTTACCCGCCTTGGTATAAGTAACTGATGGTTACTCCTTCAAGGCTCTCGCAAGATTCTAATTTTTTTTGTTAAACGAAGCTACATTTATTTATTTTGAACGAATCTAGACCTCCAGTGTCCATGCGTACGTTGTTAGTAAGCAGTATGCAAGTGCTTAACAGGAAAAACAAAATGCAAAAAATAGGTTAGTAAGACAAAGATAAAGTAAAAAGGGCAAAAGAAAAACTCATGCCATGTCGATGAAACAGCAGAGAGGTATTCCATAGACTGACGTTTATTATCAATAGCTGACCCGGCCACACGTTGCTGTGGCTAACGTTACCTTTATAACCAACGCCATTTGTTAAATCAAATCCACACCGCCCGTTTGTCAGCCCACTGCTCGCTATCGCTACCCGCTGCCGCTTGGCCAGATATTTATTTATTTATTTATTTAATACATGAATTATCGAGAGTACATATAGTTTTTTGTGGTATTTCACCCTCCATGCTAGGGATGACCCTATGTTATGGCGGGTGAAGTTTACAGTTTGCGAATATACATTCATTAGCATAGGTTGAAATTTTTCACTAATTGATACTATCCACACAAATTCTCCTACAATAAGAGAGTTTATGTAGTTATATTGGATTACAAGAATAAGGTGAAGAAGTTAAAGAATTATTGGAAAAGATAAGTTATTTTTAGTACATTACGGAATTATTGATATATATAGTTCAAAGTAATCAGTCTTATACATATAATGAGGCTTAGATTGTAAATAAAGATATTTTATGTTTTGCCTGCTCTTAATACTATGCACACAGATCTTCTATAATAAGAGAATGATATACTTATAGTTAGATTGGGTTACAAGAAGAAAATGGAGAAGTTAGAGAATTATTATAAAATGAGAAATTTGAGTTGTTAGATATAGATCATACTAATTAATCTTGTACATACATGCTGCTAATTTAGAAAATAGAGATATATTATGTTTTGTCTGAAAGGTGATTAAATTGATAGAGTGTAAAGTGAATGGGTGTTAAAATTGTAATGTATTCCATGTGTAAGGATCCATTTCGTTATTTGTTTTTTAAATGAATGGGGTTGACTCAACGTTTTTAAGTTTTCAGGGATAAGGTTAAAGATTTTAGGAGCTAGGAAGAAAAATTGTCTTTGAGCTGACGTGGTGTGTAGTGTAGGTACATTGTAGTGTCTGTTGGTTATTGTTCTGGTGGTGTAGTTGTGTTGTAAGAGAGTTTTGTTTTTGTATTTAAACAGGAAATGTATTAGCATAAATTTTAAATGGAGTTGCCGTATGTTTAAGACGTTATACTCGATGAGGAGTCGTTTGGAGGGGTATCTTGTCAGTCGCTTGTTAATGACACGTATAACCATTTTTGGGCTTTTAGTAGAGGTTCGATGATAGATTGTGCACAGCCACCCCAAGTAATAATGCCGTATGCTAGTAGAGATTGGCATAGAGCGTAGTAAACAGTTTTAAGAGTTGAGGTAGTAAGGATATTTCTTAGGGTTCGGAAGACATAAGAGAGTTTGCGGATGCGTGGGGTTAGACTGGCCAAGTGCTGATCCCAACGAAGGTGTTGATCAATGATGACCCCCAGATATTTTATTTGGGTGGCGTGTTCCAAGTTTGATTATTATGTATTTCAACCAATTTACACAAATCCTATACCTAAAAACCTTTATAATGAATCACTCTATCTATCGGTGAAAACCGCATGAAAATCCGTTCAGTTGTTTAAAAGATCTAAGCGCACATACAGCGTGAGCAACTTCATTTTATACTAAGTAATAGTAATAAAGTAAAGAAAGATAAAGATAACATAGTTAGGTAAGTTACAGCCGTTGCTAGCAGCAACATAATATTTTAACACCCTCTCGTAACAAAATATACCGAAATCCAATTTAACAAAACAATATGGATTATACTTGGAGCAGGTGGATGAGTTTGTTTATTTGGGAAGTATGTTTACGAGAGATGGGAAGGCTGATAGAGATATTGAAAGAAGGGTGAATGCAGGTAACTCACTCTATTAATGGAGGACTAAACGCCGTTTGCACCAACAAAAAACTGTCCAAAGACGCGAAAATATTCAGTTAACATTCTTTGAGGCTTCACTGAGTGGTTGGCTAAGGGACACGGAAGCTAAGTGTAGTTTATGGTCAGACCGAAAGCCATTCACATTTTTTGTTGGTACTTGCCAATTGATTTGAGATTTATTGTATTTCTTATGTTCTCTATTTTATACAGGTGCTTGCAGGTTTTTTACAGATGCAATTCCGCGTCATGGAGTCTCATGAATGAGTTTTCTTTTGCTCTGTTTAATTTATATTTGTCTTACTAACCTATTTTTTGCATTTTGTTTATCCTGTTAAGCACTTGCATACTGCTTACTAACAACGTATGCATGGACACTGGAGGTCTAGATTCGTTCAAAATAAATAAATGTAGCTTCGTTTAATCAAAAAAATTAGAATCTTGCGAGAGCCTTGAAGGAGTAACCATCAGTTACTTATACCAGGGCGGGTAAGAGGTGGATTACCTCCACTGTCCAAAGACGCGAAACTAGCCGTCCATAATGGAGTACTGGTACCTACCTTGACTTATGGCAGTGAGGCATGGAACTGGCAGAGGAAGGATGAAAGTAGACTGAACGCTGTAGAAATGAGATCCCTGAGGCCTATGTGTGGTAAAACCATGTATGATCGTGTGAGAAATGTGGAAATCCGCAAAGAATGCAAGGCTGATGTAAGCGTAATGAGTAAGATAAAGAAAGGAACGCTCCGATGGTTTGGGAATGTAGAGCGAATGAATGAGGAAAGGAGTGTAAGGCTGTAAGGAGAATATATGACGCAAATGTGAATGGTAGAAGAAGTCGAGAACGCCCAAGAAAGACACGGCACGACCAAGTGAATCAGATACTTGAGTCGGGCCATGTCAAGAGTCAGAATAATAGAAGAGAATGTATGAGACGTTGTATGAATGTAAACGAGGCAAGGAATGTGTGCCAAGACCGGGATGTTTGGCGGTCCGTCCTCTCTGCCTACCCCTGCTGGGAAACGGCGTGATGGTTAGTTAGTTAGTTTTTTTTTTAATGTGTATTATGAAAAAACAATAATCTTCCGATATGCCCATTGAACTTAAAATATTATAATGTCTATTTATACTCTACGAAATATATTGGACAAAATCACACTAACAACTGTATATTATGCTCTTGTTCAATCAATGCTTTCATATAACGTCTTTTGTTGGGGTTCTTGTCATAAGACTACTCTAGAGCCTTTAAATGAATTATGTAACAGTTCATTTGCAGATCACATTATCACCTTTGCCGATGACACAGTATTATTATTTGAAGGCAAAAAATGGAATAAAGTTCATAAAAATTCTGAAATAGGTATTAACAAGGTAAAACAATGGCTAGACAATAATCTTCTCACTCTCAACACTGACAAAACTAAATTCATCCGCTTCAGTGCAACTCAAGCGGGACAACCAAGAGAAACCCAAAGAATTATTGTACACCATTGCAATGACCTAAACACTTGCAATTGCAATAGCTTAGAATATGTAGATAGCATAAAATATCTAGGAATTATCGTAGACAAGAATCTGAGATGGAATGAACATATCTACTCAATATCCACAAAGGTCAGAAAACTCACGCATCTTTTCATGGCTATTAGAAATATTCTTTGCGTAAAAGATCTGAAACTTATGTACTATGCCATGTGCAACTCATAACTTGAATATGCATCTTTAGGATGGGGAGGATGTACCAAATCAATACTGGACCCCTTAGCCAATCACTACTAAGGGTCATCCTTAAAAAAACATTCAGATACCCCAGTAATGCTTTATTCAAAGAGATAGGAGTTTTGGACGTGAGGCAACTTTTCATAAGAAAAGTTATATTATACACACAAAAATATCGTCATCTCTTCCCCTACGTAGAACACTATCACGACACCCGACATGCAGGGAGGAATCCAATTGTTCCACTTACTACTAGGACATCCCTTGCTCAAAGACAATATTCTTACCTAGGTCCTAACATGTTCAACCTTATTCCCGGATCTTGGAAATTGAAAAGTGCAAGCGTCCTGCGTAAATTAGTCAACGATTGGATTCTGAACTTAGGGAGAGACGAATGTGAACGTATGCTGTTTAACTGATATACAAAATCACCTAACTTTCCTGATCACTAGACTAAAACTCCTACCACACTTCATTGTGTTCTCATATTGCTTCGCAATGTTTCGACATCTTTCGATATTTTTATACCTGGGATTTATGGTTTTGCGCCCCTTGCTGTTCACTACTTCACGGTTAGTACTTCACGTAAAGCGTAACACGCTCACTAACACCGAGACTCGCTGTGTGAATCTTGATACCTTATAGCGGTGATGATTTATAATAAATAAACAATGAATTATAACACAACTTGTATGACGTACGAAATAATGCACCAATTTCACTATACCTTTACCAAAGTAGCACTAAATCACGTATTATTTATTTATATTCAGAGTTCTATCTACATTTATAGTTATCGTTTGCAAATTTTAGCAGGAGACATGAGCGCGGTGTATGTTCATACTGTCGTACAACGTTATATGTACTGAAAACATATTTAAAAATCAGTAGAAATAATCATGTTTTATTTATTTATTATTAGTTTCAATAGCAAGGTTTGTATAGTATAAGTATAGATTCATTTTTTTTTTCACAGACCTCCTCACCAGGGTCGTATTTACACTAGTATAGGCCGCTTCATTTGTGCCGCCCCTTTCTCTTCCTTAGAAGTTGTCACCTATCATAATCACTCACTTGTAGGCTGCCTGCAGGTGACAAACAATTTTTAAAATAAATATTTAAATATAGGTTAAGTAGGTACTCAAAACTCAAATAAACGATTTTTTTTATGGGATTTTTTATTTGACAAAATAATCCATAATAGGTTCATAGTTTATAGCATTATTAGGTCTGCTTATATGCATAGAAGAGCCAAAGGGTGAAGTTTTTCTAGCGATAATGAAGACCTTTGGTAATTCTTCACTCGCTTTAATCAGGAAAAACTCCTTCCTCTAGAACAATTTGTGACCGGAGGGCAAAGTAGACGCGGAGAGCTATATCCAAGTTTGGATAAACGTTGCACAGAGATTGTTTCCTCAAAAACTTTCCTTAAAAAGATTCTCTGCCGTCTTATTAGAGGAAATGTGACCGTGAAGGTGTACATATTCCTGAACTAAATCGTCTTCTAAATCATTGTATAATATAGCACAAGAGACAGCTTTTTCTGAGACTTTTTGTATTGAAAGTTCACCCATTTGTTTTTAAATGAAAATTTTTCTTTGAAGTTTATATACGCATTATGGATTCCTCTCAGTTGTTTCAATATCCTCATTTGATGTTTCGTCTATAAAGTTTTTTTCTCTTAGAGCCATCTTACTCTTACTGATATTACTAAAGTGCGCTCATTTCAATTGCACTTTCTTCGAAATAATCAAAGTTTTCTTGCTCTGGTATAATAAACTCGGGAAGAGATCCATAAAAATGAGTTACCGTCAGTACATCAATAGATAGTAACCAAATATAGGTAGCAAACTGCCCAAGAATTTTTTTTTGTGTAATATTCGCACCATTATCGCACGACGCAATCCGCGGTCCCGTACGGGATCACGGGGCATCTAAAGGTTCCTTTAAAGGGGGAAATAGGTGTAGAGGTTTCAAAAAATTATTTTTTTCATAAATCGATTATAGAACTATTCAAAAATATATTCTGAAAATTTCAAACCAAAATTCCACACCATTTAAAAGTTATTTGCGCTTAAGTGAGTGTCCCTCGGTCAATCTACCACTATTTTACTGCCACTCTTATTTTCAAACGCATTTTTCTCGAAAATAATTTTTTCGAATTTGTGTAACCTCTAGCTCCTACAGTTTTTGGTCAATCGTTATCAAACTTAGTACATAGTTTATTTATACAAATCCTACACAATACTTTTATTTTAACTGTTTTGTTATGGCACAAAATGAATAGTAAAAATCGTACAAAATTTTAATATTTCTCAGTTAGGTTATTTCTCTTCAGGTTCACAGATATCAGTGAGGTTCAAATAGAAGAAACACTTATAAAAAAAGTAAATATTTTTTAAAAATTGATTTCGGATAAAAATTGTGACATCCAGGCCCCCTAGCATGGTCGATCGATATAGGTTTTATTGAAAATGTCGGTAACTTGCGATCGCTCCCGAGCACGACTGCAGGCCGCTAACGAATAAACAACAGTTTACGTCAAATATATTAGAAACCCCTAGTCATTGTGAACTATTGTTTGTTCGTTAGCGGTCTGCAGTTGTGCTCGGGAGAGATGGCAAGTTACTGACATTTTCGATAAAACCTATATCAATCGAACTGCGGTGTCGGTGCGGTCTGCGGTGTGTTACCGGTAAATGTCGGTAACGAAAATGTCGGTGCTCGGGAGCGATGGCAAGTTACCGACATTTTCGATAAAACCTATATCGATCGACCATGCTAGGACCCCTGGGGTGGGGTTTTATCGAAAATGTCGGTAACTTGCCATCGCTCATGGGCACGACTGCAGGCAGCTAACGAATAAACAACAGTTTACGTCAAATATATTAGAAACCCCTAGTCATCGTGAACTATTGTTTGTTCGTTAGCGCCTTGAAGTCGTGCTCAGGAGCGATCACAAGTTACCGACATTTTCGATAAAATCTATATCGATCGACCATGCTAGATACCCAGGAGTTATTCAAATTGTCCCGTCGGATGGCGATTTATAATGCACTGTAGCTGATATCTCCGTTATTTTTTGAGGAAAATATTTGAAAATTTTAGAATATACTCTTGAATGTATGTGTAAAATGACCTCAAGGCATAAATAAAAAAAATATGTTTTCCTTACGTGTTAAAAAAATTCATGAAAATCACTAAAAATCGTCGTCCTACACCTATTTCCCCCCTTAAACGCTCGTGCACCGCGTGCAATAAAGGTAGCCCACTGCCAAAGCACTTTTTGTGAAATATTCGCACCACCACCGGTCCCATATTGGACCGTTGAGCATTGAACGATACAAATACGCGGTCTCGTCTAAAGGTTTATAGATAGAAAACTCTTATCTATCCACAGTGACTTTTTTATAATCGTACACAAACTTAATGGCTCACCAAAGCAAGCGAGCGCTGCCCCCTGAACTCTGCCGCCCATAGGCCGCGGCCTATAAGGCCTATTGACAAATCCAGGACTGCTCCTCACTAGGATTTCCTGTTCTGAGGTGGCCTGTAGTTTTTTAAAATATTTGTATTTGGTTATGAATTGTCTTTATATCGTCTTCATGATGTTTGTAATTTTATTATCACTTTGATCTCTCAGCCATGTTTTTACTTTTGTTTTAAATATATTCATTTCTTTTATATTTTTGAAGTAGTTTTATAGTACTCCTTGTTTTGTAGTTTTATAGTACTCCCTTTTGGGCTATGTTGAGTCGCTCTGTGTGAGTGCTCAAGGCAGACCCCCATCCAGTTATACCGTACTCTATTTGTGATTGACACAAAGCATAGTATACTTTTTTTAATATCGTTTATGTTGAGGATATTACGAATGTTTCTAAAGAAGTAGGTATATGTACCTGGTTAGTTTTTTTGTAATTACGTCAATTTGTGAGTTCCATCGGAGATTATCATCAATTTCAATTCCAAGTTATTTGATGCTTTTGGAATGTGCTATAGTGGCATAGAGGTATGATAAGCCTTGATTTTGTTGATAAATTCCTTGGCATGTGTGTAATTTGAGATTTAATTCCTCCGACGGCTGCCCTCTGGCTGTTATAGAAAATGTAAGATATTTTGTTTTATTAACATTAAGCGTTAGGGAGTTTCTTTTAAGCCAGATTTGCAGGAGACTAAGCCAGTATTCCGCTTTTTTGTAAGTATTTATCCAATCTTTTTCGTTAAATAAAATTACTGTGTCATCAGCAAAACTAATAATTTTTCCTCTTGTTTCTAGGTTACAGATATCATTGATGTATATCAAAAATAATATTGGTCCTAGTACGCTTCCTTGCGGTACGCCATGGTTGATTAGAAGAGGTTCGCTTTTTCTCTCATTAATTTGAACGCTCTGTGTACGCTCCATCGTGTACCTTTTTAGCAAGTTTAGTGTTGTATTTGTCATACCAATTTTTGTAAGTTTAGCAAAAAGTATTTTGTGGTTTATTGTATCAAAAGCCTTTTGTAAGTCTATGAAGATTGCCAAAGTTTTTTCTCCACTATCTAAACTTTTAGTGATCATATCTGTAATTTTTTCAATGGCGTCACTAGTACTTAAGTTCTCCCTAAAACCATACTGTGTTTCCGATAATATTTTATTGAATTCTAAGTAGGATAAGAGTTGTTTTTTTAATATTCTCTCCAATATTTTTGAAAATGTGTTGAGTAGGCTTATTGGTCGGTAATTTTTATGTCATTTTTACATCCTTGTTTAAAAATTGGTATAACAGTAGCTTTTTTGACAGCCGTAGGGAATATGCTTTCAGTTATAGACAGGTTGACTAAGTATGTTGGAGGTACGATAAGTTCTTGACAGAGATATTTTATTGCATTGGTTGTGATTAAGTCCTCCCCCGAAGAAACATTTGATTTTAGAGAAGAAATTGTGTTTTTGATATCATCAGCTGTAATTTGCTTAAACTCGAGTTTCTTTCCTTGTTTAGGGGGTTCATTTATTAGTATAGCGTCATTACATTGTGTAGCTTGCTTTGCTAGATTTGATCCTATATTTATGAAAAAATTATTGACGTATTCAAGAATTTAGTCAGGATTATCAGCGTATGTCCTTGGGACATTGTTTATATTCAGCACGTCAATTGATGTCATGGTAGCAGATTTAGAACTGGTTATTTAATTAATTATTTGCCACATTTTCCGGGGATTTTGTTTACAATCTACAATTTTTTTCTTGTAGTAGGTTTCTTTTGTATATGTAATAACTTTTTTGTAAATGTTTCTATATCTTTTGTAGAATCTTAACATGTGTATATCGTATGGATTTTTTTTAGTTTCTTGTGTAACTCGTCTCTTTTTCTTATGCAGTTTATAACATTCTGTGTAATCCATGGTTTAATGTATACATTTTTATGTGAGATTTTCTTAATAATTTTTGTGGTATTAGAGAGAATATTATTCTGAAAGAGTTCTATGAAGAAATTCCATGCATCATTTGCATTGTTCATACTTTGCAGTTTTTTCCAATCGGTAGATTGTAGATTATGTTTAATGTCATTCCAGTTTATTTCAGTTTTTTCTATTGTTTGTGGCCTTTTCTTGATTTTATTTTTATTGAAAGTATAGTTGTATAATGATCTGTTATAGTTGAGTTAACTACAATATTTTGAGTAATATCTTTTGTTTTACTCATTATATGATCTATGCAACTTTCGGTGCTGTCCACTTTTCGAGTAGGTACATTTATTAAGCTTACCAGTTGCAGATGCTATGCAGATATTGAATTCTCTTGGGATGTCCATTGTCTATGCACATATTGTTTACATATTGTAGTTACAGCGCATAAATAAATATAAAAAACAACATTTATATTATTACATAAATAAATTACATCTGAATTTGTAAATTTTAATGTTGTTTCTCTTATAAGTGTACTATGTATTTTAAGTTCACACATCTAAACATATAACTTCATCTCTTTATATTGTAAATCTCATTTTAATTCCTCCAACTTGTTGTCAGGTACCTACTTGGTCTACACTATTCAATAATTCTAACTTACCTACTTATCTCATACATGTAAATCTCAATATATTATATGTTACCAGGTTAATTCAGAAAATCCGAATATAATGTATGCTACCAGATTATTTTTCTATTTTTTTTGTTAAGTATGTAATTATGTAATTTATAATATGAACTAAACCTGTCAATTTGGCTGTCCTGGAATGGGAAACTTTCCTAGTTGGACAGGCAAAGCTTCCTAAAATGTAATTTGTACATACAAAAAAAAAATATATATATATAAGTATGCATGTATATGTACGTAGGTGCGTATGTGTGTGTGTGTGTGTTTATGTGTATATGGATTTCATAATCTTATCCTTACGCACTTCTTTTTCTCTTTTCTTTTTTTATTATAACTTTTCCAATTTTACCATTACATGTGTTTACACTAGACTTCACTCAAAGTAACTATCCTTAATTGATCACCATGAAACATGCAGCCGCCTAGTATGGTGATTTAATAAATCTAATCTACGTAAATGTCTAATATATGTAACATGTATTTTATAAATAAATAAATAAAATAAATAATGAGATATCACGGGTATTTATTTTTCGTGATAATATTCTGAAAATTTCAAAATTTTTGTAAAAAAAAAATACACGCGATTTTTGGGGGTGGGTTAGTCTAAAACCTCACCACATAACACCAGGGGGGGTTAAAAAGTTGCTAAAAAACATCACATGATTAATGGACGACCCCTTGGCTATCAGTTGAACACATAATGAAAACTGATTTAATAAGAGCGCAATGTAACTGATAAGCACGTTTTCTTGATGTTTCATTAATCATGACCAACTAAAAACATCACATGATTAATGGACGACCCCTTGGCTATCAGTTGAACACATAATGAAAACTGATTTAATAAGAGCGCAATGTAACTGATAAGCACGTTTTCTTGATGTTTCATTAATCATGACCAACTAAAAAGGTAATGATCAAAATTAAATTGATTCTCACAAACAATAGGCTACCGAAGTGATATTTTTTTACTTGCCGCCAACGGGACCGTCCCGTTGGCGGGGGCGTTCCCGAGGGCGTAGCGAGGTACGGTCAGGGGGGGGGGGGGGGCAGCTGGTAACAATTATTATAAGCAATAATTGTCAGCCTGAAACACTCATTTACATTAAAAAATCTTCTGAGAAAAGATACTTGCCGCCAACGGGACGGTCCCGTTGGCGGCAAGTATCTTTTCTCAGAAGATTTTTCAATGTAAATGAGTGTTTCAGGCTGACAATTATTGCTTATAATAATTGTTACCAGCTGCCCCCCCCCCTTGCCCGTACCTCGCTACGCCCTCGGCTGTGTGGCAAATATTTTTTTTGAGAGAACCCTCAAGTCTACAGATATCTATCTAGTCTTAAATGAAAGCTAATTAAATTTACTACAACTTTATTTCATATATAATATTTGACGTGGGAAGCGTGTTTTAGAAAACATTTTACAAAATAAGTGACCATTTCCAAAAAATTTCATTTTGGAAAAAAGTGGCCTATTTTCGAAGAACTGTATCTTGGAAAGCAATGGCTGTATATAGCTCGCTTTGGTCTCAAATTGTAGCAAATTTAGTGTAGTGAACGTATGTCTTGCAGTATGAAAGAGACATGCGTGTATGAGTGAGACAGCATGCGGAACGTATAAAAGGCGTGAATGTTGTCCATTCGTCCTCTCTTGTTATCCGCCTCTTAAGAAGAACCTTGTACTGTAATCTCGGATTAAATACACAATAGACTACCTACGCATTATTATTGCAATCACCCTAAACTGAGATCAACCTATCAGAGGAATCTGGATCCATCAGCAGGAGTCCAGGAGTAATGTAAGAGACCGGCCACGGTCATCACATTTGGCGCAGCCGGTAAAGGAAGGAAAGGAAGGCAACATCCGAGATTGAGGCTACAGAGGATAAACAGGTGATCGGGCAGCATCAGGCCAGATCACATTCAGGAAGAGCAAGAGCAGGAGAATTGGCATTCGAGGAACATCAAGGCGCTGGATAGGGTTATTCAGTGCCGAGAACCTGGAGGAGCATACACGTAAGGCGTGAATGGAGAAGTCCGGGTCTTCAGGAGAAGATCAGAGACCAGGTGCAGACCTCACGGAAGGCGTGCCGGGGCATTAGAAGGACGACCAGGGTCCAGGAGCCAGGAGACGGTCCGCGGAAGGGCGAGATCGGAGCAGCAGCATCAAGTCAACAGAGTCGTGAGTTGAGTGCTGTTTGTAAAATTTTCTGTTTTTATTGATTGCATCTGTGTGAAGATGGAAGGGGGAGAACTGCCCAGGTTTTGTCATTTGAGGGACAAACTGGAGACATTCGTGTTGCAATACGAACAGTTCATCCTCGTCAATGATGACAAATTAAATTCGGTAGAGAAAAAGAGAGCGGTTTTAATATCTCATTTACACACAGAGACAATAGATTTATTGATTGATTTGTGTTTTCCTAAAAAAATTACAGATATTACGGTCGAAAATTTATTGTTATTACTAGAGAATCATGTAGGTATCAAACGAAATGTGTTCAAGGAGCGCGAAATTTTTTTTGCTACAAAGAAGTACAGAATCGGTTAATGATTTTATAGCACGGTTAAGAAATCTCGTTAGATTTTGCAAATTCGAGGACAGACTTGAATATAATTTAAAAGATGTTTTTGTCACCGGTCTTCGAGTGGGGCGTATTAAGGAGAAATTATATGTAGAGGCTGAAAACTTTTCATTAAAAAAGGTTATAGAATGTGCTATTGCTATGGATTCGTTCGAGGTAATTAATAAGCAAATTAAAACGGAAAGTGTAGATATAGTAAATAAATTTAAAAATAGAATGAACAATTTGTCACAAAAACAAAATTCGGCGGGCAAACATTTTTCTAGACCTACGGACAAAATGGTACATCGTTCAGAGCGAAATCAGCAGACCGAACGAAATGTAAACATTGTGGGAGTTATCACGATTCAGTAAATTGTAAATTGAAAGACGTGTTTTGTTATAAATGCAGAGGCAAAGGGCATATTGGCAAAATATGTCACCGTTAAAATAATAATAATATTTCTTCAGTGTTCGTTAATACGCAGGAACATAAAAAAATGTTTCGGATAAACTCAGTATATTGTGAACCAATATTGTGCAAAGTTTTAGTGAATAATGTGGAACTAAACGGGTTATTAGACACAGGAGCGGCGATCTCGATTTTAACAGACAAAGATTATGTTAAACATTTCAAACAGTTGGATTTAAAATCAAAGGATTTAACCTTAACGGGTTACGCTAACTGTAAGTTGAATTTATTGGGTTGTATCTTATTAACAGTTGATTTTAACGGTTATAGGGAAATGTTAGAATTTTGCGTAGTAAAAAATGGAACGACTACTGTTCTAGGGCGTGATTTCATTAAAAAGTTTAATATTGGATTCACGGGGTTACAATCAATTTCAGCCCAGGAGGGTAGTGAAATTTTTTCTGACAGTGTATTTGAGAATGATAGAAGTGATTTACAATCAATTTCATCCCAGGAGGGTAGTGAAATTTTTTCTCATAGTGTATTTGAGAGTGGTAGAAGTAAAGTGAATAAAAAAATTCGAAAATTCCAGGAGGTTTTTTCGGAGAAAGTGGGTAGTTTTAATAAAAGTAAAGTGCAATTAGAATTAATTGGGAATGAGGAACCAGTTCACGTAGAGAATGACTTTGATACTCAAATTCTAAGTTTATTCAAAAATAACAGAGATTTACCTATTGATGTCGAGGAAATTAAATCGGAATCAAGTACAGATAAAATTTTATTGGAAATTAAACATTATCTCAGAACAGGGTGGCCAAATAAAATGAACAAGGAGGATTCAAAATGGATTTACTGGATTAAACGGAATGAATTATCCATAATTGATGATTGTTTTTTCTGGAATCATAGGCTAATAATTCCAGTAATTTTAAGAGAAAAGATTTTAAACTTATTACAAAGATCTCATCTAGGTATAGCAAAGATGAAAGGTTTAGCCAGAGGTATATTTTGGTGGCCAGGGATAGATGGAAATATTGAACTTTTAGCGAGAGGATGCGAAATTTGTTCAGAGGTTCAACCTTCTCAACCAAAGAGCGAATTGACTCCGTGGCCTATAACTGAAGAAATATGGAGTAGGGTGCATATTGATTATGCGGGCCCAATTGCAAATAAATATTTTCTTGTGATTATTGACTCAACCTCAAAATGGTTAGACTGTGTAGAGGTAAATTCTCCAAATTCGTATAACACTATTAAAATATTAAAGGGTTTATTTAGTTATTTCGGGAGTGTACAGACAATAGTTTCAGATAATGGAGCCGCTTTCATGTCAGCGGACTTCAAAGAGTTTTGTGAGATGAATAACATCAAACATTTAACTACTCCGGTAAATCATCCACAATCAAACGGTTTAGCAGAAAACGCGGTTCGAACGTGTAAAATTAAAAAAAAATGATGATAAGAAATAAGTTTCAGTCAGGTTATGAGGAAAAATTAGGAATTTTTTTAATGGATTACAGAAATGCACCACACTGTACAACTGGCTTAGAACCTGCAGTTGTAATGTTTGGAAGGAAACTAAGGTCTAACTTGAACAGTTTTGTACCGAGAGGGGGGAGAGATAAGGATAATATAATTAATAAAGAAACTAAAATTAAAATGTTGAAATGTCAGGAAAATCAGAAATATTGTTATAAGAGAAATAATAAAGAATCGGTGGGTTTTTCGATTAATCAAAAAGTAATGGTTAGGGATTTCAGAGACCAAAACAATGATAAATGGGTACCAGGGAAAGTATATAAACAATTAGGAAAAAAACTTTATATAATTGAGGTAAATTTAAATGGTAAACTTATATATTGGAAAAGGCATTTTGATCAGTTGTCTAAATTATGTGTATCATGGGAAAAGAAACACAGCAATCCTTATATCGCGTCTGAGACGAAGAGACTGTCGTATGACGAATACGATGTCTCCAGCTTTGTGCCGGATGACAGACTAATGGGTGCTTCTCCTTCTTCTTCCAGCTCCAGTGATCCAGTGGCCTCCACGTCGGGAAATTGGAAGGACCAACTACGACCACGGACACACAGATGAGTCAATGAAGACAGGACTCAGCTCTCGACTCAACATGAGACAAATGAATTACTTACATTGTAAATATTGGAATATTGTATGTATTGTAAATAATTATCAGCATCATGTTGTGTAACTGTCTTCAGAGTTAAGTGTGGAGGGATGTAGTGAACGTATGTCTTGCAGTATGAAAGAGACATGCGTGTATGAGTGAGACAGCATGCGGAACGTATAAAAGGCGTGAATGTTGTCCATTCATCCTCTCTTGTTATCCGCCTCCTAAGAAGAACCTTGTACTGTAATCTCGACCACCCACTCAACCACTGACCGGTCGAGGTTTAGGTCCTAGGTCCTAACAACATATAAAAAATTCAGAATGACTGGACCTTTTGCAGTCACAACCAGGGTTGCCATCTTCTAAAATAAAAAAGCCTGACTCCGCGCTCTGTAAGGCCGGACATTTTGCCCCAAAAGCCGGACGTACGTACATAATTTTGGACATAACTTTTATACATAATAATAAAAAATCTGTTACAAGTTACAGTTGTTAATTAATCACGCATTAACCAATTTAATGACAACAATCATTAATCAGTCTCATCCTTGTCATCATTTGTCATTTGTATAGAATATAATGTCAATAACAAAATAAAAAATATTGAGTCTTCTGTCTGTAGACATACTAAACTTATAAAACAAACAAACAAAACATAACTTTTTTTCTGGTTAAACAGTTGACTAAAATTTTTCGTTAAATAGATATAAAATGAAACATATTTATCTATGTGGACAAAAAACGAAAAACATAAATTAAAATGAAATCTCGACTTCTCCAAATTATTCAAAAATTACAAAAATATACCATTTTGTATATTTGGCGTTTTCACCTACTTTATCCAAAACGTCGTTTTCTTTGGAAATCATTTAATAAAATCCTTGACATGTCATTTTAAATTATACAATGTGTACACCATCTTAGCAATTGTTTGCAATTTATTGCGTTCCTTGGTCCACTGGGTGTTTATTAAAGAGAAAACTCTTTGAAAGCAATATTCCGCCAATTTCAGAAGTTCGGAAGACAAAACCCGCGCGAACCAAAAAAGCCTAACAAAAGCCGGACAGGCCGGACATATAAATATTTAGCCGGACACGACCTAAAAAAGCCAAACATGTCCGGCTAAAGCCGGACAGATGGCAACCCTAGTCACAACCCCCTTTTCATGTTTAATTTGACTGGACTATTATGAATGCTGCAGTAGAATAGTGTATTTTGTTGTGTTAATACTGCGGGTGTTTGCTAGTTTATAAGTTGCAGGTATCCAGTATTTTGAATAAAAAGGTTAAGTCGTTTATTTTACGTCTGTCTTCTTATGCATGTATTTTTAGAATATTTAATAAGAAATTATATTTAAGTCTTCTAGTGGGATATTTAATTTTAAATTTATAAAACGCAGAATTATTTTTTTTGTATTCGCTCATTGTTATAAATGTGAATTTTGTAAGATGGAGACGAAACTACCGAGTTATATTCCAAAATAATTCCTGTTCATCCTAACATCCAAACAAAAAAATAAATATATAACGAAAGAAATGCACAAACAACAGATATTCGATAAATAGTCGTCGCCGTCACTGAAACCGAATAGGCAGAATAGATGATTTAGTGCAACGGTTGTTAACCTTTTTGAGAGGTACCCAAAGAGGTATGCGTACCTCAGGTTGGTGACTGAAACGGTGTAGGTATAGACGATCTAGCATCTAGCACAACAACCCTATCCCTTTTCAGTCCGACATGATAGTATAAGTACAAAAGATAAATTACTTTTTTTGAAATTCCAACTTTTAGGGGTAGTTTTCTGGTAAAAAGATAAAATCAGACCGGCGTGTGCGGGCGGCATTATAATTTTCCGCTGTTGCCGAATCCCCGCAACAAGCGCTCAGTGTCATTGTTGAATTTGAATGTAACAATTTTATTCGCGTCAGAGGCGGATTAAGTGTTGAGAGCGCCCTAGGCAAGCACCTAATCGGCGCCCCTCTAGCAGCCATTTATTATGAATTTTAACTAGTACCTATACATAAATATAATAACTAATGCTGCGCCACTCGACTTAACCCGACAGCGTGGGAATTTTGGTATAAAATGTGTAAATCTGGGTCTCTTGCAATATTTTTTTTCCATACCAAGTTTCATCAAAATCGGTTTAGTAGTTTTTTGCATGAAGAAGTAACATATAACCTATACATTCACACATACACACTTTCGCAGTTATAATATTAGTAGGGATAATATTAATAAAACAATTTATAACCCAACATTTGATAAATAAAAAATTAAAGTTATTAATTATTTATGTAAAAATTGGTATCTATTAATCACACCTAATGACAGTGGTTAAAAAAAAACTTCGTCTACGTCTTGCGAAATTGTCAATAACGTTTAGTTTAACGATATCAATAAGTTTGATTCAATGTTAAGTATTGCTATCGAATTTAATCTCTAATCTGTTATGGAAGAGCGAACATAATTTTTCACTTTCCTTAGACAGGAAAAACTCCGCTCACCACTGCAATTGCTGACTGCCGTTAATACGCACATTCTTAAGGCAACATCAATGTTTGGTTAGCTAAATTGTTGCAAGTTCTTTATTTCTTAGAACCTGTAAAATCGCTTTGAATGTTCGGGGTAGTTCTCTATCTCGAGCTATCGTTGATATATTTTTATTTTTAAAATTGTTAATGGTATTATAGACAGTCCAGATTTATTAAACCTAATTACCTTCCACATACCTACTAGAACTACTCGATCCAAAATTCTTTTTAATTGCAACAAAAATATCAGGACTGAGTCATTTAGATACTCGCTTAT
The DNA here is from genome assembly GCA_917880885.1 of Limnephilus marmoratus. NCBI lineage: Eukaryota > Metazoa > Arthropoda > Insecta > Trichoptera > Limnephilidae > Limnephilus > Limnephilus marmoratus. The sequence goes on along the minus strand of OU862929.1, from coordinate 661,300 downwards.
ACCTAGATTGCATGCAGTTGGCAACGCTTTCTCAGAAATAGTAGATATGTTCAACTGCACCGAATATAGTTATAAGAAGGCTATAATATCATACCTAAATGACAATAATTAATGTTAGGTATAATAGTGTTCGTCTGCACGGCGTCTATATCATACTCTAATATAGATTCCAAACTGCTTGCTTCATTTATATTAACTATCAGACAGACTAGTTAAGTAATAGCTTAACTATATTTTTTTTTCAAAATTATTATTTTTAAACCAAAGATTTATTATTGATTCTCTAACTGGTAGCCCTGAAAAGCAGAACTAATTAGCAGTACCTGTAGTCATTTCAAACTTCAGTCATTTCAACTGAAGGTAACAATAATATCATTACTAAGTTAGTCCATTTTAGCCAATTTCTAGAATCCAACAATATGTACAAATGAAAGTGTAGTGTCTGTGGTACCCTTTACCCGGGTGCCGAACGAAGCCGAAGGCTTCCGATCCCGCCCGACTACAAGGTGGTGGTGGGGACTGCCGAGGAGCTCACAGTTCAGCCGGCTGCCACCATTCCGCGTTTATCCTCACTAGAGGAAGCATTGTACAATTCCATAATTGACTTATAATAAATAATTAACTTCGTATAACGAGACCTTTTAATAAATAGAGATTGTAATTGTCGCGGACATTACAACTTGGCGCAGCCGGTTGATATACGAAACAGGAGTTATTTTGAATAAGGCGCAGTCGAGTGTTCACACAAAAATTTGGGTGACTCGGCAGTTTTTTTTTCTCAAACGAGAAAAGCGGCAATTGGGAAGGAAGTACAAGGCGGAATCCCTTATTCTGTAAGAAGGAAGTCGGTCACTCCAGACAAAATTCTGTAAGAAGGAAGACGATCAATCCGATCAAGAAGGAAGGAAAACGGTCACTCCAGACAAAAAATTTTTTGAGAAGGAAGGAAGGAAGTCAGTCACTCCAGACAAAATTCTGTAAGAAGGAAGACGATCAATCAATCCGATCAAGAGGAAAACCTTTAACTTGCCAAGCAGCCATCGCCGTGGACCCTTGTGTTGAGTTAAGTAGTTTGTCCTTCGGAGGTTATTGTCGTCGGGCCGTGTGTTTTGTTTTTTTTGTTGAGTCACTGTTGGTTCGGGTGCGGGTAATTATGGAGACCAGCGGTATTCCGAGGTTTTGCCATATTCGCGACGATTGGGGAATTTTCCGACTCCGGCTAGAACAGTTCCTATTGATCCGTGATGAAGCGAAAACCGTAAAATTAGATGCTGCCCAGAAAAGGGCATATTTGTTGAGTTCCCTCGAAGCGGAAACACTCTCGGTTGTGATTAATTTATGTTTTCCTACCAAGGTCACAGATACGTTGTTCGACACGTTAATGAATTTATTAGAAAAACATTGTGCGAAACCTAAGTCAGTGTTTAGAGAACGGGAATTGTTTTTTTCTGCAAAACAATCGCAAGGGGAAACGGTAAAAAATTTCGCCGTGCGTTTACGCGGTTTAAGTACCTTTTGTGAGTTCGGCACGCGTTTAGATGCTAATCTAGCAGATGTGTTTGCTCTAGGATTAATTCCGGGGAGAGCGAAAGAGAAAATTTATCTTGAGGGACCCAGTCTTTCGTTCATTAAGATGGAGGAACTAGCGACAAGTATTGTCGGGTTGGACCATCTGGGCTTGAAGGTGAAAGAGGAGGGTTCTGTAGGTAGATTCGTAAGTGCTATCGGGAAAAGAACGTCGGGCGGTCAGCAATCTGGTTCTAGGGGAAAACCAGGGTTTTCAAGAACGGATTCGCGGTCAGGCAGCCCCGGTCGGAAGGATTTCTCGGGTTTTAAGAAATGTTCTTGTTGCGGTGCCAATCACACATTTAGAGACTGTAAATTTAAAAACGCAAGATGTTTTATTTGTAAACAGGTGGGACACATTAAGAACGTTTGCAAGAACAATAAGGTAGCTCCGATTTTTGTAAAGGAAGAATCGCACAGGGAGCGCGTAGGATTTGTTAGTCCATATAAGGTTGACATTGAAATTAATGGAATTCCTTGTTCAGCGATGGTGGACAGCGGCTCAAGTATCTCAGTTTTGCCGGAAGTTTTTTTTGCAAAGTCATTCAAAAATTTGGAATTGTCGCCTGACAAGCGAGTAATTGCCGGTTATGACGGGTATGCATTAAAAATTGTAGGTAAATCAATTTTTTCGGTGACTTACAACAACACTAAAAAAAATATTTATTTTATAGTTGTCACAAATGGATCTGATTTAATTGTGGGACGTGATTTTATGGAATTATTCGACTTAGGAATCGGTCCAATTAATCATGATTCGGTTTCAACGGTAGTTGTGAAAAAAGAAGAAATTTTTAAGGAATTTCCTCAAGTTTTTTCGAACGAGTTTGGTAAATTTAACAAGCATAAAGTGCGTGTTAATGTTAAACGGGATGCGAACCCAGTGTTTCATAACGCGAGAGCGGTTCTATCCGCGTTAAAGGGAAAAATCGGTTCGGATTTAGAGAGTTTTATTGTGGAAGGAACTCAGTTAAACTTGAGTTCCGTGAAAACTGCAACTAGTACGGACTCTGTATTATAGTTAGTTAGTAAACATTTAAGGCAAGGTTGGCCTAAGACTGTGAAACGTGACAGTAGTTTATGGAATTTTTGGATTAAGAGGAATGAACTTTCAATCGTCGATGATTGTTTATTCTGGAACCATAGGATTATTATTCCAATGTCGTTACAAAATCATGTGTTGTCTTTGTTGCATAGATCACACTTAGGTATAGTCAAGATGAAAGGCGTGGCTAGGGCGTATTTTTGGTGGTCATCACTGAACAAGGATCTGGAAAAGTTGGTTCAGTCGTGTACGGATTGCGCTGTGAATAGACAATCACCAACAAAAAGTCACTTATCCGTATGGCCGAATTCGGGCAGGGTTTGGAGTCGTGTGCATATCGACTATTGTGGGCCACTAGGGGGTAAGATGTTTTTAGTAATTTGCGATTCTTTTTCCAAGTGGATAGACTGCATCGAGGTGTCTAAAGCAGATTCGGCGCACACCGAATTAAGGAAAATTTTTTGCAATTTTTGGTAACCCGGAATTATTAGTGGCAGATAACGGTACAGCTTTCACGAGTGATGAATTTAGGGGTTTCTTACTAGAAAACAACATTAAATTCATGACAGGACCGGTGAGGCATCCTCAAAGCAACGGGGTAGCTGAGAATGCGGTTAAGACCGCAAAAGGGTTCCTTAAAAAATAATGATCGGTTCTAGTTGGCGCAAAGATTATAATGTAAAATTATTGAATTTTTTGTTAGATTATAGAAATTCACCGCACTGTTCGACGGGTATCGAACCCGCTGTTTTATTAGTTGGCAGGAGGCTTCGTTCCTCATTTGACGGGTTAGTTCCACCCAAAGTGGGCGAACAGGACTCTAGAGTTGGTAAAACGGGCTAATATTAATATTGCGAAGAGTCAAGAGAGACAAGTCAGAAATTTCGGGGGGGCAAAGTCTCGTGTATTTAAAGTTGGTCAGAAATGCCTGGTGCGAGACTATCGCCAGAATAATAAGATTTTGTGGGCTAAAGGGGTAATTTGTAAGTCGCTGGGTAAAAAGGTTTTTATTGTGAGAGTAGGGAACTCGGACGTAACTTGGAAGAGACACTTAGATCAGATCAGGGAGTTGTCAGTAAGCTGGGATGAGGAACTCAATAATTCACTGCATCCCGCGTCTGAGATCAATTGGAATGACCCTCGGGAGTTGGATACCTCAGTGTTGCTAAGTGGTTTAACTGGGGGTACTTCTGGTTTCAGGTTACCTGAGGAGGTGGAGAACGCACCAGGACCATCAGAGGCGACGGCGTCACCTTCAGCACCGCGAAGCCCGTGGGCGGGTCGACTTCGGCCCCGACGTGATACCCCAGAAGAACAAGCTACTTAAACTTAAACTTAACTTAACTTAACTTAATTTGTGTTTTAATGTGAGAATATTTGCATATTATTTGATATATTATTTGTGTGATATAAATATATTTTGATATCAGGTCACTGACCTGCGGTAAATAAGTTTTAGAGCTAGGATTGTGGCATAAAGTCCGATAATAGGGACATCTATCTTTGTTTTGTAGATAGCATAGTCTAGGTTAGAGGGAGAAGGGTGTAGTGTCTGTGGTACCCTTTACCCGGGTGCCGAACGAAGCCGAAGGCTTCCGATCCTGCCCGACTACAAGGTGGTGGTGGGGACTGCCGAGGAGCTCACAGTTCGGCCGGCTGCCACCATTCCGCGTTTATCCTCACTAGATGAAGCATTGTACAATTCCATAATTGACTTATAATAAATAATCAACTTCGTATAACGAGACCTTTTAATAAATAGAGATTGTAATTGTCGCGGACATTACAGAAAGTAAAGTAGGTAAATTATACTTGATGTTGAGAATTTTTCTAAGAATTCATCTTTATTTACTTTTGTTTATTCTGCATAAAAATGTGTATTTTGTCATATTTGTATCCTATAACTAAAGACTAGTTGTAATCATACATGTGTACTTGTTTAATATACATTATTATCATTGTAATAACCCTCCTATGTACCACTGTGTATCATGTATCACCGGATTATAATAGCCATTTTATGGCGTTGAAATAAATAAATATAAGAACGTACGTAGATGGAGATATTCAACAACAAAGCACTTTTCTAAATCACCAGAATACATCGTTTTAGAATACAAAATTTACTGTAAAAGTTTACTAAAAAAGGTTTTTCTCCACTGTGGGTCAATATGTTTTAGATTTCCCTTTGTAGCACTTGAATAGTGGTAGTCGAGACAAAAAAATATTTTTTCCACTATGGATAATGAACAAATGTTGTTTAAGACTTCCCTTTGAAGAACATGAATAGTTGCAATCGGGGTATGAAAAAGGCTTTTGTCCACGGTGGGAAAAAATGGGATTTTTAGATTCAGCCGGGACACGAAAAAGATTTTATCCACTATTAGTCAGCAAGTGGCCTCTTAGATATCCCTTTTGAGAACACGAATAGTTGCAGTCGGGACATGAAAGAGGTTTTTCTCCACCGTAAATCATACTGTGGATTTTAAATCTCCCTTTTAGAACTTGTATAACTGCATTCGGAACATGAAAAAGGTTCTACTCCACTATGAGTCAGCTTGTGACTCATAGTTGAGTAAAGTGTTTCTCCACAGGGAAACCTAAGGAAAATTACTTTTCTCAGGGTCTCCTGAGTGGAGCTATTGTAAAAAAAGTGTCTGGAAAAAAGTATCGGATATGGAAAGATTGACGGTAATACTAAGTTGTTAATAATAGTATCAAGCGGCTATATATTACATATGACGTCATTTCCTGTCCCGGTTACTTTGTCCCGGTGACTAGCTAACACTGGACAGTAGATCCAAGAAGCGGGCTATTTTTGGAACCAACAATAACCGGGCGAAGCCGAACCAATAGCCACCCGCAGGGCCTAGCAGCAAAAACCTGCGGAGCAAAAAACTGCTAGTGTAGGTATATTATTGGTATGACCGTGTTAAATGTGAATACAAGGCCGATAATAATTTCCAAAATTTTTATAGCGCCGTTTAGTGATAAAACCACATCACTTGGTGGATAGGATTAAAATGTACGCTTATTTGGTTAGGGCATCAAAAAGAGATGATATAACGTGAAGTGAATTGTGGAAAAAGTCAGGGAAAGCCGAGGAAGTCATGGCATGGTCAAATAAATCAAATACTTCGGTTGGCCAAGAGACGGAATAACAAAATTGTACAGACCAATCATTTTAAGTAGCGCACGTTTGAATGTATCTCTTACCTCTGGTGGGTGGTTTGTATATTGATGGTCCTCTGCACAGTAGTGCACCGCAACGTAAACATGAGACGGTTTATGAATGCTGTATAATAAAGTAGCTCGAATGCTTTAAATTTTTACCAAAAATTTTTCCACATTTTGATTCAATTAAATATCGTAGCCCGAACCCGTACTTTGACATTTTTCTAAATACACAAAAATACAACAACAAAAAAACTACAAACGGATAATTTTTTTTCGATCATTTATCTTATTAAAACCAATAAAGGTATATCGGAAAAAAAATGCACTATTTTTCGATTTATGAGACGGACTTGTTCCGGGCCATTCCATAGTGGGGCGCCCCTTTGTAACCTCGCGCCCCTAGGCACGTGCCTACTTTGCCTTAGGGATAATCCGCCACTGATTCGCGTAGTAGTGTTTCACTTTAAAAACTTTATTGTTGTTAGTCAAAACTTGTTGATTTAATATGTCTTTATCTAGTGTGTATTTATTAAGACTGATTTAAGGAACAACTTCATTTAGTGCGTGCTTTTTTTCAGACTTACTTTTGTTTATTTAGTTGTAGACTTGCCTAACTGTAAAAATTATGTTTATTTGTGCGTAATTTTGTTATTGAATTATTGTGCCAATACCGCGTAATTTTGTTATTGAATTATTCGGTCAATGCCTTACTTTACCAACAAAGAACGGGCAGACCTACATTAGTGAGATACGCCACAACGTACGATTTGATAATAATATTACTTAAGAGCGTTTAACCAGCCAGCGGACGAAAATCCACATTTCGTCGAAAGTTGTTCTTACGATCGTGCAGGGCGGTTACAATGAGAAAGATTAATTATTCTCCGTACCAGTTTTTTTAAATTATAACTCAATATCGAATTTATTTCAATTCAAATTAGCTTTAATTTATACCTTCATCCAAAAATGCTGAAAGGCGTGATGATAAAACTATTAAAATAATGTACTTTTTGTAGTTATTTTTTTATTATAAGTATTTATCATTTTTCAATAATGTCTAAATTTAATAAGAATGTTAAAAAAATCTGAAATATATTAGTTTGTAAGTGCGCAAATAAATACACAAATGGACCAATTTTCGTCAAGAAACACATGTACGTACATATTTTTTAATGATTTTATTGAAACTAAAATTAAAATTCTAATACATAACTCTGCTAGATAATGTATTGATTTATTTTACTGCATGATTACATTATTTGAAATGGGTGTGGTATAATACAAAAACTTTTTTGAAAATTGAACAAATCTGCCAACAACCTATGGAATAACCTTATTATACTAAAAATTAAAAAAAATTCTAAATATTTATTACATAACTTCACTAGATAAAAGAACAATCTTTCGAAATCCATTTATAATTTTTTGTGGAAAAGAGACAATACGTCTAAAAACTTTTTTGAAAATGACGTATTTCCGGTTTTCTCTGGTAATAATGCCCTTTTAACGTTTACATGCTTGCTTACAAGCAGTGGCGGCTCGTGACTTTTTGGTGTGCTAGAGTGCTGATATTAAAAAAATGGCATTATTGATGTTGTTGTAGCCGAAAAAAAATTTTTTTTTTTGAAAATCAGTTTTTTGTATGAAAAATTTCAGGTTAGTTTCAGTTTAGTGGTGCGCCGCAACGATTTTCTGAAAAATCTTCATACAAAACACCGATTTTTGAAAAAAAAAAAAAATATTTTTCGCATACGACAACATCCATGATGCCATTTTTTTAATATTAGCACCCTAGCACAACCAAAAGTCACGAGCCGCTACTGCTTACAAGCTGAAGAATTTTGAAAATTTGTTAAAAGCGATGACATTAGTTAAGTGTTCAATTAGTTTATAACAGTTTAATCGTTAAAAACGTGCCTTCGATTGTTATTTAAGTGCATAACTGCATAAGAGATAACTATCTTTAAATTTGGTTTAAAAAAACGATCTGTACAAACGTCAAATTCTCGGTCTTGTTATTGTTTACAAATGGTTTCCATGGATACAGGCCAAATCACACCAAACAACGTAGCAACAATTGCGCCCGCAACCTATTTGCTAATAGCAACTTTGTTGGGTAAGTGCTACCTTACACTAAGGATTTTTAGAAGGTATGTCTTTTTGTATGGAAAAAAAGTTGGAATTTCAGAAAAGTTATTAATCTTTTTTACTCCTACCATAATGTAGAATCACCTTCCGAAATTAATGCACTTTACCCCCGGACACCCTGTATACTGAAGGATTATCGTCTAAAAAATATTGGAATTCTGAAGCAACGCATTTTCAATTTGGAAGGCGGGAATGGGTACCGCCGCCCCGGGAACCTTTATTGGATAACCAACACCTCTGCCATAGGTCACCCCAAGTGGTTCGCTATGTTTGGTGATTTAGCAGGGGTGCCCGGGTTCATGGGGTGAGGTTTGTTTAGGTCTTGCAGGCGGATGACCAGGACACACTGAACCCTAGATTCCTACCCATCCCTTAAACCCTTTTCCTTCCCAGAATATTCCTCTCCTTTCTTTCCTTAAGAAAAAACCTCCACACAGCATGCCCAAAGATGTCATAGGCCCTGTGGGAAATAATTTTTCCTCAGGGCCTCCTATGTGGAGATCATGTAAAAAAAAACGCACAAAGGGGAGACTGATTATTGTTAGGTAACGCGCCGAGACAAGCATTTAAACTGACCGCCTAAACAACGATAGAGAGATGGCGCTAACGGCGCGATCGCCCGCGCATCCTCCCCGCGCAGCCTGACAGACGCCGCAAACATTCCACGCTAGAGGCGGGCAAAGCGTCTCAGTTGAGCGAGCCGGTTCACTGGGTCTCGTTCAATGAAAAGATCCGGGTCAGTGAACCGGCTCGAATGAACGACTGAATTGGTCCATCTCCCCCGTCCCCTCCCTCGGCCCTCCACACTTTATTAAAAAGGGAACCCCAATATTTTGGGGTTCCCTTTTTAATCGGATTCTTGTATCCCTGAATGAAAAAATGAAATCCTTTGTATTTAGTTGAGTTTTGATCTTTGGTGTGAAACCAACACCAACTTTACTTTTTTAACGATTTTTAGAAAGCATGAATTATTGAAAATAAACAATGAATGATTTACTGAAAATAAACAATGAGCATAATAATAATATAACTTATCCTGTTATAATAAACAAAATAATGTGGCCGGAGCGTCGACGTCACGACTGACGTATTATGCACGCACACCCGCTTGAATTCCGATATTATTATTATATTCATTGTATTTCGGTAATAACATGCACGGCGCACGCACACTACCCAGCAAAGGATAATGTGGCCGGAGCGCTGACGTCACGACTGACGTTTTATGCACGCAAACACGCTTGAATTCTGATATTATTATTATATTCATTGTATTTCGGTAGTACATGCACGGCGCACGCACACTGACCAGCAAAGGTACGCCACCGCGTAGAAAAGTGTCATAGTGAACTGAACTGTAAACCGTTACCTTACTTTCGTATTTTACCTTTCTGCGTCGCTGACTAGAGTGGCTATGAACGAACGAACGAACGAGCAATCCGCATCAGTACATCAGTAGTGACCCGCGAGCCGTGAGATCCGTTGAACGATATACTGCTCTCGGCTCCCGCGGGGGGTAATGTTATGAAGTAGTGCTGAAATCATTACCTTTTCTCATTTTAAAATATGAACACTGCTTTATAACGTCGAACCTAGCGGCACGAACTATTGAGTTAATTAATTGTTGAGAGTTACAACGGGAGGACTGGCAACACAAGTCGTTATGGAAGGGGTTAGCTTTTTTTCTTTTCCGGGTCCGGGAATGGAATCCACTCTCGCCGGCATGATCTTTTGGGCTAGATCATGGCTGTGACAGTCGTGTAGTATTAATTTATTATAAGGGACGAAGTATTAAAAAATTAGTCGATTGGCGCGTGAAATTAATGTGGAACAATCTTTGATACGTGATGTAAAAGTGCACCAAAGATTTCATTCAATAATGTCGCGAGATTGGTCTCCGCGGTAGTTCGTATTATTCGAGAGGTTTACCGAGAAGTATTGAGGCGATCGGTAATAGTATTTACGCTGCACGAGACGCGCCGGAATGTACTTGTCGGGTGCTGACGATAAGAATGCCTCATCAATCGCGTGGAGAAAAATAATTCCGCTCACCGGCTTGTATTTAAAATTACACGTACGGTAATACTAACGGTCCCGCTTGCTTGCTATGTAAGCCCCGTAACATCGCCCCTTGGAGTTCCACTTCCCTTGGAGCCCTGCTTTGCTGTGAAGGTTATCCGATTATCCTTGCTGGTCATCCTGTTGCGAACTGGCCGATTATCCTGTTGCGAACTGGCCGAGATGAGGATCGGCCGGAGGTCCTGCCGATTATCCTGTTGCGGACTGGCCGAGATGAGGATCGGCTGGAGGTCCTGCCAATCATCCTGAGGCGAACTACGAGACGCGGTTCTGTTAGGAATATTGTGAATTTAGCTAGTTAGTATAACATCAATCGGTCCCTGAGGGTGAGTAGATTCTGTTTCGTTTATTGTACCTGACACTATTGAAATAATATACGTTATTTTACATTTAAATATGAAATGAGATACCTGTTGTTATTTAATTCCCTAACACGCTGGAGATCACATACATATGCTCACTCCTGAGATGAAGTTTCATGTTTTTATTCACCACGGGCATAATTCTGCACAAAGGCAGTATTTTGGCGCTCGGTTTAACCGAAAAGTTCGTGGTGAAACCAAAATACATACAGTATTAGCCCTACTATACTCAACCCTTAATAACAGCGTAACAATTTGGGCCCAATGCGGTTTTGCTCGTTTATTTGATCTCCTGCGGGTTACATTGGTGTTTGGTGTTTTACATTGGTCATGTTTTGTATTTTATCGCGCTTCAGGTGTTGTGTGTTTTGTCCTTGAATTCATTTGTTCACACTGAAGTTTATGAACATTTATTGATGGCATAACCTGTATGCGTTATATTTCAAAGAAAAGATGCCACAAGTATGTGCTATTTTAATAATCCTTGAAGATTATAAATTATTTTGTACCTGTACTTTTGCTTGCTTAAGTCTTGAATTAGAACAAATATTAATACCGGATATTAGTTATGGTGAACAATAATATGTCTAGTCTAGTCTATTACAAAGTCATCGACATTAACTCCATCTGTGGCCTTTACGAAAAATTCAGGTCCGCCTGGCTTTGGTTTGCGTCTCCGCTACAATACGGCGGATATTTGATTAAATAAAGGTTGGAAATAAAATCAACTACTCTTGTGAAATAAATGGGCCACATACATATTCATTTAAATGATATTTTGAAAAAAAAAATATATGAGCTACTTACATATTCATTTAATTGGAATTGAAAAAATATATTTTCATGTAAATGGGGAACATACATATGCAAATAAAATTTCAAATTTTTGAATTTTTAAATGAAAGCGGGAATAACAAATGAAATATTTTATGTTTTACTTTTAAATACAGGGTTATATTTTTTAGTTTTTATGATTGATTTAGTACATTTTAGGTAAGTTCAGACGGATTTTAGTAATTACGGTCATCTTCCTTTTCTTTTTTTTGTCAAGTTCAATTATCAGAATTCATCATGTCTACTCCAATCCCTAATGTGAACAATGCTTCCAAAGAGGAGTTAATTAAGGAACTAACATTGCGGTCCGTGGATCCAGCAACTACATTCGAGGCATTACGCAAACAAGTGCGCGCTTTTAATAAAACACTAAAACAATCTTCAAGCGCGCAGTCTGAGGAAGACAATTCAGTTTGTGATTCCGAGGATGATACATCGGGAAGTAATTCGGATGACGAATTAAATAATGAAACAAAAGGGAAGGTCACCTTAATTAAGAAAACCAAAATAATTTATAAAAAATCTTCGGCGCACGGGCTAGGTAATTGGGATTACAAGTACGACGGAAAGACCTGTGTTCGGGACTTCCTGTTTTTATTGGATGAACGTTGCAGATCACGCGGTATTTCGCACAATGAATTAATGAAGTCTTTTACGGAAATTTTAGATGGAATTGCATTACTGTGGTATAGGTCCATTTATCATCCGGATTTGAAATGGGAAGACCTTTCCAACTTATTGATCAAACAATTTGAGGGAGAGGGAAAACAACTCGATTTAAAAGCGGAATTGTTTAATTTAAGGCAGCCCAAGGGTATGTCTGTATTTGAATTTTCATTGAGAATGAAGGCACTCAATAATAAACTTGATGCCAAACTGCCCGAACCAGAGCTGTTGCAGTTGGCAATGAAGGCTTTGCTTCCAACTTATGCAAACCTACTGGCAGCTAGGGATTTTATCTCTTTTGAGGATCTTACAAGGGCGGCTGCTAGGCTAGAATCACTGTCTGAAGCCTCTACGTCTTCTTCTTCTAATTTCAAAGTTGTTGAATTTCCGGAAAAATCTACTAACTATAGGAAGTTTTCTTCTTCCGATAATAAATATAGTTTCAATAAGCAACACAATAATTCGTACTCTCATCAAAAACAACAACGTCCTCCGAATACCTATAATAATGTCGTTTATACACGCAATCAGCCATCTCCTCCAAATAATAGGATTATTTGTGATTTTTGTAAAAAGAGTGGACATAAAGTAACGGAATGCTGGAAAAAAGCCTCCGGTACAAAAAATGCTAAGGTTGGCACCGTACATAGTGGTACCGAGCCTAATAATAAAAAAAACTAGCTTGGAGTCGCTCTGGACACGCCCCTCCCTGTGCGCAAAGGGAACGGGAGTGGCAGAGTTGGCTCCGACTGGTTAGACAGTTTCTGTCAACACCGTCTTCTGGGGTGGTGGGCCCGCTACCACAGAAGCCGGATGTCGCGGGTGACAATCGTCCATTTGTTAATGTATATATTATTAATAATACTTTTTCTGCTCTCTTAGATAGTGGAGCAACAGTCTCTTGTTTAGGAGGAGATAGTTTAAAGCAATTTTTAGATTTAGGCATAGAATTAACGAAAGTTGACTTTAACGTTACAACAGCTGACGGCTCGAGTCAGTCTGTTCTGGGTACTATAACTTTGCCGGTGACGTACAATACAATCACAAGGGAGGTTGTCTTTTACGTCATTCCATCATTATCACCTAGTTTTATTTTGGGGGTCAACTTTTGGAAGCAGTTTCGAATCGCACCGGAACTGTTTCCAGACGTGCACGAATCTGACCATGCGGGTCACATTAATGAATTACGAGCAATTCGCCCTGCTTCTTCATTATCGGTTTCCGAAAGCAGAGCTCTTTCGAAAATTGTTAGTAAATTTGACTCTATTTCCTATGAAAAAAAAGGTTTGGGTTTAACACATTTAGTGAAGCATAAAATCATTACAACTGGTCCTCCGATTAAGCAGCGCTACTATCCTCTGTCTCCGGCTAGACAACGTCAACTCGACGCGAAAGTGGACGAGATGCTCAGTTTAGGAGTAATCCGCCCCTCTCGATCGCCTTGGTCTAGTCCCGTGATTATAGTACAAAAGAAGGATGGTACGGGGAGATTTTGCCTCGACTCCAGAAAATTAAATAACGTAACGATCAGAGACAGTTACCCATTACCTCATATCGCACGGATCTTAGACAAACTGGGTGGCGCAAGATACGTATCTTCAATAGATTTGAGTAAGGCGTTTTGGCAGGTAGCGCTGGATAAAGACTCCTGCGAGAAAACAGCATTCGTCGTTCCGGGCCGTGGACTCTTCGAATTTACTCGTATGCCGTTTGGGTTAAAAAATGCACCCAGTGAACTCCAAAGACTGGCTGACGCCTTGTTTGGACCAGAATTTGATGATAACGCCTTCTGTTATCTAGACGATTTAATTTTAATTTCGGAGGATTTTGATTCTCACATTAAACTACTTAACAAAGTTTTTGAAAGACTGAGAGATGCGGGCCTCACTATAAATCAAAAAAAATCTGAGTTCTGTAGATCAGAGCTTAAGTACTTGGGATACTTAGTAGATTCACAGGGACTTCGCACAGATCCGGTGAAAATTGAAAGCATAAAGGATTTTCCAATTCCAAAAAACGCGAAAGGAATCCGAGCTTTCCTTGGCCTTTCAGGGTATTTTAGACGTTTTATCAAAGGCTTCTCGAGTATAGCCGCTCCATTGACGAAGCTTACTGGTTCAAAGAACGGTGTCAGTAACTTCAAGTGGACACCAGAAGCTGAAAAAGCTTTTAACGATTTAAAACAAGCCCTTATAAGTGCTCCGGTTTTAAGCTGCCCAAACTTTTCAGAACCGTTCGCGATACATTGCGACGCAAGCTCCGTAGGAGTGGGGGGTGTCCTAATACAGAATATAGACGGTGCCGAACACCCGATTGCGTACTATTCACGTTGCCTTAACACTCACGAACGCAACTACGGAATTACGGAGCGTGAACTTTTAGCAGTGCTGGATTCAGTAACGCACTTTAGACCCTACATTGAAGGAGCTCATTTTACGGTAGTTACTGACCACTCAAGCTTGAAATGGCTAGGGTCCTTGTCTAACCCTAGTGGCCGTCTTGCACGGTGGAGCTCTCGCCTTTCGCAATTTTCTTTTGACGTTGTTCATCGCAAAGGGACACAGCATGTTGTTCCAGACGTACTCTCACGAATGGACCTTGCCGTATTATCAGGTGTGGACATTGATAATACAAAGGATACGTGGTATTTGAAAGCTTGGAAAGGATGCAAAGAATTCCCACAACGATTCCAGAACTTTCAAATACGTAATAATGAATTGTTCCGACACACAAAGACTCGTCTAGCTCTGTGCGAGGATACTGCCTGGAAAAAAGTAGTTCCGCAAGAAGGTAGACAGGCAATTCTATCTAATTTACACGAATCTTCGCGAGCTTGTCATCCTGGGGTATTCAAAACCTACAAAAAGGTGCAATTGCGTTACTATTGGCCTAATATGTACAAGGATGTTAAGCAATTTGTTAATCGTTGTACAGTCTGTAAGGCCCACAAAATAAGTACAGCCCCACCTAACGGAATCTCCTCAAACCCAAAAAAGGTCACAAGACCCATGCAAATGTTGTCGATAGATTTAGTAGGTCCTTTACCTAGGAGTTACTCAGGTTTTACCGTAATCCTATCATGTGTAGACGTTTTTTCTAAATTTACATGGCTATTTCCGCTGCGCAATGGCACCGCGAGAAGCATAATAAAAATCTTAGAAGAAAACATCTTTCTTGTTCACGGCGTACCACGAACTATCGTCTGTGATAATGGTCGTCAATTTGTTTCGAAAGAATTTAAAGAATTACTTAATAGTTATAACATGCCGCCACCATTTTACAATTCATCTTATACGCCTCAAAACAACGTAGTCGAACGTTATAATCAAACCCTGGGCACGGCGTTATCCATCTTAGTTGAATCAGACCACCGAAACTGGTCTAAATTTCTTCCGCAAGTTCAATCAGCGATGAATAACACGGTAAACTGCGCTACAGGTTATACACCTTATTTTCTGATGCATGGTCGGGAGCAGATACTAGACGGTGATCTGCACCGTAATCCAATAGCGGATGAGGAAACCAGTTCGCAAATTGGTGCTCAACCTAAAGTTTATGCACAGAAATTAGAAGAGTTGTCGTCGGTTTATGAGCAAGTCTCGAATGCTCTTCTTAAAGCTTTTCAAAAAGGAGCTGACCATTACAACCTGCGCAGAAAACACATTACCTATCAGGTTGGTGATGTGGTGTGGCGGAGGAATTTTGCGCAATCTAACGCATTGAATTATTTCGCACAAAAATTGGCACCCCGGTTTGTTCAGAACGTGGTAGTAAAGAAAAAATCCAACTTAATTTATACACTTGCAGACTTAAACGGAAAAATTGCGGGTGATTTTCATGTGAAAGATATAGTAAAATCAAATAATATACCGGTATAGTCTTAGTGTGGCAATACTTCGGAGGGTCTGGCCATCCCTACCGAGTACTGCAAATTATCATATCTGTTAGTTAATATTTGATGCTTGGAAGTTTTAACCCGGCCTGATCAACCGAGTTGAAACGACCCGACATGCTGACAGTCTTTTCTCCTGTCCTAGGTTCATTTCGGGGAATTTTTTTTTTTCTCTCTTCGTGTTAACTACTCCGCGTGGGCGTATTTATAAATCTAATATTTTTATTTCATAAGTTACTCGCTTGAAACATAACCATCAACTCCGGTAATAGTACTCGAATTGAATGGATTAGATATATACCTTATTAGCATTAGTTTTTGTTTTAAATAGATTATGTGTATAATAAGCTTCGGGTGAACAAATGAATAGTCAGTTAAATGCTCTTCTGAATCGTGTATGTTGTTTTACACGAGCATAACAGCATTTCTCTCTAAATAAGTGCCTTAGGTTAATTTGTCGTATTATGTAATATTTATTTGTATACATTTTGAAATGCAAGAAGTTACAACCCGACTGTCTCCTTCGTTTCAAGATGGGCAAAATAAGGAAGCCTTGTTTTCCACTATATGTGTACAAACGCTGATTGTTCTTGTTTCATCATTAATATTAATATGCATATAGTGACATGGCTTTACAAAAGATGTCTCGACAGTTCCAAAATTCAAATAAAAGCCCGCATCAAACGGTGCACATAAATATTAAATTTAGTAATTAAATTAGACCTTCAATGAAAAAAAAATCGCTTTCCTGCTGATGAAACAAGATATATCTTCCTTATTTTTCATTTTTGTCTTTTATGTTTGTTAACCTCGAATACAAGTGGAACACATGCCCACTTCCCCTTGTGTTCAGGGTACATCCCATTGAACTGCGTTCATGGTTATTGAATTTTGTGTTTATTCTTAAGTTTTAACTCAGAACACACAGGGATGCCAGCCCTACACCTCTTTGTGTTTTGAGCATTGTTTTTTTTCTGTTTATCTCTTCCCATCTGAAACATGATTGTTTTAAAATATAAATAAATTCTGAGAAATGTTGTGAATTCAACACGTAATAACAACTCACATGCTTGTGAGTATACTTAAAGAATAGTTTAGTGATACATATATTATTTTATAAAATTCGTTGATTAGTCTTAGTACCTACAGTACTACTTTACTTCATATACTCGCTCGAACGACCGATTTAGGTAGAATAGGAAACTCTTCGTAGTGAACATTTCTTATATCTCCTAAAAGGGACGTAAATTCAGTGAAGTGAGGGTTGCTAGCACCCTAAAGTGTTGCCTAAATGGCTTTCTAAAACCCTATTATGGGTCAGTGATGCATTAATGCATATGGTGGTGTATAATTAATGTGCTGGACACACATAAGTATAATTAAGGTTAAGGATGTGTTGTCCACTGATTAGTGTTTATACTTACATAATTAATGTTGTTTATGCTGTAGATGTAACGTTAACGGTAGTCCAAGACATAAAGTCAGCTGTTCCTCACCCAGTATTTTCAATGCTGTGGGTGTTTGCGGACCCCGTTCACGGAACATTAGTTCACATTGTTCTTTAGATTAAGTTCTTCTAATTTTAAGTGTTGGTCTTGAATGACTGCATTGTGAAGCCACCATTTTGCCGGACAACATGGGTGCGATTGGAATCATAATGAACTCATTCGTATGTATTTGATTTTTTCTTTTTTTCTATCTCTATTAGGTTTTGCTATCATCAATTTTAAGTTTAACATGGTGTGCCTACCACTTTTGATGATTCACATTTTTATTTTTTTATTCATGTATATTTTATAATTTCTTTTTTTAGAACACCCTGAGGATTGACCGGAATAGCTTAGGTATTTGTTAGTTAGACGAAACATGTTTGAGGGCAAACATTTGTGTGGCGCGGGGGGTAATGTTATGAAGCAGTGCTGAAATCATTGCCTTTTCTCATTTTAAAATATGAACACTGCTTTATAACGTCGAACCTAGCGGCACGAACTATTGAGTTAATTAATTGTTGAGAGTTACAACGGGAGGACTGGCAACACAAGTCGTTATGGAAGGGGTTAGCTTTTTTTCTTTTCCGGGTCCGGGAATGGAATCCACTCTCGCCGGCATGATCTTTTGGGCTAGATCATGGCTGTGACAGTCGTGTAGTATTAATTTATTATAAGGGACGAAGTATTAAAAAATTAGTCGATTGGCGCGTGAAATTAATGTGGAACAATCTTTGATACGTGATGTAAAAGTGCACCAAAGATTTCATTCAATAATGTCGCGAGATTGGTCTCCGCGGTAGTTCGTATTATTCGAGAGGTTTACCGAGAAGTATTGAGGCGATCGGTAATAGTATTTACGCTGCACGAGACGCGCCGGAATGTACTTGTCGGGTGCTGACGATAAGAATGCCTCATCAATCGCGTGGAGAAAAATAATTCCGCTCACCGGCTTGTATTTAAAATTACACGTACGGTAATACTAACGGTCCCGCTTGCTTGCTATGTAAGCCCCGTAACATCGCCCCTTGGAGTTCCACTTCCCTTGGAGCCCTGCTTTGCTGTGAAGGTTATCCGATTATCCTTGCTGGTCATCCTGTTGCGAACTGGCCGATTATCCTGTTGCGAACTGGCCGAGATGAGGATCGGCCGGAGGTCCTGCCGATTATCCTGTTGCGGACTGGCCGAGATGAGGATCGGCTGGAGGTCCTGCCAATCATCCTGAGGCGAACTACGAGACGCGGTTCTGTTAGGAATATTGTGAATTTAGCTAGTTAGTATAACATCAATCGGTCCCTGAGGGTGAGTAGATTCTGTTTCGTTTATTGTACCTGACACTATTGAAATAATATACGTTATTTTACATTTAAATATGAAATGAGATACCTGTTGTTATTTAATTCCCTAACACGCTGGAGATCACATACATATGCTCACTCCTGAGATGAAGTTTCATGTTTTTATTCACCACGGGCATAATTCTGCACAAAGGCAGTATTTTGGCGCTCGGTTTAACCGAAAAGTTCGTGGTGAAACCAAAATACATACAGTATTAGCCCTACTATACTCAACCCTTAATAACAGCGTAACAGGGTCTTCGGATCTCACGGGTCAGTTGCTCAGTCGGCTCACCGGATCTGGCGGGTCAGTTGGCTCACCGGCTCACTCGTTCGCGAAGATCCGCGAACCGCGAATCGTTCTTTGGGAACCGGATCTTACGGATCACTATGAAAATCCGGTTCACTGAGCCGACTCGTTCGCGAACGACTCACTTCTATTCCACGCGGCCCCGGGCGGCCATTGTTATTCCTTGCCTGGGCGACTGAATACACCTCGCGGCCGGTCCTGAGAGGCCGATAGCCGCGCAATTGTATTTTATTCCACCTAATTGATTTGAGTCGATAAATCAACCTCAAAATGTACCATGGAGACGGATCGTGCTCGAGACCCGCAGCCAGGTCCCGAGCGCACCCCTTGGGGCCCGGACAAAGCCGCCTTGCCACAGTAAGCCCGTTCCCACTCATTTGTTTTGTGCTGTAAATTGTACTTGCCGCGATAATACTTGAGACTGAGGTCCAGAGAGAGACACAATAATTCATTTAGCGTAGCCCGATATCGTATATATTTGTGCCCATTGTATTACGAGATGTTTTATGCCATGTATAGTGAATAAATCGTTGAAGGTAAACCCCTCTTCAATTTGCCAACAAGTTACCCGAGATATTTAGGCTAGAGGCGGGCAAAGCGTCTCAGTTGAGCGAGCCGGTTCACTGGGTCTCGTTCAATGAAAAGATCCGGGTCAGTGAACCGGCTCGAATGAACGACTGAATTGGTCCATCTCCCCCGTCCCCTCCCTCGGCCCTCCACACTTTATTAAAAAGGGAACCCCAATATTTTGGGGTTCCCTTTTTAATCGGATTCTTGTATCCCTGAATGAAAAAATGAAATCCTTTGTATTTAGTTGAGTTTTGATCTTTGGTGTGAAACCAACACCAACTTTACTTTTTTAACGATTTTTAGAAAGCATGAATTATTGAAAATAAACAATGAATGATTTACTGAAAATAAACAATGAGCATAATAATAATATAACTTATCCTGTTATAATAAACAAAATAATGTGGCCGGAGCGTCGACGTCACGACTGACGTATTATGCACGCACACCCGCTTGAATTCCGATATTATTATTATATTCATTGTATTTCGGTAATAACATGCACGGCGCACGCACACTACCCAGCAAAGGATAATGTGGCCGGAGCGCTGACGTCACGACTGACGTTTTATGCACGCAAACACGCTTGAATTCCGATATTATTATTATATTCACTGTATTTCGGTAGTACATGCACGGCGCACGCACACTGACCAGCAAAGGTACGCCACCGCGTAGAAAAGTGTCATAGTGAACTGAACTGTAAACCGTTACCTTACTTTCATATTTTACCTTTCTGCGTCGCTGACTAGAGTGGCTATGAACGAACGAACGAACGAGCAATCCGCATCAGTACAGACCCGCGAGCCGCGAGATCCGTTGAACGATACACTGCTCTCGGCTCCCACGGGTCAGTCGGGTCTTCGGATCTCATGGGTCAGTTGCTCAGTCGGCTCACCGGATCTGGCGGGTCAGTTGGCTCATCGGCTCACTCGTTCGCGAAGATCCGCGAACCGTGAAGATCGTTCTTTGGGAACCGGATCTTACGGATCAGTATGAAAATCCGGTTCACTGAGCCGACTCGTTCGCGAACGACTCACTTCTAATTTAGGCGTCCTACGGATGCAGGTGAATACCAAGCTGCGGCCGGATCGCCGCCCTGAAGGAACATGTTCTCTGCCGATT
Organism: Limnephilus marmoratus; assembly: GCA_917880885.1. NCBI lineage: Eukaryota > Metazoa > Arthropoda > Insecta > Trichoptera > Limnephilidae > Limnephilus > Limnephilus marmoratus. The sequence goes on along the minus strand of OU862929.1, from coordinate 640,702 downwards.
GAGCTGGTCGCAGGAGGACCTCCTCCCAGGTCCCGTCTCCGGACGTGGTGAGCCCCCACGTTAGCATTGCTGGTACCCACACTTTCCACTGGCCCCAACGCCTTTACCAATTTGTTATTCCTTACGCTAGCAATGACGTGGGATTCATTTGCCATGCTTTACACTGGAGCCAACCTGGGGCGCATTTGCACCACTTTGCACGTATTTACACAAGCCTCAACGTGCTTTACACTGCCGCCCAACGCTTTACATTATACTATCTCATTCTCTCGCAGGCTAAATCCGATAGATGTAGGTATGTGTTTGTCTCTTTTTAGTATATTCGCTATTTTTCGTGTCATCGAGTTTCAAATCACAAGAAAAAGAAGTACAATACAAAATCAAGGTAAAGAAGTTTCCACCAAAAAAAATAAATTAAATGAACGTTTTGCCGAACTGTCAAAAATTTTATACCACTTATAATACAGTAACTTTATACATCACAGTATGCATTAAATCTAAATGCTAAATGTTGGCCTAATGAATAATCCAAGTTTTTTACCTCGAGCGCCGAACGCAACTTTGTCAAAAATCGAAAACTATTGGGTCTACAGAGACAATTCTAGTATCGTATTGTAGCAAATTTAGTCTACTTTAAAAACATTTTACAACATTTTTTTCAAAATCAAGTCCTTTAGGGTTATAATCGCCAAAATTTGAAAAAATAACGATTTTTCGCGGTTTTTTCGATTTTTGACAAAGTTGCGTTCGGCGCTCGAGGTCAAATACTTGGATTATTCATTAGGCCAACATCATAAACAAGTTTGCAAAAAATCAGAACTACCGGATTTAACGCATACTACCCCATACATTCAGGCGACAAAGTTACTGGACTAATATTAAAAAATCAGAACTACCGGATTTAACGCATACTACCCCATACATTCAGGCGACAAAGTTACTGGACTAATATTAAAAAATCAGAACTACCGGATTTAACGCATACTACCCCATACATTCAGGCGAAAAAGTTACTGGACTAATATTAAAAAATCAGAACTACCGGATTTAACGCATACTACCCCATACATTCAGGCGACAAAGTTACTGGACTAATATTAAAAAATCAGAACTACCGGATTTAACGCATACTACCCCATACATTCAGGCGACAAAGTTACTGGACTAATATTAAATTTCCAAATTTTCTTGACAAGCTGTACATTTCACTCTTTCGGGTAAGGTCCTGCATAATATTTTTTGCATTAAACTAATTTATGAAATTCCCACTAATTTAAAAAAAGAATTCTACGAAATTTAAATTTAAAAAAAAACAAATTGTAAAAGTAATCATGAAAATATTTAACAAACGCTGCCATACATTTAAATATCTAATAATATAATATTATCTAATTTAAATATCTTTTTATCTTTATAATTACAAGTGATTTCGTGTGAAAATGAATATTTTTGAAATGTTTTTATTAGTTCTGGCGTTATTTGCGTTTTGGTCTGTCCAATGTGACAGGACTGATAGGGATTTCTTTCAGATGAACTCTTTCTGTCATGGAAATGGACTGGAAAAGAAGGGAAGCTGTACTGATAAGTCTGGAGCTGGCGAAATCATGCAATATAACTTGACAGACAAAAGGATTCAGTTACCTCCGGAGGAAGTGGACACCAACGGTTACTTTCTTCTAATAACAGATGAATTCGAATTTTGTATGGACATTGGAGGTGGTATTCCTAAGGAAAAAGTAGAAGGGGTAAATTCTATTAATTTATTTATTATTGTTTGTCTTACTCCGCTTCTCGGGGGCCGCGGCCGACCAGCGGCCGAGAATTCAAATTCGTCCAAAGACGGTCTTGCGATTGTACCCTTGCGACTGCACAGGGTGGTTCCGATGAGAAAAAATAATTATTCTCCGTACCAGCATTTTTAAATAACTACTCAATACTTATCGATTTTATTTCAATTAACATTTGCTTTGATATATACCTTTATTCAAAAGTGCTCAAACGTGTGATGGTAAAGCAATTAAAGTGCTCAAACGTGTGATGGTAAAGCAATTAAAGTGCTCAAACGTGTGATGGTAAAGCAATTAAAATTATGAACTTTTGTAACTATTTTTTGATAATAAGTATTTATAATTTTTCAATTGGGTGTAAGCCAAATAAGAATGTAAAAAAACTGTTATTTGTTGTGAGACCGTAAATAAATAGACAAACTGAAGTATTTTCATCACAAAACAGGTGTTTAAAGATTCTATTTGAACTAAAATTAAAATTCTGAAAAGTAGCTCTCCTAGATAATTTATTGATTTATTTTACTGTATGATTAAATGATTTGAAATATATTAAATAATGAAATATATTAGTAAATTATCGACAAGCCGCCGCATGCCGCTACCCTTTAAATAGGCATACAATTAGAAAATTAATCTACTTTTAAACTTAAGTACCACAAGAACCATCGGTTTCAGTCGACCATAGACGGGAAAATATGCATTAAAATACGCTTTTCATTCAAAATTTAAAAATTACCATCTCCATTACGGCCATGTTTTTTTTGTATTGATTTGACATTTGCGAAGTTTCGTTTCAAACTAAAAACGCATGAATTACTTAATTTACCTAAACTAAGAACCTAATAACCTATTTTGTGTTCGTAAATAGTTGTTTCTTGTAATAATTGTTGAAATGAAGTATAATTTCCGTAATCTGTGCATAAAAATGCGGCGGCTTATCGATAAATTAATGAAATGGTAGTTGTATAATACAAAACTTCGTTTGAAAATTTTAAAAATCTGCCAACGACCTACGGTGTAACTTTATTATACTAAAAATAAACATTTTTTTCTCAAAATTTAAAACATGCCTTTACTAGATTTACTAGGCCGTAACGTACTTGGGGGGTCTTGTGAAACGTTACTGAGCGTTACGAGGGGGGGTTCGAACAACGCGTTAAATAACTTTTTTTTCTTTATTTAGATAAAAAATTAGGGAATTAAAATCTTCCAAATTGCAACTCTTTTCGTTCTCGAAATCTCTTTGTTTTATTTATTACCGCAAACGCGATTAAAACAAGAAAAAAGGTATTTAAACGACTTTACAGAACGGCAACGATACAAAAAGGCAATAAACATACGCTCGTTAGGGGTCGTCCGTTAATCACGTGATGTTTTTAGAAACTTTTTAACCCCCCCCCTCCTGGTGATGTGTGGTGAGGGTTTAGACTAACACCTCCCCCCCCAAAATCACTTGTATTTTTTTTAGTACAAAGTATTTTTAAATTTTCAGAATGTTATCACGAAAAATAAATACACGTGATATCTCATTATACCCCCACCCCCACGTGATATTTCGTGATTTTTGCCGAACCCCCCCCCTACCCCTTTCGAGCCTCACGTGATTAATGGACGACCCCTTATCACAAAAATGCTGCAGCTCTTTCTTAAACATTAAATAATTGCGAGACAACACATGAAACACACAAAGCACTATCTGTTTCCTCCAAAGGAAAAAAGTAGTACTTTGAAAGAAACAGACGTTCGTACATTGTGTGACTCATCCTTTGTCTCGACATCATTTAGTTTGTAAGAAAGAGCTGCAGCATTATTGTAAGGCTGGGATTAGACTCGTAAGTTTCTTCCTGTAAATCGCTCTTGTAAGCGATTTATGACCAAATTACCAATGTAAACGACACCAAAAGTCCCTGCGCCCGCGCGATCTTCCAGCCTTCTTACAGCTTATCATAAATATACCAAACTCCTCACCAGCTTATAAAATCACTTTGATAAGCCAAGACGTTTATTTGTAATTTTCCACGCAATATCGGTAAAACAGAAATCTGCAATACCAATGATTCGGCGGGCTGACAGCTGCCGCACTATCAGCAATACACAAATCTTATATATAAAAATCAATTGCTGTTCGTTTGTCTCGCTAAAACTCAAGAACGGCTGGGCCGATTTGGCTGATTTTAGTTTTGAAATATTTGTCGTAGTCCAGGGAAGGTTTAAAAGGTGAAAAAATATGGAAAAGTTGCGAGGAAGACAGTAAAAACATCATTTTCATTTTCCCATATAAACTGTTCTACCCAACTTTCCTGTCAAACATTTGACGTTCCTCGGATCCACTAGAATTGAAGCAAATAAAATAATAATAATATAAGTTTTTTTTAAAGTTTTCTAATAATTTGTAGGAGGTTCTTACGGAGCGCAGAACATTGAATAATTTCAGAAAACTTCGTACGTTTGACAGTTCGCGAGTTTGACGAAATAAATTTAGCACGAATTGCTAACCGTTCATCCGATTGCGATGAAAATTTGGTAAGTTGTTGTGAGCATGCCCGCAAAGGTTTCTACATATACTGGTGAGAACTGTTTGAAAACTGAATGTACCGGGACTGAATGTATGGAATGCGGGAAGGGGAGGCGGATGGGAGAGGGGTAAAGGATAAGGGTGGGGAGGAAGGGGAACTCGGGAAAGGGGGTTCGTGGGAGGGGTGGGGAGGGGAACTCGGGAGGGGGAGGGGAACTCGGGAGGGGGAGGGGAACTCGGGAGGGGGAAGAGGAACTCGGGAGGGGGGTTCACGGGACAAGGGAAGCGGGCGAGGGGAGTGGGGAGAGGGAAGGTGGAAAAGTCGGAGAGGGAATGCCAGAGGGGAAGGGGACGCGGGAGTAGAAGGGGAGGCGGAAGGGGAACGGGACGAATGGGAAAGGACGCGCAGGGAGAAACAATTTCTTTATTAAATGGCATAGCAACGCATGCCAGGTACCAGCTAGTCTGTAATACCGATGCCGAGTTGCCGGCCTGTGGCGTCAGTTCAGTTTACGGTTTACGCGGGATTGGTTCGTTTATGGTTTACGCAACATGCATCCAGTCGCCTGTCGCATATATTTTCTCAAAATGCCCCCCAAACGAGCAGACGTCAAGATTTGGAGTAAAGAGGACACGAAACGACTGATAGAGGTTTTCGAAAGCACTCCGTTATTGTGGGACTACCAAAGGGCGGATTACAAGGACAGAAATGCAATGCACTGAGCAATGCATCGCTACAGTCGCGGAAGTGTTTACAACAACGCCGGAGGAGGTCAACCGGAAGATTCATAATTTGTAGGAGCAATTTCTACAGGAGCTGAAAAAGGTTAAAACGAAGAAGAGTGGAAGCGTACTAGACGATTTGTACCCTTCTGCTTGGGTGTATTTCGACATGTTAAAGTTCCTGGACGTGGGCCTCGGTACGGAGACCCCAGACGCGTTGGTAAGAACATATTTTATAAAAAGTGTGTACATTTATGTTCAAGTTTAATTAATCATGGATGAAAGTAGATTGAATTCTGTAGAAGTGAGATACCTGCGGGAAAAGCCGTGATAGTTAGGCAAGTATTTTCTTTAGATTATGTATATCGATACCTACCTATGTCGATGCTGCCATGACAACTCTCCTGGGAAATAATGTGAAAGTTCTCGGACTGTGGTTAGAAGATTTATAAAGTGTAGGTGTAGGTAGTAAACATGTTCATGATCAGTAAGGATGAAATTAGACTGAATGCTGTAGAAATGAGATGCCTGCGGGGAAATGCTGTGATGGTTAGTTTTTCTAGGTTAAGCACGTTGATACTGACATGGTAATTCTCCTTCAGGTGAAACGAAATATCCACTGAATTCATTTATAATTAGTTGTCCTCTTGTCCAGTTGGTAGATTGTGATTAATTTGCCTTTGTTCTAGTGGTAAGAGGGTTTCACGAGGCAAGTCCTCCTCTCTTCCTCTATCGCTAGACAAATCACCACCATACCGTGGAGCATTATTGCCGGACATCATAAAATTGTGTAGCACACGGATCGTCGAAACTATTAATTCTTCCTTTTTAGGGGGAAGTTCGATACGGTTTCGTAAAATTCTGTATCTGCTGGCCATTACACCAAATACACTTTCAACCAAAAGCTTTCGGAGCTCCAAAATACCTGAAAAATTCCCTCGACTCTGGGCAGAAACGGGCGGTCCGTTTAATAGGTTCTCCCATCTTAACAGACGGATTGCAATCTTTAGAGCACAGGCGTCGGGTGGGAATGCTATCCTTGTTCTACCGGTATTACAATGGAAGATGCTCCGAGGAACTAGCATCATTGATCCCTTCGGCACCGGTGCATAGTCGGGAAACACGCCAAACGCGTGCCCAACATTTGTACACGGTTGACATTCGTCACATGAGAACGGGTCGTTTCTTCGACTCGTTCTTGTGTTCAACAGCTCAGCTGTGGAATGATTTGCCGGCCTCTGTGTTTCCTCCTTCCTACAACATGGGTCTCTTCAAGACCAATGTTCATTCCTTCCTCTCCTCAAAAAGACCCTCCAAACAGCATCCCAGATGACATACGCCCTGAGGGAAATCATTTTCCTCAGGGCCTCCTGTGTGGAGTTAATGTAAAAATAAAAAAAAACCGTAGCCCTAGCCCTTGATAGGCGATAGTTGTAAACTCTTAGAAATAGATTGGCTTTTGTATGGTTACGGCTTCATTAAATAATTAGATCACGCAAAGGCATCGGCCTCTGCCTCCCCGCCAGAGGTGTGGGAGTGGGTTGCCAACCCAAATTTTGAAAAAGACGTAGGTCAGACTAGTAAATTACGTAGAAACTGTATAATTTGGATTATGAAAAGTTCGTAGATCTACGTACTTTTTTTTGAGTGAAATGAAGACGTTAGGGTTGGTGAAACAGAATAAAACGAATATTTTGTTATACAATTTATTTAAAGAGATACCCCTGGCCCCTGGTATTGTTAACTTTCATAGGCTGCGGTAACCATTTACCATGCTTGTTTGCCACATTTGTCGTAGGGTTTTTGGAAAATACCCACATGAGCTCAAAATTGCGAGACGCAAATGACACCGTTCTATTTTCAGTTCTAGTACTTCAGACGCTATTGCCGCCGTAACTGACTTCATAGTAAAAAACCTTGATAGAAGCAAAAAATGTATTTCAATATTTTTAGACCTTTCTAAAGCCTTCGATACAATATCACACAGTAAATTAATAAACAAACTTCAAATAATCGGTATTACAGGCAACGAACTTAACTTCTTTAAGAGCTACCTCGATGAGCGCAAGCAACAAGTTAAAATATTGAACACTCTTAGCAATCAGTGCTCAACTAACTATGGCATACCACAAGGTAGCATATTAGGACCGTCTTTGTTCCTTTTATATATCAATGACTTATGTAACATTAATATTCAGGGAAAAATAGTTAGTTTTGCCGATGACACTGTCTTACTGTTTGAAGCTGACACTTGGGTAGATGTCTACAAAAAAGCTGAAACGGATATAAACATTGTAAAAAAGTGGTTAGATACAAATACGCTCACTTTGAACACCGAGAAAACTAAATATGTCACATCAAGCATAAATATAACAGGTCAGCCTAATGATGATGTCTCCATTAGAATACACAAATGTTTTAATTCCGATGAATCTTGTCAGTGTCCCTACATTGAGCGCACTACACAGATGAAGTATCTCGGCCTCACAATTGATCCATATCTCAAATGGAATATACACACTCAAATAATTGCAAACAAAATAAGAAAAACCATGCACTTTTTCAGAACGATAAGAAACTTTCTCGACTTACAACACTTGAAAATGATTTATTTTGCAGTCTGTCAATCTATTATTGAGTATGGTATCATTGCATGGGGAGGCGGTACTGCATCAGCACTAGACCCAATCATAAAGGCACAGAAAGCTATTATAAAATTGATTCTTAGACTACCTCTAATTACAGACTCGAACTTAATCTTCAATATTATGAATGTGTTTGACGTTCGGCAGATATATGCAAAAACAATCCTTACTCATCTATACACAAATATACATAAATACTATGAAAAAAGATTAAATACTCGCTGTACTCGAAATAATGACAAAGACTTACTACAAATCCCCAAAACGCATACTACTTTTGGTCAACGAAATTTCAGATACCTTGCAACAAGGCTTTACAACATTCTTCCAGATAGAATAAAAAAATGCGATTCCCAAAAAATTTTCAAAAATAACATAAAAATTTGGATCAAAAATAATGATAGGGCCTTTACCGGTGCACTCACCCAAATTCTAAATTATTAATGATTTGGTATTATACAGTGGAAATATACAAACAATGTATTGGTTGCTTTTATTTAAATTTATTATTAATGTAACCAATCTATTATGTGATTACTTTTTTAATAAAAGTGTAGGTGTGTCTATAAGTCTTATAAATTGATTTAAAAATTACTGCCTCAACACAGGCTAGCCTAGTGAGGCAGATTACTGAAAAACCAAAATTGATAACTATTTTCTATTTTTCATTTATCTACTGTTCATATTTATATATTTTTTCTGTTGATATCCTTTTGTCCTTATGTAATTTTAAACCACTGTAAACATAACACTGAATATGTACTTTTTAGTTATAATCTTGCAAATTTCTTTCAATAAAGATATATTATTATTATTATTATTATTATTTTATATAAGAGAAATTAGAACATAAATACAGCACTAGATTCACGCGCAACGACGGGTTACTAGTTCCGAAATTTAACAATAAGTACGGACAGAGAACGTTTGAATACATCATACCGAAGATATTTAATTTATTACCTGACACTATAAAGCAATGTAATTCTATGAATAAGGTTGAATATATGGTGAAAAATTGGCTATCGGAAAAAAAATATTTGTATTGATAATTGATATGTATATTGATATGTATGTTGAATCTGTAGATATAAGATGTAAATTTTAAATGTAAATAATCTATATGTAACTAAAATATAAGCACCTGTTGACAAGCCAATTGAATTGGCTTAGCAGGACTTGTTTGTTGATTTTAATATGTATATCTGTTCTTTCAATAAAAAAAAAAAAAAATAAAAAAACAATTTTCAGAATCTTCAGGCAAATTAAATTTGTACATATGTTAGAACATCATCTTTAAATTCAGTAAATTTAAATGATTCACCTCTTCAAACTTAAATGCATATAAGAATCTGGTAAATATTTAATATGTTCCTGCGAAAGCTCGCTGCTTGTTTTCAAGCCACTTTTTGTAAAAAGTAAGCCGGTTAGCGTGTCAGTAGAGAGTCTGTTTCGGATTTTAGTTTTCATCAAATTTATCTGGACATTTGCACTGCTTTGAGGCAATATTAATAAGTTTTGTGCAAACTGGGCCAATAAGGGAAACATTTGAGACGAATCGCCCTTTCGTATTTTTGAAACATGATTTGCTGATTTCCGCGTCTGGTAAAGTTACGGAAAATATGCTGTTTCAGCCTAATGAGTTATGTTATTTTGCAAATTTGTACAAATTGAAAGAAAATACGTAGATTCTGGGACTAAGTTAGTAGATGTGCTGGAAAGACCTAAAATACGTAAATAACTATGCAAATAAATACGCAAAAAGACGTAGAGTTGGCAACGCTGGTCTCGGTGTTCCTTGTTCTAAACCATTAAATAATGCTGTATTGCGAAACACACCCCCGTCAGAAACACGGCCAATGCAACCACTATTCATATGTAGGATTTTATAATCTGCGTCGTCCACGACTGTAATTATAGTAGGTATATGCTTCCACTGTTCTCTGGACATTTAATGACTACCTACATGTTTTCCGTCCAGTGCTCCGATGCAATGAGGAAAGTGTCATTTTTGGGCGTATCTGTCAGCAACATTAATCCAATTTTCTTCTGTTGATGGCAACTGTAAAAAAATACAAAAGATTTCTATGTTTTTATTTTTAGCAACACAATACCGGCGCCGTGGAAGGGGACCCTTTGGTGGAGGAGATATCGCAGGAGACCCTTGTTCAACCTCGGCAGACATCGGAGCGGCCAAACCGTACAGCAAAGAGGAAGAGGAATGCCGATTTGCTGCAGAAATGTGGCAAAATTCTGCAAGCATCGCTGGATGACGATCAAGTTTTTTTTTATTTTATTTTATTTTTTTATTTTTTTTATTTAATGAAAAGATAAATGATTTTATGAAATTCTACGCCAATGAAGAGTACTAGCTCTTGGAAGAGCTTGGCGAAGGAGTTATTTTACAGCTAGTTCATTTTTATAACATACATTTTACTTACATTTTCCAATAAATATAAACTATATATAAATATAATATATAAACTACTATTTTTCACTTTTATAACATACATTTTACTTAGTGTATACAATAAATATAAACTATGTTGTGATGTTAATTTTTGATATGCTATGAATTGAAGTTATAACATTTTGATTGGTGTTGTTATGGTTGTTGATTTTTTTTTAAGATTAATTTGACTTTTTTCTTGAATGTTACGAAATCTGTTATTTTTTTAATTTCTTCGGGAAGACTATTAAAATATTTTATGCCTTTGTAAATATAATTGTTGTGCATTTGTTGTGTTGAAAATAGAGGAATTTGGAAGTTAAATTTATGCCTTAATGATGAGTTGAGTTTAAATTTTTTAGTTACATTTTCTTTGAATATTTGTAGTATTGAATCTTTTTTATAGAGGTCTTCAATTTTTGGTACTTCGAAAATTTTGAACAATGATGCTGAAGGGAATGTTGGTTGTTTTTTTAAAATTACTTTAATAATTAGTTTTTGTACCACTTTTACAGGACTTACAATTTTTTCATATGCACCTCCCCATCCAATGATTCCATACTGAATTAGTGATTGGACTAGTGCATAATAGACTTTTTTAGGTTGTTTAATTTGAGAATATTTCTTAATCTAATGAATATATAGATACATTTCCTAATGCGTTTAACAAGTTCACGTACGTGTCTGTTCCATTTCATATGTTGGTCTACAATTACACCCAGGTACTTTTTAATTTGAGAATATTTCTTAATCTAATGAATATATAGATACATTTCCTAATGCGTTTAACAAGTTCACGTACGTGTCTGTTCCATTTCATATGTTGGTCTACAATTACACCCAGGTACTTTATTTCAGTTGCATGGTTTAATATGGTACATGAATTATTACAGACATCCTTGTTACATTTTGTGTTGTGTATAATTATATTAATATTGGGACAAGTTTTGGATTTATTTATTGAGAAAGGGATATAAACTGTTTTTTTGCATTGATTGTAAGAAGGTTTGTATCGAACCAGGTTTTTAGGATATGGATGTCATTATTTGCATTTTCGTTTACAATTTTCCAGTCACTACCCTTAATTATGATAATCGTGTCGTCCGCATAAGATATAACGGTTCCACTGAGGTTTTGTTTAAAAATATCGTTTACGTACATGATAAAAAGTAATGGTCCCAAAACAGTACCTTGCGGTATCCCAAAATCACTTGTGAGTTGTAGACTTGGTGTGTGATTAATTTTTACAATTTGTGTTCTTTTGTGAAGATAACTTTTTAGCCAATTTAGTGCTCTGTCATTAAAACCCACAACCTTTAATTTTTGTATTAATTTGACATGTGATATACTATCGAAAGCTTTTTGGAGATCTACAAAAATACCAACACTTTTTAATGATTTGTCTAAAGCGTCTTGTATAGTACTAGATAATTTAGCAATGGCGTCTTTTGTGCTTTTGTTTTCCATGAATCTAAACTGGTTTTTGTGAATTATGTTATTGATCTTAATAAAATGAGTTATTCTTTTTTTGGCAATTTTTTCAAATATTTTTGCAATGTTTGATAGTAATGAAATAGGACGGTAATTGGTTGGTTCTTCCGGATTGCCGGTTTTAAATATTGGTACGGTTGTTTATATATTGTACGGATTTAAATATTGTACGGATTGTTTGTACATGGACGGAAATATTCCGGTTTGAAATCATGTATTGATTATATGAGTTAATGGTTTTGATACTTATGATTTTATACATTTCAGTGTTTGTATTGTGATCCCATCAAAACCTGGGGAAGAACCACCTTTCATGCTTGTAATGATTTGTTCGATTTCTTCTTTTGTTGTTGGTTGAAATAGTTCAAAGGTATACTCATTATTTACTGTAGTGTTTGGGTCATTTGGGGTCAGGTCTTGTTGGATTTTGCTAGCGAGATTTTTTCCTACATTAGCAAAAAAGTTGTTGAATACATTTGCGGCTTCTAAGGGTTTATTTCAGCAAATTTTTGAATCATTATGTCTTATTGTGTTGATTGTTTTATTTTTGAATTGTTTTTTATCTATAATTTCATTTATGATGGACCAAGTCTTTTTACTGTCATTTTCAGCTAATTCAAGTTTTTGTTTGTAGTAGTCATCCTTTATGTTTTTTATAAGATATGTAAGTTTTTTTTATAAGTTTTGAAATGTTTTTGTAATGTTATGTTTTCCGGTTGTTTTGTATATTGTCTATAGAGTGTTTCTTTGTGTATAATTGAGATGATTAATCCTTGGGTTATCCATGGTTTGATTGGCTTAAATTTAGAGGATGGTTTTCGAGATGTGTTATTCCTACAAGCGTTTATGTGTAAACTCAGTTTTTTATCAAATATTTTGCAGCATTCTTCTACATCGTTACATGTATATATTTCTAGCCATTCTTTTTTGTTACAATATGTTGGTGAGAGAATTTATATTAATACTATGTTTGTATTTATCAGTATTATTAACCGGAGTTGTGGTTGGTAATGAGAGGTTTTGATGTTTGTAGTCGTATTTAAATATACATGCATAATGATCCGTTACAGTTGTTTTTATTACAGCAGATGATATATTTTGTATATCTTTGGTATTAGTAAATATATGATTGATACAAGATGGTCGTTGTCCAATAATGTTTCTGGTATATGAATTTATACATGAAATGTAATTTAATTCTGCTAACATATTTAGATAGTTATCTTTATCGTTAGAGTAGTAATCATTAGCAATATTCAGATTAATATCTCCGATGATTATTGTTCTTTTGTTTTTATGATGTTGTAATATATTTTTTAATTCTTCTATGTATGTGGTTAGGACAGAAGAGTGTGTCCGATAAATAGCAATGATATTAAATGATTTATTCATAAAATTTATCTCCAAGTTTAATAAATTAACATTGTTCACCATTATTTCATCTACACTTGTGACAGCATAAATATTAGATACAAATATGGCAACGCCGCTATTTCTGTTAATTTTATATTTTGTGGCGTAGTACGAGTAACCCGGTATATTATAATTGATTTCGCTCGATGAATGCGTCTCAGATAATATTATACAATCAAGTCTATTTAATTGTCTAATAGTTATAAGAAATTCTTCAAAATTTTTTTCCAAACTTCTCACGTTCATGTGTATTATTATTAGGCTGGCTGTAGGTTTTACATCTATAAAATCAGATAAGTTTTCATCAGGGCAGATCCGGCAGATCCGGTAGATGTGTGAACCACATATCAACACACATCTACCGGATCTGCCCTGATGATGGACACTGCAACGATGTCCGAAACGTTGGCTAAAGAAGGAGGTAGCGCAACACGGCATAACACCCCAAAAACAAATAACCATCTATAAAATCGTTTGTTTTATTTACCGTATCAAAAATTCTTTCGTCTATTTTATATGATTTATCGATTGCGTTTATTATAAAGTCGTTCATTTTGAGGTAGTAATAAATATAACAATAATGTTGACGCTCGAATGGAAAGTGTTTGGGGATTATGTGGAGAAGGATATTTCCCCCAGTTCTCCGATAAATACAAGTGCATCCGAAGTACCCTCAACTTCCTTGAATCAATTATATATAAGTGAAGTAGACAATTCCGTACAACAGTACTACCAGTACAGTGTAGAAGATTGTGTGGAAGCGGAGTTGTCAGAAGATGACATTTAACTGCTGATTTTTATTTAATCATATTCTATTTTATTTCATATTTATTTATCTAACAGTTATTTTTTCGGTTACTTTTTTCTTAATTTAGAACTTAAAGGAGTTATAAATTAAATATTAATTAAATTTATGTTTCCCTGTATTTGTATTTTCTGTTCCATTGTAACAAGAACTTGAAATAAAATGAAACATGCATATACCACACTGTGTAGTTTGTGTAATTAATGTTGTTCAAACGTACCTTCACAAAGTTATCCTTTTATGTATCATAAATAGCAGCACATACTTCAGGTATAATTAGTGATATAGTAGACTTAGCTATTCGAATCAAGTACATTAGGGATACATACCTACCTACTTTAGCTTGGTAAACACACATAAGTAACTGCTTTGGATCGTCATATAGACAGCTTTATTGAAATAATGCACTCCAATAATTCTAAAGGAGACTAAAATGACATATTGTCATGTAAAATAAACAGATTTCGTTAGAGTTAATAATGAATTTAGAATTCGACTTTGACATAGGCAGGTCGGCTGTCAAAGTTTACGACAAATTTATTTCAGAATGAATAAGGAATAGGTAAAAAAAATGAAACAATTCAACTTTGTACATTGTAACACTTATATAATGCGCAATCCGACCGGTTTCGGAACAAACGTTCCTTCGTCAGGGAAAGCTTATACTAATTTGACAGTTTCGAACAATGTTTTATTATGGTAGGGGTGGAGCCGTTGCTAGTTAATAATTAATAATGTAGATTGGGTGGGTAGGTATTAGTGTAGAGTGGGTGGGCACCACTCACTAATACTAATATCCACCCATTCTACACTAATACCTACCCACCCAATCTACATTATTAACTGGCAACGGCTCCACCCCTACCATAATAAAACATTGTTCGAAACTGTCAAATTAGTATAAGCTTTCCCTGACGAAGGAACGTTTGTTCCGAAACCGGTCGGATTTGCGCATTATATAAGTGGTTTATACAAAGTTGAATTGTTTCATTTTTCTATAATGGATAACCACAAAGTAATAGCTACATTCAAAAAAAAGGAATAGGTACATTACTTGTTGCCAAAAATCGAAGAGTCACTATTTTCAGCTGGTGAAATAGCTTTCCGAAAAGAGCATCCTTTTTAATTAGCGGTCCGATTCTTTCCAACAAAAATTCGAAGTCGGTTGCCGTCATTCGGATAAAATTAAAGAATTGCTGTTGGTCCTCCATTCTTAATTCTGCCGTTAAACGAACAAAAGCCCCATCAACTGATCTTCTTTCAAGCCAACTCCTAATCCAACATTTTCTGCGGGCCCTATTGGTTTTGTTTGTCAAAACTGTGTAAATTATCGCAGCGGCAACTCGTTGTTTGCGTGAAGCCATCTTCGTATAACCTTAAAATCTTGACTTTTACGAATTGACTGCTGTCAAAGTCAGCGGCAACGCATTGTTGATAGGAAGCCGTCTCACAGCTAATGAAATTACGTATGTAGTGGTCCCCGTGGGAACTCGCCTAAGTTAAATTTCCGAACAGCTTCCGTGAGCATTATTTACCAAAAGTTGGACGCATATGTGAACCGACCGACATATGTGAAGTGACCTGTCAAATCTTACGTAATCCGTAAATTTTAATTACGAGTCTAACCCCAGCTTAATAAGGAACATAAGTATGTTTATTGCTTTTTTTTTGTGCCGTTACCGTTCCGTAAACGTGGGAATAAACCACTCACCAACTTAAGCAGATATATGCGTTAGAAATACGACAGCAGTCAAGTACAAGCGTGTTTATACGTCAAGGCGTGTGTATCCATAGAAATCGTTCTAACTCCGTTATTCTTTTATTGACATCCCTAAAACAAAAAGTAAAAGGTCGATAGTGGAACAAGCTGTACATCCTTATTCAAGTTGTCTATAGAAATATATAACAAGAATGTTCTGTCATTCGCGCAATCTGACGCATAATGTTTCCCCGCTCGACATTGTTAATTTTATTAAATATTTTTATATGAAATGATAAAAAAAGTGAGGTGACAAAAGTGTTTATCAAGGCGATTCCAGACTCACGGCGAGAAGTCTCGGCGAGAATTTCTCGCCGAGACTTCTCGCGAGAACAAGCACTTATCCACACTCTCATTTTTCTCACTCGTGATCTGTTTCCCATCCGGTATGGACGACATCACAGACGATATTCAAAATGCAGCAGGTTTGGCTCTGTGCGCCATGGCATATTATAATTTTGTGAACGTTGTGACGTTGAACGTTGTAGTTAGCCCTTGATTTAGAAAGGAAACCAGAGCGTCATATGCAAACCATATAGGTTTATAAATTTCATTTTTCACCAGCACCCGATTTGGAGGAATCATTCACCATTTTTCTATATTTCCGTTAACTAGCAAAAAGGGAATCTTTTTTCTTTTTGAGTTCAGGTACTTTCATCTCCATTATTTCTCCAAGTCTGTTCCACGCATCGTGGTTCAAACTTTTGTAATTCGATGTTTTGCATCCCATAACACCGGATCAGATTGAAAATATTCTATAAATTACAACTCTTGTTGATTTTTTATACAAGGAAACAAAATTTACGAAACAAAAACAAAAATATATCGCACGTCTACTCTCAACCGCTCACTAAACAACACTGAGACAAAACGTGAGTGTAGTAGCCTTCTCGCTTCTCGCCCGAGAAATCCTTTGAAGCGGCCAAATTTACGGACAACCATCCGAGAACAGCCGAGCCCGAGAAAGAGAATGCGAGAAACACCTCACATTCTCGCTTCTCGGGTGTTCTCGGGGCTTCTCGCCGAGAGTCTGGATGGGCTATTATACATTTATACAATAGAATAAGTATTATTGTTTACATAATGATTATAGAACCGTTTTCACATAAAAACATCATGTGAGTCATTTTAACATTTTTTTAATGTTTGCATTCTAAATTTCAATATTTACAAATGTTAATATTTATTTGTAATATAATAATTCGAAAGCTTATTTTGTGACCTTTCCAAAACAGTTTTTACTATTCGACTACGTTCAGAAATGTTTTATTTATAGAGCTTTAATTGCGAAGCGGTAATAACACAAAGTTTTCGTAAAATGTCATTTCGTTTGAGACATCTCAAGCGAATGTTCGCGAAAATTCGGAGGGGTTAAAAGCGCCCAATGATTCAAACCGCGGCATGAAGGCTAGAAGGGCTAGAAAAATACAAGTCCGCGCTAGCTTGTTTCTTCAAAGATATTTGGGGAATGTTGTCTAAACTGTTATAACCTAAACAGTCAAATTATAAAGGTTGCAATAAATTTGGGTGACTTTGGATTTCTGGTCAAGTTTAGTTTGTTAGGTCAGTTGTAACATATTCGCTGATGCTGATAACTTCGTCTCGATACTAACGGCCGTCATTCCCAACGTTTCGATCGATCAATCTGAGTCTCCGTCAGCTAAGTGATTTTCGTTATTTGTTTTTGGGGTGTATGGATGTATCACATCTACCGGATCTGCCCTGATGATGGACACTGCAACGATGTCCGAAACGTTGGCTAAAGAAGGAGGTAGCGCAACACGGCATAACACCCCAAAAACAAATAACGAAAATGCTTTTGGCCGTGAAAATCTTAAAACTTATCGAGCTAAGTGATTCGTTTAGTAAAGCGGCCCCTAGGCCAATGTTATTTATTTATTTATTAATATTTCAACGCCCTGATGGGCTTTGACATGATTTAAAATACAGAGACACAGTTTTAAATAAAAGAGATGAACTTAAAAAAGAAAGTTTTTAAAGTTGCAGATGGCATAAAATAGTATAGTGTATTTACAAAAATTTACATAAAAAACAATTCTTGAAAAATCGAATCAAATATCACAGTACCTACATAAAAAGAAAACGGCAACAGGTTTTTATATTCTAGATAAATATAAAAATACGCAATGTGCCACGTGATTCTCACTAAATATCAAAATATACTACTTACATAAAAATATCACTCAAGAATTTCTTAAATAACGGTAAATTTGTACATACATCGATACTTGAGGTGGATTTGTTTGCAAGTGTGTGAAATCAATGAATAGGTGCATTTATGAGTTAGAATTATTATTGTTGCCGAATACTATGTTTTGCCTTGTCGCTCGAGTTGGTACCCTAAAGTAAATGAGATGCAGGAATTCACATCAGTCTAATTCGGAGTGAATAATTTTAAACAAAAAGTTAGGTCATTTATTTTTCTTCTGTTTTCTAGGGAATGCAATTTAAGTGTATTTAGTAAGAATGTATAGTTAATGTGTTGAATAGGTATATGTAACTTTAAGTTAATAAATCGTAAAAAATTGTGTTGCACTTATGGCATTGTCACCAATATTGCTGTCGTGGTGAGAATATTGTATTACCTCAGTTGAAGTTTTACTTGGATTGACACAAACCACGGGGATCACGGGATGAATAATACTCGGTTAATACTTGAAAGGTACACTCAAATTTATTGAAATAATTGCCGTGATACATGACTCTAGATTCAAAAGGGGTTTTTGTTACACGAGATCGTAATAAAAGCAGTTAACAAAGAATGAACGATGAGCAACGAACTGTCCGACCAGAGGTCATAAATGCACGTGTCGAGCGGCCCGAGCGGGTTGGCTTGCTCTCGGACGTCAGAATGGTTAGTTAATCAACCGGCCGCTCGTGGCGCTAATGCTGGAAATTGCCATTTTTTTAAAGAATATATGACTTCCTAACCATTATAAAAGAAAAAAAATTAAATTAACTAAATAAAATATCATACTTAACATCTTTTTCCAACCTGACTTCACTGAATTCTAATCTAACCTATATATATACTCTTGTATACGATTATTTACCTACCTTGACAAACCTCTGAATGAACAAATTTTAGCTCTCATAAAAAAAATTATAGATTAACATATTCAAATCTTACTTCTTAGTAATTTATATTTTATAGTATTTTATTTTTTACTTCTTTAAAACATTTTCTTTTTTATAATCCTTTATATAATGTATGTTTATGTATATGTGTGTTTGTAAGTATTTATATGTAGTTATATGTGTATATATATATATTTGTGTATGTATATGCATTTGTATGTGTATGTGCTTACGTATACATATATCTTGTTATATTTTACCTTAAATATTTTTATCTTTTTTCTTTCTCTTGTTTCTAATATCTTATAATTTCTATTTCAAACCTATATTCTGTTCTAGCTCTCACACTGTATAACTTATATCATGTATGATTACATTGATTACCTTAACACGGGCATTAGCCTAGTATGGTAATCAAGAAAAAAATATAAAAGTGTACTTTCAAAAATTGTATGAAATAAAAAAAAAAAAAAAATAAAAAAAAAATGAATGATATTATGCATGGTTAATAAAAATAAGTTCTTTCCGACTTTTATGACGATCTGCACATACTCTTTCAATATTTTTTATATGAATTTGATAATATGGGGACCAAACTATCGAATTATATTCCAGCAAGCTGCGTACTAGTGACAGATATACAATTTTTATAACTTCTAACGAATCAAAGTCTTTGATGGTTCTGATTATAAATCCTAGTGTCTTCATGCCTTTGTTGGCTATTTGTTGTATGTGATTTATAAAATTTAATTGGGTGTTCAATATATTGCACATTATTACATATTGCACAATAATATTGACCGTCTGTGGGGCACAATACATTGAGTCAATATTTATTCTGCGATTTATATTGACTTATCTAATAAATACTGAATCGGTGGGTGATATGTGATATTGCACAATAATGTCTGTCTAATACTGTCTCCGCAGCCAAGCAGTGAACATCATAGTGAGATATAGGTTTATGATCGAGATGGCCTAGAATGATAAAATAAGTAAAGAAGAAAAGAGTAAATTTATTGTGGAGTGCATTGAATTATACCAGAGTTTACCAGCTTTGTACGATGTTAAAAGCAGTTATTATAGCAATCATCATCATCACTCTTGGCTCTACAACCCCTGGTGGGTCTTGGGTCTTGGCCTCCTCAAGAGTCTTCCTTCACTCATCTCGGTTTTGTGCCAGCTCTCTCCAGTTTACAATTTCCAAGGTGGACATATCTTTATTTTATAGCAATAAAATAAATAAAATGAACAGAATGAACAAGTGTGTAAAATGTGTGTGAAAAATAACTTGTGTGTAAAATCACTCAAATTTATAAAAGTTAACCTCAACACGGGCCTAGTCCTAGTGAGGTTAATTTTTTTTTGTATGTAAAAATAAAAAATAAGAATGTATGGTGAGAAGTTAAATAAATAAATAAATTGATTTCTAAACAAAAACATATGCTTTATAACCGTTCTTTCATCCATCTGCGTTTTTTTCTCCTTCTTTTTCAAAGCTATGACTAAAGCAATGGCCACACATTCTTTACTTTTCGACATGTTGACTTGTCGACTGGAGAAGTGTCAGTATTATTTATGCATTGAACATATGTCACCCCAATATCATAGGTCACCCCAATGTCATAGGTCACCTCAAGGTCATAGATCGCCCCAAGGTCGTAGGTCACCCCAAGGTCGCAGGTCACCCCAAGGTTGTAGGTCATCCCACAGTCGTAGGTCACCCCAAGGTTGTAGGTCACCCCGAGGTTGTAGGTCACCTTACTGTCGTAGGTCACCCCACGGTCGTAGGTTACCCCAGGGTCATGTGTCACCCCAGGCTCATGACATGCAGCTTTCATAGTTTGAACCCCAATCCAATAATTCGAAGTAGGTCCTTTTTTTTATTTTGACAAAAAATTTATTTAATAAGATTGTTACTTCCGACAAATGTCATATTTGATTGTCTAAAACTAACTAACTAACTAACCATCACGCCGTTTCCCCGCAGGGGTAGGCAGAGAGGACGGACCGCCAAACAACTCGATCTTGGCACACACTCCTTGCCTCGTTCACATTCATACATCGTCTCATACATTCTATTCTATTATTCCGACTCTTCACATGGCCCGACTCAAGTATCTGATTCACTTGGTCGTGCCATGTTTTCCTCGGGCGTCCCCGATTTCTTCTACCATTCACATTGTAACAGTTTGTATTTATACTGGCCAAATATTCACTCGATGAAGTAAGCACCCATTTAACAATCACCCAATAACTAGGTTGCTACGTATCAATTCGAATTGAATTTTGAATTCCTAATTGAATTTTTTCTACGAGCAAGTCGAATCCAGCATTTATCGAGGAACAATTGGATTTGGGTTCAGTTCCAGTTCCAAGCTAGCGGCCGGAGGTCGGAGGATCCGGGAGTCTGTCTCAACGTGGGGAAGGCACATACTTGGGTGAAATCGTAATTACTGTGAGCTTATAACTTCTGTAAGTTTGAGTTTATTGACTTACCATTGTTCTACTTGAACTGGCCCCCTTTAGTAATTTTAACATCTTAAAATCATAACAAGCTATCAATTCATTTATTAGATTTTAACTATTTAGTTTCTTCTTCTAAGGACTAAACACGACCCTGAAGTATTAAATATTATTTTGTTAGAGTCTCATGTTCTGTTTTATTATTTAATAATATAATTTGATTGTTGCCTCAACTCTTTTATTTTTAACTATAAATATTCTTTTGTACTTATTCTTTTATGCAGTATTACACTCATATTTTAAACCATTACAACAAGTGCGTCATATATCCTCGTTAAACTCCTTTCCTCGTTCATTCGCTCTACATGCCCAAACCATTTGAGCGTCCCTTTCTTAATCTTACTCATTACGCTTACATCAGCCGTGCATTCTTCGCGGATCTCTACATTTCTCACACGATCGTACACGGTTTATTTTTTTTTATTGTCTATTAGTTAAAAAAGGAATACCTATTCCGTATTATCCGTACATCAACACGAACGTTCCATATTATCCGTGAGGTGAACCCTATAGCACCTCCCACACGCCCACTTCGGAGCGACCGAGTCCCGCGCCACTTGAGGCCACCGCGCAGAAAAGTCTCACAGTGAACTGAGCTGTGAGTGGTTTGGTATATTTATGTGTAAACCTATCGGTCGTTACTTTTCTGCGTGGCGGCCTGACGTGACGCGGGTTCTCGGTCGCTCCGAAGTGTGCGTGTCAGTTTTAAACGTTTGTGTCCTCTAGCAATGTATTGCACAATACATTGAGCGTCTAGGGGCCGCTTTAGGCTCGATTCGCAGGAGAGTTGCGTTGGGAAGAGCGTGTGTTTGCATTTGAGGAGTGGTGCAACGATTGATGAGTAGGATTGGGAACAACGACTGACACGATCATTGGTTCTGTTTTCCTTGTCACCGATCTGTAAAGAGCACACCGCTTCTATGGTCTTTTTCTCTGACATTTATAAATATAAAATATCCTGTTTTACTTTACAGCTGACCTACATATCTGTATATATGAGGGTATCCTTGCCTGCTTTTACTATGGAAGTTACAAGTAAACCACCAGGAGGCGAGTCTAAAACATTGCTTGAACGAAAATTTAATAATCCGAGTTGCTGGGAAGAAATCGTCATACCGACTGAATTGAAACTAAAATCAGATTCTAGAGAAAATTCTGTGTCTTTTCCGGTGAGAGATTATTATTTTAGTTTCAGATTTTAGAAATTTAATGACAAAAAATAAATTAAAAAATTCATTAAAAAAAAAAGTCAAAACTCTGCTAATATACCAGCGTATTAAATAATGGTCATAAAAATAACATAAAATAATGGAAAAAAATAAAAAAGTCATCATTACTGCATCTTTTTTTACATTAGCTCCACACAGGAGGCCCTGAGGAAAATAATTTCCCTCAGGGCCTATGTCGTCTTAGGGGATGCTGTGTGGAGTGTCTTTTTAAGGAAGGGAAGGAGAGGAAGTTCTGGGAATTAAAAAAGGTATGAGGGGTGGGTAGGAATCTTGGGATTAGTGTGTATAGGAGTGATGCTACGGGCGCGCTTGGTCATTTGAAGCCAAAGAGCATGCTACCTAGTACTCCTAGAAGCATGTGTGTCAGTGACGTTGCTAGTAACGAGCATGGTCATGTGAAGCCAAATGAGCTTGCTCACAAATCTACATCAGGTTGATTAATGAGCATGCTTATTGGATTATTGGGTGGAAGGGGAAGCCTCTGAGCATGTGTGAATAGTGAATGAGATTTATTATGGGAATCACGCATTGACCTAGTATAGTAATCAAGAATATATTTGGAACACAAGGTCACTAAAATACCCAAGCTCCTTTACCTCCAAAATGAAACCACATTCTATTGAAGTCATTTTCGGATTTGTTTACATCTTGGACCCAAATCAAACGTCTTATTTTTTTAAGTCAGACGATTCTTAAATAATTGCATTGCAAGCAGTAATATTATTTTGTTTAGTTCTGAGCGAATGAAACTGACTCTATTTGACATTTATAATTATTTGACATGAGCATGCTCATTAAATGGCATGTCAAGTAACTTCAATTCATCGGGGGTGGTGGACTTTTGTATTGTAAAACACTTTTTTTAATGTAGAGTCGTTTTATTTACAATCAATTTTTAGTAACAAATGAAATCAACACTTTTTGTAATTAATTTTGGCCCGGACCCCGCCTGGGCAATAAGGGAACTGTACCCTAAGTATCGATTAATGCGAGAGAGGAAGTATTTTGAATAGCACCCTTTTTATACTGCTAAAAACTGTAAAAATACCGTCTTTCAGGTTCAAGAAAATACGAGAATAACAATAACAATGATAATCGGCACCTACTGAGTCACGTGGTCTATTTTAGTTAGTCGGTAACACTAGCTTCAATAAAATTCACCCAGATGTCTCTAGTATTCGTACTCTCTTAATAAACTAATCAAGATTAAATCAATGTGATTATCTACAGCAGTTAGCAGGGTTCAAATGTTGGCTTTGAGCACGCTCATTCGCGAGAAAGCTCAAACCAAGCCTGCTCATTATTGAGCAAATGTGTACAGTTGACTATTTTTGACAGAAGCGTACTCATTAATGAGCATGCTCATAAGCCGGCTTCTGTGAGCAAGTGTGTCAGTACTCAGTACCATGACGGACGAATGAATCCATCTCTCCAACTGCAGTGTAAAGCGATGGGTCGAAAGAATCCGGCTGAAATGATCAAAAGGCCTCCTTCACCCAGTATTTCTCGATCCGGCCCACCATGCAGCAGATGGATAGACGCATCCGCCGCCAAGACCTGGACAAACCTCACCCCTTGAACCGGGCACCCCTGCTAAGTCACCAAACGTAGTGAACCACTTGGGGTGGCCTATGGCAGAGGTGTTGATTAGCTGTCACGGCGGTTGACATTTCTGTCAACCGCCGTGACAGAAGGACGCACTTACTGTAGCACTATGACTTGTAACGAGTGTAATATAATAATAAACGAGTGTCTCGCATTTATGCAAAATAAAGCGGACACTCTAGATCAGGGATGGCCAACGCTCGATCGCGGCCATTAGTCCAGTCGATCGGAGGCACAGGTCCGGCCAAGGACTCGAACCCAATAGAACCAGCGCAAGAACTCGGACCCGTAGCCGGACAAGAACCCGCACAAGAGCTGCGTGTATCATGTGTGATTTTCAAATGCCGATCCATCATGTTATTGAACGTAATAACACATTTTCTTGAGGAGAGGGGTTATGATTATCAGCAACTTGTGATTTAGACTGGCAATGTGATTTAGCATTTTTAACAGATTTTACCGGAAAACTGAGCACATTAAATCTGGAATTACATGCAAGAATATATCATTAATACAAATTATGAATACTGTTCAGTACTGCAGGATTCCAAAATCAAACGGTCTATGAAATTCGACATCGAAAAGAAAAAATTTCACATTTTGTGTAAAAATATGGAAAAAACATTACCTACAATTTCATTACTGTCAAGTAGGTACACAACACAAATTAAAAGTTGAAAAGTTGGTGGAATTTTTTTATTACGACCTCATTTTATGCCGATTTTTATATCACATGTGATGAGTATTCTTACAATGAAATTCGTGTTATAAAGTGCTATAAATTTATAACATAATCAAGCTCTCGGAAATCGAGAATGGTATCCACGTAATAGAATTCCGCATCTCGAATTCATACACTGTGTTTAAAACACAAGGCAGGCTTAAACTTAAGGTTGATTCTGCGTAAGAGTCCCAAAATAATAGTTTCACACGGAACAGTCAATTTCTCAGAATTTTACAGCATATGGCGTGCACCTCAAACGTAAAGCTTCACTCGGTACACTATAAATCTGCAACTTGTTATTTAATTTTTCGTTTTATTCTGAACACAAAACTTGTTTAAATTAAATACATATGCGGTGAATTTTATTTTTTTAATTAATTATAATGTATTACGAAAAAAAACATGGTAACACATTATTCCCAATGAGTTAAGAAACAAACTCATTTCGGGAAGGACAGACACATATAAGTACACTTTACATGGATATTACATAGATATTACAAGTTAAAAAAACATAAAAGTTGCATTGTCAAGAATAGAGATTTTTGAAATACTGAGAGACATTCATACACATAAACCATAAAAAAAAAACAATAAACGTATGAAGGCGAGCGAATCATTTAAAAACATTTTCAGAAAATATTCTTTAAGCGTTTTAATTAATATTTTTTTGTTAGCTACTGGTTGCTTTATTTCATGAGGTAATGCATTGTATTGTTTATATGCAGTATATTGTAATGAGTTAATACCAAATTTAGTTGTGTGGGTAGATGATGCTAGGTGTTTTTGATTTTGTGATCGTGTTTTGTGCTGGTGTATGTCTGAATTAAAGGCTGGTCTGATGGTAGTGTGTGAGGATCTATGTATCATTTGTAATATTGCACTAGTGATTTTGTATTTAGGTAGGATCGTAAAAGGAAGTATGTTTGTCTTTGAATATATATGTTTAATATGTGTATCCCACGGCTGTAATTAAAACTACACTTAGAACATAAAAATGGTTTTTCTTTGATTCTGGCAGCATACACATAGTCTGCAACCAGAATTTTATCACTGCACAAGAGAATTTTTTACTTCGAAATGTGTCAGCAGATGAATCCACAACAGGAACTTTACGTTCTGAACACAAAACTGGTTTTAAATTGAGCGTGTATCTGCTAGCAAGTCTCCAGCTTTAATTAATATGGTTTTCCTACGAATTATAAATTTTGTAGAATGTTTTGAAACAAAATTTTTAACTCCACTCGAAACATTAGTACGTTTTTCTTCGAAATGTTTCAGTTAATCTGCTACTGGAATTTCGACAGATCATTCGGAACATGAAACTGGTTTTAACCTTAGAGTTAATCTGGACCTCAGTCCAGATTAACTCAGTTAATCAGTTAAGTCCTCAGCTTTAATTGATAAACAGAACACGAACATTTTTTTTTACATGAGCTCCACACAGGAGGCACTGAGGAAAATAATTTCTTACAGGGCCTATGTCATCTTTGGGGATGCTGTGTGGAGGGTTTTTTTAGGGAAAGGAAGGAGAGGAGAGTTCTGGGAAGGAAAAGGTTTTAAGGGGTGGGTAGGAATCTGGGCTTCAGTGTGTCTTGGTCATCCGCCTCCAAGACCTAGACAAACCTCACCTCATGAACCCGGGCACCCCTGCTACATCACCAAACGTTGCGAACCACTTGGGGTGACCTATGGCAGAGGTGTTGGTTATCCAATAAAGGTTCCCGGGGCGGCGGTACCCATTCTCGCCTCCCACATGGTTTTAGGCCGGTTACAGTGCTCGACCGACGCTCGGTGCGTACGGTCGGTCCTGACGAACGCATACCACCGACCGACCGTCGGTGCGTACCGTCAGTTCACGATTGACCAACAAGCTGACCGGACGTCGTACGCGAAATTAATTAATCAATAGCGGCTTATTATCTTCGTAGAAGTATTAGGAACAGATGACGTAGATATCACGTACACCCGATCGTCGCCCAGAGAGCATTTCTAGCTCGTCGGTCGACCGACGGTCTGCATGCGCACGCGTTCGACCGACAATTCTCGTACGTACTGCGTAGCGATATACGCATGCGTACGGTCGGTCCTGCACTGAACGATTTAGGAATTTTCATACAAATAACAAGCGCGACCGACATACCGACGTACGCACCGACCGTCGGTCGAGCACTGTAACCGGCCTTAAACCTATTTTTCTACTTTGAACACATGGATGGTTTGATGATCCATCGAAACATATCGATCCATGAAATGAAATGAATTTTTGTTTTACAAGATATTATTAAATTAAATTTTGGGAGTTGGGTATGGGTACCGCCGCCCCGAGAACCATTTATTGGATTACCAACACCTCTACCCCAAATGGTTCGCAACGTTTGGTGGCTAAGCAGGGATGCCCGGGTTCATGGGGTGAGGTTTATCCGGATCTTGGCGGCGTTTGCCCACTAGCTGCGTGGCAGGCTGGATCGGGAGAGACTGATTGAGGAAGACCCGTAGACCTCTCCAGCAGGATCCCGGAACATCGCCTTACCCGCAGTGGGAGGGATTGATTCATACGTCCGTCACTCCTGGACACACTGACCCCAGATTCCTCCCCACCCCTCATACCTTTTCCTTCCTACTACTTCCTCTCCCTTCTTTCCCTAAAAAGACCTTCCACACAGCATCCCCAAAGATGACATAGGCCCTGAGGGGAATTATTTTCCTCAGAGCCTCCTGTGTGGACCTCCTGTGTGGAGTGTGGAGCTAATGTAAAAAAATTATTGTGGAATTTTGCCAAAAAAATCATAATTCGTAGGAAAACCATAGCGTGTTATGAGAGTAAAACTAATCAAAGCTGGGGAATCGCAAGCAGATTCACTCTTAATTTAAAACCAGTTTTGTGATCAGGATGTGAAATTCCAGTTGTGGATTTATCTGCTGACACAATTCGAAAAACTACATTTTCTTATTTGAAGTGCGGTTATAAAATCTTAGTTGCAGAATATGTATGTGCTGCCAGAGTAAAGAAAAAACATTTTCATCTAAGTGCAGTTTTAATTTGCCGCAAACAGATTTAACTTAAACGAGTTTTGGGTTGAGAAAGTTAAATTCCAGTTCTGGATTCATCTGCCGACACATTTCGGAGGAGAATTATTCGAAGTGCAGTTATAAAATTCTAGTTGCAGATTACGTAGTATGTGCTGCCAGAATCAAATAAAAACCATTTTATGTTCTGAATATAGTTTTAAATCGCCACTAACAGATTAAATTTAAACCAGTTTTGTGTTCAGAATATAACGATAAATTAAAACAACAAGTTGCAGATTTATCGTGTACCGAGTGAAGCTTTACATTTGAGTTGCATACCAAATGCTGCAAAATTCTGGGAAATTGACCGTTCCATGTGTAACTATTATTTGGGGGACGCAGAATCAATCTAAAGCTAAAACCTGCCTTGTGTCCTGAACTCAGTGTAAAAATTCGAGATGTGAAATCTTATTACATGTATACAATTCTTGATTTCTGAGAGCAGTTATAATTTTTTACCTCTCTTCTACAACATTTACTCCTCCCTCTCCTCAAATTTCCATGTACCCCCCCCCCCCGGCGCTTGAAAATCTGCGTTTGAAATACCCAAATAAGGGGGCTGTGAAATTTTCCTCCGCCTCGGGCGGCTGAAACCCACTCTACGCCACTGGGTAGATCGCACAGGGTTTCGTCAGTGAACGGTAGATCTTTGGTCTAATCAAGTTGGCCACCCCTGCTCTAGATACCCGTCGATTACCCAACTGTGCACTTCCGCATTCTCCGAGGAGGAGATATAGCTGGCCAAGAAAATCTTATTCGACAAGCTCCCAGATAAGCGGACCCTGCGGAAGGGAGCCGGCAGGGTCAGCACGATCTTCAAGACATCCTGAGGGCCCTGAAAGAGACAGACCCCGACAAATTACCGGTGTTCATCGCAAGACAGTTACATAAACTGCTGCCCGTTAACTTTGACAGTGTTGACATTTCCCGTCTACTAAAAGATTTCAATGCCATGAAATCTGAAATACGATAAATTAAAAACGATCTAAGTGAATCATCGAGCACAAACATAGCCGAAATAAT
This sequence comes from Limnephilus marmoratus, assembly GCA_917880885.1. Taxonomy (NCBI): domain Eukaryota; kingdom Metazoa; phylum Arthropoda; class Insecta; order Trichoptera; family Limnephilidae; genus Limnephilus; species Limnephilus marmoratus. Next base: position 611,837 of record OU862929.1, on the reverse strand, counting down.
GCAAGAACTAGTTCACTACGAGATCAAATGAAGGAGATGAATATACGTAATGAGATGAAAACACCAATAAATCAACAAAACGGCGATAATATGGTAATGGGTAATCCAATTTGGAAGGCGGGTATGGGTACCGCTGCCCCGGGTACCATTTATTGGACAACCAACACCCCTGCCATAGGTCACCCCAAGTGGTTTGCTACGTTTGGTGACTTAGCAGGGGTGCCCGGGTTCATGGGATGAGGTTTGTCTAGGTCTTGGTGGCGAATACGTTTGCCCAACCACTGTGTGGCGGGCTAGATCGGAGGAGACTGATTGAGGGAGGCCTTTCGACCTCTCCAGCTGGATTCTCCCGACCCTTCGCCTTGCAGCGCAGTGTGAGGAATAGATTCATACGTCCGTCATTCCTGGTCACACTGACCCCCAGATTCCTACCCACCCCTCATACCTTTTTCCTTCCCATATCTTCTTCTCCTTCATTTCCCTTAAAACTCAAAGATGACATAGGCCCCTAGGGAAATTATTTTCCTCGGTGCCTCCTGTGTGGAGCTAATGTAAAAAGAAAAATCCAAAAGTAAACATTAACACAAGACCGGTAACGTACTTAGACGCCTGTAAAACGAATCCAAATGAGCCAACCAACACTACCAGCGCCCCGGCCAATACGCACATGAAAAATTCGCGAGCAAACACAGCTACCGCCGATACTGTGAATGTCGATGTAACCAAGCAGATGGGCCGCACGCAATGCCCGCAACCAGCGACCACCGACCAGAGCGATTTCAAAATCGTAGTGCATAAGAAACGTATTCACAATATGAGAGGCAAAGCGCAATCAATTGCATTAAAATCTGCGGATATTATCACGTCAGTATACGTATCGAGGTTTGCGATTAATACGACAGAGGACGACGTAACTACCTATCTAAAAGATAACGGCTTGGACGGGTTCAGAGTGGAATTCATAAAGCCTTTCACGCTTTCACCCCTACTCCATTTAATTCTTTTAAACTGGCGATTAAAGCAAACGAAGTAAAAAATTACCTAGTGGAAGAATTGTGGCCGGAGGGAATTGTTTTCCGAAGATTCATAGAATCGCGCATAACTACTAAACATCAAAATGACAAGTAACAACCTAAGAATAATATCCGTGAACTGCAGATCGGTTCGTAGCTCTCAGAAATTTATACACAATCTATGCGATTTGAACGATGTTACAGTACTCGAAGAACCATGGTTACTCCCTACAGATATAGACTTCCTTTTTCATATTCACCCGGATTTCAATAGCTCGGGAACATCTGCCATGAACATGGCGGAAGGCCCAATCCTAGGCCGACCTCACGGGGAGTGGGGATTATCTACAGACCAAATTTAAGGGTTACCTCCATTAATACCGTTTACTATTGTAGGCCGTCTGGGGGCCAAGTCTCTATCTTTTATTGTTTACTAACAGCCTGTTACTTAACATTAATTACGTCACAAACACGTATTTTGACCTTAACGCTATCTATTTTGAAATCAATAATTATGAATGAAAATATTAAAATTAAACTTTTTTAAATGCGATACTTATAATCAGAATAATCTTCCACATGATTTTAGCGGTATCCCTAGTTTGTGAAAATACCCTATTGCAAACATTTTTATTTATTTATTTATTGTGAAAAACAGTTAACATATATATCCAATTACATTTCTAAATTTTTAGTTAATAGTGTAATACATTAATTATATAGGTACATTAATAATGACAGGTACTAAAGAATACCTTTATTTCGCTCTTGAAATGATTGTAGTTCGATTAAAAATGTCAATTTCAGAAGAAAGGTTTAATAGTGAGGTCGTTCTCCCCAGAGGCATAACCATTGGTAGGTTGGTCCTGCCTCTAGGAAAAGTAAAAAGTCTGTGTTGCCTTGCTCTGGTGAAGTTATCGGGGACATAAAGTGAAATCCTTTCCAGGACATCAGGATTACAAATGTGCCCGTTTAGCAGCTTGTGTGCTACTAGTACCATTGCAATTTTTCTCCTAACGTCGAGACGATTTAGTCCCAGCATTCCCGCGAGAAAATCAGAGGGATTTTTTTTTTAAAGAACACTTCGCAACTACCTCGCCGACTATCGACTTAAACGAAAAGCCTTTGACTGCATATGATGATATTGAGCCCATCGTCACAACTAACGTGATAAAATGAAATATGAAATATGAAATATGAAATATGAAATATGAAATCTGGAACGTCTGTCGGGCATGCCGGATTAAGCACCGAATACTTAAAACATGCAGGGGCAGCGATTATTGAACTATTGGCAACACTGTTCACTGACATCCTATAGAGTGGCTATCTACCTAAAGACATGACAAAAACAATTATAATACCGATATTAAAATCTAAACCGACAGACGTAACATTACAGGAAAACTAGAGACCGATCTCCATCGTCACGGCTATCGCTCGAATATTTGAACGAGTTATCTCGGATCAAGTCGGATCCTACGTGAAAACAAATGATAACCAGATGGGCTTCAAGAGAGAGTGCTCCACGGAGTCGGCTATTTTTTGTGTAAAACGTACGTTGGAATATTACAGGAAGAAGAAAACATCAACTTATGCATGCTTTTTGGATCTTTTTGTAAGGCTTTTGACCGAGTTTCCCACCCCTTACTATGGAAAAAACTAAAGAAAAGAGGTATACCTTGGAAAGTGGTAAAAATTCTCGAAACTTGGCACCGTCAACAGGAAAATCTCGTAAAGTGGAAAGATGAATTTTCAGAACCTTACTACCTAAAGAGTGGCGTCAGACAGGGAGGATGCATGTCCCCGATATTGTTCAACTTGTACATGTACGAACTTACCGTTAGACTAAACAACGCAGGGGTGGGCTGCCAAATCGGAGGACAGTGTTTGAACAACATCAGTTATGCGGACGACATGGTATTGATGGCACCATCTATAAGGGGCCTACGTATTCTTCTGAAGATCTGCGAAGAGTTTGCTAAAGAAACAAACATTCTATACCTATAACCCCACTAAAACGGCTCTAATGGTCACAAGACATGGACAAGGACCAACGAATATTCCTCCAGCTACCCTGAACGGTGTGAATCTGCAGTTGAATGAAACTAAATACCTTGGACACATAATCACCAGCAATCAATGACGACCTCCGTAGTCCAGTGGGTAAGACTCTTGACTCACGATCCGGAGATCGCGGGTTCGAACCTGGCATGCGCAAATAAATTTTATTTGATTAATTTGTGTTATTTCACAATTAATTCATTTAAAATAATATAAAGTATATTTGCGGCATGTTCCAGAGTGGAAGATACTATTAGTATCGCCCTGGTGTAAGACCACCATTCAGAATTGAAACGTTGCTTGAAAATGGCTTTAGCCGTGTTTGGTGACCAGATCTGAATAGCCAGGTACTTCCCAACCTTCCTCTTCCACACCTCCTTCCCCTCCCCACTACCTTCAGCCTCACAACATACCCCAATTGGGGATGCCATAGTCTCACTGGCTCCAGACGGGAGCAGTTGAGATTCTTGTGCGGTATTCACTGTCAAAAAAAAAAAAAAAACTGGCTCCTAATGTGGTCAGAGAATTCTAAAAGCCAATAATTATTACTATAGTCAAACAGAAACCTATTTGAACGGTCAAAGTCAGTAATAAAATTTACAGGTAAAGCAACACGAGAAGGTTCACGACTTAAAATTAATTTTAGTACACAAAATGTTTTTATTATGTTCGGGGCTGAATTTAAGTCTGAATAAGGATTGAATAAAAATGCGTAGGTGTTTAAAAATACCTACAAGGTGTCCGGTAACTCATATTACATATATATTTCAGAATCAAGAAATTTCTTAGACAGTTTTTATCAGATGCTGATTAATAAAGCGGTAACAATTTATTAGACATTTAAATTTTAATAATATTTGATTTTTACCCCCGGCTGGGATTTTACAAATTTATTTTTTTAAAGACAAAAATACCTAAATGTGCACATAAACATAAAACAACATACTTTTTACAATACAATGAACTTGTTACATCGGTAAATTTTTATTTGTGATTAAAAAATATTTATTTTGCATTCCAATTACAGAGGGTTCTTCGAGGAATGTCACAAACTGATTTTCAAACCAATTTTTGAAGACTTTGGAATTCATTTCAGAATGGTAATCTGTATGCGACATAACCTTTTTCGTACGGAATATAAATTTACTCCCCGTGATAAAACCCGTTTTTGCTGAACCTCAATGCAAAATGATCAGCCGGCTTCCTTTTCCAACTTGCACTTTTAAACCCCCATTGCCCTCACTATTTTACCACATGTGTTTTATCGAGTGATTTTGATTCACCCAAGTCTCGTCCAAATAGACTATTTGCCGTTCGTCGCTAGTTTATTTTCATTTTGATTAATTTTTCTCAAAAAGTCTACACGCGCTGTAGCAATGTCTCATATTCCCATTAAATACTTTCTTCCGTCTTTGCGTATTTTGAATTTTAAACCAATATCATGCAAAATACATCGCAATGACTCATGAGATAAAAAAAATATATTTTATCCACCAGAACTTTGTTAAGATTTGTAAGAGTGGGATATTGTCCATTGTCATAAAAATCCATCACACTGCGACGCACGACATCCTTTTTAAAATCTTTCGATCCCGTTGAGGCCGCAAGCTTGCTATCAATAAATGTATGGATGTCGTCAGTCCTGCTGCCAATAAATGTACTGGCTTAAAGTTCAATGTTTTGATGTATTCTGGATTGTCACGGATTTTTTGGAAAAACTTGATAACATTATAAACTATCGTTTTTTCACCTGCCTGCAATTCGTATCGTTGATATTAGATCACAGAATATGTAATTACAATCACACCGATTAAATAAACGGAATCAAAATGACATTAATAAAGTGTAGGTATTAAATCGAAAATAATGTAATGGACTGGTATTCGATCTTACTGAATGTGGAATCATTAATTGTTTGCTTTTGTAGTAAGTAGCAATAAATAACAATGGAATTTCCAAAGGATTTAGCCGCCTAATTCATAGGAATAACCGCCAATGGAATTTCTAAATTTTGTTTCGCTGCGTGTAATTATTAGGTATCGTCTGAAATATTGTTTTTAGAATCCAGTTTAATGTATTTTCGAAAATAAGAATTTACGTGGGACGTATAAATAATAAGAAATGAAAAATATAAAAATATTAATAATATAATGGTGGAGTGCCTTTCGAGTTTGGGTTTTTCGGAGTTTTGACTGTACGTTAATCCCCGTGTGAAATTTTGGGAGTGCATTTGGTATCTATTCGACTATATCTTCTTATATCTTTTATTATATCTTATCACCTTTGTTTCATGCATTTATAATCATATTTACCTGCTTTTCTTATTTACTTTTTCTCTTTAAATATTTTGTATATTGTGTATTATAACCCTTATGGAATGTGTGGGATTGCACTATTCTCCCCACATTTTATTTATTTATTTATTTTTATTTTGCAGAAACAAACAGTACATTATTACATAATGGAAAATAGTTACAAAGTTATATAATTAATACAATAATTGGTACCAATGACATGTCGCTGTTATATACTTATATTTTTGTGTGATAAATAATACATTATACCTAAATTAAGTTAGTAACTCATTGAAGGAGGGGGTGTGGGAGAGTGTTTGTATGTGTGTAAATGCGCGTGTGAGGGTGTGGATGTGTGTGTTATGTGTGCGAATTCAGTGTGCTAAATATGTTTTTCTTAAATAGAGGGAGGGAATCAAAAAATATATCGGTATTTGTGGTATTTTGAATAGAGTTGAAACTTTGAAGGATGCGGGAAATGGGGGAGTTGGCTGCAGCGTTCGTATACTGGTTGTGTAAAAAAGGTTGGTGTGGCGAGTTCTTTTAGATGGGATGTTAAAATTTATTTGGGATAGAAGTTCTGGGCAGTCTATTTCGTTATGTATACTTTTATGGAGAAATGTCATGTCAGCTACCGTTCGCCTGGATTTCAGGGATTGGAGACACATACCGGAATAAACATTTTTTTTTTCTTTATTATTTATTATTATCCAATAAATGGTTCCCGGGGTGGCATCTCCGTAGACCCCTACCACTACCATTACTACTAGTCGTGACGATCATTTTGAAAATATGGAATTTACAAGGATAATGTTGAAGTGCGAGTGAATTCCAAAACTTCAAAAAGTCAAACGTCAATGTGCTGATGGTTTTGCTTGTTTGCTTTATTCTTTAGCATTAAATGCTGCAGCTCTTTCTTAAACAAACGGTGAACGTATGTCTGCACCCCTCAAAGGAAACATACAATAAAAAAGAAACGCAATTTCCGTCGCCATAGCTGAGCCGTAATAAGATATATCTGTTGAAATAAAACAATAACTTTGTTTGTAACCACGATTTATTTATTGGATTTTTTTAATACCAACCTGTTTCACTTAACAAAAGCATCTTCAGGGTATAAAATTAAACTGATGGTATCTCGACCCATTGTCTTGCACCGCAGTTGGAGGGATGGATTCATATGTCCTACCGTCATTCCTAGACACATTGACCCCCAGATTCCTACCCACCACTCATACCCTGTTCCTTTTCAGGACTAACCTCATCTTCCTTTCTCCTGTGGACAAATTGTAATAAAATTTAAATTTTTCAGGTAACTTTCAAATTCCAGATGGTCGATGAAAAAGCAATAATTGCTATGATTGATTACATCGGAGTGTTTAGACACCTCGATAATAGAACCAAGTTTGATCCTTTGAGACGACCATATGCAACGACCAACGTGACTGTAAAGCCGAGGATGCCCACCCCTCCAAGGTCCATCCCTTGGGACGACATTGCCACTGTGGACACGATGCTCAAGGTGGCTGTAGTGGGCCTCATAACAGCCCTCGCACTTGAAATTATTTTTATTATTTTCGTATTTGTGTGAATGGCGACGATTTTTAAATATTATCCTTGTTGAACGCGTATTTTGTAGTTTATTTAATTATTTTTTATATAATTATTCTCACAACAGCCCTTGCACTTGAAATTATTTTCTTATTTGTGTGAATGGCGACGATTTTTAAATATTATCCTTGTTGATTGAATGTGTATTTTGTAGTTTATTTAATTATTTTTTTCTATAATTATTCTCACAACAGCCCTAGCACTTGAAATTATTTTCTTATTTGTGTGAATGGCGACGATTTTTAAATATTATCCTTGTTGATTGAATGTGTATTTGGTAGTTTATTTAATTATTTTTTTATGTAGTTATTCTCACAACAGCCCTAGCACTTGAAATTATTTTCTTATTTGTGTGAATGGTGACGATTTTTAAATATTATCCTTGTTGATTGAATGTGTATTTTGTAGTTTATTTAATTACTTTTTATTGTGAACATTTTTGTATTGAATTGCTTTGATTTATGTTTTGACGAATCACAATTTTCCCTGTTTAGTATTTTGTTGTTTGTTATTAGATGTTTTATGCGGTTCTCATTCCGAATAAAACGTAATTTTTCTCTTGAACCAATGTGTATTTTGTTAAATAGCTTTAATTTAATTTTTTTATGCATAAAATGCTTTCATTTATTTGGCTAACCATTAAAGAAAGGATGAAACCAAAGCAAACCAATCAGAAGGGCCAGGATTAAATCTATTTTGTATTATAGATTAATATAATCCTGTGGCGACACATCATTATCAACTTCGCCATCAAAAGAAGTCTCGAGAAACATCTAATATTCGCGCGGTGCTGGCACTTGGCCGCAATGTACTTTGCTCGCCTGCCGCGGCCGTCTCGATGAATGATAATATCGCCACCGCTTAGAAAGGTCTAGATTTTATAAGCCGCCTGAATATTCAGCATCGCGTATGTTCCAGTACCTTCCAGTGTGCACATTGCCGGCGAATGGAACATTACTCCTCCGGTCGCGCTGGTATATATAAAGCGACTAAACTCGGCGCTAGCTCAGTCAGTCTCACACTAACCGTCGGTCAACAGCTCGTCATGTAACAGATCTCCGCACAAGTGCTCCTGCAGGCATCTCTACACATCCAGGGCAGCTTCCCGAGGTCCATCACCATGCTCAGCTACAAGGCCCATCGTGTCTTCAGCTCCTGAGATCAGCTCCATCCCGCGACTTACAAGGCTTGCGTCACCTTCAGTCCAGGGATCAGCTCACCATTTCATGGCACCCCGAAGCCCCACCGTGCTTCGCTGCCATGGAAACACGCTCCGCCTCGCCAGGACTACCTGCTGGTGGCTCAACTCACCGAGCCACACACCGTTCATCTCCGCGACTTAAAGCGTCGAGCAACGGCCTGGAAGATAGGTCATCTCCGCCGCCAAGGTGTCGAGTAACTCGCTGACCTTCACCACACCATCTCCATCACCTCCGTACGCCTGCAGCATTTCGTCACGGCACCCTGCATACCTCATGTTACTGCTTCACCGACCCCCGCTACGTAGCCCAATAAACGACTGACTCACTACACCGACCGACGCCTTTTATTTGTCTCCCGCTCCCTTAATCCTATTACAATACACATGAAAATTACAATAATACATATTTTATAGTTCTTGCCTAAAATTACTCTTGAAACCTTCAAGTCTAATGTTGAAAATGTCAAGTGACCTAGAGATATTATTTAGCAGCACCATACCTCTTGTCATGCTGTGCTGGGCCAGAACGTCTGTTCTGCCACGTGGGATACAGAGCAAGTCGTGTTGGTGGCCCTGGCAGTAGTTTTTCGGTACGAACAATTTATAGCATTCTAAGAGGTATGGGCTGTCAGTTTAATAGTTTATAATTTTGAAAGCTGTTACTGTTAGGGTCTCATTCCTTCTAGATTTGAGACTTTCGAAGCGCGTTTCAGATAGTAAATCCAGGTGATTCATAAATCGCGGGTATTCACCATGCGTTCTACGTAGAGATACCGTAGACATTTTTTTTTAATTTGTTCCAATAAATCTATGTATTTTTTCTGGTATGGGACCCAAACAGCAGAAGCGTATTCTAATTTTGATCGTATAATGCAGTTGAACATCGATGTCATTGCTTCGGGCTTGGAAAATTGTTTACTTATTCTTATCACAAATCCAAGAAGTTTGTAACACGATGATGCCAACCCTACCATATGATCTGAAAAAGTAAGTTTGAGATCAAAAGTAACCCCGAGGTCCCTGATGGATTTTACAGATGACAATATTTCATTATTTAATTTATAATCAAAGTTAATCGGGTTTTTGGAACGCGTATACGTCATAGGGACACATTTTTTACGTTAAAGAAAAGTTTATTCACATCTGCCCATGAAGATATTGCGTCTAAATCAAGTTGTAACTTAAAAGGCTCTCCTCACGACACTGCATGCAGGGACTCTGCCGCAGAGAGTCCCTGCATGCGTTTCGTTCTAGTTTCTTCGCAGTTTAACAAACGAGACAGCGCTGGTTCGCTCAAACCCATGCTCTCTGCAGGCAGTGTCGTGTGGAGAGCCCATAAAACATTCTTGGATGTCACGTATCGTCCTGAGCAGTTTAATAATAATAATAATATATCTTTATTGAAAGAAATTTGCAAGATTATAACTAAAAAGTACATATTCAGTGTTATGTTTACAGTGGTTTAAAATTACATAAGGACAAAAGGATATCAACAGAAAAAATATATAAATATGAACAGTAGATAAATGAAAAATAGTTATAAATTTTGGTTTTTCAGTAATCTGCCTCACTAGGCTAGCCTGTATTGAGGCAGTAATTTTTAAATCAATTTATAAGACTTATAGACATTAGGGTGGATCGCCACTGTATGGAAATTTTTTATTTTTATAAATCAGTTTTCGCGGGGTGCGGAATAGATGCTCTAGGTACATACAATTAAGCATACAAAATATCAATTTAAAATTTTGATAACAAGTACTGCCACAAAGCAGTTGAATTATTTACAATCTGGTAAAAAATTGTCCCTTTTTAAAACAGTTTTGTGTCAATACGAGTACTTTAATTTTTACTTTTACATTTCATAATGAATAAAAATTGCCGCGCCTTAAATAATAACATTTAAAAAAATTGATATTTTTTATTAATCCCGCGAAAATATGACAAATTGCTGAGTTCACTTTCGCGCACTATATCAAGAAACGCAACAAACATCTTTAGATCAACCGTCCACATCTCGCAGTACAGTTTCAAGTTTTACTAACGTTGATCTTCCAACTGACCAACAATACTTTGCTTCATCTACTTCTTCTTCTTATGTAATAAATCCAACAGACAGTAGACTATCTGTTGTATCCAGAACATTGGATCGATACAGTATTTCTGCTCGGGCGGGTGCTGCCATCGTCTGCGCTACAATGCAAGATATTGGATTAGTGGCAACAGATAATCAAACAAACGTGATCGATCGTAATAAGATTCGACGTGCTCGTGCCAAAACTAGGACCACACTGCCTGACTGCCATCAATCAGCGCCATTTTGATTCGCGCATTTGCATATCGTTTGAAGGTTGAAAGAATAAAACATTAGGTTGGACGCAGAAAAGTTGTGATAGAAGAACATATCAGTCTTTTGAAAGAACCTGGCTCACAATACATTGGCCACATAGGCGTTAAGTTCGGTGATGCTAAAACAATAGCTCACAAATTGTTTGCATATTTTGTGGCAAAATCTATTGATTTAGCATGCATCGTGGCTTTCGGATGTGACGGAACAGCAGTTAATACTGGAACTAAGTCTGGCATTATTCGACTTCTTGAAGGAAAGCTCCATCGTCCACTTCAGTGGTTGGTCTGTCAGTTACATGCTAACGAGTTAAGTTTGAGACACCTTTTCGAATACCTTGATGGAACGACAACAGGTCCTAGAAGCTTTAGCGGCCAACTTAGAAAGTTACTCAAGAACTGTGAACATCTTCTTGTGATAGAATTTCAAGCAATAGAATGCAACTTACCGGACATTACAAAATCCCGTGACGACCTTAGCACAGACCAGCTTTATTTATTGGAAATGTGCCTAGCAATCGCCGAAGGACAATGTAACGAACACTTAGCCAAAAGAAACCCTGGTAAAATCTGTCATTTGCGTTTGTTAACAACAGCCAATACTATTCTCCGATATAATGAATAACTGTATTACTTTCTATAAAACCACTATTTTTAAAACAATATCAACATTTTTCGACAACAATGTTGTCTTCATCAGGATATGTTATTATATAGTAACATGAAACATGTTGATATTGTTTTAAAAATAGTGGTTTTATACAAAGTAATACAGTTATTCATTATATGAAAAATGATGCCACAAAATAAATTTGCAAAGTTTGAAGAAGAAACTATTCTCCGACTTTACATTTCAACCAAGAATCCGACAGAAAATCAGGTGATATTGACTGAATTTATGCTAAGAGTGTATGCTCCGATGTGTTTTAAAATAAATAAAAACACAACCTTCGTGTGTTTACGGGGCAAGACACCTCAACGAAATCATAAAATTGTCTCGTTACCTTCCAGAGCATTTGAAAAAGGTGGTATATCCCGTAATTCAACGCAACGGGTATTTTGGCCACAGCGAAAATATACTTATTTGTACTCTAAACGACGAACGAAGACAAATTAGAAAGTTGGTTCTGAGACGGATTATAAGTATCCGAGAACGTACGTTAGGGTTCTCTCCAATAAGAGTATTTAAGCTACCTACTTTTAATTTAACGCAGCAGACTATATTGACTTGATCTACTGGGAAAAACCATCAGAACCACCTCTTACAAAACTGATATCTAGCGAGACAATAATTGATGCCATTGCAGACCACGAAATTATCGAATTCAACATTTTGTGCAAGCTCCGATTGATGCCCTGTCACACGCAAACCTCGGAAAGATGCATCAAAGTGGTAACAGCATCACGCTCTGCTGTTTGCGACCCTGAAAGACGTTAAGATTGGATACAAAACAAGCTAGAATCTTGTCGTATAACGCCTGTGTTCAATTCGAAGAAGGACTATAAAACACAATAACTTTTATGATTTTTGACTTTATTTTTTAACATTGTTTGTGATTTTTTTGTGCAGCAATGGTACTTTTATGGTTTCTTGATTAGTAGATAATATTACAAGCAAATGAAAAGTTTATTTTTTTATATTTTAACTACTTTTATTGAGCAAAGATTAAACCCTTCTTTTTCTAGTTTTCGGTGTTTTTGTAAAATTTGAATTGACTTGGGGCAGTACTTGCACTCGAAATATCTTAATGCTGTCATAATGACTTTTAAAAGTATCCCCATAGAGCATCCATTCCACACCCCGCTGCTAAGAAAAACAAAAAAACAAAAAAATCGATCCTCACTAATAGACATACCTACACTTTTATTAAAAAAGTAATCACATAATAGATTTGTTACATTAATAATAATTTTAAATAAAAGCAACCAATACATTGCTTGTATATTTCCACTGTATAATACCAAATCATTAATAATTTCGAATTTGGGTGAGTGCACCGGTAAAGGCCCTATCATTATTTTTGATCCAAATTTTTATGTTATTTTTGAAATTTTTTTGGGAATCACATTTTTTTATTCTATCTGGAAGAATGTTGTAAAGTCTTGTTGCAAGGTATCTGAAATTTCGTTGACCAAAAGTAGTATGCGTTTTGGAGATTTGCAGTAAGTCTTTGTCATTATTTCGAGTACAGCGAGTATTTAATCTTTTTTCATAGTATTTATGTATATTTGTGTATAGATGAGTAAGGATTGTTTTTGCATATATCTGCCGAACGTCAAACACATTCATAATATTGAAGATTAAGTTCGAGTCTAGAAAAGTCTAAATTAGAGGTAGTCTAAGAATCAATTTTATAATAGTTTTCTGTGCCTTTATGATTGGGTCTAGTGCTGATGCAGTACCGCCTCCCCATGCAATGATACCATACTCAATAATAGATTGACAGACTGCAAAATAAATCATTTTCAAGTGTTGTAAGTCGAGAAAGTTTCTTATCGTTCTGAAAAAGTGCATGGTTTTTCTTATTTTGTTTGCAATTATTTGAGTGTGTATATTCCATTTGAGATATGGATCAATTGTGAGGCCGAGATACTTCATCTGTGTAGTGCGCTCAATGTAGGGACACTGACAAGATTCATCGGAATTAAAACATTTGTGTATTCTAATGGAGACATCATCATGAGGCTGACCTGTTATATTTATGCTTGATGTGACATATTTAGTTTTCTCGGTGTTCAAAGTGAGCGTATTTGTATCTAACCACTTTTTTACAATGTTTATATCCGTTTCAGCTTTTTTGTAGACATCTACCCAAGTGTCAGCTTCAAACAGTAAAACAGTGTCATCGGCAAAACTTACTATTTTTCCCTGAATATTAATGTTACATAAGTCATTGATATATAAAAGGAACAAAGACGGTCCTAATATGCTACCTTGTGGTATGCCATAGTTAGTTGAGCACTGATTGCTAAGAGTGTTCAATATTTTAACTTGTTGCTTGCGCTCATCAAGGTAGCTCTTAAAAAAGTTAAGTTCGTTGCCTGTAATACCGATTATTTGAAGTTTGTTTATTAATTTACTGTGTGATATTGTATCGAAGGCTTTAGAAAGGTCTAAAAATATTGAAATACATTTTTTGCTTCTATCAAGGTTTTTTACTATGAAGTCAGTTACAGCGGCAATAGCGTCTGAACTCTTGTTTTCTTGAAACCCGTATTGATTTTCTGAGAGTACTTTATGGCTAACGAGAAATTTTACCAACTGGGATAATTGATAATTTTTTCAAATACTTTGGATAGAGTGGTCAGTATAGTTATTGATCTGTAATTGTTTATGTCTGTCTTGTTACCTGTTTTATGTATGGGAATAACAATACCTTGTTTCAGGTTTGAGGGGAAGTGTCCTTGACTGATACTAAGGTTAATTAGGTATTCTAAAGGCAATGTAATTTCCATAGCCAGCGTTTTCAATATCTTAGTTGTTATTCCATCTACCCCGGCAGAAGAAGTGTTTTTTAGGGAATTAATTATTTTTAGAATCTCTTCCCCTGACACAGTTTGAAAATTGAATCTTCTTTTGGGAAATTGAAGTTCTGCTTCAGCAGGTAGAGCATTCGCACAATTTGGTAGACGAGAAGCAAGATTTGAACCAATATTTGTAAAAAAATTATTGAAATAATCCGCAACGAGCTTGGGGTTTTTTGAGGTGTCAATAATGTTTCCGTCAATACAAAGTTTACTTATGTCCTGTTTGTCTGTAGTGTTTTGTGTATTTGTGGCTTCTCTTAGAGTTTGCCATATTTTTTTGGGATCGTTGTTACTTTGTTGGATTTTGTCTCTGTAGTAGATTTCTTTCGCCTTTCTAATGACTTCGCCGCATGTATTTCTATATCTTTTGTAGATGTTTAGTGATATTATGTCGTAAGGATTTTCTTTAACTTTTTTGTGTAGTGCGTTTCTTTTACGAATGCAGTTGATAATTGAAAAGTTTATCCATGATTTCAAGGGTTTAATTTTGTTAGGATATTTTTTTGTTAAAATTGTGGTATTATTAATTAATTCATTTTTCAAAAAGTCAACAAAATAATTCCATACATCATCTGGGTTTTGTATTTGGAAGAGCTCTTGCCAAGATTTGGTTTTTAATTATGTTTTTTAGATTTTCAAAATTAATATTATTGTATATGATTGACTGATCCCTTCTGGTTTTTGTGGCGTCGGATTGTAATGTGAATATTGTTGTGTAATGATCTGTAATTGTTGATTTGTAAACGATACTTTTGTTTTGTTTATTAGTTTTGACCATTATGTGATCAATGCATGATGTAGATTCATTAGCTGTTCTTGTTGGTATATTTATGGTACTAATTAATCCATGGAAGTCTAACATATTCAGGTAGTCGTGACATTGGTGGTGTGGATTATTTGGGAGTATGTTGATGTTAAAATCTCCCATAATTATAAAATTTTTAGTATATGAAAGATTAGAGAGTGCGCTATTAAGACTGTTAAGAAATGGTGTGATATTACGGATGGATGGAGAGCGGTATATTGCTAGAACGCAAGTATCATTATTGTACATTATTTGCATACAGCTCGCGTCAGTAATGTTTATTTCAGTTACAACATAGTTTAGGTCATTTTTTGTGTATACCACAACTCCATCATTCTGACTATCATGTTTTGATGAGTTGAAGGAAGAGTAGTGATTTATGAATTTTGGAGTGTAAATATTTGTCAACCAACATTCTGTAAGAATTATAACATCAAAGTCTATATTTAGGTGGTTAAGCTGTATCTGGAGTTCATTAAAGTTTTTATTAATTGATCTAATATTTTGGTGTATAAAAGTGGTGTTTTTTGGATTAGCTGTCAGATATTTACATATTTTAGCATCTGATGTTGTAAGCAAATTGTCTTGATAAACTAATTCTTCATATGTTTTGTTAAAAGCCATATTATAATTTATATTACAACAAAGAAAAATAGTTTAATTAATTTTAATGAGAGCTCCACTAATCCGTGGTGATCACTGGGGATTTCAACCTTTGATTGAATGTGAAGGAGTTGAATTATTGTTGCAATAAACAAATAAAAGTGCGAAATATGACTCACCATACTGAGGGGAATAGACCCAGTGAACGACCGGTGAGAGGGGCTCTCACTAAAAAAGCTAAACTATTTTTTTTAGATCATCCGAATGTTTGATGTATATTATCCTATCACTTTCATTTTTTTTGCCATTATTTTACATTCTTTAAACCAGACGAATTTGTATCCCATTTCTTTTGCTTTCGTTTTTGATGTCCACAAAATTTCTTTGAAATAGGCATCAAGGATTTCACTAACAAAGATCTTCTGGAATACGTTTCCTTGGGTTGAGGTTAGGTTCAGTTGTTTCCTGTTTTGTAGAATCTGCCGTCTTTTTTGGGGGTTGGTAAATCTGACGTGGAATTTTGGGGGGGCTCCTGGACGTCGGTCCGGTATTTTCTTGATATCGAGAATATCTTCGCCTTTTAAGTCAACACCCGTGACTGCGACCACCCGTTTGATTGTTTCTGCAGGCTGCTCACCCTCTCTTTCAGGAATCCCAGCAAATTCGAGGGTGTTTTCACGAGATTTTTGCTCCACTTCTGCCAATCTGACTTCAAGGCTCTTTATTATTCCATCTTTTGCCGTAGTTCCTTTCTCAATGATTCCACTTCGGAAACCAGTTTAATTATAGTCTCCATCTTGAGGTGGATATCCTCGTATTGACGGCTGATGAAGTCTCTTGTGCTTCTGCTTTCTTGGTTTTCATCGTCAATTTTTTTTATTATTGCTTGTTTAAATATTTCTAGTTTTTTCTCCATCTTCGTCTCCATTTTCTCCAGCAGTACTTCAATATTTATATTTTGGGACTCCGATGTAACCGATGTCCCGGTCGTTTGTCCTTTACTTCTAAGATTTTTTTCTGATGTTGACATTTTGAGAACTGGGTTTTGATAGTAAGGTCAAACACTGGCTATGTTACCCTTTATTTGATACTTGGTTCACTTGCGATGAATGAGAATTATTTACTTCGTAAAACTGTCAATTAATGAATCCCCAGTGGATAAAAACATTGTCCAAGAATGATGAATTCCTATCAGTTTTGACAAATGCATGTAACGTTTGTTCGCTTATAATCAAATAATATCAATTAATTTCGGGAGCAGAGCAAAACACAAACTGTCACTCGATTGTAGGTATTGTTGATTGTCGGTATTGTTTGAGATCGTCAGCAAAAAGTAAGCAAGTAGTACTCTGGATGCATTCTTGAATATCATCGATTAATATCAAGAATAGTAGAGGTCCCAAGATTGACCCCTGAGGTATTCCTGAAAATGCAGGGAATTCTCTAGACTCTTGGCCACCGATGCATACATACGGTTTTCTGTTTTTTAAATACGTCACAAGAAACTGTATTAGAGGTTGGTCAAAGCCTATTTTATGGATCTTTCGTAAAAGTACGTCATGATCTACACGGTCGAAGGCTTTTGCAAAGTCAGTATAAATAACGCCTGTTTAATATTGCACGTCTAATCCTCTTGCTACTTTATGTGAGAGTTCAAAAAGATTGGATACAGTAGAATTTTTGCAAAAAACCGCGCTGATTTCCCCAAGAAACGGTTTTATTTTATTTGTTAGTTTTTAATAAGTGTTTTAAAATTTTTCGGAAAAGCTACCGGTCTATAATTATGTGCCTCCGTTTCGCAACCCGACTTGTATTTTGGGCTCACCTTCGCGAGTTTCCAAGATTGGGGAAAGGTGGAAGTAGCAATACTGAGGTTGATTATATGGCACAAAGGTTTATACAAATATACCCCTAACGTAATGATTACATGAGGTGCAATTCCATCCGGTCCCGTGGCCTTGTCGTGCTTTTGGTTTTTAATTTTAACTTATTTTTTTTTATTTTTAAACGACTTCGAAAAGGAGGAGGTTCTCAATTCGACTGTATTTTTTTAATTTTTTTTTTTATGTTTGTTAACTCAGAACTTTCGACTGGGTGAACCGATATTGATGATTCTTTTTTTATTGGAAAGGATGTACTTCAAGGGTAGTTTGATGAGAGTTTGGTTAGGTTTTGATTATGGGATCCATGACAAAGTAACGGAACTCTCCAATTCTTAAGAGCAAATAAACGATACTCGGCCCAATCTTAATCGAATTAGTTAGTGTACTTCAGATTCACTAAAAATCAAAAAAATAAACAAAAATTTTAACTAAAAAACGAATTAAAAAAATGCACTAAAAAGTAAAAAAATAATTTCGTATTCTTCTGCAACTTAATAATCAACTTACTTTTTCTACTCATCAATATGTAGGTTCGATTGTTATTTTTGGAGTCGGTGTCAGCCAAGGTACCCGGACCGGCGTGTTCACTTGACAGCTCCCCTCCCGCCGCGGCCCGCTCTCGCCTCTCACCTCGTCAAGTCGCGCGTGCGACACAAGCACATCTCACCTATAACTATGTATGTAATTACAAACCTACCTTGGCTGACAGCGACTCCAAAAATAACAATCGTACCTACCTAAATATTTTATTTTATTTTATTTTAAATACATAAACGGCTATACTGCCTTTTATAAATAAACATATAATAGAGTACAAAAGTAAGAAAAGTAATATCATTACATAATAGTAGTTTTAAACTTAAAAAATAACATACAATTATTTTGTGTATCACAACAAAAAATAACAAGAAATAAAAGTGAGAAATATCATCATTTCATTTCAACATGTCCATATTGCGTGTATAAAGTTACATTATGGAAAAAATAAAAAAAATAAAAACTTAAAAACTGAAACCTAAAAAAACATACAATTATTTTGTGTATCACAACAAAAAATAACAAAAAAAGAACAATGAGAAATATCATCATTTCATTTTAACATGTCCATATTGCGTATATAAAGTTACATTATGGAAAAATAATTTTTGAGTGCATATTTATATTGCGCTAATTTTAAGAAATAAATGTCGCCGATGTTAGCATATTCATTTCCCAAAATATGTAGTCGACTGATTGGTGAGTAATAGTGTGATAATGTATGTGTGTTATTATAGTAGAACGGTAGAGTCAGTCTATTGTTAGCGCGACCAGGGCAATGAAATCGTATTAGTTCTATTAAATCAGGGGTATCCAAGACCGAGTGAATTATTTTATATAATATTAATAGATCACAGATTTTTCTGCGATCTGATAAATTTACGAGATTAGTCCAGTTTAATAACAAATTATAGTCAACGGATTCTCTTGGAATACCTAATTTAAAATTAATATACCTAAGGAATCTATGCTGGACTTTTTCAATCGCTTGAATATGGATATTGTAATATAAAAATATTGTAATAAATATTGATGAGTAGAAAAAGTAAGTTGATTATGAAGTTGTAGAAGAATACGAAATTATTTTTTTACTTTTTAGTCCATTTTTTGAAGTCGTTTTTTAGTTTTGTTAAAAATTTTGTTTATTTAAAAAGAAAGACAAACATTCCCGGGTTACGAATAACCCAACAATGTTAAAAAATCTCCTACTACCACTACAGAAAGCCGAAAATGTTGCTTGTGTTGTAATGGAGGACTTAGCCAGCCATAATACATATTTTTACTTCCTCAGGTTTAAATTTTCCAAGGGAAATTGAATGTATAAATTTAGGCACCTCTTGCCGAAGACTCTTCGCATTTAAGTTGGGACACGTTTGGTGTCCGATTTGAAGTAGTCCGCGAATTTTTCTGACACTAGTTGTGGACACTGGATGATATCCCCACTTGATTTTTGTGACCTGATGTTTTGCCAAAAGTTTTTGAAATCGTTTTTAATCCCACTTTCAACATTAGATAAGTAAAGTTTCTTTTTCAAAGAAATTTCCTTTTTTTGTTCAGATTTCTTCGCAGAGAAGCCACTCAAGACTACTCACTGAAGTGGCTTTTAGTGACCTTATATTTTCTGCGAAGAGATTCCTTGAGTTTAATTATATTGATTATACATTTATCGAACCAAACTTCTCTACTATCTGGAGGTTAAAACCTGAAATAACCCATCTAGAGGTTTAAACCTAATCTAACCCTTCCATACTATTTATTTATTTATTTATTTATATTTTATTAACGCCCTAATGGGCTTTTACAAGAAAAGAAGCAAATATATAATTAACAATATTAATTACATGTATTACATAAACAATAAAACAGAATAAATATGAATGCAATCGACTCGTTAGGTAAAGAATATTACAACATAAAAAAAATGAAATGAAATAGTACAAGTTGTACTTACAAAAAACTAAAACAATTCAGCTTTAAATATTTACACATATTATTAACAATAATAATAAGACCTGACATAGAACAAAGTGTAAATAGAACTGCAAAAATATCATAAAGTAAGTATACATTTTACTGGTGAGGTTTAGATGAGAAAATATTTTATGAGAAAAACAAAAAAATAATAAAAGTTAATTATTAGCAGATAGAATCGAGATTAGTTGATTTTTGAAACATTCAAAACTGTCAACACTAAATATATCTATAGATTCGCAGTATTTATTCGCAAGGTTATGGATTCTTGGAATTGGTGAGTATATGGAGTAATTAGTGTTGAGTTTATTGTTGCATTTAAAAATATCTTTACTACGAGTTTGTCTAGCGGTTATGCTAATGCAAATTAGTTCCAACAAATTAGGGCTGTCAATTAAAGATTTTATAATTTTGTATAAAAATAATAAATCAATTAACACTCTTCTATCTGATAATTTAAGAAGTCTGGTTTCAGCGCGTAAGTAATTATAATTTATAAATTCGATTGGAATTTTCATTTTAAAATTGATGTACCGAAGAAATTTGTTTTGTACCTTTTCCAATGATTGAGAATGAACATTGTAGTATGGTGACCATACAGAGGAATTGTATTCTAATCTGCTTCGTACTAGTGAGCAATACAGATGTTTTAATGTTAACATACTTTTAAAATTTGCCCCCATCCTCAAGATAAAACCTAGTATTCTCATTGCATCGCTTGTTATTTCATCGATGTGTACATTGAACTGTAGACTCTCGTGGAATATAACACCAAGATCACGAATCTGCGATACACGAAGAAGATTAACACCATTCATATCATAAGAAAAGTTAAAAGGATTTTTACCTTTGTAAAAACTAATAATCTGACATTTACCAATATTTAGTTGTAAATCATTGTCAGAACACCACGCGCATAGTTTGTTCAGGTTTGACTGCAGAATGGCGCGATCGTCATCGTTTCTAATTGTTCTGTAAATCTTCAGATCATCAGCAAATAATAGAACTTTGACATTACTAAAAATTTTAACTATATCATTTATGAATAAGCAAAATAATATCGGGCCCAAATGAGATCCCTGTGGTACCCCACTCGAGGCAGCAAATGTATAAGAAGTAAAAGAATCAACTTTGACCGCTAAGTACCTTCCCAATAGATAACTCTTAAACCATTCCAAAATACTCCCTCTCATTCCCAACAACTTCAGTTTTCGTAATAAGAGTCTGTGGTTAACCTTATCAAATGCCTTACTGAAATCAGTATATATGGAATCAGTTTGATGTGATGAAGTCAAGGCATTAACAATGTCATTCGTGTATAATATTAAATTGGACAGGGTTGATCTTCCTTTGATAAATCCATGTTGAAGCGGTGAGATGGTTTGATTGATTTGGGATATCAATTTGTCTAGTACCAGGCTTTCAAAGAGTTTGGGTAATGTAGACATGGTGCATATTGGCCTATAGTTTGTTACGTCGCTCTTATTTCCTTTTTTAAAAATGGGTGTCAAAAGACTAAACTTCCAAAGGTCAGGGAACACACCTGATGAGAGTGACTTTGTAAATAACTTATGTATGGGATACGATAATGAATGCATACAATTAACTAAGAATCTGGGTGGAACTTTGTCAGGTCCTGCGGATTTGCGGGAATCGAGACTCTTCAGCTTGGATATAATATCATCTATGGTTAGAGTACAATCAGATATATCAAGAGTCTCAACTAAATTAGAACAAGAGATATTGCTATCTACATTTGCATTAACATATACACCGCTAAAGAAATCGGCGAACAAATTAACAGTTTCCTGAAGATTTTGGGATAGTTTAGAATCGAATGACATAATACTTGGTATACAAGTACCGTTTTCTTTTTGGGATTTAACATATTTCCAAAAGAAATTTGAGTCGTTCATGATAGAGCCTTCAACATCACGTATGAAAGTTTTGTAACATTCTGCAGAGAGCTTATTGCAGTCTCCCCTCAATTTTTGAAACACGGAATAATCGATAGCCAGGCGACTTTGTTTGAATTTCTTATGAGATATTTTTTTGAGGTATATTAAGTCTATCAGTTCTTTTGAGAACCAGTTTGGGTATTGAGTTTCCCTGTAAGCCGTAAAAGGTACAAATTTTTCAATTGCAGAATTAATAATGGAGTAAAAAAAGTTAAGGTGTGCATTGATGTCAGCCTCGCTATCCAAGAATGACCAGTCAATCTGGTTGAGATAGTTGGAGATTTGTATATAGTCTGCTTTTTTGAAATTTCTAGTTTTTACTACCCTTTTTTCAATAGGAATTGGTTTGAGATTAGACATACATATTTCTAGTGGTGGATGGTAAACATCAACAGGTAATAGTATTTCGGTACTTCTCGCAACACAGATGTCAGACACATTTGACAATGCCAAATCCAATGTACGACCACCAATATTATGAATACTATTACACTGAGATAGTCCTAAGAAGAGAGCCATATCTCTAATTACACGAATATTAACATTAGAACAATAATTGTCAGAATTCATATTACACCAATCGTATTGAGGCAGGTTGTAGTCACCAACTAGAAGTAATTTAGTGTTAGGGTTTTTGGCACAGATTGATTCAACCTCGTCACAGTGATTGCTGTAGCTTTGGACGTCAGAATTTGGAGGTAAATATGCACATCCCACTATTAATTTACCACTAGAAGTGTTCACTTTGACAAAAAGTTGCTCTATGGATGGGTACTTCGTGGATATTTTTAAGGAGCTGAAATTTTTTGAGATAGCTATGACCACTCCGCCACCTCTTGATTAGGTACTTGTTTTCGAATTTCTATCCATACGATATATATTAAAATTAGGGAAGCCTAATTCAGCCGAATTAATTCCTGAATCGAGCCATGTTTCCGTTAATATGAAGATATCACTGGTGATAGTTGCCGCCGAAGTCAATAATTTGGGAAGTTTTGTATGGACCCCTCTCACATTTTGATAATAGCATTTTATTTTATTTTGTTTTAGTTTTTTGGCGTACAATCAATAATTTTGGGTATGGAGTTTATATATTTGATGGTGATATTGGTTTCACCATTGTTCTTTCTGGTCTCAAGTTGTTGGCGTAAGTCTAGAAGTTGAGTCCTCTGCAACAGCGTTTGATCACTTCTGGCCTTGACACCATTTTTCAGTTTAGCATTATTGGTCAAGATCTCACGTGCCGAGATAAAATCATTAAATTCGACCTTAATCGGTCTAATTTTGTTTGGTTTTTGTAGACCCAGTCTGTACATCTTTAACATATTAGGTATAATTTCACTGTTTACATCGCCTATTGCTGAGGTAACTTTGTCGTTGTCCATTGTTATAGCCGTGGTTTTTGATTCAGATAAACTTTCAGGAATATTGAATAGAATTATGTTCTTCGCTCTGGTTTTCCTATCCTCAGCCTCCGCGAGCAAATCATTGATTGAAGAGGTGTTATTAGCTGGCGGTTGAGGTTTGTCAATTATCCGTTCGTAGGATTCTATTTTACCAACAAGAATCCCCACTTTCACTCCTACATCTGTCATGTTTCCAGAGACGGCGGAGAGAAGAGATAATATTTTTGTCATCTGGTCTCTGGTTATTTTGAGCGCAGGATCAGTTATGGCTTTGTGAAGAGCACTGATTGATTCAGTCGCATTATTTAAAGATAACACAGCACTGTCGTTGTTATTCATTGTAGAAAAATAAAAGTTTATTTGTTTAATTATGGACAAGAAATAACTTGTGACAACCCTGTCGCATTAAGCGGAATTACTGACACAATCACATGCAAATACGTAGCACATTCGATGCAGGTGTTGTAAATAATGTCACTTCTCAAAATGTTAACTTTGTATGTTTAAAGTTATTATAATGCTTGCACAGTTGAGTTTAACACCAACGACTTCGATTTGCAATAGTTACTAAAGTGCACCGAAAAGTTAAGAGTTTTTGTAGTGATTTATTCCGTATTATCAAGTTTATTTAGGAGCGTTAAAACAATCGACCGTTATACTTAATATTGTTGTTGTTATCTAGAGGTTTAAATCTAACCCGACCCTTCTATACTATCAAGAGGTTTAAACCTGACCTAACCCTTCTATACTATCTAGAGGCTTAAACCTAACCTAGCCCTTCTATACTATCTAGAGGTTTATACCTAACCTAACCCTTCTATACTATTAAGTGGTTTAAATCTAACCTATCCCTTCTATACTATCTAGAGCAGGGGTGGGGAACCTGCAGCCCGCGGGCCGCATGCGGCCCGCGAGGCCTTTTGGTGCGGCCCGCGGGCACTTTTGGTGCGGCCTGCTGAAAGAACCACAAAAAATGACACAGAACGGGATGGGTTTTTCACGGTGTTTCAGATGCATTTTTAAGATGTTATTACAAAATCGTTACTAGCAAGTAGTTTGGATACAAATAAAAACGTGATAAAACCTCCCATTTTATTTTAATTTTATATTGTGAAACGATAGTGAAATTCTATCGGAAATTTTAATTTTCTTTTACGGGACAGTCCCGATATTTCAGGATTGATAGCAACTCTATTCGTAGGGGAATCTTAGGCAGTCTATCATAAACATTATTTTCTAGTCATCGTTGCGGAAGGAAAGTAGATAGTAAATCAATAAAATCCAATTAATGACAACTACGAAGAAAAGAAAAGTTGAAGCTGAGTGAAACGTGAAATTATTTGAAACTAAATTATGGCTGTAGATAGTAACTTGAAATGAATAACACGACGCATTTTTCAACACTGCAAGGACAAAAGCCTTCTACATCGTTTGAATACGCTGGTGAGTGCGCGAAATTAAATGAGGCATTTAATGAACGATTTAAGGAGGTAAAATGAGAGCAAACGGATTTGAACATATTTGCTTCACCGTTCAACGTCGAACCATCGAATGTGTCTGATAATCTGTAGCATGAAATTATTCAATTACAAAGCGATGATTAACTAAAAGCTAGATAAAACAATCTCCCCAAATAAAGTCAGGAATCACTGCTTATATTAAGTCAAGCACGTCCCTTAACATTTTGTATATAATACAAACATTATTGCCATAATAGTTACCACACTTCTGGCATAAAAAAATCACTACATGTAATTTATTGTAATTAGTTAAATAAATATAAAATTATATTGCGGACAATAAATATGCTATAAAATGTAGAAAAAAAATTCACGTAATCAGAGTACAACTTAATTTAAGCTGGTTGACTAGTGGACTCCTATGCAGATTCATTCTAATCTTGTGTTCACAATGGAAATTCCTGTTGCGCATTCATCTGCTAACCATAACGCATTTCGAAGGTAAAACCATTTCGGTTTTCTAAGTGCAGTATTAATTAAAACACAATTCAATTCGCTCTGACGGAAAAACCAGTTTTGTGTGTAAATGCAATGAAAAAATTCCATGTGTGGTTTCGTCTGCTTACGCATTTCGTAGAAACCCGTTCTCGTTTTTGAATCCAGGTGGGGTTTCATTTTTTGACGCATTCCTCGTGTTACAAGTGCATTTATAAAATTCTAGTTGGGTACTTTGTGCTGCCAGAATTGAAGGAAAGCCATTTTCATGTTCTGAGTGGAGTTTTAATTTCCCGTGTGCAAACTCACTTTATAATTAAAACCAGTTCTGTGTTTAGAATACAACAAAAAAATTCCAGGTAGGGTTTTATCTCGCTAACGCGTTTCGTAAGAAACCATTCTCGTGTGAGAAGTGCATAAATATAAACGGGTGAAATACATACATTACAGTTATAAATTTGTAGTTGCATATGTGCTGCCAGTATTGGAGGAAAGCAATTTTACGTTCTGCGTATAGTTTTAATTCCCCGCGTACAGATTCAACTTGTAATTAAAACCAGTTATGTGTTAAGAATGCAACGAAAACGCATCAGGTTTGTTTTCATTTGCTGACGCATTTCTTGTTGGAAGTGCATTTATAAAATTCTAGTTTCTTAGTTTATGCTGCCAGAATTAGAGGAAACCCATTTTCATGTTTTTGATTGGTCAGTGGGGCATAGCGCTTGGGTCCCCACCCGGGCGTCGCGTGTTCGATTCCTCGACTGGCTAAGTCCTCCATCACAATATAAGCAACATTTTCGGCTTTTTGTGGTGGCATTAGGAGATTTTCAAACATTGTTGGGTTATTCGTAACCCGGGAATGTTTGTCTTTCTTTAAAAAAAAATAAAAAAATAAAATGAAAAATGTTCTGTGTGTAGTTTTAAATCCCCACATGCAAATTTAATCTAAATTGATACCAGTTCCGTGTTCAGAATGCAACGAAAAATTTCATTTGTTCTTTTATCAGCTGATGAGTTTTAGAAAAACCATTTGCATGTTCTGAGTGTAGCTATAATTAAAGAACTATTTTTTTTAATTAGTTAAAAGTTCTTTGATTCGGTGGCTCCTCCCCCCCCCGAACGGAAATCGGATTGCGGCCCGCGGGTTAAAGTATGAACATCCAATTGGCCCGCGACGCTAAAAAGGTTCCCCACCCCTGATCTAGAGGTTTAAACCTAACCTAACCATTCTATACTACATGAAAATAAATGATAACCAGATGGGCTTCAAGAGAGAGTGTTCCACGGACTCGGCTATTTTTTTGTGTAAAACGTACGTTGAAATATTAAAGGAAGAAGAAAACATCAACTTATGCGTGCTTTTTGGATCTGTTTGTAAGGCTTTTGACCGAGTTTCCCACCCCTTACTATGGAAAAAACTAAAGAAAAGAGGTATACCTTGGAAATTGGTAAAAATTCTCGAAACTTGGCACCGTCAACAGGAAAATCTCGTAAAGTGGAAAGATGGTTTTTCAGAACCTTACTACCTAAAGAGTGGCATCAGACAGGGAGGATGCATGTCCCCATATTGTTCAACCTGTACATGGGACGAACTCACCGACAGGCTAAACAACGCAGGGGTGGACTGCCAAATCGGAGGACAGAGTTTGAACAACATCAGTTATGCGGACGACATGGTCTTGATGGCACCATCTATAAGAGGCCTACGTACTCTTCTGAAGATCTGCGAAGAGTTTGCTAAAGAAACAAACATGCTATATAACCCCACTAAAACGGCTCTAATGGTCACAAGACATGGACAAGGACAAAAAAATATTCCTCCAGCTACACTGAACGGTGTGAATTTGCGGTTAACTGAAGGAACTAAATACCTTGGACACATAATCAATAGCAATCTGATGAACGATGATGACATCGATAGGCAAAGAAGAGCTCTAGAATAGTTGTTTCTTCTAGTAGTTGTTGAAATGAAGTGTGTTTTCCATGTTAAAAAATAATTGTAATGCAATATCATATTTAAATGTTATTAGATTTATATAACTAAAAGTAAGTATTTTTTAATATTTCCTAATTTCAAAATATTATATCGATTGAACCACCCCGCACTCCGTAGGTCACCTTTGAACAAATTCGGGAGGTTATAAAATCAAACAAAAAAGCCATTTTTCAATAGGAAACATTTCAAATTTTAATTATACTCATCAAAATAGGTTTATTAGTCTTATAAACGTAGGATTAGAGATTTCAACCATCGTATTTATACATGAAAACTTCATTACAATGAGCATAGATTTGATTTAGTATTTTGGATGACATGATTTACTTTAACGTCTTTTCTTTTGCTTGTTTCTAATTTTCGGGGTTTGTTACACGTTTGGGAGCATTAGTGATCTCCATTTTATCGTATTTTGGTCAATATGATGCTGGAAAACTTCAATAAACCTCAATTTCGTCCTAAAACTGTCAACCCACCATCATATTCAGCGGGGGGTGCCTGACTGTCAAAATAACAGCCGCCATGACACTTTTTGTGACGCTTTTGTATTGTATTTAGTTTGTTGCAAACATGAGTTGCAAGTGTCCGCTTTTGAAACTAAGTGCAAACTTTAATGTGCGATTTCTTGTATTAATTGTCCGTTTTCGATAGATTTTCTCAGTTATTCAGTTAGAGAATCGGACAAACCACCATAATCAAAAAAATATGCATTTTTGAAAAAGTGGCGTATGTCCCACTTTGATACTGAGCTCCTCAATTATCTGTTTCTTTTTGGCACATGAATACCTACTTGTATTGGAAAAAAGAGATGACTATTGACCGGGTGCATACTTTGGTGGGTGGTTTGGTATATTTATGATACTTTGTTGATACTGTCCAAACATCGGTAACCTGACCTAATCTAAAAAACGTTTACTTTGTAAAGTTTTTTGTTTATGCTAGTAAGGGTAAATTGCTCTGATTGTTTTTCGACATAATACATATTATTGTATCATGGTAAGTTATTTTAATGAAATTATTTCTGTTTTACCGTTCTAATGCAAAGCCCTACGCTATGTATCATCATGTGTGAGTTTGTTTTATAATAAAACGACGTTACATTGTTACATATGATGCAAAAAAATCTTATTGCATTATTTATTGATTTATTGTTCGTTTTTGTGTGGTGTGGGTACCAACAAGTTTGTTTTCTTGGGGAGGTTTTTGTGGCATCTACTAATAGATATGGGGGTGTTCAAGTATTACGTAACGCAATTTTGAAGATTTTAATATCTAGAGCGTAGATTCTCAACCTTTTTTTGCACACCGCCCACTTTGAGAATATTATTTTTTCTAGCGCCCCCTAACTCGTGAATCAGTAATTGACTGACGCCAAATATATCAATCTCGGAGGAGATTTGGTTCAAGAGCGTATACTCCTGCCTACCAGTAGAAACATTGGCAGGTTAGTCCTAGTCAGGAAGATAGAATAATCTATGATGACGCTCTCTAAGATAGTCATCTGGAACATAGAGACTCACGCGCTCAAAAATGGCTGAGTTCCCAATACAGCCTCGCAGCAGTCTGAATAAGTGAGTAGCGACATACCACTCTCTTCTGAGCTGCAGGGAGTGAAGTCCCAGCATGCCCAGAAGAAAGTTCGTCGGATAGAACCGTAGATAGTGACCATACTCCCTCATGTAGAGAAATTTAAGAAACTTTTTTGAACCCTCTCCAACATGAGGGAGCACCCCACCTCATGAGGATTCCAGATAAGCGAACCACTCTCCAGCCTATAGTGGACCAGGGAGAAGTATAAAATCTTTAGAACTGATGTTTGAAGGCGATTCGTGCTAATGTTATCAACATCAATTTGAAGGCGAAGGCAATCTTCAATATTTCTTATTAGAAGAAATAATTTCAGATCGTCAGCAAAAAGCAAAAATCGAGAAAAAGGGATGACTCCAGCAATGTCGTTAATGAAAATGGAAAAGAGAAGACGCCCTAGGATCGATCCTTGGAGAACCCCAGAAAAAAACAAGAAATTCAGCAGATTGGAAGATTCCGTGTGTGACAAATTGCTTTCTGTTCTTGAGATAACTTTTGAAAACCTTAACATCCGAAGGGAAAAACCCATCTGGGCAAGTTTTGTGAGTACGATATCGTGATTCAAAGGCTTTGGAGAAGTCGTTATACGAACAGTTTACTTGGTATCCACTGTCTAGGGACTATAGTCGGTGAAAAAAATCAGATTGGTTTCATTGGAACTTTCTTTCCTGAAACTATGCTGTTCGGGGATAATGTATGCGTCTATCTGAGATATAAGGAATTTATGGATTAATTTTTCAAATAGTTTAGCAGGAGCTGATAGTATGGCAACTGATCTATAATTTTCGATTAACTTTTTCGAACCTTTCTTAAAAATAGGACATATTTTGGAAGTTTTCCATATTTCAGGAAAAGTGGAAGTACTAATAGCTAATTTAAAGATAAGACATAATGGTGTTTTTGGAAACTCGGCGCACCCCTTAATAAAAAAATATGGGAATGAAGTCTGGTCCGATGGAGTGTGAGTTCTTCATGAGACTTATGGTACTCATAAAGTCAGATTCCGTAAATATATCTAAATTGACTTTTGAAGCTCCTCTGGTATTAAATGTGGCGGCATTAATAATGTCCAGAAGTGGAGGGTTTTTATTGTGGACCGATTGATAAAATGATCAGCAAATGCGTTAGCCACACCCACGCCGGGCGGCACTTTTAAGGGGGGCGGCAAATTTTCACTATAAAGAATAATATTATCTTGGAAAAATTTAAACCATTTCAAATCATTATTTGAAAATGTTATACGGCACTTTCATACGATATGTTATACGAATCCAACTTTTTTTAATAATTTATAAAAAAATATCAATAATTATAGTTTTTTAAGCAGCAAATTTCGCAATTCATAGGAAAACCGTACGCATATTATGAGAGTAATACCTACTAATTAAAGCTGATAACTCGCAATCAGATTCACTCTTAATTAAAACCAGAATTGTGTTCATAATGTATTTAGTTAAGTTAGCCTCTCAGAAACTGGGCGTACTGTACAGGGCCCGCAGATACTTTA
This sequence comes from Limnephilus marmoratus, assembly GCA_917880885.1. Classification (NCBI taxonomy): domain Eukaryota; kingdom Metazoa; phylum Arthropoda; class Insecta; order Trichoptera; family Limnephilidae; genus Limnephilus; species Limnephilus marmoratus. The sequence continues at coordinate 581,575 of OU862929.1, read as the reverse complement.
AGATACCCTGTTCAAATCGCAAGTGCGCCCCACGGTTGAATTTGGCAGCCACCTCTCGCCTGGAGCTCCAAAATACAAAAAAAAAACCCTTGACTCTGTGCAGAAACGGGCGGTCCGTTTGATAGATTCTCCCATCTTAACAGATGGACTGCAATCTTTAGAGCACAGGCGTCAAGTGGGAATGCTGTCCTTGTTCTACCGGTATTACAATGGAAGATGCTCCGAGGAACTAGCGTCATTGATCCCCTCGGCACCGGTGCATAGTCGGGAAACACGCCAAACACGCGCCCAACATTTGTACACGGTTAACATTAGTCACATGAGAACGGGTCGTTTCTATGACTCTTTCTTGAGTTCAACGGCTCGGCTGTGGAACGATTTGCCGGCCTCTGTGTTTCCTCCCTCCTACAACATGGGTCTCTTCAAGACCCGTCTTCACTCCTTCCTTTCCTCAAAAAGACCCTCCACACAGCATCTTCAAAGATGGCATAGGCCCTGAGGGAAGTTATTTTAATAAGTTAATGTAAAAAAAAACGAATGAATTTCAGTTGTGAATTTATCTGCTGATACATTTCGAAAGACACCATTATTTTATTCGAAGTGCAGTTTTAAAATTCTAGTTGTAGACTATGTATTATGTATGTGCTGCCAGAATCAAAGAGAAACCATTTTCATATTCTAAGTGTAGTTTTAATTCGCCAAATACAGATTTAATTTAACCCGTCTAATCACGGGAGACGCAAATCGTCCCACACATTTAATATTTAAGGTGATCCACTAGTTCACTACTGTGCCGTGGACAGTAGTCCTTCGGTGGACGCCATAGGGGTCACTTTGAATAACCGAATTCGTCGACTTGCGGCCGTATTGTAAAATATCAACGCGAAAATGCATATTTTATTTTATTTAGGGAAGATTGGGTGTAAATATCAACTTTTTTTGCGATTATTATAAAATAAACTGAATTTGCCACATTACACGATAAAACCATATCCGAAAAGGGGTTTATAAATAGGAGAGTTTGGACTTGAAAGTGTGTTTTTTAGACCTTATACTTTATTTTTTATAGGCTTATTAAAAAACTTGTAAAAAAAATGACCGATATTTTTAAGGGCCAAGGTATGTTCTACATGCAGTATTTAATTGAAGCATCTACAATACTTCTAAGCGATCAAATTTTCAAAACAAAAACATATGATTTTGCATTATTTACTATGACTTCATCTTAAATAAAATTATGAAATTATGTCCCACACATTTAATCTAATATATAAAATTCTCGTGTCAAGGTGTTTGTTACCATGCTCCTCCGAAACGGCTGGACCAATTTTGATGAAATTTTGTGTGCTTATCTGGTAGGTCTGAGAATCGACCAACATCTATTTTTCATACCCCTAAAAGTAAAGGGTGTTTCACTCCGAAGAAAATTATTTTCCCCATACATTTTGTATGGAACGAATTCTCCTATTTTGAAAGAACTGCAGCAATATTGTAAGGGGTATAATATTGAACTGTGAACCGGGGAGGGGGGAGGGGGGAGGGGGGAAAGGAACTCAGGAAGGGGGGTTAGCGGGACGGGGGAAGGGGAGAAGTGGAGTGGGGAGAGGGAGAGGGAACGCGATAGGGGAAAGGATACGCAGGGAGAAACAATTTAGATCAAGGTATGGTATACGCAGGGAGAAACAATTTAGATCAATTCAGCTAATAAGTTGACAACAGTTTTTGATTCTGAGGCGGTACGAAGTTCGCCGGATCAGCTAGTTTTAAAATAAATTTGTGATTGCGATAAAAAGTTAAGATCCAATACTTTTTTTTAAGAAAAGGAATCTGTATTTAAAATTTTAAGTTTATTCTATTTTGGGTACTTTAATTCGAATATTCGCAGGCGTGTATTTTTGAGCTAATTCACATTTCCAATATCAAAATTTTAATATTTAGAAACAATAATGTTTTAATAAGCACGTCGGATAAATTACTTTATCTAGATATTTTTAAAACAATTTTGTTATTTGCAAAAGGATTAAAAAAAATAATAAACGGAACATTTAAAATGGGAAGAACCGAAAATTTTGTGCGCAAATATTGACAGGCAAAAGTTTATAGATATTTTTTTCTTATTATTTGAAGGGTCAAACCAGTTTTCAGAATGTAAAATTCCATTTGAGGATTCATCTGCTGACACAATTCAAAGTAAAACATTATCACCCATCACTGTCCCGCCCCGGTATAGGCGACTTATTGTCGCCCCTTCGGAGCTCTCGCAAGAAACTGCCTTTTTTTTTATAAACGACTCTACATTTAACATTTGTATAACGAATCTAGAGCTTCAATGTCCCCGCATACGTTGTTAGAGGGCGGTATGCAGGCGCGCCTACAGGATTGCACTGTTATAGTCACTTCTACAATTCTAAAGCCCATGGAGGTAATCAGCCTCATGGACAGTCAAACGAGTTGTTAGTAGCCTCAACCAAAAATAAAGTAAAGAAAAAAGAACAAAATATACAGCAACCGTCGTGAGTAATAAGCCCACGACAGCGGATGACTACGGTCAATCCAGCGGGCGGCGCCGAGCATTGTTCAAAAGAAAAACAGATAACAGAGAGTATATACAGTGAAGAAGTGGTATTGCCACACTGTTTCAACCGGCAGTCCCCGAGACAGTGAAGAAGGATGAATGTCCGGCCTCCCGACAACCGGCGGCGTCGTCCGTAAGCCAGCTAACCGGTGGTGCCTAGACGAGAGTAAATGGAAGTCAAGGAAGAAGACCATAGGGAGAAAAGCGTCGGGTCGCCGGAGGCGGGACGGACAGCTTTCGGTCGCCGTTCGGCCTTCTCCCCAGCCTCTTCATGTCACGGGGGGTAACGCGGAAAACAGGTGCAGTTCCACCAGTTCTGTAGGGTCGGCCAGTAAACATAGGCGGGGACACGCTCCAGAGTCCTACCCCTTAATGGGGAAGAGGACGGTACATAACAGACAACGGAGTTCAGTTCTCGCATTTAAACGTAACTGAAAGAAAATATATAAGTAACCAATCCAAAAAACGAAAAAATAAAAGAAAAGCGTGTAGGAGTCTTCGCTTGGTATGAAATTTCACCAATTAACTATCAAAAAAATAATTCAAAAGCATGAGGGTTGCAGTAAAACATAAGGTAATGTAATCGTAAAAATAAAAAATAATAAAGCTTGAGCGTTTAGTTACGCTAGGCTTATAAAGCCTAAAAGAAAAGGAAAATTTGTGAAAGCATAAAAACCCAAAATATCAATGTAAGCAGTAAACAACCAAAAACAGGAAAAATATGTAAAGGTGTAAAAGTGTAAAGCGAAAAACATAAAAACATAGTAAAATAAAAGAAAATAGAAAACTTTACATCCTGGCAAAATGGTAAAGAGAAAAATCAAAGAAAGTCCGTGGTAGATCAGGAACAAGTACACCTGGTGTCAAAAATCTCTAGTCAGCGACTCTAAGCTTAGGCCATCTCTCAACCCAGACCCTTGCAAATTTCTTCAGACACTCGAAGTTCATCTTATTCGAAACCAGATCAGTATTCCATACTGGTATGATGGGTACGTCCAAACCATCGAGCATTTCCTCTCTAGCATCCATCAAGATCTCGCAGTGCCACAGAATGTACTCGGCTGACTGGTTCGTAGATCCGCATGCGCGGTTCGGATGGGGAGACAGGGCGAGGGTGTGAAGTCTCCCCCTGAATTCCCAATGCCCGGACAGGAGCTGGGTGATGTGGTGGTCCAGTTTGAGATATGCCCCTTCCATTCTGATTTTAACTGATGGGAAGAATCTTCCTATATTCGATCTATCCCAACGAACCTGCCACTCTTGGAGCGACAGATCCCTCATTCGTCGGAGCAGCCCAGGGAGAGTCTCCGGCCCACCCGGAGTGAGAACAACGCTTAGGTGAGTAGCCGGTTAATAAGTAAGTTAAGTAAGTAAGTTAATAAGTAAGTTAAGTAAGTTAGGTAGCTGGTTAATCGCACTAGTTTGAGCACTTCCCTGATTTCTAGATCGATTGGCAAAATGCCGGCCAAAACAGGCAAATCGTCCAAAGCAACGGTTCTATACGCCCCGGATAGTGCCAACAGAGGAGTTCGTTGGCCCCGCTTGAGAGCCAGGAGTATAAGCGAGTTATCCAAGCGGTGCTCCCAAACAGACGCGGCATACGAGACTTGTGCCACGTATACGCATCTGTATAGAACACGCAAAGCCGGATTACGCAGTCCCCACTCAGCTGTGGAGAGTCTCCTAAGCTTAAAGAAGATGGCCTGAGCCTTGCCGGATACATCATTGACGTGAGCCAGAAAGGAGGACGAACGATCTAGTGTGACGCCTAAATATTTCACAGTTTCACGAAATTGAACAGTAGAGTCCCCCATTTTGATGACCGGATTTTTTCTTCTGCTGAGAGAGCCCTTCATCAGGAGGCCCTGGGTCTGGTGGGGAGCGAATGTCATCTTGTTTCTTTTTCCCCAATCGAGGAACATGTTCAAACCTTCACTGCCTTTGCTTTCAACTTCCTTTCTGCTTCCCCAGCGACCAAATTCGTCTTATCATCAGCGTAGTCGACAGAGATGCATCCTTCAGGCAAGGGTAACCTGGAGGAGTCGTCAAAGTTGATGTTCCACAGGTCAGGTCCGAGAATGGAGCCCTGCGGGCATCCAATGTCAGCTTCCCTCTCGATCAAAAAATCTCCAAAGCAGATCGTGATCGTGCGATCAGAAAGGTAGTCGTCGATTGCCTGGAACAGAAGTTTGGAGCACTGCCTGGTTTTCACCTTTGTACGCATCATTACCCACCACGCGTGATCGAAGGCACCAGTTATGTCGAGGAAGATCGCAACTAAGTACCTCTTAGGACAAGCCTTCACTCAGTCAAGCACATACGACAGGGCGTGCACCGTGGATCTACCGGGGACGAAACCGAACTGCAGGTCACTGGCCGGTGACAGGGTTTGCCGAAGTCGCTCTCGTAACAGTTTCTCCAAAATTTTGCCGAGTACAGGGAGGAGGGTAATAGGCCGATATGCCTTAATGTCAGTCAGTAGTTTTCCGTTCCCCTTTGGTATGATCCGGAGCATGCCACGCTTCCACTCGGAGCGGAAAACTCCCCTCCTTAGGCACGTGTCCATCACCTGGAAGAACTCTTCCTTGGCGTGGACCCAGACTTGCTTCGCGATCACACCATTGAGCCTATCATGCCCTGGTGCCTTATTTGGACCCAATCCCTTTATTATAACATCAATTTCCGCTTTAGTGACTCTAATGAAGTTATCCTCTTGGGCAAGGTCTCTAGGTGGCAGCCGTGACAGATTTCTGATCTGTTTATGGTGGTCACTTTCCCCATCTACTGATTCTAAAGGAACTAACTCGCCCAAAAGTGTTTTAAGAGTGGAGGCCACATCCACTGTCTCAGCGTTCCTCCCATCTGTTTTCCCAATTATTGTTGACAAATACCGGTCAGATCCTTTCCCGGACTTTTCTATCGCGCTGTGGATTTCGCACGGGTTGGCGTTACCCACATCGTTGACCCAATTATGCCAAGCAGCTCGTTCCGCTCAAAGAACGGCCCGTTTGAAGGCCGACCTGGCAGACCTCAGGCTAACCTGAAGCGCAACTGTCTCCTCCTCCGTGCAGTTGCCATTCTTGGACAGCCCAAGCGCCCTGTAAGCCCTCTTGAAGGCGCTCTTCAGCGAAGTCAGCTCAGGTGACCACCACGGTGTTCTAATACTCGTCTTCGGGTTTGATCTTCCTAAAGACGAGTTGGCAGCAGATACAACCGCCCTATTGAAAAAATTCCCCAAATTATCCGGATCGGTAGCTGCCACGTGGTGAAAATCCCTTAGCGTATCTCGTAGCGCTTCCCCAAAGTTATCCCAATTCTTGAAGTTCCAGGAGGATCTTGGAGCTTCAGTTTTATTTACACCAACCGTAAAAGTGATTAACCTATGATCCGAATTTATTGCGCACTCATGGATTGTCCACTTTGAAATCCTGGTCGCAACAGATCCAGAGCAAAGAGTTAGATCAATGTTGCTCTGATCATGTATGTTCGAAAAGGTACAAAAAGTACTCTGTTCATTAATAATGCTAAGACCCTGCGCGGCAATCAGGTCCTCAACGGCGTCTGAACGTTCCGTCCTATGATCACTAGTATCGAACCATAATGGTGAGCGTGCGTTAAAGTCACCTCCGATAACTATGTTACGGCCTTTAAGCGCGTTGAGCGCGCGCGTCAAATTCTGGATGTGGGGTCCAACCGGGTTCCCAAATTTAAAGTAAACTGAGATCAAGAAGATCTCAGTATCGCCAAATCTAATACATACACAGGTTTGGTACTCATCAGAAAAACCAGCCAGAAGGAGGGGACTGACCAACGAGGTGTTGATCAGGACTCCCGCCCCTGGAGAGCGGCCAACTTCGAGTACCGCACCCGGAAAATTAATTGGGGTCTTACCTTCCCAGGTGTACTGTTCCTGAATGAGCAAAATGTCAATGTTGAGGTCAGACATGACCCTCAGCGCCTCCAGCGTGGCCATCCGGGATCTCTGGAGGTTAATCTGACCTAGGGAGAGGGGATTAGGATGAGCCATAATCAGTCATACGGAAGGCTGCTTCCAATGCTGCTTTTTGGGCCGGGCAGTCCCTATCACCCGTCGGGTGATCCGCCGGCTTCTTAAAGCGCGTACAAGTAGCGCAGACAGCGGGATGTGCCTTCCTGGGGCAAGTCTCAAGGTCGTGCTCCAAAGCGGCGCATTCGAAGTTCAGTTATAAAATTCTAGTTGCAGACTCTGTATGTGCTGCCAGAATCAAAGAAAAACCATTATCATGTTCTGAGTGTACTTTTAATTCGCCGCATACAGACTTAGTTCAAACCAATTTTGTGTTGAGAATGTAAATTTCCAGTTATGGATTCTTCTGTTGACACATTTCAAAGGAAAACATCCTCTTATTTGAAGTTCAGTTATAATATTCTATTTGCAGACTATGTATGTGCTGCCAGAATCAAAGAAAAACATTTTCATGTTCTGAGTGTAGTTTTAATTCGCCAGGTACAGATTTAATTTAAACCAGTAAAGAATGTAAAATTCAAGTTGGATTCATCTGCTCACACATTTCAAAGGAAAACATTCTGTTATTCGATGTGCAGTTATAAAATTCTATTTGCAGACTATTTATTTAATGCCAAAATCAAAGAAAAACCATTTTCAAGTTCTGAGTGTAGTTTTAATTCACCGCATAAAAACTGGTTTTGTGTTCAGAATACAACGATACATTAAATAACGAGTTTTAGATTCATCGTATATCGAGTGAAGCTTTACATTTGAGTTACATAATGCTGTAAAATACTGAGAAATTGATTGTTGCGTGTGTAACTATTATTTGGGGACTGGTGGCAGTATCAATCAATCAACTTTGGAGTAGAATTTATAAACATGATTTTCGTTGAAAGAATACTTGTCAAATGTGATTATTAAAAAAATCCGGCTCGTATATAAATATGTCGTAATAAAAAATAGGATTTCAATATAACCCCCCCCCCCCCCCCCCCCTCCCCGCCGTTTGAAGTACCCAAATAAGGGGGCGGCGAAATTTTCCTCCGCCCCGATGTTCTGAATGTAGTTTTAATTCAGCACATACAGATTTAAAACAATTTTGTTTTTGCAAAAGGATTTAAAAAAATAAATAAAACGGAACATTTAAAATGGGAAGAACCGGAAATTTTGTGCGCAAATATTGACAGGCAAAAGTTTATAGATATTTTTTTCTTATTATTTGAAGGGTCAAACCAGTTTTCAGATTGTAAAATTCCATTTGAGGATTCATCTGCTGACACAATTCAAAGTAAAACATTATCTTATTCGAAGTTCAGTTATAAAATTCTAGTTGCAGACTCTGTATCCTGTAAGTGCCGCTAGAATCAAAGAAAAAACAGTTTCATGTTCTGAGTGTAGTTTTAATACACCGCATACAGATTTAATTAAAACCAGTTTTGTGTTCAGAATGTAAGTGCCGCTAGAATCAAAGAAAAATCATTTTTCTGTTCTGGGTGTAGTTTTAATACACCGCATCTTTAGTTAAATTTAAACCAGTTTTATGTTATCAATATATCAATAAATTGCCAATTCATCGTGTACCGAGTGTAGCTTTGCATTTGAGTTGCATTCCGTACGTATGCGCGATGAAGATGCGAAATTCTATTACAGGCATACCATTCTCGATTACTGAGAGCAGTTATTTATAAATTTGCAGTAGAATTTATAAGCATGATTTTATGGGAAGAATACTCGGCACATGGGATTATAAAAATCGGCATAAAAAATAGGATACTTACCCCCCTCCCCCCGTCAACGCTTGAAAATCTGCGGAAGAAGCACCTGTAGAAGTTAGGGAGGGGGGGGGGGGGGGGGGCAAAATTTTCCTCCACCCCGGGCGGCTGAAACCTACCCTACGCCACTGGCGAAAAGTCAATATTTATTTGAGTTCGAATTTTAATTCGAAATGTCAATTTACTGTTATTTTTATTTTTTTTAAATTTTTTTTATATTTTTTTATTTATTTGGGATACCAACAGTTTACATTAATAACAGAGCATATAGTAATTGAGTCACAATAATTGAACCATTTACATGTTTCCACATAGGTATTGTATACAAGTGTAGTGATTCCAGAGATATTTATTTATTTATTTATTTCAATGCCATAAAATGGCTATTACAATCCAGTGATACATGATACACAGTGGTACATAGGAGGGTAATTACAATGATAATAATGTACATTAAACAAAGTACATATGTATGATAACAACTAGTATTTAGTTATAGGATACAAATATGTTTTACAACAAAAAAAAAGCTCATACAAAATACACATTTATGTGCAGAATAAACAAACATAAGTAAGTAAAGGTGAATTCTTAGAAAAATTCTCAACATCAAGTATAATATACCTACTTTACTTTTATATGTACATATTGTTGGATTCTAGGAATTGGCTAAAATGGACTAACTTAGTAATGATATTATTGTTACCTTCAGTTGAAATGCCTGAAGTTTGAAATGATTGTACTGCTAATTAGTTCTGCTTTTCAGGGCTGCCAGTTAGAGAATCAATAATAAATATTTGGTTTAAAAATAATAATTTAGAAATTTTTTTATACATTATTAGCTATCACTTAACTAGTCTGTCTGATAGTTAATATAAATGAAGCAAGCACCCCAAAAACAAATAACGAAAATGAAGCAAGCAGTTTGGAATCTATATTAGAGTATGATATAGACACCGTGCAGACGAACACTATTATACCTAACATTAATTATTGACATTGAGGTATGATATTATAGCCTTCTTATAACTATATTCGGTGCAGTTGAACACATCTACTACTTCTGAGAAAGCATTGCCAACTGCATGCAATCTAGGTATAAGCGAGTATCTAAATGACTCAGTCCTGATAATTTTGTTGCAATTAAAAAGAATTTTGGATCGAGTAGTTCTAGTAGGTATGTGGAAGGTAATTAGGTTTAATAAATCAGGACTGTCTATAATACCATTAACAATTTTAAAAATAAAAGTCAAGTCGGAAATAAGTCTTCTATCTGAAAGTTTGAGTAAGTTTAATTCTTTCATTAAGTGATTGTAATTTATTGATTCTATTGGTAGACCAAGTTTATAATTAATGAATCTTAAGAATTTATGCTGAATTTTTTCTATGGAATCGGAGTGGATTTTGAAGTGAGGGGACCAAATAGAAGAATTATATTCGACTTGACTTCGAACTAGAGAGGAATACAAGATTTTTAATGTTGAAATATTTTGAAAGTCTCGCCATTTCGAAGAATGAAACCTAGCATTTTTAATCCTTTATTGGAAGAAAGTTTATTTACAAATGAAAAATTACATTTTAAGAGCCGAGTTATTTAGGTAGGAATAGGGAGGGGGAAGGATGGGGGGATGGAGGGGGAAGGATCGGTTAAGTTGAGGTATATTAGTAAAAATATGCGTGACAAAAATTAAAAGAGAAAAAAAAAAGAAAAAAAAGGAAGTTCATAGAGTGGTGGTTGTATTAGAGGGTATCTATGTATAGTTATTGTTATTGTAGAGTATCGAGAGTGCCTCTGTATGATTTTAAGGAGTGTGGTGCAGAGTTAAAAATGTCAAATTATGTATAGTGTGTGTTAAAGTGTTGGATGCACGATAGATGAAAGAGTTCTGCTTAGAATTTGTGTTGCACCGAGGGAGGTTAAGAATCGTGTCTGATCTGATTCGTCTATTAGGAACTCGTATCTGTATTCGTTCTAAGAGTTCTGGGCAATCTACAACGGATCTGGCAATTTTTTGAAGGAAAAGTACATCGGCTGAGCTTCTTCGAACTTCTAATGATAGTATATTGAAGTACGCGGCTGAATCTTGGTGATTTAGATGTGTGCGGTAGCTGCGGAAATCTAAGTATCGTAGAAAACGATTTTGAACACGTTCTAGATTTTCCACATATGATTTGTATTGCGCGTTCCAAACTTGTGACGCGTATTCCAGTAAGCTGCGGACATAAGCAAAATATAGGATTTTCATTGTTCTAAAATTAGTGAATTTTTTACATATCCTAAGAGTGAATCCTAACATTTTCGAGGCTTTTGATGTGACTGAGTCTATATGAATATCATAAATAAGCTTAGAGTCCAATGTCACTCCTAAATCTTTGACTTCTGTTTTGTTAATTAATATTGAGCCGTTCAGATTATATTCATTTCATTCAGACGAAACACTTTTTAACATTAATTTTAAGGGTATGTTGTGTACAGTTAACATTAAGACGGTTTAGATCCTCCTGCATTTTTTGACAGTCAGCAGTACATCTGATAGGATAAAAAACCTTCATATCATCTGCGTAAAGTAATGTTTTAGAGTATTTGAAGCATTGGCCTATATCATTAATGTAAATATTGAAAAGTAACGGTCCCAATAGAGATCCTTGTGGCACACCTGATGGGACGGTTACCCAGTCCGATTTAAAGCCACCCACAACCACGACTTGATTACGGTTTGATACATAGGACGATGGCCATCTAAGAAGGTCACCGTGGACGCCGATTTGCATAAGCTTGCGTGCTAATATGCCGTGATTCACTAGGTCAAAAGCTTTGCTATAATCCGTATATATTGCATCTACTTGTACACGTTGATCCATATTATCTTGTAAGAATTCCGTGAATGCTATTAGATTAGTTGTTGTTGATTTTCCACTCATAAACCCATGTTGGTTAACATTGAGTAAGGATTTCACAGCGGGAAACATCTGATATATTATTTTTTCAAATACCTTGCTGAAGACACATAATTTTGAAAATGGACGATAGTTTTCAATGTCAGATTTTTCCCCGGTTTTGAAAATGGGTGTTATGAAAGCAGTTTTCCAAGTATTAGGTACCACACCCTCTTTTAAAGAGCGATTGAATATAATAGATAACGGTTTAGAGAGACTGCTTGCGCACTTCAGGATGAAAAAGGAAGGGATCTGATCTGGGCCTGCGCTTTTTGTTAGATTCAAATTTTCCAGATATGTCTGCACCAGACGTTCGTCAACTTCAATACTGTGAATAGTGGAAGAGTTGTGAATGTTGTAGTTGGCTGGCATATTTTGAGAAGTTTGAACATCGTTGGTGTAAACAGAACTGAAATATTTGGAGAATAAGTTAGCAATATCAGATCCATTCTCAGCTTTTTCATCCCTAAGGAATACAGTGTTTGGCACACCTTGTGATTTGGAGTTTGATTTAACATAATTCCATATTTTTTTTGGATCGGAGGATATTTCGTGTTCAACATTAATTAGATATTGATTGTGACACTCTCCTTGTAGTTTTTTATGGCGTGATCTTAAGAGAGAGAAAATGGAGTAGGTCAGACTGATTTTTGTAAATTTTGAACTTTTTGAAATACTTGTATTTTTCCTTCGTTAACTTTATAAGAGCTGACCATGGTGGGTATTTTGAGTTCTTACTTGGTTTTAGCGGAATGTGAGCATATACAAGTTAGTTTATTTGCAAGTAAAAATTTAATAAAGCTGAATTTATGTCACCGATAGAGAGAAGCTCATGCCAGTTTACTTTATTAAGACAAGAATTTATAAGTTCATAATTACCACGTTTGAAGACGTGGACCTTTCGTTTTTCCTCCCTCAATGCAACGGGTTCTGAGAATGCTACATCTATTGTTATGGAGGCATGGTGAATATCTTCGACGATTAGTGAGTTGTTACAGCCCTTAATAGAATCGTTACAGAGGACGAGGTCTAGAAAATGACCATTGGAGTTTGTTAAAAAGTGAAGGCTACTGCCATCTAGCGGCGTATTTTTGTAGCTTATTGTTGGTTGATAACATATTACAGATTAGCGACGTAAGGCGAAACTAAATTAAAGGCTAGACGATAAAACAGATTTCTCGTTTTCTGCTATATTTCATACGATGGCTGACACAAGTGTGTTTTGATTATTTGTTGGTATTAGAAAATGTTATTTATAAATAGCCTGCGTTTCTAGTTAAAAAGGCTGGCTCTTAATTCGTGGATCTCCTGTAAACACCTAGCATTATCTAGCAAGTGGTCAAAGTGACCAAGTTCAGTGTTTTGTTCGGGTCGGGAACAATAAAAAAGTATTTATAATATGCCGTGAATAAACGAAAAGAATTCCGCCTTGAAACCAGATGTTTTACTTGAAGTCCTTCTGCTGATTACCAATTTATACCATGGTCCTTCCGGCCGCATAGATCTTACGAGCGGATGAAGGCATCAAAGGAAATAACAAAATGAACCAGCGAGCTATCCAAAAAATCAGAAGGATGAAAAGATGAAAACATGAAGAACAAGGAAACCGACATCAAACTTTAAGTATCCCTGCCATTATTCCTTCTAATTCCGTGAATTCCTGTTCAAACAAGCGCTATTTTTTGTGTGTCGATGTGCTTATTTAAAAACAAAAAATCAACTACCCTCAGTGTGAAATGCAAGTCATGCAAATTTTATTTTAGGTTAATTGTTTAAAAGATGATTATTGTAAGATTCTGTCATTGTTTATAGCTTGAATTGGTTATTACTGTTTTTTATGCGATTATTGCATAGAAATTATTTTTGAAGGAACATTTTTAGCATTTTTATTGTTGAATTATTGTCAAATACGTAATAAAAATGGATAATTTAAAATCGTTGATTAATAAACGAGGAGTGTTGAAAGGTAAACTCACGAGATTTGCGGATTCATTAAACGCATTATCAGTTAACGAAATTAAAATTCGCTATGCTAGAATTGAAAAAATAATGGACGATTTCGAAGAGATTCAGGAACAAATTGAAAGCCTTCCGGATTCCAACGAAATCGATAACAATTTGCAAAGGGAGAATTTTGAAAATCAATATTATTCAACCTTAGCGACTGCTAAGGGAGCAATTCAGTCTGTGGAGACTCCCAAATTAGAAATCAAGTTACCCAACCTTCAGTTACGAGAATTCAACTGCGATCCAGAAAATGGGATTAATTTTCTAGAAACATTTAAGACACTGGTTCATAAAATCAATACTGCCTTAAGCAATGTACAGAAGTTTTATTATCTGCAATCCTGTTTAAAGGGGAATGCAGCAAAGATAATCGCCAATTTCGAGGTGTCAGACCTGAATTATATATCGGCTTTTGAATTGTTGCAGCAGAGGTTTGCAAATTTGCGAACTACCGTACAAAGACACATCCAAGCTCTGTTTCAACTTAAAGAGATGAAACATGAGGATCCAGTAGCCATGCGTTATCTGATTGATGAAACAAATGTAAATCTCAAAGCGTTGCAAAATTTAGGCTTAAAAATCGAACAATGGGATGCTTTAATTATATACGTAATTTCTAATAAATTGGATGCAAGTTCTAGAAAGCATTGGGAACAAACCCCATTGCAGGATGAACTACCTACATTACAGGAATTTCTTAAATGTTTGACCTCGCGTGCGCAAGTTTTGGAATTAATGTTAAATTCAGATTCGAAAAAAATTCCTACCCACTCGAAAGCAAATGGTAGCAACAATAATCCTAAAAAGGAATCGGTATTTTTAGCTGCTACCCATAATAATTGTATTTGTAGTAATGACAAGGGACATAAAATATATTATTGTAAAAATTTAAAAAAATTAAATTCAGGAGAGAGAGCTAACGCAATAAGGAGGTACCGTGCCTGCTTCAAATGTTTGAGGTTAGGACATACGGCCCCATATTGTAAAATTAATTTGAAATGCAAGCATTGTGATAGCGAAAGCCACAAAACGTTATTGCACAGGGAGGTGCATCCGAGCGATGACTCCATGAATAAAGGTGAAGATCACCCCGGAGGTGACAGCCAAATGGATGCTGAACGAGTTTCAGTGTCAAACCATTCAGCTTTAGCGAAGGCTGAAAAAACAATTTTATTGTCGACTGCTATCATTGGGGTGGTAGATCACAATAATAAAGTGCATGAGGCAAGGGTCCTAATTGACTCTGGAGCTCAAGCCAATTTTATGTGCGAAAAGTTCGCAATGAAGTTAAATTTAAGATGTGAAAATATAAACAAGCCTGTGTTAGGTATACACAACAATGTTACCCATATAAAGAAAGGTGTTGCGATAAAAATGAAATCTCTGAGGACAAATTATAATCAAAATATCACTTGTCTAATATTACAGGAAATAACCACAAACCTACCCCAAGCAACAGTGGCCAGAAAAGACTTTAAGCTGCCGCCGGGATTACAAATGGCGGACCCAAATTTCAAAGTAGCGGCGCCTATTGATATCCTGTTAGGCGCTGAAAGCTTTTGGGATATACTACAAGATGATCGGCTGAGATTGGATACCGGACCTACTCTTCAGAGGACTGAATTAGGTTGGGTTATATCAGGCCCGATCAACATTCATCATAAAAAAAGGCCAGTACCGCAATTTTGTAGTTTATCAATAAACACATTATCTAATCAAATAGAAAAATTTTGGAAAATGTAGGAGGTGAATCCTGCGAGATTTCAAAATCACGAGGAGAAGGCGTGTGAAGCGGATTTCGTCGCCACGCACTCTAGAAAGAGCGATGGTAGATACGTTGTGAGTCTGCCGAGCCGCCCGTGTGTGAGTCAACTTGGTGACTCGTTAAACACAGCGGAAAAAAGATTTAAGAACTTAGAGAAGAAATTTTTAATAAATCCTGAATTGAAATTGCAATATGTACAATTTATGCAGGAATATGAACAACTAGGTCATATGGAGTTATGTGATAAATGAAGAGGGGATGAGCAATCCTATTTTTTGCCGCATCACGCGGTCATTAAAGAAGCTAGCACCACGACGAAGGGGCGTGTAGTGTTTGATGGTTCGGCAAAGACGTCGACCGGAATATCCCTGAACGATGCTCTGATGGTGGGAGCTGTCATTCAAAAGGACTTATACAGCAATTTATTACGTTTCAGAATACATCGATACGTCATGACTGCGGACATCGAAAAAATGTACCGTCAAATCAACGTATGCGCAGAGGATCGCAGCCTTCAGAAGATTGTATGGCGCGAATCACAAGAAGAGGAACTCCGACATTACAAATTGAAGACCTTTACCTATGGGCTGGGACCTTCCTCCTTCCTAGCAACGAGATGTCTTCGACAAATCGGTATGGATAATCAAGTTAATTTCCCAGTAGCAAGTCAAGTCATAGAAAATGATTTTTATATGGACGATTTATTGACTGGAGGGGATGACTTGGAAGTTTGTTTCAATTTAAAGAAACAAATAAGTGATATCTTGCTGTCCGCAGGGATGACCCTGAGGAAGTGGAGATCAAATATTTTGGAATTGTCATCTCGGCGGAGCCAAGGTGAAATTGCCAAACAGGGCAATTGTGAAAAAAATGATCACTGACAATTCCAAGAATGAAAAAATACTTGAATTAATTTGGAATAATGAATTAGATTACCTGTCATATGAAATTACAAAGCCGTCAGGTAAAACTAAGAGTAAGCGTCAATTATTATTGTGCATAGCTTCCACCTTTGATCCAACGCAGTGGCGGCACGTATCATCGTCAGTAAATGCAGCGGATATACTGTCCCGAGGTACCACAGCTGAAAGGTTAGCCAACGCTTCAATATGGTGGAAGGGGCCAAGCTGGTTGACGGAAGATGTCAGCACTTGGCCAGTATCCAAGACGTCATGTTTGGATCCCCCGGAAATAAAGAGTAAAAATGTGCTACTAGTAACTGATGCTCAAGAATGGGATATTTTCAAAAAATTCTTATCGCTAACCAAATTGAAAAGAGTAATCGCTCAAGCGTTAAGATTTATAAATAATTGTCGTAACCCTAAGGATAAAACGTATGGCAGTAGATTGAAAGCTCTCAATCTTTGTTTAATGGAAGTTTTAATTTGTGCAAGTGGAAGATTAAAATTAGCTACTTATTTATATTGGCCGATATTTGGGAGAAACACTGTTAAGCGTATCCTACATAAGTGTGTTGTATGTTCTAGATACCGACCTCAGGTTCGCCGGCAGATCACGGGAAACCTTCCAGTTGAGAGAATCACTCCCAGTCGACCGTTCTCTGTCATAGACGTCGACTATGCCGGACGGATAGACACGAAGGCTGGAGCGCTGAGAAAATCTCCGCTCATTAAATCGTATCTTTGCATATTTGTTTGTTTTTCTACCAAAGCGGTTCATTTGGAACTCGTAACAGATTTGTCAAGCGATGCTTTTTTAAATTGTTTAAAGAGGTTTATTGCCCGTAGGGGTCAACCGGAAAAAATATTTTCTGACAATGCAACCACTTTCAGAGGAGCTTCCAATAAGCTCAAAGAACTGTATGCCAGTCTAAGACTGAACAATGACAAAATCCATAGGTTTTTAGCTGATAAGGGAATATCTTGGAGTTTTATACCGCCTAGGGCGCCGAACCACGGGGGGCTGTGGGAAGCCGCCGTCAAGTCCACCAAGTTTTATTTATATCGAATTACTAAAAATAATCCATTGCAGTTTGAATTATTGTATACTTTGCTTTGTCAGATAGAGGCTTGTTTGAACTCCCGTCCCTTAACTTCCCTGTCTGATGACTTAGACGACCTTCTCCCTCTAACCCCCAACCATTTCCTCATGGGCAGGGATGCTTCGGTTATTCCCGAGGTGGATGTCCGCGAGCTCCCGGAGAACAGACTAAGCGAATATCAAAAATTAAACGCTCTAATTCAAAATTTCTGGTTCAGATGGAAACGAGATTACCTTGCTGAGCTGCAAAAACGGACCAAATGGCAGGCCAGCAACCAAAAGGCCATAAAAAAGGACGATCTGGTAATCCTGATGGAAGACGATCTGCCTCCTGCATTATGGAAGATGGCGCGCATAGTAATTAGTATCATAGTAGCAGGCCCGGATGGAGTAGTGAGGGTAGTTACCCTCAAAACAGCACAAGGCACTTTTGTGAGGCCCATCACAAAAATATGTTTGACGCCAATAGAATCAAACTTGGATACAAATTTCCCGACCCGGCAAACCGCTGACCTTCCCAAGATCACAGCCTAACTGCAATTAGGGCTGAACCGATGCAACCAAACCACATAAATAATTATGGAGCATCGGTATTGGTGTTGTTGACACAACTGTATCCAGCCTGCGACCTCGAGATTACCAGGGCACGGCCGCCCCTTAATTTATGATGATCTACCCAAATGATGACATGCAGAAGTACATGCTGATGTACTTTTCTAAAACGATGACCACCCTGGACAAGATGGCCGAGTCAAATGTTTGCGTCTGCGCGTTTAGATTGTTATTTTTATTAATTTTTTTTTTATTATTTTTTTATTTATTTTAGCATATAAAATATAATATACATTTAGATAATGTAGTAATTTGCGTACATGTTCATTTTAAAATACGTTAATACCACTCTTCCATGGAAGCATTAGCTTGTGTCTGGAAGAGTAGTGTACATTTTTAATGCTATATTTAAGTTCTTAAATTACAATGTGAATGTAAAAAACAATAAGTTGTAAGTTCGGTGATATGTAAATAGTTGCTAAAAACAATACAAAATTTAACTTATTTGAAGAACAGAGTATCACTTGGAAACTGAGTTATAAGTAGTTGTTCTTGAGATTAGATTAGTCGGAAACTTTTTTTTTAGTTTTTTCTTTTTATATTATCTTTAAAATATTTTTTAACAGTGTTTATTAATTGGATTTTATCATTAATTTTTCTAATTTCATCCGGTAATCGGTTGAAAATAAGTCTTCCTTGATAAGTATAATAATTTTGTGCAAAGGAAGTGTTTAATTTTGGGCATGAGAAAATATATTTATGTCTAGTACGGTTTTCAGTTATAAATTGATATTTTTCTTTTTCTTTTATAGTTTGAATCAATGCATTTCTATTGTATAGATCTTTGAAAGATGGTACTTGGAATTCCTTAAATAATTGATCCGTTGGGTAGTCAGAAGGTTTTTTCAATATGATTTTAATTATTAGCCTCTGCACAACTTCAATTTGGGAAAGATTAGTTTTGTATGCGGATCCCCAGCTAATGATAGCATATTGTAAAGTTGATTGAACCAAAGCGTAATATATTAGATATAAGTTTTTTACAGATAAAAAATTTCTGATTCTTAAAAATATATAAATCAATTTTCTAATTTTTTTTACAACTTGACAAATTTGTTCCTTCTATTTCAAATTTTTATCGATAATGACTCCTAAATATTTGATTGTGTTTGTTGTTTTTAATATTGTGCAGTTTTGGATACAATAATTTTTACTATGTGTTTTGGAATTATCATGGATGATGATGTCAATGTTTTTAGGGGTATCATTTTTGTGTATTGCAAATGGAATTACAAATGTTTTATCACCATTTAGTGATAGTAAATTTACGTCGAAGAAATTCTTTAAAATATTTATGTCTTCGGTGGCTTTAAATGTTACTTTTTCCCAAGTTTTATCGCTAATTATTAATACCGTATCATCGGCATATGAAGTAATTTGGCCATGTAGTGGTTGAAAAAAAATGTCATTAACATATATGGTGAAAAGGGTTGGTCCTATTACTGTACCTTGAGGGATTCCAAAGTCTGATATTTCTTTATCGCTATTAATCTGATTTATTTTTACGACTTGCGGTCGATTTTTAGGTAGTTCGAAATCCATTTAATTGCATTGTCTTTTATACCTATATTGTTTAGTTTTTTTAGTAGAATCTCATGGGATATACTATCAAAAGCTTTTCTGAGATCAATAAATATACCGGCACATTTTTCACCTTTATCCAATGATTCGTTGATGTATGAGGTTACATTAGCAATAGCATCTTGTGTGCTGAATGACTTTATAAAACCAAACTGGTTTTTGTGAAGAATTTTATTACTTTCTAGGAAACTGACTAATTGATTTTTCACAATTTTTTCAAAAATCTTTCCAATGTTTGAGATTAGACAAATTGGGCGATAGTTAGTTACTTGTTGAGGATCTCCAGATTTATAAATAGGTGAAATAATTGTATTTTTATAGTTTGTCGGAAATATTCCCTCTGTTAAACTTAAGTTTATCAAATGAGTAATTGGTTTCACCAAATGAATTTTCATGGATTTTAGAAAATGTACTGTAATAAGGTCAAATCCGGGAGACGAACCTCCTTTCATGCCTTCTATTATTTTTAAAACTTCACTTTCTGAGGTTTTTTCAAATTTTGATAAATTACTATGATTTTGTACATTTTCAATCGTTTGTGTTTTCGGGTTAAAAGATTTATTGATATTTTTCGCAAGATTTTTTCCTACATTAGCAAAAAAAGAATTAAAGATGTTTGCATATTGTTTAGGTGGATTATTAGCATCTATGATTTTATTTTCATGTTCAATGTATTTTATTTTTTGTGTTTTTTTAGTGTTATCCATGGCTAAGATAACTGTTTTCCATATTTGTTTATTGTTATTGTCTGTAGAAAGTATTTTATTTTTGAAATAGTCTTCTTTATTTTGTTTGATACAGTTTGTTAATTTATTTTAAAATTTTTTGTAAAAAGTGCATGCTTTTTCATTTAGAGAGTGTTGTTTTGTAAAGTTGTTTGTTTTGTTGTTTTTCAATGTTGTTTTGTAAAGTTTTTCTTTGTTTCTAATTGATATTATAAGTCCTTGTGTTATCCAAGGCTTTAAAATTCTTAGTTTAGATTTAATGCGGACTGTAGTTTCAGTAGTTGAATTTTTTATGTGTTGAGACAATATATTTTCAAAGTTTTTTGAGCAAGTCTCGGTATCATAACTATTTAACACGTTTTTCCATTGTTCATTTCTTAGTTTTTTGGATAAAATAGTCATATTTGTGTAGGATTTTGTCTTTGTTAGATTAAATTTTTTATGTTTAATTTTGTTATCATAGAAAAGAATGCATGCATGGTGGTCAGTTATATTCGTTTTCCAAACAATTGATTTCATTTTGTCGATATCTTTAATATTTATGTTAGTCCATATATGGTCTAAACAAGATGGAGTGTGATTTTTTATCTCTCTCGTATTTTTGTTAATGCACGATATGAAGTTAAATTCAGTCATACAATTAATACATTCATTTTTGAAATTATTTTCTACGTTTTCATTAATGTTTATATTAAAATCTCCTGCAACAAAGCAAAGTTTATTTCTAAATTTTAACAGTATGTGTTTAAATTCATTTATAAATGACGAGATATTCGAACCGTGTGTTCTGTAAACAGCTATTATGTGGTAGTTTGTTTTGTCGAGTTTTAATTGTATTTCAATACAGTTTACTAGATGTATAGGATGTTCAGTTAGTTTGACAATACTAAATTTATCGTGAATGAATATGACGAGACCACTATTTTTATTGATGTTTATTTTGGTTGTAACATAATTATATTCTGGTAAATGATAGGTGGGTGATTCGTCATTAGTAAAAGTTTCTGATAATATTAGGATGTCAGGTTTTTTATTTAGATTGTTTAATTTTAGAATTAATTCATCCCAATTTCGTTCCATACTTCGTATGTTAATATGAATGATTATATGATTAAAATTCATTAAAAGATCTTCCCAGTGATTCCTTATTTATTTCCCTTCGACGTCGGTGTGCCTATCGATGGTGCAAGCGTGCTAGGGCAATCGGTTCGTTATCGATACGAGATTGTAAATCACCCTGTCCTTTGTTTGACTGGCGATATACCTACACAACTTTATTAATAATGACATTCTTTCTGCATAATTACTGGTTTATTAATGAATGGAGGCAGATTATCGAAGATTGCAGGATTGAATTAAATCGGAATTCGTTTGACAGTTTCGTACTTAGAAATATATCTCGTATTATGGCTAATGATCTCATTGTCCAATTAACTCCTTTTTTATTGTCAAAAAATACATGCGGACTTCCAACGTATATTAAAGTGTGTGTATTTAATACAGTGGCGGACTAAGGGGGGGGGGCGGTCCGCCCCAGGCCCCCAGTTTTGAGGGGCCCCCAAACGCCTCCATGTTCCCTTGATCAAACCCTAAGCAAGGCTTGAAGTCACCACCATAAAAAAAATGTAATTTTTATTTCATTTTTCGTTAGATGCACTTGTTAAGACTGTTCTCACCAATTTTTTTAAGGAAATTCGAAAAATTAACGGAGATACAGCATTTTCTGTGAAACCGTTTGAAACAGTTTGTATGTCGAATTATTATCCAACAGCAAATTTTGAATGCGTTTCATTTTTGAATGAATTTTATTTTCTATTTTTTATGGTAAATTTTCCTCGTCTAGTATCATAGTCAGGGCCGGATTAAACATGTCATATGGGGCCCCTACTTAATGCACGTCTCTAGGCAATGCACGTCTCGGGGCCCCTTTACCCTAGGGGCCCCTACCCAATGCGGGGCCCCCAGGCAGTGGCCTTCACTGCCTTATGGACAAAAGGAACCTGCCAGGGCCGGCTTAAACATGTCGGGGCCCCTAGGCAATGCACGTCTCGGGACCCTTTACCCTAGAATCCACTACCCAATGCGGGGCCCCTAGGCAGTTGCCTACACGTCTTATGGATAATACTGTAATGGCTATAGTGACTGGATTATCGAACAGTTTAAAACTAGGTGCATGGTACCTACATGCAAATAAGATGTATAGTTTTTCTAATATATTGTCAACCAGGTTGAAAAACGTAGTTTTGAGAAAAAGGCGTTCAAAGTTTTGCTGAAGGATAATTCAACATGCAAACTGTTTAAAACGGTTTCATATAAGATGCTGTATCTCCGTCAATTTTACGAATTTAGTGAAAGCATTTAAATTAAATAAAAGTGACAATTTTTTAAGTGTTCTGGTGCCTTTAAAATATGCTTAGTACCTATCTAAGAGGTGGTTTGGAGTTGGGAGGACCCATACAACGGTGGTGAACGTATGTCTTGCGGTATAAAAGAGACATGCGTGTATGAGTGAGACAGCATGAGTAACGTATAAAAGGTTGTGAATGTTGTCCATTCGTCCTCTTTTCGTATCAGACTTCCTACGAAGCACTACTGTAGCAATATCACGGAATAAACAGTAATAGTCTACCCACGACATATTATTATTGCAATCCCACTGAGATCATAATCATAAGAATCTGGATCCATCATAAAGGAGTCCAGAGGTAATGGGATAACCGGCCACGGTTATTACACTATACATATAAAATAGGAATAAATAAATACAGCCTGAACCGGTATTTTACAATTTTAAAAATAAAATTACTACTATCAATCTTTCTATTGTCAACAGTTCAACAGTTTTAGTTCCAGTTTCACTTATGTATTGCACATCATATTTTTTTACTATCTTAGGCCCTTTGCTGAAGGCTATTTTATCATCACAGATAATATAGATAGTAATAAAATAGGTAAGTAATTAAAAAGATTCAATGGCGAACTAACGGGGGGAAGGGGGACGGAAGGGGCGGTCTCTGGTCCCCGGGGGCCTCCAAACGCCTCCATGTTTCCTCGATCAAATCCTAAATAATGATTTAAGGCACCAGGACACTTTAAAAAAATGTTTGTAATTTTTTCTCAATTCATTTTCTGAATTTAACAATGCTCTCACGAAATGTTTTTTATAGCATTTTATGTGTGAATGTTGAATTATCCTTCAGCAAAACTTTGAATGCGTTTTTACCGAAACTATTGTAACTCGTTATTCAACCTGGTTGACAACATATACATCTGCCTGTATGCATTTTATTCCATTTGCATTTACTTTTGCATCTACCTAGTCTTAAACTGTTCGAAAATCCAGTGTCTACGGCACCACGTAGAGGAATTTTGATATCTTAAAAAAAGGTAAAATGGCGGACCAGCGAATTTTATTTTATTTTCAATTTTTTTTTTCAAAAAAATATAGAAGGGGCCCTTTATAAAAAAATCCCATATGTGGTGCCGTAGAGACTGGATTAAAGTTTAAGACCTGGTGCGTGCAAACCAGATGTAAAGTTTTTCTAATATATTGTCAAATAGGTTGAAAAACGTAGTTTCGAGAAAAACGCGTTGAAGGTGTTGCTGAATTCATCATACAAACTGTTTAAAACTTTCTTTAAATTTTCTTAGAATATCCTTGAAACTTTAGGTTTAGTTGACCCCGAGGTTACAGTGGCCTTACGACGCGTGCCGGGTACCCGTTGTATGTTATGTAGTGCAGGCGCTTACATTATAATGTAGTTTGCCGGGACTTGGGATGGAAACATCCCCATCCCCATCCCCATCCCCATCCCCATCCCCATCCCCATCCCCATCCCCATCCCCATCCCCATCCCCATCCCCATCCCCATCCCCATCCCCATCCCCATCCCCATCCCCATCCCCATCCCCATCCCCATCCCCATCCCCATCCCCATCCCCATCCCCATCCCCATCCCCATCCCCATCCCCATCCCCATCCCCATCCCCATCCCCATCCCCATCCCCATCCCCATCCCCATCCCCATCCCCATCCCCATCCCCATCCCCATCCCCATCCCCATCCCCATCCCCATCCCCATCCCCATCCCCATCCCCATCCCCATCCCCATCCCCATCCCCATCCCCATCCCCATCCCCATCCCCATCCCCATCCCCATCCCCATCCCCATCCCCATCCCCATCCCCATCCCCATCCCCATCCCCATCCCCATCCCCATCCCCATCCCCATCCCCATCCCCATCCCCATCCCCATCCCCATCCCCATCCCCATCCCCATCCCCATCCCCATCCCCATCCCCATCCCCATCCCCATCCCCATCCCCATCCCCATCCCCATCCCCATCCCCATCCCCATCCCCATCCCCATCCCCATCCCCATCCCCATCCCCATCCCCATCCCCATCCCCATCCCCATCCCCATCCCCATCCCCATCCCCATCCCCATCCCCATCCCCATCCCCATCCCCATCCCCATCCCCATCCCCATCCCCATCCCCATCCCCATCCCCATCCCCATCCCCATCCCCATCCCCATCCCCATCCCCATCCCCCCGAGTCAAGCGTGCGAAAGGCCCGACCGTTCTCCTCACCCGATCACCGTTCGCATCGATTACCGTTAGCATAAAATGTATATAATATCCTTTTTCGTAACGCATTCACCAGCTTACCCCCCATGTCCATGACTGCGTGGAACCTGCCAAGATGTGCACCGGCAGACTAGCTTGTTTAAGGCTTACTATATGTCCATTATCACTACAAAGTAGTTTCATCTGTGTACTCGATGACGTGGGTTTGTGTAGCCAGGCTCCCGGTATAGACCGGGAGCCTGGCCACACAAACCCTGTCAAAAACATCGTAAGCCATTAATGTAATAATATGACAACTAACTAATAATCTTTTCTTTTGAACATTTAAAGATCCATTTACACCGAGATTTTTGCTGAGAAATCATAATAATATTAAATACACTCACTTTAATATACGTTGGAAGTCCGCTGACAATAAAAAGGAGTTAATTGGACAATGAGGTCATTAGCCATAATACGAGATATATTCGAAAGTACGAAACTGTCAAACGAAAACGTCTGAATTCCGATTTAATTCAGTCCTGCAATCTTCGATAATCTGCCTCCGTTCATTAATAAACCAGTAATTCTGCAGAAAGAATGTCAAAAATGCGTAGGTATATCGCCAGTCAAACAAAGGACAGGATGTTTTCGTTATATGTTTTTGGGGTGTTGTGCCGTGTTGCGCTACCTCCTTCTTTAGCCAACGTTTCGGACATCGTTGCAGTGTCCATCATCAGGGCAGATCCGGCAGATCCGGTAGATGTCTACCGGATCTGCCGGATCTGCCCTGATGATGGACACTGCAACGATGTCCGAAACGTTGGCTAAAGAAGGAGGTAGCGCAACACGGCACAACACCCCAAAAACATATAACGAAAATGCTTCTGGCCGTGAAAATCTTAAAACTTATCAAAGGACAGGATGATTTACAATCTCGTATCGATAACGAACCGATTGCCCTAGCACGCTTGCACCATCGATAGGCACACCGACGTCGAAGGGAAATACGAGTAAATAAGGAATCGACATACGATCTCACACGATGGCAACACTGGGGATCTTTTAATGAATTTTCGTTTCTTAATTACAAATGTGCTGCGTAAAAATGAAAAATACCAATAAATTGACAATTTCGAATTGAAATTCGAACTCATATAAATATTGGCGTTTGGCATGTAGATTAGATACTTTTTGAGACTAAATGACATTTTAACAGATTTCGTTTCTCGAATTTGAAAGCAATTGATCGCCTCTTAAATTTTTTTATTTATTTTTTTTTTATTGAAAATTTTTGATACAATACATATAATACATACATGAAATAATGAAAAGTATATAAAAAAACTTAATATAATAAATGTATGAACAAAAAAATCCCACAAAGGCAATGCCTGTGCGTGGGTATAATATAGATTTTTTTACTTTTATTTCTATGGTTACCTATAGTGAATATTTTAAGTATACATAAATAAGGGATTTAAAAAAAAGTAACTGAGTAAATGCATTTAAAAACTACAAGCATAATAACAGTCTGCACTGTTATTATTGTATTTGTAAGTTTTGTAAGAATAGATGTTACAAGTGCAATTTAAAAACATAAAAAAACAAACAAAATAAACTAGCAAACAATATTATAAATCTTCTCTAAAAACTATCTAATGATAGATATATTTAATGGCTTTATTTAAACTTATAAGAAAAAAATATCTGTTGCAGTGTTTTTTTAGCCAAATTTTGGTATATTTTTTATAAGATTGAAGATTTTGACATATGTTCTCTGTAAAGGTTGTACATAGTAAATTATAAATTTTTGGAGCTATAAAACTAATATGCCTTTGGGACAACCTAGTTTTGCAGTGGGGTACTGCATACTCACATGTGCCACGTCTTTGGCTGGTACGATTTGAATTTTTTAGAAAGTTATTTGGACGCATGTAAATAAATTTAAGACATTGAAGTCCATAGGTCTGTCTAAGGTCCAAAATATCAGTTTCCTTAAATAATTGTTTGGAGGCATACGATTAATTTTTTTTGTACATAATCTTAATAATGAATTAACTGAGTCTATGGGTCTCGTATACGATTCAACACAATTCTGAGAGTTTTTTTAGTTCATCTTTACTCATTAATTAGCCAGTTATTTTGCGTAACAAACGACATTATTTAAAAAAAATTGTACATTGACAGCTTATCTGTCACTCCGGAAGCCACGGTAAAAACGGCATCTTTTGTCAACCGACTGTCGGAATCGTATGTTCACTGTGCTCGCAAATATCGCTAACTGACCATAGACGACGGATTTATTACATTTCGTATTAATATTGGGGTTTTATCAACCAAGAATGCATACGATTTGGCAGGCTTTTGTCAATCGTCGGTCGGAATATCCCTTATCAATTGTTGAGCGTGCTAGCACATATTGATAACTGACCATAAATGACGGATTTTACCGATATCGTATTGATATAGGGTTATATCGATCGACCATGCTAGGACCTGTGGGTACCTAGCATGGTCGATCGATAAAGATTTTATCGAAAATGTCAGTAACTTGTCATCGCTCCCGAGCACGAATGCAGGCCGCTAATGAACAAACAACAGTTAACCTCAAATAAATTAGAAAGCCTTAGTCATTGTGAACTGTTGTTTGTTCGTTAGCGACCTACAAGACAAGTTACCGACATTTTCGATAAAACCTATATCGATAGACCATGCTAGGACCCGGTGTCTTAAAGCCTCGTTTAGCATGGAGGCGTTTGGAGGCCCCCTAAAACCAGAGCCCGGCCGGGCTGCCCCTTCCGCCCCCCGTTAGTCCGCTACTGATACTATCTAAAGGTTGAAATCTAACCTAACCCTTCTATACTATCTAGGGGTTATAACCAAACCTAACCCGTTTGTGGTATCAGCAGGATGAAACCTAACCTGTAATATCGGTGGCGATATGTGGTGTTCAGCTCTAGAGGCTGAGTTTGTTGTAAGGTCCAGCGGACTTACATTGGAAGTGTAGACGAATATTGGTAGGTAGTATTCAAAGAAGAGAGAGTAACGGAATACTGTACTAGTATTTATTGTGGAGCTGCCTAACACAAAAGAGGACGGATCTAGCACGCATCGCCTTATATAGATTCGCGCAAGCATGCTATCTCGCTTGCACTCGTACAATTCATACAGACATTACACTCCCACACTTAAACAATAATTACATGATATATATATTTTAGCCTAGCTTATACAATTTTAAACTTCTACATATTTCATAATTTTATTATATATATATATACATATATGTATACATATTTTTTTCTCTAACATGTAATTATTTAACAGTTTTTTTTTTCTTATTTCACTTTGGGTAGCGTGGGCGTGGTTGAGGTCTGGAACGCAGTCTCCCCTCCCATGGTGGCTGCGATCTGCAAAGAACAGGGGAATTAGTCATGGTCCTGTCCACATCTGAGAGTGGACCAAAGTCCAACAAATTATCAGAATAATAGTCACTCTCCCCCCACCTAACCTTTCTATCAGAAAGCTGATCGTGGTGTCTTTTCCAAACCTGGCCTGTTGAATTTATCTTAACCATATAGGTTCTACTCCCTAATCTTTTGATAATTGTCCCCAAAATCCAATTATTCTTTTTATTTCTAAAATCTTTGGTCAAAACTTTCGATCCTAATTCAAAGAATTTTTTAAAATTTCTTCCCCGGTTATATTTTTTTTGACTCTTTTGACTAGCTACCATTTTATTTTTAACTTTATCATCAATTTTTTTAAAGTCACTACACTTGTCATTATTAATTTTTGGAACAACCGTATTAAAAATTGAACGAATTTTTCTTCCCAATATCAATACACTAGGTTCAATTCCCGTGCACTACGAAGGTGTATTCCTAATATCAATTAAAAATGACAGTAATTTAACGTCCAGATCCCTTGGAAATCTGTTATTCACTAATATATTTTTTTAAAATTTTCAACTGTTTTGACAGCGTTTTCTGCCAAACCATTCGAAGCCGGGTGCTGGACTGCTGACGTCACATGTTCAATATTAAATTCACGACAAAATTCCTGAAATAAAGCTGACGTGAAAGCTTTTCCAATATCACTAACAATTTTTGCTGGTATACCAAAGTTAGAAAACATTTTCTTTAAAATTTTGATTGCACTAACTGAATCTACCGTTTGTACTATTTGACAATCCACCCACTTTGTGGTAGCGTCTACCACCACAAAAAAATTTAAATTGCCGAAAGGACCTAGATGATCTATATGAATCCGGTTCCAAACTAAATTATTCACTGGCCAACTCGCCAATTGCACCTTCGAAGGAGTAGGTAAACATACTGCATACCTAGTACACTGTTTTACCTCTTTCTCAATATCAGTATTTATACCTAACCAGAAAAAATAATTTCTAGCCAAACTTTTCGATTTCACTATACCTATGTGCGAACGGTGAATAAATTTCAAAACTGATTCTTTTAATTCCATTGGTACTACCAGTTTACTATCATAGAACAAACATGCATCATGAGTTGATAACTTATCTCTAATATGCCAAAATTTTAATAAATCAGAATTTAAGTTTTTTTTTTCAGGCCACCCTGTATTCAAATAATTGACAATTTTTGATAAAACTAAATCCTTTTCCGAACTCCGTTTAAATATTTCCGGATTTATTTCCGTTTCAACAGAAATATTATTTAACCGTTCTATTTCCAAACAATCGATATCCGTATCGTTAATTATATCCAAGAAATAATGGTTATCTTCGTATTCATCGATATTATTATTACTCCGTTGCATCGGTAATCTAGACAAGAAATCTGCTTTATTGTCGTCCGACTTGATGTACTCTATAGTATAATTAAATGATTGCAAAATTAATGCGTAACGCTGTAATCTGTTCGCTGCAAGAATAGGTACCTGCTTATTTGTATCTAGAATATGTACAAGCGGTTTATTGTCGCATGACAGAATAAATTTATTTCCATACAAGTATTGAAAGAATCTTTTCAAACCAAATATGATTGCACATGCTTCTTTATCCAAAATTGAATATTTCCGTTCGGTTTCCGATAAAGTCCTACTTGCAAATGCTATTGGGCGTTCTATCCCGTTATCATACTTGTGACAAAGCATTGCTGAAATTCCAATATCAGAGGCGTCCGTAATGAGTTTCAAAGGGATACTGGGATTGAAGTGAACTAGAATTTTTTCTGACATCAATTGTTTTTTTACAAAATTTAAAGCATCACTACATTCTTCCGACCACGAAAATATGGTTCCCTTTTTTAATAAATTATAGAGTGGTGACAGAGTGTCCGATATATTCCGTAAAAACATTCTATAATATGAGATTACTCCCAACAAACTTCTCAATTCTGACACATTCCTCGGAACTGCCAAATTCTTAATTGCTTCAATTTTACTTTCTAGCGGCATTATACCTTCCTGAGAGATTTTAAAACCTAAGTATTCAATTTCCGGTACATAAAAATAACATTTTTGGTCATTTACGGTCAGACCATGATTATTTAATTTCTTAATTACCGCGTCTCATACCGAATTTAATTCTTCTTTCGAATTACCAAATAATAATATATCATCTAAAAACACACGCACATTTTTTAAACCACCGACGATAGTTGCTATGACTTGCATAAAAATCGCCGGACTCGTTGTTAGCCCAAAAGGCAGGCAACACTTTATACGCACTATACCCCAACTTAACCGATCCCCCCCCATCCTACCCCTTTCCTATTTCCACCTAAATAACTCATCCCTTGAAATGTAATTGTGTATGAGTAAATATCTCTGGCATCACTACACACTTGTATACAATACCCATGTGGAAACCTCTAATTGGTTCAATTATTGTACTCAATTATTATATACTTTGTTGTTAATGTAAACTGTTGGTCTCCCAAATAAATAAAAATAAGAATAAAAATATAAATAAAAAGACCTTTGTGAGTTGAAATAACACATAGTTTTTTTGAACCTTCATTCAAAGCAATCTGAGAAAAAGCATTTTTTAAATCAATTTTCGCGAAATGTTTCGCGCCATTTAACGAAGAAATTAAATCTTCTACTCTAGGCAACGGAAATTTTAAAGGTGCCAACATTGGATTCAAAGTGTTTTTGAAATCTGTACATATCCCAATCGTACCATCTTTTTTTTAACAATAACAATTGGACTTGCCATTTCACTAATTTCAACTTTCTCAATAATGTCGTCATTCACCATTTTTAACAATTCAATTTCACACGCACCCGCAAACAATACGGAATGGGTCTTGGGTTAACGAACTTTGGTTTAAAATCCGACCTAACCTCAATATTAGCTTCGTAATTTTTCAATCTACCCAGTTTATCCGAAAACACATTAGGATATTTTAATTTTAACATCCCGCGAATATTATTATCCTTAACACTATTATTCACCAAATTAATTCCGTGTAATGTAATATCGAAACACTTGAGAAAATTTCTAGCCACAATACATGAACTACCATCATTGATTATTATAAATTCGGTCGGCACGCATTTATTTTTAAATTCCACGTAACATATAATTTTACCCAAAACTTTTAATGATTTATTATCGTACCCGAATAATTTTATATCGCACACTAGTAATTCCTTTTCACTAAAATACCTACTAAACATTTCGTATGGAATCGCATTTATGCTGGCTCCCGTATCGATCATAACCTTCAAAATAATATTATCTACGCATAAATTTAAAAACATAGGATCATTATTATTACCTTGCGACACGGTATTAACCGTATTACTATCGCGCTTCGTACTAGGAGAGCGTGAATATTTACTACTTGACTTATTTTTACAAGTCGAGCTAGTGTGCCCTACCTTCTTACAAATATAACATTGTAACTTCTTGTGCCAACAATCTTTTTGCAAATGATTATTCCTACCACAAATAAAATATGACGTATAATTATTTATCTTGTGGGGTGATTTACTACGCACTTTACAATCCTTATAACGGCTTACCTGCATAGATTTATCGAAATAATGAACTGCATTTAAATTCGACTTTGCATTCTCCATACCTAAAACATGTTCCCACGTGGAAGCTAGATTTACGCATTCTAGAAATGACTTGTTTAAACCTTCCATAAAAAGTTTGTGTTTCATTTTCTCATTGAACACACCAATAATAAATATGTCTTTCAAACACGATTCTAATCTTGCTTCAAAGTTACATTTTAAATATTTTTAAGCTTCGCGGCAAACTCTTTAATAGATTCATTAGCCGATTGTTTACATTTATAGAACATTTCCCGTGAATCAAAAATATTGTGAATAGGCTTACAATGGGAATCTAGAAATTTACACAAATCCTCAAATGAGGTTTCCGACACTTTTTTTGGAAAACACAAATCGCTTAGCAATGAAAAGGTATCTTTTTTTATTTTTTATTTTTATTAAGGAGAAAATACAGATACAGATGTTAATTAACAAGAATATACATAACAATTAATAGAGAATTCACCTGCATCCAAACTATTTCTCACGAATTAACATTAACAGCAGATAAAAACATATACAAATATTTTTACCTTTAAATACGGAAAAGACGCAGGTATGCATATACATAAGTAAATATTATTTTACAAATAGAGAGATGAAAAAATGCGCAATATCCTTATAAAAGTTTACAAATTGTTTTTGGAAAAATTTTGATGTTAAGACCAAAAATATATATAGATAAAAAATAATGTCATACAGAAATTTAAAAAAGAAAGGTAGTTAAAATTATAAACTAATTAAGTCTAAGTTATTGTACTTTGTAGGAAAACATCCTTCAATTTTCTACTAAAAGTACTGCGTGTATCAAAAAATAAGTCGGAATCCTTGAGGTTTTGATTTTGATTAAACGATTCGCACATTCTTCTGATTGGATCCCTGACACCAGCATTTGTACGCGTCCGGCTAATGTGGAATAAGTCGTTAAGCCTTGTTACTCTGGGTGGTATTTTGAAGTTTATTAGTTTCAGTAGGTCAGGACAGTCGATAACGTTATTGCAGATTTTATAAAGCGTCATGAGGTCAAGGTATGTTCGTCGGTTAGTTAGAGTGGAGACGTTATAATTCGAGAGCATATTTATGTACCCCCGTTTAGGTGCGCTCATTCTGTAATTGAGGTATTGCAGAAATTTCTTTTGAATACTTTCAATGTTGTCTTTATAGACACCGTAAAGTGGTGTCCATATGGGGGTGCAGTATTCAAGTTGAGAACGGACCAGCGTGTAGTAAAGTAGAAGATTAGTTTCAGGTTTTCGAAATTCGCGGCTGTTTCTGATGACAAATCCTAGCATGCGGTAAGCTTTATTCACAATATTCTCAATGTGCGCATCGAAATGGAGTTTAGAATCAAAAAGTACGCCTAGATCTTTTATACAGTAAACGCGCTCGAGTAAATAGTTACCAATACAATAATTGTATATAATAGCGTTGTGATTTTTAGTGAAGCTTATTTGTTTACATTTGTTGTAACTTAGATAAATTTTATTTTCATTGCAAAATGCTTCGAACCTTACTAAGTCGCTTTGGATGAGCAGATAATCGTTTAAATTCCTAACAATGGCAAATATTTTTATATCATCGGCGTACAAAAGAAATAAACAATGCATGAAACATTTAGTAACAGTGTTAATAAAAAGTGTAAATAACAGCGGACCCAGGATTGACCCCTGTGGTACGCCGAGCTTAGAGTCGCGGATTAGTAGATTTTGGCACCAGGTGTACTTGTTCCTGACTAACCATGGACTTTCTTTGCTTCTTACTCTCTTACCAATATTGCCCAGGATGTTCAGCTTTATATTTTATTTTACATTTTATGTTTATTTTTTACACCTTTACATTTTTATGTTTTTTTTGCTTTTACAGTATTTATACATATATATATATATATATATATATATATATATATATATATATATTATATATATATATATATATACATTTTTACATTTTTAAGTTTATTATTTACACCTTTACATTGTTATGTTTTTATGCTTTTACATTTTTATGTTCATGGTCTACTGTTTACAGATGCCCTGCGTAATTTAACGCTCATGTCTATTTTATGTTTTTTTCCTTTTCTTTCTAAATCGCCATTTTATTTTACATGTTTATGATCTTTAGTTTGGTTATATGGTGCATTCACATGCCCAGCGCTGACTTCCACACGCTCTTGTTTATTTTTTTCTTTTTTTCGATTTACTATGTTATCAATAAATTTTTCTTTTTTGTTATGTTTTTTTTGTGAGAACTGAACTCAGTTGCTCATTTTGTGCCGTCCTTATCCCCATATAAGGGGTTGGACCCTGGACCGTGTCCCCGCTTACGTACCATGGCCGGTCTTCTGGAACTGGTGGAGCTGCACCTGTCTGCCGCGCCACCCCCTGTGACATGAAGAGGCTGGGGAGAAGGCTGAACGACATCTGGAGGCTGTCCGTCCCGCCTCCGGCGATCCGACGCTTCTCTCCCTAGGGTCTTCTTCTATGATTTCCAATTACTCTCGTCTAGGCACCACCGGCTAGCTGGCTTACGGACGACGCTGCCGGTTGTCGGGAGGCCGGACAATCAGCCTCCTTCACTGTCTCGGGGACCGCCGGTAGCCAGTTTGCGGTAACATCAGTTCTACTCTGTACAAATGTTATTTTACTTTTGTTGCTTTTTTTATGAACAGTGCTCGGTGCCGCCCGCCGGATTGCGTATGGTCTTTCGCTGTCATGAGCTGATTACTCATGACGGCTGCTGTCTATTTTGTTCATTTTACTTTTTTATGTCGATGTTACTAACCACTTGTTTGACTGTCCACGAGGCTCACTGCTTTGGCGGTGATTACCTCCATGGGCTTTAGAATTGTAGAAATGACCATCACAGTACAGTCCTGTAGGCGCGACCGCATACCGCCACCTAACACAGTATGAGGGGACATTGAAGGTCTAGATTCGTTACATTAAATGTAGAGCCGTTTATTCAA
Organism: Limnephilus marmoratus; assembly: GCA_917880885.1. Lineage (NCBI taxonomy): Eukaryota > Metazoa > Arthropoda > Insecta > Trichoptera > Limnephilidae > Limnephilus > Limnephilus marmoratus. The sequence goes on along the minus strand of OU862929.1, from coordinate 547,022 downwards.
AAAAATTAGATTCTTGTGAGAACTCCGAAGGGGCGACCATAAGTTGCCTATACCGGGGTGGGACAGTGGTGGGTACTTCAATGTGGTACGCCAGAAGTAACTGGTTCCCACGTAGAAGTATGTCCTCGTAATGATACAGTTTGCTGTCTTTTTGTCAAATATGAGACAAACCAACGTAATAAGTTTCCCCTAATTCCGTTGAACATAATTTTTTTAATAAGAATAAGGTGGTCAACCTTGTCGAAAGCTTTTTTGAAATCGCAGTATATTGCATCTACCTGGTGGCTTCGATCCATGCTAGTGAATAAGAAATTTGAGTAAATTAGTAAATTACTCATGGTAGATTTGCCTTTTACAAACCCGTGTTGCTGTTCTGTAATTTTGGCGGCAAGCTGGGGATATATATTATCATGGACAAGTCTTTCCAAGAGTTTAGGGATCGCCGAAAGAATGGATATTGGCCTATAGTTTTCGACTTTTTGACGTGAGTCACCCTTATGGACTGGTATAATATAAGCCAACTTCCACCTATCAGGGAAAACCCCGTCACTCAGGCATTTATTAAATATTATGGTAAGTGGAACATACAGTGACGACGCAACAGATCTGAGGAAAAACGCCGGTATTCCATCGTGACCCGCACCTTTGTTTATATCTAACGACTTTAAACTTGATTGCACTTCTTGTTCCGTTAGTTCAATGGTTTGAATGTGCGTAAGTCCAGAGTCCTGAACGGCCTCAAGTTGGTCAATGTTAATTGAGTCATTGATAGAGGAGGGTTCAAATGTCGACTTGAAGAACTCAGAGAACATATTACAGATTTCTTGGGCATCATTAGATTTGTGCCCTTCGAAGGACATAGTAGCAGGATATCCATCAGATGATTTTAATGAGGATATGTATGACAAAAAACATTTAATATTATTTTGCAATGAACTTTCGATGTTGTCGAAAAATAACTTTCGAGATTCACTAGCCAATTTTTTGTACGTAGCACGTAAGAAGGAAAATTTACGATAGTCAGAAAGACCTTTATATGTCTTCCATTTGAGCCAAAATTTATCTTTTTTTCGTGATAAGCTAATAAGTTCGGAAGTAAACCATATGGGGAATTTGTCATTTCGTCGTGCCAATACTGGAATAAACTTACCAATTACATTGTTCATTATTAAATAGAATCGATCTACTGCTTCTTCGGCTGATAAATTTGCGGTTTCAGATAACCAATCAATACAATTAATGTCGTTATTAATCTGAGTATAATCAGCTTTCCTGAAATTGCGCCTACGCTCTTTTTTGTTATTGATTTTTGGTTGAGCGGGGGAATGTCAAATTCAAGGGCTGGGTGGTGTCTGTCCTCTGAAAGCAGAGGGTCGTTGACAGTGGCGGCTCGTGACTTTTTGTGTACTAGGGTGCTAATATTTATGTAGCGGCTACTTAACCCGCTCTGCAAAATTTACCGCAGCGCCACTGACCTCCACAGAATTAGCTGGAAGATAAGGCATACCTACCTTAGCGTGGTAGTAACTGGCGCATCGTAAATAAACACCGCCACCTAGGCGAAAGACCTAGAACGTCTGGCTGTACCGTTCAAGTGCCCGCAGAAAGTTCGAGCGATTTCTCACCTTTACGTGAATTCGCCGCATTACCTACCGCGAGAATTAATTACTTGCCACGGGTATATAAGCCGCGCTCGCCGGCTCGAGTCAGTCAGTCAGTACCTCAGTATTCATTCATCGGCCGGGCAAGCAACACAGAACGAGCAGTGTCGCGACTAAGTACCTGCCCGCGCGGGGCACGGGCCTCGCGCTGTCAACCGTGAACATCAATTTATCCAGCGAGACACAGGAACATTCCAGCACCTTCGAGGAACCTCTCCGACTACCATCTCGACATGAGATGTCAACCAGCACCCTGCAACGAGCAGCTACCACAACCACCACCGGCAACGCGCCATCATCCAACATCCTGCAACGAGCAGCAACAACAACTGGCAACGCGCCAGCATCCTCATCCTGCAACGAGCAGCAACCTCATCGCCTCTCAAGGTTCCTTCCTGCGTCACGTGTGTGCTCCGACCCACTGGACACACAGCCGCCATACCTCGTCAACGCGACGACGGTCGACCGCCTGGACCAAGGTCACGTCTACACCGCCATGGTGTAGGGCAACACGCCGGCTCCCTGAAGACCAGTGATCTTCACCGCCGTAGTGTCCTGACCTTCATCTTCACTCACCACGCAGCAGCATCACTCCACTCCGCTCCCGCTCCGCATCGACCTCCGCTACGTAGCCACAATAAAGACTGACTCATACATTGACTGACGCCTTTCATTTCTCTCGTCCCGTCTCTACCGATACGGATCGCTCCCTCAACTGGTGACCCCGACGTGATCTGAACACGCAGCACGCAACTTCCTGACAACAGTGTTACCACGACGCACCGGTAACACCGCAAAAACGAGGGAATCGGTAGAGACGCATCAGCACGGACGCACCGACCAGCAGCATCAACCCGGCTTTCCTGCGACTCCTGGCATCATCTTTCAACCCTGTACTCCGTACACTGGGAAGGGGGTCTGTAGCGGCTACTTAACCCGCTCTGCAAAATTTACCGCAGCGCCACTGACCTCCACAGAATTAGCTGGAAGATAAGGCATACCTACCTTAGCGTGGTAGTAACTGGCGCATCGTAAATAAACACCGCCACCTAGGCGAAAGACCTAGAACGTCTGGCTGTACCGTTCAAGTGCCCGCAGAAAGTTCGAGCGATTTCTCACCTTTACGTGAATTCGCCGCATTACCTACCGCGAGAATTAATTACTTGCCACGGGTATATAAGCCGCGCTCGCCGGCTCGAGTCAGTCAGTCAGTACCTCAGTATTCATTCATCGGCCGGGCAAGCAACACAGAACGAGCAGTGTCGCGACTAAGTACCTGCCCGCGCGGGGCACGGGCCTCGCGCTGTCAACCGTGAACATCAATTTATCCAGCGTGACACAGGAACATTCCAGCACCTTCGAGGAACCTCTCCGACTACCATCTCGACATGAGATGTCAACCAGCACCCTGCAACGAGCAGCTACCACAACCACAACCGGCAACGCGCCATCATCCAACATCCTGCAACGAGCAGCAACAACAACTGGCAACGCGCCAGCATCCTCATCCTGCAACGAGCAGCAACCTCATCGCCTCTCAAGGTTCCTTCCTGCGTCACGTGTGTGCTCCGACCCACTGGACACACAGCCGCCATATCCCGTCAACACGACGTCGATCGACCGCCTGGACCAAGGTCACGTCTACACCGCCATGGTGTAGGGCAACACGCCGGCTTCCTGAAGACCAGTGATCTTCACCACCGTAGTGTCCTGACCTTCATCTTCACATCATCGCGCAGCAGCATCACTACTGTCACTCCACTCCGCTCCGCATCGACCTCCGCTACGTAGCTACAATAAAGACTGACTCACACATCGACTGCACGCCTTTCATTTATCTCCCGTCTCTACCGATACGGACCGCTCCCTCAACTGGTGACCCCGACGTGATCTGAACACGCAGCACGCAACTTCCTGACAACAGTGTTACCACGACGCACCGGTAACACCGCAAAAACGAGGGAATCGGTAGAGACGCATCAGCACGGACGCACCGACCAGCAGCATCAACCCGGCTTTCCTGCGACTCCTGGCATCATCTTTCAACCCTGTACTCCGTACACTGGGAAGGGGGTCTGTAGCGGCTACTTAACCCGCTCTGCAAAATTTACCGCAGCGCCACTGACCTCCACAGAATTAGCTGGAAGATAAGGCATACCTACCTTAGCGTGGTAGTAACTGGCGCATCGTAAATAAACACCGCCACCTAGGCGAAAGACCTAGAACGTCTGGCTGTACCGTTCAAGTGCCCGCAGAAAGTTCGAGCGATTTCTCACCTTTACGTGAATTCGCCGCATTACCTACCGCGAGAATTAATTACTTGCCACGGGTATATAAGCCGCGCTCGCCGGCTCGAGTCAGTCAGTCAGTACCTCAGTATTCATTCATCGGCCGGGCAAGCAACACAGAACGAGCAGTGTCGCGACTAAGTACCTGCCCGCGCGGGGCACGGGCCTCGCGCTGTCAACCGTGAACATCAATTTATCCAGCGAGACACAGGAACATTCCAGCACCTTCGAGGAACCTCTCCGACTACCATCTCGACATGAGATATCAACCAGCACCCTGCAACGAGCAGCTACCACAACCACCACCGGCAACGCGCCATCATCCAACATCCTGCAACGAGCAGCAACAACAACTGGCAACGCGCCAGCATCCTCATCCTGCAACGAGCAGCAACCTCATCGCCTCTCAAGGTTCCTTCCTGCGTCACGTGTGTGCTCCGACCCACTGGACACACAGCCGCCATACCTCGTCAACGCGACGACGGTCGACCGCCTGGACCAAGGTCACGTCTACACCGCCATGGTGTAGGGCAACACGCCGGCTCCCTGAAGACCAGTGATCTTCACCGCCGTAGTGTCCTGACCTTCATCTTCACTCACCACGCAGCAGCATCACTCCACTCCGCTCCCGCTCCGCATCGACCTCCGCTACGTAGCCACAATAAAGACTGACTCATACATTGACTGACGCCTTTCATTTCTCTCGTCCCGTCTCTACCGATACGGATCGCTCCCTCATTTAAAAAATGGCATCATGGATGTTGTCGTATGCGGAAAAAAAAAATATTTTTTTTAAATCGGTGTTTTGTATAAAGATTTTTCAGGAAATCGGTGCGGCACACCGCCAAACTGAAACTTTCTGAAATTTTTCATACAAAAAAACCGATTTTCAAAAAAAAAAAAAAATTTTTTCGGCTACAACAACTTCATAATGCATTTTTTTTAAATTTCAGCACTCTAGCACACCCAAAAGTCACGAGCCGCCACTGGTCGTTGATACGTGTAACATTTGTTTCGCGACTATAGAATATTTATTTATTTATTTATTTTTCATGTTATCCGTAAAACGGTTATTCACCAATACATTATGGAGAAGATTACAAATTTGACAAAAAGTATAGCAAAACACAGGAAAAGGTCAGTTTCACTACTTTGTGACATACGTCAAAAGATAATTGTTAAACTGCCTGTCGGTTACGTTAAAAATGTCAATGGTCAATGCAGACTCGTTGAGCAGTTCAGTCGCTCTGTTGACTGGCGCGTTCTGATAGGCAGAAGTCCTCGCTTTTGGAGCATAAAAAAGGGTATGGGACCTTCCACGAGTATACTTGTCTGGGACATATAAGTGAATTTCTTTCAAAATAGGTGGATTATGTATAGTTCCAGAGATTATCTTAAAAAAATGTTTTCCTAAAAATATTTTTCGGCGGGCTTCTAATGTATTAAGTTCGAGCATTCCTGCTAAGAATAAGGATGGATACAGGAAAGGGTAGTACATATATTCTCTCATATATAGGTAACGCATGAATCTCTTTTGTACTTTTTCTATTTTGAGAATATGGTTTTGCTCAGAAGGGGCCCAAATAATGGAGCTATATTCCAAGATACTGCGAACAAGTGCTTCATACGTTCTTCGGATTGCGATTCCGTTGGTAAATGATCTTGAATTACGAAGAACAAATCCAAGCATTTTGTTGGCACGGGAGACAATATCAGATATATGGGATTTGAAAGAGAGATTTGCTTCAAAAATTACGTCAAGGTCTCGAATCTCATTTTTACGTGTTAATTTATGTTTATTAATGTGGTAGGGGAACAGGAATGTATCTTTGGATCTTGTAAATGTAACGACACTGCATTTCTGAATGCTGAAGGGTAAGTTGTTCAGTTCCGACCATTTGACAAGAGAATCAAGATCGTTCTGCAGAAGAATGGAATCGATGTAACTTTTGATTGCTTTGAAAAGTTTTATATCGTCAGCAAAAAGGAGATATTTTGAGTGGTTTATGGTGTTGCCAATGTCATTGATGAATAAGAGAAAGAGAAGGGGTCCTGGATTCGATCCCTGGGGAATCCCGGAGTTAGTTTTGTATTCGTGAGAGAGATGGTGTCCGTAACTGACATACTGACGACGATTGCGTAAGTAGCTAGCCACAAAAGCGAGGAAATTCTGAGAGAATCCGATGTCACTTAATTTTTTTAATAAAATATCATGGTCGACTTTATCAAATGCTTTCTCGAAATCTGTATAAATCACATCAACATATACAAAATTTTCGAATGAATTATTAATATAGGTGGTGAGATTCATAAGATTCGTTGAAGGTGACAGTGTGGGACGAAATCCGTGCTGATTTTCGGTGAGTGCGTGTTTTGTTTGGTTATATATCTGTGAATAAATTATGGTTTCTAAAAGTTTTGCGGGTGCTGACAACACAGCTACAGGTCTGTAATTATCTATTTCTGACTTTTTTCCTTTTTTGTGTATAGGCGTTACTTTCGTTAGTTTCCACATTTCCGGAGAGATATTTTTGCGAAGTGATAGGTTAAAAATATGTTTTAGAGGTTGAATAAAATAACTTGCATATCTTTTGAGGATTATAGGTGGAATACAATCTGGGCCGACGGAGTATTTAGGTTTTAGCTTATGGAAAGCTGTAATAATATCGTCATCGTTAATTTCATGAATTTGTACAGGTAAAGAATTAAATGACGATGAAGCTATAGAGGATATATCAAGTTTGGGGATATTGTCGCTAAATACTGATTGAAAATAGTGTGCGAAACCTGCGGCGATCTCAGAAGATCCATCATATTTATTGTCTTTGTAGTCCATGTGGTTAAGTTTGTCACAGCCGCGGCGTTTATCGTTAGTGTAAGACCAAACTCGAGTTGGGTCTGTTATTATACTGTTTTCGGCCTCACGTGTAAAGTCAGTGTAGGCTTGACCTATTAACCGTTTGATTGATTTTCGCAAAGTTTTAAAGTTAGCTAAGGCATGTTCGGATTTTGTTTTTTTCCAAAGATGGTGCATTTTAGTTTTTTCTCGTATGAGGTGAATGATTTCCCCATTAAACCATTTCGGATATTGTCTAATATCTTTGAGCATACGTGTAGATCTTTTCTTAAAACAAATGTTGAAAATATTATTGAGCTGTTCATAAAACATTTCGACAGCTAGATTTACGTCAAGGCAATCGTAATGATTCCAGTGATGTTGTTCTAAGGCATTCTTAAGTCTGAGCTTTCGTGGAAAATCCAACCCATGTTTATGTCTGGAGGCAATGTGTCTGTTTGTATATGTGATTGAGTTGTGTAATCGAACGTGAATGAAAGTGAAGGGTGATGAATATCCTCTCTGACTAATGGGGAGTCATGGCGGCAGATAACAGCATTTTTAGAATTTATATTACTTAATACTAAGTCAAACATGTGTGCATTTATGTTATAAACAGTGTTGAATTGTTTTAAATTATAAAAAGAACAAAAGTAATCGAAAACGTCAATTGGGTTTTTCCCTGAGGGAAAGTTGAAATCCCCGAAAATAATAATATTTTTTGATTGTAACTTTACACTTTCACTTATAGTTTTGTCGTAAAATAATTGATACTGTTCAGATGTTGTATTTGGAGGAAAATATACAACACATATATAAATGATGACATTTCTATGCGATATTTTCACCCATAAATCTTCACCTTGGGTTTCCATGCAGTCCATTCTTTCCGCGTGTGAGTGGCTGTCAGCTCGGAGGGCTAGGAGAGTCCCTCTTCCGCGACTGCCTCTGTCCTTCCTGTAGACGTGGTATAGGTTTTCGAATAGTTCCGACGAAAAGGTGCTAAAGATATGAGGTCTAAGTATTTTTCATTATGTTTAGGTATACAATTATATTGGTGCAAGTTCATCAATGACATTGTTTGAAGCAAAGTTTGCGATGCAGCCGTGTTTGAGGAGGCAAGACCTTGACTGCAGCCTTCAGAAAATGACCAAGTAAGAGAAGGTAGGTTCATAACTCCTATTACACAAAACATATTATTTGGCTCAGATGAAAATACAGATTCCAGGTTTTTGGAGAAAATATCATAAATCGTTGGTGGTGAGACAGGAGGTATGTATACTGCACATATGATAAGATTGAAAGACCTTACCGGAATAGATACGAAGATTTGTTCAATTTGACTGTTTTCCCAGTCATCGAGCCGGGAAGCTGCAAGCTTTTTGAGCACTGCTATCAGCACACCGCCTCCGTCCATCTTACCAGTAAGTATACGGTCCCTATCTCGTCTGAGCACCGTGTATCGCGAATCTATGAATTCAGCCGTATTTACACTTGCTACAAGTCATGTTTCAACTAGCACTATAACGTCATAATTATTCGATAATATATTAGTTAATAGCCCCTGAGTTTTGGTCCTAATACCACCACAGTTCTGGTAGTAAACGGAGATAGATGATGAGATCATTTCACCAGAGTAAGAGTGTCCTTTGACTTATTCCACAATCGCGGGAGTGATACGTTATGTGGGACATACAAGGTATCGAAGTTACATATAAAACATAGATTACTCATTAGATTAAGGAGTATAAGATATGTCAACATTTTACAAAGTGAATTAATATGCAAGAAACATGATTTTGGTATAAAGTTATAGGGGTATTGCGCAGTAAACAGAAATATAAAATAGTTTTGAAAAAAACAAATAAATAAGCAAGGGTGGAGAAAATTGGGAGAAAACGGGCATTGATGACAGCAGTAACACCTTTGTGGTAGGAGTCATATGTTTTGATGATATGTATGATGATTTTTTGAAGGTCTTCCTCACGACGAATAGTGACTACCCTCGAGAGATCGTTCCTCTTCACTAGAATACTGCCGTTCCGCACCCATATGTATTTAAAGCCGCTGGCTTTTCCTGCGGTTCGGGTTTTCGCAAAAAGTATATATTTTTTTTAATGTCAGGTGCTCGTTAATATAAAAATTGGAGGTTGGAGCACCAAGTCCTAATTGTTCCGTGGTGAGGCCGCGGCGAGTCCTTGCCGCAGCGATGACATCATCACGGAGACGCTTTGTGGAGAGCTGTATGACAATGTTGCGTGGACGGTTGGAGGGCGACGAGTGACCGCGAGCGACGCGGTGCGCTGACACCACATAGCTACTTGGAAGCGGGACGTTAATTTTGGATCCTATTTTATCTATTAGGGTGATTAAATTTTCGCCCTTTGCCTCGGGAATGCCATGGATGTCAATGTTGCACATCCTACTGCGCTGCTCCATTTCATCGTGTGCATCTCGGAGTGACTGGACTTCTTGCCGGAGATTGGTGTTTTCTTCTTGGAGAACGCTCACACATTCCAGAATTTTTGCGTACTGCTCCTTCCATTCATTAGACAGCGCATCTAATTTTAGTTGAACTGCATCAATTGCTTTCTTCGGTGAGATTATTTAAGAGGAACGCTCTTTTACGTTCAGGTGACAAAATTTTCTCATCATATAATATGAGAGCTTGGTCCAATCTCTCCTTGAACAGGGACCACACTCCTGTCTTGTGACAGAATGCCCCCAGACTTTTACAAATCGCATCCATCGGGAATAAGAGCTGAAACAAATTTTGATTAAAAAACTTATCTCAGCGCTTCCGGGTCAATCCGCTCCAGAACCTCGCCGCTCCAAAGCGTCTCCCCACACAGCTTCCGGATCTCCGTCACCAGCCGTCTCTTTCGACTGCTGATTGCCCGTGTCCGTCTCCCTTCAGCTACAGAATCCAGCCCTTTGTCCGGTCCCGCTTGAATAGCTGCAGTGACAGAATCTGAGCCCTTGCCCCAGATTCCGGCTTTGTTCTTCCGTAGATGGTCTGCTGTCACCGTCTTCTTCTTACTTTCTTCTTACTGCATGCAATACTAGCATGCCAACGCCAAATTTGCTCCCTCAATACTGCAATAAGGATGCAGGCTCTAATGCACGGCCTTGTGATGGCGTCTTCTTGGGTGCGTCCTCCATGCAACAATATTTTTTTAATGTCGCAACAATCTCCTCTCTTCCGTTTTTGTCTTCAGGTTCTTAGCCAGTTATGGAGTCGGCTACTTTCGGCTGCGCCAGTTGTAATATCGGTTGCGATATGTGGTGTTCAGCTCTACAGGCTGAGTCTGTTGTAAGGTCCAGCGGACTTACATTGGAAGTGTAGACGAATATTGGTAGGTAGTATTCAAAGAAGAGAGAGTAACGGAATACTGTACTAGTATTTATTGTGGAGCTGCCTAACACAAAAGAGGACGGATCTAGCACGCATCGCCTTATATAGATTCGCTCAAGCATGCTATCTTGCTTGCACTCATACAATTCACACAGACATTACATAACCTAAACCTTTTAAAGTATCACAAGGACGAAACCAAATCTAACCCGTTTATAGTATCACCATAATGAAACCAAACCCAAACTTAACATTTCATGGGATTTATAAAATGTACATTTATTTCAAATTTTTTCTCAAAACAAAATCCTTCACATGTTGTCACTGGTCAGTCAGCCGAGTAACCGTCTAACCCATAAATCCGCTCCTAACTAACCTACCGTTTAAAAGAAAACTTTTAATATGTCACCGGAGAAAAGAATTTCTTTACATTTTTTACTCCAGATTGAGCCAGAAATCATTGGAGTAAGTCAAGTAATTTGGGAGGCGGGTATGGGTACCGCCGCATTTAATTGGATAACCTTTAATTGGATAACCAACACCCCTGCCATAGGTCGTCACCCCAAGTGGTTTGCTACGTTTGGTGGCTTCACAGGAGGTTCGGGTACATGATATGAGGTTTGTCCAGCCGAGATATTCTCTATTATTATATTCGGGAACGAGATCGATATCGATATCGAGATCTCGAGATATCGAGATATCGAGATATCGAGATCGATATTTGTGTGATTTTCAATGGCTGTTATTTGCTTTTTCTACGGGCCGATGTCAGAATTTCAGCTGTGAGCTGTCACGTATGTTAGTTTAGGTCGTATCCCCCCATACACACAAGCCCTGCTTATTTATGGGGTACATCAAATACATGTATTATGTAATTAATTATTGTAAAAAATATATTATAATTTATATATCTTTTTGTAAATAAAAAAAAGGTCGTTTAAAACACACATTCCTGCAAGTATGCACGCTTATTTATTCATTTAACAGCGATAGAAAATCACACAAATCTGCGATCTATGTCGATCGAGATAGATATCGGGCGAAATATATCTATCTCGATCGACATAGATCTCGGGCGAGATCTCTTGTCAGATTTGTGAGATTTTCTGTCGCTGTTAAATAAACTTAACTTAGATGACAGCTCACAGCTGAAATTTTGACGTCGGCCCGTAGAAAAAGCAAATAACAGCCATCGAATATCACACAAATCTGACAGGATATCTCGCGCGATATCGATTCGTTCCCACAAAAAATAGAGAATAGCTCGGCAGGTATTGCTGTCTCGGGGTCTCCAGTGTGGATCTATTGTAAGCATATAATATGTATTTAAAGATATTAGTAGTAGACGTGGGCAAAATTAAAGACTGAATTAAATTAATAAAATCAATCTTGTGACACACTCGATCTGATTCTCAACATCAAAAGGAATTGATTCTTCATTCCTCATCTTTCGCCTTGCATCCTACGATTTTTAACGGCACCATAAGTTTGTATTTTCCATGTATTTTACTGTTAAAATATGAATGATGTGTATCGTAAACGATTTAAATATTATAATGATTCGTAAATATTTAAATATTATTCTATGGGCGGCGCCCATATAATATCCCGTTCCCGCGCGCCATTCGTAAAACACCCGTAGGTACCAACCTCATCATGGTCAGCCCAAACGAAATACGATCGCGAATCGGCCGAGTTACTAGTTCCGAATCTGTCTCTTTCACAACGCAGGAATTAATATATTGGTTCTATTCAGTATATGATCCAGTCTTAGTCCCGCCGCGTCGTCCCAGTCCCCTCCCCGTCTCGTTCCGCGTACATAGTCTCTAACTCTAGTTTATAGTCTGTCGCTAACGAGTTTGTCAGTATGATCTCGTCAATCTCAGGTCCCAACAGAACCGAAACGCAGTTCCTTTTAGGTCCGCAGCTCGCGAGTTTTCAAGTCACTGCGAGGCAAGAGCCAAGACACTAGTCAAAAGTTACTAATTCATTCCTTAATGCTCGCCGCGAATCTTTCCGTGCGGTTCACTCATTAGACTCCGTTGGACAAGCCGTCAATTTCATTACATAGTTGATTGAAAACTTCCGACTTCGAATCCGAACTTTGCTAGAAATCCGGGAATGATTTATTATCGTTATTTTTTGGTACATATCAAAGCTATTGGAATACAAGGACCTATATACTTTGAGATGCAGAACTTCGGCAATCGGCTGTGGTCAGCTCAGTCAGCTGCCATAAAATAATGTCTTTAAATGATAAAAGTGGAACAATTTCAAGTTTAATAAATAAAAAAAAATTAGTAAAACTTCAGGGGTGAAACAAAACACTGTTTAATTTTAAGATTTTATTGCTAGTCTAATGTAAATGCATTTTTCTTGTCAATTTTTTTTTGGTAAAATATTACATTAACCCCGTATACCATTTTTCAGAACGACATAATTCGTAATTTTTTTTAAAAGTAAAATAGGAAAATTCACCCTAGGAAGAGTGCTTTGTCTAGTGAAAACTTCTTTAGCACCGTTGTGTTTTGAAACTCGATGAAACGAAAAATAACGACATAAAAAGAGGCAAACACCTACATCTATAGGATTTAGTCTAATCGGTCTCTTATTTGTGCGGTGCTCCGTAGCCGGTCTCTTATTGCGGTGCTTCGTAACCTTTTTTTTTAATTAATTGAATTAAAGGAATGAATAGAAGGAATCAATTCAAAAGGCCAGGAGAATCAGACTGAATATCATACACTCCTGGGAATAAATCTGCCCATGTCTAATTAGTAGTACAGTTTAAAAGATAAATCATGGATTAAGTACTCTCCGTAACTTGCATTGGAGGTTATCCACCACTTACCCGCCCTGATTTGAGTAACAGATGGTTACTCCTTCAAGGCTCTCGCAAGATTCTTTTTTTTTGTTAAACGAAGCTACATTTATTTATGTTGAATGAAACTAGACCTCCAGTGTCCCTGCATTCGTTGTTAGGAAGCAGTATGCGAGTGCTTAACAGGTAAAACAAAATGCAAAAAATAGGTTAGTAAAATAAATTAATCAGGGCAAAAGAAAACTTCATTCATGAGGCGGCATTGCGGCTGTAAAAACCTGCAAGCACCTGCATAAAATAGAATATAAGTAATACAATAAATCTCAAATCAATTGGCAAGTACCAAAAAAAATGTGAATGGCATTCGGTCTGACCACAAACTACACTTATGTGGGTTTCTTCATTTACCGAGAATGCTAAATGCAATGCTAATTGTAAAAGTAAACAGTCAAATGCATAGAAATTTTTAAATTTCGATCGTTTACTTTTACAATTAGCATTGCATTTAGCATTCTCACATATATTTCGACACGGTCGACTAAAGGCTCCGTATTCAACATAAGTGTTGACAGGATGGTTTGTAATTTTCAACTGCACAATGTGGATGCTTGATTGTAACTGGTCGGCATGGTGGGTAGGAAAAATAGGAATTGTTGGGTAGGAATTATTATGATTTGTTGGCTAGGAATTAGAAGGATTGGTAGGTAGAAATTAAAAGTTGGAAAAAATAAAGGTAAAGGAACAATGCTAGGCACCAACATTTCTGCCCACCTAATTTTCGAATCAACCAAATCAAATTAAATTACAAAGAATCCCCATGGAGGGTATAACAAAAAATATAAAGCAAGATAAATTGTTCATGCAAGCTGTACGTGTACTGCTTCGAAGATACTTAACCAATAAAACTATAAATCAAATAAAATAATAATGAATGTGTCGGGAGTACGGTTCCCGCAGAAAACAAAAAAGAATATTTTGAAAAAGAATGAAAATTTGTAAAGACTCCTCGGGTCTATGATGTGAGTAGGATATTAACGAGAATTCGAGTATAGGCATCCAAAATACAAAAAAAAATAACAAAAATTGAAATGGAATAGGTATTTTCCTTTTATACATATATCTGAATAATTACTAATACTAGCTTAATTCTACCGGTAACGGACACAGTTTTATCACTGGTCGAACCAACGAACCAGTTTGAGTCTTAACCGTAGCTACTCTAACTATCCTATCCTTACCGGGATGAACATGGATAATTCGTCCTAACACCCACTTCATGGGTGGAAGACGATCGTCCTTTATTAACACTAATTGCCCTATCTTAATGTTAGGATTAATTTTGCACCACTTTGATCGTTGTTGAAGCGTATTTAAGTATTCTAAATGCCAACGTTTCCAGAAATGTTGCGACATTTTTTGGAGATGTTGCTACCTACTTAATCGATTAGACGTGGTGTCAAGAAAGTCATATTCAGGCAACCCCAATAAAAATCCACCGATTAAAAAATGGCCTGGGGTGAGTCCATTTAATTCCTCAGGGTGTGAACTCATTGAACACAAAGGGCGGGAGTTGAGGATGGCCTCAATTCTGGTGAGAACAGTCGCAAATTCTTCATAAGTTAGAACGGTCTCACCTATTACCCGCTTTAAATGGTATTTCACAGACTTTATCCCAGCTTCAAATAGACCTCCAAAATGAGGACTAGATGGAGGGTTAAACGACCAAATAATGCCACTTTGGGTTAGGTGATTAGATATAACATCACGCTGTGATGCCAAGAATTTGTTTATGCCGAGTAGGTACCGATTTGTACCTATGAAGTTCGTTCCGTTGTCGCTTATAATTTCTGAGCATAACCCTCGACGATCCGTAAGCCAGCTAAGGGCTGCAATAAAAGCTTCAGAAGATAAATCAGACACGGCTTCCAAATGAACTGCCTTCGTTACCATACATACAAATAATCACAATTAACACTTTGACGTTTTGGCTCCCCTCCGTTTATGATCTTTCAAAGTAAAAGGTCCTCCAAAATCAATTCCGACTCGAGAAAAAACACGGCTCTGTTGCACTCGAGAGGGTGGTAAATCAGCCATCAATGGAGGTGATAACGTTGAAGATTTCATCTTATGGCAAACAATGCATTTCGAAAGTTGCGAACGAATTTTATTTCGTGCCGCTACTATCCAAAACTTACGCTGAATTGTGAATTAAAGGCTTCACGGGCCAACATGAAAATATAGTTTATGATAATAATCTATAATTAAATAAGCTAAGTGACAGTTTTTCGGTAATAATATCGGAAATTTATTTTCGTAAGACAGATCGGAGTACTTGAGTCGACCGCCCACCCTGATAATACCGTGGCTATCAAGAAACGGTTTCAAATTTAGAATTTGCGTTGAACATGGAATGTTATTTCGCATGTTACGTATATCGTCAGAAAAATACGTTTCCTGTTCGAGAAGTACAATTCGCGAGAGCTAAGATAAGTAGCGTTTTTATTCCTCGTACCAGGAAGTTTACGACAATTATTAACGAAACGCATTATCCAAGCGACGACGCGTTGCAATTTATTGAATGAAGAATATTTACTAATAATTGAATTAGGTACGATTTGAGATGATACAAAGGTTTTAAGGTTGCCAGTTTTGATTTCTGGTACTTCTTCGATAGATTGATTGGACACACCTGAACACGGCCAGTGTGCCACTGGTTTACAGAGCCACGGTGGTCCTGTAAACCACAACGGGTGTGAGATAATGTCTGCTGGGAAAAGATCCCTTGAACCAGAATCGGCGCAATTTTCCTCTGAGACAACATGTTTCCAAATAGCATTATGGTGTATTTTCCAGTATTTGGACAACGCGATTTCCGACAATTAATGTTTTCAACAAATAGGGCGGCGTTTTTAGCCAAGCTAGTACAATAGTCGAATCTGTAAACAGAAAAACGTTTTCCATCTGTTCGGTAAATTTCTCAGATGACATAATATACTGTATAAGTTTTGTGAGGAGTACAGTTCCGCACAATTCTGATCGTGGAATTAACAAGGTTTTCAAAGGAGCGACCTTCGATTTCCCCATTAAAATGTGAGTGGTATTGTTACTACGCTCTAATAAATACACCACTGCAGCATATCCTAACTCTGAGGCACACAGAATCCTATAAGGACCAGACGGCTTGTGCTCACCGTGTTATAATATCTTGGGATATTTACTGTTCGAAGTAATGAAAGCTGAGATACAAATTTACTCCACGTATTACGAATATGTGGTGGAACTTCACGATCGTCCCAATCAACCCTTAACTTCCATAATTCCTCTAATAGACATTTTGCAAAAAATGTCACTGGGGTGATGATCCCAAGTGGATCGAATAAACGAGCTACCGTTGACAAAATAGTTCTTTTTGTGCATAACTCGTTTCTAGGTATATTTACCTTGTAGGTAAAATTATCAGTCATCGGACTCCACTGAATGCCTAATATTTTCACAGTTTGATCAGTTCCGGCGTTATCGAAGGAATGACCATCTTGCTGGTATTCTTGCGAAACCTGATCCAAAAGTAAAGATGAATTAGATTGCCATTTACTGAGTTCTAGTTTCCCAACATTCAATAATGCAATGATTTCTTGTTTGAGTTTGAGGGCCGTGTTAATCGTGTCGGTCCCTGTTACCAAATCGTCTACATAAAAATCATCGCATAGAACCCTGGCGGCGTCAGGATATTTTGATCCTTCATCTTGTGCTAGCTGACGAAGGGTTCTTATAGCGAGGAAGGGTGAGCTAGAGAGCCCATATGTTATCGTTTGTAATTCGAAATCAATAACCGGTTCATTCTGAGACTCTCTCCACAGAATATTTTGAAATTTACGCTGAGAGGGAATAATTAATATTTGCCTATACATCTTACAAATAACGGCTGTAAATACATATTTATGAAAACGAAAATGTAAAATCATACGTGGAATTTTAGTTTGCAATTTAGGACCGTTCAATAAGAGGTCATTTAGAGATAAATTTTGAGGTTGGGTTTTTGCCGACCCATCAAATATAGGTCTCGCAAGTTAAGTTGACTTCATCACAGTACTCACACAGATGCAAAACTTTCATATGTACAGCGTGTTTCGTTTTAGGCTTAAAAAAAACAATTAATAATTATTTCACAATTGAGAATTCGAATCCAAAGCGTGTTGAAGTCGGTAACATAAAACGAATGTTGTTTTACAACATTTTTATTGAAATACCTACTGAAGGTTTAGGAAGAAAAATAAATAAATGTAATAATCTTCAGGATTGAATTCAAATGGGTATTCACATATAAATAACGACAAGGTTAAAAAAATATTGTGATAATTAAAAAGATTAATTTATTAAAATATACATAATCACTTAATATTTTATAAATTAAATAATCCACAAGCCGCCACATGCCACTACACGTTTAATAGGCATAGATTTTGAAAAGCAAACTACTTTTAAACTTACCTAATTACCAAAAGAAACATTGGTTTCGGTCGGGATAGATGGAAAAACATGGATTAAAATTCAATTTTCATACAAAGTTAAAAATTTCTCATATAAAACATCTTCATTGCCGCCATTTTTATTGTACGGATTTGACATTTGTAAAGTTTTGTTTCAAACTCAATACACATGAATTACTTAGTTTACCTAAATTAAGAACCTAATGTTGAAATGATGTGTGATTTCCATAATCTGTGCTTAAAAATTTGGCTGCTTATGGATTATTTAACTTTTATAATTATGTGTTAGCAATCATCAGCAACAGTCATTATTTAATTATGTATCAGTCATCATCAGCAACCATCTATACATATATTATCTAAAATATAACAGATTACTAATACAAAGGTACAAATGATTAACTGTTGAATACTAGTCTGTGATAGGTACTCCAGTTGCCTTAGACGTCAAATCATACAAGTCATTTATGCTTAAAAGTTGACCACCGCTTTTTATACCATGAATAAAATAATTAAACACGCGGAATAAAATTTCACGAGTTTGTCCATTCAGTAATTTGCCACGTCCCGTTTTGTAACAGGACTCAATGATGTCGTAATAAATATTACACTTGCACACCTTACAAATACTCTGTAAATCTACTAATAAAGATTCGAATTAAAAATAATTAAAACTATTTATTATTTCAAATTTAAAAAATAGTAATTATTTCACTTGCGATGTGTAGGTGCACGTATGATTAAATCAAATTACGAACTGAATAAATAGGACACCCCGTAAGTGCAGACTTAAGGGGTGTAATAAAAACTTGCCTCTCTTCTAACTAGTTACAATAACCGGGCGTAAGCAAGACAGAGAACCTTATCGGTTTAGTGGGCGTCGCTTGACGTTCACACAGATAGACCAATACATCAATTCTAAGCATTTTTATTGCTTCCAACTTAAGATGTTTTACCTATACCACCCGCAATTTCGTTGTTTTACTGTCAGGATTCAAAACACAATGATGAGGTAAATAAAATGCACCCAAGTTCCGAGGCACCCGTTTCATATGTCCTAAGCTTTCATATTCTTTTATAAATTTTCCGTAATTAACTGCTAATATGGGATCCCTCTTAAAACGAATTTGTATGTTGTTCAATCGCGATTCGGCAAGTTTGAACGAATTCTGTGCTGGCATAGTTTCAGATTTTATTAACAATGGGACAACATACCTACCGTCACTTCCTCGATAGTGTTTTGAAGTATAAATTGTTTCGGCTAATTTGTCTTCCGGATTAGTCAACATTGAAGGTGTTTCTTCAATTTCCCAAAATTTCCTAAGATCATCGCTCAAGGAATTTGTTCCAACAAACAATGACAAAGGCGTTTGAAATGATGAATTATCTAATTTTCCCATTATAATGTAACCGAAAATGCTATTAACTGCACAAGGATATCCACGAATTATTTCATATCTACCATTAAATATAATATCCAAGTATATATCAGCACCTAACAGAATGTCTATTGGGCCTGATTTGTCGTAAGATTCATCAGCTAATTTTAAATTATTAAATTGTGACGTGACACTCAGTGGTAAATCATATGACGGAAGATTAGAAGTGATTTCCGTAATCACAATAGTTTGACATTAAAAAATAGGCCCCTTTTTATTTTTAGGTTTTATAAAACATTTTGTTGTGCCATGACAAGAATTTATACTACAATTACCTAAACCGTTGAGTGGAATTCGATTTGCTTTTATTGACAAACCAAGACGCTTGGCGCATCTTTCTGTAATTAAAGATACTTGACTACCACTGTCTATAACCGCACGGATAGGTAGATACTCATTATTTTTGCTACGAACTTCAAGTTGGAACATTTGGCTGTCATCAGTTCTTTTGTTTTGCTCTTTCAAAAAATATTCTTAAACCAATCTTTTTATTGTGTTTTGGCTGTAAAAAGTTTAGTGTGTTGGAATCTTCTCCCCCCTGATCTTCCAGGAGTCACTTTTTGCTGCTCATTTTCAGATATTTATATAATTTTTTTACTTCTGTCTCTTTTTATATAAGCTGTAATTTTTTGAACAATGGAGGAGGATTTCCCTCCTGTACCCCTTACAAAGCCCCCAGATCCCCCTCCTGACCCTCCAGATGGAGACATTTCAGATAAAATAGACTTTTCAGAACATTCAAACATTTCAGACAATGAATCTGTCATCCTAACCTCAATTAAAAAAAGAAAATTTAGTCCCCTTTCCCCAAAAAAACATGATTCGCCTTTGTCTTCTCAGTCCCCTCCAGCTCTTCCTCAACCTCCTCCAACAATCTTTTACTCTACTCATTCCCGTGGCCCCTACATTGTATATGCGCAAAAAACTGAACAAGGTAAAACCATCCATCCTCTTGAATTTGGTAAATTTCTTTCAAATAACAAGAACCTTTCGATTAAACCTGGAGGTGTTAAAGCCGAGGGTCGCTTCCGAATCTCTGTTGAATTCCTGTCAGGTTCAGCCGCCAACAACTTTATCAAAAATATATTTATTTCATCTAATTCTAAATTCAAGGCGTACATCCCAACTTTCAATGTCACTCGAATGGGCCTGGTCAGGGGTATCTCGACCGATCTGTCCATTCCAGAAATCCTATCCTCACTTTCAACCCCCCAACATATCGGCAATCCCATAAAAGCCAGGAGGCTAAATTATAAGGACACCTCTGAGGGCATCGTTTCCTGGAAGCCCTCCCAATCTGTCGTCATCACATTCGAAGGACAATCTCTTCCCTCCCATATTTATTTATTTTTCAACTCCTTACCAGTTGAAATGTACACTTATCCCACCACTCAATGTTTCAACTGCTGCCGTTTTGGTCATACCAAAGCTGCATGCAGATCCCCTCCCAGATGTTTCAAATGTGGAGAAAACCACTCGGCTGACCAATGTTCTTCTCTCTCTTCACCTAAATGTTTTAACTGCTTAGGCGCTCATTCCGCCATTAACTTTTCTTGCCCCGAACAATCTCGCCAAAAAAATATAAAAATTTCTATGGCCTCTGAGAACTTGTCTTTTCTGCAGGCTTCTAAATTATTCCCGCCTGTCAAAAAATCATTTTCCGAGGTTTTAGCCAGTAACTCTTCATCCAACCCTCTCGCCACCTCCTCAACATCTTCCCGTTCAACAAAATTCACATACAAAAACCCTATCTCTAAACAGGCTCGTGGATACGATCAGCAACAACACAACTCACTTCTCTTAAATCCCAATGGTTCTCCTCTTTCACACGCCACAAATGGGTGCGCAAACAATTATAATTCATCTTCAACAAACTATCAAAAGCTTTCTGAACAACTCTCCCAAGATAATTCTTCATTTATTCAAACTCTTATTATGCTTCTAATTGACCTAATTTCTTCTCAAACTAATCTACCGTCCAACGCTGCTTCTATTATTTCCACATTAAAATCATTTATTCAAAATGGCTCTTCAAGATGTCAGAATTCTTCAGTGGAATAGCCGCAGTGCTATTTCTAACAAATCAAACCTTCTTAACCTATTAAATTCAAACCTTGTTTCTGTGGCTGCTGTCTCGGAGACATGGTTTACTCCATCCACCCACTTTAATGTGGGAGGGTACTCCTGTCTCCGCGATGATCGCCCGGAAGGTACGGGCGGTGGTGCTGCCCTTTTTATTAAAAAATCCCTTCCGTTTTTCCCAATAAATAATATCAAACCCCCCAATGCTGACTTTCAAATGGTTGCAGCTAAAATAAAGGACACTTCCTTTGTTTCTATCTATCTTCCCCCAACATCGCACTTCAATAAACAAGCGTGGTTGCAAATTGTCCGTCAACTAAGCCCTCCTTTCTATTTATTGGGTGATTTTAATGCCCATTCCCCCGTCTGGGGTTCTGCTTTCTGTGATCGAGACGGTCGAAGTGTGATGGATTTCCTAGATGAATCCAACCTTTTTCTTTTGAATGACGGATCTCCTACTAGAATCTCTCGCCCCAACACAAACCCCAGTGCAGTGGATCTCTCCATATGCTCTATTAATCTGGCACCTCTCTCCTCGTGGGTGGTGTCCCCCGACCCCTGCTCCAGTGATCATTTCCCGATCACCATCACTTATCAAACTTCTTTCCATTCAGACAAGGCCCATATTTCGACAAAGATTAAAACAAAACACACCAAATGGGACGAATTTAACTCACATATGGATAAGTTTATACAAAATTTATCCTATACCGATACATTATCTGTCAAAGATGACTACGATAACTTCAAATCAATGCTCGTAACTGCAATCAATAAATCAAATCCTCCCCCTAAAACCAAATCTCTCAAAAAACTTCCTCCATCTCCCTGGTGGGATGAGGAATGTTCCAAAGTAGTGAGAATTCGGAAAGCTAAATCTCTTTCCTATCGTCACAATATGACTATGGAGAACTATCTCATATACAAAAATGCCGAAGCCAATGCCAAAAGGGTATTGAGGTCAAAAAAAAAATCCGGGTGGTACAACTTCTGCAGTTCAGTATCTCCGAACACTCCAATTTCGGAAGTTTGGTCTATGATTCGAAGATTTCGATCCTCCTTCAGTCCAACATCTCCTCGAGCTTCTCATTCTAAATGGATAGACGAGTTCTTGGACAAAATTGCCCCCCCTTCTGTACCTAACTTAGATGAAATAACTCCAATCCACAACACTCCTATGTCTGATCATTGGCTTGACTCTCCATTCACTTTAATTGAATTAAAAAATTGTTTATCAACAGTCAAGGACTCATCTCCAGGCAGAGATGGTATACCTTATAGCATTATCAAAAATAGTAATGATAATGTTCTAAATCACTTTTTAAGCATCTTAAATAAAATCTTCCAGACTGGCATAATACCTGATGACTGGAGTTCTCAAATAATCATCCCAATTCTAAAATTAAACAAATCACCCAATTCTGGATCCAACTATAGGCCAATTGCTCTTTCATCTACCCTTAGTAAAATTTATGAAAAATTAATTAAAAACCGGTTAGAATTTTTTGTCGAGAGTAATCATCTTCTCTCTTCATCCCAATTTGGATTTAGGAAAAAGAAATCTACACAAGATAACCTCGCCATCATCAGCACTGATATTAATTTATCCATTTCTAACAAAGAAGTATGTCTTGCAGTCTTTATAGACATAGAAGGCGCCTTTGACAATGTTTCCATCCCAATTCTTAAAAAAAAACTTTTAGGCCTTGGCTTACCCCTCATGTTTGTCCAATCTATTATTAATCTTTTTCTCGATAGGAAAATTTTCATTGAGCTACCAGATGTTACTCCTCAGAGTAGGTCAATTTGGAAGGGTTTACCCCAAGGCGATGTATTATCCTCCTTACTGTATAATATATACACACACGATATGCATGTCACCATTCCCCCTCAAGTAAAAGTTGTTGAGTTCGCAGATGACATAGCTTTCTTCTTATCATCCAAAATCATTCCTTCCGCCGTCAAATATCTTAATGAAGCCATGGATGCCCTTTGCACATGGCTTACTTTAAATGGTCTTGAACTTTCAGTACAAAAGAGTCAGTGTGTTACCTTCTCAAATCGTCATAATAACCCCCCTGTTCAAATTTTATTTAAAAACTCTCCAATCCCCAATGCTTCCGAAGTAAAATTTTTGGGAGTAACATTTGATAGGAAACTTAAATGGTCTTCCCACATTAATAATATAGTTACTAAATGTGAAAAAAATTTAAATATTATCAGATCATTGACTGGCGTTTGGTGGGGTGCTCATCCTATCTGCATTAAGTTGCTCTACAATGCACTTATTCGAAGTCATCTCGACTATGCCTGCCCACTTTTTAGTACTGCATCCAAAAATGCACTCAGTAAATTAGACAAAATTCAATCTAAGTCATTGCGAATAATAACTGGCGCGATGCAATCGTCGCCCATCAATTCCCTTCAAGTAGAATGTTCTGATCCTCCTCTTTATTTAAGGCGTCAATTATTTGCTGACAAATTTGTTCTTAAATGTTTAAATTCTAAAAGTCATCAGATTATTCCCAGATTCTCGTTGTTCAACGACTCAACACATTCATCTACAATCAGAGCTCGAACTAAACCTCTCCCTGCCATCTGTAAAAATTTTCGCTCTCTCTCAGAGCTTCAAATTATCAAAAATGATCTTCTTCCTTTGTACAAATTAAAATATAGTCACGTCACCCTATCCCCAACGATTTTAGAAGGGATCGGCATCCTTAAAAGTCATTCCAATCTCCCAGCCCGTACTGTCAATAATATGTTCAATGACATTATTTCTTCTAAATGGCCCAACTCTTCTCTTTTATTTACTGATGGCTCCAAATCTCCGGACTCTCCTAACTGTGGCATTGGTATTAACGTTTACCACAATAATTCTAATGAAAGAATATTTTATTCAATTTCAAACCAATTTTCAATATTTTCTGCCGAGTGCATTGCGATTATTGAATCTCTCAAATATATAATAAAAAATAATTTTGAACATTCTCTTGTTCTCTCTGACTCTCTCAGTTCCCTCCAAAAACTTAAAACAAGTCCTCTTCTTCATCCTGATGATCACTTTGTATGTCTTATTCGAGTATTGATAACCTCCATTCAAAGCTCTGGAAAAACTGTCACTCTGATTTGGATTCCTGGACATGTTGGCATAGTGGGTAACGATATTGCTGATTCCTTGGCAAAACAAGGAGCGTCTAACCCTACCGTTACCCTCGTAAACCATATTCCCCTGTCTGATATTTTTTCCATCATCAAAGATAGATCCCGCAATGATTGGACAGAGCATTGGAACATTGCTAGTCAATCCAAGGGTGCCCGCTACGCCTCAATACAAAGGACTATCCCATCAAAACCGTGGTTTCAAAAATTCCCCCATTTTTCCAAAAAAGAAATCTCCTTACTTATTCGTATGAGAATCGGACATTGTTCCGTTCCTTCTCACCTTTATAAAATTCATGTGCTTGACTCCCCAGATTGTACGTTCTGTGGTCTAGATGTGGGAACTTTAGATCACATATTTTTTGATTGTCCCTCTCTAAATAAATATCCTCTCTTCTATCAAGCGTTATCAAAAATTGCCTCTCCTCCATTCAACATCTCATCTCTTCTAAGTCTGAACTCTACTCCAATCTTCCTTAAAATTCTGAAATTTGCACATTTAAATAAAATTAATATATAAATTCACCTTTCCTTTCTCTGTAATTATAAATGATGGCCTAGAACACCCTTGAAGGGTGAAAGCCAGAAATAATTAAAAAAAAAAAAAAAAAAAAACTTCAAGTTGAATTGTACCAGTAATATAGTAGATACGCACGGCGCATTCTGTAATACTGTAGCCGCTAGGGTTGTATCCGCATTATTTAATTCGTTATTACCCGATGGTTCGGCGGCCATGTGCAACATTGAATGGTGTTTTTTATTACAAAACTGGCATGTAAACTTTGAAACACAATCTTTAATACGGTGCTGTTTCAAACAATTGAAACAACGATTTAATTTTTTAATTTTGTCCCTCCTCTGATGGGGCCTTAATGATGTAAAAGTTGCACATTTATAAAGAAAATGTGAACCTTGACATAACGGACAACGAATGTTATTATCCTTATTTGCCGTTAACAACGTTTTCAATGAACCTTTTTTCTCTTTTGTCGTATGTGAAGATGACATCTCCAACATGCGAGATTGATTCCTAAGAAACCCGAAAATTGAATCTGATCCTGGAATCTCCTCGTCAGCTAATTTGGATTCAAACTGTCGTTTTGTTGTCGGATCCATCGCTCTTATTATAATGTGACCCACGAATTTATCAAGGATATCTTCTACTTTCATCGCTTTTATTGCGGCATAATTCTCCTGAAAATTACTTAGTATACGCGCTATACCTGCCGCTGACTCGGTTTGAAGGCATTTGAAATTAAGAATTTCATTAACGTAATGCGTAAAAAGCATTCTAGAATTTTGATATTGATTTACGAGAATATTCCAGGCTGTGTCATAGTTCTCTTCAATAAGAGGCAATGATTTTATAAGTCCCAGTGCCGGCCCTGTAATTACCAACAACAGGGGGCCAAGTCTCCATCTTTTATTGTTTACTAACAGCCTGTTACTTAACATTAATTACGTCACAAAATTCCGCATTACGAATTAATAGAGACTACAAAAAATAGCGTTAAGGTCAAAATACGTGTTTGTGACGTAATTAATGTTAAGTAACAGGCTGTTAGTAAACAATAAAAGATAGAGACTCGGCCCCCAGGTAATGAAATTTCTCTACATTTGTGTACGCATTATTATTGTGAATAATACTTTTAAATAGGGAATGAAATGTACACCAATTTTTAATGTCACTGTCAAAAGTAGGTAACTTTATTATTGGAGCACGAACCGTTGGATTATTTGTTGTTTTAACAATTGAATTTTCTAAACTACTACTGATTGCGGTTTTCGTTTGCATTATATCAAAATACCATTCATCTACTTTAATAGCAATCACTCCTAAATCAGACATTTCTTTCACTTTGTCTAACTCCAATAATTGTTCCCCAATCTCCTTTTGGACCCATTCAAATTCCTGTAACCACTCTTTTATCTAGCCAGAAATGTATCTTTTTTCTTGATATCATCGTAAATGTTAGCTATAAGCTCATATGTTACACGAATTCTCGAAACTATCCGGTCACAACGGTTTTTTAATAAAAGTACCCTTTTCTCCGCCATTGTTACGAGGAAAAAAATATATTTATGAAGAATTGAATTATGTTCACTTTAAAGAATATTATCAAATCAATTCCACAGAATATAATAAAAATAATAATAATTTGTAAGCAGTAAGGTATTTTTTCACTACCTACAGAACATTTGCACACAGCACGGCTGGTGCGAATTTCACAGATCAACTTTCATGAACAATTTAATTCTGATGTATATTATTAAATTTATCAAAATTTTAAATATATCTAGGCTCGAATCGACCAAATGTTGGGGTTTCACATGTTCCCGCAAAGCGGAAGGAAAGGAAAAATGAGGATGCCGACTTACTCGCAGATTTCTCCCTTCGCTTGTCTACTTTTCAGATCCGCTGTTTTTTTTTCACCATTGAACTCGCGAGCTCACGATGGACACATATATTTCGACACGGTCGACTAAAGGCTCCGTATTCAACATAAGTGTTGACAGGATGGTTTGTAATTTTCAACTGCACAATGTGATGCTTGATTGTAACTGGTCGGCATGGTGGGTAGGAAAAATAGGAATTGTTGGGTAGGAATAATTATGATTTGTTGGGTAGGAATTAGAAGGATTGGTAGGTAGAAATTAAAAGTTGGAAAAAATAAAGGTAAAGGAACAATGCTAGGCACCAACACTCGGTAAATGAAGAATTAGCTTCCGTGTCCTTTAGCCAACCACTCAGTGAAGCCTCAAAGAAAGTTAACTGAATATTTGGAGTAAAATACCCGAAGACTAAAAGAAAATTCAGTGTTGGGTGGTCAGAGGCAGGACAAAAGGACAGTCAGGGTCGTCTGATCAAGCCTCAAGCCTGCACATGTCATTGGGGGAGGCGCAGATAGATTTGAGAAGGATCTGCAAAATTAATAATGTAACTAAAGATGAAGCAAGGCGAGGT
Organism: Limnephilus marmoratus; assembly: GCA_917880885.1. NCBI lineage: Eukaryota > Metazoa > Arthropoda > Insecta > Trichoptera > Limnephilidae > Limnephilus > Limnephilus marmoratus. Next base: position 519,929 of record OU862929.1, on the reverse strand, counting down.
CCAGCACACCCCCATATGATGGGGATCTATGTAACTTGCAGAAAAAAATCCAAACGACACGGCAAAAATAGTTCTCAATTAATTTAATTAATTTAATATTTTTATCTAAAATCAAATAGTAATTAGCCAATGGATTTACGAGGTGCAATTATAGCATTTTCAATAACTCTAGTAATTAAATTCATGTGTTTTCTGATTGGGAACTAATTAATTAATTAATTTAGCTTTACCGGAAAGTACATAATTTCACGAACAACTAATTATTGGAGCGACATGGGGCGACTAGTTGTCTTTGCAGCGTATTCGTTAATTTTTTTCTACATACTATAAAAACAAAAAGGAAGATTCCCACCTGAACGTTTGTTCCAATTTTCTACTGTTTTCCCATTTTTCATTCGATCGCCAATTACCAAAATTCATATTCGTATTGATAGCGTCGGAAATGTAAATGTCAAATGAAAATAAACCTAAGAAATGCAACAGTTTTTTCCATAGAAAATAAAAGATTCCTATTGGTTGATATGGTAAATGGTGACTTGTGATGTCATATCACACAAAGTTTCGGTTGACATTTTTGATCGGAGTTATACCCGCTTGTCTGCGAAGCTCCAGAATTATAATGACTCCGCACATCTACCTTCGGCACATCTCGGAAACGAGACCATGTGACACGAATAGTCCATAGACAACCAAAATAACGTGAGAACTAATCATAGAAATGATGGTATGTTAAACGTAACATTAATTAACCATTTTAATTACCTAGTTAATAGAGACGTCCAACTGGGGAGCTGGTCTGTTTGTAAAAATAACGAAAGTACATAAATAAAAGGATAGTAAAAAAAAAATACAGTATCCAAGATATTCTCAATATTAGACCACAAGTAAAAATATTTATAATAACAGTAACAGAAAATACCTGAAAATCATTTGTGCATTCGAAATCTGTTGGTTTTCGGTAAAATGTCACATTTTATAAGCTTTTTTTACAGAGAGAAAAAAATCCCTCAGGGCCAATGTCCTCATTGGGGAAGCTGTGAGAAGGGTTTGGGAATGAAAAAGGTATGAGGAGTGGGTGGGAATCTGGGGTCCATCCCTCTCGGGCAATTGGTCGAGAGAGTTAGTTTAGAGAGGTCGAGGCCTGCCACGCAGTAGCTGGTAGCTGCAGCCCCGTATCTACGACTTTTCAAACCGGGGCAGAAACGTAATCTTCTTCTTCTTGTGCCCTGTCCATTCAACGGACGTTAGCTATCATGTTGGCTATGCGGACTTTATTTACTGCGACCCGGAACAGCTCCACGGTAGACTGGCCAAACCACTGTCTCAGGTTTTTCAGCCATGAGGTTCTCCTTCTTCCAGGGCCCCGTCTTCCGGCAAACTTTCCCTGCATTATGAGATGCAGGATCTCATACATCTCTGGATGTCTCATCACATGTCCAAGATATTGAAGTTTTTGGATTTTTATAGTTTTAATTACTTCCTTTTCTTTATTCATCCGAACCAAAACATCTTCGATAAGTTTTAAGATTTTCACGGCCAAAAGCATTTTCGTTATTTGTTTTTGGGGTGTTATGCCGTGATGCGCTACCTCCTTCTTTAGCCAACGTTTCGGACATCGTTGCAGTGTCCATCATCAGGGCAGATCCGGTAGATGTCTACCGGATCTGTATGGCGTGTACATCTTAAGAGTATGTTAACATAAATTAGACAAAGAAGTTCGGTAGAGTCGATTTTATTTTATAAAATTGTGTATAAATTAATTAAATCAAATCAGTTATTTCTCGCCTTTAAATCAGCTATTTCTCGCCTTTGTTGCAATCTTTGAAATGTGCGTTCAAAGTTATTGTTGAATTTGAAGGTCAGATATTTTATAAATTTGATTTGAATATTTTCTATGCCATCGATATACAGTTTAATAATAATAATAATTGGATAATTTGTATAGCGCCGTTTTTGTGAAAAAAATTGGCGAGGCATATTCCAGTGTACTTCTTGAGTCAATCCATCGATTACTTTCCGAGATTTGCAGAACTTAAATTTTTATACATACATATATAGACTAGCTGAATCTGACGTGCGTTGAAATGCCACTAAAATAAAGATATTTTTTCTTCCACTCCCTCTTTGGCCTCCTCTTCCCGGTAGCTATACGGTATACGGATACGGTAGCTATATGCTATATTTGAAGGAGACGACTATACTCAAACACATAAACATGCTGAAAGTGGAATCAAAGCGATAAAACAATGGCTTGACCAAAATCTACTTACACTAAAAATAGCAAAAACTAAATACATAAGATTCAGCTCAACTATAAAAGGACAACCTAGTACATCACACACAATAAAAATACACAAGCCTAACTGTAATTCCGATAATATCGATTCTATCTGCAATTGTGAAGTTTTGGAAAGTGTGAAAAACATCAAATATCTAGGCGTTATTATAGACAATCACCTTAGGGAACGTACCCATACTACGTGACCAACTTTTTGCAATTTTTAACCCCCCCCCCCCCCCCCCCCCCCCGGGTGACCAAAATCCTAAGCAACCCGCCGCTCATTTGTATGGAGCGTGACATTTTAAAGACCCCCCCCCCCCCTAAACGTGTCACGTAGTATGGGTACATTCCCTTAAGTGGAAATATCACATCGATAACCTCACAATAAGGGTGAGAAAATTGATCCACATATTCTTTGTATTACGAAATATAATCAAACAGCAAGACCTAAGAAAAATATATTTCGGATTATGCAACCCCATCTTAACGTATGGTTGCATTGGTTGGGGAGCGTCACGTAGAACAATTTTAGATCTACTAGTGAAGGCCCAGAAATCCATAATTAGAGTTTTTATGCGTAAACCCTATAGGTTTTCTAGCGATCAGCTCTACAAAAAATTTGATGTAGTTCGTCAAAACTACATAAAAAAGGTTATTATCCACGTACACAAAAATCTAGAAAAACTTAATAAAATTGATCATAAATACATCTCAAGAAGTCACACCAGAAAGGATCTTGTGGTCCCAGGGAGCAATACGTCGAAGTTCCAAAAGACATATAGGTACATTTCTGGGACCGATATTATATAATAAAATCCCCCCAGAATTAAACATTAAAACATGCAAAATGACATGCATTGGTTCAATAATAAATAAATGGTTGATTGGCTTAGGTAGGGTTGAGTCTGAAAAATTATTAAATAATGTCACTTAAAACTTAAAACTTAACATGGTTAACTAAATGGCACAATCAGTAAAAACATAGTATATATTTAATCTAAAAAAGAAACACTCTTTTTTTTTGTACAGAATACATTTTTGGCATTTTTCACCAGCATTTGGTTCCTTAGAATGGGCAATCTGCCTAGCTAGGAACTAATAGACAATCAAGACATAATAACACTTGTATACATTTTAATATTTACAGTTATTTTGAAATATTATTATTATGTTATTTTTGCTGTATAAATGTATCTTATGTAATAAATAAATTTAAAAAAATAAAAATGCATATAATGCATACATATAAATTAGTGAGTTCTATATATGACATATGGTTTCTTTATACAATAGTGAGTTCTGGCATCATGAAATTATGCATTTCTAACCGTTCATTCGATTGCGATGAAACTTTGGGGATTTGATGTGTGCTTGGCCGTGATGGTTTCTATATACAGGGTGTCAAGGGACGTACTTGACTTACTTTAACCATTTATTCCTGACATTGTTTCGAGTAAAAAATGTCAACAAAATTTTGGTCTCCGGTGACATGATGTTTTTTTCTACAAAAACATATAAAAATGGTAGATGTTGGACAGTTATAAATGGGGTTAGGGCTTGGTCGGTTACTCGGTAACCGATATCGTTATAACGATCGTTATAACGATACGAGGAAGAAAAACAAATTTGTTTGATTTTGAAGAAAAAATTTGATGCGTTGGGCGCAAATTGATATGGCGCTTGTCCGTTTTTTGTACTCGTCTACGTTTTGAAATCTATACGGCGTACTTCGCCCTAACATTTAGGTATTTGTATTGGAACAGTAGCGCAACATATCTCTCTTGAGATTAACTTTGAGAAATATTGTTTATTTGTACGCGCCAATTCAATGCAATAGTTGAATGAGTACATGAAATGTCGATCTCAGGAGAAACGGGCCTCGCTTAATTCAAGCAAGGAATCTCATTGAGTTGTGGGGACTAGCTAGGACTAGTTGAGAGGTAATAATGTACCGGACGTAATTTTAAGTTTAATTATAATGTAACGTTTTGTAAATAATAAATATAATCACGGGGTCAGGCGGTCGGCCTAAGACAAAAAACAAAGCCTGACCCCCCCTACACACCTTTTTGATAAACATTTTTCATTTCGCAAATTCAATCAGGGGTTAAGTCGTTCCTATACAAACCTTCGCGCAGGTACAATTTGCTCAAATATCTGTTATATGTCCTTTTGTTTATAAAGGGTTTTGCACAAATATAAAATCTGTGCAAAACCCGGTCTTCTATATACCCAATTTATGAAAACTCATAATAAACGAAGTATCGGGGAAGCGTGCAGAGTAAGGCGAGATGGGACGGTGTGGCGTTTTTGCTTCGTTGGGCAGTAGCGTTTAAAGTCTCTAACGGCCAAAATTCCTAGAATTCATCTCAGTTCGGAGAATTGAGATGAAAAAAGGGCCTGGCATGGGCAGACTCCAGACTCCCGGCTCAGAGATCTTTAAATACGGCCGATATTGCGCTAGATCCTAAGAGCACAAGATCTCAACATCACATCAGAATCTCGCCTTCTCTTCTGCCTACTGAATCTACTGGACACCTTGGACTTCTTCTTGGCCCTGGCCGCACCGCTCATCTAGAAGACTCCGCCATACATTTTCGAAACGCCTTTATCAAGGCGCAGGTTACTCTTCTACTCCGCTCTACCTCCGTTCTTCCCCTCGCCTTCGATCCGTTTCTCCCTTTCTCCCTGAAATTTCTCTCCATTTTCCCTCGCCTTCTCCCCATTTCTCCCTACATTTACCCCATTATTCCCTTCTCTCTCACTTTTTTCCCTTTCTTCCCAGGCGTCGAAACGGCCAGCCGGCAACTTCCCACTACATCGTCTGTGCGGGTAGCGAATACAGTGCCACGTCCCGTACAAATATTATTAAGTAAAAATACTGTATTTAGCTCAAAGAGTTGAAAGTATATATTGTGAATAAAACAACATGACATGTATTAGGATTTAAATACTACAGGTTATAAATTACAAGATAGACTTTCCTTGGACCGTTAGGGAAAAATGATTGCTAGCTAAATTAAACACTACGCGCGCGCGACAGTGTTTTGTTCTCCTGCATAGCGCCTTTCATCCAGCATCCATGGATATCTGCTCTGGGCCCGTATCTCCAACACAGCCTCCCATAGGTGATCAAGTAATCACCCGGTGTTCCAGGTGAAAGTTAGGCCAGGTTCAGCTCCTGGTTGTGACCCAAAATCGGGACTTAATTCCATCGGAATTAAAATATTATTGCCGGTGGCAATCGTCAGGATGCGGCAGCTTTGGTTAAGGCAGGATGAACGAGGTTCTCCGATCTCGGAATAACGTGCTCGATATGGGTAATCTTGTTGTGACACTTTCACGAATTCTAGAGGCTACGCGCCTAGCTCGGGATGATCGATCTTATCCAAGATTTTGGCATTACGAAACAATCTCATAGAGACACCGCCACGCGGTATGTAATAATCCGACCTACATCGACTGTGAACGGTATAACTCCCGATAATATATTAAAATCAACAAATAATGATTACACATCAGGCTTAACTTCCCGCAAACCGGGTTATTGGTAATCCTGTGGATTACATCGATATTTAGTTATTTAAAAACTCTACTCGCAAACCAAAGACGCTTCCTCCGGCGTCCTTCGTTCAAAAGTGGGCGGAAGAGCGCTCTCGCGACAAAAAACCAAAACTGTCGCCAAATATTGCCAGTATTATGAAAAAAAACCCTAATAGAAATCATATGGTGAATTCTTTCCATAACAAAATTCTGAAAAAAATAAAAGTCATCGAAAAAGTCACCGGAGACCAAAATTTCATCAACATTTTTTACTCCAAATTATTATTTGGGGTAAAAAATGGGGTTTATTATTTGGAGTAAAAACCAGGAACCACTGGTTAAAGTAAGTCTTTTACGTCCCTTAACACCCAGTATATAGAAACCATCACGGGCATGCACGAAGACATCAAATCCTTAAAGTTTCATCGCAATCAAGATGAACGGTTAGCATGCATAATTTCATGATGCCAGAAATCACTATTGTATAAAGAAACCCTATTGCTTATATTGAACTCACTATTGTTTTATATATATACATATACACAAACCCAGAAGCAAGCATATTTTGATTTTTATAAATATAGAGATTTTATATTCTGGTATTGGGATGGGTACATGTGGATTTGGAGCTTGGCGAATACTTAACAAAAAATTAATTCACTCCGCCATCTGTCTGAACCTGATGGAACTTACAAATAATTTCAAATCATTATAACAAACATTTAATTAGCCTGATAAATATTGAGGTCAATAATCGAGATAAAAACTCTCCTATCTTTTAAGTTGGACCAAATTACACACAGTAAGCCAAATTTCATTAAAATCAGCTAAGTAGTTTTGGAGCTTATCTTGAGCAAACATCGTGACGTGAGATTTATGTAAATAAATCAATATTATTTCCGAAAGAGATATGAAATATTCCTCTTCGGAAAGGAAGATTTACATTGATGAAAAGCTTACGCCCGCCAACAACCAACTTCTTTGGCTAGCACGATCAACCAAATCATTGGGCTATAAATTTGCGTGGATAAAAAATGGAAATGTATCGCTTGAAAAAAATCATGATTCTCCTATAATATACGTGAAGGACGCGAATGATATTCCGCTGCAATAATTCGGGCACCGTGTAAGAAAAATCACTCTGGCACTAACACTAAAAATGGCTAACGAAAACCATAACATTGTTCCTGAAACTCGTGAATGCGATAATTGTAACGAAATAAATACAATTTTCGACAATAGGTACTAACTTTACCATGCTGAATATGAACATAAGAAGTATCCGAAAACATTTTGATGAATTTATGTATCCTTCTCAAGTATTTATCTTTCCAGCTGGACATATTAATACACACTGAAACCCAAATGTGAGAATGAGCTCACCCGGCTCACCCCTTGAGCTCACCTAATTTTAATAGCTTAACGATACTTTCTAGACATACCTCACACGACAGCCTCACTTTATTTTATAATATCCAATCTGTATCCAACATTAACATAAATACATTAAATTTCAATTTTCAAATGCTGCCCATGTAACTTTTACCCCAAAGGAAAAACTATTCTATATTGGCCATGTATCAATCTCCCCCTTTGTCCACTAATCAATTCATTCTCGAAATGGAATCTTTCATAACTGAAATTAATATGAACCAATTCAATATTTCCTTCATTGTATGAGATATCAATACAAACATACAAAGCGCAATATTAAACCAAACTGCAAATGAATGCTCAAACCTGTTGTACAATAAATGTTACCCATCTTAAGTGAACTGTACCACTAGGCCCAATTACCCTAATTCATGTCTTGATTAGGCGTGGGCGTTATTTAACGTAACTAGATACAATAACTAGTTACACGGTATGTAACGGAAATAACTAGTTTCGATAAAATTACAAGTAGTTATTTTTGTAAATGGGTTATTTTTGGTGTTGGATGTGATGTGAGTAACTGAGTACCGAGTAGTTTCGCCGCGTTTCGCGTAGTTGCGCCTACCGGCCGGCCGAGCATGCGAGATTTTAGATCGAAAATTTCCGAATAAGTCGGAGTGGGTTCCGTTTCTGGGAAGCGAGCGACCACTTTTTGAATTTAAAGTAAAATAATTTAGTTTGTTTTAGTTAGTTGTTGTACTTGTGTAAAATGTTGAGTACTTTCTTCTAAAAATTAATATGTTATTAATGTGTTTTATGTAAATTTAATGTAACGTTTCTTTGTTATTATGTAAATATAATTAGTGTGGATTGTAATGTCTAAATAAAGTGTAAATATAGTGAGGTATAAAAAAAACTTATAAAAATATCTCTAATGAATTCTAGTACTTTATGGAACTTTTTTCAAAAACTGGATAATGAAAGAAAAGCGAAATGCAACAGTTGTGGTGAAATTTATAGCTTCAAAAGTTCAACTGCGAATTTGAAAACACATTTGAAGCGAAAACACCTCCATGCGTATACATACGGAAAGGATCCCAGAACAAAGTCGCGGGCAGGAATTAACCATAAATACATTTAATCTAGTCAGTCCTAGGCCTGAATAAAGAATGAAGGGAAGTTAATTAAATATATATTGATTTTACTGTATAGCTACAAACACTTAGATACTAAATAGTGATTTAATTTATTTTCGTTTCGTGTGTAACTATGTAGTTGGTTGAGGTATACAGTTTCGTGTGTAACTGTAGCCGAATGAAAATAACTAGTTACAAAAATAACCTGTTTTGAAAGGCAAGATAGAGGGTCGCCGGGGGCCTGGTAGGAGACAAATGTCTTGGCTGCGTAACATACGAGAGTGGACCGGCATTAGAAGTGTGGAGGAGCTATTCCGGGCAGCGCAAGACAGAGAGACATTTTCAATAGTGATCGCCAACGTCGGGGGGGACCTGATACGGCACACAGAGAAGAGAAGACAGACCTATGGTCTTGGATATTTTTGATAAGTTTTAACAAAGCCAATGCGTATATCTATCATTAGACTGTTTTTAGAGTATATATTATATTGTTTTTTTTTTACATTTATTCCTATAAAACTTTCACAAATGCGATAATAACAGTTCTGACTGATATTATGTTGTAGTTTTTAATTGCATTTATTCAGTTACTCTTTTTAAATCCCTAATTTATATATACTTAAAATCGTCGCTTTAACAATAGAAATAAAAATAAAAGTAAAAAATAAATATTGTACCCACGCAACGCACAGGCATTGCCTTTGTGGGATTTTTTTGTTCATACGTTTATTATATTAAGCTTTTTATATACTTTTCATTATTTTATGTATCTATTATATGTATTGAATCAAAAATTTTCAATAACAAAAAATAAAATAAAGATATAGAAGATTTGACAATGGCAAAATACAGAAAATATCCAAATGGGCCTCGCTCTACCCTACACGGCAATAAGTAAAAATGCTTACTTTTCACTATCAGCATTGTGGAACGATACTTAAGTGTAATTGAAAACATTTATTTTGCATTCCAACAAAACCCGCCGAGGAAATACGGTCTCGACAGAACAAAGGAAGCTGAAGTAGCAACATGAATTTCTTCACACTTGGACTTGGTAATATTTTTGTCTTTCAAAACCCATTTACAGAGTATTCGATAAACTCAGACTTGCTTCACATATTTTATAGGAAATTTTGAATTTTGCTTAACATATGCAACCAAAAACTTCTTTACAAGTATTTTAGGTTCATGTATCCAAAGGAACTAAATTGAATACAACTCAGTGGTTTGTTTCTTTTGTATAATTTTATTTTATTAAAAATTTTTGATACAATACATTTTGATAGGTACATAAAAAATGAAAAGTATATAAAAAAGCTTAATATAATAAATGTATGAACAAGGAAATCCCACAAAGGCAAAATCGTGGGATTTTTTTGGATCATACATTTATTATACAGAGTGTTAAGGGATGTACTTGACTTACTTTAACCAGTGACTCATGCCATTATTTGGAGTAAAAAATGTAAATGAAATTTTGGTCTCCGGTGACTTTTTGTGACGACTTTTTTATTTTTTTTTTAAATTTTTTTTCTTCAAAATTAAACAAAAAAAAAATTCTTCCGCATGTCGTCACTGGTCACTCAGCCGGGTGTCCAACGAACCCCTTACCCCCCCTCCAACTGTTCAACAACTACCTTTTTTATGTTTTGTAGAAAAAAAAAATCAAAAATGTCATTGGAGACCTAAATTTCATTTCCTTTTTTTACTCCAAATAATGTCAGGAATCACTGGTTAAAGTAAGTCAAGTACGTCCCTTAACACCCTGCATATTGATTTATTTTTATTTTTATTGTATTTCTATGGTTAAATTGGAGATTTAAGTATCGTATATATTAGAATTTGAAATTAAAACACTTTTGTACTTTCTTCCACTAATTTGTATTTTATCAGGACCGGTTTCATCCTATTACGGACATTTTCAGACTGGTAAGTAGTTGAAATTCTTATGCTACGGTATTTATACACACTTAGGCAGGGGTACACAACATTGTCTCTATATAATGAATGTTTCTATTTTGTTAATTTTAAGGTATTATAAGTTATTTTGTTAATTTTAGGTACATACAGGTAATTATAAAGATTATTATTAAAATTACGATTTTTTTTATTTCTTTTATTTAAAAAAAATACACACGTATACAGATTTATAATAAAACATTTGGTTCTTAAAACTAATTACAATATATAAATTTCTTTTTAATGAAACTTCCCAATTCAAAGAGAAAACATTTCTCGTGCTTGAATTTTGGAGTGCCATTGTAAAATGCGAGTAGGTACAGAGAGTATGTCATTACAAGTAGGTACTTATATTAAAAAAATTACATATACATGAAGACAAGTTGACATAATGAATTTGGAGTAAATAAGAGTTAAAATTGGAATAGGATGCAATTTAAGATAATACAGGCATATAGATATATCAGAAATAAAAATAATATTTTTGTATTTACTCAATAGGTAGATTATAAGTAGGTAGTAGGTACATAGCGTTGGTTAAGAAATATTGATATTTGAAATGGATGGGCTGACAGTATTGTAAAAGTAGGTACATATAATAAAGTTGTAACAATTTGGTGCCTGCAAATAACGCGTATGTACTTTGCTTTCAATTTGATGTGCTGATGAAATATTTTTAGAGGATATGTTCTCGTTCTTTTTTGTTGTTATTATTTTGATGATGAATTTAAAACTTATAATTAGTATCGGGTTGGTCTATTAGTTGTTTTATTTGGGATTTAAAAACTATATAATTTTTTTCAGACTTGATTTTATACGGGAGAGCATTGAAAAATTTTATACCTTGATAAGCATAATGGTGATGGGATGAAACTCGTTTTAAATTTTGGAATTTCTAAATTGCCACGTGATCGTGGTCGGTTGTTTAAGTTTGTGAATGTTGTTGTTGATGGATTGAAATATCTTTATGAGTATGTAATAATGAGTTCTTTTTGAAAATTTTATTAAGACTGAGAACCCTAAAAGAGTCAAATAGCTGTGTTGTTGGAAATACAGATGGTTTTCGTAAGATGACTTTTAAAATCAACCTCTGTACCCTTTCTACAGGTAAGAGGTTAGTTTTGAAGGTCCCACCCCATCTGATTATACCATATTGTAGAATAAACTGAGCAAGAGAGAAATAGATAGTTTTTATCATACTGGATGATAAGATGTTTCTCAGTCTAATAAATATGTATATAAGTTTTCTTATTCTGGTTACTGTATTTTGGACTTGTTCTTTCCATTTTAAGTATCTATGTCTATGTACTATGACTATGACACCCAGATACTTTATACTATTTTTGCATGTTATTGGTAGGCAATTGTCATCGTTGCATTCCTTTTTATTTTCACACTGTGATTTAATAATAATTTTAATAGTTATATTGTTCTCGACATTTTTACATATTAAATAGATATTTATACTTCAAATGAATATACATGAATTTATATGATTTAAAGGGTTTGTGATTACTGATATTTTATTTTGGTAATGTTGGGTTATTCCCTCCTTGTTGCTTAGGGCTTAATTGACAAATATTGATGCACTATGGTATTTATTATTATTAGGGTTCTCCGTGTATTTGGGTTATTACATTTTTAAATTACATTACCCCACTGCTCTCTGAAGTAAAATTATTCTAAGTGAATTATACATTATCATATATACATTAGAGTAACTAGACTCATAGAGTAACTAGAATCATATAAACATTAGAGTAACTGAATAAATGCAATTAAAAACTACAACATTAACAGTCTGCACTGTTATTATCGCATTTACGGATAGTCCAGTCAGCCTGTGTCGTAGAACACCAGTTGAAGGAACTAAATAGTATAAAGCTAATTTTTTCCCCATCGACTACTACCATTTAGACAGGGGGTTTAGCAAAAAGTCCCCGCCCCTACCCCCCTTGCTTCCCCCCCTGTGCCACCCCAAACATGAAAAGTGTAAGGGTTTCGTAAATCGCTTCTATCTCGATTAATAAACAACATATCGGATTGCATTTTTTTTATTCTCTTTGCTGTAACATTGTCTACAATTAACGTCCAGTTAACTTTCGTCGTAACTTTTACCGTTTGTTTGTAATTCGTATGATAAGGTAAAAATTTGTATATTTTTTGGCAAGTAATTTTACTTTTTGTCACATAACTTTTTACGCCGACATTTTATGAAAAAATAATATTTCCCACAAAAATTGTAGCCCCTATTATTACCTTTAAAATGATATATTTTAATGTGTACTTTATGGCTAGTAAACGCCAGATATCAACCGTGAATGCTTGGTGCGCACCATCCCTGCGTCGCTCCGCGACACTCTGATGTCGGAACTTGTTCCCTCACATCCCGACTTATCCTAGCCTGTCCTGTGCCCTTTGTAGTACTAGTAGAAATCGTGAACGTGAAATAATAGTTATTCACTTTGCTGCTAGGCCCTGCGGGTGGCTTTTAGTTCGGCTTCGCCCGGTTTGAGTGTTGGTGACCATTTTGTAAATTCAACAGGAACTGGCTCCTAAAATAGCCAGTTCATCGGATCTACTGTGTCGAGTAATCTCCGAGTTCCACGTATCAAGACATGCGACTTTGAAGGTAAATTCAATGTCCCAGTTTTAATGTATACTAAAAAAGCGAAAAGTGGCTTAAAGTCCTTAACAATAGAAAACATTTCTGAAAATATGCCCACTCAATGCTTAGTCTCAGCTCGTAACATGCTTTGGTTATGTAGTTTTGCTTTTGTGCCAGTTTCACTACCTGGATGGTCTGGATACATGCGAAAATGTTGCAATGGTAGACAAAACTTTGAACCATCTTATGCACTGGCTTTGCCTTTTATAAACATAGATCCAGGAAATCCGACTGCTATTTAGTTACGCTTAGTTACGCTTCTAAAGCCCTTAGTTACGCTTCTAAAGTCCTTAGTTACTCTGCCCTTAGTTACGCTTCTAAAGAAAGCAAGTTAGCTGGCCAGCCGTGTATTGTGACATTTGACCAACCACTTTTCCTGAAAGCAGTAGACATTGTTGCAAGTTCTTCTACAGAAAGTGAAATATCTGGAGTAATCGTCAGACTAGGCGGATTCCATCTTCTAATGAGTTTCCTTGATTGCTTAGGAAAGTTTATGGAAGGTAGTGGAATCGAAGAAATGTGGACCTCTGTTTATGGAAAATCAACGATTCCACACCTTATGTCAGGACATGCTTACCCAAGGTCTTTAGAGCTCACACGATCACCCAGGCTGCTTTGATATTACTGCTATTCGAGGAATGTTCATCTCTTAAAGAAATGATTACAAACGACTTTAAGGATATTTATAACTAAACAATAAACAAACAAACAACTGTTGAAGATGCCATGAAAGATTGTAAAACAAATGAAATAATGACAAGACTAGAAGAAGTGTATGAAGATTTGGTTAAAATTAGTAGAACTTCAAAACTGTGGCTACAAGAGTTTAAATTGGTGAATTTGGTTCTAGACTTTATTCTGGCAGAGAGAATCGGCGATTGGAATTTGCATATTAATACAGTCAAGCAAATGATACCGTATTTCCATGCTGCTGGACATTTTCTCTACGCCAAATCCGTACAAATATACTTACAACAAATGTTGAGTGTACAAACGAAAATGTCAAATGAAGACTTCGAAAGGTTCGTCAATAAAGGTTTCTTTACAGTTCGGCGTACAGATGGATTTTTTACCGGTATCTGGACGGACATGACCATAGAGCAGACATTAATGCGATCATCAAAATCCATAGGTGGGCTTACTCATGGACGAGGATTAAGCGAGAGGACGCTAACCTAGTTCATTGCTTGCGCTCCAGGATCCCTACAAATTTGTGAGGCTTTCGAGAAGTTCTCTGGCTGCTTGACTCAGTTTAACGAACAGCACACTGAACTAAGATGCAGTAGAAGAGAAAAAGCAAGATATTAGTAAATTTCTCGGATGGCTGCGTATCCATAATCCTTTCCGACAGAGCAAAGATTTAATGTCTTTATTTTTTGGTCTAGTAGTGACAAATTCGGGTGTAAACTGCGATGAAGCGTATGATGTAGGAATTAACTGCTTGAAAGACATCGAAGGAAATAATTTTGCAAATGTTAAATTGAAAAGAAAAAATAAAGTTAAAATTTTAGGCTCCGTAATAAATGTGAGATTTGAAGAAGTGCCAATTAATCCTGATCAGCTGTTTAATAGGGTAATTTGTATGTCTCAAGGAACAAATAATCTCAAACAATACTTCAACTATGAACTCAGCCCATACCCTTTGTCTTTATTTGAAAACAATAAAATGATAAGAAAGGGAACTAAATCAAGTCTTATGAAAATATTTGAAAAGTGGACAGTTAGCAACGAAGTTTTTGAGAATTTGCCCCCAAAAATATATGTAGTAGATGGAGGGTATATTTTGCACAGTGTTATTTGGCTTGACAAAGTAACATATAGCAGCATCATAGAGAAGTATGTTGACACTGTAATGAAACGGTATGGGAAAGATTGTCATGTTGTGTTCGATGGGTATCCTGACTATCCCACCACAAAAGGGGTCGAACATATGCGGAGAAGTAAAAAAAACATCTCTAGAAATGAAATTCAACGTTAATATGGAGTGCTCTGTGAAGCATAATGAATTTTTGGCAAATCCAAAAAACAAAAGCCAGCTTATTGAACAGCTCTCTCAAAAGCTTAATGAAGCAAACATTCCAACCATTGTGGCGGAGGAAGATGCAGATACTGAAGTGGTCGGAAGAGCAATAGATGTTTCCCAGATTCAAAGTGGGAGGCCTGTAGTTGTTATCGGACAGGATACTGATCTTTTCGTTCTATTGTTAGGGCTACCACAGTGTCAAAATATGCGACTATTCTTTCACAAACCCTCTGGCATACCATCAACGTATGACATCAACAAGATTCGTGAAGAGATTGGTGATATGAAGGATGTGATATTATTTTTGCATGCTATCACAGGATGTGATACCACAACTTATTTATTCGGCAAAGGCAAAATTAACGCGTACAAATTGCTAATTTCATCAAATGATCTCCGCACAAAAGTTTTACAGTTTTATGAAAAACAGGCAGAAAAAAATATTCTCAAAGAGGTAGGAGAGGCTTTTGTCTTGAAACTATATGGATGCACAAGTTCTGCAAGTCTGAATGACAGTAGATATTCAATGTACCTTAAAGCTGTTGCAAAAATGTCATTAAAATCCAAATTTAACATGGCATCCCTCCCTCCAACATCTGGTGCTGCTGAACAACACGCCAATCGAACATAATATCAGATTCAAAAATGGATCGGAGATAAGGAAATCAGCGCTACGGACTGGGAATGGATTTTAACTGACAACATGCTGTACCTCGTGCACTCAAAAAAACCACCGGAACCTGAAGAAGTTATAAACTTAGTTTCCTGCAACTGCAAAAAGGCTTGCAAAAATAATTGTAGCTGCTTTAAAGCATCACTTGATTGCACAGAAATGTGCGGGAGCTGTGGCGGATCATGCAGCAATGTAACTTTGGTTGAAGTCGAGGAAAATGAAGAACTTCTCATGGAAGTTTAGGATATCATAAAATTAAGATACCGCAATTATTTTGTTGTAAAATAACATCTTTAAAAAATATTACATGCATTTTCAAACCAAAAACCATTTAAAATACCTATTTTCGCTGAATGCTTATTATTATTTGAAACAAATTTAAAAAGTGAGGAATTTAGGTTTCACCGAGACTCGATTAGTTTTATTTATAGAAAATGCAATAGTGTACCTTAAAGATAAAAAAAGGGGGGGTTGATGGATGAGTGGAGTGGGGAGAGGGAAGGTAGAGGGGGGAGGAGTGGGGGGGAGGGTTTGCGGGAGGGGAGGAGGGTTTATAGGGGGGAGTGGAGTGGGGGGAGGGGTGGGTGAAGGGGGGGGGGGGGGGGGGGGGGGGGGGGAGGGGGGGGGGGTTGATGGGGGGAGTGGAGTGGGGAGAGGGAAGGTGGAGGAGGCTGAGTGGGAATCCCCTAATACCATACGAGCGAAGCCGCGGGAAAAAGCTAGTAATTTTAAAAAATGCACAATTTTAACGGTAAACACAATTAGTTTTTATATTTTTTTTATATTGGATGCAATCACTTTGCAAGTATGACACGTATTTATAACAGTTCAACAAAAAGTAAGGCGGTTTAATAAACTTTAACAATAAATTTATGGGTTCACTCCCAAAGAAAATTTAATTGGCTGCTACTCGAATTACTACCGATTTCTTACATATCTCCCTTAAACACGTTAAGTTTTAAAGCTCTTAAAAAATATGTGTTATTCTAGAAGATAATATCAAGACATTGCCTATATTAAATTCCTTCGACAGAAAAAAATTGCAAAGTATAATAATAATAATAATAATTTTTATTTTAGTAATTTGTACATTTAAGTTTACAAATTTCTAATTAATTATAATATTTCATATACAATTACACTATATTTTTTCAAGTTTTATGTAGCTCCTACAATACATCTTGAACTTTCCAATTGGTGTGGACTTTAAAGTTTCTGGTAGTGTGTTATATAACTTCATTCCCTTGTACAGTAAACTGTTCTGCGTATTCGTTTTGTCCTTTTTTTTGTAGTCTAATTTCCTTGCACGTCCTTGTGTTATATTTGTGAATGTCCTTGTTGTATAAAATTTTATTTGAGAAGTATTTTGGTAACATGTTGTTCAATCAAGAAATCAGGGATCTTGGAGTTATATTTGACACCCAATTAAATTTTATAAATCACATACAAGAAATAACCAACAAAGGCATGAAGACACAAGGATTTATAATCAGAACCAATACGTTTATTTGCGCGTGACTGTTGATTGCTACTTTAAATGGGACATACAAATACACAAAATTTGTAAACGGCTGCGGGCGATAGTGGGTAGAATATACAAATTGAAGTTTTTCGTTCCTGTGAATACCTTTAAGATATGGATTAACCACTTGGGGACATTCTTGCAAAACAAATTTAAATTACGCACAATCAATACAAAATTCTATCGTTAAATTACTAGTTAAAAAAAATATTTTTTCGCAGAGACGAAACATTTCACTTTTGTATCAAGATTTAACAGTTTTGCCGGTGCAGGCCTTATTATGGTATAAAATATTGATTCAGCACATGCACAGGAAAGTTGAACATGGGCACAATACTAGGTTCACAAAGAATGAAGGCATGCTTGTACCTAAACATAATAATAAATACGGACAGCGAACCCTCGAGTATAATGTGCCTAAAATATATAATATGCTACCTGGTAATATTAAGAAATGCGAATTTCCAAATAGAGTCAGATATTTGCTGAAAACATGGCTACTAGGTAGAAATAATTTGTATTAGGCGATTTAGTCTTACTATTAATGTGTAAGTTTATTGTTATTGTATAAATTAAGGTCTAAGTTGTAATCTGTAAAAAGTTGTAATAAAAATCCTGTTGACAAACTACTTAACTGTAGTTTAACGGGATATATATGAAAAAAAAAAAAAAATAAATAAATAAATAAATAAAAAAAAAAAAAAAAAACCATCAAAGACTTTGATTCACTAGAAGCTATTAAAATTGTATATTTGTCACTAGTACGCAGCTTGCTGGAATACAATTCCATGGTTTGGTCCACATATTATCAAATTCATATAAAAAATATTGAACGAGTGCAGCACGAATTTTTACGATTTATTAACTTCAAGTTATTACCTATTCAACACGTTAACTATACATTCTTACTAAATACACTTAATTTGCATTCCCGAACAGAAGAAAAATAATAAACCCAACTTTTTTGTTTAAAATTATTCACTCCGAATTAGACTGTAGTGAACTTCTGTATCTCATTGACCTTAAGGTACCAACCCGAGCGACAAGGCCAAACATAGTATTCGGCAACAATAATTCTGGAACCAACAACTACCTCACACATGCACCTATTCCACGATTTCATACACTAGCAAACAAATTCACCTCAAATATCGATGTATTTGATACAAAGTTACCATTATTTAAGAAACACTTGAACGATATTTTTATGTAGTATAGTTAAATCACATAGCACATTGCATATATTTGTGTATTTTTATATTTATCTACAATATAAAAACCTGTTGCCGTTTTCTTTTCTTTTTTATGTAAGTACTGTGACATCTGATTTGAGTTGTCTAGAATTGTTTTTATGTAAATTTTGTAAAAATACAATGTATACTATTTTTTGCCATCTGCAACTTTAAAAACTTTCTCTTGTATTGTAATGCATTATTTTTACTAAAATGTATCTTTATACCTTCCATTTTAATACCGGCATCTTCCATTGTAATACCGGTAGAACAAGGATAGCATTCCCACCCGACGCCTGTGCTCTAAAGATTGCAATCCGTCTGTTAAGATGGGAGAATCTATCAAACGGATCGCCCGTTTCTGCACAGAGTCGAGGGTATTTTTCAGGTATTTTGGAGCTCCAGACCAGAGGTGGCTGCCAAATTCAACCGTGGGGCGCACTTGCGATTTGTACAGGGTTAGCAGTTGTGTACTATTAAAGTATCTGCGGGCCCTGTACAGTACGCCCAGTTTTTGGGAGGCTAACTTTACTCTGGCTTCGATGGAGCCCCCATACCTGAGCTGGTCACTTAGGGTTACACCAAGCATATCAATGGAGGGCCTGTTCGGAAGATTGCTTCCGTTGAAAGAGACTAGATTTTCATTTCGATCCCTTTTAGACGTAATCAGACAAGATTGGGTCTTTGAAACATTAAATTCAACGAGATTATTTTTACCCCAAGAGAAAACACTCTCGAGGTAGCCGTCCATTCTTTGCTTCAAAGCCCTACGAGCTGTTGGAGTTTGTGAGCCCTTTGGGGGCTTGTCAAACAAAAAGCTATCATGAACTGTACTGTCATCCGCATAACAGTGAATTGGTGCACATGACAAAAGGTCGTGGATGTGCAACAAAAACAAAGTTGGAGACAGAACCGATCCCTGCGGGACGCCAGCATTTATCGGGTGTGAGGAAGAGGTGAAACCATCGACTACCGTCTGAATCGACCTCTCCCTCAAGAAGTCGGCAATCCACGTACACAAGGATGCGGGAAGTCCGTAAGAATGCAGTTTGTTGACAAGTCCTCGGTGCCAAACCCGGTCAAAGGCCTTGGAGATGTCCAGTGCAACCGTTTGGGTCTCACCGAAACGTTCCAGGCATCGCCCCCAAACATGCGTCACATACGCGAGAAGATCATCGCACGAGCGGTTCCGCCGGAATCCGTATTGACGGTCGTTAATAATTTTGTTCTTCTCGAGGTATGTGAGCAGTTTGTCGTTGATCACACGTTCCATCACCTTAGACAGAACTGATGTGATCGCTATGGGGCGGTAGTTGGCCGGGTTGGAGCGGTCACCCTTCTTTGGAATAGGATGGATAACCGCTTTTTTCCAACCAGAGGGCACAGAGCCAGTCTTCAGGGACAGTTTAAAAAGCTTCGTCAAAATTGGAGCTATTTCTGCAGCGCACCTTTGCAGTACCAGGGCAGGTATTCCGTCAGGCCCACTAGCTTTATTAACATCAAGCCCTCGTAAAACATGGAGTACTTCCCGATGCCGGATCCTCAGCTTTTTCATACGAAAACCGCAGTGAGGAACCGACGTCGGGACAGCACCTTGGTCATCGAGGGTTGAGTTATCCGCAAACATTTTACCTAGTAAGTTAGCCTTTTCGGTGGCGGTGTTTGCTAGTGAGCCGTCAGGTCTGGTAAGAGGTGGCAGACTGGATTTGCAGAAATTGCGACCTATTGAGCCCGCAAGCGACCAGAATTGCCTGCTGCCATGCGGGCATGCAGTCAGCTTTCTGCTGATCTGCTGGTCGTGCTCGAATTTTGACCTATTTATGTTTCTCTTGGTTTCCTTTGCCATTTTGTTGTAAGCTGTTCTGTCTTCGGATGTTCTAGATGTGTTATAGGCTCGGTAAGCCGCGTTTTTTCGTCGCACTGCTTCAGCGCATTGTCGACTGAACCACGGCTTTGAGCCTACACCAGTTACCTTAACAGTAGATTGGATGAAGCCATCCATCGCGGATGTGATGACTTCACTAATTTTCTGGGCACATCTTGAGGGATCCGAAGTCCGAAAACAGACAGCTGACCACGGAAAAGCATTAAAATGTGCCCGCAGACATGACCTATAGTGCCACACTTTTCTCTTCAGCCTCTCGTTTGGTGGTCTGAAGTTTACAGGGATTGATGTCGTCACCAGGCAGTGGTCGGACGATCCTAAAGGCGCTGTGACTTCAATCCTGTAACCGTGTGGCACAGTAGTTAAAAATAGGTCTAACAGATTGGAACGGTGAGTCTGGACATCAGGAACCCTTGTAGGCTCCTGAACCATTTGCTCCAATCCGTAGCAAAGGGTAAAGGATTCCGCTTGGCGTCCAGCCGAGTCTGTTGATCCTGAGAACTTCAACCAAGGTTCGTTATGAACATTGAAGTCCCCCAGGACCACAAACTCTGCCGTAGGGTAGCGGGGCAAGAGGTCATCAATAGTGTCGCTTAAATGTTTGAAGAGCTCGGACGTGTCTGATTCGCTAAGGTTCGGTGAGCGGTATAAACACGCGTAGAATCTTACCGTACTGGCAAGATTGACGCGTACCCACATTACGTCGAATCTGGAGTTTTCCAGATTCAACAGTCGCACACAGTTGACGTCAGCTCGACTATAGAGACAGACACCTCCTTTAGGTCTGAACTTGCTTGCGAGGGTGAAGCCCGGGCAGTCTAGATAGGAGGCATCTACAGGCTCGGCTATCTGCGTTTCAGACAGGAATAGTAGGTTAGGGCGTTGAGTAAAAAGGTGGTGGTGGACGGAGTTTAAATTGGTATGCAGGCCGCGAATGTTGGTGTAATTCACCAACATTTTTGGCCTGCGCCGGGGTCTCCTACTACTCGCCGCTGTAATGCAGTTAATTTTTGTTGTTTGTGTTGCCATGAATTTTTTTAATATTTTTATGGTAGGGTGTGGGGGGAGGGAGGTCTAGGAAGGAAAAGGTATGAGGGGTGGGTAGGAAGCTGGGGATCAGAGTGTCCAAGAGTGATGAACGAATGAATCCAATCCACCCACTGCGGTGCAAGGCGATGGGCAGGGAGAGTCCGGCTGGAGAGGTCACCCGATGCGCCCCAAACGCTACTGCTGGGTCCCCTCCGGTCACGAACCGGCACAACAGCAGCGGCGGGGTTTTAACACTCGTTGATGGGGCAGCCCACCCTCAGTCGTGAGCCTGAGGGTCGGGCCCCTGTACTACCGAGCGGCCCGGACAGCGGTAACCGGTTGTAAAGGGTCTCCCTCAACCAGCATCTCCCAATCCGGCCCGCCACGCAGAAGGTGGGCCGACGAACCCGCCATCAAGACTTGGACAAACATTTGCCCATGAAACCCGGGCACCCCTGCTAAGTCACCAAACGTAGCGAACCACTTGGGGTGACCTGTGGCGAGAGGTGTTGGGCATCCAATAAATGGTTCCCAGGGCGGCGGTACCCATACCCGCCTACCAATGTTTACTTTTTCAAGTTCATCTTTTTTATTATTCAACTTTGTCTCTGTATTATAAACTTATATGTAAAAGCCCATTACGGCGTTGATATATTAATAAATAAATAAAATAAAATAAAATATTTTGTGGACAAATACCATCGTGTTCAAGGTCAGCATCTGTTTCACTAACTAACTAACTAACTAACCATCACGCCGTTTCCCCGCAGGGGTAGGCAGAGAGGACGGACCGCCAAAGATCCCGGTCTTGGCACACATTCCTTGCCTCGTTTACATTCATACAACGTCTCATACATTCTCTTCTATTATTCTGACTCTTGACATGGTCCGACTCAAGTATCTGATTCACTTGGTCGTGCCATGTCTTTCTTGGGCGTCCTCGACTTCTTCTACCATTCACATTTGCGTCATATATTCTCCTTACACTCCTTTCCTCGTTCATTCGCTCTACATGCCCAAACCATCGGAGCGTTCCTTTCTTGATCTTACTTATCACGCTTACATCAGCCTTGCATTCTTTGCGGATTTCCACATTTCTCACACGATCATACATGGTTTTACCACACATACGCCTCAGGGATCTCATTTCTACAGCGTTCAGTCGACTTTCATCCTTCCTCTGCCAGTTCCATGCCTCACTGCCATACATCAGGGTAGGTACCAGTACTCCATTATGGACGGCTAGTTTCGCGTCTTTGGACAGTTTTTTGTTGCTGCCAACGGCGTTCAGTCCTCCATTAATAGAGTTACCTGCATTCACCCTTCTTTCAATATCTCTATCAGCCTTCCCATCTCTCGTAAACATACTTCCCAAATAAACAAACTCATCCACCTGCTCCAAGTATTCATCATTCACAACTATATTGCATACTGTTTTCGTACTCTCTCTTTCAAACACCATGACTTTAGACTTACTTACATTCATCATTAACTCATTCTTCATGCATACTTCGTTCATTCTTGACACGAGAGACTGTAGATCTTCCATACTGTTAGATATCAGCACCGCATCATCAGCATACAACAGGCAACATACTTCTAGATCACTCAATTTCGCACCTAATCCCATCTCTTTCAATTCTTGCGTACAATTATCCATATATAGATTGAATAACCACGGCGACATTACGCAGCCTTGTTTAACACCTTTTGTGATGTCAAACCACCCCGTAAAATCGCCGTTCACCCTAACACATGCAACGCTTCCCTCATACAGAGACGCAATTGCCTGTATGAGATACTTATTCACTCCATACTTGGACAATACCTTCCATAGCTTTTTCCTGTCAACTCGGTCGTATGCTTTTTGTAGATCTACAAAGGCACAGAAAAGTTTCTGTTTTTTTGCAAGAAACTTTTCAGTGAGCATACGCAATGAGAAAATCTGGTCCATGCATCCCCTTCCACTCATAAAAGCACCTTGCACATACCATATTTTATCTTTTGTTTCCATTCTTACCCTTTCAATTAATATTCTACCATACAACTTGCCCACTGTACTAAGAAGGCTAATAGCCCTATGATTCCCACATTCCATACGTGACCCTTTACCTTTGTACAATGGCATGATTACAGCCCTTCTCCAATCTAATGGCCTTACCATTTTTCATACATTTAATAGATTTTTTTATTTCATCCATGCTGATTTTGGTAACATTCACTCCATCATCGTTCATAACCGATTCACCGCTTGGAACACAGTCACTCGGGTTACTTTCGAAGACCTCCTCGAAATATTTCATCCATATCTCTTTAATTTCATTCTCATTCGTCAACATTTGTCCATCTTTCGAATTAATAACTCTCATGCTTCCGTTCTCTGGTCCACTCCGGGATCTTTTGACCTCCTTCCAAAACAGTTTTATGTTTTCTTGGAAGTGGTTTGTCATTTTGATTCCCTCTTCTTCTTCCAGACGTTTTTTCCGTTCTTTCACCACAACACTTACTCTTTTCTTGCATACCTTATACACTTCTTTTGCTCGATCTCTCTCTTCGCTTGAAACACTGCCAGTCACTATCAGATGTAACCATGCTTTCTTCTTCTCTGAGACCAGTGCTTTGATCTCATCATCCCACCATGCATCACCTTTTTTCCTACCTTGCTTACTTATTCCACACACGTCTCTAGCAGATTCGCATAGACTCACCTTAATGTGGTTCCATGTTTCCTCTATGCTTAGACCGTTCATTTCCTTCCCATTCAATCTCATGTCTGCACACTTCTTATACTCACTTCTGACATACTCGTTTTGTAGTTTTTCTATTTTGATTCTTGTTGGAGCTGATACCGTTTTCACCTTAGAGCGCCAGCCGCGAAAGAGGTTTACTTTTGACACCACCAGAAAGTGGTCAGTTTCAACCTCAGCCCCTCTGAAAACTCGTCTGTCCTCGGTAACGGCTCTCAACCTAGAGTCAATTACTACAAAATCGATTATTGATCTTTCAATTCCTCTTTCCCACGTATACTGATGGATACCTTTATGATCAAAGAAAGTATTCGACACAAAAAGGTTCCACTCTAAACATACCTTAAGTATTCTGTTCCCATTATCATTCGTGAAAATCTGTTTCACGGTTAACCAATTTAGTTCCTTTAACATTTTAATTATTTTTGAAAATCTATTTCGTCGAAGTATTATTCTCATTGCCCTGTTTTGGAGAATTTGTAACTTATTTTGTTCCCTTTCGTTACACAGGAAAAGTATACTCGAGCAGTAGTTGAAGTGTGGAGCAATAATTGAATTGTAAATGGTGATTGCAGTTTTTCCAGAAAATTTTGGCCGAATTCTTCCAAAAAATATATCTTTTTGCCAATTTTCTTTTGTGTGTATTCAGCATGTCTATTGAAGTTTAGTTTGGAATCTAATATAACTCCTAAGTATTTCATTTCAGTAACATTTTCAATAATTTCACCATCAATTTTAATTTTGCTTTCACTGTATGTCTTCTTGTATTCAATCAGCATACATTTTGTTTTTTTTTTTTGTATTTATTTTAAGCTTATTTGTTTTTAGCCATCTTGATACATCATTTAGTTCATTATTTAAAATGTGTATTAGTTCTTCATTAAGTATATTAGTGTATCATCGGCAAATAGTCGTACGTTGCATTTTGAAAATATTTTCACCATGTCATTAATATAGAGTATGAACAATAGAGGTCCAAGGACCGATCCCTGTGGTACTCCTAACTTATTTTCCATTGGTTTTGAAAATTGATTATTTATTTTTGTTACCTAAATTCTGTCTTTCAAATACTCTTGTATTAATGTAATGGCTACAGATGAGAATGTAAATGTAATGTAAATTTAAGTATGTAAAGGCAGAGCAATGTCGATCCATCTCAAGTTAGTGGGAAAATTGTAGGGTTCATCTCAAATGAAAGATTTTGTTAGAGAGCGATTCTTATTTATAGTAAAATAAACAAACACATGTAAATATCTTATGCTATTCGATGAAAACGGTAACAGGTGAGAGAAAGAGAGCCTGACAAAACCATCCGCACAACCGACGTGAAAACTTCTCGGACACAAAGAACGTCTTAGACATCTTCCCCTCCGTGGCCAGAATTCCGGACATACGGGCATCTTCCTCAGGAAACCCTCGAGCATCCAGGTGGGGGGCTCTTCCGCAACCGCGTAAAGAAGCCTCAAACCGAGAATTCTCACCCCCAAACAACACGCGCGCCTTGACGTCTCAGACCTCAGACAGGATGGTGGAGCATAGTAAATCACTCTTTCCAGCCGCATCCGAAGATCTCCGCAACCAGACAGTCTTCGCTGAAACCCGTATCGGGACAAATCCAAATGTAAAAGTCACATTGACTTCAGTATCCGGACCACCGTGACCAGCACATTTCCATTAATGCCTCCGAATCTCAAATGTGAGACCAATGGACACGGACAAATCACTGGCATATTAACTTGATGCTACTGCATCGCCTTCGCCAATAACACCCCCCTTCGTCAATCCAAAAAATAAGGCAGGCCTCGTTCTTACATGAATCTCCAATTATATAAATAATCAATTAAATAATAAATTACATGTTATTGTTTTATTTATCGATAACTCTAAAGCTTTTGACACAATTAACTCTAAAAAACTTCTGAAAACTCTAGAAAAAATTGGAATAAGAGGAAATGTGTAAAATTAATTTAAAGATTATCTTAGAAATAGAAAAATATGTACCAAAATATATAATACTTTTAGTAAAACAAAAAATGTATCTGCAGGAGTTCCACAAGGTTCCATATTGGGGCCTACACTATATATAATTTATGTAACTATAATGAAAAAACTTTTCTCTTTTGTTAAACATTTTGTATTCGCAGATGATACGGCATTGGTCATATCACATAAAGATCTAAAAATTGCAATTGAACTCATGCAAATTGACTTTAATCAACTTTGTAAATGGTCACATGATGCAGGACTATTAATAAATGCTAAAAAAACCAAAGTAATGCATATAAGATCACCTAATGCCAAATTTATATTTAATCCTAATATTATTTCTCACGATTTTAATTGCATCCATAAAAATATTCCAACTAATTGTAAATGTGAAAGCTTAGAATTAGTTACGGAATACGTGTATCTTGGTGTCACAGTAGATTGTTTTTTTTTAATGGGACAAACATATTAAAAAAACCTGTAAAAGATCAATTGCTGGCAGAATGTACACATTAAAATTTTTTCTTTCAATTGAAACACTTAAAATAATTTATATGTCACTGGCAGAATCTATTATAAGATATGGATTAACAATATGGGGAAATAATTCTACAACCAATCTGAAACAAGTACAAGTTGTACAATACGCAATTGTAAAATTATTAGTCGTCCCTAATATTTTCAAACAGAGACATGATACACCGTTGCTGTTTCAGAGTGCCAAAATTTTACCTGTTAAAGCAATACCATGGCACAAAATTATAATTCAACATATATTTACCCCGCAGCATAAAGAGAAATTAGATCATAAGTACAGCACTAGATTCACGCGCAACGACGGGTTAATAGTTCCGAAATTTAACAATAAGTACGGACAGAGAACGTTTGAATACATCATACCGAAGACATTTAATTTATTACCTGACAATATAAAGAAATGTAATTCAATGAATAAGGTTAAATATATGGTGAAAAATTGGTTATCAGAAAAAAAAAATTATATTGATATTGATATGTGTAAAAAAAATGTTGAATCTGCAGATATAAGATGTAAATTTTAAATGTAAAAAATTTATATGTAACTAAAATATAAGCACCTGCTGACAAGCCAATTCAATTGGCTTAGCAGGACTTGTTTGTTGATTTTAATATGTATATCTATTCTTTCAATAAAAAAATAATAAAAAAAAAAACAAAAAAAAAACAAAAAAAAAAAAAAAAAAAAAAAAAAAAAAAACTAAAAGTAAAAAGATGTCCCGTCAGGAAACCCAAATTCACGTCCGTCACCATCTTTCCGGCGCGAGCCAACAACTTCACCGTCGACAGACTGTCAAACTAAATAATAAAAATAAATTAAATTAAACAGTACCTACTCGCGTAGTTAAACTCACAAAAATTAATACGTTACATTTCCCGGAAATTTTACCCCGCGAAGTGAAGTAAAATTGTTAAAATAACGGACTAGCAAACTCCTTTCTCTCTGCACCTGTACAAAAGAGAACAACAATATAAGCAAAGAAAAAATCTTACAGATAACAACAAAATCAACAAATCACTACAGTGACAAAAGAAAGCCAATTCGCAGATTGGTGATCAAAACCTTTTTTTTTTAAACTTTTTATGAAATATAATTTTACTTTTATTTTTTTGAGGTCAAACCTCCGCTGTAAAACACTTACTCACATGACGAGAGTCAATCTCTCAAGAAAACACTTGTGAGAACGGAGAACTTAAGCTCCCACTTCGAAATTTAAAAAGAAATAACACTTAGATATTTTTAACATAAAATAAATCTTCTCTCTTTCTCTCACTATATTCAAAGAAAGGAAAAAAAAATCTAAATTTCAAGATACAGCACTTATATTTAATGTCTTAAAATATATGAACTACAAATATATAAAATATATTGTATTAATTTAATGGCTACAGATGAGAAACCAATTTCTTTAAGCTTTCTTATTAGTATTTCTCGATCTATAGTTTCGAACGCCCTTTGAAAATCCAAAAATATTGCTATGATAAATTTATTATTATTCATTCCTTCCTTCCATTCTTCGACAATTACGTTTAATGCTGTTTCACATGAGTTATTAGATCTGAACCCCGACTGTTCTTGGTATAAAATATCATGTTTGTCTGGTATTGCAAAATTTGTTCTTTTATTATCACTTATAGAATCTGCTCATATTTTGGTAAGGTGTTGATTGGTCGAAATTCTTTTCATTTTCTGGTATTTTTAACCTTTGGAACCGGTATAATAGTAGATAGTTTCCATGACTATGGAAATTTTCCTTCTTCAATCGTCTCATTAATAATATTTAATAGAGTAGATCGTATTACTGGAAAAGCACCTCTTATTATTCTTATTGTTAATCCATCTGAACTATTCTTTGATTTAATTTTGTTTAAAATATTAATTTTGATTTTTTTTATTATATAATCAATAATATTATTATTAAATTAATAAAAACAGTTTATTTTTAAACAAGTTCTGCTGTGTAATTATTATTACGCGTGACAGCTGTTTCGCCTTCTGAAGGCATTATCAAACTGTGGTCACGCCACATACAGACGATATATTTATACTATTTCTAGAGAGGTATTTATTATGACTCATTTCCAATTTCTGATTAAAAATGACTGAGACTACTAATGGTTATTATTTTCCCAATAGGCCTCTTGCATGGATTTCATAACGACTTGGAAAAAATCATGTGGATAGATCTTTTTACTAAGATTACGAAAATGTTAGATATGTACAATTTTTTTTTTGTTTTTTTAAAATAAATCCATTATTTGGGCTCGTGACGTCACCATATGAAAATGTCCCGTCT
The DNA here is from genome assembly GCA_917880885.1 of Limnephilus marmoratus. Lineage (NCBI taxonomy): Eukaryota > Metazoa > Arthropoda > Insecta > Trichoptera > Limnephilidae > Limnephilus > Limnephilus marmoratus. The sequence continues at coordinate 491,037 of OU862929.1, read as the reverse complement.
CCGAAAATGTTCCTATTAATTTTGTAAAATTCCACACTGATTTATTTTTTTATATGGCATCACTTTGATTTCAGGCGAATTTTTTAATTCGTTCACTAGATTTATTGTTTGTTCTCTGCGAACATTTGGTTCGATCTTTTGACCGATGTTCTGAAGAGAACCTCGTACATTTAATGATGTACGGGGTTCTCTTCAGAACGTGAAGATTTTGTCGGTACGTGTTTTACAGCTATAATGATTATGGTGCTGATTTTAACTAAATAAAATTTTATAATATTCTTATTATTATTATAATTTACAAGTACAAGTATATTATATTGAATTTAGTAATATAAACGCTGTACATTATAATGATTTATGATCAATAAGACGGATCAAGGAAAAAAAATATTTATGAGATGTAATATTTTTGGTATGCCTCGTTATTCCCATGTGCCATTCGTGTGGAAAAACTTTTTTTTTTAAATGATTTTCGGCTATGTAATTATCGTATTTTCACACCTATAAAATTATGTCTTGTCTTTCCGGTTTATAAAAAATGGTCTTTTTTTTTCGGATTGAAATTTTCAAAAATACGATAAAAAAAAAATATACAGAATGTCTTAGAATTTTTTCTTAATTCTTTCCTGAACCGGAATTTTTTTTTAAAAAATGTGATGCAAGTGGCCTATTACTGTAATTTCCCACTTCGACTGAAAGTCGCTATGCGTCTAATTATATTGTGAGTCAATTGCAAAAGCTGACTCATGGTTTTTTTTTCAAGCATAATTAATTATTTTAAATTGGTTTGAATATATTTAGAAGCGGAGAGTGAATTATATTTTTTTTTGTTCGTTTATTAAAATAGCTTTAGGATTATTATTATGTTTGTTGATTTCCAGCTGCTCTAAAATATCAAGTTTACGTCCTTTATTTTGGATGTGTAAAAGAGTTGGTTTATTATCATCGCTAAGTGTGTGATTCTCATCTAGGAGATGTCTGGCAAATTGAGATTGAATTTTATTATTATTTTTAAATGATCGTATGTTCTCTTTGAATCTAGTATTAAAGGACCGGCCAGTTTGTCCAACATAAACAGCGTTGCATTCGTCACACTGGAGTTTATAAATGCCGCTATTTTTCGGTTCGGAGTTTTACTTTATGAGTTTTTAAGAGATGATCCCAGATTATTATTAGTGTTAATTCAGTAATCACTAAAAAACAAATTGAAAGTTTGGCTATTGATACAGAAATTTCTCAGTCTAAAGTTAAAAATAACGGCTTACCGAAACAAATAACCGCGGATATTTTGAGAAAAACTTTGAAACTGACTACTAAAAATAAATACAATAATAAAGAAACGGAAATTTTAAATGATATTAAAACTAAAATTAAAAATCACGATCTCACAATTACTAAGGCGGATAAGGAAAATTCGGTAGTTATCTTAAACAAAGTCGATTACATAAATAAAGTAGAAGCATTCTTAAAGCCAGAATAATTTCAGATCTTAAATAAGGATCCAACGGACAAAATTTCAGTAAACGTACGAAACCTAATTATAAATAAATCAATATTCTCAAATAAATACGCCAAAAGAAGTGCAATGGTAATGAATCCAAGGGCTCCTGCACTGTACGGGCAACCCAAAATTCATAAAGTAAATATTCCCATCCAATCCGTCGTTTCCTTTATAAATGCCCCAACAACATTACTCGCCAAGAAACTTAATTTTCTCTTCAAACATTATACTAAATTCTCTCCAAAACATAGCGTTAAAAATGCTCTGGAAGTTATAAATAAAATTCAAAACTTAGATCTTCCACATAACTGCCAACTTGTATCTTTAGACGTCGTAAGCCTTTTTAGAAATATCCCTATCCAAGAGTGCCTTAAAATCATTAAAGATATATTAGATAAATCTAACATAAACCCAGTAATTAAAAAAGACTTATTAGACTTTTTTAAATACACAGACTTACTTGATAAAGCATGTGAAAACTAACTTAATAAAGTGAAATTACTAACTTAATAAAGCATATGAAAAGGAAAAAAATATAATTTTATCAATTGCAAAAAATAACGGCTTCAAGGGTAGAGACATTGATAAAGTAAATAGTCATAAAAAACCCAAAATTAACCTTAACTCAATTTACCCAGCGATTAGTAATAAAACGAATAATAAATTTGCGTGTTTGGAATTTGTCGGACCTACGTCTAATAAAATTGCTAAAGTTCTCAAAAATTGTGGATTAGACATTGCCTTCCGCACTAATCATAATCTGGGGTCATCTCTTAAAAACTCTTATTAAAATAAATAAACGAACAAAAAAATATAATTCACTCTCCGCTTCTAAATGTGTTCAAACCAATTTAAAATAATTAATTATGCTTGGAAAGAAAACCATGAGTCAGCATTTGCAAATGACTCACAATATAATTAGACGCATAGCTATAATATAATATAATATAATATAATATAATATAATATAATATAATTTAATATAATAATAATCTTCCGAACAGGCCCTCCATTGATATGCTTGGTGTAACCCTAAGTGACCAGCTCAGGTATCGGACCAGCTCCATCGAAGCCAGAGTAAAGTTAGCCTCCCAAAAACTGGGCGTACTGTACAGGGCCCGCAGATACTTTAATAGTACACAACTGCTAACCTTGTACAAATCACAAGTACGCCCCACGGTTGAATTTGGCAGCCATCTCTGGTCTGGAGCTCCAAAATACCTGAAAAATACCCTCGACTCTGTGCAGAAACGGGCGGTCCGTTTGATAGATTCTCCCATCTTAACAGACGGATTGCAATCTTTAGAGCATAGGCGTCGGGTGGGAATGCTATCCTTGTTCTACCGGTATTACAATGGAAGATGCTTCAAGGAACTAGCATCATTGATCCCTTCGGCACCGGTGCATAGTCGGGAAACACGCCAAACGCGTGCCCAACATTTGTACACGGTTGACATTTGTCACATGAGAACGGGTCGTTTCTTCGACTCGTTCTTGTGTTCAACAGCTCGGCTGTGGAATGATTTGCCGGCCTCTGTATTTCCTCCTTCCTACAATAAGGGTCTCTTCAAGACCAATGTTCATTCCTTACTCTCCTCAAAAAGACCCTTCTCACAGCATCCCAGATGACACAGGCCCTGAGGGAAATTATTTTCCTCAGGGCCTCCTGTGTGAATACACAAAGCATCATAGCACATTACGAAGGGGTCAAAATACTTTTAGAAGAGAAGAAACCTTTTACGCTTATGATGAGTGAACTTGCTGATTTATTAATAATCCTACTAATATTATAAAGGTGAAAGTTTGTATGGATGTATGTTTGTTACTCTTTCACGCAAAAACTACTGAATAGATTTTAAAAATTCTTTCAGTAATAGAAAGCAACATTATTTGCGAGATCTATGGGCTATATGTATTGGTAAGCTCTGGCGTTATGAATAATCTCTGGGGTTATTAAATTATTTATCATACGTTTTCTGTCGCTAACAAAATCGATTTATTGCAAACGCCAATTGTCGCCTTGGAAACGATGTTTTTTTTTAATTAGGTTACTATGGACATCCCTTTGATGCTAAAATTCAAATATGTATAAAATACTGATTCCTTATTTACTGAATGGATTTTAATGAAACTTTACAATAATATAAACATTTGGGCTACAGCTCAGAGCTCTGGCATTACGAAATTTGTATGAAAAAATTGCAATAGGTGGCACGATTAGTAAGATATCTATAATTCTTTAATCGATTTAAATTATTAGGGAAGTAGGTACTTCAAATAAATTCGCTAATTTAAGTATTTTCTAAAATAGAATTTTTATTTAAGAATCTTTGTTTTGCAAAATGCCATTCTGAAATTTTGACATTTTCAATCACACAACAATTATTGTTTTAATTGGATAGACAGGTATCGCATTTTTTAAGTATAAAACTGCCGTACTGGATTTTTTGGTAGAATATATTTATTTATTTATTTTAGGGAAAGTTGACAGCAGATCTGAGATTACACAATAAAACAATAGTAAAGCATCGATGACACACGGCGAGTTTACAAGCTACTTACTATCTGGGAAATTGACTATCTGTTAGTAAACTCGCCCAGTTTCATCGTGTTACTTTCTAACTAGCAGCGACTAGCAGATTGTTGACAATCTACGAAAAAAGTTGAAAGGTCGTCAACTTTACTCGCCTACACGCTTGCTCGTGATTGGTTTATTTATGTTTTCAACATGGCTTCCGATAAACAGCTGATTTCAACTGTCAAACATCTGAAGAATTAGTTCACGCAGGCGTCGTTATTCTTGTTACTGGCGCTAGTAGCGGCCTCAGTTTCCTACGCTTCTGAGCGAGTGGACAGTTTTGTGTGTCATCATGACAATCTCACTCGCCGATTTACCCGCTTTTAAGCTTAGTAGATAGTAGCTTGTAAACACGCCGTGTGTCATCGAGCCTTAAGATAGTTAATTATGCCAATTATGAACTTTCCGCTGATGATAGTGAATGAATAATAAAGTGTGACATTATAAGGGTGTTTTCTTAAATTATTATTTTTTTACAATATATGAAAGGGGAGGGGGGAGGAGAAACATATAATTAGGATTAAGAGGCAAAGGACGGGAATATATAGGGATTAAACTTTCTAGTTTGAGTCATGTTGCTTAGTGAGTTTTCGTTTTATGTCATGTAAAGTCGAGTTAAAGATGTCAATGTGGAAATAATTTAAGTTAAATGAGTGTGTGGATCTATAGATAAATGAGTTCTGTTTGGAGTTGGTCTTGCAAATAGGGAGGTTAAAAGTAAGTGACTGTCTGCTGTTGCGATTTGTAACATGGAATGATAGGCGTTGAAGAATATCAGGACTATCAATTAGGTTATGTGCAATTTTAAATAACATAACCGAATCTGCTATATTTCTTCGGCAAGTTAATGTCTGCATATTGAAGTACTTTGCAGAGTTTTCATCATTAACGTGAGATCGAAAAGAGCGAAAGTTAAGGTACCTTAAGAATCTATTTTGAACATTTTCGATTCTATTTTTGTGTATTGCATAGCCTGGGTTCCACACTTGAGATGCGTATTCAAGGATACTACGAACGTATGAGAAGTATAGTATTTTGAAAGTAATAAGATCTTTGAATTGTTTACAGGAACGGATTATGAAACCAAGCATAGAAGATTAGTGACTATGTGGTCGATATGTTCATTGAAATTCAGTTTACTATCAAGTATAACCCCAAGGTTTCAGGAATTAATCCGTTCCATTAAGATACAAGGCGATGCATGGGTCGAAAAAATCTGACTGAAGAGGTCTAGGTTATTTTTCCTTCAAACTAAGTCACCAAATGTAGAGAACCATTTGGGGTGATCTGTGGTAGGGATGCGGTACCCTTAACCACCTCACAAATTGATGAATCAGATCTGGTTAGTGAAAAAAAAAATTTCGCACGCGATAGAAGTGAAACTAGAAAGTCGCTAGACGTCGCTTTCTTTTGCCTGTTTATTTAAAGTGGTTTGAAGATTGTATATTGATTTATAAAAACTATTCGTTTATTAATTTCTGATTTGATGGATAATGGTTGATGATTAATTGAGTATTCGTGGATAAATATGTTTTTATTTCTGGTGAAGCGCACGACGAAGAACTTGGATATATTTATTTCCAGACAATGGGCATTACAATACGTGTTCAAACTTTGCAAATCATCTTGCAGCTTCTGACAGTCATGATGAGAAGATGGGAGATACATACGCGGATTTCCAAATAACAGGGACAATGCATTCGGTTAGAGAACGCTTGAAAATTAAAGAAAGGGGTAAGGATAGATTGTGAGCACACCGTTGGGAAAGTGGTGGGGTCCCCTCCAATGAGGATATATTATTTTCGATTTTACGTAAGTAACGAGATTTGCTTTGCTGACATAAATCTTTGTGCCGTTTACGAAGGAGAGAAAATGCATCATAGTCAGCCTGGTTTTTATATTTTTTATATTTGTAAAATATTTAGATTTTTCCTTAGTTACCTTAATAAGGGCAGCGTTGTACCAAGGAGGGTATTTCAAGTTCCATGAAAATTTATGAGGAATGTGAAGATTTATGAGGGATTTCAAAAACTTATAGAAAGCATCAAGCGCTGGTTCTATTTGGGAGGTAGAGAAAATGGATGCCCAATCGGCTTGTTCTAGGGCGAGATTAATTGAGTCGTAGTCTCCACGATTATATAGAAAAACTTTCCTTTTCGCATTTGTCAATGAAAGGGTTTCCTGAAATGGCACACTAATGGACACATTGCGTATGTGAGGGAGTGGTGGGTGGAGGGAGAGGGGGAGAGAGTTGATGGGGGAGTGGAGTGGAGAGAGGGAAGGTGGAGGAGGCGGAGTGGGGTGGAAGAGGGGGAGGGAGAGGGGGGTTTATGGATGAGTGGTATGGGGAGAGGGAAGGTGGAGGGGGGAGAAGTGGGGGAAGGGGTGGGTGGAGGAAAAGTAGGGGAGGAGGGTTGATGGGGGGAGTGGAGTGGGGGAAGGGTGGGTGGAGGGGGAGTGGGATTGATGGGGGGAGTGGAGTGGGGAGAGGGAAGGTGGAGGAGGCGAGTGGAAATCCCCTAATACTATGCGAGCGAAGCCGCGGGAAAAAGCTAGTGTATAATAATTTTGTATCGTGCAGCTTTCCTGAAGTATGTTACAATTCCGGTGACTTCACTGAAGCTTGCGTGAAGAACTTGCTGAAAGATCATTTTCGAAACTAAAATTAATAAAGACCTATTAAGAAACTCAATGGGACAAGGCAGGCTACGTTTTTTTTATTTTTTTATTTAGTGACTATACATTTATTATATTTTACATTTTTATAGATCCTGTGCTGAAGAATCTATAAAGATCCTGTGCTAAAGGGGACTATGCTTTGGATAAGTTTTATAGATCCTGTGCTGAAGAATCTATAAAGATCCTGTGCTAAAGGGGACTATGCTTTGGATAAGTTTTATAGATCCTGTGCTGAAGAATCTATAAAGATCCTGTGCTAAAGGAGACTATGCTTTGGATAAGTTTTATAGATCCTGTGCTGAAGAATCTATAAAGATCCTGTGCTAAAGGGGACTATGCTTTGAATAAGTTTTCAGCGACTTCTATGATTTAACTTCTTTGTTCGGATAAGAACTAACTAACCATCACGCCGTTTTCCGAAGGGGAAGGCAGAGAGAACTGACCGCCAAACAACTCGATCTTGGCACACACTCCTTGCCTCTTTCACATTCATACATCGTCTCATACAAACTCTTCTATTATTCCGACTCTTGACATGGCCCGACTCAAGTATCTGATTCACTTGGTCGTGCCATGTCTTCCTCGGGCGTCCCCGACTTCTTCTTCCATTCACATTTGCGTCATATATTCTCCTTACACACTTTTTCTCGTTCATTCGCTCTACATGCCCAAACCATCTGATCGTCCCTTTCTTAATCTTACTCATCACGCTTACATCAGCCTTGCATTCTTTGCGGATCTCCCAATTTCTCACACTATCGTACATGGTTTTACCACACATACGCCCCAGGGATCTCATTTCTACAGCATGCAGTCTTTTTTTTACATGAGCTCCACACAGGAGGCCCTGAGGAAAATAATTTCCCTCGGGGCCTATGTTATCTTTGGGAATGCTGTGTGGAGGGTTTTTTTTAGGGAAAGGAAGGAGAGGAGAGTTCTGGGAAGGAATAGGGTTTAAGGGCTGGGTAGGAATCTGGGGTTCAGTGTGTCCTGGTCATCAGACCTAGGCACACCTCATCCCATTAACCCGGGCACCCCTGCTAAATCACCAAACGTAGCGAACCACTTGGGGTGACCTATGGCAGAGGTGTTGGTTATCCAATAAAGGGGGCGGCGGTACCCATTCCCGCCTCCCAAATTGAAAAGTCTACTTTCATCCTTCCTCTGCCAGTTCCATTCCTCACTGCCATACATCAGTGTAGGTACCAGCACTCTATTACGGACGGCTAACTTCGCTTCTATGGACAGTTTTTTGTTGGCGCCAACGGCGTTCAGTCCTCCATTAATAGAGTTGCCTGCATTTACCCTTCTTTCGATATCTCTGTCAGCCCTTCCATCTCTCGTAAACATACTTCCCAAAGCACACAAACTCATCCACCGGCTCCAAATACTCATCATTCACAACTATGTTGCACATTGTTTTCATACACTATCTTTCAAATACCATGACTTTAGACTTACTTACATTCATCATTAACTCATTCTTCATACATACTTCGTTCATCCTAGACACGAGAGACTGTAGATCTTCCATACTGTTAGAAATCAGCACCGCATCATCAGCATACAACAGGCAACATACTTCCAGATTACTCAATTTCGCGCCCAATCCCATCTCTTTCAATTCTTGCATACAATTATCCAAGTTTATATTGAATAACCACGGTGACATTACGCAGCCTTGTTTAACGCCTTTTGTGATGTCAAACCATCCCGTAAAATCGCCGTTCACCCTAATACATGCAACACTTCCCTCATACAGAGACGCAATTGCCTGTATGAGATTCGCACTCACTCCATACTTGAACAATACCTTCCATAGCTTTTTCCTGTCAACTCGGTCGTATGCTTTTTGTGGGTCTACAAAGGCACAGAAAAGTTTCTGGTTTTTTGCAAGAAACTTCTCGGCAAGCATACGCAATGAGAAGATCTGGTCCATGCACCCCTTTCCACTCATGAAAGCTTCTTGCACATCCCATAATTTATCCTTTGTTTCCATGCGTATCCTTTCAATCAATATTCTGCCATACAGCTTGCCGACTGAACTAAGCAGGCTAATAGCCCTATGATTCCCACAATCCATTCGTGGCCCTTTACCTTTGTATAATGGCATGATTACAGCCCTTCTCCAGTCTAATGGCGTGTAACCCTCCTCTAAACACTAGTTAAAAAGTCTGCACAACCATGTGAGAATAATATGGCTTTCTCCTTTAAAGTATTCGGCAGCAATACTGTCAAAGCCTTACCATTCTTCATACATTTAATTGATCTTTTTAATTCATCCATGCAGATTTTGTTAACATTCACTCCATCATCGAACATAACTGATTCACCGCTGGAATCACTATCACAAGGGTTACTTTCAATGACTTCCTCGAAGTATTTCATCCATCTCTCTTTAATTTCTTCCTCATTCGTCAACATTTGTCCATCTTTTGATTTTCTTTTGATTTTATTATTGTTCGGATAAGGTTTTCCAGAAACTTCTATGACGGTGTTTTAAATATACTAGTAAGTTCATTTTCCGATAGTTCCTTCAGCCAACATTTAATGTCCTTAATGTAGCTATTTTTAAGTTTTAATTTGTTTGATACTAAATGGGAGTTTGTTATATAACTTTACTGCTAAAAATTCAGAACATCTTTGCCCAAATGAAGAGTGAAACTTTGGTATATTAAGCTTGTCTGTTTGTTAGGCTCTGGTTTTTGAGCATGTGAGGTGTCTGCATCTGAATCATTTTTGTGGTGATGTACTAGACTGTTCTTGGCATAGATTTTCTGTATGCTTGGAACATCAAACTGTTTAACGTATCTTGGCTATTCTGTCTATTCAAAACTCTATGGCCCGATCTTTAAGCTTTGATGACATTATTGATACTTTTGAAGAACAGAAAGCTCGAAGAAAATAATTTTATTAATAAATATTCTGTAAAGATAAAATTGATATTTCGTTATAAATAACGTAATACCTATGCTTTTGAAAATAAAATTTATTAGATATTCGACGAAAATGCACACAATCTTAGTAATACTATTGGGTAACTTATTAAGTGATTAATAAAAATAAACAAAAATTTTAACAAAACAAAAAAACGACTTAAAAAAATGCACTAAAAAGGAAAAAAATAATTTCGTATTCTTCTACAACTTAATAACCAACTTACTTTTTCTACTCATCAATATGTAGGTACGATTGTTATTTTTGGAGTCGGTGTCAGCCAAGGTAGGTTTGTAACTACATACATAGTTATAGGTGAGATGTGCTTGTGTCGCACGCGCGACTTGACGAGGCGAGAGCGGGCCGCGGCGGGAGGGGAGCTGTCAAGTGAACACGCCGAGCTAGATACGTTGGCTGACACCGACTCCAAAAATAACAATCGTACCTACATATTGATGAGTAGAAAAAGTAAGTTGGTTGTTAAATTGTAAAAGAATACAAAATTATTTTTTAACTTTTTAGTGCATTTTTTGAAGTCGTTTTTTTGTTTTGTTAAAATTTTTGTTTATTTTTTTGATTTTTAGTGAATCTGGAGTACACTAATTCGATTAAGATTCGGCCGAGTGTCGTTAATTTGCTCTTAAGAATTGGAGAGTTCCGTTACTTTGTCATGGATCCCATAATTAGAACCTAACCAAACTCTCATCAAACTACCCCTGAAGTACATCCTTTCCAATAAAAAAAGAATCATCGAAATCGGTTGGTGTGATATTGAGTTATTCGTCCATTTGTCGCGCATATACTTGATAAAAATTTAGGACTTATATAATTTTCTCATGGATGCCATTGTCAGAACTGGACCAAATTAAAATGGGACCACACGGAAAGTACCAGCTTTCAAATAAAAAAGAATCATCAATATCGGTTCACCCAGTCGAAAGTTCTGAGGTAACAAACATAAAAAAAAGTTAAAAAATACAGTCGAATTGAGAACCTCCTCCTTTTCGAAGTCATTTAATTAAATAAACAAAAATATGATTTTAGATTTTCACGGCCAAAATTTTTATGGTTATTTCCTTTTGGGGTATTATGCCGTGTTGCGCTACCTCCTCCTTTAGCCAACGTTTCGGACAGCGTTACAGTGTCCATCATCAGGGCAGATGTGTAAATGTTAGAGATGAAATGTGTGCTTAAGTACTTCGAAGCAATACCGTGTTGCCAGCCCCAATCCACTGCGGGCTGGCATTACGGTATACTTCAAGATGGTTTTTTGCATTTAGCTTTGGTGTAGCCGTCAATTACCGGATACCAAGAGCTATTGAGCTTAGCTCCGTCGTCTCTATTAATGTTAATAGGATTTTTATGAATTTCAATTGCCTCTGTAATTAAGCGTGCTCTATAGGTCTTGGGTCTTCCCAGGACTTCAGGAACAAATCCGAAGTAATGGCCGGTTTCAATTAAATGCTCGGCGATTGCCGATTTGTCAGGGTGGCCAAGTTTACATGCTCGAAAGTGTTCCGATATCCTTTTGGAGATCGTCCGCTCTGTCTGGCCAACATAGACCTTATCACATCCGGAACAGCTGAGTTTGTATACTCCATCTGTTTCCAGAGGAAACTTGGTCTTTGCAGACCTCAGTAGGTCTTGTATTTTGGTCGTGGTTCCGAAGACAGTCTTGATGCTTTCTTTCCTCAACAGTCTGGCAATTCTGTCTGTCACATTGTGAACATAAGGTAGGAAAGCACAGCCTTTAGACTCTTGTTCAATTCTGTCTTCGTTTGGTGTAGATTTGGCTCTTATTATTTGCCTTGTCTGCCTTGCTGGGTAACCGTTACGCTCCAGTGCATCGGTGAGCTTAGTAAGTTCCGCTCCGATTTTTGTTTCATCACATATTCTGGTCGCTCGGGTTACCAGCGTATGGATAAGTCCTCTCTTCTGCGCTGGGTGGTGATGCGAATCAGCATGTAGATACCGATTCGTATGAGTTGGTTTCCAATACACTGTGTGTCCTAGGCTACCATCTTCTTTTCGCATCACTTCCACATCTAGAAAAGGCAGGATTTTGTGGTTATTTTCCAACTCCATTGTGAACTTAATTTTACTGTGAAGTGAGTTAAGATGGTCTAGGAATTTGTTCAGTTTCTCTATTCCATGAGGCCAAATGGCGAAAACATCATCGACATAACGCCACCATACCTTTGGAACAGCCGAAGCTGTGTCAAGTGCCACTTCTTCAAACTTCTCCATAAAGAAGTTAGCTAGAACTGGCGACAACGGACTGCCCATCGCAACTCCTTCCACTTGCTCAAAAAGCTCACCCTGAAATGCAAAATATCCTGTTTTGAGACAGTGTTCAAAAAGTTTGCAAATGTCTTCCTCATATATCTCCCTGAGCATTGTCATGGAGTCTTCTAGAGGCACATTCGTAAAAAGAGAAACTACGTCAAAACTGACAAGAATATCCCTTTCATCAGTCTTAACCTTCTTAAGTTTACTGATCAGATGTGTGGAATCCTTAATCCACGATTCAGTTTTTCCAGTTTGCATCTGTAGTAGTCTAGATAGGTATTGGGACAGTTTGTAAGTGGGTGCACCAATAGCACTGACAATCGGTCTCATTGGTATATCCTTTTTATGAATTTTTGGAAGACCGTATAGGGCAGGAGTTCTGGAGGCTTTTACGAAAAGCCCAGATCGATCCTCTTTCCTAATACTGGAAGCTTTAACTAGCTCTCTTGTCTTCAAGTCAATCTTGTTGGTGGGGTTGTTTTTAATCTTCTTGTAAGTGCCGGCATCGCACAGGAGGTCTTCCATCTTTTTGATGTAGTCTACCGTATTAATCACCACAGTGGCATTACCTTTGTCGGCAGGCAGAACTAAGATTTCCTCATTGGCGCGCAATTCTTTTAAGGCCACAAACTCTCCTTTTGTGATGTTTGGGCGGGGTATTTTGGCCCTTTTCAAAATATGGCAAGTCTCTTGTCGTATATCTTCTGCTTGGGTCTCTGACATTTTATGGACTTTCATCATTGAATGCAGTGCTGTCTCTACACCACATACGATAGATTCCACAGGTATCTTTTTGGGGGCAACTGCATAGTTCATCCCCTTGGCAAGTACAGAAGTCGCCTGTGGGCTCAACGCAAGGGACGAAATGTTAATAACAACTTTATTTTGATCAAGCTGTTTTCGATCACCTTTTTTATCTTGGTTGAGCCTCTCGAATTTTTGTTTCTGTCTCGCATCTGTTGACTGCTTACATCTCTGTGCTTGTTGGTAAGTCATGTTGTCAACTTTCTTCCAATCGTCATCGATCAGGATTGCACTCAGGTGCAGATGTAAATAGAAAAGGTCCCGAGATATTCCATCCGACTTATTCCAAAATACGACTTAAAAATGCACTAAAAACTAAAAAAATAATTTCGTATTCTTCTACAACTTCATAATCAACTTACTTTTTCTAATCATCAATATGTAGGTACGATTGTTACTTTTGGAGTCGGTGTCAGTCAAGGTAGGTTTGTAACTACATACATAGTTATAGGTGAGATGTGCTTGTGTCGCACGCGCGACTTGACGAGGCGAGAGCGGGCTGCGGCGGGAGGGGAGCTGTCAAGTGAACACGCCGAGCTAGATACCTTGGCTGACACCGACTCCAAAAATAACAATCGTACCCACATATTGATGATTAGAAAAAGTAAGTTGATTATGAAGTTGTAGAAGAATACGAAATTATTTTTTTACTTTTTAGTGCATTTTTTTAAGTCGTTTTTTTGTTTTGTTAAAATTTTTGGTTATCTTTTGATTTTTAGTGAATCTGAAGTACACTAACTAATTTGTCTGAATATGGGTAAACCTACTAAACGTGCTGCTCATATGAAACAGACATAATTTGACCATAGCGACGTTAGGGTCAAATTAAGAGATTCGGCCGAGTTTCGTTAATTTGTCATGGATCCAATAATCAGAACCTAACCAAACTCTCATCAAATTACCTTTGAATTACATCCTTTCCAATAAAAAAAGAATCATCGGTTGGCGTGATATTGAGTTATTCGTCCATTTGTGGCGCACATACTTAAATCAAATTTAAGATTTATATGGTTTTCTCATGGATGCCATTATTGGAACTGGACCAAATTAAAATGGAACCACATGGGAAGCACTAGCTTTCAAATAAAAAAAGAATCATCAATATCGCTTCAACCAGTCAAAAGTTCTGAGGAAACAAACATAAAAAAAAAAATACAGTCGAATTGAGAACCTCCTGCTTTTTGAAGTCGTTTAATAAAATACAACGTAACGATTTGTACTGGGGGGGAGGGGGGGAGGGGGGAGCATCCAATGAATTTTCCACGGGCCTCAGACGGTACGGTTACACTATAGTTACAACTTATTCAAATTAGTCGAGTGGTGTAGCGATAACAAGCTATACCTTAATGTTAATAAATGCATAACAATGAGATTTTTTAAAATAAAAAATCCAATTCTTTTTAATTACACAATCAATAACTTCATTCTCGAATCTGTTTCCGAAATTAATGACTTAGGTGTTACTTTTGACTCCAAACTTAGCTTCATACCACATATTGAAAATATCTCAAAGAAGGGTTTAAAAATGTTAGGTTTTGTACTAAGAGTGGCTAAAGATTTTACCGACATTAAAACATTAAAACTTCTATACGCATCACTAGTGAGGAGTCAGGTTGAATATAACTCAACTGTATGGTCTCCTCACTATGACGTGCATTCTCAAACAATAGAAAGAATACAAAAAAAATTCCTAAGCTTTTTAAATTATAAACTAAAAATACCAAAAGAACAATTGAACTACACTTATCTATTGCGATTATCTAATCTATTAAACTTGAGTGATAGAAGAAATATGTTCGATCTAGTTTTTTTATTTAAAATCTTACGTAATACAATTGACAGCCCTGAATTCTTGGCGCTCATAAATTTTAATGTGCCGGCGAGAAACACAAGGTCAGTACTACCATTTTACTGTGGTAATACTACGACCAGGGCACAATTCAATATACCACTACACAGAATCCAACACTTGGGCAATATGTATTCGCACATAGATGTATGGAATATGTCACTGACACAATTTAAAAATGAAATAATGAAATCATTTATCCGTGATACAAGTACTCACTAAGGAATTCTTTGGTAAATTTAATAAACTACTCGTTCATCGACAAATTTGATAAACTATCTCTACCTATCCTATTAATGTAATTAAATGTAATGTCTTAGTAAAATCATTGTAATATGTATTATAAACCATCATAACCTGTAGTATTATTTAGTTATATTTAAAAATAAAATTATATATTTAATTTTCACTATAATATTAAAATCCAAATTGAAGTTCTGAACCCCTGCAACTTGCAGAGGTACTGGAGGTACCATCGATGTAGCGGTTTGCCACTTAGCGAAACTAATACTTACGTTTTATTAGACATGGTTAATGTTGCAATTTTGTAAACCTCTGATCACCTTACTTTAAAATTTTTGTTATTTGTATTTGTATATCATGTATGTATTTTTTTATCGTAACTTATCGTTATTATATCTTACTGTAATTTATGTTTTTGTTGCTTATATTTCTATTTAACTAATGTACTTTTTTATTTCTATTGTAATTTTATTTATATTATTTCCTTGTCATGTTAAAGATGTACTGCCTTTATTTTTTTTATGTAAAAGCCCTCTGGGCGTATAATAAAACAAATAAATAAATAAATAAATAAACAACACCAATGATCGGGTATAATGGACTTTTTATATTGTAAACACTTTTGAATCTTGAGTCGTTTTATTTACAATAAATTTTTATGAAACAATATTTGATCAACACTTTTATAAAAACTTTAGTGGTTGCCCGGCCCCCACTTATTGTTCTAAAGAACTTTTCACCAAGCCTTTGTTAATGCGAGAGAGAGTGTTTTAAGAGAACCAGACTTTTTATACCAAAAAAATAGAAAAACGGAAGTGTAATCCTAGGTTGTTAATAAATAATGAAATCGATAAAGCAGATGCGAATACAAAGGTAACCTCTGGCGGCAGCGTTGAATGTTAAACTGCTAATCAGTAACTAAACCAATACGATAAAAGTACATAAAAGTCTGTATCATCGTTATTTGAAAATCTTAACAATCCCGCCCGAAAGGGTTGATTTGAGAAAATTAAACTATTTCTGAATTAACCCTAAAAACACACACGACAGATTAATAAATCACAAATTAGAAATAAAGGAACTGGAAAATCTTGAGTTAATCTAGCAAAATAAACTTATTTTACATTCATCAATAAATTTTTACTCTAACCAATAAAGGTCTCAAAAAATCCTTTCATTAATTTAAATTAGGTAATCCGTTATCTATAATGTTGAATTTTATTTAAATATTTTGAATAACATTAGTAGTTGGCAATTAGTGTGCTTTAAAAGCATGAACAAAAACATTTAAATAAACTCTCAATTAGCAAGATTATTTAGCTTCAATAGCAAAATTTAACCTATAGAATATTTTCATTTTTAAATATTTCAAACAAGACAGTAATACTGGATCTGAAATTGTATAAATAGAAATTCCACATTATCAAAGACAACAAAAAATTCATCCAACAAACGTATAATATAAATAACCTTCACCTAGATTCTAGGTCCTAGAACAAAACTTATTAATTAAAATGGTGTGTATATAGATCAACATTTTAAATGGAAAACATATATTTGTGAACTCGTCAAAAGGATTAGGAAATGTATTTATATAATATTTACTAGCTGGGTTACCCGGCTTCGCTCAGGACAACATTCGAGAGGGTTCTGGAATGTTTCACATTGATGTTCCCGATTCCCTATTCCCGAACATTTCACAATTTTCCAGAATGTACCGAGATGTTCTGGAACATTGTGGAATGCTTTCAATTTGGGATGCGGGAATGGTTACCGCCGCCCCGTGAACCTTTATTGGATAACCAACACCTCTGCCACAGGTCACCCCAAGTGGTTCGCTACGTTTGGTGATTTAGCAGGGGTGCCCGGGTCCATGGGGTGAGGTTTGTCTAGGTCTTGGAGGCGGATGACCTGGACACACTGAACCCCATATTCCTACCCGCCCCTTAAACCCTTTTCCTTCCCAGAACCCTCCTCTCCTTCCTGTCCTTAAAAAAAAACCCTCCACACAGCATCCCCAAAGATGACATAGGCCCTGAGGGAAATTATTTTCCTCTGAGCCTCCTACGTGGAGCTCATGAAAAACAAATACTCTGGGGTATCCCGCTTCACTTAGGGAATTGATGCGAGATTGAATTGACGTTTGAATCCACGACGGAACTTGCTTTCTATACCCCATTTAGGTAACCCCTTAAAAAACATATTTAAAATGTTTCAGAATAATGTTCCAGATCATTCCACAACATTCAGGAGTATTCCGGAATCTTTTACAATGATCTGGAATTTTCCGGTATGTTCCTGAACGTTTCATCCTATTCCAGAACATTTCAGAATGTTCCGGAATGTTCTGAAATCTGAGGGAATGCCAAAGAATACTCTGGAATGTTTTGAACTGTTCTAAAAATTTCAAGGGGGCGAAACTTTCAGCCATTATATCTGTAAAAGCACGCCTTTCAGGTAAAAACGGAAACTCCCATTACCGTACCGGGACTCGGCTTTGAGTTTTAGCCTCTTTTTTAATAATGCACATTGAAAATTAAGATTAACCGACTTTCCAGAACCTTCTAGACTCACCGACACTCTCCGTCACTCATTTCTGAAAGTTTCTCTAACTTTCTCCTTCCATAACATCACAGAGCAATAGGGAACCTTCCAGAACTATCTAGAACCTTCTAGACTCATCGCTCCTTCCAGTACTTTCTAGAGCTTTATCGAGCCTTTTAGAACTTTTTGGAATCTTCTAGATTCACCGACATACTTCGCTACTCCTTCCAGATTTTTCTACAGCTTTATCGAACCATATAGAACTTTCCGGAACATTAAAAAATCACTGAACTTATATACTCCGCCATTCCTTCCAGAATATTCTACAGTTTTATCGAACCATATAGAACTTTTCGGAACCTTCAAAAATCACTGATATACTCCACCATTCCTCCCATAACTTTTTACAGCTTTATCTAATCGTATTGAACTTTCCAGAACCTTTTAGACTCACTAACGTACTCCGCCCTCCTGCCAGAATTTTCTACAGCTTCATCGAACCTTCTAGAACTTCTTACAGCTTTATGGAACCTTCTAGATACACTTCTCCACTCCTATCAGAACAGTCTACAGCTTTACGGCACCTTCTAGAACTTTCTACAGTTTTATCAAACCTTCTAGAACTTTCCGGAAACTTCTAAACCCACCGACGTATTTCACCATTCCTTTCAGAACTTTGTACAGCTTTATGGAACCTTCTAGAACTTTCCTGAACCTTCTAGACTCATCGACTTACTTCGCCACTCCTTCCAGAACTTTGTACAGCTTTATCGAACAGTCTAGAACTTCCTACAGCTTTGTGGAATCTTCTAGAATTTTCCGAAACCTTCTAGACACACCGACACACTCCTCCACTCCTTTCAGAACTTTCTACAGCTTTATTTAACCTTCTTGAACTTTCCGGAGCCTTCTAGACTCGCTGACATACTCCTCCATTTCTTCCAGAACATTCCAGAGTTTTATCGAATTTTCTAGAAGTTTCCGGAATCTTCTAGACCCTTCTTGAAATTTCTAGAGTCTTCTTAGAACTTTCAGTCCTTATATCTTCAAAAGCAAGCCCTTTAGGAAAAAACGAATACCCTTATTCCCTAGGGGGGATAGAGATCTACCGTACCATATAACTCTCTTGATCGTACCGGCACTCGTTTCTGAGTTTTTGCGTTCCGCACGTTTTTTTGGTCTTTCTTTTATAATATATATTGATTAGACTTAGAAATATTCTTGCTTAGAAAACCTAAAAAGAGTGTACTATGCAACTGTTCAATCTATATTACAATATGGTATTATTGGCTTAGAAAACCTAAAAAGAGTGTACTATGCAACTGTTCAATCTATATGACAATATGGTATTATTGGCTGGGGAGGAACATACGACAATATTTTAAATCCACTCAAAATAGTTCAAAGGTTGATAATTAAGGTAATCTTGATAAAACCGTCTAAATTTCCTACTGAAATTCTTTTTTCAATATTCAATGTGCCTACAATAGACAAAATATATAAAAAATATTCAATACTTTAAATTTACAAAGAAATACAGTTAAATACTCGTAACTTCCAATTCAATACATCAGCAAGATACCAGAAAACCATTAAAACCTCTAAATTTAATACTAAGCACATTCAAAATTCCTATCTTTATGTAATAATAAATAATAATACTTGGCTAATTTATATAGCGCCGTTTTTGTGAGAAATCACCTCAAGGGCGCTGTAAATCTAGGCATAATCTATTATAACAACCTCCATTTAAATTAAAAACCATCGAAAATATGCAGGAATTTAAACCCAAATTTAAAAAATTACCTTAAACTGCTATAAAAGTCCCAAATTTGTTTACTTTAAATCTTAAAGTCTGCTATTTTATAAATCGTTCATTCCTTCTTTTTCTTTCATTTCTTAGTTTCTATATCTCTAAGTCTACTATTGTATAAATCTTGCGTTCTTTCTTACGTATCCTTTACTTACTTATTACAATAATTTTTGTTAGTAACTTACATGATTCTTTCATTCATAATGATTTTTTTATTTATATTATGATTTTTTTAAACCCTTCATGATTTTTATTTTTAAATTTATACATGATTTTTTAACATACTTATTATTTACAATAGCCGTTATTACTAACTTACACGATCTTTTAATATACTAATTGAGCTAGAACTCCCTCACCAAACACAAGAGCATTGTCTCTTTATAGTGAGGAAAGGCAAATTTTTTTTCTTTGTTAAAACCTTATGTAACTATGTAACTGATGTAACTTTATATGAAAAAAAAATAATACGTAAATAGATAAATAATAATTTCATAAGAACGACTCAATTACAACACAAACACTCCAGTCTTGAAAGCCAGGGATTTGTCTTCTTCTTGATCCTTTTTGAGAGATATAGTCAGGACCTCCCATTTGTCTTCAATCATTGGAGGGCCAGGAAGTCATCCAGCTGGTCAAGGGTAGAAACCAGAACTGCATATTGTAGACCTAAAAAAATCTGTTTTCATCAAGATCCTTGGTGGTGGTTTGCAGTGTTGGCATTTTCTTTCAACTTTTTATGAGAGTGGGGACTGGGCTCGTTCTAAATTGTCCTCCAGGGGTAGTAAACAGATTTTGGTTATGGGATGCACGAAAGTCCCTTGTGAAGTCCTGAGGGTGACCACCCACACAATGCCATCAGACCCAGGATGAGAGGATAGAACGCGATTATTGTCCTTTAAAGTGACTAAGTCATCCTTCATTCAGTGACCACTGATTGCTGGCTTGCCACTTGGTTCGTACTGACTCCGAGATAATCCTTTTTTAACCTGAACCAAAAGGGATTGAATTAGTTCTGCATATTTATATTGACTCAGTCAAGTCAACAGCGTCTCCCATTCATCTTCTTCAAGCATACCAGATAAGTGCCCAAGGAGAGGGTAAGGAATGAAAGGGTTAACATTAGTAGGATCATTGGATGCAAGTGTTAGGTATTGAGAAAACAAGCAGTGCATCCTACAAAATTACACTTTTATAATATACTAGCTGATCCGGCGAACTTCGTACCGCCTTAGAATCAAAAACTGTTGTCATCTCATTAGCTGAATTGATCTAAATTGTTTTTCCCTGCGTATACCATACCTTGATCTAAATTGTTTCTCCCTGCGTATCCTTTCCCCTCTCGCGTTCCCTCTCCCTCTCCCCACTCCACTTCTCCCCTTCCCCCGTCCCGCTAACCCCCCTTCCTGAGTTCCTTCCCCCCTCCCCCCTCACCCCTCCCCCCTCCCCCTCCCCCCTCCCCCCCTCCCCCCCTCTACCCTCCCCCCTCCCCCCCTCTACCCTCCCCCCTCCCCCCTCCCCCGGTTCACAGTTCAATATTATACCCCTTACAATATTGCTGCAGTTCTTTCAAAATAGGAGAATTCGTTCCATACAAAATGTATGGGGAAAATAATTTTCTTCGGAGTGGAACACCCTCTACTTTTAGGGGTATGAAAAATAGATATTGGTCGATTCTCAGACCTACCAGATAAGCACACAAAATTTCATCAAAATTGGTCCAGCCGTTTCGGAGGAGTATGGTAACAAACACCGTGACACGAGAATTTTATATATTAGAAGATAATAACGAAATAATATTTATTTATTTTAATTTTATTTATTATTACATTTATTACATACAAGATATAACAATATAAAAGGAAGCTTTGACTGTCCAACTAGGAAGGTTTCCCGTTTTAGGACAGTCAAATTGGCAGGTTGCGTGTACATAATTTCACATTAATGGATTTAATAATAATTAACAATAATGGTACATATTGGGGGAGTTACTTAGATATTAGGTACAATATCAGATATAAGTTGTGTTATTCTAGGTATACATCAGTAATAAACAATAAAATCCAGGTAGGTACATGTAAAATATAAAATAAAATAAAAATATAACATATGAATGTAAGAAAGAAAAATAAAAAAAGTATTTTTTTAGGAAAATACAAATTAGCAGTAATAAACAATAAAATCCAGATAGATACATGTAAAATATAAAATAAAAATATAATATATAAATGTAAGAAAGAAAAATAAAAAAATTTTTTTTTTGGAAAATACAAAATACAAAATCGAAGAAATCAACTCAGACTACGTTTTTTAATAATTTTTCGGAATCTGTCCTACCTAAGTCTAATAACCATTTTGTAATTTTATTACCGAAGGATGATAATTCACACAGTTTAAATTGAGAGGGGATTTTGTTGTATATTTTTGGTCCCAGGTATGAGAAAACTTTTTGATAAGCTGCAGTATTGCTTGTTGGAATAGAAAGGTCGTTTCTGCTCTTACTTCTGGTTTGATGATTATGATCGACTGTTATCGTTTTGTTTATATTTTTGTGGACGCAGATTGTTATTATTTTTATGTAACACTGTCGAACATCAAGCACATTAAACTCCTTGAAGAGAGCGTCGCTCGAGTATCTGAAGGGTTTCTTCATAATGACGCGTAGAATGGATTTCTGTGCCTTCAGTAGCGGGTATAATATTGTTAATCCTGTTCCACCCCATCCAATGCAACCGTAGGTTATGACGGAGTTACAGAGTCCGTAGTATATTTTTTTAATGTCTTGAGTTTTTATAATTTCCCGCAATGCTATAAATATATAAATAAGCTTGCGCACTTTATTAGCTGTGTTTTCAATTTGTTGTTTCCATTTAAGGTGGTTATCCACTATTATACCTAAATATTTAATAGATTTAACACATTCAAGGGTTTCGCATTTACAAGTATGGTTATTATTTCCAAGGCTACACTTAATATATTATGTATTGTAAGGTGATGAGGTGTTTTGGGTTGACCTGCAAGGGTAGCGCTAAATGTGAGATATTTTGTTTTTTGTATGTTTAGTGTAAGCAAATTACTGTCCAGCCACTGTTTTACTCTGTTTATACCTGTGTTCGCAAGGTGGTATGTTTCTTTCCAATCATCTCCTTCAAACAAAATAACTGTATCGTCAGCGAACGTGATAATTTTGCCACCAATGTGTTGGTTACAAAGTTCGTTTATGTATATAATAAAGAGAAGGGGCCCAAGTGTACTTCCTTGTGGTACCACAAAAGTGTATTTTAGTGAAGTGCTAATAGCCTCGTTAATTCTGGTTTGTTGAAATCTATTAGATATATAACTTTCTATCCATTGAAGAGCTTTTCCCTTTATTCCTATATTTCTAAGTCTATGTAAAAGAATTTTATGAGATATTGTGTCAAATGCCTTGGCCAGGTCCAGGAAAAGGGCAATAGTTTTCTTGCCACGGTTCATATTCCCTGCAATAGTTTCCGTGAGACATGCGATGGCATCATCCGTTCCCTTACCCGACCGAAAGCCGTATTGGTTTGGACTTAGAATGTTATGTTCCTCCACATATTCGTTTAACCTAGTTTTGAAAAGCTTTTCAATGACTTTGGATATCGCGCTTAAAAGTGATATTGGCCTATAGTTTTCTACAAGAGATTTAAGTCCACTTTTGTGAATTGGGACAATTATTGATTTTTTAAAGTGATCAGGAAATATTCCTGATGCAAAACTTAAGTTGTAAATATATGATAACGGAGCAGAAATCTGATTTTTAATTTTTTTTAGTATTTGTGTATTTAGACTATCTGGACCCTTTGCATGTGTAGTATTAAGGCTGTTGATTATTTTTAAGACCTCTTCTACAGTAGTTGGTTTAATATCAAATGAAAAAGATTGTTCCTTTGTTTCAATTGTCGATGCTAAAGAGTCTTCCGTTTTCTGGGTTTCTAATAAATTTTTTTTTGCTAGATTTGACCCAACAGATGCAAAATATTGATTAGTATGACATGCAATTGATTGATTGTCAGTTATAATCAAATTTCCGGTATTTAATTCAGTTACAGATGTACTGGTATTTCTTTTACTTTTAGTTATGTCTCTGACAACATTCCACATGTTTTTGCTGGAATTATCCTTATCAAGTAAGAATTTATAATAACGCTCTTTACATTTGCGAATAACGGTTTTGCAAATATTACGGTATCGGTAATAGTTTTGCTGTTTAGTATCGTTCAATGAATCTCGTTTAGCTATTTTATGAAGGTGATTTCTTTTGTGTATAGATTTAACAATGCCGTTGGTAATCCATGGGGTGAGATGTATTTTACTATATGGAATGCGTTTAGTTATTGTGTGTTTTGTTATGAATGTATTGATTTCATTAATAAAATAGTTTAGAGCATTGTTAACTTCAGTCTCTTTATATACATATTCCCAATTTTTATTATTAAGATCATTTAATAAAGCCTCATAATCGATAATCTGTTTGTGATTAATTTTATGTTTTTTGGGTGTTGAGTTTGGGATACTGATTGCAGTGGTGTAATGATCAGTGATTGTATTATGTATTACAAATGCATTTGAATTTGTTATATTTCTGGTATATATATGATCCAAACATGAGCTTGAGCTACCTTGTATCCTAGTTGGAGAATTAATATTGGAAATAAAATTACTTTCAGCCATAGCACATAAGTAGTCGTCGGACTGCCTATGCAATACTTCTCCTATAGTATTTATATTCATGTCCCCGATTAGTACGTATTGTGCGTAATCCTTAGTTTTTTTTAACTCACCAATAAGATTTTCCAGGAAATCTTGGATGTCATTGAACGATGGTGATCGGTAGATAGCTAGGATACCTAAATTCTCATTAATGTTGATTTTTAAATAATTACACTGATTTATGTTTATTTCTTGTACTAAGGAATTTGATGTGTTGTCGATATATACTACTACTCCGCTATTTTGGTTAATATGCGATGTTGTATGGTATTCGTTATAGCCTGAAATTTGTTTGGCTGTGTATGAATCATTTAACCTGCATTCAGTGAGAATTAGTACATGGAACTTTACCACAGATTTCACTTCTTCCAAAAATATAAGAAAATCATCCAAGTTTCCCATCGTTCTAATATTTTGATGAACAATATTAATCCTATTTGATTCCCAATTAAATTGCATAATTTTGTTAATGTTTTCAAAAATTATTTCAGTATTTGGCACTATGATACTATCGATTTCATGTTGAAGATCGTTTATTACCATTAGAATTCAAAAATTAATTGTTGTTTTCTGGGTAAAGTTTTAAAACAGTATTTTATTATCATATCAATACTTGTAGTACGAAATATGTAGCGACAAAACTGTAAACAAAATGATGTAGTTAGAAAAAATAAATAATATCTGAGTAAGAAATAATATCTGAAATAAAATCCAGGAAATAAATAACGTATGTAGTTAGTGTGTGGCATTTTTTCTTTCAAAAGACAGTAAAAAGTAGTATAAGTATGAAAAATAAGCAATATCTGGGTTATATAAAATATGTTGATTAGAGTTCTCTTTTGCCGAATTATTAGTAATATTACTAATAAATCAATCAATAATCTTGTAATAAGTGTAGTTACCATTCTAGAGAGAATAAAGATTAAAATTAAAGTTAAAGTTATAATTAGAATTAAAATTATTCCAGTACAAATAGGAGTTATGCAAAATCCTAGGTGTTCATATAATATAGTGCTGTTATGTAATAGAGTATGGAATGGCGATATAAAGCGGTAGTGAGTAGTTTTATCACGATAATTAGAATAAAGAGCACGTAGTCAGAGCATCGGTATAGCTTGTTCTGAATCTATTAATATAGGTCGAGAAGAGTCATCTTTTTTTCATGTAGATTAGACCTGCTTTCGTCCAGACGTACCTATATTTACATTCAGTCGCACGTTGGCGAGCTAGATACCAAAGCCGTTTGCCTTTAGACGTGAGGAGTTCTGAGAAGTAGATGGGTGTAATGGGGCCAGACAATCCGATTGTTCCCGTGTTTAGTTTGTCCCCAATCTTTTCGCAAGATCTGTTATATTTTTTTATAGCATTAAGGAGCTCCTCTTTTAACGCTATTGAATTAAAATTAATTACCACTGACCTAGGTTTAACTGTTGGAGGAATATTTTTATTTCTTTGTGATACTCTATATATATTATAAATATCATTTGTATTTAGTTGGCAGTCTACTGTTTTACTGGTGTTGAATATAATGTCTTTTAAGGTTTGTGATGTTTCTTCTTTGAATTCTGGAAGCCCTCGAAGTTCCAAACAAGTATTGTTAAATCGTCTGTTCCTGTTTTCTTGGTCAATTTCGATCGCTATTATTCTTTTTTCTAGGTCTTCATTTCGTTCTGTCAAGAGACAAATTTTTATTTCATTTTCATTATTTTTTCCGCTATCTTTTTCTAAATCCTCAAGTCTTGAATTTAAGGCTGAGTTTACTTGTTCATGTAGTTTTTCCAAATTATTTATTCGATATTTTAAATCTTCTTGCTGTTGAGATATGCTTTGAATGGTTTTTAATATTTCATTATTCTGGAGCAGGATTGCATCGTATTTTTTTCCAACAGATTCAATAACTGAGTCTTTAAAATTAGCAATTTCAGTTAAAAATAGCTCGATTGTCAGATTACTAGAGCCATCTGTGGTTGGTGGTGGTAAGTTCACACTGGCGTATGATGAGGCGGCAATTGTAGATTTAGGTGTTGATGATGGTTGTTTATTTGGTTTCTCGATAGATGTCAGTTCTAGATTTTTTTCAGACGTATTTTTTTTGAGTTTTTTTGTGTTTTTGTGCAAAATTTGCAGCGCCACTGTAAAATCTTAGTTCCTCGTCGTGACGTCTCTGCGATATCGGCACAAATGAAGTGGTAGTTTTCGTCGCAGATACAACATGAGATGAAGTCTGACGGGGTGTCAATGTTTTTTTTACAGATGGAGCACAGTGTATTCATTTTAAAGGTAGTTGATTTCAAAATTTTACACAAAAAGAAAAAAACGACACAATGTTTGTTTCTTGTATGAGAGATGGCAGAGTCTTTGTGACGCTAAAAACGCCTTTGGGATAGGTTTTTTGTGTTTATATAATGATCGAGTCACTTTTGCACTGAGTTGTATTTTGTGGTACAAACACCAGAATAATGACGAGTATTCCGCCTTAGCGAGATATTTTGTGGGATAAAAAATTCACTGTCCCAACGCGCACTCTCCTGATTAGACGAGTTAACCACTTTTTTTAGTTTGATTTTCTAGTATTATGATTGTTAAAGCTTTATTATTTTGTACGTTGCGCCTGATGGTAGGCAAAATCAATAGCACAGTCTGTAGCGCCTGCAGGCAGGCAAAAACAATAGCACAGGTTATGTTTTGGTTTGATTCCGCGATGGCAGGTAGATTGTATTTTTGACAACAACAGCGGCAGTTTGCGTCGAAGTTAGAACTGTCAGTGTTTGAAATTAGACGAATTATTTAGGCACTGGTTTCACTGTGATAGTATCACTAAGGTAGAATATCCACAACTTTGCTGAATTCGATTAATGTTTAACTTTGGTCGGGAGAACACACGATTTATTTGGTGATTGAATGATTATGTTTTGAAGGCAGATATTGCTTGATAGTGATAATATTTAGGAGTGAGACTGGGCACAGTCGGAGCGCGACATTCACTTTAATGAAATTAAGCACTTTACACTAGAATTAATTTAACTTTTAATGTTTTTTTCGTAAATAAACAAGGAGATGACAGGCAACGTCAAGTTAATAGGTAATCCATAGACAAAAAATATAAATCATAACAATTCCCTAAATTTTTGAAAATTGTCATCATTATTCTTTCTGTTAAAGGACTTCTTGAGTCAGTTTAATGTTACTCAAACTTTAGTTCCACTGTCAGAAATTCTTATCTGAGCTACCTTATGTTTAGTGAACCGTCTACAATCTAACTCTTTTGGTAAACACTGGTTACAGTGCGCCATTTGTTGACAAATTAAAACAAAACTAAACAATGTGTAAAAACTGATTTAATCGAGTGTTTCCTTCAATTATTACTACCATTTCACATCATAATAGGTTCTATTATCCGCTGGCAAGTACAATTGTTTTTATAACATTTTCAAAAATAACTTTTAATTTAAGAGTCAGCTAGTAAAAACCATTATAAATAAATTTAATTGAATTTAAATTTAAATAAGTTAAGTTAAATTGAAAATTAAAATAAATTTTAAATAGACTTTCAATAAATTTTCAACAAATTTTCGATGAATTTTAAATAAATTTTCAATGAATTGAAAGTTAACTCGATTTCTACTCGTGGGACATAGGCTTATATTTAAAATTACGTTGATGCGTAATTATACTTTATGCCTTGCTGGCCGACTTGTCTATTCACTAAGTGTTCTAGCTCAGCTATACCTAACGAGTTATCATTAAGTATTTTTGAACACTTGTTTTTGCGGACAGCAATATTCTTTTTTTGAAAGTGTCAATACAACTTTCAATGCTGAATCTCGCTCAAAATTATTCAAATTCTTAACGACTTTATTTTTAAATTTAAGTTTCCTACAGTGGTTTACAACTTGCAATAAGTCATCTGTTATCTTCTCAAGCTTGATAAAGGAAAATTTAAAGAAAGTATCCCATTCCGGTAGGGTAACAGTCATTCTTGATTTGAATTTACATTTGACCCCAGGTGGGTTTAAAACTGAAATTTTTGAAGGGGTACAACTGATGACTTTTTTAGCCAACCCAGTCAATTCATGTCCTCATATAATTGAGTCCGACAACCTTTTTGTCGGGACTTTCTTTTTTATGTTGGATTGACATGTTGATACATCTCTCCGGATGGTTAAACTTTTTATTTCTAGCGACTCTTTGCGCTGAGGTGCTTCTACATGCTGGTTTTTTTTATCAGCTCTCTTACACGGGATGTATTGAATGTACTTGGCCCGCCAGTATTTTCTGCAAAAATTGGAGTTTTTGTGGAAATTACTTCGCTTAACCCACGGCTAGCATGCGGATGACTTACTCTATTTACAGATAAGGGAACGTACCCAAACTACGTGACCAACTTTTTTAACCCCCCCCCCCCCCCCCCCCCCCCCCCCCGGTGACCAAAATCCTAAGGAACCCCGCCGCTCATTTGTATGGAGCGTGACCTTTTGAAGACCCCCCCCCCCCCCTAAAAGTGTCACGTAGTATGGGTACGTTCCCTAATCTACAAAAAACGGATACAGGCCTTATTTTGGAATGCGTTTCCATTGATCCGCTCACAATCCACCCCAGCTGCGTACTCTGGATGGTTATACCGGTGGAGACCTTCATTCTATCATTCGTCATGATGTCCCAAAATTCTTCAATGCCCAAGAGTATGTCAGTGCGGACACGTTGAATTTGGGATCTGCTAGCAACCCTGAAGGCAGTTTTAATTCGCTCCTGGGTATGGTCGCCTGCGGTATATTCGTAGTTATTTCCTGTAAAATTAACCCGCCCAAATCCACGATGCGATTATAGTTTACAACGCTCTTTAAAACGTCAATAACTCCTCAAATGCTTCAATCATTAAATCAAGATTTTAGGTATTCCTAAAAAATATATTTTTGCATCCGTAAAAAATATTTTAAAAATTGTGACGATTCTGTATAAAATAATAAAAAATGTTTTCCTAAAAGTCATCACATTTCTATGTCAGTTGAGACAACAAATTTTAAATTTCTATGGGAATAACAGAGAAGACAAAACATTAATTCATTTCAACCTCATTAACCTACGTCCAATATTACGATCTCCTTTTAGTTATGTATGACAAAAAGAGATGTAAAATAAAACGTTAAAACCTTTTGCCTATCTGTAGAGATTATTTTACTTCTCGAAGTTGACATCATAATACGTTTGTCGTCGCTTTCTAGTGCATTAATTTGAAATGTCTGAAAACAGAGATGACATTATTAATTATCTTGCTGCAAAAAAACTTGGGTTGCTTGCTTAGAGTAAGGTTGCTTGACATTCCGTTTTCATTTTAAAAAGAGCCACAAAAAAAATGAGGAACCACATCGGAAGGTTCGGCCAACCGACCACCTGATCCTCAAACCAGAGTCATTTTTTAATTCCTTTCTGCGTATTTCCTTAAAATTAACGACAAAATGTTACGATTGTAGACAATCAGATGACGGGGGATGTTTTTTGTTTAGTTTTATGGGTTTTGGGTTATTTGCAGGGTCATGCCACATTAGTTCAGAAGTAATAAATGTTTATTTAATTTCATTTTATTTTTATCAAATAATCTTTTCGTGGAAGACTTGATTAAGACAATGACAATGCAGTGCTTTTTTTTCCACACAGGAGGCCCTGAGGAAAATAATTCCCCCCAGGGCCTATGACATCTTGGGGATGATGTGTGAAGGGTCTTTTTAGGAAAGGAAGGTTAGGAAGTTCTGAGAAGGAAAAGGATGTAAGGGGTGGGTAGGATTCTGGGTGTCATTGTGTCCAAGAGTGACGGACGTATGAATCCATCTCTTCCACTGCGGTGTAAGGCGATGTTCCGAGAGAGTACAGCTGGAGAAGTAATAAATATATAAATATATAATAATAAAGCAAAACCCGGACAAATCTCTGCCCACGAACCCGGGCACCCCTACTAAGTTATGAAACGTAGCTAACTACTTGGAATGACCTTTGGCAGAAGTGTTGGTTATCCAATAAATGGTTCCCAGGGCGGCGGCACCCATACTTGCCTCCCAAATTGAAAAGTAAGGCATTGCTCTATAATTGAGATTCCTGATATGTATGTGTTGTAAAACCATATAGTTACATTATAGGTAGAGCCATGTTAATTTGTGGAGATCTGGATGGGATACAAGGCCGATAAAAATTATAATAATTTCCACCTTTTTATAGCGCCGTTTAGTGATAAAGTCACGTCAAGTGTACTTGATGGATGGGATTAAAAGGTACGCTTAATTAGTTAGGGCATTCAAAAAGGAAGATACATGACAATACTTCATCCAAAATACGATTGTAAACATTACTGCACCACCATAAAACTCTTTTGTGAGGGTTGGGTGCAATATTTATAATCTTACCTAAAACTACCCCCATAAAATAATTATTTTAAAAAGGGACTTTCTTTCCATTGAAACAGTAGCAAAGTGACGTCTTTACAAATGATTATTACAAGGAAGGA
Source organism: Limnephilus marmoratus (assembly GCA_917880885.1). Taxonomy (NCBI): domain Eukaryota; kingdom Metazoa; phylum Arthropoda; class Insecta; order Trichoptera; family Limnephilidae; genus Limnephilus; species Limnephilus marmoratus. The sequence goes on along the minus strand of OU862929.1, from coordinate 460,570 downwards.
AGTAGCAATAAATATAAATGGTTAGGTTTCAATGAATTGAAGGTACAATTTGCAATGATGTTAGGATTTTAAAAATATATATTTTTTGAATTATTTATTATTTTTACTATTTTAGAACGCTCACTGTCTTTGTGTAACTTGCTATTTCGATCATCTTCTAAAATGCATAATTTTCATAATAACGGCATGCCGCCGCCTCGACAACCATTTATTGGACAACCAACACTTCTGCCATAAGTGACTTGTTACGTAAGTAGTTTGTTACGTTTGGTGACTTAGCAGGGGTGACCAGGTTCATGGGGTAGGTTTGGTTCCGGATCTTGGCGGCGGGTACGTCTGCCTAGCAACTGGCTTTGTGTGGCTGGCCGGATCGGGAGAGACTGGTTGAGGGAGACCTTTTGACCTCTCCAGCAGGAAGACCTCTCCCCAAAGATGACATAGGCCCTGAAGCGAATTATTTTCCTCAGGGCCTCATGTGTGAAGCTAATGTAAAAAAAATACTGTATGTCTGCACTACAGTATCCACAGCTTAAATTCTTATAGTTTCGTATAGTACTAGATGACGTGTGGTCGCCATTTTACGATTTAATATAGATTTACTATAAACGAAGGCATTACATAATATGTAGGTAAATATAATAACAAAGTCTTTGTTTTGCTTTATTGAAAAAATCTTTTACATCTACATTTTTACTTATATTTTATTATGATAAACACGTCGGATTAATGTTTAAATGAGAATTTACCTAATAGGTTTTTGTCGTTATGTTCCTGTGAAATAAATATTTTAATTTGCTATGTAAACTATTTCCACTCATAAAAGTAAAATTTATCCTAAAGGTTATCTCTAAATTTCGGAAAAATGTTAAAACATATAAGTGAGTATTATAAAAAATACTAGTGTGCAGTTCACACCGGTAGAAGCGAAACCTTCAGAAAAAAGAGTCGGAAGGCTACGAAGCACCGCATAAAGAGGAGACCGATTATTCCAACCCATTCTCTATAAATGCTATAGATGAATATGTTTGTCTCCTTTTAGTGTCGCTTTTTCGTTTCATCCAGTTTCAAATCACAACGGTGCGAAAGAAATTTTCACTTCAAAGTAATTATAAAATTATTTTTTCGTGGTTTGCTTATTGTTTGCGGTTTGCTTTTTAGTGTCGCTTTTTAGTTTCAACTAGTTTCAAATCACAACGGTGCTAAAGAAGTTTTCACTTCAAAGTAATTATAACATTATATTTTTCTTGGTTTGTTTATTGTTTTTTTTGTCGCTTTTTCGTTTCATCCAGTTTCAAATCACAACGGTGCTAAATAAGTTTTTCACTTCAAAATAATTATAAAATTATTTTTTTCGTGGTTTGCTTATTCTTTCTTTTAGTGTGGCTTTTTCGTTTCATCCAGTTTCAAATCACAACGGTGCTAAAGAAGTTTTCATTTCAAAGTAATTATAACATATTTTTTTCGTGGTTTGCTTACCGTTTTTTTAGTGTCGCTTTTTCGTTTCATCCAGTTTCAAATCACAACGGTGCAAAAGAAGTTTTTCACTTCAAAATAATTATAATTTATATTTTCGTGGTTTGCTTTTGCGTAAAACTATAAAAAAAATAAAATTCGAGTGTTCTTTAAGTATTGTTAAAACCATTCAATCTGGTATTAACTTAGATCAGCAAACATATTTTTTGTAAATGTATTTAAAAAATGATAGTAGGTCGGTGTCAGCCCTTACTAGTACCTAGCGCATTCCACATGTGGCTTTCTGAAACAATGATGCTCTTCTCGAGGCTAACGTGACCCTAGGCGGTCGCTGTCACAGCCGCCCGCCTTGTTGGGCGTTTCAAATAATATTTGATTATTTATTATGAATGATTATTTTTTTAATATTTCAGTTTTAGGGCACAAAATCAATATTTTTTTCTTACAATAAATTCATATAAGCCAAATAAAAAATATTCACAACAATATTTTTACAAAAAACCCGAAATAATTTCCAAATCCCATAGAGCAACGCTGTGTAACAAGACGGTTTGTCGAGGGTATTTTTAGCATGGTATGGGAAAGGTTTTAAACAAGAAATGTTTTTTTTATAATCCGATTTCAAAGAATTCAATTCTACCGACATACTTTTCTTACGTGGGTGACATTATTGTGAATCCTTGATATCGTGTTATTTATTTGATCAAATTCTAAATTTAATCTTTTTGCAAAATCCTTTCTCATAAAGTTGGATTGCGATCCCGAATCGATCAGTACTCGGGCTTTGTATATATTGTTATCCGCACCAACGACGGCAACCATCGCTGTAGACAATAATACTATTTTTTTACTCTACCTACCGCAGAGTGATTGTTGATAGATACTTCTCCAGTATCTGTTTCTATATTCGAGGACTCCGACCCGAATTATTTTTTGTGCAGTAACGTATTGTGCTGTTCATTATTACATAGTCTGCATTTAAAGGTTACCTTACAATCACTTGCTAGATGACCCAGCTTCAAACATTTAAAGCATGTTTGGCTCTCTTTCATCGCATTTACTCGATTTTGTATTTTCAAATTTAAGGGTGGGTTTCTTCATTTACCGAGTATGCTAAATGCAATGCTAATCGTAAAAGTAAACGATCGAAATTTAAAAATTTCTATGCATTTGACCGTTTACTTTTACAATTAGCATTGCATTTATCATTCTCGGTAAATGAAGAGACCCACCATAAGAATTTTTTACAATGATAATTTTTTACAATGATCTTTATCGCAAAAATTACATTTCCCCTTTTTAAGGATACAAATGCTACGGATTCCCTTTTTGGATTATTAATTCCCATCTGAGGTTTAATTTGAACCGTCGGATTTTTATCCGTTGTTTGCATTAATTCTAGATTTAAGATTTTCACGGCCAAAAGCATTTTCGTTATTTGTTTTTGGGGTGTTATGCCGTGTTGTGCTACCTCCTTCTTTAGCCAACGTTTCGGACATCGTTGCGTTGAGATACAGCCGTTTAAAGAATGTATGGAATGACACTTCATGAACCGATACTATCAGCCATTTTGAAAACCAAATTATTACCTTAAAGTTGGTAGCACTCGTAATCATCCTCATCTGTTGTAACATGGTTTATGTAACATGGTATGTGCCCCTTTATAGCGCCTGCTCACGTCAACGCAAGAAAAACATCCCTGTTTTCAAGTAGTTTAGCGGCTACGCCAGGTTTGTGTAACATGGTTTGTGACCATTATTAATTCTGTTTTTCATAATTACGTGTATATCACACGAAGTTAGCTACAATCGTATCAACCTTCGTTAAAGCAAGTCTGAGATACCAACATTATGAACAAAATGGCTGACAATATCGGTTAATGAAGTGTCATTCCATACATTCTTTAAACGGCTGTATCTCCCTCAATTTTGCCGAGCGCGCCTTAATTTCTTTTTTATTCAACTTTTCCACACTTTTCCCATCTAGAAAGTGCATTTTTATTAAAATCCTCAACATTTGGCGGGATCTGCATTTCCCCTTTATTTCTGTTAATCATGACTTGCATTTTTAATAGTAACAAAGATATAGCAGGTGACAACGAAACTGATTCTAAATTATTTCTATTAAAAAAAGGAATTATTTATTGAGGATGTTCTTTAGGAATGGGATGAAAAGGGAAAACTTGGGCACTTAGCTCTTTTTCTCGTTGAACTTCTTGTTGGTCTGGATTGCTTTTCATTTTAGCCGCTGGTTTTTTTTTTTTATTTTATATTATTTTGAATCCAATTTGTTCTTCCGGTTCTAAAGGATCAGGTTATTAACTTATTTTCGTGATATGGGTATAATGGACTTTTTATATTGTAAACACTTTTGAATCTTGAGTCGTTTTATTTACAATTAATTTTTATGAAACAATATTTGATCAACACTTTTATAAATACTTTAGTTGTTGCCCGGTCCCCACTTATTGTTCTAAAGAACTTTTTACCAAGCCTTTGTTAATGCGAGAGAGAGTGTTTTAAGGGAACCAGACTTTTTATACCAAAAAAATAGAAAAACGGAAGTAATCCTAGGTTGTAAATAAATAATTAAATCGATAAAGCAGATGCGAATAAAAAGGTAACCTTTGGCGGCAGCGTTGAATGTTAAACTGCTAATCAGTAACTAAGCCAATTAAATACAATAAAAGTACATAGATGTCTCCAGTCACCGTTATTTGAAAATCTTAACACTCTGAATAAAACACTTGTAATTACGTATAAAAGTTCAGATAAACTTGCAATAATGTCAAATGATTTTTGAGATAGCTGCGGTGTGGAGGCGTTTGTTAAAGCCGTGTGAAATGTGTTCTACTACATGGAGAAGTTGGTGTTGGGTTGAGTGGTTTGCACGGAAGCCGTGTTGGAAGTCAGGGATTAAGGTTTTTTCAGCGAGATGGGCGTTTATTCTGGTGACCATTATTTTTTCAAGTACTTTGCCTAACGAGGGGAGTAAGCTGATCGGGCGGTGGTTTTCCGGTTGAAGTAAATCTTTCCCCGGTTTAGGGGATTAAGATGACGTCTGCTTTTTTGAATGCTGTTGGGAATTTGCGTAGTCGGAATGAGGCATTGCTTATAGCTGTCTCACGGACAGAGTCTGGCACGAAGGCTTATTGTACAATATGGACGAACAAGAATTCTATCCTTCCATGATTCAATACACGCACAGCTACCTAACTGGTCGCACCTTCACAATTAAAATTGACGGCCATGGCTCCACCGCAAGGCCAATCAAAGCTGGAGTACCTCAGGGCTCCAAAGCCGGCCCACCCCTATACCTCGTGAGCTCAAACGAGGTACCAGTCCCCAGAAATAGGGATTCCATAATGGCGCAATTTGCCGACGATACCCTCATTTTTTCTAGCTCGGCAAGTGCGCTCCATGGCGCACGCCGAGTTCAAATACACCTCTCAGTTCTTGAAGAACATTATAAAAAATTCAGAATCTCAGTCAATCCCACTAAAAGTGTGGCCACCATGTTCAGTAGAAAAAGACCTAGACGTCCGCCGAATTTTCACCTGTTCGGAGAAAATGTGCCGTGGTGCAAAACCATGAAATACCTAGGCCTAACGTTAGATTCCAGACTCACTTGGCGCCACCACATAAAAGATAAACTCAAAGCAGCTACCAGGGCCCTACACTCCCTATACTCTATGATATGCAAAAATAGCAAACTCGCCATGAAAAATAAATTATTAATTTATAAAGCAACCATCAGACCTATCTTCACTTACGCAGCCCCAATTTGGGGAAATGCAGCAAACTCCCATATGAAAAAACTACAAATCCTACAAAACAAGGCCATCAGGCTCGCCCTTGGCGTACCCCACTGGATGAGGTTATCCCAAATCCACAAAGATTCAGAAATTCCCGTGCTAAAAGATTTCATTCTAAAACTAGCCGAACGCTTTTACGCCGGCATTCCCTACCATAAGAACAACTCTATAAATAATCTCGCCCGGTATGACGAAAGTGTCCGAACAAAATATAAATTGCCCAAACAAATCCTTCGGAAGGATAAAAAAAAAATAGCAGCCATATTCCGCTCATACTAACCACTAACTAACTATTTAATTAAAAAAAATAAAAAAATAAAAATTAGGTTACCCCTATAATCATTTTTCCATCATTATAAAGGAGCTAGAGCTTGTAAACCAAGCTAATTACTCTATTTGCCATTCTATCAAAGTCAAAGTCAAATGATTTTTGATGCTGGCTGTGTAAGGCTATCAGAATGGAATGACGGTGTTTTAGCAAAGAACCACTCTCCGATACGACGATTTTACATTATGGAAAATCAGTACTAAGGTGATATTGACATATTTAACATAAACTTGGCGAATTTTGTTGATCTTGTAAAAAACTTATTCCAAAACTAATCATAAACATATCTGTCTTTCTGAAAACCTATGATATCGCTGTATTTTTGTATTTTTTTGACTTATGTGCTTTTTTATCAAATTTTATTTTTATTATTACTGTATATGTTTAAAAATAATCTGCCATGAATTATTTGTACTACCAAAATGTAAAAGCCCTTTGGGCGTTAAATTAATAAAAAAAAAAAACACAGTTCCGAAAAGAGCTGACAGTTGGACGAAAATAAATTTAAATATAAAAAGACACAGCAAATGAAGTTAAATAGAACAACAGAACACCCAACAATAATCGCTTTATATATTTCTTTAAGGAATATTGCTTGCCACCGTTTCGGTAGAGGGGTGTCTTGCAAAAAGCACAAAAATGATAGGGGAAAAAGCAAAACGTGTCAGAACCGTCCCCACTACTACAACTACAACTGTGATGTCAACGGCTATATCAACAGTTGCCACAAACACTACTGCTACAACTACTATGGAAACAGGGTCTGATAACATTACTACCACACCTAGCACAGCTACCGTGACTGCACCTACAACTACTACAACAGTGGGCATCAGAGGCCACAGAGCGGCTGAAATTACGTTGATATGTCCTACTTCATGTCCTAAGAAATGTGATCAAAACGAAGATTGGATATGCGGATTAAACAAAGCTGGAAAGCGCATACGATTTCAAAATCGGTGCGTGTATGACCTTGTGTGCTGTACGAAGTATACAGGCGAGGGTAAGAAACACAATATTCTCAAATAAATAGGGTTGCCATCCGTCCGGGTTTCCCCGGATTTATCCTAGTTTGGAGGGCGTCCGGGGAGCGTCCAGGCGGGGTTTCATTTGATATCCGGGTTTAAAAAAAAATTTAAAGTCTTAAAATTTAAAGTCAAACGTAAACGTGCCCTGAGGAAAGAACGGTCGTTCTGAAACCGGTCGGTTTTAAACAAATATAAAAGTGGTTCGAACAAAGTAACATTGTTTCATTTATCTTTAATTAAAATTAAATTCAATTTCCAAGAATACAGCTGCATTGATTTTTAAAAAATTCCTTTTAAAAAGGGAAGATATTCTGAAAGATATCGGAAACAGTGATAAATACAAATAAAAAAGGCGAGAGGCTGAGGAAAAAGCTTTAATAGCTAGATAATCAAATAATGTACTTATGAGTGCAATAATTTCTTTTCATTTTTGTAGTTAAAGTTATGATTGTTTTTATTACGTAAAAGAAATTTACAATATGGCTATTGATTGAAACTTTAAGGTGATAAAAATGATATAGTTTTTGATTATTTTAAGCTTAAAAAAATTAATAATGTAACTTATATTACAGTAAATCTAAACTTTAAAAAGGTTCAGTTTTGTTGCTTAAGATTTAGGAAGAGTGAATTTAGTTCATATTATGTTAAGAGATATTTTGTTGTTTAAATGGCTGCTGAAAAAAATTTAAAGATATAATAATTATTGAGTTAAAGAGTTACCTCAAAAATTGTAAGACTGAATACTAAAATGGTCTCAGTACTTTAAGATTTGTGTTTAAAAATTTAATTGAATTTTGTTAGGCTTAATATTTTAATAAGGTTTTGTTTTCATAATAGAGCGTATTAATAATTTGTGTTTTATTTTAAGAATAAAAAAAATCTAACTGATTATTAAAACAATTTTTAACAAACTGTAATAAGATTCTGTTTTGTTAGGTACATTTATAATGATGATAAAAGATGACTGAATTTAATTTGAAAATAAATAAATAGGGGACTTATGACATTTTCAACTGTTTTTTAATACACTGACTATGTTTTAAAAAAACTGTTGATATGTCCGGGTTCCGGGCCCTAAAATCCGGGGTTTTCACGCGTCTTGTCCTGATTGCCAAATTTAAAAGATGGCAACCCTAAATATAAGCAACGATGATTTATTTTGAAACAACATTATTTATATTTTTAAATGAGGAACTTTCAGACGAAATATTGAAAATTGTATAACTTTGTGAACGTCAATCTTACCCGCCTTAAAGGTGGGTACAGATTGCTGTAACGTAACATGCAACACGGGCGTAGCCAGGTTTTAGTTTCGGGGAGGGTTCAAGAAAATAAAACTACTGAAAGTGCAAAACTCGTGTCAGGGGGGGGGGGGGGGGTTTATTTTCTATGTAACTAAGTACTTAATTTTTTTTTAATAAAATTAAAGTAATAAATGTGTATTACAAAAAATAAAACTTTTCAAAAAAAATACGTAATAAACGTTAGTAGTACATGTTAAAACATTTTAAGCAGTCAAATTATTCTAATAATCACATTTATGCTGACTGACTGTAACACTAATCACAATACACTAACACCTGTCTGTAACACTAATCCTGATATATGTTTATTTAACACTTGTTGCTAAGTAAAATAATAATTTCAAAGTACGTATACACTTACCACTGATTAGAAACGGAAATTAGAAACGGAATCCAAAAAAAAAATCAACCGCATTCACCGAAAAAACGGATCTTAAAAATTAAATTATTTTATTTCTTTCAGAGGTCCCCATTTATCTTTTTAGATAAATAATATCATTTTGAGATGTCAGTGTTACAAATAACATTCTCTTAACTCTCCTTATTTTAATATTATTGATGTTGATATTGCCCGAGTGGGGCGGGGCGGAGCGTGCGGGGTTCTTGTCAAACACATGTTTTTGCATAGAACCGCAATTCAAATACTGTGGCACCGTCCTGAGTTGGGGCCGAGCGGCGCGGTGGCAGCAGCGTGCATGTTTGCGTCGAGCGGAGCGTCGCGTGCAGTTTCAAACGAGTTTATGATTTTGCAGCGGTGACAAGAGCGTGCGCATAATGTCGTTTGAAGAAATCATTTCAGAAATACAGAATTAGCCTGAAATATGGTTATCTTCCCATTCTTTATATAAGAATAAAATAGTTAAAGCAAGAGTGTGGAGAGAACTTTCAGAAATACTCATAAATTTACCTCCTTTGAATATCTTAATGTTTCAAAAAACGTATGAAACTCTCCAAACTGCTTTATTTACATAACAATATCACTGGGATCTTGTCTTGACTCAAAATTATATTTTGTCCACAAACTTTCTTCCAAGTACATATTATCAACAATATAGTATGACGCAGAAGCTATGATTAAAACAATAGCGGTGACCGTCAACGCTGAGCCACTCAGTGAGCACGCCCTTGACCGTTCCACCGCCCCGCTGACCGCCACGCCGAACGCTAACCACTCAGGCCGTATACTAACGCTCCGCACACACTGCGCGCCCCTTTGTATTCGGCGAAAAAACCGAAGCTTTGTGATTGCGGCGCGCACGAGTTGAAATGCTCTGTTCGGGCGCGGAGTCTGCGCGGTTCGTGCGCGCAAGGCGTCTACACTATGGGAATTCTGTTACATTGCGGCAATGTGGATGGCAAATTCTTTCATTGCGTGTTACGTTACAGCAATCTGTACCCGCCTTTAGTTTTATTTGATTAGAATTTGTCAAACCAAATGAGTCTGCTATGAATCAATACAAAATTTAAATGTTTTTTTAAACAATTCCCCCCTATTTCCAAAAAAAAAAATCGTCTTAGAATTGAATTAGAATAAATAATAAACTCCGCTGCCGCACATCTTTTTAAAATTCATATGCTTGACTCTCCGAATTGTGCTTTCCGTGATCTAGAAGTGGAAACTTTAGATCGAATGTGTTTTGCCATCCTTTTCTAAAACCGATATATTTTTTATCAAGCTTTATAAAATATAGGTAAATAATAATCAATAAGAAATACATCAAACAAAATAATGATCTTTTTGTTTACAGATTTTACCCTCGTAATAGATTGGACTGAGGAAACTTGCAAAGATGATGTACACTATGCGCCAAAGCAATGACTTTTAAGAACTTAAGAAATAACACAAAGATTTTTCTTATATCTTTTATATATTCAATAACATTATTATTTAATGTAACTATTAAAACAGTTTACTAAAAACAAGTTCTGCTTTGTCATTATTATTATGCATTACAGCTGTTTCGCCCTCTGAAGGCATTATCAAACAGTTTGATAATGCCTTCAGAGGGCGAAACGGCTGTAACGCATAATACCTAATAATGACAAAGCAGAACTTGTTTATAATAAACTGTTTTTATACATTAATAATATTATTGAATATACAAAAAAACAAATTATATGGAGTTCTACAAAATAAACTTAATAACAATAAACAAAGAAAATTACTAAAAAATAAGATGAATTCACAATAGGTAGATATATCTCAGGTTAGGTACGAGAAAGAAGAAAATTATCCTAATGGTTCTGTTGAAAGGTACCTGCGAGGATACCTCTAGACAAAGTGGACCATAGCGCCGAAAATATTATTACAATCTGAAAATTATAATCTTGATTGATTTTCTCCATTTTTCTAAGTACGGTAGGATGTCCTTGGCTCTCCACGCAGCGCAGGACCGCAAGGAGTGGGGGAGCCTTGTCCACATTTGGGGTCATGATCCTCAGCAATGAAGAACCGTTTTGAAGAGAAGAATTATAATATTTTCGGCACTATGAACCACTCTGTCTACAGGTATAACTTTCAACAGAACCGGGATAATCCTCTGATCTTTGTGTTACTTTCTTTTTATAGTGGTTACTTTCTTAGCCATTTATTGTGTTACTGTCTGTGTTTTAATACATTTTTAATATCTTAAAAAGTGAATAAAACCGAGCGTTTCATTAAGAATTGTTACCATTAAAGTGTGATGACATATTGTTATGAGTTTGTGTTATAAGATTAAAGGGAGATGTACTAATGAGCCTTTGTCGGGCTCGGGTGTAATCTGCTAGTCAACTTTGATTTCCTCACCGGAAACCTTGGACGCCAAACCCAGCCTAATGTCTGGGTATGTCAACCAGCGGAGAACACGGTACTCAATTCTCAGAGTGTGGGCCATTAGTTTTTATAGCATTCCTGAAAAGGCTGCACAAGGAAACTACTTAATAAAACAAAATGTGGAGTATATAATCGGTTCACTGTATTGATTTCGAAAGACATAATAAAATAAATGGCATGGACTCACCCCCGGGACCAATATCGTAATTTTATGCTAATCCTAGCTACCCTAATTAAATTTACTGCCGCCGAACTCCCGATGTCGTGAGAACCCACCCCAGCTCCTGGTGGCAAGGGTGATCCCAACCTCTGCGGCTCAGCTTGGCCCTGCGACCTCCTCAGCAGTCGCATGGAAGTGATGTTAGACCTGGACCCTCAGGAGAAGGAAGGAGTACCCAGACTCTACTCCAAATTGTAAAGGAAGGCCCGTCAGCAATTCGAGGCGATGTTTCGTTCAACACTGCGGTATCTCGGGTTTGTTCCATAAATATACCCTCGGGGGGAATTCAATAGTTGGCCTGCATATAATCACGGGCGCAGCGAGTTATTAATGATTCCGATGACTCGGATAATGAGGTACAATAGTCTTTTCACTCGGACATTGCCAATTCACTCGTGGTCACTCGGACCCTCGCGAAACTCACATTTTACGTGAATAACTCTTCGGTTAGATGCACAGCGCACAATGATAAGCGTGGCGGGTTATTATTTACTCCGATGTCTCGGATAAAGAGGTACATTAATCGTAACACACGTACATCGCCATTAAACTCGTGCTCCCTTTTGGGACCCGCGCGAAAACTCGCATTTTACGCGAATAAATCTTTAATTTTTATATTTAAAATAAACACAACGTGTTTCCGTCCCCCGAATGCAGATGCCCAAGCTTGGATTACAATCACATCGTATTAAAACTTAAGTTTAATTGACCGTTGTTTTCACGGCGTACCGCACAAATCGCCGTGAAAACCAGAGTGCGGATCCGGAAACCAAACCCAAAAACCGCCGCCTACCGACACGTTGAACGAACTCCCCCAGGTTTGCCAACCTAACCAATTAAAATGCATTTAAGAAAATAGTACCTAACTTACGATAAATACAATCGCTTCATAACAGAATAATTAAAGGTATTATTATTTTTTAATTAAACTGAGTTTTTACAGATTGTCCAAACAGTGAGCATAATCCAATTGTAGACATGATAATGACCCGATAATGACCTGCTAATGACCTGATAATGATCTGATAATGACCAGGGGTCCTAGCATGGTCGATCGATATAACCCTTGTTATGAAGCGATTTTATTTATTGTGCAGTTAGGTACTATTTTTAATGCATTTTAGTTGAGTAGATTGGCAAGGCTGGAGAGTTTTGTTCAACGCGGCGGTAGGGGGCGTTTTTTCCGTTTCCGCACTCTCGTTTGGGCAGCGATTGGTGCGGATCGCTGTGCAAATAGCGGTCACTTAAGATTTAAGTTTTTAAAACAATGTGAGTGGAATCCGAGTTTTTGGGCACCTGCATTCGGGCGAAGAAAACACGTCGTGTATTTTTATATATAAGTTCAGAAGATTTATTCGCGTAAAATGCGAGTTCTCGCGATAAGCACAAAGTGGCCCGCGAGTATAATGGCGATGTGCCAGTGAAACGATCATTGTACCTAATTATCCGAGGCACAATGATCGTTTCACAAAAATCTATTAGAGAAAAAGAAAAGCTGTATAAAAATACAATCAAAAATCCACACGACGAAAATGCAAAGATATTTCTCAAAAAATATAGAAATAAATTAACAACTTTAATTAAAAAAAGTAAAGATGACTACTTCAGAAAAGTAATTTCTACTTCAGAAAATAATCTGAAAGCTATTTCGATAGCGGTAAATTATGCAATTGAAAATATGAAAAAAAAAATAATTCTATAAAATACATTAAACATGAAAATAATACAATAGATGAATCCGAAGATCCAAAACTAACAGCAAACATTTTCAATTCTTATTTCTCTAAAGTAGGAAATAATCTTGCTGAAAAAATCTCTAAACCTTTACACACACCAAAACCTATAACTAATAATACACAAAAACGAAATACACTGTCCACTTTTAAAAAAACTACTGAAACTGAAATACAACTTATAATAGAAAACATGAAAGACGGATCCTCTCCAGGTTTTGACCATATTTATGTGAAAATTCTTAAAACAATGAAAATGTATCTACTGAAACCTCTTAACCACCTTATTAATCTCAGTCTGACTAAAGGCATATTCCCAACAAATTATAAAAAATATGTAATATCCCCTATCTTTAAAACTGGCGACCCACAAAATGTCTCAAATTATCGACCGATTTCACTAATTAGTCCAGTAAAGGAAGGAGTTGTAGAGTGCGTGAGCAGGAACCTAAGCGATTCTTTCAGGACTTGTTTAGGGTGCTTAGGGTGTGAACATACTAAAAGTCCTGACGTCTAGGTGGTGAGCTAGGGGGGGGAGGGGGGGGGGAAGGTCCCGATTTTCGGGTTTCCGTTTATATCTCAAAAACGATGCGTCGCAGAGGAAAACTTTTTTAGAATAAGTAAAAGCTCATAAGATTATCTACAACTTTTATTCTATACGTACTTTTGGAAATCCCAGCCGTTTTTAAGTTATACGCTCCACAAATGTCAATATTTTCGAAAAAAATCATTTTACCTCACATTTTTCATCAAACATTCCTTCATATCGTCTAAAATATTAATCTAAGAAAGAAATTTATTTGAAAGAAGTTGTAAATAATTTAATTACCTTTTAGAATATATATACATATGTAAATAAATCTCCAACCAGTAAATATTTACAGCAATTTTAAGTTTTTTCGTAAAATGTCATTTTCAGAAAAAGCTGTTTTTTCTTACCAAATTATTAAGACGGGTTTTTTCTTCATGGGAAATTCCTTATTAATTTTTGCACGCAAGAAAGCAAGTAAGTTGTTCTCGAACAGATGATTAGTGGAATTCATTTTATAATCATTATTATTGTGATGGGTGATTAGGTTAGTCATCGGAGATGCTACAATAACGTGCTACGATGCTGTTCGAGTTGGTGAAAAGGCAATGAATGCGATAGTGGGCTTGACATTCTCAGACATCAAGTTGTCCCGCAAAGATCGGGCATTCCCAATGTATTCTGTCAGCTCATCGATAAAAATTCACGATGAAAAGGTTGCAGTTGACCCAACATTGTTGTTTCAGCGGATGTGTATAAGTAAACGATCAGATGAGGATTTGATGAAATTCTTTGAGTATGAGTTGGCCCCATTTCCCTTGGCACTGTTCTCAATAACATCATGTTACACTCTCAACTTTATATGGATTCACGTTTTCATATCCTCTTTGGACGCGAGGGTCCTGGCAAGCGTTGTTCATCCATGGCATAGTCATTCTCAGTGGTGGATGTTCTTGCTGAAAGGGCTCTACGTCGTCTTCATCGTCGTCCTCGGTAACAGGTACGCTATTGAGGCATCTCCCTTGGCAGTGAAGGCACGCTGCAGAACAGGTCAGCATTGCTTTTTGGCATCCACATTTGCCAATTGCACAATCCTTGGTGCAGCGGCAAAATTTCATTTTCAGAAGGACCTCCGGTGCTGGAGGATCTTCTGTTGTAATAGGCGCCAGGGTGTCTCCTTCGTGTTTCCACCCCATTCTTCAGGAGACGCTCAATCCCGAGCCACTGCTGAACTTGGTAGTATAACCGCCGGGAATGCTGTTTAGCTGCACTCTCTGTTGGAGGGAGGGAGCTGATGTCAGGCTTCATATTTGCCACGGACCTTGTGAACGACTGGAAGCGGTACTGGTTAAGGGAGGTCTGTCTTTTTGGCGCCGCATACCATTTCAGGAAGCATTTATTTCCAGCCTCTTCAACCTCGTCATGAGTACAGGAGGGGTTGTAAAAGATCATTGCCGCTTGCTTGATCATTTCTGACTCCAAGTACAATTTTCAAAAGCCCACCTTGCTTCTCCTGAAATTTGCAGACGTTGTATCGCATCCGGTAAATGAATGTAAAAATATGATGTGTTCAAATCCACGATGCTGCATCTCTTGGGTGGACAATGCCAATGTTTTGGTTTTCCCTCGTCCGGGTTTCAGCAACAGAATATCTTAGGTGGGAGGAGTGGAAGCAATCAAAAGGACAGTGAGGTCCACATCCTCACCAAAGGATAGTTCCACAGCAGTCTTCACGATAAGGACGTCAGCATCATCGGTGGCCTGATGAGTCTGTATCCCATTCTCCCGAAACTTTGTCTGTAGTAAGGAGATTAAGTTACTTTTGTTGGTAGGATTGGATAAAAAAATCTTCTTGTTTAACGGGTATTGATTTGTTCCATGTCAAATTGATGTCGGCTGACCTTCTCAGTCTGTATCGTCGCATCTGTTCTTGTGATTTCGTACTATTGACTGGATTTGCGTACCCATCAAATACCACAGTGCGAGTCATTCCAGGATAGTGGTGGTTGACATAGGTGATATAACGATCAAAAATTGCGACAACGGAGGCATCTTTTTGTCAAATTACTCTGTATAATATAGATAATATGTATAATATGATAGAAATCCTCCGTCCACAACTATGTTCATATGAGACAGTAGAACAGTTTTTTTGGTAGGCTCGAATAAGATATACAGAACAGATTTATTTGTCTTTCGCATCCCACTTTCATTGAACAGTGCCAAGGGAAATGGGGCAAACTCATACTCAGAGAATTTCATCAATGTTGGGTCAACTGCAACCTTTTCATCGTGAATTTTTATCGACGAGCTGACAGAAGACATTGGAAATGCCCGATCTTTGCGGGACATCGTAGCACGTTATTGTAGCATCTCCGACGACTAACCTAATCACCCATCACAATAATAATGATTATAAAATGAATTCCACTAAGCATCTGTTCGAGAACAACTTACCTGCTGTTATGAAGCGATTGTATTTATCGTAAGTTAGGTACTATTTTTTTTAAATGCATTTTAATTGGTTAGGTTGGCAAACCTGGGGGAGTTTCGTTCAACGTGTCGGTAGGCGGCATTTTTTGGGTTTGGTTTCCGGATCCGGACTCTGGTTTTCACGGCGTGATGTGCGGTACGCCGTGAAAACAACGGTCAATTAATCTTAAGTTTTAATACGATGTGATTGTAATCCAAGCTTTGGGCATCTGCATTCGGGGGACGGAAACACGTTGTGTTTTTTTTAAATATAAAAATCAAAGATTTATTCGCGTAAAAGGCGAGTTTTCGCGCGGGTCCCAAAAGGGAGCACGAGTTTAATGGCGATGTACGTGTGTTACGATTAATGTACCTCTTTATCCGAGCCATCGGTGTATATAATAACCCGCCACGCTTATCATGGTGCGCGGTGCATCTAACCGAAGATTTATTCACGTAAAATGTGAGTTTCGCGAGGGTCCCAGTGACCACGAGTGAATTGGCAATGTCCGAGTGAAAAGACTATTGTACCTCATTATCCGAGTCATCGGATTAAATAATAACTCGCCGCGCCGTGATTATATGCAGGCCAACCCGAGAATACCGCAGTGTTGAACGATTCTTCGCCTCGAATTGCTGACGGGCCTTCCTTTACAATTTGGAGTAGAGTCTGGGTACTCCTTCCTTCTCCTGAGGGTCCAGGTCTAACATCACTTCCATGCGACTGCTGAGGAGGTCGCAGGGCCAAGCTGAGCCGCAGAGGTTGGGATCACCCTTGCCACCAGGAGCTGGGGTTGGTTCTCCCGACATCGGGAGTTCGGCGGCAGTAAATTTAATTAGGGTAGCTAGGAATAGCATAAAATTACGATATTGGTCCCGGGGGTGAGTCCATACCATTTATTTTATTATGTCTTACGAAAACAATACAGTGAACCGATTCTATACTCCACATTTTGTTTTATTAAGTAGATTCCTTGTGCAGCCTTTTCAGGAATGCTATGAAAACTAATGGCCCACACTCTGAGAATTGAGTACCGTGTTCTCCGCTGGTTGACATACCCAGACATTAGGCTGGGTTTGGCGTCCAAGGTTTCCTGTGAGGAAATCAAAGTTGACTAGCAGATTACACCCGAGCCCGACAAAGGCTCATTATTACATCTCCCTTTAATCTTATAACACTAACACATAACAATATGTCATTACACTTTAATGGTAACAATATGGCGCTCCATACGCTGTCTGGTCCCGATTTATAGCATTCCTGAAAATGTTTTCTTCGCCCTGTAATGTATAATGCCCAAAAATTATTATTCATCTGTTCAGTGGAGGTCTTAATTTCGTTTGTATTTATTAAACTTGGTCGCGGCCATAACCTATGATTGCAGTGACGGTGATTGGAAATAACAACAAATCTCATTATTTCAATTCACTGGCACTATTACCGGCGGGAATTCGTAAAGGGATACTATGCGTAATTATATTGTGGGCACCTTATAAATGATTAATCTCGTATTTATTGTTTTTCCAATACCACACAGTTATGCATAGGACCTGAAATCCTTACCTTCTGTAACCTAAAATGAATTGTCATTTTCATTGTTATTGTTTGAAAGCATAGAAATCGGTCATAGACTATGGACAATGTGCTAAGTAGAGCTCTATAATTTTTTTTTTCTCTGTCCGGAACCAATCAATGCTAGCTGTTCTAAGAATACCTCGGATTGTCTATGACGGTTTCTCGTTACATTTTACCTATGACTTCGGCATACGTCAAAATACTGTTGTGTTTACATGTCAGAATACCTGATAGCGAAGACAAATCAAATTATTATGTGTTTAAATAGGAATGGAGGATAATTATTAAAGATTATTCAAATATTTAAGATATTTACTGAGATTTTAATGACAATGCGGGTAATTCGTTTTTGCTTCGAGTGGAAAAGTTGTATAAAGCTCTGTCAAAACCTACTATAAATTATACTTGTAAATTGTTTATTTACTAATGTCTGACTGACGTTTTAAATTTTCATTTAAATGGGCTACTTACATAGAAATTTAAATGAAAAAAAAAAATTTTTTTTTTTGAGCTACTTACATATTAATTTAATTTTTTTTATTTCAATGGGCTACTTACATATTGATTGAATAAACTAAAAAATATTCATTTAAATGGGCAACATACACATTTAAAAAAAATAAATTAATATAGCAATAACAACAACAACGTACAACTACAACGTACATTAACAGCAATAACAACAACAACGTACATTAACAGTAATAACAATAACAACAACATTAAGTGATATTTATTATCATTCTTGTATAAATAAAGGATAATTTACACAAAATAGTATTAAGACTTGGAGAAATAATCAGAAAATGACGAAACGTCATTATTATCAAGTTCCAAAGGTAAGGGTGGGCTTGTACCCCAACCGCAACGAATCGATCCGGCGTCGATTACGTTTACCTTAAATGACAGACAGAGGGCGAGAGATGCTTGCTGTCTGCTCAACAGGCCATGAGTTGCTGACTCTGGTACGGAACAGAGTGTGCAACATCGTCAGTAGGAGGGCAGTGGATCCGTTGCCTGTAGATGGAGGATTCCTACGGGAGGCGGAAGGATTGCCAGCCACTGGTCCATGTGCATGCACAAAGTACTACGTGGTGTGGAACTTGTTTGAGTGGTTCGGGTTGTTCTTGGAGTTTTATGACCAACCCTGACATAACATTCAACAAGTATTCATAAATTCTATTTAAAATCGAGTTTTATGTTTTTTCTCACACGGTACTATTTGTAGTGATTTATGGTACTTAAATCACATAACTATTTTCTCAAATATAACAAGTCTAAATTAATACGTGCACACCTTTATATTGTCGTTAGTTATGCTCTACTTTGTTATGAGCCAATACAATTCTACCCATTTAAAATTAGTCACAAGTGACTCGAAAACATGATTTCTCTTATTAAGTATCGAGCATCATTGAAATAGATAAGTTTTAAGATTTTCACGGCCAGAAGCATTTTATTTATTTTATTTATTTTATTTTATTTTATTTGGAAAACCAACAGTTACATTATTTACTTAGGTGTATTTACATATGTATATGTTATTGAACCAATAATAGGTTTTCACTGGTGTGTATTAATTAGAGAGATTAAAAAGTAATAAAAGTAATAAAAGTTATAATAGTTATAATAGCTTATTGGGATGGGATGGTGGGCGGGAGGGGAAGGGGACGGATCTATTCTCGGAGTGAATAAGTTATTTGTATAGAAGTATAATAGTTTGTATATGTTTAGAAGTTATTTATTGTTTATTTTTTTTAGAATTTGGGGTGCTGTGTTGAATAAGTCGAATTCATTGTATGAATTGTTAAAAAAGTGTGAAGCGCGGTTAATGAATGTGTTTTGTTTAGAGTTAGTGTTGCATCGAGGAGTGTTAAGTGTGTGATTTAGTCTAGTTTGTCTGGTGGGCACTCTTAATTGAATTCTTTCAAGTAATTCCGGGCAATCTATCGCAGAGGTGGCTATCTTTTGCAAGAATATTACGTCTGCAGAATTTCTACGATTTTCTAGTGACGAGATTTTGAAAAACGTGGCTGACTCCACATTACTTAGATGAGGACGATATCCCCGAAAATCAAGGTATCGTAGAAAACGATTTTGTATTTTCTCAATCCTTTCTATGTATGTTGTGTACCTGGGATTCCAGACTTGAGAAGCGTACTCCAGAGAACTGCGTACATACGCAAAGTACAGCATTTTCACAGTGTTTACCTTTTTAAAGTGTTTGCAGGTTCTGAGTATGAAGCCAAGTACCTTGGAAGCTTTTGCAACTATGGATTCGATATGTCGGTCAAAAAGTAATTTCGGGTCTAGCACTACTCCCAGATCTTTGGCCTCCATCATTTTTTTAAGTACTGTGCCGTTAAGGGAATAATCAAAAGAAATGGGATTTTTGTTTCGGGTAAAGCTGATGACGCCGCATTTTTTAACATTTATTTGAAGGTTGTGTTGTGTACAGTAGCTATTTAGGCGATTTAAATCTTCTTGTACGCGAATACAGTCAGTGATACTTGTAACAGGAGAGAATATTTTCATGTCGTCTGCGTATAATAACGTTCTGGAGTAAAGAAAACATTTTCCAATGTCATTAATGTATATGTTGAAGAGCAATGGTCCCAATAATGACCCTTGGGGTACTCCTGACGGTACGGTTACCCAATTTGATTTATAGCCACCGACGACTACTGCTTGGCTGCGATTTTTCAAATACGACGAGAGCCATCTGAGGAGATCTCCGTGTACGCCGATTAGTGAAAGTTTAGTCAACAAGACATCATGGATTACTAAATCAAAGGCTTTGCTATAGTCTGTATATATTGCATCTACCTGTACGCGCTGGTCCATATTGTCTTGTAAGATTTCGACAAATGCCGTTAGGTTAGTGGTTGTAGATTTTCCTCTCATAAATCCATGTTGATTGTTGTTAAGTGACGATCTCAAGGCTGTAAACATCTGGTCGTACACAATTTTTTCGAAAACCTTACTGAAAATGCAGAGCTTTGATATGGGCCTATAATTTTCAACGTCAGATTTTTGGCCGTTCTTGAAAATGGGAGTTACAAATGCAGTTTTCCAAGTGTTTGGCACAATTCCCTCATTAAGGGAGCGACTAAAAATTATGAATAATGGTTTAGAAAGGCTGCGCGCACATTTGCTTATGAAGAAAGGGGGAATTTTATCTGGGCCTGCGCCTTTATTGGGATCTAAATTTTCAAGTTGTTTCTGTATGTGATGCTGGTTGATTTCAATATTATGAATGCTAGCAATACAGGGCTCACTGGTGTAGTCTGGCAGGATCTGGTTAATCCGAGCATTATTATTGTAGACTGAAGTGAAATATTTAGAGAATAAGTTGCAGATGTCAGATCCATTTTCAGCTTTTTCGTCTTTGAACATCATGGTATTCGGAACGCCATGGGATTTGGAGTTTGACTTAATGTAGTTCCATACTTTTTTTGGATCGGAGGATATATCATGTTCTATTTTAAGTAAGTATTTATTATGGCATTCCCAGTTAAGTTTTTTGTGACGTGATCTTAGTAGAGAGAAAGTGGCATAGTCAGAAGGATTTTTATATGTCTTGAACTTTTTGAAGTATTTATATTTTTCTGTTGTTAATTTGATGAGGGCAGAGTTATACCATGGCGGGTATTTCGAATTCCTACATAATTTCATAGGAATATGGGCGTCTATAAGATGATTTAATTGTGAGTAGAATTTATTTAATGCTGTGTTCACGTCACCAAACGAAAGTAGCTCGTGCCAGTTTACCTGGTCGAGAGATGTGTTAATTTGGTCGTAATCACCGCGCTTATAGACGTAAGCCCTTCTAGGCTCTTCCACTAGTGGAGCGGGTTCAGAAAATAAAACTTCCATTATTAAGGAGGTGTGATGAGGGTCTTCTAAAATTAATGGTTCATCACAAGCAGAGACCGGTACCAGGTCATTACATAGAACGAGGTCAAGAAAGTGACCGTTGGTATTTGGAATTCCATTACATTGAAACAATCCCGAAAAATGCATGCAGTCAATAAATGATGTACTAACAGGCGATAAGCGATCACTGGGTATAAATGACGTATTATTGAGAGACTTATTCCATGAAATGTCAGTGAGGTTAAAGTCACCTAGGATAATGAATTTATCTGTGGGAAATTGCAACGTAAGTGATGAAATTTGTGTGAGGAAGCTTTCCATATTTTCACGATATGTTGGTCCTTTAGGGAGGTAAACACAACATATGTGGAGATTTGTGTGTTTGGATCCCCTGGATTCTAATGTTATCCAGACGTCCTCAGCTTGTGAGTGCCACCCTGGGCGCTCGCGAGGTACCAGCTCATGACGAACAGCGACTAAGACACCCCCGCCCAAGCGTTGGCCCGTGCGAGTGTAGTCCCGATCTCGGCGGTGTACATCGTAGCGATCATCAAATAGCTCTTCGTTGCGGATGCCATCAACGAGCCATGATTCAGACAGAGCGATTACATCATATTCGTTGGACCGAACAGCCACCAATAACTTGTCAGTTTTAGTGCGTAACCCTCTCACATTTTGGTAATAGATATTTAAAGACATTGGTTAAACCGTGCGAATCTATGATTAAGTGCGGAATTGAAGTGAATTTGTGTCGATGTTCGTATTTTGTTATTGACGGATTTATGTTTATTTTTATGAAATTCCCAAAGAATTTTACAATAAATGCTAGAAAATTGTACAAAAGCTAAAAAGTGTGTTAGAATGAATGGAACTAAGAAATGTATTAGAGTGATTAGATCCATAGGGTAGGCGTGGGGGATAAGGGAGGGAAGGGTACATTCTAAGTGAGAAGAAAATATAAGAATAATTAAAATGAAATTAGTATAAAGAAATGCAGTAATTTTAAAAGGCCTTATCTGGAGGCTTGGCTCAGCTGAGGACTTTCTGCATCTACTCTGTTGGGTCCTGTGGCTGGAGGCTCGCGGTCCATTTTCTTCAAATCTGCTTCCTTTGAGATAATGATGGGTGCTGACGTCGTATTTCGTCGAGCGTAAATTAAACAGTTTTTTGTCCAGACGAATCTATAACCTTTTTCTTTGGCGAGAAGCCTTGCGCGGTAGAATAGATGTTTATTCATGCTCGTGAGATGGTCACCTATGTAGACATTTTGCGGGGATCCCGTAAATCCCAGTTCCGTTGACGTGATCCCTTTGCGGTCTTTTACCGCCTGCAGAAGCTGGTTTTTTAAGCTTCGGCTGGTTAATTTTACAATCACAGATTTTAGGGGTTTAGTCTTCCCAGTCTCGCCGCCTCTTGGAGCAACTCTCGTTATGAACTCCACGTCCCTTTCACCTAGACTCATATTGCTCAGACTGGCGATTTTTGAGATGAGGGTTATTAAATTTTCACCTTTTTTTTCAGGGATACCCCTTATTTCGAGGTTTTGAAGTCTTGCCCATTGGTCTTTTTTATTTGTTTCTTCAATTATGTTGCGTACTTCCGTTCTCAGGTTCATTACTTCTGCTTCCAAGTTTTCCACTTTTGTAAGGCGTTTTTCAAAATCATCAATCTTTTTTCCAAATGAAGCGACCTCCTGGTGGCAGCTGTCAACCGATTTCTGCACCCCTTGTACTTCCTCACGCAGAGATTTTATATCATCGTGCAGTCCCTTGAATGAGGACAGGTCCTTTTGAATTCTTTTAATATCTTCCATGATGGTGCTCAGATCTTGGACGCCCACAGCAATATTAGAAGATTTGCACCTGCTGCATCGCCAAGTACTTCTCAGGTCGAGCTTCATCTTTTTGTAATTTTCCTCTGCTATACCTCCACACTTGTAGTGCAGATTTTCCTTGCAGGACGAGCATTGAACTCCTTGAGTTATGTTGGAATTGCACACGCCGCAGATGTTCATTTTGTTTTATTTTAAATGCGGCCCACAGAAGGTTATTTGAGGTAATGTGCGGCCTCTGTGTGATGGCTAAACTAGCGAACAAACTAACAAATCTGCAGTATATTGTTCTGTTAATAATGTTATTTGCGTGTATACAGAGATGGCGTTTTAAATGTACAAAAATAAAGAAGTGAGTAATGTACTGCTTGATTATTGGATTTGGTCTTCCACTGGACACGAGTATATTTTTTTATTTATTTATAAATATATATTTTTAGTATTTATTTATTTCACTATAATATTTATTGTTTATGTTCGAGGCAATATTATTTATGTGGGTAGGAGCTTTATCAGACAGTGTCACAGTTTGAACTGAATGTAATTCTTGTTCACAATATTAAAACAATTCACACTGTTATTATTATCACTTTGTGCGTATTATATTGTGTATATTATTACTCGTTCGTTGAATATTATGTATTAATCGGGTCAAAATGTAAACACTGAAAACTCTTATCGCGGTTGTTGTTCGATGCTAAGATTATTTCATTTAAATATTAGAAGCTTATTAATAAGTTTTTTAACTTGTTTAGGCTTGTTGCCACTTAATCTTTTCGTTATTATAATAAGTTTCAACGTTTAAAAACTGATAACTTGTTGCGCATAAATTTTGGGGTGTTGTGCCGTGTTGCGCTACCTCCTTCTTTAGCCAACGTTTCGGACATCGTTGCAGTGTCCATCATCAGGGCAGATCCGGCAGATCCGGTAGATGTGTAATTTTTAGTCGTGAAGTGTGTGCTTATTTACTTCGAAGCGATATCGTGTCGCCAGCAGCACTAACTTTCACCAGTACAAAATACTCGTGACAAGCAGTGGCGTCATCGCCGCGGAACGGAATAGAAAGTTCATTAAAACGTGGTATTTATGCTAGCCAGGGGCAAGTCCGTTTGCGAGATGCCGACGGAAGTGGCTCCATCTCTTAATGAAATCTAAAATTAGAAATCACAGTGGTAAGAATTTAGGAAAAAATATAATAAAATAAAAAAAATTACAATTGTTAACTTTCACCAGTACAAAATAATCGTGACAAGCAGTGGCGTCGTCGCCGCGGAACGGAATAGAAAGTTCATTAAAACGTGGTATTTATGCTAGTCAGGGGCAAGTCCGTTTGCGAGATGCCGACCGAAGTGGCTCCATCTCTTAATGAATTCTAAAATTAGAAATCATTATGGTAAGAATTTAAGAAATAGAATTACAATGGTTAAAGCGAATTTAGTCAATATAAATCAAAATGGTTTACCACGAGCTCGCATTACTATATACTTAGACATGGTTTTTTAGCTCTATTAATAATAAATGAATTTTACTAGAATTAGAATTACACTGGTTAAAGCGAATTTAGTCAATATAAAGTTATAACACAAAAAATGGTTTACCACGAGCTGGCCTTACTGTAAACTTAGACATGTTTTTTGCGTTTAGCTTTGGTGTAGCCGTCAATCACCGGATACCAAGAGCTATTGAGCTTAGCTCCGTCGTCTCTATTAATATTAAAAGGATTTTTGTAGATTTCAATTGCCTCCGTAATTAGGCGTGCTCTATAAGTTTTAGGTCTTCCCAAGACCTCAGGAACAAATCCAAAGTAATGGCCGGTTTCAAGCACGAAAGTGTTCTGCTATCCTTTTGGAGATCGTCCTCTCTGTTTGGCCTACATAAACCTTGTCACATCCGGAACAGCTGAGTTTATACACTCCATCTGCTTCCAGAGGAAACTTAGGCTTTGCAGACCTCAGTAGGTCTTGAATTTTAGTTGTGGCACCGAAGACAGTCTTGATGCTATCTTTTCTCAACAGCCTGGCGATTCTGTCTGTCACATTGTGAACGTGAGGCAGGAAAGCGCAGCCTTTTAACTCTTGTTTAGCTCTGTCTTCATTTGGTGTAGATTTGGCTCTTATGATTTGCCTTGTCTGACTAGCTGGGTAACCGTTGCGTTCCAGTGCATCGGTCAGCTTTGTAAGTTCTGCTCCAATTTTAGTTTCTTCACATATTACATGGGCACAAGAAAATAAAGAACAACCCCACCAATAAGATTGACCTGAAGACTAGAGAGCTAGTTAAAGCTTCCAGTATTAGGAAAGAGGATCGATCTGGGCTTTTCGTAAAAGCCTCCAGAACTCCTGCCCTATACGGTCTTCCGAAAATACACAAAAAGGATATCCCAATGAGACCGATTGTCAGTGCTATTGGTGCACCTACTTACAAACTGTCCCAATACCTCTCCAGACTACTACAGATGCAAACTGGTAAAACTGAATCTTGGATCAAGGACTCCACAGATCTGATCAGTAAGCTAAAAAAGGTCAAGACTAAGGAAGGCGATATCCTGGTCAGTTTTGATGTAGTGTCCCTTTTTACAAATGTGCCTCTAGAAGACTCCATGACAATGCTCAGGGAGATCTATGAGGACGACATTTGCAAACTTTTTGAACACTGTCTCAAAACGGGATATTTTGCATTCCAGGGTGAACTTTTTGAGCAAGTGGAAGGAGTTGCGATGGGCAGTCCATTGTCGCCAGTACTTGCCAACTTTTTTATGGAGAAGTTTGAAGAAGTGGCACTCGACACAGCTTCAGCTGTTCCCAAGGTATGGTGGCGTTATGTTTACGATGTCTTCGCCATCTGGCCTCATGGAACAGAGAAACTGAATGAATTTCTGAATCATCTTAATTCACTCCACAGTAAAATCAAGTTCACAATGGAAGTAGAAAACGATGCGAAAATCCTGCCTTTTCTAGATGTGGAGGTGATGCGAAAAGAAGATGGTAATCTAGGACACACTGTATATAGAAAACCAACGCACACAAATCGGTATCTACATGCCGATTCGCATCACCACCCAGCGCAGAAGAGAGGACTTATCCATACGTTGGTGACGCGAGCGACCAGAATATGTGAAGAAACTAAAATTGGAGCAGAACTTACAAAGCTGACCGATGCACTGGAACGCAACGGTTACCCAGCTAGTCAGACAAGGCAAATCATAAGAGCCAAATCTACACCAAATGAAGACAGAGCTAAACAAGAGTTAAAAGGCTGCGCTTTCCTGCCTCACGTTCACAATGTGACAGACAGAATCGCCAGGCTGTTGAGAAAAGATAGCATCAAGACTGTCTTCGGTGCCACAACTAAAATTCAAGACCTACTGAGGTCTGCAAAGCCTAAGTTTCCTCTGGAAGCAGATGGAGTGTATAAACTCAGCTGTTCCGGATGTGACAAGGTTTATGTAGGCCAAACAGAGAGGACGATCTCCAAAAGGATAGCAGAACACTTTCGTGCTTGCAAACTCGGCCACCCTGATAAATCGGCAATCGCTGAGCATTTAATCGAAACCGGCCATTACTTTGGATTTGTTCCTGAGGTCTTGGGAAGACCTAAAACTTATAGAGCACGCCTAATTACGGAGGCAATTGAAATCTACAAAAATCCTTTTAATATTAATAGAGACGACGGAGCTAAGCTCAATAGCTCTTGGTATCCGGTGATTGACGGCTACACCAAAGCTAAACGCAAAAAACATGTCTAAGTATACAGTAAGGCCAGCTCGTGGTAAACCATTTTTTGTGTTATAACTTTATATTGACTAAATTCGCTTTAACCAGTGTAATTCTAATTCTAATAAAATTCATTTATTATTAATAGAGCTAAAAAACCATGTGTAAGTATATAGTAATGCGAGCTCGTGGTAAACCATTTTGATTTATATTGACTAATTTCGCTTTAACCATTGTAATTCTATTTCTTAAATTCTTACCATAATGATTTCTAATTTTAGAATTCATTAAGAGATGGAGCCACTTCGGTCGGCATCTCGCAAACGGACTTGCCCCTGACTAGCATAAATACCACGTTTTAATGAACTTTCTATTCCGTTCCGCGGCGACGACGCCACTGCTTGTCACGATTATTTTGTACTGGTGAAAGTTAACAATTGTAATTTTTTTTATTTTATTATATTTTATCCTAAATTCTTACCACTGTGATTTCTAATTTTAGATTTCATTAAGAGATGGAGCCACTTCCGTCGGCATCTCGCAAACGGACTTGCCCCTGGCTAGCATAAATACCACGTTTTAATGAACTTTCTATTCCGTTCCGCGGCGATGACGCCACTGCTTGTCACGAGTATTTTGTACTGGTGAAAGTTAGTGCTGCTGGCGACACGGTATCGCTTCGAAGTAAATAAGCACACACTTCACGACTAAAAATTACACATCTACCGGATCTGCCGGATCTGCCCTGATGATGGACACTGCAACGATGTCCGAAACGTTGGCTAAAGAAGGAGGTAGCGCAACACGGCACAACACCCCAAAAACATATATCGAAAATCATTGAAATAGGTCTAAATTAAAGTATAATACAACACAAAATTCATTAAACAAGTATGTCTCATATCTAATCAAAACACTCGCAAACAAAGAAAAAATAGGTAACTAGTAATAAAATTTCATACATTTAACATAATTTTTTTTTTTCTCTGACATAAATATAAAGTTTTTTTTTATCCAATTTCGATTTCGATCCGGTATGATCAACCGAGTTGAAACGACCCGACATTCTGACAGTCATTAGTCCTGTCTTTAGATTCATTTTTAAGGAATTGGGTTATTTACTTGGCGGGGGGGTGTTTTGTAAGATTGATGATGAGGGTGGTTTGTTTCATTACAATAACAACCTCAACTCTAGTGGCAATGCTCGAGTTGAGAATATATTTAAAAATACATATGTGCATGTATAAGTATAAATTTATCGATAGTATTAACGCTAAAACAGACGTAAATTTGGACGTCGGCTGAACAGATGATTAAGTAGGATTATTAGTTGTAAGTCTTGTATCCTGAAATACGCGGACATATCCGCACACTATCTCGGCGTGTTTCAGGCATACCTTTTTTGGATTAACTTAGGATTATTACTTGTAAGTCTTGTATCCTGAAATACGCGGACATATCCGCACACTATCTCGGCGTGTTTCAGGCATACCTTTTTTTTGGGTTATGCTCATGCTTTTGATAATGTCATTATTTGTTGTTCCAGATTACATAGAAAACACAGGGACGCAGGGATTGTATCTCTTTGTTTTCTAAGTGATTTTAAATGAAGAATTATTGTTATTCACCTTCAGTGCATTGACATTATTAGACCCTATTTTGTCAGGTTACAGAAGTAATTGCTAAAATTCAAAGTATTTTTTTCTCTTTCTCTCACTCTTCTTCTGTTTTATTGGTAAATTTATTTCGTATAATATTGTCAAAATATTGTTTTACTCTGTAAACATAGGCTGCGTCAGATAAGCCTCAGCTTTTGGAAAAGCGTTTTAATTTTGTTTTTATTAGTTACAGAAAATGTTTTGTAATGTCCACCTTGTTTATAAGATTTTTTTTTGAGATCTTATAATGTGGGATGATATGGTATCACATATCCTTCCACATTTTAAGCCAACATAGGAAGTAGAATCATTTAAATAAATAAATAAATAAATTAATAAATAAATAAATAAATTTATATTTGTATAAGATTTTGGATGTATTCTGTTATTATTGTCCTGAGAGACTTATAACATTGTTATTATGTACTATATGGTTGATCAACGGTTTACAGTGAAAACCTTAAAATTTGTTCTTTACTTACCGATTACGCCTTCTATAGAGTTGGACGTATACTTATGGCTGCACTAAATTATAGCTGCACATCTTATTAACAAATGACACCTTCTAAAACAGTTGGTTGTTTTTTTTATTTCTTTGGCACCATCCGATGCGTTGGTTGTATACTATTAAAAAATTATTTGGCACCATCCGATGCGTTGGTTGTATACTATTAAAAAAAAATATTTGGCACCATCCGATGCGGTGGTTGTACACTATTAAAATTACCTTTACAATGTATAATTGTTATTGGTTAAATATTATTCACCCAAGGACCAGAATAGGAGGTTAGTTAGGAATACTCTCCCAAAAGAGGGTTAGTTTTATCCTAAAGGATATAAATTCAGTGAAGTGTAGATGGTAAACCCATCAAATATTTTCGGCCTAAGAGAGGCTATATAAATTCAGTGATAGTGTTTGGAACAGTGATGCCTAATGCATAGAATTTAACTTGACGTATTTGGAGGAGTGATTTAATCATAAAAATGTATGTTTCTTAATTTTAAGACTTATCTTTTAAGTTAGTTTATGTGTTCTGTTCCAGATGATACGTCAATGGTAGTGCTCGGTAAGAGTCAATATTACAACCACCCAGATTTTTTTTTTTCCAGTGCTGAGGGTGCTTGTTGTCCATTCACGTATCATCTTACAAAAAATTGTTCTTAGGTTATATTGGTTTACTAGTTTTTAAGTTCGAGAATGGTTGTATCCTAAACCTACTATCCGGCCTACACGCAGGATAGGCGCGATTGGGGTTACGATGCACTCATTCGTCATAAGAGTACTATTTAAGGATTGTTCTTTTTTTTTCATTTCTAATAATTGTATTTTGTATTTCACATTTACTGTTTGTTTATTTTTTTTACCAGGTACTCCTTGGGACCAACGTAGATAGTTCAGGGCATGTTTAGATTTTTGATAATTTTGTTTGAGGGCAAACATTTTTGTGGGAAGGGGGGTAATGTTATGAAGCGATTGTATTTATCGTAAGTTAGGTACTATTTTTTTTAAATGCATTTTAATTGGTTAGGTTGGCAAACCTGGGGGAGTTTCGTTCAACGTGTCGGTAGGCGGCATTTTTTGGGTTTGGTTTCCGGATCCGGACTCTGGTTTTCACGGCGTGATGTGCGGTACGCCGTGAAACAACGGTCAATTAATCTTAAGTTTTAATACGATGTGATTGTAATCCAAGCTTTGGGCATCTGCATTCGGGGGACGGAAACACGTTGTGTTTTTTTTAAATATAAAAATCAAAGATTTATTCGCGTAAAAGGCGAGTTTTCGCGCGGGTCCCAAAAGGGAGCACGAGTTTAATGGCGATGTACGTGTGTTACGATTAATGTACCTCTTTATCCGAGCCATCGGTGTATATAATAACCCGCCACGCTTATCATGGTGCGCGGTGCATCTAACCGAAGATTTATTCACGTAAAATGTGAGTTTCGCGAGGGTCCCAGTGACCACGAGTGAATTGGCAATGTCCGAGTGAAAAGACTATTGTACCTCATTATCCGAGTCATCGGATTAAATAATAACTCGCCGCGCCGTGATTATATGCAGGCCAACTATCGAATTCCCCCCAAGGGTTTATTTATGGAACAAACCCGAGAATACCGCAGTGTTGAACGATTCTTCGCCTCGAATTGCTGACGGGCCTTCCTTTACAATTTGGAGTAGAGTCTGGGTACTCCTTCCTTCTCCTGAGGGTCCAGGTCTAACATCACTTCCATGCGACTGCTGAGGAGGTCGCAGGGCCAAGCTGAGCCGCAGAGGTTGGGATCACCCTTGCCACCAGGAGCTGGGGTTGGTTCTCCCGACATCGGGAGTTCGGCGGCAGTAAATTTCATTAGGGTAGCTAGGAATAGCATAAAATTACGATATTGGTCCCGGGGGTGAGTCCATACCATTTATTTTATTATGTCTTACGAAAACAATACAGTGAACCGATTCTATACTCCACATTTTGTTTTATTAAGTAGATTCCTTGTGCAGCCTTTTCAGGAATGCTATGAAAACTAATGGCCCACACTCTGAGAATTGAGTACCGTGTTCTCCGCTGGTTGACATACCCAGACATTAGGCTGGGTTTGGCGTCCAAGGTTTCCTGTGAGGAAATCAAAGTTGACTAGCAGATTACACCCGAGCCCGACAAAGGCTCATTATTACATCTCCCTTTAATCTTATAACACTAACACATAACAATATGTCATTACACTTTAATGGTAACTTTAATGGTAATTTCTTGCGTGCAAAAATTAATAAGGAATTTCCCATGAAGACAAAACTCGTCTTAATAATTTGGTAAGAAAAAACAGCTTTTTCTGAAAATGACGACATTTTACGAAAAAACTTAAAATTGCTGTAAATATTTACTGGTTGGAGATTTATTTACATACGTATATATATTCTAAAAGGAAATTAAATTATTTACAACTTCTTTCAAATAAATTTCTTTCTTGGATGAATATTTTAGACGATATGAAGAAATGTTTGATGAAAAATGTGAGGTAAAATGATTTTTTAAAAAAATATTTACATTTGTGGAGCGTGTAACTTAAAAATGGCTGGGATTTTCAAAATTACGTAAAGAATAAAAGTTGTAGATAATTTTATGAACTTTTACTTATTTTAAAAAGTTTTCCTCTGCGACGCACCGTTTTTGAGATATAAACGGAAACCCAAAAATCGGGACCTTCCCCCCCCCCCCCCCCCCCCTATCTCACCACCTAGACGTCAGGACTTTTAGTATGTTCACACCCTAAGCATCCTAAACAAGTCCTGAAAGAATTGCTTAGGTTCCTGCTCACGCACTCTACACCTCCTTTTGGACCATTCGTTTATTGGACTAAATATCGAATACAGCAAAAATATTTGAAAAGATTGTAAAAAAACTGGTTGTAGATTTTCTGAAGAACAATAAAATATTACATGGCAATCAATTCGGATTCTTAAAAACAAAAAGCACACAAGACGCAATAGCAAATGTAACATGATTTATATACTCGGCACTTGATGAAGGTAATAAATGCGCAGGAATATTCATAGACTTAAGAAAAGCATTCGATAGTATCTCACACGTAAAGCTTATCAAAAAACTGAAATCAAATAACATCAACGACATAGCCGTCCAATGGATAGAAAGTTACTTGAACAATCGTGCACAATTCGTTAAAATAAATGACCAAACTAGCGACCAGGAAACGTCAAATTTTGGTATCCCACAGGGCACCGTGCTAGGACCAATATTGTTCATTTTGTATGTAAACGATATATTTATTCAATCATTACATGGACGAATTATCTCTTACGCCGATGATACCGTTCTTTTAATAAAAGAAAAAACGTGGGAAAAAATTAATTTAAAAGCCACAGAAGACATAAATAATCTAAAAATATGGTTTGACTATAACCTCCTTTCGTTAAATAGTGATTAAACATATGTCATCCCTTTCGAAATTAACACCAACAATATATCAAATCTTCAAATAATCTTACATAATCATTCTCTCGCACAATACGATACTAATCACTGTCGACAAAATTGTTCACTTCTGAAAACAGCGGATAAAATTACATATCTCGGAATAATCGTAGATAAAAACCTAAAATAGAAAGATCACATCGGACATACAATTAAAAGAATTAGGAAATTAATTTATTTATTCTTACGAATTAGAAACTTCTTATCAACGAAAAATCTGTACTCAATATACTACCCACTAGTACATTATTATATTCTTCAGTAGGCCATTATCAGTTGGGGAGCAGCTTACAAAACTAGTTTGACCCCCCATAGAAATTGTTCAAAGACTCATTATAAAAATTATACTAAAAAAACCTCCAACCCACTGAACGCATATTCGAAGAATTCAAAGTTCCAACATTTAAAAACTTATTTGAGAAAAATTTAATCATACAAATTATAAAAGAAAAAGATATATTCTCATTCATAACTGAAAATCGTACAAGACTTACACATGTATTTGTATGCCCCAAACTGAACACGTCTTTTGCCCAACACCATTATACACACCTAGGAAAATACTTCTTTAATAACCTTCCAGTAGAAATCAGAAGCAATAATGACAAAGTACAATTGTTGAACTCCATAAAAAAACATTTTAGAGAAATCACCAACGGAAAAATTGCTGCTTCCCTCATCACCACGTGAATGTCACACTAAAAAGTATACCTAATTTACTTATTACTGAATACATGTGGATGATTTTATCTTTAGTTAAAGGATCTTGATTGCGATATAATTAAACTGTGTTATAACGGTGTATGAATATTAACTGTGAATCTGTGCATATATTATGTGAAACACCTGACTGTATAAATTGTACATATTTAAAATGTATCCACAAGCTCCTCCATCCACAAGTAAATGCTTTTAATGGAGGAAAAGTAAAAAAAAAAATCGGTTTAAATAATAACACGCCACGCCCGTGATTGTATGCAGCGCATGTACCGAATTCCCACCGGGGATTATTTATGGATTAAATACCGCCGAGTCGAACAATTCTCCGCCACCATTGCTGATGAGCCTTCCTTTCATATTTGAAGGAGAGTCAGGGTACTCTCTCCTTTTTCCGAGGGTCCAGGACGATCATAGTTTAGTTAGTTTAGCTAGGCATAGCATAAAATACGCAATTGGTCCCGGGGTGAGTCCATACATTTTATTTTTATATTTATTAACACAATACAGTGAACCGATTAT
This sequence comes from Limnephilus marmoratus, assembly GCA_917880885.1. Lineage (NCBI taxonomy): Eukaryota > Metazoa > Arthropoda > Insecta > Trichoptera > Limnephilidae > Limnephilus > Limnephilus marmoratus. Next base: position 426,981 of record OU862929.1, on the reverse strand, counting down.
CTATCCTACCACTTGTTTTATTGTATAGAATCCCTGTACAAGCCTTTTCAGGAATGCTGTAAATAATAATGGCCCATGCTCTGAGATAGGAGTATCGTGTTCTTCGCATTTTAGCATACTCTGACATGTAGTCTGAGTTTTGGCGTCCGAGGTTTCCAGAGATGAAATCAAAGTTAACTAACTTGCGGGTTCACCCGTGCCTGTCAATGGCACACCATTACATTTCCTACATAACAATATGACTCCCAACATTTCCTCATAACACCCTATATCAATACGAAATCGGTAAAATCCGTCATTTATGGTCAGTTATCAATATGCGCTAGCACGCTCAAAAATTGATAAGGGATATTCCGACCGACGATTGACAAAAACCCGCCTAATAGTCGGTTCACACGGTTCAATTTTAGTTGATCAACTCGACACTTGAAAGCAAATTGACAGGTGTGAACCTTCTTTCAACAAAGTTGAACAAGTTTTTTATTGACTAACTAAAGTTGATAGCCCGTCTACTTTAGACGTTCGAGTATGACCTCGCCATCTTGGTTACCATAGTTACTCGCGGGCACAAGTAGACGTCAAACATTTATGCTAATATTCGTTAGACATTCCTAGTTTCTACCGTCATGGAATCCGTTTCAACGAAAAAATATCTGAAATGGTCGGATTATTTGATGTTCAGATTTATGCATCCCTGTCTTCGGGATCAAAAGCAAGAAGTGTACAAAAATAGAAATGCCCGTGATACTGCAATAAATAATATGTGTTTCATTTACAATACCTACCCAATATATTATGATAATGACAGAAGATAGCGGTAAATATTCAGAGACATGCGTCACCATTAATACGCATAAATTAAAAGAAAAAACAATTTGTACAAGTCTAATAACAATAACTACCTATGTCAAACTTTGACGTTTGGCGTTGTCGTTTTTAGGTTATGGTAAAGCTAACTTTAACGAAATATGCATTATTTCCTTGCTTCTCCGGTTACTCTAGTTAGTAGTAATTATTATTAATTTAAACATCTCTGAAGAATTTTATCCGCCAATTTTGGAAAGCAGCTCATCAAATTGTTTTTCTGTCATCCTCAAGTGATTTCTATATCCTTCGGAGTCTTCTAGGGCCATGTCTTTCAAAATTGTGTTGGATGCGCCTAATTCACTCCTTCTCATGGTCCATTTTCTCGCCCAAATACGACGTTTTTTATGCTTTTCCATAATCTCGAGCTCGTCTCGCAGAACATTAGATGTTAGAGAGACGCACGCACTGACAATTTCAGTTGACGCCATCTTGAATGCCAAATTCGGTTTTACTTAAATTGAAACATGTGAACATAATGCTCACTAGTACGAAGCAGATTAGAATACAATTCCTCTGTATGGTCACCATACTACAATGTTCATTCTCAATCATTGGAAAAGGTACAAAACAAATTTCTTCGGTTCATAAATTTTAAAATGAAAATTCCAATCGAATTTATAAATTATAATTACTTACGCGCTGAAACCAGACTTCTTAAATTATCAGATAGAAGAGTGTTAATTGATTTATTATTTTTATACAAAATTATAAAATCTTTAATTGACAGCCCTAATTCGTTGGAACTAATTTGCATTAGCATACCCGCTAGACAAACTCGTAGTAAAGATATTTTTAAATGCAACAATAAACTCAACACTAATTACCCATTATATACTCACCAATTCCAAGAATCCATAACCTTGCGAATAAATACTGCGAATCTATAGATATATTTAGTGTTGACAGTTTTGAATGTTTCAAATATCAACTAATCTCGATTAAAATATTTTTTCATCTAAACCTCACCTAAAATGTATACTTACTTTATAATATTTTTGCAGTTCTATTTACACTTTGTTCTATGTCAGGTCTTATTATTATTGTTAATAATATGTATAAATATTTAAAGCTGAATTGTTTTAGTTTTTTGTAAGAACAACTTGTACTATTTCATTTCATTTCTTTTTTATGTTGTAATAATATTCTTTACCTAACGAGTCGATTGCATTCATATTTATTCTGTTTTATTGTTTATGTAATACATGTAATTAATATTGTTAATTATATATTTGCTTCTTTTCTTGTAAAAGCCCACTAGGGCGTTAATAAAATATAAATAAATAAATAATCTTATTTATAAAAGTGGATCAACAACAATCGAAACATCTGAACGCGCCTTAATCGTATGCATTCTTGGCTGCGACCGTATTACGGTCGATTGATAAAACCCCAATATTAATAAGATATGTAATAAATCCGTTGTCTGTGGTCAGTAAGCGATATTTGCAAGCACAGTGAACATACGATTCCGACAGTCGGTTGACAAAAGTCGACGTTTTTACCGTGGCTTCCGGAGTGACAGATAAGCTGTCAATGTATAGTTTGGCAAGAAAGTGTAGAAATTAAATAAATTGGAACTAAACGTTTTCATTACTATGGCAACACCGAATTATATGACGTTTCCTATGGCTGTCATGTTATCGCATGTTACGGTTGATTTATGGTCTTAAATCTGAAGAGAAGATCGCTGATATCGATGATATGATGATATCGATGAACTGCGCTTAGATGAAGATGAAGATACGGAAGAAGAAGAATCACACGAGGACAAAGACAATAATTACATGTCGGGTGTTGAATTAACAGACTTAAATTTTTAAGTACATACGTTTTTATATCGAAATAAACGCCCACTTAAAACTTGTTTTGTTTTATTTTGCTTCTATTAAATTACAGTTTTTTGTGCAAACTTTTTGAAAATACAAATACGCTATGAAATATGCATTTTGCCAGAAGTGTTTTTTTAAAACATACATTCTTTGTCTTATGAGCCATCTTGGTGTTGCCATTTAAAACTAGAAAACGATCGCAGCGTCATCATTTATTTTAAGTGTACTTAATTGCCAAACTGTACAGATTTTTTAAAATAATTTATTTATTTATTTATTTATTAACGCCCTTTTTCGGGGCTTTTACAAATGAATAGTAAGAAATACACAGTATTTATTGTACATAACTGAACTGCCTTCGTAACAATATTTTATATTTGTTTAAAGATAAATTGAAGATGTCCACTGACTTGGTATAATTGTTTCCCTCCATTAGTATTCTGGGCAAAGAGGAATACATATGGTAGTTAGTTCCAGAATTACTGCACTGAAATAAATCCTGACTTCTAGTATTACGTATTGGAATCCGGAAGCTTATCAATTCGAGCAATATCGGACTGTCAACTAAATCATTTAGAATTTTATACAGAAATACCAAGTCAGTGAAAGTTCTTCTGTCTGACAATTTGAGCATATTCATATCATTCAAAATAGTATTGTAGTTCAACATAATTGCTGGAATTCCCATTTTAAAATTAAGAAAACGTAAGAATTTGTTTTGTATTCTTTCAACAGCTTGTACATGTATATTGTAATATGGGTTCCAGGCGGGAGAATTGTATTCAAGTTGACTTCTAACATATGCAAAATATAAAAGTTTTATACACTTAATATTGTTAAAATTTCTAGTTAGCCTAGTTATAAATCCCAACATTTTTAAGGCCTTATTAGAGATTTCTGTTATGTGGTTAACAAATGAAAGATTAGATTGAAAAGTGATGCCCAAGTCTTTAATTTGTGTTAATGTCTCCAGAGTATTGTTATCAATGTTGTAATTGAAGATCACTGGATTTTTTATTCGAGAAAATCTAACTATATGACATTTTGAGATATTTAAGTTAAGTCTATTTTCATTACACCAAATTAACAATTTGTTGTTATTATCTTGAAGAATGTCGCAATGGTAAATATTTTGAATTATTCTAAAAATTTTGAGGTCATCAGCAAAAAGTAAGATAAATACATCATGAAATATTTTTGTAAGATCATTTATAAACAAGATAAATAATATTGGGCCAAGGTGTGAACCCTGTGGAACTCCACTTGTTGCATAAATTTTTTCCGACAATGAGGATTTTATTCTAACAATTTGTTGTCTTCCAGTAAGATAGCTTTCAAACCAGGCTAATATACTGCCACGTATACCAAGCTTTTCTAATTTCCAAATGAGAATTTTATGGGAAACTGAATGAAAGGCTTTACTAAAATCAGTATAGACAGAGTCTACTTGTTTTTTTTCTTTAAAAGCATTGGTTATAAAATTTTCATAAATAATCAAGTTAGAAAGTGTACTTCTACCTGGCATAAATACAAACTGGTAAGGTGATATTACAGGTTTTATTTGGGAAAAAAGTTTGTCAAGTATTAGGCTTTCATATAGTTTCGGTATGGTGGATTGAATGCATATTGGTCTGTAATTACAAACGTCACTTTTATCGCCCTTTTTGAAAATTGGAGTCAAATAACTATTTTTCCACATATCGAGAAAAATTCCACTGGATAAAGATAAATTAAAAAGTTTGGTTAATGGAAGAGCAATTACTTTGATACATTCTTTGATAAATATTGTGGGGATATTATCCGGTCCTGCAGATTTGTTGATATCTAATGATTTAACTATAGTTACTAGTTCAGAGAGACTTATGGTACACTGCAAAATATCAAGAGTTTCATCTAGAGTTGTTGATGGAAGAGGAGCATTATTTGCGTCTGTTGAATAAACACTTTTAAAAATTTTTGCAAACAAGTTAACAATACCATCAGTATTATTGCTATGGCTGTCATTTAGGTGCATAATGCTCGGGAATTCAGAATCATCTTCTTTAAGAGATTTCGAATATTTCCAAAAATAATTAACATTGTTTATTATGGAGTTTTGAATTTCATTTATATGGTTACGGTAGCAAGTCATAGACATTTTTTTACACAAAGTTCTTAAATATTTAAATTCACTGTAATCAGAATGTTTTTTATATAATTTATATTCTTTCAGCCTTACTAAAAAAAACACAGCACGCCAGATAACCCGTGTTATTGCAGCAACATGAATAAAACAAAAATACACTAAAACACGATAACATTACAAATAAGATTTGATCTTAAAACGTATTGTAAAACGGGCAACAACGCATATTTAAGTACTAAATTGTTTGTTTTCCTTCATAACCACTAGGTGGCGCGGCGGCGCGGCGCCTGCGCATTCGTGTTCGCGCTCGAAAAAGACGCTGGAAGCGCGAAATGATTTCTGTGTGTGAGAAATGATTTTTGTGTGTCCAATATTACTTATGTGATGGTTAATTTCTATTAATATGAATAATTTACTCTTATATTTATATCATTGATATATTTACCGTGTTTTTTGTGGTTTTTCATAAGTTTTAGTCAAGTTATAAAACAATAATCGTACTTTGAAAATTGAAGTGTCAAAAACTATTTTATATGATACATGAGAATTTAAATTTACATTTAAAGGTATTATTATTTATGTTTTATCACAGAAATCATCGAAAAAGTGCACTAATTGCTGCTAGTATTTTAGTTCTGTGTTTTAAGTGTTTTAAGTACAGTCAAAACCATACGGATTTACTCCCATCATACAAAATACTAACCAAGAAAAGTGATATTATTTACGAGTATAATTCAAATTAAAATTAAATAACTTATTTACCCACTCAATTGAATAAATTATCTCTAATAATGGATAAACAAACAAGAAGCAAAAATACAAACCAGAGTGATCTGAAATTAAAATCTATACTCCCAGAACATAAAGAAATTCTTGACATTGTCTTAACAGCTGTCAACAATAAATTTGAAGAAATGAAAAAAGAAGTCTTCAAGAAAATGGACGAAGAAAATGCTGAATCTCGAAACTTACGTAACTTCATTAGTAACCAATATGATGATATAAATATTAAAATAGAAAATATTACCAAGCTGGTGTCTGAAGTTGAGATGCTTCGGAGAGAAGTAAATGATAAAAACAAGATTATAAAAAACTTTGAAGTTAGAATCGCGGAACTTGAACAAGCCTCGAAAGAAGATTGCGTAGAAATATGTGGAATCCCACAATCAACTGAGGAACAGCCAGTCTTACTAGTACAACAGGTGGCTGCGGCAGCTGGGATGGCGATTCAGCTACACGACCTGAAGGAGGTGAAACGTATCCAGGACAGACGACCAGGATCCTACCCGAGAATCCAAGTTAAATTCCACGATAAAAACAAACGAGACCAAATATTAAAAATCCGGAAGAACATCGACGCCAAAACCGCGACAACCCTGGGCAGCGAAAAAATCTACATAGGAGAAATCATTTGTCCATACTTTAAAGAACTACTCTGGAAAACTAAACAGAAAGCAAAAGAAACTAAGTATATGTATGTCTGGTTTAGGGAAAACAAAATACTGGTTCGTAAATCACCAAATGAAAAAATAATCTATGTTAAGCATTCAGACGATCTAAATAAACTTATCTAGTCGGTGCATGGCACTCGCACCACCGGTTGTCAGTTATCTAATAAGTTAATAAGTACTATAATTCTACAAATTATCTAAAAATAGCTTCAACCGATGGTTACGAGTGTCAAACTGTTCTTAAACTGTTCTTAAACGTGATATGTAAAAATGGATGCTAAAACTAACTATAGAACCTCAAATACTAAATTCTGTAAAAACATTCTACAAAATAACCTATTCTCTCTTCAAATTGCACTATTCTTAATTCTCTTAATTATTGTAGTTATCTTAGAAAATTTAGTACCGATAACATTTATCCAAATCGTTAATCGAACTGATCTATTATTTATATTTCCTAAATCTGTCTATGTTCATTTACTCAATTTAATTTTAATTATTTTAATACTTGTATTATACACTTTTATCATATATTATATTATACACCTTTATTACACTTTTATTATAAACTCAGATTATAAAATTTTACTCGATAAAAAGAATTTACTTTGTTCAATTAGCAAAGCTTATTCAATCTACGTACGATATTTAACCCAAATTGTAAATCATATTGATCATTTAATTATATTTTCTATACTTATCCATATTAACTTACTACACTTAATTTTACTTATTTTAATTTTTATAATTTTGCAATTATGTGACTCCCCTAAAATTCTCATTTCTCAAATTATCTTTCATGGTCTTATTTACACCTATTTATCTAAATTACCTTTTTATACCAAGTATTTTACATTCAAATGTTATTATACTACAGGTATTTATTACCCAAATTATTTTAATTATTTTAACATCAAATTTTATTGTTCTAAATGTTCTTATTACCCAAATTATTTTAACTATTTTAACATCACATTTTATTGTTCTAAATGTTTTTATTACCCAAAACACCATATTTTATTGTTCTAAATGTTTTTATTACCCAAATTATTTTAAATATTTTAACATCACATTTTATTGTTCTAAATGTTTTTATTACCCAAATTATTTTAACACCATATTTTATTGTTCTAAATGTTTTTATTACCCAAATTATTTTAATTATTTTAACATCACATTTTATTGTTCTAAATGTTTTTATTACCCAAATTATTTTAACATCACATTTTATTATTCTAAGTGTTTTTATTACCCAAATTATTTTAACTACTTCACTAACAAATCTTATTGTTCTAATTGTTTTTATTACCTAAATTATTTTATTTATTTTAGCAACAAATTTTATTGTTCAAATTGTTTTTTTACTCCAAACTATTATAATCGTCTCTTATTTATTTATTTTATTTATTTATTTATTAAGACATACACAGTACATATAATACAGATTATAAGGTATGTTAAATTAAATATTACATGGTTATGTACCTATTACGTAAGTCCATAGAATATCATTTGGTAATTACGCCTGAGATATGAACCGGTCTTAGAACTTAATTATTGAATAAATGAGTAATAATAATAAGGAAGAAAAAAAGGGGGGGGGGGAGATAAGTAGAAATTTTAAAATCAAGAATTATATGCTCACTAATTGTAATTGACTGATTAAAGTTTAATGAAAAGTTAAGTGTAAGTAATTTTAAAACAATTATATCACGCCAAGAAATTTAATAAATTAGTTTTGTATGTTTGCAAGGAATCATGAAAAATGTCTAAGTGTAGTAATTTTTCGTAGTGGGTATAAGTTATGATTGCGCGAGTAATTGGCGAGTTACTCGCTGCATTAGTGTTATTGGATTCTATATGAAAAAGAGAAGTGTGCCTGGTACGCCTCATTGGGACATTTAAACCAATAGTGGATAGCAATTCAGGACTATCTATTTTATTATTTAGCAGGTTATACAGAAACAGCAGATCTGATAATGTGCGTCTTTTTTGTAAACTTAACATGTTATTTGTAGTTTTGTTGTATTTCTTGAATAAATATTTAGAGAATTTATTCTGTATACTTTCTACTATATCTATGTACACCTTATATTGAGGATTCCATACCGGGGATGCATACTCCAGTGGACTTCTGACCAATGAACAAAACAACATTTCAAGAGTCTTAGCACTTTTGAAAACTTTACATATTCTTAATAAGAACCCTAGCATCTTGTAGGATTTTGATATTATGTGTTCGATATGCTTATCAAAAATTAATTTTTTGTCTAAATAAACACCTAGATCTTTACATGTAGACGTAGATTGTAAAGGTTTATTATTCAAGTTGTAAGAATAAATGATTTTATTTTTATTTCTAGTAAATGTAATTGAATGACACTTAGAAATGTTTAAGGACAGTAAATTTGATTCACAATACGCGCACAAATGATCAAGATCGCTTTGTAATTCTGTACAATCAGATAAAGACTGTATTGGTTTAAAAATTTTCATATCATCCGCATATAACACAAAGTAACTATTTTGAAAGCATACATAGATGTCATTTATGTAAATATTAAATAAGAGTGGTCCAAGATGCGACCCCTGGGGCACACCCGAGACGATTTCCATTAAACAGGATGCGAAACCGTTGACAACCGTGATTTGGTGCCGATTACTGACGTATGATGCGATCCATCTATAGAGATCACCGTGAATTCCTAGACTAAATAACTTCTGTAAAAGAATATAGTGATTAACACGGTCGAATGCTTTGGAATAATCAGTATAGATGGCATCTACCTGGCATCGCATATCCATTTGAGCATGAAGAAAATTTATAAAAGACACGAGATTCGAGGTTGTGGAGCGATTTCTCATAAAGCCATGTTGATTAGTTAAGAGTGAAGGTGAGATGGTAGAATATAATTGATCGTAAACAATTTTTTCCAAAACTTTGCTTAGAATGGGCAATTTGGATATAGGTCGATAGTTGGAGACATCATTTTTACTGCCATTTTTAAAGATTGGGGTAATCAAGGCTGTTTTCCACTTGTCAGGAAATGTTCCTTCAGATAGCGATAGTTTGAAAATGGCAAAAATGGGGGGTGTCAGTTGTTTACTACAATAATTTATAAAGATTCCTGGAAGTTGGTCGTTCCCCGGTCCCTTTTTGATATCGATGGACTTAAGGTATTTGAAAGTTATGTCTTCATTGATCTCGATTGAGCTAATAACGCTATTTGAATTAAAACAGTCACTGGCATTGCTTATATGAGCAGGTTGAACATTCGAAAATACAGAACCAAAATACTCGGAAAATAAATTGGCTATTCCTTTACTGTCATTAGCAGTTTTATCACCATAAATCATATGATCGGGGATGGTAGGAGATTTTCTTTGAGAATTGACATAGGACCATATTTTTCTAACATTATGCTGTATGCCGGATTCTATCGTAGAAATGTAGGTTTTGTAAGCCGCTGAAGCGACCGTTTTTTGTCTTTTGCGAAGCAAAGAAAATGACAGATAATCAAGAGGGTTCCGGTGACGCTTCCATGCTCTAAAGAATTTTAATTTTTCATTTGTTATTTTTATTAAGGCTGCCGTGTACCATAGTGGATATTTTCCAGATTTCACAACTTTCTTGGGAATAAACGCATCGACAATTTGTTCAATTATAACGTAAAATGAATGTAACGCTGTATTTACATCCGGTGCATTTATAACAGTAGACCAGTCGGTCTCATTCAGTTTCTCATTAATCTCGGTGTAATCTGCTTTATGGAATAATTTTATTGTTCGAGGAGTTGAGAGGGTTGCATTAGTGGATGGAAATTCTAGCTCTATAACCAATGATTTATGATGAGCATCCTCTTTAACCAAAGGGTGATCGGCAAGTGACACCTTAGCTGGAATATTACAGAAAACGAGGTCCAAAATTCGTCCATAGTTATTAGGTAAATTGTTAAATTGGGTTAAATTTGCAAAATATAAGCAGTTAAGTAACGTGAGTGAACATTGGTCTCTGTTAGTTGACATTATTTGTTGATTATTCCATTTAAAATTTGGCATGTTATAGTCGCCTACGATTAGAAACTGGTCATTGGGAAAACGGATTGTTAAGTCAGAAATAGTATTTGTATGACTGGTGTTTAGAATTAAACCCAGGACGCAAACCCATTATGGAGTTGAACTACCATCAAAGACTGGATTGCTATCCAAGAGTTGTCGGATTTGTTCGTTAGATGTCGATAGAATCATTTTTTATTCTTTGTCTCTCTCACACAACAAACAAGGGAAATATAGATGTATGAAATCCTTATAAAAAGGGTTGCATCGGTAAAATTAACTTACTTCTCTAAAAAACTTGCACTACAAATTCAAAATACTACTGAACCCTTGTCCGTTGGGTGGGGAAAGTTATTGTCGTCAGTTATAAGTTATAAATATCAAATCATAACAATAAAAAATCAAGAACTTAAGTTAAAACAAAAAAGTGCTTCATTTATAAAAAACCAGTCTACCCAAAGAAATTCTCCTGAGTGAAGACCTACAATTTTTTACATTTGATCCTTCGAGCCGATTGATCCCACGAGCGGATACCTGGAATCCAGATCAAAAAATCAATGAAAGCCAGACATGAACCAGCAATAAAAAAGGAGAATTTTGATGAAGCGGATCCACAACAAGGGCAAGTGACCATCCTGAATTATTTATTTGATCCCATAGAAAAAAAAAACAAATTCGGTTAGACCACTTCGGTATTTTATTGTTGTTGATATAAAAAAATCGCAACGGGCTAATTGTTACAATTGATATTGGCAAGATTTTTTTGTGGCTAGCTATGATTATAGTGTCGCAAAAACACAAAGATCGGAGTTTTTTTTTATTGTTTTTGATGTTGATGTTTTTCGATACTGTCGGTAAAGCAGGCGACGAATACGCTCAACGCTGTACTGTCGTTATTTATTTGCAACTGAAACTAACTAGGTTTTTTGTGGCTAAGTCATATGATTATGATTCCGCAAAAAACAGAAGGATAATTATTATAATACATGAAATGTATTAATTGATTATTCAAACAATCTGAAAGCGATCGTTGGGTGTTGTTTTTGACTTCCGAAGTATTGTTCGAGTCGGTAATGCAGACGGTACGCACGAAGTGATTCCGTTGTTTGTAAAAGGTCAAATTACGACGCGAGCTTTCATCAGAAATTAATAATAGAAGATTTTTTAGTGTTTTGTTAAAACAAAAGGAAACAATCGAGTAAAAGACAGTGCAAGTTTTTTTAGTGTTTCGTGGTTAGGATTGGACCACCAGAGCAATCAGTGAGTATTGATTGTCTGTTGTTTATCCTTGTTATTTAAAATCATGGATTTGAAATATTTAATTGCCCAGTGCGGCATATGTAAGGGAAAATTATATAGATTTAGCAATTACTTGGATGGGGAAGAGTTGTTAAATTCGGAAATCGAAATACGTTTGAAAAGAATCGAACCTATTCTAGATGTCTTTAGAATACTCCAAGATAAAATAGAGACATTATTGCCGGATGAATTAAAAAATGGAACCGAGCGAGAAATGTTTGAAAATTTATATTATAGTGTATTGGCAAAGGCCAAGGATAGATTCAACGAAACCGGTAAAATCATCAATTCTATCAAACTTTCAATCTTTGAACCACCTCGGTTCAAAGAAGATTATGAGCACAATTGCATTTATTGTAATAAAAATCATAAAACTTATAATTGTCAAAAGTTTTTAAATTTAGCAATAGAGGATAGATTGACAACAATACATCGTTTGAATGCTTGTCTGAAATGTTTGTCGGTAGAACATAAATTTCCGGATTGTAAAAGTAAATATAGTTGTCACAAGTGTGGAGCGAATTCACACAACACTGTGTTACATTCACAAAATGAAGAAAAAATGCAAAGTCATCAGGGAAGCGATACTTCTTCAAGAGGACTTATTATTAAAAATTGCGCATTAAAATCATCCAGGAGAAAAGCTGATATCCCTATTACCGGAATTCATAATGAAATACAGCATATTAAAAACATTGTGGATTTGGAAATATCTTCCAATTATTCACCATATTCAAAGAGGATTGAATGCCTAGTATTGTCGGAGGTGACCAGTAATCTACCGCAAATCTCATTTCAGGAAAAAGGCACCGGCATCCCCCAAGGATTGCAATTGGCAGATCCAAACATTAATGAAACCGGCCCGATAGACATGCTGATCGGGGCTGACACTTTCAGGGAGACTCTGCACTCTGACCGGATGAAGATTCAAGATTCCGGACCCATCTTCACTTCAGAAAAGAGGCCAGTAGAAATTTGTAATCTTTCACTCAACTTAAAACATAAGCAAATTGAAAATTTGTTGAAATTAGAGGAGCTAAATCCTATTGAACATAGGAATCACGAGGAGCGAACGTGTGAAGAAAGCTTCACAGCTGCTCAGAAAAGAGATGGCAGAGGCCGTTTCATTGTAGGTTTAACACAACGCCCCTGTGCGAAACAGCTAGGCAAAGGTCTCCCTATGGCGGAGAAGAGATTGTATAATTTGGAGAAAAAATTAGCCTCAAACCCAGAATTAATGAAAGATTACAAGAATTTTATGCAGGAGTACAAAGACTTAGGTCATATGACGCAATGTGAACCATTGTCACAAAATCAAATACCCTATTATCTGCCTCACCATGCGGTGATCAAAGAGTCTAGTACAACTACTAAGACCAGAGTCGTATTCGATGGATCGGCTAAATCCTCAACTGGAATTTCCTTAAATGATGCCCTCATGATTGGGCCGATATTGCAAAAGGATTTATGTGCACATCTGTTGAATTTCAGAAACATCAGTACGCGTTAACAGCCGACAAAGAAAAAATGTACCGGCAGATATTAGTGCAGCCAGAGGATAGGGACTTACAACGTATCCTTTGGAGAGACGCACCCAGCGAGGAGATTCAACATTATCGATTGAATACAGTCTACGGTCTGGGATCATCATTCTTAGCCCCAAGATGTTTGGAGCGGCTAGGAAATGAAAATCAAGGCACAAATCCCAAGGTCAGTCACATTCTTAAAGAAATTTTTTACATGGATGACTTGATGGCGGGTGACAGTGGTGAAGAAGATTGCTTACTAAGTAGAAGCAAACAACGGATGTTATCCTACATAGCATCCATTTTTAAATCCCCGGGTCTGATAGGACCTGTAACGGTAGTAGCGAAGCTACTAATGCAACGTCTGTGGCAGAACAAAACTCAGTGGGTTGAAGATATATCTCCTGACATTTGGAAAGTTTGGAGAGCTTATATGGAAGAATTGCCGCAGATAAATAATGTGAAGGTACCTAGGAGAGTCATTTGTCAAAAGCATGTGATATCAGAAGATAATGCTGCGGATGTACTATCCAGAGATATTAGGACTTCTCAATTATTGACATCCACCATTTGGTGGCACGGACCCGATTGGCTAACTCTTGCACCATCCAGTTGGCCATGCGGAGAATCTACGTACATAGATCCACCTGAGGTGAAAACAAAAACTGTAGTGTTGGCAACAGTAACGCAAGATTGGGATATTTTTAGGAACTACATCTCTCTACTAAATCCTTATGTACATAATGATTTATTTTGCGTAGGCGGCAGGCTTTCCGAAGGAAAATTGCTGTCAATAAATCAACGACATCCAATCTTGCTGCCACCACATCATAATTTAACCGAATTAATTATGAAAAACTACATTTACATTTATTTATTTATTTATCATTTACACTTGCATGCAGGTACTCATACCTTATTGGAAATAATCAGATTGAAGTTCTGGCCAATAATGGGAAAATTTAGTGAAAATGATAATAAGGAAATGTATGATATGTTATAGATCAAATACACGATTCAGCAAATAATGGAAGACCTTTCAGCCGGAAGGAACTTATATATTTTTGTTATTAGTGTTTTTCTTATATATGTTTATTTGTATGTATGGTGTCAAAACCCATGCACTTAGAACTTGAACTGTCTTTGAATACACAAAGTTTTTTTTAAACGCCTTGAAGCGTTGTAAAGTTTTTAAATTTAAGGCCGAGTAAATTATTTTCAGATAATGCTACTACCTACTGTCGGAAAATCATCAGCAAGACTATCAATTCAATGGGGGTACATTCCGCCAAGGGCGCTGCACTTTGGAGGCCTTTAAGAAGTCAGAATGAAATCTGGTTAAATATCAGTTGAAACGGCTAGCAAGTAACTCCTTATTGATATATGAGGAATTTAATACCGTTTTGTGTCAGATGAATTTTGTTTAAATTCTAGTCCTTTTACCCCATTGTCAAATGATCCAAATGACCTAATTTCCCTCAGTCCCGGTCACTTTCTTGTTGGTGGAAGCTTTGCAGCAATTCCGGAGCAAGATCTACAAAATATTTCAGTCAACGGACGGAATAAATATAAAAAAAAAATTCTTTGCTAATACGATGTTTTTTTTGATCGAGGTACCTGGTTCAGCTCCAAGGCAGAACGAAGTGGACCAGCGGACCTCATACGCAGCTCAAACCAGGCGATACGGTGGTCTTGAAGGAAGACAACCTACCACCATGTGTGTGGAAACTCGGACGTGTGATTGCAGTCCATCCAGGCGCTGACGGGAAAGTACGTGTGGCGACTTTCAGAACATCGCATGGAACTAAACTCAGAGGGCAATTTCGAAGCTGTTCTATTGCCAATAGACGACAACGGACCAGGCGCTGTGTAAGCACAAAATAAAAAAAAAGGACTTGTGCTTTATGAAAAAAAACAATGAGTGCATAAAACAAGATAAACCAATAAATAGTAAAAAAACAATATAAAAATTTGTACGTTGAAAGTAAAAAATAATATAAAAATTTGTACGTTAAAAGTAACCAAAAAGGACAAAAAGAAGATATAATAATAAATTAAAAGTAAAAATCAGTGTACAAAATGTGGATAAATGTGGAGCAATAAAAACTTGAGTGTGGTAGGGAGTGATATAAAAAATAATAAAACAAAAAGGATTGTAGATCCATATATTAAAAATATATTATATCCATATGGTAAAAACACTTAATGAACGCTTATAAACCAACATAGCCTGCTGGCTAGAATTGCAAACTGCATATGTAGATATATCTGGAAAGACATTGTAATAATTCCAAATGTGGCAATGAACTATGGAAGGAAGGCTGATTTATCTTTATTTAAATTTTTCCCAAGGAAGGAAGGAAGGAAGGATGACCAGGAAACCTGCCACGATATGTTGTGCTGTCTATATTATATGTTTATATGTAATTAATGTTATGGTTTCTGTTTGTTTTTAAAAAATGTAGTTTGTTTTTGGAATTATCTTAGTGTGTTATGTTATTGAATAACTTTAAAATTAATTTAATGAATTTGAATTTGATTTGAGCAAAGTCAATATTTAATTTAGGCTCATAATTGGTTTGCATAATGTTATTTGTATAGTTTGCAGAAAAATGGATTCGATATTTCAAAATAAATATCTACCCATTTTGGGGCGGAGTATGTTTAGAATTAAACCCAGGACGCAAACCCATTATGGAGTTGAACTACCATCAAAGACTGGATTGCTATCCAAGAGTTGTCGGATTTGTTCGTTAGATGTCGATAGAATCATTTTTTATTCTTTGTCTCTCTCACACAACAAACAAGGGAAATATAGATGTATGAAATCCTTATAAAAAGGGTTGCATCGGTAAAATTAACTTACTTCTCTAAAAAACTTGCACTACAAATTCAAAATACTACTGAACCCTTGTCCGTTGGGTGGGGAAAGTTATTGTCGTCAGTTATAAGTTATAAATATCAAATCATAACAATAAAAAATCAAGAACTTAAGTTAAAACAAAAAAGTGCTTCATTTATAAAAAACCAGTCTACCCAAAGAAATTCTCCTGAGTGAAGACCTACAATTTTTTACAACTGGTAAACAATGCTAATCTTTCTGAAGACGTTAATTTTGGACCGACACTAGGTATGTACACGCAGCACATATGGATGTTATAACAATGATGATTTGATTTTGATGTATTGACAGTTATCCAAATATCTTCAGCGTCTGAATTCCAAGAGCGGGGGGTAACAAAAAAATCTTTTTTAATACCTATGATTACGCCTCCACCAGTTGATTTACCAGTTCGATGGATTTCCCTATCATTTCTGTAAACAGAATAGCGGTTATCAAATAATTCTTCATCTAGGATGCTATCAACCAACCAACTTTCGGTAATGAAAATCAAGTCATAATTATTGAGCAGCACATTCTGATGAAATTCCAACGTTTTTGAGCGCAAACCTCTTGCATTTTGATAAAAAATTATTAAAGAATCAAGCATTGAGAAGTATTGTTAATTACTTATGTAAACTTGTTTTCTATAAAATATTTTTGAAGAACATCATATTCATGAATTATGTTCATAGTCATAAGTCCACTGGGCAAAGCAAAACATACAACTATCAATTAATGTGCGTGAGTACATTATAGAATGCATTAGTGAGCAATGAGCAGGTTGGGTTAATGTAAAAAGGGTGATATTTATAAAATTAATTAAGTGATTTTGCATTAGTGAGCAATGAGCAGGTTGGGTTAGTGTAAAAAGGGTGATATTTATAGAATTAAGAAAAAAATCAGGAGAAAAATAGTGGTTACAGGATAGATGATTTAACATGGTAATGGTGATTATATAAGGTTTTTTAACTGCGATTCGCATGAAACATGTATGGGAGGTGAAGTGGTGTTCTTCCGTAGGTAGATTTTTCCGCTTCTTACCCATAAAAACTGATACATGTGTTCATTTTTAAAGCCTTTGGCGAACCTCAGTATAGATTTATTCTTCCGCGTGAGATGGTCGTTAACGAAAATCCTCTGATCAGCTCCAGCCATTCCGACGCCCTTGGTAGTGATTCCTTTTTTCTTCTTAATGGCCGCCAGCAGCTCATCTTTCGCTCTTCAGGATGTTGGCGTAGTTTGGCTCTGGTGATAAATTCAATGTCCTCTTCCTTAATAATTAGGCCGACGTTTGACGCAATTTTAGTTAGAGTGGAAAATAGGTTTTCATCTTGCTTTTCGGTCAGACCGAAGATTTCAATGTTATTGATGAGCGACTGTTGTTCTCTATCGTTGTTTGTTTTGTCCAGATACGTAACGATCTTTTTTAATTCTATTACTTCAGCTTCAAGTTTGTCCATTTTTTTTAGTTTTTCTTCCAGTACCAGAATTTTATTGGTGTAGTCTTCAATTATGCTGTTATTGTAGACGATTGTTTGTTTAAAAGAAACCAGTTTTGAATTCATCGAGTGCAGTTGTGAGGAGAGTTTCTTTATTTCGCTGAGAAGAATTGTCGAGTCGTTAGAGTTGAGATTGCTGGAGAGCGGTGATTGTCCTGTTTTACATTTAGTGCATATCCATGACTCTTTGGTCTCCTCAGACATCCTCTTAAAAACTGCAGAGGTAATTTTGGCACAACTGAGATGCATTAGGTTTTTGCAACTTACACACTTCATACAGTCAGCCGTTTGTACTGACTTGCTACATTGGTTGCAGGTAGAACTCATGGTGGGTAACAATAAATTATCTGCGATGATAATTAAATCCTTCAATTTT
This sequence comes from Limnephilus marmoratus, assembly GCA_917880885.1. Taxonomy (NCBI): domain Eukaryota; kingdom Metazoa; phylum Arthropoda; class Insecta; order Trichoptera; family Limnephilidae; genus Limnephilus; species Limnephilus marmoratus. The sequence goes on along the minus strand of OU862929.1, from coordinate 409,069 downwards.
AATTTTATAATGTCCTGTCACTTGATTCCACCAAATTCAATGTTCAGTACACAGAATAACTGTTAAGGTAATTGTTTGCACACAATATATCACTTGGAAGTACAGGTTTATATTTTTAAACTTGCTAAGAACTTTGACACTTTAATATGTGATGTTGTCACACCGGTAGTTGTTGTAGTGAATTTGTAGTGAATTTTAAAAATCGCAATATTTCAATTTTTTTTGTCATTTTAGTATTTATTCTCCTAATGGTTTCAGTACCTTCACTTATTTCAACCAACTTCATCCATAAATTTTTAATGTCTTATTATAAGCCTTCCAATCACTATAAGTATGCAATCCTTTTAAAATTTTCATTTTCTACATTTCTATTTACTCCTTTATCTAATGAAATTATTTTTCCTGATATAAAACATATAATCTGTCTGTCCATATTGGATATTCCTATGCTTATCCTTAACTTATCTATCGCAAATTATTTCTATTCCTTTATTCCTCCAATTAGCCTGATACATTTTGTCTTTGCATTATTCACTCACCAACATGGCTGAAAACATGGAACATACAGACTCGGACAACCAACACTACTGTATAAATACAAACGACATTAATATATGGACCAATATCACAAAAGAAAAAAATAAAATCAAAATATTGCACCAAAACATCAGATCGATTAATAAAAATTTTGAAGAATTCACTATATACCTAGAACAACTAGATAATAACTTCGATATAATTGTGCTGACAGAATGCTGGTTGAATGAAAAATATATCCCAAAAACAATTGAACACTACACACACCACACAAAAAAACACAAAAATCAAAATGATGGTATAGTCGTATACACTAATGATAAAATAAACACATTCGTCCAAGAAATACATATCGTAGACTCCAACTGCTTACAAATAACATATGAAAAAGAAACGTGTATTCTTGCAATGTTCAAATCTCCATCCAAAAACTGCACTTAATGATACATTAAATGATCTCAACAAACACAAAAATATCATCATCATCGGAGACCTAAACATAAACACTCTACAAAACGGACACCCACAAAACTTAGAATACCTAACAACACTAGCACAGCATGGACTGGAGCCAACGATAAATATTCCAACACGAGTCACACACAACACAAAAAGTTGTATAGATCATATAATGATCAAAACAAAACTAAAAACCAAAACCATAGTGCTTGAAAGCACTATCACAGATCACTACATGAATATGATAGCAATTGATACCGAAAACACAAAACCTAACCAACATAAAATATTCACAAAAAAAATAATTGACTACACAAACTTAAAAGAAAAACTCAAAAAAATAGACTGGACTACAATATACCAAATGGAAAAAGTCGAAGAGGCCTGGGACAAATTCACAACAATTTTAGCGCAAGAAATAAATAATAACACTACTCTAAAACAAGTAAAAACTTACACATAAAGCTAAAAAAATTAAACTATGGATAACACAGGGAATATTAAACTGTAGTCGTAAACGAGACAGAATTCACAAACAAATTAAACATACGCCATATGACATACAACAACTTAATTACTACAAAAGATATAGAAACATATGCACAAAAATTATTAGAGTAGCTAAGGAGTTGTATTTTAGAGAAAAACTTAAAAAAAAAAGAAAACAATAACCCAAAGGAAATATGGAAAATATTGAAAGTAGTTACATACACACAAAAATTCAAACAAGAAAATACAATCGAACATCTAAACATTAACTCAAAAAAAGTAGACGCCAATACAAATAAAGAAACTATAGCAAATCATGTAAATAACTTCTTCGCAAGTATAGGAAAAGTCTTAGCGAACTGTAAAATTCTCAACACAAACACAATAACACAAACAGACACTTCAAACATCAATACACAACCGACACAACACAGATTTGCAATAAAAACAACTTCGGAAGAGGAACTTGACAAAATAATAAACACATTAAAAAACCGTATTGCTCCTGGATTAGATGAGATAACGACGGATTGCATTAAGATAATAAAAACCGAAATTTTAAAACCCATAACACACTTAATCAATCTAAGTATAACACACTCCTGCTTCCCTAGTACTCTTAAAAAAGGACTGGTGATCCCTATTTACAAATCCGGAGACAAAATGCAAATAACTAACTACAGACCTATCACATTGTTAAACTCGCTTTCAAAAATTTTCGAAAGAGTAATAAAAAACCAAATTATAATATACCTGGAAGAAAATAAATTAATCTCGGAAAAACAATATGGTTTTAGAGAAAAAATAGGCACAAAAGAAGCTTTGGCGTGTACAATAGACTATATACATAGCAATTTAGACTAAGGGTATAAATGCATAGCGATATACCTAGATTTAGCTAAAGCTTTCGATTCAATCTGCCACCAAACGCTTTTCAAAAAATTATAAAACATAGGTATCAAAGGCAAGGAACTCCAACTATTAAAAAGTTATATGAGTAACAGAACACAGCAAGTAAAAATTAACAACCATATTAGCAAGCCACTACCAATTACGTATGGAGTTCCACAAGGAAGCATACTAGGGCCCGTTCTTTTCACTATTTACATTATTGAACTTTGCAGCATGAAAATAGACGGTGAAATAGTTAGTTATGCAGACGACACAGTTTTACTCTTTAAATCTAAGGATTGGAAAAATGCATACAACATAGCGAATTTAGGAATCACGCGAGTGAAATCATGGCTAGACTCAAACACGCTTACTTTAAACATATCGAAAACAAAATTCACAACGTACAGTATAAATAGCACAGGACAGCCAAAAAATAACACAAACACCATAAAAATACACGAATGTTTAAACACCAACATCTGCGTTTGCCCTCCTCTAGAAAAAAAGAACAAATAAAGTATCTAGGAATCATAATTGACCATAACCTTAGATGGACAGATCACATCAAACAAGTCACAAATAAACTCCTCAAAACGATACACATTTTCCTAAACATAAGAAACATATACAAAATACAACAAATGAAAACAATATATTTTGCTCTATGTCAGTCTACAATAGAATATGGAATAATTACTAGGAGCAACAAACTCAGCTATCGAACACCTGGAAATTGCGCAGAAAACGATCTTAAAGGTAATACTTAAAAAACATAGACTTACTGATACAGACCAAATATTCAACCGTTGTGACGTACTAGACATACGACAATTATACGTTAAATCGCTACTAAATTACATTTTTGACCAAAAAAACAACCTTCAACAAACACAAAATATCACAAACAGACCAGTTAGACAAGCATACAAAGAAAACTTAAGAACTCCGACGGTAAATACAAGCTTTGGACAAAGACACTACCAATATCACGCTATAAAAGCATTCAACAGTCTAACACTTGAAAATAAAATTGAGGAAAACAAAAATAAATTCCGACACAAAATTACAAAATGGATTAAAGACCAAAATAGACAATACTACCAAAATATCATAGCATAAAATAAAAAAAATTTAAGTAACACACAAAACCAACTTAAAACACAAACACACAATACTTATTAAAAATATCGTTTTTAACATTATACATATAATATTATTTATTTTCAAATTTACATAAATTTTAAATCTCTACTTTTTAAGTTTAATTTATCTTAATCATATGTTTTTTTATTTACTTTATTCCGTTTTTTCACCAATATTATTTATATGTATTGTATAATTTTGTGTATAATTTATGTGTATAATTTTGTATATGAAATGGAGGCCTCAGCACGGGTAAACCACCCAGTGAGGCCAACATTATTGAATTGTTTTTTATAATGTAAATATATTGCATCCAATAAAATAAAATAAAATAAATAAATTTTATGATAATTTTATGACAGTGGTGTTTTTTTTAAATAATATTATCTAATACATGTGTGCGTAAATGCATCAAAGTAATTAACGTTTTTAGAGATGCAAGAAATCTGATATAAAAGAAGGTATAATTTTTAGGTTAGTTTTTTAGCAATAAAAAAAACTTTGAAATTTTTTATTATTTTTTTATTGTATGCACGAGGAAAAAGTGAGGTGATAGTTTCCTTCCAAATTTATTACATAAAAGGACTGTGTTTTTGAAATTTTGTTTTTTTTTAATTTCTCTACATTTTAGCCAAAAAAAATTTGGTAAGAAATTTTTTTCCATTTATTTCCGAGTTTGAATCTTAAAATATGTCAGTTTTTGAAAACTAAACTGTATTTCAAATATACAAATCAAAAAGGTAATTTTATCTAGTTTTCATAAATGGTATTTGTTTTTACGACACCATCAAAAAAAAGAAATATATAGAACATTCAAAATACTATGGAAAAATTACAAATATCGTTCGGACATCAATGGTTAAAACAGAGATAAACTACCCTCTCAGGCCGTGGAAACCATGTGTATTTCTTTCAATGAACAAATTTTTAATTAGTAATGTTTTCACTTCCGCGGCCGTTTGTCAATTGAATAAAATTTTCACTGGGTTTTTTAGTAAGGCTGTTTATGTTTAAGTTTTTTGGTGATAAGTAGATTTTTTATAAGTTCTTTGGTGTACCATTTTGGATAGGTGTTTGGCTTACATATTACGGTTGGAACATAGATGCTAATAGCTTTTCCCAAAACAGAATAAAATTTATTTGTAGCTGTGTTAATATCATCATATTGCACAGATGACCAATCAAAAGAGAGGAGATAATTACATATTTTCTCGTAATCAGTTTTGAAAAAATTTTGGTAACTGAAAGACAGTTTACAGGTATTAACCAGGTATTAATGATTCAGGCCTAGAAATAACGCCATGTCTAGAATAATGCGTTCAGACTCACTCACACTGATATTATTGTCCCTGTTCACCCAATTCACATTTGGAAGATTATAATCACCAGCAAGCAAAAATGTTGCATTAGCATGCTTTTTTAATATAACTTCCACTTCCTCACTATGGCACCTGTATACTTCATTGCTTGAATTTGGTGGGATATAAATACTCGTACAACCAACAATAATCTTTTTATTCCTGGCAACATTCACTTGCACGAAGATTTGTTCAAGAAGTTTGTATTTAGTTGTAATTAAGTTTGATTTGTATTTCTTGCTGATAGCGATTAAAACCCCGCCACCTCTGCTTTTAGCACTTGTCAATGTATTTCTGTCTAATCTATACACATTATGATTTATAAAACCTAATTCACTAGAATTAATATTAGGTTCTAACCATGTTTCAGAAAGTAGAATAAACTCGTGCCCAAACATTGGTAGTGTAGATTGAAGTAGATTTAATTTTGTTTTAAGGCCTCTGACATTTTGGTAGTACAGCTGGCAATTTTTTGTTTGGTGTTTTTTAGAGGAGTTTTTTAATGGCATAAAAAATCAATTTTCTTCTTTTCAGCTTCAATTTTCCTCAAATGTACCGAGCATTCATTACTCCAAGCATTCATTACTCCAAAATTTCAAGTTGGCAATTGTAATTTTAATTTCTCATTAATTTTTTTGCAGTTAATGCACTGAATGTCATTTTGACAGTTTACATTTTCATGTGCTTCGGAACATCGAGTGCATGCTTTTTCACTCCTGCAGTCTTGTGCTTTGTGCATATAGCCATTGCACTTGTAACATTTTAGAAGTGAGATGTTGTCGAAAACCCGACATCTATCCCATCTAATATTTACTTTACCTTCTTGTAACATTATATCGTAAGTTTTTCCATCGACTTCCATGAAAATGGTGAAGTTGACGTCACCTCGTTTAGTTTTATTTCTTTTATATATTTTATGTCAATTTTCGCTTCAACTGTTTGCAGGTAATCATTTTGCATCTTAATTTTTGAAATATTTTCTTCTGGAGTGAATTTATCCGATAGACCAATAATTTTCAGGGATTCTTGGGTTTTGGTGTATTCACGTCATATTTTTTTCCCATCTTTGAAATTATTTGCTCTTCCATCTTTTTTGTTGCAGCTATATTCTTGCACTCTACTATTATAGCCCCTTGCTTAAAGTTTCTTATTCCGGTAACACCAAAATTAACAGGATCTATTATTTGTTTTATTTCGTCCTTTGTTACGGTATTTTTTTGATCCTTATCTTTTGGCTTAATAATGATTGTTAATAATGTTTGTTACAATTTGTTTGTTCTTCATTAATTTTACCATTTTGCTTAACTTCAGCGTACGATTTCGATTCAATATTTAATTTAAGATTTTCAATGTTCTTATCTATATTAGATAATGATTGAAACAATCTGTCGAGTCCATCATTCTCATTGTTTATTGGTGCCTTGCATTCTTGTACCATGGCCTCAATATGACTCATCATTTCGCACATAGCTTCAGTCAGAGAAGTCTTTTGATCCTTTGACAAAATATTAGAAGTCAATGTTTTGTTAAAATTTTTCACAAGAATTTTTGCATTTTTCAGCCTCTCCTCTGGTGTGAGGGAAGTCATTTTATATTATTATTAATAAAAAATATAAATATTACGTTGATGTTTACAATTACTATCACCATCTATTGGGCAATAGTTGTATTAAAATAATTTTCCTTTACAAATTACGCATGCATTGCCATCTGTTGATTAGTAGTGAAACTTATTTATAATTTTATTAATGCATGTAGTTATTTACTGCCCTCTATTAACGGGTAGCATAAATATACCATGTGCAGGTAGTGCAACCAAATTATTAAAAATCACTGTTATTTGACTTTTTAAAATGAGTTTCTTTTAAGAATATGGTTCAGTACATACATAATATTTGCTCCAGTTTAACCGCAGCACTATGATGAATCGCTACACAAGTTTTATAATGTTAAAAATAAACTTTTTGCGTTTTATTTCACTATTTTATAAGGAGCAAAATTTTACTTGACGTCTGTCACTGACTTTGTTGTTGTGATCAGATATAATAATGATAATGTCGTTTGTTGCGCAAAATAACTGGCTAATTGATGAGTAGAGGTGAACTAAAAAAACTCTTAGAATTTAAAGAAATCGTATACGAGACCCATAGACTCAGTTAATTCATTTAAGAGGCGATCAATTAATTGCTTTCAATTTCGAGAAACGAAATTTGTTAAAATGTCGTTTAGTCTCAAAAAGTATCTAAGTGCGAAGAGCCAATATTTGAGTTCGTATTTCAAGTCGAAATTGTCAATTCATTGGAATTTTTCATTTTTACGTAGCACATTTCAAATTAAGAGACGAAAATTCATTAAAAGATCCCGGAAAAACACTGTTGCTTTTTTCGTTTTAATACGGAAAATCGAATTTTTGGCATTTAGTCAGTTATATTTTTAGTTTTTTATCCTCTTTGAGTTCGTTTATTGCTGACCAAGTCCAGTAAGTGTTATTTTATTTTTGTTTTATATCCTTTTGCCCCAATAGCCTTTGCCATGGGGAAGAAACCCCTGATCCTTCAAATTTTGACATTGGTAGTGAGGTAGAGATAACAGATCTTCAAGTTCCATCATCTACTCTAAAAAAGAGGAAAGTTTGCGACCTTCCAAAAACTGATTCTTCACAGGTCTCAGTTCCTGTAGCTTCTCCTCTTTCTTTGTATCCGACTTCAGCAAAAGCTCCCTTCATAGTTCACGTTCAAAACAACTCTCTTGGCTACTCTTTACATCCCCTTGAATTTGGTAAGTTCATTAGAAAAAAACCATTTGGCATTTCCCCAGGTGGTATCCGATCAGAGGGCAGATTTCGGATTTGTGTTGAGTTCACATCCGCGTTGAATGCCAATAAATTCATAAATTCCATCGACTCCCTCTCTGCGAAAAAATTTAAAGCCTATATCCCTTCTTTCAATATCTCTCGCCTGGGTCTCGTTAGAGGTATTCCTGTAGACCTATCTGAAGAAGAGCTTATCTCGGAACTCATTATTCCAGCATCTTCGGGGAAAGTTATTAAGACTAGGCGTCTTAATTTCAAGGATAGATCATCTGAGTCTGTTGTTTGGAAGCCCTCTCAAACTGTAGTTCTGACATTTGAAGGACAGTCCCTTCCCTTTCACGTTTATTTATTCCACAACTCTCTACCGGTGGCGGTAACTCATACCCGACAATCCAATGTTTTAATTGTTGTCGGTTTGGTCATTTGAAGCAATCGTGCCGCTCCTCTCCCCGCTGCTTTAAATGCGCATAAAATCATCTAGCAGATCAATGCTTCTCCCCTTACAATTCCCCCACTTGCGTCAATTTTTCAGGCTCGCACACAGCCACTCATCCATCCTGCCCGAACTTTTTCGTCAAAAAACATTAAAAGTTATATGGCCTCCAATAGCGTTTCATACTTCTATGCCTCCAAATTAATAGCTCCTTCTAAAAAATCTTTTGCTGAAGTTGCCTCTCAACCCCAAATTAGTGCTCCTTTAAACTTGTCTTACAAGAAGACTGTAATGACAAGACAAGCTTCTCGTCCAATTAAAACCCCTGGATATGATCAATTTGGCCATAACTCCCAGCGCTTGTTCCCAAATGGTAACAACAGCTCTCTATTTCCTCAAAACTCCGTCTTTTCTAACTCAAATTCAACTAACAGCAGTGCTTTCAATCCTGATCTAAATGCAAATTCCATAAACAACAATACTACTAATGACAATTCTTCTTTTGTTCAAACTCTTCTCATGCTACTTATCTCTGTTATTAACAATAATAATTCTCTACCGTCCAACGCTGCCTCGTTACTCTCCTCTTTGTATTCTCTTTTTCCCAATGGCTGCCCCAACAGTAGCAACTCTGCAGTGGAATTGTAGAAGCGTCACCTCCAATGAGGATGACCTCATCCGACTTCTACATTTACACTCCATATGGATTGCTGCCGTCTCTGAGACTTGGTTCAAGCCATCTCAACTCTTCAACGTGAGTGGCTATCAATGTCTGCAGGACCACCGCATTGATGGGAAGGGTAGTGCAGCCCTTTTCATCAAAAACTCTCTCCCCTTCTCCCCTATTTCCATTAAATCCCCAAATTCATCCTTCCAATTAGTGGCAGCCACTGTCTCTAATATTACATTTGTATCTCTCTATATTCCTCCTACCCCATTTGACCTTCCACTGTGGATTCACATGCTTAGCAAAATTTCTTCTCCCTTAGTCATTTTGGGTGACTTCAATGCCCACTCCCACTCCCACTCTGGGGTTCTTCTTCCTCGGATCCCTCAGGTATCAAATTAATTGACCTTTTGGACTCCTTGAACATCTGTCTCCTAAATGACGGATCCTCAACAAGGTTTGGTCTCCCTGGACAGAATCCTAGTGCGGTGGACATATCCCTCTGTTCCCCGAGTATCTATCCACTAATCTCCTGGCGAATTACTTCAGACCCCTGCGGCAGTGACCACTATCCCATTATTTTGAATTTGGCTCAACGGTTGGATCACTTTAAAAGTAAGCCCAAATTTATCACAAAAAAAGCCGATTGGACCCGTTTCAGAGACTCTATCCAGGATCTTATCCTCTCCCTGCCTTCCCCTTCTTCTGATAATTGCACCTCCTCTTATAAATCTTGGACTGATTCCATTTTAAAATCTGCTGACAAATCTATCCCCCAATCATCTTTTTTTTTTCCAGGGAATACCGCACAAGAATCTCAACTGCTCCCGTCTGGAGCCAGTGAGACTATGGCATCCCCAATTGGGGTATGTTGTGAGGCTGAAGGTAGTGGGGAGGGGAAGGAGGTGGGGAAGAGGAAGGTTGGGAAGTACCTGGCTATTCAGATCTGGTCACTAAACACGGCTAAAGCCATTTTCAAGCAACGTTTCAATTCTGAATGGTGGTCTTACACCAGGGCGATACTAATAGTATCTTCCACTCTGGAACATGCCGCAAATATACTTTATATTATTTTAAATGAATTAATTGTGAAATAACACAAATTAATCAAATAAAATTTATTTGCGCATGCCGGGTTCGATCCCGCGACCTCCGGAATGTGAGTCAAGAGTCTTAGCCACTGGACTACGGAGGTCGTCGTGTCGTCCTGTAGGCTCGAAGGCTCGCCCTCCCCCTTGGTGGGATGAGTAATGCCTTAGAGTGCTGAAGGAGAGGAAAGCGGCCAAAAAGACATACTGCCAATAGATGACTATGGATAATTACATCTCAGCCAAGAATGCCCAAGCTGTTGGTAAACGCATATTCCGTTTAAAAAAAAACAGCTGGTGTAATTTCTGTACCAATATATCCCCTGCTACTCCAGCGGGGGAGGTTTGGTCCATGATTCGCAGGTTTAGATCTTCCTTTTCCCAGCCAAAGCCATCTCGTAATTCTGCTATTTGGATTGATGACTTTAAATAGCTCCCCCTATGTCCCTAATTTTGATGAACTTCCTTCTTTGGTTTTCACTTTAAAATCTTCTTCATGGTTAGATGCTCCATTTTCCTTTGATGAGTTAAAAAGAGCCACGGAAAACCTCAATGACTCAGCTCCGGGCAAGGAAGAAATCCTGAATATGTTCAACCGTTATTCTGATGAAAATTCTCTTTCCTACTTTCTCTTTCTCATCTCTCATCAGTGTCTTTTTGGATTCTGGTATTATTCCCCCTGAATGGAAAATTCAAAATATAATTCCCATTTGCAAAAGTGGCAAGGATCCAAGTATAGGTTCGAGCTACAGACCTATCGCCCTCTCTTTAACTCTTTGCAAAGTATCTGAAAGAATGAGTAAGAATAGATTGGACTGGTTCGTAGAAAAAAATCAAATTCTTTCCCCTTCCCAGTTTGGATTTAGAAAGAGTAAAAGTACCCTTGAAAACCTTTCTTCTCTTGTTACAGATATCAAATTAGCATTATCTAAAAATGAATATTACATTGCAGTGTTTTTAGACATCTGAGGAGCATATGACAATGTTCATATCCCCATCCTGACAGAAAAGTTACTGGCAATAGGTATTCCGTCTAAATTGGTAAAATTCATTGTCAATTTGCTCTCCCAGAGATCTATTTTTGTAGATGGGTCTGAATCCCCTTCCCACATTAGACACATATTCAAAGGTCTCCCGCAAGGGTCAGTCTTAAGCCCTATCCCATACAATATTTACACAAATGATTTAGAAAAATCTATTCAATTCTTGTACAACATACTCCAATATGCTGATGACTTGACTTTCTACAAAATATCCCGTAATATTTTTATCGCAGCATCAGCAATCAACAATGCTCTTAGAAAACTCTTGGCGTGGTTAAATATTAATGGCCTTGAACAACCCTCCAAAAGCAAAGTAGTCATCTTCAGTCGTCGTCGAAAGCTCCCAGAAATTCAGGTGAGATTTGGCGATGAAATCCCTATCTATAAAGAAGTTAAGTTCCTGGGAATGTTTTTAGACTCAAAGCTTACTTGGAATTCTCACATAAATCATGTCATCATGAAATGCGAAAGCAACATCAATCCCCTTAGATTTCTGTCCGGAGTGTGGTGGGGATCACACCCATCATCTTTAAAACTTCTGTATAATGCTCTCATCCGAAGCCATCTTGATTACGGATCTTGTCTATTTGATTCAATGTCCACTTCAAATTCGCTTAAATTAGATAAAATTCAGTCAAAATCTCTTTGCCTTATCTTAGGAGCCATGAAATCTTCCCCAATCAACGTAATGCAAGTTGAATGCTGCAAACCTCCCTTAAATATAAGAAGGCGATGCCTAGCAGAAAAATATATTTTCAAAACGTGCTCAATAATTTCTCATCCCTTGATTCCCAAACTTCAATCATTAAAGTATGAGGTTAATTTGAATCCATTTTGGAAAAAACATTCCGCTCCCCTTCTCTATGATTGCTTCAACACTTTCCTGGATGTTCCCACAAACTCCTATCGCAATGAATCTCGGGTTATTTTTATTATTATTCTCCACTCTTTTTACAAAAATGACAAATAATCCTATTATTTGGAAGAGATGGCTGATTGCGTGTATAAATGAAATCCTTATAAGTATTCGGAAGACGTTGTTTTTGATGAAAATACGAATTATTGTGTTGCTTATTGAAACTATGTTTATTATCGGAAGAAGAAAACCTCCTATAGTTAGTAGATTTTTCCGGTAATTCGACAACTTTTAAATTAGAAGAAGAAGACGTAGAGGCTTCAAACAGTGATTCTAACCTAGCAGCTGCCCTTGTAAGATCCTCAAAAGAGATAAAATCCCTAGCTGCCAGTAGTAATGTCTGTGTGAATTGTATGAGTGCAAGCGAGATAGCATGCTTGCGCGAATCTATATAAGGCGATGCGTGCTAGATCCGTCCTCTTTTGTGTTAGGCAGCTCCACAATAAATACTAGTATAGTATTCCGTTACTCTCTCTTCTTTGCATACTACCTACCAATATTCGTCTACACTTCCAATGTAAGTCCGCTGGACCTTACAATAGACTCAGCCCATAAGAGCTGAACACAACATATCGCAATCGATATTACAACTGGCGCAGCCGAAAGTAGCCGACTCCATAACTGGCTAAGAACCTGAAGACGAAAACTGAAGAGAGGAGATTTTAGTGACAGAGACGGCTGGTGACGGAGATCCAGAAGCTGTGTGGGGAGACGCTTTGGAGCGGCGAGGTTCTGGAGCGGATTCACCTGGAAGCGCTGAGATAAGTTTTGTAATCAAAATTTGTTTCAGCTCTTATTCGCGATGGATGCGATTTGTAAAAGTCTGGGGGCATTCTGTCACAAGACAGGAGTGTGGTCCCTGTTCAAGGAGAGATTGGACCAAGCTCTCATATTATATGATGAGAAAATTTTGTCACCTGAACGTAAAAGAGCGTTCCTCTTAAATAATCTCACCGAAGATACCTTTTCATTGTTAAGCGATTTGTGTTTTCCAAAAAAAGTGTCGGAAACCTCATTTGAGGAGTTGTGTAAATTTCTAGATTCGCATTGTAAGCCTATTCACAAAATTTTTGAATCACGGGAAATGTTCTATAAATGTAAACAATCGGTTAATGAATCTATTAAAGAGTTTGCCGCGAAGCTTAAAAATATTAGTTTGTCATGTAACTTTAAAGCAAGATTAGAATCGTGTTTGAAAGACATATTTATTATTGGTGTGTTCAATGAGAAAATGAAACACAAACTTTTTTATGGAAGGTTTAAACAAGTCATTTCTAGAATGCGTAAATCTAGCTTCCACGTGGGAACATGTATTAGGTATGGAGAATGCAAAGTCGAATTTAAATGCAGTTCATAATTTCGATAAATCTAGGCAGGTAAGCCGTTATAAGGATTGTAAAGTGCGTAGTAAATCACCCCATAAGATAAATAATTATATGTCATGTTTTATTTGTGGTAGGAATGTCGAAATGAAGCTGTATCGGATTAAAAAAAAGATGGTACGATTAGGATATGTACAGATTTCAAAAACACTTTGAATCCAATGTTGGCACCTTTAAAATTTCCGTTGCCTAGAGTAGAAGATTTAATTTCTTCGTTAAATGGCGCGAAACATTTCGCAAAAATTGGTTTAAAAAATGCTTTTTCTCAGATTGCTTTGAATGAAAGTTCAAAAAAACTATGTGTTATTTCAACTCACATAGGTCTATTTGCGTATAAAGTGTTGCCTTTTGGGCTAACAACGAGTCCGGCGATTTTTATGCATGTCATAGCAACTATCGTTGGTGGTTTAAAAAATGTGCGTGTGTTTTTAGATGATATATTATTATTTGGTAATTCGAAAGAAGAATTAAATTAGGTATGTGACGCGGTAATTAAGAAATTAAATGATCATGGTCTGACCGTAAATGACCAAAAATGTTATTTTTAAGCAAGCAAAAGTACAGGTACAAAATAATTTATAATCTTCAGGGATGATTAAAATAGCATATACTTGTGACATTTTTTTATGCAATATAATGAAATTTACCTTTGAACTCAAACAAAGCAAGAATTACAGGTTTTGTTATCAATAAATGTTCATAAACCTCAATGTGAACAAATGAATCAAGGTCAAACACACCACACAATTACAAGTGTAATACATATCTTAGCCGTTTTTTAGTGGGTAGCCAATTGCTACGTGGGTTATCGCCAAGCGGCAAAACCATGTATACATTCCATAAAATCAACATAGAATATCATAATACTGACCAGGTATACCACACAGACTTTATCGAGGACCATCGAGCATCGACTTTCGAGCCATCCGTAATCTACTCTCCTAATCTACTCTCGTAATCTACCCATGCAAAAGTGACGTATTTGTCCGGAACTGATCCAGGTATCGCCTACGGCGTAGAACAAAACCAGAAAGACCTTAAACAATACACCTCAACAACTAACAATATAGCTAGACATAAATATTATATCTGTTATTATTATTTTTTTAATCTAATTTTATTCAATTATAAAAATTTGTGTATAAAGTATTTTTATATACTTGTATGACAAAAATTAAAGCATAACACTGGTTTTAGCAACGAGATACTTATGCATATATTACCACTTATAACTAACAAAATTTTACTTATGCCTAACAAAAACTGTACAAGAAAAACTACACTCTCCTGTATTAAAGGTAGAGTGTCGATTTCCAGATCGCAATTATTTAATAGTGGTGAACGCCGAAGCAGTACTTCCCTTTATTTGTGACAAAACGATTTTCTTAATGAATAATGACTTAATTACTTAACTTAATATTAGCAGATTGTCAGATTTAGCATTTAATTAGGTATATTAAACAATAAAACAGATTTAATTAATGAAGCTTATGTAATTCTTGTGTATAAGAAAGTCGCTCATTTCTCTTATACACAAAAATTAAGAATCCTTTTTCCAAGACCCCTGGATATTCTTTGGATAATAAGGTATTCTAATAGAAAAAGCAGTTTTAAAGAGAACTCCAGTGCATCTGAGAAAGAAGGGTTCTGACTTACAAAATAAACACAAATGTGTCCACTGTGCTGATGGAACGTACCAATATACACACGTGCCGTTGCATCATTAAAACAATTGTAATAAGAAGAGGAATCTCTTTTAAAAAAAAAAGAATTATTCCGAACGAAAACCAACAATACATCTCAGTACAGTCTAAGCCATATTAAAACTTTAACCTAAACTAATTTTTTGGGCGCCACTGATCACTAATATCAGAAAAACATCTCTTGCGAAGATGTTCTATTCTAGTCCAACGAGGATAAATAAATGAAGTCTATCATCAGTACACTAGAATGTTGCGTTTATTTAGAGCACAAGTTTTGAAGGTACCAAACTCCAGAACACGTGACCGGAACAAACACATAAAGAAGGGAACAAAATAGCATGAAGGATTGGTAGTTCTCTATACTACTTCATTAGCTTCCTATAATATACTAAACTAAACTTAATCTAAACGAATTATATATTTAACATGGAAATTACCAACTATTTTGCCTTGCATGTCTGCAAGGGTATAAACTAAATTAGATACCTTGTTTTTTATGATATTTCGCACAAACCTCGGGGCTAATTTGTGTGAAAAGAAATTGGGTCCACTCGATTGGACGAAGTTCTTTCTCCACACCACGTCTCCAATTTCATAATTTACTGACTTCCTGCGTAAATTGTAATGTTGAGCATTCTTTCTATATGCTTGTAATAAGGCATCGGTGATTTTATTATAAATAGGAACCAAGTCCTCCAATTTTCTGGCAAAACTTACTCTCGATGCTTGTAAGCTAGAATCTGCAACACCAGGGGATATGTGATTTTTATGAAAGTTACCATCGATTATCTGTTCCCGACCGTGCATAAGAAAGAAAGAAGTATAGCCCGTCGCGAAGTTAACCGTATTATTAATCGCTGACTGTATTTGTGGCAGAAACCTAGACCAATTACGTTGGTCGGACTCGGTCAAAATAGACAGTGCAGTACCCATTGCTTGGTTATACCGTTCAACGACATTATTTTGTGGCGTGTAATATACATTATAGAAAGGTGCCGGTACATTATAGTCAGACAGTAATTTTTTAAATTCATTCGACACAAATTGTTTGCCATTATCGCAAACAAACGTTTGTGGAACCCCATGGACGAGAAAAATGGACTGCTCTACGTTTTTAACGATGCTTTTTGTGGTAGCATTCCTAAGTGGAAAAATCCATGAGTACGTTGAGAAAACGTCTACGACAGACAAACTATATGTAAATCCAGAATAGCTTCGTGGTAGTGGACCGACAAGATCAATCGATAACATCTGCATTGGTCTTGTTACTATTTTTGGATTGACAGAAACCCCCGCCGGCGCTGTTGCATTAATTTTATGAGCTTTACATGTTTTTCACCGTTTTTCACCTATTTACGAAGTTTTTCACATCCTTGTACATTCCAGGCCAATAATAGTGTAAGTGAACCTTCTTGTAAGTTCTGAATATTCCTGGATGACATGATAGATCTGATTAATGTTGCTATATGATTCTCTGAAGGTACAACTAATTTCCACGCCGTATCTTCGCAAAGGGCAAAACGCGTCTTACAATGTCTAAAGAGTTCGTTACCCTCAATTCTGAAATTAACGAATTGTTGAGGTGCACTAAGACAGTTTGAAAATAAATTATTGTACCAATTATCAGTACTTGTGGGAACTGGAGCAGGTGCATCCCCTGACAATAATGAGACCTCCATACGTGATAATATGTCAGGTACCGTATTTAATTTTCCTTTCCTGTGTACGACGTCGAAAGAAAATTGCGACAGACGAGTAGACCAACGAGCCAACCTGCCGGTTGGGTTTTACAGAGATACCAACCACCGTAAACTTGAGTGATCTGTAATCACAGTAAAGTGAGTCCCCTCTATGTAAGGTCTAAAGTGATTAACCGAGTCCAACACCGCAAGAAGCTCACGCTCTGTGACACCGTAATTTCTTTCGTGAACATTTAAGCATCGCGAAAAATAACAAACTGGATGTTCCTCACCATCAAAAATCTGAGTTAAGACCCCGCCAATCTCGACTCCGCTGGCTTCACAGTGTATAATGAAAGGCAAATTGAAATCTGGACAATTAATTACGGGAGCTGTTGTAAGTGTCTCTTTCAATTTGTTAAATGCCTCCTCCGCTTCCCGAGACCAGACAAAATTACTTACTCCTTTTCTTGATCCAGTAAGTTTGGTTAACGGTGTTGACCAAAGATTTGTTGAGAAGTCCTTAATCCAGAGATTCGATACACCGTCACGCGATACACACGTCTTACCATCGCGCTTTCATTTAAAAAAATTTTTCGTGAGTTTTATTCACTCTTGGAAGGAATAATGAGTGACGCCGTGCTCATCGAACTGAGGAGCATCATTCTCGAGCAAAGCAGGACGATAAACGAGTTGTTGGACCGTGTAAAAGCCATAGAAGCAACATTGAATCGCCAGGTGACAAACAATGAAAACAAAAATGTACTACCTACGAATCCCTTTACACAGCGCTGGGCTGACGAAGCGGCCCCCGCGGCTCCCGCGGTCTCCCACACCGCGCCCGCTAACCCGTCCGCAGTGGCACAAACCAAGGGAAGGATGCGTACTAGGGCGGCCACCAAAGCTAAAAATAACGACATTCAATTTGAAACCGCATCTTTTAGCGGCGCGACCCCTAAAACACACACGACGGAACCACACATTCCAATTTCCGAGCACGAATCGAAAACTGCTCCTAATCACGAAGAATGGACGAACGTCAAACGCAGACAACGGACAGCGAAGAACTTGATTGTCGGGAACTCCGATAAGTCTTCAAGTGTAAAAGCATTTCCAAGGATAAGGAATATTATTGTGTCCAGAATTTTAAAGGACACAACAGAAGAAGAGATCCGGGCGCACCTGGAGAATACGAAACTTCTTGAATAATACTATAAAGTGTTAGGCGAGGATGGAACTTCGAACATGGTGATTTTAAGGTTCTTTATTGCCATTTACAATCTCATGATTGGCAGCCTTTGAAGGACATAAATGATGTTAATTTAGTGACAAAATTTTTTTATTCTATAATTTATAAATACTTTGATATGTGTTTCAAAATTAAGCGCACTCCGAAGAATGGTAGGAAATATCCTAAATGGTTTTCTAGTGAGGTTGTTAGCGACATAAAGCTCAAATTCAAACATGACATAAAATGGAAGAAAACTGGAATGATAAGTGAACGTGACATGTTTTGTCTACTTAGAACAAAAATAAAACGCAGTATTCGATTAGCACATGTGCAATATATTAATTCTGTTGAAAAAAATATCAAATGTGATCCCAAATCTTTCTGGAAATATATCTCGTCCAAGAGAAGTGATGGCGGGTTTGTTGACCATGTTACTAGGAATGATCAGTCTTTCTCGGGAGCAGATATTCCAGAAGCATTTGCAGACTATTTTAAATCAACTTATAGTAAGGAAGCTGCGGACTTGAAATCTTTTATACCTGGAAAAAATACGCCACTAATAGCGCAGAATGTTGATATTCAAAACATCACAAACATTGACATCACCGCGGCTGCTAAAAAATTAGAAGCCAAAACTTCTTTTGGACAGGATCTTATTCCGTCATTCGTGTTAAAGGGCTGTTTTGAGCCCTTATTAACACTTCTCGCGTATATTTATAATCTCTCACTTAACTCCCGAATATTCCCAGACGTGTGGAAGATCTCCAAAGTTACACCGTTACATAAAACTGGTGATAAGGCTCCAGTTTCTAATTACAGACCAGTGGCGATCCTATGTTCTCCAGCCAAGTTGTTTGAACTAATAATTCATAAATTTTTGCACTGATAATTCGTGGTGGAATTCCATTGTATTAGAATTTGAAATTTTTGTTGGTGCCTAGCAATGTTCCTTTACCTTTATTTTTTCCAACTTTTAATTTCTACCTACCAATCCTTCTAATTCCCACCCAACAAATCATAATTATTCCTACCCAACAATTCCTATTTTTCCTACCCACCATGCCGACCAGTTACAATCAAGCATCACATTGTGCAGTTGAAAATTACAAACCATCCTGTCAACACTTATGTTGAATACGGAGCCTTTAGTCGACCGTGTCGAAATATATGTGTCCATCGTGAGCTCGCGAGTTTAATGGTGAAAAAAAAAACAGCGGATCTGAAAAGTAGATAAGCGAAGGGAGAAAATCTGCGGGTAAGTCGGCATCCTCATTTTTCCTTTCCTTCCGCTTTGCGGGAACATGTGAAACCCCAATATTTGGTCGATTCGAGCCTAGATATATTTCAAATTTTGATAAATTTAATAATATACATCAGGATTAAATTGTTCATGAAAGTTGATCTGTGAAATTCGCACCAGCCGTGCTGTGTGCAAATGTTCTGTAGGTAGTGAAAAAATACCTTACTGCTTACAAATTATTATTATTTTTATTATATACTGTGGAATTGATTTTATAATATTCTTTAAAGTGAACATAATTCAATTCTTCATAAATATATTTTTTTCCTCGTAACAATGGCGGAGAAAAATGTACTTTTATTAAAAAACCGATGTGACCGGATAGTTTCGAGAATTCGTGTAACATATGAGCTTATAGCTAATATTTACGATGATAGCAAGAAAAAAGATACATTTCTGGCTAGATGTGACAAGATAAAAGAGTGGTTACAGGAATTTGAATGGGTCCAAAAGGAGATTGAGGAACAATTATTGGAGTTAGACAAAGTGAAAGGAATGTCTGATTTGATTGCTATTAAAGTAGATGAATGGTATTTTGATATAATGCAAACGAAAACCGCAATCAGTAGTAGTTTAGAAAATTCAATTGTTAAAACAACAAATAATCCAACGGTTCGTGCTCCAATAATAAAGTTACCTACTTTTGACAGTGACTGTTTCGATAGCTGATTGGAAGCCTGTTACTTTCTCCCGCGGAGTTCGGAATCTCCACCTATCACTGTTGGAATGGCAAAAGGGATGAAGGGGAAAAAATGGGATGTCCACCGAAAACAAGATGAAATCCTACCTTGCTGATGACGTCCTGGGTCCCACACTTCATGCACTTAAGATAACTCGCGGTTGAAAGCATATATTTTGCGCGGATCCGGGTTTTGACTATAAGCGACGAGACACCAAAGTATTTGGGCTGCCAGTCCGCGCGGTGTTGAAATTGTACTGATTTCACGGTCAGGAATCACTCTTGAACCGGTGACAATAGCAAGATGGATGTAACAGGATAGGTAGGTAAGACGGGAGGGATAGATGGGAGTAGGTACAGATTTGCCCGAACAGTGACATTAAAAATTGGTGTACATTTTGGGAAATTGAAGAAACACCTTCAATGTTGACTAATCCGGAAGACGAATTAGCCGAAACAATTTATACTTCAAATCACTATCGAGAAAGTGACGGTAGGTATGTTGTCCCATTGTTAATAAAATCTGAAACTATGCCAGCACAGAATTCGTTCAAACTTGCCGAATCGCGATTGAACAACATACAAATTCGTTTTAAGAGGGATCCCATATTAGCAGTTAATTACGGAAAATTTATAAAAGAATATGAAAGCTTAGGACATATGAAACGGGTGCCTCGGAACTTAGGTGCATTTTATTTACCTCATCATTGTGTTTTGAATCCTGACAGTAAAACAACGAAATTGCGGGTGGTATTTGATGGGTCGGCAAAAACCCAACCTCAAAATTTATCTCTAAATGACCTCTTATTGAACGGTCCTAAATTGCAAACTGAAATTCCACGTATGATTTTAAATTTTCGTTTTCATAAATATGTATTTACAGCCGATATTTGTAAGATGTATAGGCAAATATTAATTATTCCCTCTCAGCGTAAATTTCAAAATATTCTGTGGAGAGAGTCTCAGAATGAACCGGTTATTGATTTCGAATTACAAACGATAACATATGGGCTCTCTAGCTCACCCTTCCTCGCTATAAGAACCCTTCGTCAGCTAGCACAAGATGAACGATCAAAATATCCTGACGCCGCCAGGGTTCTATGCGATGATTTTTATGTAGACGATTTGGTAACAGGGACTGACACGATTAGCACGGCCCTCAAACTCAAACAAGAAATCATTGCATTATTGAATCTTGGGAAACTAGAACTCAGTAAATGGCAATCTAATTCATCTTTACTTTTGGATCAGGTTTCGCAAGAATACCAGCAAGATGGTCATTCCTTCGATAACGCCGGAACTGATCAAACTGTGAAAATATTAGGCATTCAGTGGAGTCCGATGACTGATAATTTTACCTACAAGTTAAATATACCTAGAAACGAGTTATGCACAAAAAGAACTATTTTGTCAACGGTAGCTCGTTTATTCGATCCACTTGGGATCATCACCCCAGTGACATTTTTTGCAAAATGTCTATTACAGGAATTATGGAAGTTAAGGGTTGATTGGGACGATCGTGAAGTTCCACCACATATTCGTAATAAGTGGCGTAACAGACGTATCAGCGTCTTCACAAGACTGTAAAAAAGTACCGGGTTTTTAGTGCACGTTCAGGATGATGATGATAAAATAATAAAAACTGACCTCCCAGCATCCAGTGCCTGATGCGTGAAGGACACTGGATGTGCCTTGTCTTCTGCCTGATCCTGGCGGTTTGTCTAGAGTAGGGCCGGCTTGTCTGGTGGAGGTAGGCACCAGGACTGAAGACAGGCAGAAGTCGGCGAAAGGCAGCTGGTTGTAGAAAAACTCCGAAGAAATAAATAAGACGAGTTTGTTGAGTAGAGATGAACACAATATAATTTATTTTTGAAAATGTTGCTTCTTTTATACCCAAATTTGTGATACAATATAATCACGTGATACAAATTTGGGGTGGGAGGTTTGCCCTTGCCCGTAAGTATATAAAGGCAGGTTTTCTGTGGGCCACCTATTTGCCGACCGTTTCTTCATAACTGGTCGCTTAAATTTGAATTTTTAAAATAATTCTACAGGTTACAATGGGTATTTACCGGTAAATATCTTAAGTCTAACATAGTTATATAGGTATGGGTTATCCGTAGATTTTTGTTTCGGTGAGTTTATGTTGAATTTAAGATAAGTTTATAATTTGGTGGTAGGTATTTAATGTTTGGCTAATTGTGGGAAGTTAAATCAAGAATCTAGTATTTTTCCCAGGTTCCTCGCAAGACTACTGAAACCTGTTTGTTTCATCGTCTTACGAGGTCCCTGAAATTTTGAAATGGGAAAAAACGGATTCTAGCAAGAAATTCTTCTAAGTCCATTTTTGGACAAAAACGCATTTTTTGTTTTCGAATTTTTTATTTAGATGTATGTAAATATTTTCATATATCTAGTAGGAAAATATAAAAAATACAATTTACGAAGTAGGTACAGGAATATTCACAACTACATTTAAAAAAAAAGAAAACTAAATAAAAAAGATAACTATACAAAAATACATTATAAAAGAACAAGACCTGAGAATAAAATTGGTGAGTAATCAAAAAATATTTTTTACATATAATGCACACATCCTACGAAAATTGCTGAGACTTGAGGCTTCCTTTACGGCATTTGGCAGACTGGAGTTTTTGCCCTTTATAAAATGCGCTATTTTGTGTGCACGAAAGTTTAGTTTTGGGAAGCCTAAAGTCTCCGCGTCTTCTCGTAGGATAATTGTGAACATTTTCTTGAAACATAATAGCACTCTTCAGATAATTTGGGAGCATATTATTTTTAAGTTTATAAATCATTGATAATGTATTATATATTATATGTTGTTTGGTTGTCATCATATTTAAATTTTGTAACATAATTTTAACTCTTGTAAAAATGTTGCATTTTAAAATCATCCTCATCCCCCTATTTTGTATAACCTGTAGTTTATTATTTTGGGCTTCGTTATATAGGAATAATACACTAGAACAATAATTTAAATGCGGAGTTACAATAGAATAAATTGTAGACAAGGCGCGTTGTCTTGAGATCCAAGTTATTTCTGATCCTTTTTAGGAATCCAACTTTTTTAGCAACTTTTTTTGTTATGTATTCTAAGTGTTCGTCGAATTTTAATTTATCATCCAATATCACACCCAGATATTTAATACTGCTAACCCTTTCTATGCTTTCGTTATCAATTTTAGTGTTGCCTGCTCATTTCCACCTAAGTTATCCATAATTAAAAACTTAGTTTTCGTAACATTCAATTTGAGTTTGTTTTGGTTTAGCCAAAGCGTTACATTATTTAAATCAATTTGCATTTTTTCAATGGCGTCCTGTAAATTTTTACTGGCTATGTATAACAATGTATCATCAGCAAATAGTTTAATTGCACAATGTTTTAACACTTTGATAATATCATTCATATATATAATGAACAGCAATGGACCTAAGACAGAACCCTGCGGAACGCCTTTGTTAGTACTATGTGGTTCAGATGTTATACCCCCATATTTTGTTACTTGTGTTCTTTCTGATAGGTAATCAACAAACCACTTATTTTCTTTACCATTAATTCCAATATTACTTAATTTTTTTATTAATCTATCTTTGTCGATTGTTTCAAATGCCCGCTTTAAGTCTAGAAATACTGCAATAATTTTACTTTTTTTATCTCTAAAATTTTTCCACTCATCTATTACATAGTTAAAAGCAGTTTCACAAGAACATTTATTTCTAAAACCAGATTGTTGTCGAACTAATATCTGCTTGGCCTCAATATATTCAGTTAATTGCTCCTTTACTATGTATTCCAGTATTTGTTCATATTTGGGTAAACAATTGATCGGCCTAAAGTCGTCAAATTTTTTTGGGTTATCAATTTTTGGGATGGGAGTTATTACAGATATCTTCCAAATTTTGGGGAATACTCCACTATTCAAAGATTCATTGATAATTTGAACCATCGATTCGCCAATAATATTTATAGAGTCTTTGATTATATTTATTGTAATACCATCTGGGGATTCCTTCGACTTCATATTACTCAGCACCCTCTACGTACGGTAAATCTATATTTTTAAACTTAAATTCTTCATCGGTGCATATAGGTTCGTCTAGTTGGTTCTCTGGATCTTGTGGAATACTTTGAATTATAAGATCTATGTTCGAAATAAAATGCTTGTTAAATTTAGTGGCTATCTTCTCTACTTCTTCTTCAGTTCCATCTGGAAAATCAAGTGACTTCACAATTTCTTTTTGTTTGCCCTTTATGATTTCTTTAAGTGTTATCCAAAGTTTTCTTGGTTCATTCTGTTGTGTTCCTAATTTTTGCTTATAATAATCGCATTTTTGTTGTTTAATTTGTTTGGAATAAATATTACGAAATTTTTTATATGCATTCCATTTTGTATGCATTATCTCTTTGTTGCTGAAGGTTGTGTAATGGTTTAGATTACCATTTATTCGTATTTTTAAACTTAACCCTTTTCATTGGCATAATTTCATTGACTGTTGTAGTCAAAATATTAACGAAGTTCTCTGCTTTGTCATTTAGGTGATTTGATTCGGTAACTTGACAAATACTATTTTGTAGAGTTTCACAAAAAAATTTTTCATCATATTTCCTTTTATATCTATATGTAATTTCCCTTGATTCATTTTTAATTACACTCGTTTTAAATGTTGTTAAAATATTTTCGTGGTCTGATATTTTTGGAGTATCCACAACATTAACATTCAAGTAAAAATTATTCGTTATAACTAAATCAATAATGGTTGCTGATGTATTTGATATTCTAGTTGGTTTGGTCACAAGTTGTTTCAGTCCTAGATTATTCACTAAACTTTGGAGTCTATTACTGCATGTATTTTTGGCTTTCGGGTCAATGTTAAAGTCACCGGTTACATAAAACTTATCTTGATTTTTCATGTTTTTGGTACACCAACTTTCGAAGAAATCCAAAAATTTTTAATGGCTTTGGTTTGGTGAGTATAGTATAGCATTGTTAGTTTAAGGGTCAGAGACTCAAACTCTTTTCCCTGAATGCCCGGCAGGACTCTGGAATGAAATATGTTTATTTCATTGTCCTGCGGGGTGTTTAAGTTGAATTAATTGACAAAAACATATTTTAAGGTTGGCTTCCTGGCGGCGGCGCCGCCTTGCCTAGTGGGAAAGGCGCCTGCCCCCTGGAGGAGGAAAAGGAGTGGACTCCGATTTGCTTTTCCCTGGATGCGAGGCTCGCAGGGTTTAACATAATAGAAAAATAGCAAATATACAAATTTAAAAATAATAAACATTTTTAAAATGTCTCCCGTTGGAGCAAAGGAGTTTTTGCCTCCTCTTGGCGGAGCAAAGGAGTTTGCTCCCTGGCGGCAAAGTAGTGTGCTTCCTGGCGGCGAAGGAGTGTGCTTCCTGGCGGCGAAGGATTAAAACAATAGCATAACAAGTATATAAAGAGTTTAAAATGTCTCCCGGTGGCAACCTTAGCACGCAAGCATTTATTTGTTGCACCGGGGCATTGTACATAATAAAAAAGGGACATTATTTTACATAATTAGAATTAGGTAACAATTTGTACCTAAAGAAAAATATCTTTCACCAAATTCAGTCGCTAGCGGCACGGTACATTAGCATTTTGAGGCCAGAAATTTCAGCAAAATTTCCAAGAAATTACCTCAAAATGTAAAGGATGCCACCAGCGATGAATCTTGATGAAAGATGTTTGGAGGGTGCGAACACGTCCGTTACACTCCCCCCGTGCAGCTTGGCTGCACTAGTCATCAGGACGTGTTTGAAGGATGAGTAGAGGAAGCTGCATCGGTAGGTGGGAACAACAGGATCCCAGCGAGCTTCACGGCAGGTCGGACGTGGACTGCGGGGCTCGTCTGGATTTGGGCGGTCCTCTCTTGGCCATCTGCAGCGGGGGTGTCGTCCAGGACTCGGCCGCGTGGTTGGCTGATGTGGAACATCACGGGGTCCATGACAATCAGCAAATTTTTCCTTTTGATGGGATTGATTGACTCCCCCCGTGTGAAGAGCGCCACTTCTTTGATAGTGGCATTGCTGGGGCAGGGCGGGCTCGTCTTTGCTGTGACGACGAGGAGCACCACTGATGTGACAGCGGTACTGCTGGGGCAGGGCGGGCACGTCTTTGCTGCGCCGATAACAAGCATCACGAATGTGGTAGTGATACTGCTGGGGCAGGGCGGGCTCGTCTTTGCTGCGCCGATAAGAAGCATCACAGTGGAATGCGGTTGGTCATCCATCTGGGCCAGTGCTTGGTACCTCTGTTCGCGCAGAGGTACGGATCCAGCAGGTGCTCTCTGCTGATCGGCTAACTGTGCAGAGCTGGCTATCCGGTGGAGCCCGGGTGAGGGCGGCCCGGGGCCAGAAGGTCCAGGCGGCAACGAATCCCACTGCTCCGGCAGCGGTGCGGATCCGGCAGGTGCTCTCTGCTGGTCGGCTGGCTGCCTCTGATAGAGCAGGGGTAAGGGCGGTCCGGGGCCAGAAGGTCCAGACGGCAGTGAGTACAACTGCTCCGGCAGCGGTGCGGATCCGGCAAGTGCTCTCTGCTGGTCGGCTGGCTGCCTCTGATAGAGCAGAGGTAAGGGCGGCACGGGACCAGAAGGTCCAGGCGGCATCGTGGTTGGGCCCCCTTGGTTGTAGTAAGGGTCCGGTGGCGCAGGGCCTCCTGGCCCCGGCTGCGCCGGTGATGCGTACCTCTGGTCCATCAGAGGTACAGGTCCAACAAGCTCTTCGCGCACGGCTTCTCGGTACTTCGGAGGTACGGGCGGTACGGGGCTAGATGGTCCAGGCTGCATCCAAATTTCCTGGAGTCGCCAAGGTTCTCCTTGGTCTGGATCTAAGCGTTCGGTTGGCTCCAGGACTGCACCAGCTTGGGCAGGCTCTGCTGCTGCTGGTGGTGCATACCTCTGGTCCACCAGAGGTACAGGTTCGACAGGCTCTTCGCGTACGGCTTCTCGGTGCCTCTGTTTGAGCGGAAATACGGGCGGTACGGGGCCGGCAGGATCAGGTTGCGTCCATTTTGAAAATACTCGAAGTCGCCAAGCTGCTTCTTGGCCCGGGTCTGAGGTGCCGGTTGACTCCAGGATTGTACCAGGTTGGGCAGGAGCTGCTGCTGCTGCTGCTTCTGGTGGTGTGTACCACTGATCCATCAGAGGTACAGGTCCGACAGGCTCTTCGCGTACGGCTTCTCGGTACCTCTGTTTGAGCGGAGGTACGGGCGGTACGGGGCCGGCAGGACCAGGCTGTGTCCATGTTGGACTGCCATTGTAGCAAGGGGGCGGTGGCGGAGGGTCTTCAGGCCCTAGCTGCGCCAGTGATGGATATGGTCCAACAGGCTTCTCCGGTGCGGCTTCACGTTGCCTCTTGTCGAGCAGAGGTACGGGCGGCACGGGGCCGGAAGGTCCAGGTTGTATCCATGTTGGATCCCCATTGTAGCGAGGGGGCGGCGGCGGAGGGTCTTCAGGCCCTAGCTGCGCTAGTGATGCATGCCTCTGGTCCACCAGAGGCATTGGTCCGCCAGAAGGACCGGGCTGCATCCATGTTTGGTCCCCGTTGTAGTGAGGGGGCGGCGGCGGAGGGTCTTCAGGCCCTAGCTGCGCCGGCGAGGCGTACCTCTGGTCCACCAGAGGCACAGGTCCAACGGGCGTCTCTCGTGCGGCTTCACGTTGCCTCTGGTCGAGCAGAGGTACGGGCGGCACAGGGCCGGAAGGTCCGGGCGGCATACATGTTGGTTGTCCATGGATGCTTGGCTGCGGGGCTTGGCTGTCGCGTGCCAGCCCTGAAGCATCGTGTTGTGCCAGCCCTGTGGCACCGGGTGGCATCCATCTTGGGTCATGGCTGCTTGGCTGCGGGGCTCGGCTATCGCGTGCCAGCCCTGAAGCATCGTGTTGTGCCAGCCCTGTGGCACCGGGTTGCATCCATCTTGGGTCATGGCTGCTTGGCTGCGGGGCTCGGCTATCGCGTGCCAGCCCTGAAGCATCATGCGGTAGAGCGGGCCCTGTCGCACCATTTTGTGCCGGCCCTTTTGCTCCACGCTGTGTCAGTCCTGCAGGATGAGGTAGAGCGGGCCCTGTCGCACCATTTTGTGCCGGCCCTTTTGCTCCATGCTGTTGTGGTTGCAGGGTTTCCGTCAGCATGTCAATAAGCTTCTGCTGACGGCGCAGCTCTCATTTTTTTTATTTTTTTTTTATTTTATTTTGAAACATCTTGAAAATTTAGATCCCAATAAAGGCGCAGGCACAGATAAAATTCCCCTTTTCTTCATAAGCAAATGTGCGCGCAGCCTTTCTAAACCATTATTCATAATTTTTAGTCGCTCCCTTAATGAGGGAATTGTGCCAAACACTTGGAAAACTGCATTTGTAACTCCCATTTTCAAGAACGGCCAAAAATCTGACGTTGAAAATTATAGGCCCATATCAAAGTTCTGCATTTTCAGTAAAGTTTTCGAAAAAATTGTGTACGACCAGATGTTTACAGCCTTGAGATCGTCACTTAACAACAATCAACATGGATTTATGAGAGGAAAATCTACAACCACTAACCTAACGGCATTTGTCGAAATCTTACAAGACAATATGGACCAGCGCGTACAGGTAGATGCAATATATACAGACTATAGCAAAGCCTTTGATTTAGTAATCCATGATTAATCTGGGAGTAGTGCTAGACCTAAAATTACTTTTTGACCGACATATCGAATCCACAGTTGCAAAAGCTTCCAAGGCACTTGGCTTCACTCAGAACCGGCAAACACTTTAAAAAGGTAAACACTATGAAAATGCTGTACTTTGCGTATGTACGCAGTTCTCTGGAGTACGCCTCTCAAGTCTGGAATCCCAGGTACACAACATACATTTTTTTTTTTTTTTTTTTTTTTTTTATTATAGCGACTATATAAAAAATTTTACATACAAAATATAATGGTAAAATTAAGAATAAAATATTGTATTTCTTAGTCCTCCTCACTAGGGGGTCCTGTGCCGAGGCGGACTAAAGTTATTTAAATATAGTTCATTTGTCTTCTATGTCGTTTTTAGCGTCTTCGCTAGGGTTTTCTCATTGACCTCTTTAACCTGTCAAGGGCCAGGGTTTTTTACCTTACCTTTTTTAAATTACCTTAATAACAAGAATGGAGGAAGCTATTTTAAGCTTTATTTTATGTTATAAATTAATGGAATAAAATTTAAAATCGCATCCAAATTATTTGAATTAATATTCTTTTTTGAAATTCCAGTCTCGCGCGCGGGCGCGTTCCTGGCCTTTGAAAGGTTAAGCCATATTTTTATTCTTGATTTGTATTCAATTGGATTTTTTATTAGTTTTATGTCTTGGGGAAGTATGTTATGAAGTTTTGTTGCAAAGTATGTATAGTTTCTTTGTCCAAATGTGGTTTTGTAACTTGGAATATTTTTTATAGCATTTTTATTCGATCTAGTGTTATGCATACACGGTCTAGTAGAGGATTCATTATTTTTGAAGAGCTTCAATAATATATTTTTGGCATATATTTGCTGTACATTTCTACGTCAAAGTTATTGAAAATTTCAATTGAAGGCGTTCTAATTGGTACTTTCAATATGGTCTTTATGATTCCTTTTTTAATCGTATTCAGGTTTTGTAGGTACGTTTGTGTAGCAGATCCCCATCCTATGATTCCATATTCAATTCGAGAATGACATAACGCGTAGTAGACCTTTTTCATATCCTTTTTATTTAACACATTTCTTAAATTTTTAAAAAAATATATAAGGCTAGTGAGTTTTTCCGTAATACCTTTGATGTGTAGGTCCCATCTAAGATTTTCGTCAATTATTACTCCGAGATATTTAATGTTTTGTGTTTTTTCGATAACAGGGCAGTAACATTGTGTATTATTTCCATGGCATTCATGTAATTTTAGTTCTAGTGATTTTATTGGTTGGCCCCTTGAGTTCATTGAAAATGTTATATATTTTGTTTTGCTTATATTAAGGGTAAGCGAGTTGATTTTAAGCCAATTTTGAAGTGCACTAAGCCCCTTTTCAGCCTCCTTAAATGTATCCGTCCAATTTTCTTCTTGAAATAATAAAACAGTATCATCAGCAAAACTGATTATGTTTCCTTTAATGGTAAGATTAGTTAAGTCGTTGATGTAGATAATGAATAGAATCGGTCCCAGTACACTCCCTTGAGGGACGCCATAGTTTAAAGATAGAAGTTTGCTCTTTTGTTTGCCAATTTGTACTTGTTGTTCTCGCCCTGTTATATATGACTCCAATAAGTTCATTGTTGATTCGGCCATTCCAATTTTTTTTAGTTTAGTTAGTAATATTTTATGGTCTATTGTGTCAAAAGCTTTTTGTAGATCTATGAATAAAGCTAAACATTTTTTCCCATCATCTATGTTTTTTATGGCCATGCTTGTTAGATTTTCTATGGCATCATTGGTGCTCAGATTTTCTCTAAAACCATATTGGGATGGTGATAATAATTTGTTTTGTTCAAGAAATTGAACAATTTGCTTCTTCATTACAGTTTCCAAGATTTTTGAAAAGGAGCTTAAGAGACTTATGGGTCGGTAATTATATACATCCTTTTTGTTACCACTTTTATGTATGGGTACAACTGTAGCTTTTTTAAGACATGAAGGGAACACATTTGTAGATATAGACAGATTGACCAAGTATGTCAATGGGAAGGTCAGTTCTTTTTGTAGTTGTTTTATTGTTTTATTTGAGATTACATCATTTCCCGATGATTTATTAATATTAAGGGATGCAATTGCATAACTGATTTCAGTATTGGTTACTTCAGTTAACTTTAATTTTTCTATCTGGTTCATATTTTCCTTTTCTTCTGGTAGAATTCTAGTTTTTGGTTGTCTGATTTTCTTTGCTAATTGTGACCCTATATTAGTAAAAAATTCATTAACATATTCGAGAATTTTGTCCGGATGCTTTGCGAAAGAGATTTGGGTATTTTCAATTGTTAATTCCTCCATGTTCTTGTACTGGGATGATTTTGCATTTGTAATTTCATTAATGATCTTCCATAATTTGCGCGAAACATAGAAAGGATTGAGAAAATACAAAATCGTTTTCTACGATACCTTGATTTTCGGGGATATCGTCCTCATCTAAGTTATGTGGAGTCAGCCACGTTTTTCAAAATCTCGTCACTAGAAAATCGTAGAAATTCTGCAGACGTAATAATCTTGCAAAAGATAGCCACCTCTGCGATAGATTGCCCGGAATTACTTGAAAGAATTCAATTAAGAGTGCCCACCAGACAAACTAGACTAAATCACACACTTAACACTTCTCAATGCAACACTAACTCTAAACAAAACACATTCATTAACCGCGCTTCACACTTTTTTAACAATTCATACAATGAATCCGACTTATTCAACACTGCACCCCAAACTCTAAAAAAATAAACAATAAATAACTTCTAAACATATACAAACTATTATACTTCTATACAAATAACTTATTCACTCCCAGATTAGATCCGTCCCCTTCCCCTCCAGCCCACCATCCCATCCCAAAAGCTATTATATTATAACTTTTATAACTTTTTAATCTCTCTAATTAATACACACCTGTAAAAACCTATTATTGGTTCAATAACATATACACAATGACGTTATATAAGATAAATAGACTCGCCATAGTCTCACATACTCACAATATAATGTGGAAAGTAAGGAACACTCTTTTGTTTTCAGCTATTTTCAGTAATTTCTTAATTCAAAAGTTTATTCCTGTGTGATAAAGATAGACAATCAAATAATGCGTGCGTATGAATGGGATAAATAAATGAGCGGACGGCGTTTACTGTTTTCACATCACGGGTGTGACTGAGATAACAAGATACTCTCACTCGGTTACACTGCGCACAGGGGAGGGTAAAGGCGGGTAAAACAAGACACACGGGCAAATATTTTTTATTATAATTATATGAGTTATCATTAGTAATACAATATTGGTACTAATATAGTAGTATTGTTAAAAACATATTTTATTATACAGTACAGGTCATAGGTTCAAATGAGCATACAAATCTATTTACAATTTTCACCAACGACATTATAAAAGGCTTTCCTTTGACCGTGGTATGTAAATCGTCTTTATTGAAATGAACTGAACATATTGTGCTGTAAAGCGAAGGTGTCCAATCATGTTCGCATCTTTGAATGCGAACAACAGTGATCCATTTCTGTCGTCGTAGTTGATCACGGGGAAACCTAAAATTCATATTTGATAAGTCATAATAAATTTATATTGAATTAATTGTCGGTCATTTTACGTTTATAAAGTCACAGCGTAAATTATAATTATTAATAGAGTTTAACTACAACTAGCGTGTTTACGTGTATTAAATTATAGTGTCTTGTCATTGTCAGCAAGGAAGCTCGGTTCGAGCGTTATGAGTTATGACAATTCAAACATAATTAAATTAATTAACGATTTACCCTGTATACGTTTTACCCCATCTTTCCCAATTAGAAGAAAACGAGTGAGGGACGCTGTGTGAACCGACCTACTGTTAGCAGGTTGTCTTTGTTATGCTCATTACTTTTTGATGCAACATTCTCTGTCTCGTAATGACGTGTAAAACCGCGAGCGGGAAACATGAAAATTAATTTAAATATTTATAATAATCGATAATATTAAGTAATTTGCGTGTACTTACAAATGAAGTGTTATTCCTTCACCTTTACTATTATTTGCAGTGTAATTGAAACATTTTCTCATCACACAGGAGGGCATTTTGACACTTTTTAAAATGCAATCTACTTACTGGTAAGTACTGGTAAGACGCAACCTTACTCGATGCGTAGCAGTTTAGTACTAAAGTACTAGATATCGAGACCGGTACAATTGTCTTGCCATTGTCTTCCCACTTTGAGATTTCTACCCCTCGTCTAATATAGTATGTAACGTCATTGCATATACATATGTAAATACACCTAAGTAAATAATGTAACTGTTGGTTTTCCAAAATAAAATAAAATAAAAAAATATTAACTGTCAAATGGAAGTGTCAGATCCGGATTTTTTTTAACATAACCTCAAATCACATTGTAATGGTTATTATCGCTCGAAAATTGGCATAAATCTTGTAATACTAATGAAATTTATAAAACAAACTATACTACGTACCAGTCATTTCTGCAGTTAGTCTATAAACATCTTCTAAATTAGACAGAATCTTCTCCGCGTGACACTCTTGCCGTGGGTGACGGTGACACTCGGCTAGGTAACGTTGAAAAACGCAGAATATAACCCCTCTTGCATCACCATGTAATGGTTTAGTCATTTTAATTAAATTCAGGCAAACAATGAATAAAAATATTATCAAATCAGCGATCTTCTACTCAGATTTAAGACAATAAATCAACCGTAACATGCGATAACATGACAGCCATAGGAAACGTCACATAATTCGGTGCTGCCATAGTAATGAACACGTTTAGTTCCAATTTATTTAATTTCTACACTTATTTGCCAAACTATACGCGAAATTATGTATTAAAAAATTATTTATAAAATTAAATTTACTTGACCACTTCGGGATTAGAACCTTCGATCTCCGGATTAGTATGCATCACCGAGAATCATAAATATACTAATCCCCCGAGAATCTTGTCTTAGCAAACCATAAAATAATAAACCTAACCACACGCTAGCCAGCTAAAACATCGAAGAAAACTTTGTTTGACAATTTTGTCCATTTTAACAAAATTATTTACCGTAAAGTTGTCAAACCTTTCGTGAACGTCGGCCAATAGACAAAATTAAAAATTACGTGTCTGTCTGCTGTCACTTGTCACTTGACTTCTCGACTAGTTGTCAATTTCGTAAATTTCTGTTCCCGAGACATAGTGTGGAAAGCTATGTAGGAAATATTTATATGAACGAGGTAATGCCAAATAAGCCGAAAAGAAAGAGAAATATATTATAATTTACGTACAACTATGGAGTCTCCAAATCCCCAAATGGATAAAGTAAGTCGATTTTTGTTGTCTACAGATTTGCATGATTTGTTTACAAATATCGGATGTGTATAATTATTATTTTGGCAAAGATCTTATCTCGAATAAGCGGAAAAGTATTGCAATAATCTATATATTAGTTTTAGTTATTGAAATGTTTATATTTGTTCCTAGTCCGCGGAGGAGACTCCTAAAAAATGTCCATTTGCCGACCTGTCAAAAGAGGAACTTGTCAAAAAGTGCAAGGGATTACTAGGAATTGCACAAAAAGCTAAACAGGCGAAAACGGGTATGTAATGTTATTATTTATCTATTGATTCCATTACTATTCATTCCGCTACTTCTTATACGCACACATTATTTTAATTACACTTCGATTCATTACAACAAGAAACGGTAAATTTATACAAAGCCGGGACCAGCTCATTTTGGACAAAAATAAATAAATATATACCCCAGAAGATAGGTAATAATTAGCTGTGATTAATTCCGTGAGCGGAAATTGAAAATAATGTATATTATCGTCAATTTCTTAAATTTAAAAATACGAAAATGTCATTTTTCAATGACCTCCATGTTGTTATTTTTATTTTAAAAAACAACCTACGTTTTTAAATGGTTTGTCTGGCTACGCAGGGCTTGTATAGCGGGCTTGTGAATATTATCCTTACTTTAAAAAACAGCCTACGTTTTTAAATGGTTTGTCTGGCTACGCAGGGTTTGTCTAGCGGGCTTGTGTGACAGATCGGCCGCGCCATGTCAGTTTGCAAAGACGCGAAGTGAATTTTGATTTTACGCAATTGAAATTTAAAATGCATCATTTTCCGCCTCCCCCAATGCAAAAAGTTTCCGAATTACGTAATTATAACAATTATTCAACTTCTGCAAAGTGTTTTTTCGTGAAAAAGTGCATATTTACCGCTGTAATTTACAACATGGAGGTCAATGAAAAATGACATTTTCGTATTTTTAAATTTAAGAAATTAACGGTAATATACATTTTTTCAATTTCCGCTCACGGAATTAATTACATCTAATTATTACCTATCTACTGGGGTAAAAATTTATTTTTTTTAGTGTAAAATGAGCTGGTCCCGGTTTTGTATAAAATTAATCAAGAAACAATAGTAAAATTTCAGAATCGCTGGAAACGCTTCACAAATATGTCAAACAAGAAAAATACACGGCCGATACCAATGACGTTACATAAATAAATAGACTCGCCATAGTCTCATATACTCACAATACAATGTGGAAAGTAAGGAACACTCTTTTGTTTTCAGCGATTTTCAGTATAATTTCTTAATTCAAAAGTTTATTTCTGTGTGATAAAGATAGACAATCAAATAATGTGTGTGTATGGATGACGTGGATACATGAGCAGGCGGCGTATTGCTTGTCACTTTTTGATGGAACATTCGCTGTCTCCTTTTCTTGAGGCCCACTAGAATAAAAGGTCCGGCTGCCTGTCGGAGTTTGATATGTCGAGCTATACAATAAATACAATAGGGCAACGACAGTTTTCAAATGGTGGCGATTGTCATCGATACTTGTTAGAACTACTGATTTATGTGTTGTTTTACCACAAGCAAACAAATAAACAGAGTGTTTAGGCTGATTAGTCTACTTTAAAACAGTGAAGTATACTTAGCAACAGAAATTTGGCTGTTGCGCCTCCAGACCCTTTACTTTAGTAGGACTTGAATTTTCTCTAATGACGTGTAAAACCGCGAGCGGGAAACATGAAAATTAATTGTAATATTTATAATAATCGATAATATTAAGTAATTTGCGTGTACTTACAAATGAAATGTTATTCATTCGCCTTTACTATTATTTGCCGTGTAATTGAAACATTTTCTCATCACGCAGGAGGGCATTTTGGCAATTTACTTACTGGTAAGTGCTGGTAAGACGCAACCTTACTCGACGCGTAGCAGTTTAGTACTAAAGTACTAGATATCGAGACCGGTGCCTTGCCTTGCGAGATTGCCTTGCCTTTGTCTTCCCACTTAGAGATTTCTACCACTGGTCTAATATAGTATGTAACGTCATTGGCCGATACTGCCAAAACACATGAATTTTTTTTAACTTTGGCTGACAAAAATGCATCTTTTACTATCTCCCCTGACATAATCACACATTTCAATGCAGTTTATCTACCTTGTTGCTTTGTATTAAATTTGCTTAATATATTTTCAGAATTGGCATTGGAATTTACCACCGTAAAAGAAAGATGTCAGCAATTGGAGAATCAAAAGCTTGCCGACAAAGAATGCCTAAAAACAATGCAGGAGTTTGTCGACACACTCACGGAACAAAAACTAAGCTACACTACTGAAATAGATTCGCTGAAAAAGATTCATTTTCAACAAAAAGCTATTCTGAAACAAAAGCAAGACGAAATGGACGCCATTATTGCTTCAAATGAAGTCCAAATGAAAAGTTTGAAGGATGACTTGTCCAAATTGGAAAGTAATTTGTCAAATATGGACACAGATGTTACGTCGCTTAAACGTCAGAATTTTAGGTTAGAAAAAGACAATGAAAGCCTCATGAACCAATTGGACCAGCTAGAAAAAGAAATAGAAATTTTAAATAAGTTGGGACTTGAGCAGAGAAGTCAGCTTTTGGAATTGGAACATTCTAAAGGTATGTTTATTAACAATTAATAATTTGTTTTTATCCAACATATAGACACTTGGTAAAAATCTCAAAGTGGCAAGCGAAAAACAAGCCAATTGTATTGTCTTCGATTTTGTAGTTTTAGTACTAAATGCCACGCATCACGGTACGGTCACAACTCGAGTTCGCCTCAGTTATTTGGAATCCTCAATATCAAACATATATTCATTGCATTGAAAATATCCAGAACAAATTTATAAAACACCTATCTTATTGTTTTAGTTATCATCGGTTTTACCCTATCGCTTTACATAAACGCAGAAAAATCTCTGATGCATTATTCTTACACAAAATCGTGAACTGCCTTGTTGATTCATCATATCTGTTAGAAAATATTGCATTTTGTTGCCCCAAACAGTTCGAATGACTTATTTAGAATACCACACAGTAAATCTAAATACGCGCAAAACTCTGTATTAGTACGTATCTGTGAAACTTACAAAGCCTTACGAGATGTGGACATTTTCAACTATGACTTGAAATCATATGAAATGCAGCTTAATAAATTAATTACGTAAAATACTTTTTTTTTCCATGTAGTATAACCATGTTTGTTAATAATTTAACGTTTTCCTTTATTATGTTTTATGTTCTTCTTTTTTATGTTTTTCTTTATTATGTTTATTTTTTTTTCTTTTTGTCATTTAATGAGTTGATTAGGTAAAAATACTAAACCAATATTTAACACAATGGAACTTAATTGGTCTACAACATTGAAATTTTATTGTAATAAAATTATTTTACTGTATGACTGTTTGTTTCCTCAATAAAAAGAAATAAAAAATAAATAAAATCACAAAAGGTTGTGTGCTTCCTCTAAGTAAATTGCATTAAAAAAGTGCATAAATGCCCCCGTGTGTGATGAGAAAATGTATTCATTACTCAGCAAACACGACCAAGCAATAACATTTAATTTCTAAAAATACCCAAATTACTTATTTTTATTGTTTTCCGCCTGAAGATTTTATGCATTATTAGAGAATGCAAGGCCTACTAAAGAATGGGGTCTGGGAGTGCAACAACCAAATTATGAAGTTAGTGCTGTCATTAAGTAAACTTTACTGTTTAAAATAATCTTATCACTTTGTTTATTTATATCCTTGCGGTAAAACAACGTACCAATCAGCAGTAACTACAAGTAAAATAACAATCGCCGCTGTTTACAAACTGTCGTTGCTCTATTATAGCTTAACCTCTCCACGAATATAGGCATAACGGTTCGGGAAAAGAAAAAATGCCCAGAAGAGTATGGGCGAAAAGTTTCGTTCGCGGCTATTCAAATACCGTCATATTTAATGAAACTATTTGATATAATAAACACAGACTTGTAGTGGCTTCTTTTGACATCTGCGCGTAGTTTGTTGAAGTTTTGGAAAACATACCTGCAATACCAACTTCACAGTTTTAGTTTAAAAATTCTTTTTGCGTCATTTAGTGCGAGTCAGAGGAAGAAAGCATGTTTTTTGGTATGGAAATGTTTTTTTTTTCAATGTTTGTTTATTTTCGTGGATTGATGTCGATGACGTTTTAATTCAAATTATAACATTATTTTTAGTTAATCTGTGATCATTTATAAAAAAATATTAAACAAATGTACAAAAAAAAACTCAACATGTACAGTAACTAACTAACCATTACTCTGTTTCACCGCAGGGATAGGCAGATAGGACAGACCGCCAAACAACTTGATCTTGGCACACATTCCTTGCCTCATTCACATTCATACATCTTCTCATTATCGCTCTTGTATTATTCTGACTCTTGACATGGCCCGACTCAAGTCACTTGATCGTGCCATGTCTTCCTCGGGCGTCCCCGACTTCTTCTACCATTCACATTTGCGACATATATTCTCCTTACATTCCTTTCCTCGTTCATTCGCTCCACATGTCCAAACCATCTGAGCGTCCCTTTCATTCTTTGTGGATCTCCACATTTCTAAGATGATTGTACATGGTTTTAGCATACATATGCCTCAGGGATCTCATTTGTACAGCATTCAGTCTACTTCCATCCTTCCTCTGCCAGTTCCATACATATGAGGCCCATAGAAACAAACACGGAAGTGTCCACTTTGTTAAATTGTTGGCAAACTAAAAAAAACGTTTAATCAGCCCGTTATTCATCAATATGAAAGGAAAATTTATTATTATCTTAGTAAACCGGTTTAAGAATAATATTTCAAATCATTTATGTATCTGAATGCCCTAACATAGTTTCTTTAAAAATTGCATTTTTTTGATGGACACTTCCGTTTTTGTTTCAATCATTTGGACACTTGCTGTTTTGTTTGACAAACAGTTGGACACTGCCGGTTTTGATTTAAAAGACAATTTCGAAGATGTTGCAGTCAATGAAAGAAAACAATATTGAAAAGAAGATTTTTTTTTATAAAATTTTTTATATGAAATGGAAATAATATGAACAGCTTAGTTTACTTAATAAATTTATGAAATTTACAAATATTCATAAATTCCGAGAAATAGATGTTAGATTTTTTTGTAAATAATGAAATTACATCCACTATGAAATAGAAAATAATAGAAAATTTAACCAAATTATAAAATAAAACAAAAATTAACTAAATCATTAATGAGCCTGACATGTTTTCTGCTGATCCTTGAATGAATCTATAACAAATAATTAAAAAAAATAATTTTCAGTTGTTATTAATTTGAAATATTATATCAAATAATTTATTTAGGTATAGTTGTCAAAATACATGGCCTAGCTGACTCGATCCATATCCTTACAAAAAAAATGTGAACAAATTCAGATAAATCTTCAAATGTCATATTTAGACATTTGCCTACAACATTTTTTTTTTTTTTACAGTGATTACCACACAAGAATCTCAACTGCTCCCGTCTGGAGCCAGTGAGACTATGGCATCCCCAATTGGGGTATGTTGTGAGGCTGAAGGTAGTGGGGAGGGGAAGGAGGTGGGGAAGAGGAAGGTTGGGAAGTACCTGGCTATTCAGATCTGGTCACTAAACACGGCTAAAGCCATTTTCAAGCAACGTTTCAATTCTGAATGGTGGTCTTACACCAGGGCGATACTAATAGTATCTTCCACTCTGGAACATGCCGCAAATATACTATATATTATTTTAAATGAATTAATTGTGAAATAACACAAATTAATCAAATAAAATTTATTTGCGCATGCCGGGTTCGAACCCGCGACCTCCGGAATGTGAGTCAAGAGTCTTAGCCAATGGACTATGGAGGTCGTCAAAATAACATAACGGCGATTTACCTTTTTTCTTGGTAAT
Source organism: Limnephilus marmoratus (assembly GCA_917880885.1). NCBI lineage: Eukaryota > Metazoa > Arthropoda > Insecta > Trichoptera > Limnephilidae > Limnephilus > Limnephilus marmoratus. Next base: position 369,284 of record OU862929.1, on the reverse strand, counting down.
GTTTGCCTTCCATTTGAGTGGTTGTTTGATACATTTCCTCGCTGATTCTGGTGGCAAAATATCAGGGAAAGCTTCCATTCTTGGAATATATAATGTCCACCAACAATAAATGGTTATTACAACCCAAAAAATAACTTATCCGTACACTATTCATTGACGCTTTTGCAGGAGTTTGTATGATTTAAAGTACGGCGGCCATTATGAATAGAGCATCCTGATTGGCTATTTGAAAAACTGCCGCTTTTGTTTCGGAAGGAGGTGGACACTTCCGTGTTTGTTACAACAACAAAACTTTAAAGCCAAAATACTATGGTTTAATGAGGTTTATGTTTCAAACCGATATATTATGGAGATAGAGTGAACTTTTCTCTATGAAACTGCATATTCAACTCATTTTTGACGTGAGGTGGACACTTCCGTCTTTGTTTCTAGGGGCCTCATATGTACAGTACGTTTATAAATACATATTGATCGTCCAGCTGATTAATCAGACATGGGTATGCAGTTATATGTAAGTATCTGGTACAATACTCAGATTACTCATAAATGCCACCAAATCAATAAGGAACTCTAGTCAAAAATATTATGGCTTTAGACCAGTGATTCCCAAAGTGGTCCAGGTGGACCCCCAGGGGTCCACGGGAGACTCGACGAGGGTCTACGTTGGCGTGATAAAAAATTGGGGGTTCACAAGTTGTATGTGGGGGTTCATGAAAATTTATCTGGTTTCGATAGTGAAGAACAAAAATGTTGGCTTAGCTTTTACCTATCAATGTAGGCAGATAATACACTACTCAAAAAAATTAAGGGAGTTTTAGGTGATTTGTGACAGGCTGTATTTCGGTAAAAAATGGTCATTTTGAGACTTTAAAAAAAGCATTTGGAAGCTTTAAGATTATAATTTTCATATTTTTAGCAAATTTTTTTTAGGAGCTACAGTTCTCATGATATCCTAATTTTTTGCTATTTTTTTGTTACACGGGATTGATTTGTTTTTCAGTTATGCCGGCTTATGAATCAGATAGCCTGAATATTTAGCAATAATTTCCTTTTTTTAAAACCTCCCTTCATTTTTTTGAGTAGTATATTTTAGGAAGGTCAGCGACTGTTACGTGTAAAAACTTGCATATTCGACATTTATTTCTATTATGGTGGGAAATACAGGATTAGGTTTTTTTTTATGATTTTCATGATTTTTTTTGGCATGAAAGAAATGTGTATAATTGATTGAAACTTTGAGATCATTTTATACATCTATTTAAAAATATATTGTGAATTTTTTGAAGCATTTCCTCGGAAAATATGAAAATTATCAGCTGCTATACATCAGACGTCACCATCAGACGTAGCTTTTGTGTGCATTTTGGAGGCCATAGTTTTCAACTCAAATCAATAGGGTTTAGAATTTTATTTAAGAACATATATCTCTTCTATGAAAACCTTACTTTTCCAAAAAAAATGGAAATTAAATCTTTTACAGGAGTATAAACAGGAAACCTTGATTTTTTTGCCATTTTTTTTGCAAATAAAAAATACTTTTGACAATGATATTACTAAGAATTTCGATTCACATAGAGCGTAATTAGGGTAAGTCCGGGGGAGATGACCGTACGGGAGAGATGGCCAATTCATTTATTCTTGGGAAACAACAGCAAAACGGCATTACTGTTAGATTAGTTCGCTTCTCACAGCGCAAGGGAGTAGTTTTACGCGCAAAGTCTTGGCTAAATTAAATCAAAAAGTAAGAAAAAAACAATTAATTTGTTTTCAAAAGTACAAAATTTTTTCATTGGGTTGACATCTATGTAAGATTGTAGTGAAATTTTTTTAATGAAGACTTGTGTTTGTTATGTTTTACCATGCTTGGTATTGTTATTGTGTTGCATTCTAACCTTAACGTTTTATGCTATGAACAGTGGTTCATTTTTATACATGGCCATCTCTCCCGGCCGATTAAGGAGAGATGGCCGCATGAAAATTGTACCGAATTTGATAACATGTGCTCAAAATGCGGGCAAAATAAAAAAACGAGAAGATTATTCAAAAAAATAATTTTAAATCAATATAAAGTACTGGCCATCTAGGATGGTCATCTGTCCCGGCACGTCGGGAGAGATGGCCAATTGCTAATTTCCAAAAAATAATTTTTATAATTTTGTTTTGATAGATTGTTTTGTTGATTACTTTATGTTCACTCACAGCTAAATGATTTAAGTTTGTTTTACAATAAATAGTTTGTGAAATTTATGACTAGTTTAATTTTGATAGCATCTTACAAAAACTACGGCTATCTCCCCGGGACTTACCCTATATAAATAAGGTATCTGCACATTTTAAAATGTTTGGTTAAAAACTTTCTGAGCTAGAGTGCACACAAATTCCAACAAAGTCGTTTCGAGAAAAATGCGTTTCAAGTTTACCACGTGGTTCGGCACAAACACCCTCATAATACCGGAACGAATTGATTTTTTTATTTAAAACTTTGGGAACTTAAATAGTTATAAGTACTAACAATTTATGAAATAAAAAATTTAAAAAATATATATTTTTGAGTCATCTATAACATGTATTTCTCCCCTAAGTCTGTAATCATATTATTTTAATAAATAAGAAAACATACCATTTTTCTTTTTATGAGTTTTGGGAATATGGTAGAAGTGTAGCAGTAGGGGGTCTACCGAAATCAGTAAAATTATGAAAGGGGTCTACGAGAAAAATAAGTTTGGGAACCTCTGCTTTAGATCAATACATGCTGATTCTGAATATATAAGTTTTATATAATAATATTAAACGCAGAGTTTTAAAAAAATTATTAAAAAGTCCATTTTTAATCGGGTCGTAAAAACACGTCGTCAAGTTGGCATTATTGAAATTTTAGTGGTGACATCACTGTTCGACGTGTCGTGATCTCACCGTAAAGTCATTGTATGGGAATGTATGATATGACACAAGCGGTTCCATGCCACCTCAGAATGAAACCAACTCAGAAACACCTCAAAAAGGTCATGAAAAGCTATGAAAAAATATTTTTTTTAGTAGCCGGTAACCCTAACCTAACTTAACCTATTTAACCATTTTTTTTATCATCACTCTTAATGACCTTTCTGAGGTGCTTCTGAGTTGTCCGGTCACCGACACAAGCCATCGTATTAATTTAATCGTTTATTTACATACTGTTTACAGAGATTTAGTTTTGTGTTTATTGAAACATTATTTAGGCCTAAATAATGTTTAAAAAATAAAGGTATCTCTTATTAGTTTATCTCTATTATTGAAAATATTCAAAAACTACTGCATAAAAAAAGTAGTAGTGCTACTTCTAGGGAGAATACTTCGAACAACGGAATTCAAAATGGTGGCAGTTGATCAGCTGATTGTCCGATCCTGTAGTCATTTTTCAGGAGTGATGATGTCACTTGATTCACCATACATACGGTGGTTTTCGGGGATCTTGAAAAATTAAAACTTTGACAATTATGTTAACTATTAAAACTAATTAAAAATATAAATAAAAATGCAGTTATTTAAGTTGGAAGGTTATTCATTAAAAAAAAAAAAAAAATGGACTGGAGTTTTCTATTATAATACGCAAAAACTTGTAGTGAAATAAACAAAAAATGATGTTTTCTGGGTTACTAGTAAGAAATATCAAAATGTCATACTAACGTATTGGACCGTTACACTTCCTGGCGTTATTTTATAGCCTCTTTAATGTGTAAAACACAGACAGGTGTAATTAATATTAGATTTATGGTGAGCATTCGAGTATTGCTTTCCTCATTATCTCAAAACTTAGTATTTGGAGATGTCTGAACACAATGAAAGTGCAAAACACACAACCGTCAAAGGGACATGACCGGCTGGGTTAGATATCTGTTTTACCATTTGATGATTAATTATTAGAACCAATACCAGGGGTTCAGCCAAGCGCCGAACCAGTTTTTCCAACATTATGCGAGGGTGGTCCGATTAGTATTTAGCCTACGAAAGAAAAAACGAAAATTTTGGAATTTTTTATTTCTCAACGTAATCTCCTTTTAACTCAATACACTTGACCCACCAATGCTCCAATTTCTTTAACCCGTCTGAAAAATACGTTTTCTCGAGTCTGCAAAGTAGGCTTCTGTGGCGGCGATCACCTCTTCATTCGATTCAAATTTCTACCCGGCGAGTGACTTTTTCAAGTTTGGAAACAAAAAGAAATCGCACGGGGCCAAATCTGGAGAATTCGATGGATGGGACAGCAGTTTGGAACCACTTCAGAGCAGTGTTTGACGCTGTTTAAGCGCAATTCGAAGGAGTTTCTGCGTCGTTTCGTGACCGTCGTCGAAACATGGATAGACTAGTGCACACCAGAGACCAAGGAACAGTCGAAACAGTGGACTTCACCCGGCGAATGTGCTCCAAAGAAGGCGAAGACGGTCCTATCGGCCAGAAAGGTGATGGCCACCGTTTTCTGGGATTCACAAGGTGTGATCTTCATCGACTACCTGGAGAAGGGCAAAACGATCACAGGGCTGTACTATGCCGAATTATTGGGCCAATTCGACGTCGAATTGCAGAAAAAACGGCCAAGTTAGAGAGTTTATTTCCAACCTTCACGGCTTGTAAGCGATTGGATAGATATGACGCCAGCCAATTTTTGATGTCGGAACTCAAACCAAATGTTTCCTCCAAACTCTTAATGAGGAAGTCGTGATCAATCGTGTCAAACGCTGCACTCATGTCTAAGAGTGAGATAAGTGCTAACTTACCTGACTCTATGGCTAGAGTTACATCTGACAGCATACGAAGAAGTCCGTTTCTGTTGAGTGAAACCTTCTATATGCGGATTGTCGATTTGTTAATAATTATTTATATTTGAATTCAAGTGACTGGTTATTTGGGCAGCAGCAATTTTGCCTACTATCTCAGCTATCTCGCGTACCTTCAATCGGCGGTCTGCCAATAAGAAATCGTGGATTTTTGTCATTTTATCCTCCGTGGTAGCCGTTTTCGGGGCACCTGAGCTTGGTTCATCAAAAACCGATGTGCGACCACATTTAAACTCGTTCCAATTTTTGACGGTCTCCATCAAAGGAGAAGAGTCACCGTACACAGCATCCAAGCACTCTTTGATTTTGCTGCGCGATTTCCCTTCCAAAAACAAGAATCGAATCACCGACCGATATTGCTCTTTTTTCTAAAATCTGCGGACACGCCCGCTTCCACACGCTGTCAAAATAAAACCACGAGTCCGATTCGGCTAAAAGTTTGGCAGAGCTGTCTAGGAGAATGTACTACACGATAGTAAATTTCTCTTGCGATAGTGGCGCCATCGGGCGGTGAGGTTAAGTACTTATCGGACGGCCCTCGTATTTATTATAAATTTTATTCCATACAGGGCTATATTAGCTAGTTATTGATTGAAACACTATGAAAATTCATTTGTTGAAATTTTCAGGTAAACAATTTACAGTAACACCATGCAAATTTTATGTTTCGTAGAACATACTTAACGCAAGGACTTTTCATACTGTTCCGTTGTGAGATCACTGAATATGCATGTCGTGTATGGTCTCCTATTTATACTTGTATATTGGCTATCAAACATTAATGTCTAAGCTGAAACTACAGCTATTTTCTACCCGGAGAATGATTAATCCCTAAAGCTAATTTGTTTGCATTTGGGAACAACTCCTGTATTTCTCTTAGAAATCGTTGTATCTCCCTTACCGACATGGTGAGACATGTGATCTAAATGGTGTTAGAAGGAGGAAACACCACGCTTTATATTCAAATCTAAAAATTACTTGTACACATTTATGAAACCAAAATTTCCCATTGCAATTTGAAACTTTTTGAATTTTTTATTCATTATTTTTACATGAAATGACAATAAAGTGAGGTTTCAAAAACGTTTGTTACATATTTATCTAATAAAATATGTTTGTTTTATTTTTTATTTATTATCAGCAATTTTATTTAGCAAAATCATGAAGTTTTATTTTAAAATTTTCAAAGCATTAAAAAATTATATGTTTAATCTTATAATATACAGGGTGTTAAGGGACGTACTTGACTTACTTTAACCAGTGACTCCTGACATTATTTGGAGTAAAAAATGTAAATAAAATTTTGGTCTCCGGTGACATTTTTGATGTTTTATTTTTTTTGTTTTTCTACAAACACATAAAAAAATGGTTGTTGTTGAACAGTTGGAGGCGGGGTAAGGGGTTCGTCGGACACCCGGCTGAGTGACCAGTGACGACATGTGGAAGAAATTTTTTTTTGTTTGATTTTGAAGAAAAAATTAAAAAAAAGTCAAAAAAAGTCACCGGAGACCAAAATTTCATTTACATTTTTTACTCCAAATAATGTCAGGAATCACTGGTTAAAGTAAGTCAAGTACATCCCTTAACACCCTGTATAAAACAAAGTCGGGTTAGTTACATTATTTATAACTCGAGAACGGCTGAACCGATTTTGATGATCTTTGATTTGTTGGATTTGTCTCCACCTCGGATAACATAATAACTATTAAAACATCTCAAAAATTCACGAAAAAGAAAGTTATGACGAAAATTCATTTCCTCATACATTTAACCCTCCGCCCGTCGCGCCTTTTTTGTAACGTGAGGTGTCGCGTGGGGTCGCTTAGGACCCCAAAAATAAATATGATTAAATTGTTGTTGTAGCATATATTTTATATGTTATTTTAACTGATTACAGTCAGGTGATAATGATTGCTTTGAAATAAAATGAAATGTTAAAAATTACTTATTTATTTTCAATGCAAGAGCTGAAAAATCAACAAGGACCATTTTTTTGAAATTTTGAATCATATTTTTTAATAGAAAACTTTAAAAAAAAATCTAACCAATTTCCATCAAACTCATAACTATTTGAGGTTGATATAGACTTATTATTATTACAATAAAAAAAATCAACAAAATACAATAAAAAAAACATATGAACTTGATTTTTCATGGTATTTTGTTGATTTTTTTAGCCTCATGCCGAAACACAAGTCTGTATCTCACATCGCATATGCGCAAACTAAATTTTCTCGGCGCTTGCGTCAAGTATAGTCCCTTTTAGGAAGCTACCTAAAGTAAGAAATCAGTGGGAACATTTAAAATGATCATAATTAGCATTTCTGTAAAATCTGGGCTTTTAAAGATCCCACGCGACGGGTCGAGGGTTAATATGGAACGAATTTTCATCTTTTGAAAGAGCTGCAGGAATATTGTGGTAGGTAGGTATAATATTGAAGTTTGCTTCAATTCCAAAAATTCAAAAACGTCAAATGTCAATGTGCTGATTGTTTTTCTTTTGTTCATATAATGCTGCCTCTCTTTCTTACACACTAAATGTCAACAGTCATAAATGGGACAAATGGTGAACGTATAGTCTGTCAAAAAAGAGTAGAAAATATAAAAACTTGAACTACTAAATTTGTAGACTGGCAACACCAATTTAACTGTCAAATATTTTTTTGAAGTGCAATGACACTGAATGTATAGAACACAGTAAACCACATTTTTTCTTCATGACATCAAATTGATTAAAAGGTGATTTATAAAGCGATTTGCTTTAATTTAATTTAACATAAATTTGAATTTAACAATAGATAGAAAGGAAGAATCACTAATGGTGAGTTTAGTTACACTACTTTTAGATCTGAATGAGTTAAATATATTCAGATCTAAAATTAGAGACATGATCTAAAGCCCAGGCAACGCTAGGTACTTTATCTAGTATTAAATAAATGTGAGCAATTTCTAAAGTGTGCTTTATATTTTATTACATTATAGTTATTCTTCATTATGTTAACACAAAATTGCAAAGGTATAATAATAATATACCTATACGCAATTCTAATTTTGAGATTGGCGGGTAAATAATGGCCCGCGGGGGCGGGTAAACTGCAATAAAAAAATATTTTTTCCACTATTATGCCTTTTTAATTTTTTTATAAAAATGTAGGTTACACAGCTTTACTTTAACACCATGAGTTATGTGTTTAGTATTGCCATTTGAACAACAGTGGCGTCCTCATATATTTTCTACTCTTATTTGACAAACTGTATGTCTGCACAACTCCAGGAAAACAGCCACTTCTTTTAAAACATTCAAGGCGCATTGTGACGTGGGGTACCTATTGCAATTCGGTGAAGTCAATCAAATACATCTGCAAATTTGTCACAAAAGTCAGCGATATGGCGGTTTTTGGCGTTAAAACTACAAATAAAAAACAATGAAATCACACGCTATCAAGTTTGTGAGCTACAATGAGGCGATTTGGCGTATATTCTCATTCCCCATTCATGAACGACATTCCATTGTTGTATATTTAGCAATGCATCTGGAGAATGATCAACGAGTTTATTTCATTACATCAATTGTTGCCAAACGTGCTGAAACACCTCCAGCAACAACATTGACCAGTTTCTTTTCGATTTTCCAATGCGATCTGTTTGCCCGGACGTGGCTCTACTTTGAGATGCCACGTTATTACACTTTGTCAAACGCTTTGTCGAAGAGATTTCCACGTCGGAAGCACGGCGATGTGGTTACTGATCATCCGGTTGTGCTGATACTGATGCTCTTGGTCGCATTTACACAGTTCATGTAAAAAGTAACCAATGCTTCTACTTTCGGTTGTTGCTGGTGAATGTTCGTGGGCCGACATCGTTTGAATCACAAGTCAATGGTGCAGTGTGCCCAACAATTCGTGTTGCATGTCAGCAGATCAATTTGCTTGAAAACAATACTCATTGGGACATGACAATCACTGAAGCAATTATTTCTGCATCTCCAGTCTGATACGCACATTATTTGCTATCATTATTTTGACATGTTTCCCATCGAATCCACGTGAACTATGAAACAATTACAAAGATGACATGTCAGAAGACATTTTACATTGAATTCGTGTCAGTTCAGGGAATCCTGATTTCGAGGTGAATGAGGATATAAATAAACAGGCTTTGTTTTTTATCGAAGACATGTGTTACCTCGTGTGCGGCAGTTTGTTAATCAAGTTAGGGAACGTACCCATACTACGTGACACTTTTAGGGGGGGGGGGGGGGTCTTCAAAAGGTCACGCTCCATACAAATGAGCGCCGGGTTGCTTAGGATTTTGGTCACCGGGGGGGGGGGGGGGGGTTAAAAATCGCAAAAAGTTGGTCACGTAGTTTGGGTACGTTCCCTTAGGAATAACAACGCCAGATCGACGCTTCATGAATGCAATGAATGCAATGAAACTTGCAATGAATGATGCTTTTAATCAATAATTGGTTCGTGAACGTGAATATGATCAAGATGCATTGAACCAATCAGTTTGAACGAATGTACCACTGTTGTACCCCCAACAGAGGGAAGTGCACGATACGTTAATGAAGACAGTTGATGATGGAAATGGTGGCTTATTTTTCCTCGATGCGCCCGGTGGAAATGGGAAGATATCTAACGACAACAAAACGAAAAATGTTGGATATCACAAGGTGCTTCAATGAAGGGAATCGACCCAAGTGCAACCCACCCAGTAAATAGTTTTAACAGAAAGTAGTACAATAATGCCACGTGAATCATTTAGATTCGCTTTAATAAAGTAAATGCCTTGCTGCCACGTGAATTACATTTCTTAATTCATTTTGAGTATTAATTTTAACTTAAAAAAAAAGAAATTAATTCAGCTAATAAGTTAACACAACAGTTATTGATTCTTAGGTGGTACGAAGTTCGCCGGGTCAGCTAGTTTTAATAATAAAATTGAAAGCGTGTTTTTGTCACCGTTCAAAAACAGTTCTTAGTTTTCGGATACGATCCGAAATATTCTATTTATTTGGATTTTATTACGAAGCGGAAATATTTTGACCTTCTGAGGGGTTAAATTACTGAATAATTTCATAGACTATTTATTAATTGTAATATTAAATGTTGAGTGCTATAAATACCCTTGTGCCTGTTCGATGTTCTTGACTCCACCATTATTTCCCCCAACAATCAAAACACTAACTTTTCACATAACTCTTTTCACCCAACTTCCAAGGCGTATACATACAGACCTTTTCCACATATGTATTTCTTTAATTTGAAGTTTCTTCTGTTATTTTTGTAATGTTACTAACTAATGTACTTACAGCTATTTTAACCCTGTTATTGTATGACATGAGTTATGTTTGTAAAAAGGGTTATTTACGGGCATTCAATAAATAAATATTAAATATATTTTAGGTTTCGAAATGGCTGCTCAGGATCCTTCTCAATTACTTGTGAACTCTGAGCAAATGGATATTGAATTGGAATCTTACAAGCAAAGCATTCAACAACTCACGGAAGAAAAGACAAAGATGTCCGACAACTTTGAGACACTGAAAGCGACCATTGACGACAAATCCAAACAGTTTTCCCTAATGGAAATAGAGATGGAAAAAATTAAATCACTGTTAAATGAAAAATCTCAAGCTCTTTCTGAAGCTGACGCAAAGTTGGACGAGAAGACTAAAACCTTAGAAGAAACGACGAAGCTTTACGATTTGGACAAAATTAAAAAAGAAAAACTGAATGCTAAATTGAAATTGTACAAAGAAAAGATAATCAAATGTTCTTCTAGCATTACACAACTGAAAAACTCCAAGTTTATTTTGTTAAAAACTATTAGCGAGTATTCCGAAAGTGTTCCTAAGTGGCAAAAAGACATATTGAATGCTTCCAAATTGCTCAGTGAACAGCTGTTAACACTTGAAAATGAAAATAATCAACTTAAAGAGAGACTTGCTAATCTAAATGGGCACATTGCTCAAAATAATCAAGAAGATGTTAATAATTTGAAAGCAGAAAGAGATGCTCTAAATTCTCAGCTTCAAAGCACTATCGAACAGGTAAAAGAAGGCGAAATCAAACACGTTCAACTTATAGATGATTTAAGGGCGTATCAGGTTGCTAAAGAAGTTCAGTTGCAAATAACAGAAGCTTTAGAAAGTGAGAAGTTAATATTGATCAATGAAAAGCAAGCCGCAAGAGATCTGATACAAAAGAATGAATCTGAAATAGCCGGCCTGCAGAATATCTGCCAAGATTTAAATAATAATATTTCTGCATTGAAATTGCAGCTTAATTCCGCCAATGATCGTGCCAATTCTTTAGAAGAAGAAAAACAAACAATTGCCAAAAAATTGGATGTTTTAAACTCTGATAAAGCTGATACGGAGGATGCTTTAATTTCAAGTCTGAACAATGAACTTTCCAGTCTGAAGATTTCTTTAGTATCCGTTGAGGAGCAAAACGAACTCCTGCGCGAAGCAAACGATATGTTGAAAAGCAAAGTAGATACTCTAACTACTTCTCTAAATGAACCTAACCCTGAAATGTACTCTGTCGTTGAACATAACAATATGTTGCAAGCGGATATCTCGAAGCTCGAAGCTAAAATGAGCGCCTATAAATCTGAGAACTCTTCTTTGCTCCAAGAAATGAAAGAATCCAGAACGAGGCTTGCGGATTTAGATGCGAAGCAGCAGGAATTAGCCGACGCAAAAGCCAAACTTAACAACTTTAAGAGTGAGAATGTAGAGCTCTTAAATGAGATGAAAGAAATCAACCAAGTCTTGAAAGAAAGAGGTGAGACCATCTCCAAACAGGACATGGAGATAACGGAGTTCAATCGCAAAATCAAAGTATTAGAACAGGAAGTTAAGAAAGCTAAGGAGGAGAAAGATTCCAAGGACGAAGAGATGAAAGAGATGGAAGATCGTCTTCATGAAAAGGAGAGCAGATTGAAGTTGGTAGACTCGGGAAGTGAAGAGAAGCTGCAGCTGTTGAAGGCCGCTAAGGAAGATCTGGAAGCACTGCTCAAAGAAAGAGATTCAATCATTATTGCACTCAACGAAGATATCGAGAGACTTAAATCGAGCCAAGGCAATTTTACCAGCGGTGAGTTTATTTACATTTATTACTAATTATTTCAATGTTTCATGTTAACCCCACAATTTTGATAGCCGGCGTAGTCCAGCGGTAAGCCTCTTGACTCGCACACCAAGGTCGCGGGATCGAATCCCGGCGTGGCAAATAAATTTTGTTTGATTAATTTGTGTTATTTCACAATTATTCATTTAAAATAATACATAGTATATTTGTGGCTCGTTCCAGAGTGGAAGATACTCTCAGTATCGCCCTGGTGTAAGACCACCATTCAGAATTGAAACATTGCTTGAAATGGCATTAGCCGTGTTTGGTGACCAGATCTGAATATCCAGGTACTCCTCCACCTTCCTCTTCCCTATCTCCTTTCCCTCCCCATTACCTTCAGCCACACAACATACCCCAATTGGGGATGCCATAGTCTCACTGGCTTCAGACGGGAGCAGTTGGGACTCTTGTGCGGTATTTGTATAAACAAGTCTCCTTCAACAAAATCAATCTTCCCAACAGGCCTTCCATTGATATGCTTGGTGTAACTCTAAGTGACCAGCTCAGGCACGGGGACACCGTCGAAGCCAGAGTTAAGTTAGCCTCTCAGAATCTGGGTGTACCGTACAGGGCCTGCAGATGCTGCAGATAGTACACAACTGCTAACCCTGTACAAATTGCTGGTTTAAATCCTTCAGATCCGTGCTGTTACCTTCTGAATGCAAACACCAAAACCGGCCATGTTAACTTCAACCGCAAGAGAGTTTTAAAGGCTTATCGTGTGTGCTTGTCTTCCCGTGTGCTGAAATAATGTTATATTAAATGTTGAATTGTGTATTTTTAGATGCACCGAGTGAGAGCATGTCCATATCGACCGTGTCACGCGTAGAGGAGACCTCCAGATTGAAAGATTTGGATGAATCATTCGAAGACAGGTAATAATACTCACATTAAATGTTGGATTTTATTTTGAAGAGTTTTATTCACAAATTATTTTCGCTTTGCAATAAAATTTGCAGACTTTTTCAAAAGTGTATATGAGGATGATGTCCCTGTTGATAGTATTCCCGAATTTGTTACAGATATTAACTTGCAATTATCTGAATTAGTAATTGAACGTAACGATATTATTGCCTCGATTAAACTCTTGGAACCAAAAACAAGTTCTGGTCCTGATAATGTCCCATCCATATTCTTAAAAAATTGTATAAATCTCTTTCTTATCCATTGTACATAATCTTTAACAAATCTCTTAAAACAGGCCAATTCCCCAATAGCTGGAAATCCTGCTATCTCACCCCCGTGTTCATGAAGGGTTCAAAAAACGATGTTTGCAATTACAGACCTATTTGTATTCTGTCTAGCATTCCAAAGCTCTTTGAAAAAATCATTCTTAGCAAAATATCCTCTAATATTAAACATGTTATTACCAATTGCCAACATGGGTTTGTCTCTTCTAGATCTACTCTCACAAACCTTACAGTATATGAAAACTACATAAACACAGCATTGACTAACAGGCAACAGGTCAAAATATTAATAAATAAACTAAAAAAATTAGGGATAATTGGTAATTTTTTGGCTTGGTTGATCAGCTACTTATCTGATAGGTTACTTTTTGTAAAGATCGATGACTGTTTATCCCACGAATTTATTGCTACCAGCGGTGTGCCGCAAGGATCTCACCTGGGACCTTTATTATTTATCCTATTCATCAATGACGTTACTAGCATTTTCCATGATGTCGAAGTTTTACTCTTTGCCGACGATATGAAACTGTTTAAAGTCATTAATGATGTGCACGATTGCATAATCTTGCAAGAGAATCTCAATAACTTTTTCAAATGATGTTCAGGTAATAAACTTCAGCTAAATATTAACAAATGCCAAGTTATGAGGTTCTACAAAATTAAACGCCCAATAATATATAATTATGCACTCTGTAATGTAGACTTAATCTCTGTAGTCGAAATACTTGACCTAGGCATCATTTTTGACCAGAAACTCTGCTTTGTATTTCATGTAACTTCTATAGCCAACAGGGCTATGAAAATATTAGGTTTTATTTTAAGGATTTCCAAAGATTTTAAAAATATTCACACATTAAAAATTCTGTTCACATCTCTCGTTAGAAGCATTCTAGAATATAACTCTACAATTTGGTCACCTGTCTTTAATAATCACATTAATATCATTGAAAAAGTTCAACGCAAGTTTTTGAGGTGTATTAATTAGGTGAATCCCTTTAGAATCAATAAATTATGACTTTTTATTACACTCATTGAAATTGTCGAAGTTAAATGACAGAAGAAAATTTTTTGATCTCATATTTTTATACAAAATTGTAAATCATCAGTTGGATAGCCCTGATATATTAAAGTTGATTCACTTTCATGTACCTACCATTAGATCAAGGTTCCCTAGTATGTATTATTGTGACAATTATACGTCTGTCGCAGGATATAATTCTGTTATAAATAGAATACTCACCATTGGTAATTTTTATGCCAATGTTGGTGATATTTTTAATATTTCCTTATTAAAATACAAGGCTCTACTTATCAAACATTTCAGCCTTACGTATTGTAACGAGGTTACTTCATAACAAGTATTTCTTTTTATTTCATTGTATTTTTTAAAGTTTTCATTAGTTGTTAGAAATTTTTTCACTTTTTCTCTTATTATGAGAAATTAAAAAAAAACAATCTTTCTTTACTGTACTATGACTTTAAATATATTAAATAACACATGTTTGTAAATGGCACTTTGTGCCGTAAATTTTAAATAAATAAATAAATAAAATCCACATAAATGGAATTTTTCCGAACGCATCCAAATACTAAAAACAGATTTTGAAAGATGATATACGAAAATACGCTTTCAAATTTTATAATTCTAAATAAATAAATCGTATTTCAAATATAGAAATTTTTAATGCGAACATAAACAAGTTTTAAAAATGGCTCACCTTAAGAGGGTATAACCAGAGAAAACCAGAAATATTTAATCATTTTTAAATAAGATTTTAGACATATTTACTCTTTTCCACAAAAAATTATAAATCAATTTCAAAAGATTGTTTTTTTTATCTAAGAAACGCATGTTTTAAATTTTGAGAAAAAATGTTTATTTTAGTACAATAAGGTTATACCATAGGTCGTTGGCAGATTTGTTAAATTTTCAAAAAAGATTTTGTATTATACCACACCCATTTCAAATAATATAATCATGCATTAAAATAAATCAATACATTATCTGGGATACGCATGTTTCGGAATTTTAATTTTAGTTTAAATAAAATCATTAAAAAATATATACGTACATGTGTTTCTTGACGAAAATTTGTTCCGTTTATGTATTTATTTGCGCACTTACAAACTAATATATTTCGGATTTTTTTAACATTTTTATTTAACTTAGACATTATTGAAAAATGATAAATACTTATAATCAAAAAATAATAATTACAAAAAGTACATAAATTTAATAGTTTTATCGTCACCCCTTTCAGCATTTTTGGATGTAGGTAAAAATTAAAACAAATTTGGAATGAAATTAAATCGATATTGAGTTATAATTTTTAAAAGCTGGTGCGGAGAATAATTAATCTTTCTCATTAGAACCACCCTTTCGACGAAATGTGGATTTTCGGCCGCTGGCTGGTTAACGCTCTTAAGTATTTTCTATCTGATAATGAAAAAAAAAACACATATTTTATTTGGCAAATATACAACGTGTCCGGAAACTCGTAGTACAAGCGGGAAACTGGTGAATCTACATCACGTAGAGAACCCAAAAAAACTTATTTTTTTCGATCTAAGCATTTCGATTTTAATATTATTTTTTTTCTATTTTTCCATTTTTTCGGCAACTAAAGGGTTAAAAAAATTTTTGAGCCCGGTTTACCCTTCGTTGCATTTTATAAGACATTACACAGCTGAAATCAACCCCCTAGTGAATTTTTTTTTCAAATTTAACCTAAAAAATTCCAACTTCGGACCCGATTTACTCGAAAACGAAAGCTCAAATCAAAAAAAGTTAAACCACAAAATCGACTCCAAATGTGATGTGGATTCTCCAGTTTCCCGCTTGTACTACGAGTTTCCGGACACCTTGTATATAAACGTTTTCATCACCTCAATTTTTTGTCGTTTCATGTAAAAATAATTAATTAAAAAATTCCCAAAGTTTCATAAATTTTAATAAAATTGCAGTTGGAAACTTAGGTTTTCTAAAGGTGTACATTTTAATTATTTTGTGGTTAACTTTTAGATTAGAATATAAAGCGTGGTGTTTTCTCTTTCAAACAACGTTTAGATCATATTTCTCACCATGATAGTAAGACCTATATGAGTTGTTCATTGTTAATTGTTATGCCTGAAGAGTTAAAAGTTATAATTTATCTTTATAATCCTTTGTTGGTCAAACGCTGACGCTCCTTTTGGCTGGAGATTATAAAATAACGAAGCTGAATAATTCCAAATATCTTTAATATAACAGAATATGAAACAATGTTCAACACTTTTGATAACAGCGAGGATGATAAAATTATCAACATTTTCTGTGGCTAGATTAGACAGAATTTTATCCCTCGTAAATATGGTTTTGCCAATGATATACGTTATCATTTATTATGTGGGTTGAGATCGGTCAACATATTACGAAAGACAAAACGCTAACCTAATTTCAGTTAGCGTAATTCTACGTGTCTATGTCTAGGTCCAAAATCACTCTTTTTTTTTGATTTTTCATTACAGCTTCTAAAATATGTCCTTAACCCCTCGTGCCACAACCACATTTTGTCAGGGATGTACATGAATACCGCACAAGAGTCCCAACTGCTCCCGTCTCGATACAATGAGGCTATGGCATCCCCAATTGGGGTGTGTTGTGAGGTTGAAGGTAGTTGGGAGGGGAAGGTGGGGAGGTACCTGGCTATTCAGATCTGGTCACCAAACACTGCTTCAATATCATGAAATATTCAGTCGTCTTCTAAACCAGACTCCTAAAGTTGCAGAATCACAGACTGCGCGCGACTGCTTATGTTCAGCCCAAGGGTGCGACTACTGCAAGGTTAAAAAACTAAAATTACTGATAATGAAAAAAAAATAAAAAAGCGCACACACTTTATTAGACAAATGAATTGCAAACATTATTATCATTTATATAAAAATAATTTCTAAAAAATTCAAAAAGTTTCATATTTTTTTTCAAATTGCGGCAGCCGGTCTTCAAAAAACCTAACACTCAACATCCCGCTAAAGCACACGACCCACGGACAAAGATCCTTTAACTACTATTCCATCAAACTATATAACTGCATGACACCTTCTTTGAAACAATCTGCTGATTATTCACCAACAAATAAACCAAAAAAACAAATCGCAGACTGGATAAAAACTAAAGGAACACTATTTTTCCAAAACCTATTTACTTAAAACCAAACATAAAAATTAACTTGGTATTTAAATTATACCACCAGGGGTCCTAGCATGGTTGATCGATATAACTCTATATCAATACGATATCGGTAAAATCCGTCATTTATGGTCAGTTATCAATATGTGCTAGCACGCTCAACAATTGATAAGGGATATTCCGACCAACGATTGACAAAAGCCCGCCAAATCGTATGCATTCTTGGTTGATAAAACCCCAATATTAATACGAAATGTAATAAATCCGTCGTTTATGGTCAGTTGAACGAAATTACCTCAAGGGCTCTGTACAAATTTATAATACTCTTTTTTACAATGCTCTGTCTTACTACTAATTATAGACTAGATAATCTATTATAACAACATATGGCTAACAGTTTGCATACACCGGTTCGTCGATTACTAATACAAACTGTATGAACAATGCTATTGACCAATGAACTAGATGCTGCGTTAAAATGTTATATTGTTTTATTTATATTATACAGCACAGGAAAATATACAGGGCTATATTTTCCTGTGCTGTCACTAGAGATTAACACTGTTTAAGAGATTAACAAGGAAGGAGAGGAGAGTTCTGGGAAGGAAAAAGGTATGAGGGGTGGGTAGGAATCTGGGGGTCAGTGTGTCAAGAAGTGACGGATATATGAATCTATCCCCCCTGCTGCAGTACCAGGTGATGTTACAATGAGTCCTGCTGGAGAGGTCAAAATGTCTTCCTTAACCTCTCAAGTCTCTCCCGATCTGGCCTGCCACGCAACTTGGTGGGCCCCCTGCTAAGTCACCAAATGTAGCAAAACACTTATCACCTCCCAAATTTGAACCATAGTTGTGGCAATAGTAGGGCAATATTTATATGAAATTACATTATTAAGTGAAGTATTTTTAATTTCAGATATGCGAAGCTAAGATTGCTGGCGCTCAAGCTCAAAAAGAGAATAGGCGAACTGACGATACAGCTCAAAACATCCGAAGAAGAAAAGTCCAAATTGGAGCAAGAGAAAAAAGATTTGGCAGCCAAAATGGAGCAGTCCGGAAGTACCAACAAAAACATTCAAAGCATTCAAGCAGAATACGATAAAGCCATAGATAAACTCGAACAGAAAGATGCGGATATCAAAAACAATGAGAAAGTTTGTCAGAATCTCAAGTCGACCATAGAGAAACTGAATGATGATTTGACCGCTTGTAACGAGAGGGCTAATAAGTTGGCTAATGATTTGGATGGCGCTAAGAAGGAGAAGACGGTATTGGATATGGTGGTGAAGGAACTGCAGTCGCAAATAGCCAACTTGAATAAGGACGTGGAATCTTTCAAAGGAAAGGATGCGGATATCTTGCAACTTAAAGGTAAATTTGATTGCTGTATAGTTTGTGGGCTGAGTTAAGTTTGCCTCTCAGAAACTGGGCGCACTGTACAAGGCCCGCAGATAATTTAATACAACTGCAACCCTGTACAAAGTGCAAGTGCACCCCGCGGTTGGATTTGGCAGTCACCTCTGCTCTCGAGCCTCAAAATACATGAAAAACCCTCGACTGTGAGTAGAAACAGGCCATCCATTTGATAGATTCTTCTATCTTATAATTACCGTACATACATTTCTTATCGCTATCGTGCTGCAGCTCTTTCTTACATATTAAATAATGGTTCGATACACAAATACTGTGTTTGAGTGTTTCCTTTGGGGGGGGGTACAGACATACGTTCACCATTTGTCTCATTTCCAACTGTTGTTATCTAGTGTGTAAGAAAGAGCTGCAGCATTATACAGGGTGTCCGGGGGTAAAGTGCATTAACTTCGGAAGGTGATTCTACATGATGGTGCGAGTAAAAGAATGTACAACTTTTTCTGAAATTCCAACAAAAAGACGTACCTACTAAAAATGCTTAGTGTGAGGTACGAGTTTACTTGCCGAGAGCCCGCCGGGCACGATTACGATTGTGGCAACATTGCATGGTTGTGATTGGCCCGTATCGTAACAGTGGAAAATAATAAAGCTGGCCGCACACCGTCAGATGGGAATTTCAATGGAAGATGCTCTGAGGAACTAGCACCACTGATTTCTTCACACAAATGCACTCCCGACACCGGTACACAGTTGACATTGGTCACACGAGAGTAGGTTGTTTCTACGACTAGTTCTTAAGTTCAACAGCTCGGCTCTGGAAGGATTGTTGCTGGTCTGTTTCCTCCCTCCTATAACATGGTTCTCCTCAAGACCCAGGTTCACTCCTTTCTTTTCACAAAAAGACCTTCCACACTACACACAGCATTTCAAAGATGATACAGGACCCGAGGGAAATTATTTTCCTAAGGGCCTCCTGTGGGAATTTTATGTAGAAAAACAATTGACCTAAACAACACTAAGCTTAGGACTGTGTGTATTGATATATGGTGATGCCCTTACTAAACAACACTAAGCTTAGGACTGTGTGTATATATATGGTGATGCCCTTACTAAACAACACTAAGCCTAGGACTGTGTGTATTGATATAATATGGTGATGCCCTTACTAAACAACACTAAGCTTAGGACTGTGTGTATTGATATATTGTGATGCCCTTACTAAACAACATTAAGCCTAGGACTGTGTGTATTGATATATGGTGATGCCCTTACTAAACAACACTAAGCTTAGGACTGTGTGTATTGATATATGGTGATGCCCTTACTAAACAACATTAAGCCTAGGACTGTGTGTATTGATATATGGTGATGCTCTTACTAAACAACACTAAGCTTAGGACTGTGTGTATTGATATATGGTGATGCCCTTACTAAACAACACTAAGCCTAGGAATGTGTGTATTGATATAATATGGTGATGCCCTTACTAAACAACACTAAGCTTAGGGCTGTGTGTATTGATATATGGTGATGCCCTTACTAAACAACACTAAGCTTAGGACTGTGTGTATTGATATATGGTGATGCCCTTACTAAAAAATGACTCGCTACTCGACTAACTATTAGTCTGAAGGAAGCTAATACATTATAATGTAAACATGTAGGGTCATATGTTGAAATTTGATTTGAAATAATATATTATTATAGAAAAAAAAAAAAGAAATAATTGAACTTTGTATAAACCACTTATATGATGCGCAAATCCGACCGGTTTCGGAACAAACGTTCCTTCGTCAGGGAAAGCTAAGAAAGTGGTTTATACAAAGTTCAATTATTTCATTTTTCTATAATGGATAACCACAAAGTAATAGCTACATTCAAAAATATAATATATTATTAATTTGACTGGTTATTTGTTCCAGCTGACCTGGCTGCGAAAGAGACCCAACTGTCCGTGGAGGTTACTAGTCACCAGACGACACGAGAGGCGCTAGAGAGAGCGCGGCGCGATGTGAAAAAGAAGAGCGTGCTGAGTTTGGAGATGGATGACTACGAGCGCTCCATGAAAGAGCTCACGACCAAGATGGAGGATAACAAGAAAAAGATCATTCAGGTTTATAACATATTTTTTTTGGTTTCAAGACAAAACAGAACCAAGGCCAAGAGTCCAGAGAATTCCCTGCATTTTCAGGAATACCTCAGGGGTCAAACTTGGGACCTCTACTACTCTTGATATTAATCGATGATATTCAAGAATGCATCCAGAGTACTACTTGCTTGCTTTTTGCTGACGATCTCAAACTGCTCAGGACGATACGCGACATTCAAGATTGTTTCGAGTTACAACTTGATTTAGACGCAATATCTTCATGGGCAGATGAGAATAAACTTTTCTTTAATGTCAAAAAATGTGTCACTATGACGTATACGTGTTCCTAAAACCCGATTAAATTTGATTATAAATTAAATAATGAAATATTGTCATCAGTAAAATCCATCAGGCACCTCGGGGTTTACATTTGATCCCACACTTACTTTTCAGATCATATAGTAGGGTTGGCATCATCGTGTTACAAACTTCTTGGATTTGTGATAAGAATAAATAAACAATTTTCCAAGCCCGAAGCAATGACATCGATGTTCAACTGCATTATACGATCAAAATTAGAATACGCTTCTGCTGTTTGGGCCCCATACCAGAAAAAATACATAGATTTATTGGAACAAATCAAAAAAAATTTCTACGGTATCTTTATATGAGAATGCATGGTGAATACCCGCGATTTATGCATCATCTGGATTTGCTCTCTGAAACCCACTTCGAAAGTCTCCAATCTAGAAGGAATGGGACCCTAATGGTAACAACTTTTAAAATTATAAACTATTACATTGACAGTCCATACCTCTTAGAGTGCTATAAATTGTTCGTACTGAACAACTACTGCCAGGGTCGCCACCACGACTTGCTCTGTTTCCCACATGGCAGAACAGACGTTCTGGCCCAGCACAGTATGACAAGAGGTATGGTGCTGCTAAATGATATCTCTAGGTCCCTTGACATTTTCAACATTAGACTTGAAGGTTTCAAGAGTAATTTTAGGCAAGAACTCTAAAATATGTATTATTGTAATTTGATGCTGTGTGGAGGTTTTTATTAGGAAGAAGGAGAGGAAGAAAAAGGGTAAAGGGAAGGAAAAGGGTTTAAGGGATGGGTCCGCCTCCAAGACCTAGACAAACCTCACCCCATGAACCCGGGCATGAATATTATCTTTAAATACAGGTATGATCTGATTAAATTTTGGAAAATTAAGCATTGTGATAAAAATGTCCAGACAGACAAGTGGATAAGCATCTTGAAAGTCAGCTGTGCTGTTGGGACTGTGCTTTGTGCTTTGTGCTTTGTTGAAGATCAACGTCAGTTTCATCAAGCCACTTGGCATCATCATTTTCACGCACTACGCAGAGAATCTCTCGATTTAGTGGTCGATCGTCGCGTGAGAATGCGACTCACAAATATGCGACAAAAATACGATTTACGCATGTATTCGGCGTTAAAATCGCAGATGTACTGGTGACTGGTGAGCTGAGAGGTTGTCGCAACGCGCAGGGAAATCATTGCCTGGCAACGGTGAGTCATGGCCACGCGCCGCTGTTTGGTTTAGAAATCGTGCGTTCAACAAAAAATAAATACACATGATAACTCATTTTATCCCCCCCCCCCCCTCAAGGGCGGATCCAGGTTTTTTTCTGGGAGGGGCATAAGGGACGAACAGGCAAAAAAAATCAACAATTACTGTTAGAAATCTACAAGTTCAAGTATGTATAGGAGGGTTTATGAAAGTGTCAAGACAATAGAAAAATTAAATGTTTAGTAAAGACAGTTTTCTTTTATGTTTCCTGCTAAAGATGTCCAGCACTTCATTAGCGTCCATTTTTGCCACAATGTCTTGATGGATATGCATTAAAGCCAATCAAACGCTCTTCTGTCATATCCTGTTGCGAAGATATGACTTTAATCGGCGTAAGGTGGAGAAAGATCGCTCGGCAGTGCTAGTAGTCACTGGAAACGTGCACAGCAATTGACTAAGAATTCTAATATTTAGCGGCACTATTGCTCTTTTGTAGGCATCTACTGGAGATACTGGGATATTTTCTCTCACCTGTTGTCAAATTTTTTGCTCTCGCTTCAAAGCTAACAAACAAGGAAGGTCTTCTTTATATACTTCAGCACCTTGCAAAACACCCTCTACATCTTCGTCGCTGAAGTTATGTGACAGCAACTTTTGCAAATGTCCGATTCTTTGCATGGGAGCGCTAGGGAACCTGGATGACATTTCACTTAACATATTATCTAGAAAAAGAATATATACTGAAAGTCGGTAATATTCTTCAACTGACTGAATCTGAATGTTCGGCCGATTTGTTTGACGGCCGGTGATTCCGCGGACCGTGGTTTCTGCACCAATTTCATTTGTGATGGCCTCAACCTGATTGAAAAGTTTTTTTTAATGTGTCCATGCTAGTTTCACGTTGCCTCTGCAGACTTGCTGTGGTCATATTAATAAGCTGAACTGCAGAAAGTGTATCAAATTCAATGGCTGATCGGAATGTAATGATCGGGATAAGGGCAGCGTGATTCCTAAAATATCAGACAGGATTACCAAGTTTATGAGAAATTCCGACGACATTATAAATTGGAGCAACGAAAATGGAGGTGTAGCACTTCTTCTGTTTCCTTGATCTTGATCAGCCATATTTTGCAATATTTCAGGAAGACATGGCAAAACGTCCAAAAATGTCAAAACCGCTTGTCTTTCCACCCATCTGGTCTCACGGGGCCCACGCCCTGCCCTGCCCGGACCCACGCTTTCCCCCGACCGTACCGCTCTCGCAAATGCTGATTATCATCTTTCATTTGCAAGTGTGTGAAAGGGATGCAAGAAACAAAATTCGCAATTCCAGCACAAAACTACCGTTTGGGGGGCACGTGATTTTTTTCCGAACCCCTCCCCCCCCTTTAGAGCCTCACATGATTAATGGACGACCCCTAACCT
Source organism: Limnephilus marmoratus (assembly GCA_917880885.1). Lineage (NCBI taxonomy): Eukaryota > Metazoa > Arthropoda > Insecta > Trichoptera > Limnephilidae > Limnephilus > Limnephilus marmoratus. Next base: position 345,546 of record OU862929.1, on the reverse strand, counting down.
TTCCCCTTGACCATAAATATCTTCATTTTATAAGTATGCACCGATCCGCCGCTTTCACTAATTGGACACTTGCCCTGTTTTTGGGGTAGTAATCCACTAGAGTGACAGAGTTCTGTATTTTTAATTTGCAACCTCATTTCCACCACGAAATGGTACTAACGCAGTACACAGGTGATAAGTAATGTTTGTATTGTTAAATTTCCAGATGGAATCTACCATAGACACCCAAGAAGCCACCATCACCTCTCTACGAACGCAGATAAAAATGCTGGAAGAACAGCTCGCCACCGAGGAAAGAATAACCAGAGAGACTAAAGACCTGTACAGCATGGCCACAGAGAACCTCAAAGATAAAGAAACTGCCATCAATTCAAAGATTGAATTTATATCTGAACTAGAAATGAAGTTGGAGGAGGCAAACTTGCATAGTGAGGACCTCAATATTCAGCTGGCGTCCGCTCTGGGGGAGAAGGAGAAATCTGCTTTATCGATGGGACACGACAGGCTGGAGTTTACTGCTAAATTGAAGAGGGCAGAGAATAGATGCAGCGAAATGGAAGAAAAGTTGCGAGTTAAAAGTATCGAATTGGAGGATTTGAAAACAGAATTCGCCGGATATAAGGTATGTTTTCAAAAGATGTTGTACGCATACATGTAAATCATTTTAAAGAGCTCATGTTTGAAAGTGTAAATATCGATCATCCAGTTGATTAGTCAGACATCTCTGAAAAATCTAAATTTGAGTTGAGTACTTTTTTCAGAATGTTTTGAAACCGGTCCGACTTAATTGTTTCATTTCAGGTGAGAGCCCAATCAGTCTTGAGACAGAATCAAACCAAGGATCTCAGCTTGGAGGAGAACCTGAAAGAAGAAATGGCGGCTCTGAAGGCAGAATTAGAAGCCCTGCGACCTGAACTAAACTCTACCAAGTTAGTAATAAATGACATTTTTGTGAAAATTCACCTCAAGGGTGCTGTACAAATACAGGGAGTTAAAGGACTCTACCTACTTTAACCGGTGATTTCTGACATTATTTGGAGAAATAAATGTTAATTAAATTTGGTTCTCGATTTTTAATTGTTTGGTTTTGAAGATTTGGGAGACGGGTCATGGGTACCGCCACCCTATTTAATGGATAACCAACACCTCTACCGTAGGTCACCCCAAGTGGTTCACTATGCTTGTGACTTGGCAGGGGTGCCTGAGTTCATGGGGTCAGGTTTGTCCGGATCTTGGCGGCAGATGCGTCTGCCCACCAACTGCATGGCAGGCCGAATCGGGAGAGACTGGTCGAGGGAGATCTTTTGACCTCTCCAGCAGGACTCACGGCAGAATTTGGACCGCAGTGGAAGGGATGAATTCATTCATCTGTCACTTCTGGACAGACTGACCCCCAGATTCCTACCCACACCCCATCACCCGATCACCATAACATGGGCATGGTGGTCGAAAAATCTAGCCTAGCCTAGCATGGTGGTCGAAAAATCCAAGAATGATGTAACCATTCAAAGCAATGAATAAAGAAAGAAAAAAACCTTTTTCCTTCTCAGAACTTCCTCTCCTTCCTTTCCCTAAAATACCCTCCACATAGCATCCTCAAAGATGACATACATCCCTTGAGGGGAATTATTTTCCTAAGGTCCTCCTGTGTGGAACTAATGTAAAAAAATATTGAAAAAAAAATCACCAAAAAAGTCACCGGAGACCAAAATTTCATTTTCATTTTTACTCCAAAATATATTAGGAAGAAGTGTTTTTGACATAAGCCCCGAGCCAAATAGTTTTCCTCAGAGCCTCCCTTGTGGAGTTGATGTAAAAAAATAAACAACAACCAAAACGATAGTCGCGTTGGCATTTTTCCAATTGTCATCAAAGCAAGATACTAATCCCAGCTATTATTTTGATATTCAGGGAAGAGCTGGAGGCGGTATCGGCCGAGCGTTCCCGCCTGGCGGCCCGCTGCACCGACCTGCAGACGGCCGTACAGAATGAGCGCGAGGCGGCCGTCAACCAAGCCCAGCGCGAACAGCAGGAACAGAAGAACATTAAACTGCAGGTAAACAAACTAACATCATACACTCTACATCCGGTCCAGTCGGTGGCAGAGTTGGCACCCGGGCGTCGTATGTCCTCCATCACGAGACAAGCAGATTTTGTAATATTATCAGGTTATTCGTAACTGGGGAATGTTTATACAAACGTAGTCTAATATTTAATATTTCCTCTCTTTCAGATGACAACACTAACGCAGTGCTACAAGAAGCAGATCTCCGACTTGGAAGAGCGCACCTCCGATGAGATATCCAGCCTGCGCAAGGAGCTAGACTACACCAAGGCCTCGTTAGAGCAGGCTGTAGCTCTGAACAAGGAATCCAGCAACACCAGCAGCGGCCACGCATCCTCTCTGGAGAAGAAACGCTCCCAGCAACAGTTTGTTGCTATCGGCAGCAGTAATAACAACAACCGGGAGAATAATGACAGTGGGTCAAATGATTCTCACGATTCTATGGAGATCAGTACTGCGTTGCCTCAAAGGGAAGAAGGAGAGGTTTGTACTTTCATTTATTCTTTTTTATAATAGGTCTCATACAAATCGTTGTCTCTCTTACTATCATGGTTACAAATATGATCTAAACCAGGGGTAGGGAACCTGCGGCCCGAAGCTTTTTAGTGCGACCCGCGGGCACTTTTGGTGCGCCAGCTGAAAAATAAATTACACTCAGAATGCACCAGAAAAAGTTCACTCAGAAAACGAGAATGGTTTTCTTTCACATTGTTTCAGTCGCATTTTAAAGTTATTGTTACTAAATCCGGAGAAAGTTATAACACAGCTGACAGGTATGTGCTTTCAAATGCACCCTTGTTTCTGGAAATCAGGTAGACACAAATAGTTTTTTTTTGTTTTATTTTAATTTCTTATTATTATACGATAGGGAAATTAATATCGAAAAAATATATAATAGTATTTATGACAATTCTGTTCAGGATGGAAAAAATGTGCTCTCTCTATATTGCTATACTTCTGCCATAAAAAATAGTTAAATAAAAAAAATTATATGTTATAAATTATTTTAGGTAGTTAAATAAAAATCAAACTAAAAAAATGATTGCAGCCGATAAATTTGCTGTAAAATGCAGGAAAACCATTCAAGTGTTCCGAGTGCAACATAATTTAAGCTGGTGGACTAGAAGGACCCTTTCCTAAGTTAAAACCTCTTCAGTTGCATTATGCAAATTTGAAGGAAACCATCCATTTCAAGGGTTTCTAGGGCAAAAATCGGTGAAAAACCATTTTCGTGTTCTGGGTGTAGTATCAATTAAAGCTGGGGACTCGCATGCAGATCCATTCTTAGGTTAAAACCAGTTTCATGTTCCGAATGATCTATCAAAATTCCCATAGTGGATTAATCTGCTGACGCATTTTGAGGAAAACCGTTCTAATGTTTCGAATGAAGTTAAAATTTTTGTTTCAAACCATGTGCTGCAAAATTTGTGTTTACTTTAAAAACCATACGCATATTACGAGAGTAATACTAATTGAAGCTGGGGACTTGCATGCAGATTCACTCTAAACCAAAAACCAGTTTTCTGTGTTCAGAATATAACGATCAAATTCAAGTTGTGGATTCATCTGCTGACACATTTTGAAGGAAACCATTCTCATATATTCAAAGTGCAGCTAATAAATTCTTGGACTATATGTGCTGCCAGAATCAAAGAAAAACCATTTTCATGTTCTGAGTGTAGTTCCAACCCACCGCATACAGATTTAATTTAAACCAGTTTTGTGTTCAGAATATAATTTATATTCAAATCTATAAGTTAACCACATACACGCATTAAAATATACACACTATTTCTGAACACAATTTGAAAAAAATTTATGATGCTTTGAGAATTTTTTATCAATTATTTTTATACAAAATGACAAAAAGTGAGTAAAGTGAGACGATAAGGCTCATAATATATTTGCCTAATAAAATATGTGTGTGTTTTTATTTTTTTTCTTTATCAGTAAATTTTAATAAGAAAAAATCTAAGGCGAGCCATTTTTAAAACCTTTTTTTTATATTTGCTATTAAGAATTTTGTATTTCAAAAATTATATTAGGTATTTTTATTTAGAATTATAAATTTTGAAAGCGCATTTCATCACCTTCTAAAAACAGTTCGGATGCGTTCAGAAATATTGCATTTATTTGGAATTTTTTTGCAAAGTCGAAAATTTTTGACGTTCTGACAAAATAGGCTCGAGGCCTGGGGGGTTATTAAACTTTGTATCCATGACTGACGCACACGTTTGTGATTGTGGTTATCTCTGTCACTGACATATACTGTTAGCATATACTGTTTTGTATCCCAGCTTGCAGGACATTCAAGTGTTAGTCAAGTTTCATGCCAGTGGTGAGAGCTATCTTGTAGAACCGAATCAATTTGGATATCGACATATTTAGCATCAATGAAGTTGCCATTAACCTGTCATTTGTTGCAAGGAAATTTTTTTTGGTTTTTTTTTTTTAAATGCAATTTTAAACCTTATGCAATAAATAAACTATATAAAGGACAAGATCAGAATCGCTTGCACCAATATCGGAATATTTTTTAATGAATTTTCTATGACTTTGCGGGTTACTTTTGCTAACTGTCAAAGGCAGAAAAATGGAAGTTTCACATTTTCAAATGAGTAAGAAGGTCTTTATTTATTTGAAAATTCTTTTGAATTGTGTTTTTTCATATTGGGTATGTATTCAGTCAGATTTGTGTAGAAATAATAAAATTCGTTTATATTTGTGTGATTATGTTTTTTGACAGTTATTTCCAAAATGGGAGATTTTTTAATCTTTTTTTTAGTTAGTTAGCTATTCTGAAAAAATCTCTTATGATACAGTCATGTAATATACATGAATAATAAGATATATTATCTGGTAAACAGAAAACAATTGCAAAAAAAACAATTCCTTTATTTTTATATGGATATTTGACCGGCAAGCAATAAGGTAATTTCTGCGCGATTTTTCGAAATACCACCCAACATTCAACAGGTAAAAGGAAACCTTTGTTGCTACTAATACAGTTGATACCTTTTTTATTATTGGGTAATTCTGCTTTTTAACTTATTTAAAAATAGAGAATATTTATAAAGATAACGCCCATAATAATGTTTCCAGGGTTCCGAAAGCACCCCGTCTCCGTCTCCAACCTACGTGTCCCGTACCTCCGGGCAGGGCAAGGCCCCCGGGCAGTTGGGCAGGGGGCGCCGCGAGCCCGTCCCCTTGGAGCAGCTGCTGGGAGAGGACATCCCGGAGCACGGGCTGGAGGAGGGGGACCTGGAGCACCGACTGGAGGCAGCCTTGAGGCAGATTGAGATGCAGGATAAAAGGTTACTTTACTCTTTACGTGTTTGTTTTTAAATTCAAATGTATTACTTCTTGATTTTCATTGATCGTCAAATTGCCTCATATTATATTCTATTCTTTTCTTGATCAACTTGGTTCATTCTTGGTTGTTGTTTTACCATATTGGCCTTATCTTTTCTCTTATCTTTATCAACCTAGCTCATTCGTATACATTCTTCTTTTTAACCACTTTTTTCTTCTCTTGATTAATCTGGCTCATTCTTGTTTCATATTGTCTCCTCTTCTGGGTTCATTCTTTTATATTCCTGTTTCACATTGAGCCACTATAGCCTTCTCTTGATCAACCTGCTAACATTGGCCGCTCTATATTTATTCATCAACCTTAATATATTTTACAATTTCTTCTCATGTCGCCCACCCTTCTTCACCAATCTGATACATTCTTGTCTCAATTTTGATCAATTTACATAATTCCTATAAATATTAGTATTGCTTATTCCAATCACTAAATGTCATCACTGTTTATGTATTTGGATATTAATTTAACCTTTTATATTTATTTTATTTTTTTTTTTTATTATTAGTTTCAACAGCAAGGTTTGTACATGTATGTATAATGTATATTCATTTAATATTTAATTGTGACGCAAATAAGTTAAATTAATACTCATCACAAATAAGTTACGAGGGATTGGAAGGCTGATAGAGATATTGCAAGAAGGGTAGGCAGATAGCTTTAATGGAGGACTGAACGATGTTGGCGCTAACAAAAAAACCATCTGAGTGCTGTTACCTGCCCTGGTGTATGTGCAGTGAGGCATGGAACTGACAGAGGAAGGATGAAAATAGACTGAATGCTGTAGAAATGAGGTCCCAGGTAAATACATGTATGGTCGTGTGAGAAATGTGGAGATCCGCAAAGAATGCAAGACTGATGTAAGCGTAATGAGTAAGATTAAGAAAGGGACGCTCTGATGGTTTGGAGCGAATGAACAAAGAGAGAAGTATAAGGATAATATATGACGCAAATATGAATGGTAAAAGAAGACAAGGCACAATCGAGTAAATTCGACACTTAGGTTATACAAAATAGGGGGATGAGGATGATTTTAAAATGCAACATTTTTACTAGAGTTAAAATTATGTTACAAAATTTAAATATGACGACAACAAAACCACATATAATATATAATGCATTAACAATGATATGCAAACTTAAAAATAATATGCTCCCAAATTATCTTTAGAGTAATATTATGTTTCAAGAAAATGTTCACAATTATCCTACGAGAAGACACGGAGACTTTAGGCTTCCCAAAACTAAACTTTCGTGCACACAAAATAGTGCGTTTTCGACTACCACGCTAGGCACATGCCCGTATTATGGTTAAACACCATATAATAAACATGCTTACCTTAGGTAAGATTTTTTTAATTTTAACTTTGAACAGCTTCTTCCACATGAAGCCACCGAAACCCAAATTGTTGAAAGAATCTAAGACATAGCGCTAAACTAGGAATAGACTCAGAATAGCCCCATTTTACAATGCATCTGAGAAGCTTCAATGTCATCCATTGAACCGCTTCTTGGGCAGGAATGTTGACGGCTTCCAAATGGCACCTAAATCGTAAAATCTTTAACACAATGTCCTCTCCTGAAAATTCATTGTAAATTTTTAACAGATTTGGATCCATTTCTCGAAGATATTCTTCTGGTGATGTTACCAACGTTTTAGGCTGAATAACACAATTTAACCAGATTAAAATCCATCGCCCTGTAACGATGGTCTAGTTCTCCGTAAAATCTATCATGATGTTCTAACCTTGCTCTCTGCAGCACCCTGGTAATGTAAGTCAAGCATCTCGGGCCATTTCTCCATTCATACGTTTTCGAAATCTCCTTGTTTGCGCGTTTTTATATGGGATTGATTGGGTATTGCACTCGCAGACTTGGTGGGTAGACATGTCAAAATCCTGAATTTATCCCACCTACCTAATCTTTCCTTCCAAAATGTCACCATAAAAATTGTTGCAAGAAAGTACTCAACTTTGGAGAGGTGACAGTATGCTTTCCTGCTCAGTACAAAACAGTACAAAATAACATCTCAGACAGGGCGCATGCATCTTAACCTCTTGTTATAAGAATATTGCGAATTTTAAACAGTGAGAAGTGTACACCAAAACTGGAGATCAGCGAGGCCCCATCTGCAACGGTGAGTCCTATTTTCCTTATTCCGATCTGTGCTTATCTAATTTTCCAAAAGCACAGATCTGAACTATCAACTGACTATCCATCAGGTTTTGCGAGTGTATGCTATTTAATCATCCCGTATAACTTAGCGTTTTCACATAGTTTCGGGACTGGTCCTTAGAGGGCTGCATAGGCTTTGCTCTGCAGCATTTACCGCCAATTAACAGTGGAGTCGCAGTTTCGCGACACCACTCCTCCTTCCTCTTTTTCCTTCAATCGGATTGTCTAAGTTGGACATCTTTTCCACTATTTGGTTGCGTTGATGTTGAAAAAAATTTTGAATAGCTTTAATTTTTATTACACACTTCACCAATGATATCCTAGATTTGTGTATATACTTTTTTGTCTGATTAACTTCTTCTAGGACTTCACACCAAAAGGAAAGATAGCATAGAAAACTGAAGTCACACAAAGCTGGTATGAATGTTGATGCTGCTTCTCTTGTTTCAACGCTTTCTTCGCTGGTGCTGGGATCACACATTTCTTCGAGTGTTGATATAAACTTCCAAAAATTATTCTTCAGTGGTTTAACAGCGTCGTGATGAGCACTCCATCTTGTCTCTGATAGTCATTTAACGGATACGCCTACATTTTTCATTAATATTTCACACCACGCTCGATGTTACGCGCAGTATAAGATCAGAACAAGCGCAACATGAATTTATTCTTTTGGGTATTAGAAATTATATTCGAAAAAAAAATATGGTTGCGATGCGTTTCAAAATATGATATTAGTAAGTAGCTAGGAACAAGAGTAGGTAGTTGAATATTGATATGTCTATAAAGAGGGATATTTTGAGCGCATTCTTTGGCTCTACGAGTTGTCATTGTCACCCCTTGGTGCTTGGCACCCGGGGCGGACCGCCCCCTCCGCCCCCCCCCTTACGCCGCCACTGACTTTTCCTAGGATATGTGCCGTGCGTTCTACGTAAATAATGTTTTTCATTTGTAACAATCTTACCAATATTATTTTAGTCACATAGTTATCTGTTTTCCTTAAAATGTTTTTTTTTTGTGTAGTAATCTTTTTTTTCCTCTTAAAATGTATTTGTAAAAATGTAACTGTATATCTAAATTGTATTTGTATATATTTTCTTACTAGATGTATGAAAAATTTTTGCATACATCTAAATAAATATTCAAAAAAAAACAAACAAACTTGAGTCGGGCCATGTCAAGAGTCAGAATTAATAGAAGAGTGTGAATGTGAATGAGGCAAGGAATGTGTGCCAAGACAAGAGTTGTTTGGAGGTCGTGAAACAGTTGTTAGTTACAAATAAGCTAATGTTTATTGTGCAGGTTGGCACACATGACGGACATAGTGGCGGAGGCGGAGAGAGAGGTGGCGAGACGTGCGCAGCTGGGCGAGGTGCTGAAGGAGGAGGTGAGGAGGTGCCAGAGGGCGCAAGACAGGTCCCAGCACCAGCACAACCAGGAGTATCTCAAGAATGTCATCATCAAGGTTAGTACTTTTAACGTAGTCATATATATAAACATAGTGTTAACCCGTCTGCTTGGTTCAATATATTCACACCTCACAATCCGGAAGCCTCAGTTCCGCGCGTAAATTCTGAAACCGTCACTTTGGACCGAGATTGTAAAATATCTATGTAAGATAGCTTTCATATTTCAAAGACACTAAGGAGCTTTATTTCATTATTTCGGGTTTAAAAAAAATACATGTGTTTGCATGAAAGGAAGAGAGATATATAGCTTTTAAAATGTAAGGTCGCTCGGGACGTTTTTGGTCTTACGAAAGTATAACGCGATTGCGCGTTTTGGGATGTATTTATTCCTAAACAAGCAGTCGGGTTAAGGGACGTACTTTACGTTACTAATTTTGGAAGCGGGTACGGGTACCATTTATTGGATAACCAATAGCTCTGCCATAGGTCACCTCAAGTGGTTCGCTAAGTTTGGTGACTTAGCAGGGGTGCCAGGATTCATGGGGTGAGATTTGTCTGGGTCTTGGTGACGGATTTTGTCCACGAACTGCGTGGCAGGCCGGATCGAGAGAGACTGGTTGAGAAGGTATTTTGACCTTTTCAGCCAGAATCTCTCGACTCATCGCTTCGCACTGCAGTTGAAGGAATGGATTCATACATCCGTCACTCCTGGACACACTGACCCCCAGATTTCTACCTACCCCTCTTACCTTTTTCCTTCTTTTCCCCATAAAGACCTTCCACACAGCATCCCCAAAGATGACAATTGTTTTCCTCCCGGCCTACTGTGTGGAGCTATTGTAAAAAAATGCAGTAAAAACCTTGCATAGCTTTCTACAAGTCAAAGACTGAACTCTTTTGATGTGATTTTAGTTCCTGACCCTGGGAGCTGGTGATGAGCGTTGCCGCCTGGTCCCAGTCCTGCACACCATACTGACCCTCAGTCCCGACGAGAAGCAGACCCTTACTGCCGTCGCCAAAGGTAGGTTCACACACTTAAACACATCACATAAGTGTTCCTTAGCCATTTGAACAACTGTCTTTCTTCAAAAATAATATGGTAGGGTGTTGATTGTTACCCCGAACAATCTTTTTTGAAGTGAAAACTTGTTTGGCACCATTGTGATTTGAAACTCAATGAAATGAAAACAGACTCTATAGGATTTAGCCTGAGATAGTATAATCGGTCTCCTCTTTGTGCGTTGCTTCGTAGCCTCCCCACTCTTGTCTACTTTTGGTTTCCGAAGGTTTCACTTTTGCCGTGTGTGAATTGCACACTCTGATTTTTTTTTACATTATCTCCACACAGGAGGCCTTGAGGAAAAAATTCCCTCAGGACCTATGACATCTTTGGGGATTCTGTATGGAAGGACTTTTTAGGGAAAAGAAGGAGAGGAAGTTCTGGGAAGGGAAAATGTAAGATGGGTCAGTAGAAATCTGGGGTAAATGTGTCCAGAAGTGATGGACGTATGAATCCATCCCTCTCACTGCGGTGGGTCGAGAGAGTCTAGCTGGAGAGCTAGCTCTCTCAAACAGTCTCTGCAGTAGGTGGGCAAATGCATCCGCCGCGAAGACCAAGACACCTCACCCCTGTTAAGTCACCAAACGGGGCAAATCATTTGGGCTACCCTACAGCAGGGGTCTTGTCCCGCCTCCCAAATTGAGTAAATACCACTACTACTAGCTACTCAAGGTCAAGTTGACGGTGAAAGATTCCTTCCGTCATATTATAATACGGACAATGGCTGTACAAATGTTGGCTGTCTACCACCTTCATTATAATTTACTTCAATAAAAGTCTACAGTACCTTTATGTATTCTAGTAGTTTCATTTGAAGGGCCATCCCAGATTACGGGAGTTACAATATAATCTAACATTTGTCACATGAGAACTGGTCGTTTCTTGTGTTCAACAGCTCGGCTGTGGAATGATTTGCCAGTCTCTGTTTCCTCCTTCCTACAACATGGGTCTCTTCAAGACCAATGTTCATTCCTTCCTCTCCTCAAAAAGACCCTCCACACAGCATCCCAGATGACATAGGCCCTTAAAAAACTAACTAACTAACTAACCATTAAAAACCATTTATATACATTAAAAACGAAATAAAAGCCGAAGTTGAGGAAATTATTATCACAGATGCCAATTGTCTAAAAATTAAAATCGGAAAAGAAAAGGCTATATTAGCAATCTACCGATCGCCTTCAACAAGAAACATCGACCCATTCCTTAAATCCGTAGACGAGGAACTCTGCCTTCTAAAAGACACGAAAAACATATTTTTTATTGGAGATGTAAATATAAATATCCTAGAAAATGGACATCCCAAGAGAATTCAATATCTGCAGATGCTAGCATCCCATGGACTGGTAAGCTTAATAAATGTACCTACTCGAAAAGTGGACAGCACTGAAAGTTGCATAGATCATATAATGAGTAAAACAAAAGATATTACTCAAACTATTGTATTTAACTCAACTATAACAGATCATTATACAACTATACTTTCAATAAAAATAAACAAGTCAAATAAAATCAAGAAAAGACCACAAACAATAGAAAAAACTGAAATAAACTGGAATGACATTAAACATAATCTACAATGTACCGATTGGAAAAAACTGCAAAGTATGAACAATGCAAATGATGCATGGAATATCTTCATAGAACTCTTTCAGAATAATATTCTCTCTAATACCACAAAAATTATTAAGAAAATCTCACATAAAAATGTACACATTAAACCATGGATTACACAGAATGTTATAAACTGTATAAGAAAAAGAGACGAGTTACACAAGAAACTAAAAAAAAATCCATACGATATACACATGTTAAGATTCTACAAAAGATATAGAAACATTTGCAAAAAAGTTATTACGTATACAAAAGAAACCTACTACAAGAAAAAAATTGTAGATTGTAAACAAAATCCCCGGAAAATGTGGCAAATAATTAATGAAATAACCAGTTCTAAATCTGCTACCATGACATCAATTGACGTGCTAAATATAAACAATGTCCCAAGGACATACGCTGATAATCCTGACCAAATTCTTGAATACGTCAATAAATTTTTCATAAATATAGGATCAAATCTAGCAAAGCAAGCTACACAATGTAATGACGCTATACTAATAAATGAACTCCCTGAACAAGGAATGAAACTCGAGTTTAAGCAAATTACAGCTGATGATATCAAAAACACAATTTCTTCTCTAAAATCAAATGTTTCTTCGGGGGAGGACTTAATCACAACCAATGCAATAAAATATCTCTGTAAAGAACTTATCGTACCTCTAACATACTTAGTCAACCTGTCTATAACCACTGGAGCGACGATGTCGAATAATACGACATTTTGTTTTCTTCTAGGATTGCCCACGTCGAATAATTCGACGTTTATGACGTACCACTCGTAAACAATTAAAAACTATTCCCTGTATTCACAGTCCCTGGCCAATATTTATTCCGTTGGAAAGCTGGGAATATTTTCTCTCATCTATGGCAACACTATTACTATTTAGATGCTTTTGGAAAAAGTAATTCGCGGTTAAAATCTGACAGTTCATATTCAACACCGACGCAAAACTGTTTGACAGGCCGGATGAATTTACACATGTTTTAAAATGCCGTAAATGATTGTGTTTTTGCATTTTAACACCAAACAGTTATCACAATTCAATTATCCATGTATTATCCATGTGGTTAACGTGTTTTCAAGTGTTCAAACTGAGAATTTAGTGATTTTTAACATGTTTTACGTAAATCGAATTTGAAATCTAAATTTCATTCGATTTTTGTGTTTATTTTTACAATTATCGACCTACTTACTTGACGTGTGCATTCGAACTATAGTTTATCAATTAGAAGAATTCTTAACAAAGATATACATCTAAATTTCAATTAGCTTTGAAAAGTTTTAATCTAGAATATGACAACTAAAGCTAGCTGTCAGGTGCAATTTTTGTGACAAAGCAAATGGCGGATCTCGGCAAAATAATTGCAAATATTGGAAAAGGTTAGTACTACGTATTCTTATGATATATTATCTTATTAAAAACCTTGTATTTTGTTTAGACAACGTGTAGAAATCAAAAATATCCAATGTTGACTTGAAAAAGTAAAATTTAGGGCAATCTTACAGGAATTAACACGCAGGAATCCCACATTTTTAAAGTTTACGATTTTATAATATTTTTTTTATAATTCCTACAAATATGTGATAATCAACAAAAGATAGGTTAATTTATTAACTATATAGAACTATAATCAGTTTGCATGTCTTCATATTAAAATTCGGAGATATGATTTTTTCAATGTCGGCGGAAAAAATTCGAAATGCCACGAGCAATCGAGGCCAAAAGTTATAAAACGCGCGGTCGCTCCAGTGGATAACTGAAAGCATATTCCCTACGGCTCTCAAAAAAGCTACTGTTATACCAATTTTTAAACAAGGATGTAAAAATGACATAAACAATTACCGACCAATAAGCCTACTCAACACATTTTCAAAAATATTGGAGAGAATATTAAAAAAACAACTCTTATCCTACTTAGAAGACAATAAAATATTATCCGAAACACAGTATGGTTTTAGGGAGAACTTAAGTACTAGTGACGCCATAGAAAAAATTACAGATATGATCACTAAAAGTTTAGACAGTGGAGAAAAAACTTTGGCAATCTTCATAGACTTACAAAAGGCTTTTGATACAATAGACCACAAAATACTTTTTGCTAAACTTACAAAAATTGGTATGACAAATACAACACTAAACTTGCTAAAAAGCTATATGATGGAGCGTACACAGAGCGTTCAAATTAATAAGCGAAAAAGCGAACCTCTCCTAATCAACCATGGCGTACCGCAAGGAAGCGTACTAGGACCAATATTGTTTTTGATATACATAAATGATATCTGTAACCTAGAAACAAGAGGAAAAATTATTAGTTTTGCTGATGACACAGTCATTTTATTTAACGAAAAAGATTGGATAAATACTTACAAAGAAGCGGAACACGGGCTTAGTCTCCTGCAAACCTGGCTTAAAAGAAACTCCCTCACGCTTAATGTTAATAAAACAAAATATCTTACATTTTCTATAACAGCCAGAGGGCAGCCGCCGGAGGACTTAAATCTCAAATTACACACATGCCAAGGAATTTATCAACAAAATCAAGGCTTATCATGCCTCTGTCCCACTATAGCACACTCCAAAAGCATCAAATATCTTGGAATTGAAATTGATGATAATCTCCGATGGAACTCACAAATTGACGTAATTACAAAAAAACTAACCAGGTACATATACTTCTTTAGAAACATTCGTAATATCCTCAACGTAAACGATATTAAAAAAGTATACTATGCTTTGTGTCAATCACAAATAGAGTACGGTATAACTGGATGGGGGTCTGCCTTGAGCACTCACACAGAGCGACTCAATATAGCCCAAAAAGGAGTACTAAAGACAATACTGAAAGTTCCGCTTAGAACTCCGACGGAAGAAATATTTAATAACTTTCAAGTCTTCAATGTACAGAAACTTTATTCAAAAAATATTTTATTTAAACTGAAAAAAAACATATATGAATACTCCACTACCCAACATAAATACTCAACCAGGGCAGTAAGCAATAACATCCTGGTTACTCCCAGTTTGAACACATCTTTTGGACAGAGAAATAATAAATTCCATGCTATGAAATTATACAACGCTCTACCAGATCAAATCAAAAATATAAAGGAAATTAACATATTTAAAACAAAAGTAAAAACATGGCTGAGAGATCAAAGTGATAATAAAATTACAAACATCATGAATCCGATATAAAGTCAATCCATAACCAAATACAAATATTTTAAAAAACTACAGGCCACCTCAGAACAGGAAATCCTGGTGAGGAGGTCTGTGAAAAAAAAAATGGATCTATACTTATACTATACATTATACATACATGTACAAACCTTGCTATTGAAATTAATAATAAATAAATAAATAAACCATCACTCCGTTTCCCCACAGGGGTAGGCAGAGGGGTCAGACCGCCAAGCAATTCAGTCTTGGCACACACTCTTTGCCTCACTCACATTCATACATCATCTCATACATACTCTTCTATTATTCTGACTTTTGACATGGCCTGACTCAAGAATCTGATTCATTTGATCGTGCCATGTCTTCCTCGGGCGTCCCCGACTTCTTCTACCATTCACATTTATTCGCTCTACATGCCCATACCATCTGAGGGTCCCTTTCTTAATCTTACTCATTGCTTACATTTTTGCGGATCTCCACATTTCTCACACAATCATACATGGTTTTACCACACATTCGCCTTTAGTGATCTCATTTCAACAGCATTGAGTTTACTTTCATCCTTCCTCTGCCAGTTCTATGCCTCACTGCCATACATCAGGGTATGTACCAGGACCTCATTGTAGACTGCCAGTTTCGCTTCTTTTGACAGTTTTGTTTATTAGCGCCAACTGCATTTAGTCCTCCATTAATAGTTAGTTAATGGAGTTACCTGCATTCACCCTTCTTTCAATATCTCTATCAGCCTTCTCATCTCTCGGAAACATACTACCCAGATACACAAACTCATCCACTTGCTCCAAGTATTCATCATTCATAACTATATTGCACACTGTTTTCGTACTCTCACATTCAAATACCATGACTTTATACTTGCATTCATCATTAACTCATTCTTCATACATACTTTGTTCATCCTAGACATGAGTGACTGTAGATCTTCCATAGTGTTAGATATCAGCACAGCATCATTTTTTTTTTTTTTAAAAGAAAGACAAACATTCCCGGTTTACAAATAACCCAACAATGTTTGAAAATCTCCTACTACCACCACAGAAAGCCGAAAATGTTGCTTGTGTTGTGATGGAGGACTTATCCAGTCGAGGAATTGAACACGCGACGCTCGAGTGGGACCCAAGCGCTCTGCCCACTCAACCACAACAACAGGCAACATACTTTCAGATTACTCAATTTTGCGCCCAATCCCATCTCTTTCAATTCTTGCATACAATTATTCATGTATAGATTGAATAACCATGGGGACATTACGCAGCCTTGCAATATAATCTTTGTTTTTTTTTTCCAGGTGTAGATCCCAATTCAAGCCGTGGTTGGGACAGCTACCTCCCGTGGTCCGGAAAAAGTTGAAGAAATGAACTTCTGTTCTGTACTGCAAAACAATCCTATCTTTGTTAGTCATCATTCATTATTAGTGAGCACTCTTTGTCGACTTTACTGCTGTTCTTTTAGCCCGCTTTGTGCAGGAAGGAGGGTGAACTGGGTGAACTAGGGGGAAAGCTTGCACTGTTATTATAATATATGTAATGATACTGCCACGTTTTAGACGAAGGGAATTCATACAAGGTGTAACGAAACGTTCCCTACAGACTTTAAACAGTGATTCCCGAGTTTATTTGATGTAAAAAATGTACATTTTGATCTCTGGTGACTTTTTTTTTACTTCTAAATACATCTAAATTATTGAAATAACCACTCGAGCGATGACTACCTGAATATAGTATAGGTAGGAGATTTTTATGAAATAAATAAATTATATATTTAACGATTTTTAATTTATTTTTTTATTAAACCTACAAGTATGTATGTTATGGATGTAGTAAAATATCTAAAAGCTTCCGAGTTTGTCACATAGAGGGCAGTGCTAAGAGCTGTATAAAACGTCCGCTAGATGGCAGGTAGTTTAGTTCGGAGTTTGGGTACCAGAGGAACCAAGGGCCCGGGCGCAGTCTTTAGGAGTTCATTCGCATCAGATTCCATTTAGCCAGTTTCCAGATAGGTCGACTGTCTTGGTCACCATCAAATAAACCCAGATTAATATCAAAGAACTTTATTGCTTTCCAAATAATAAATCTCCTTCCAAGGCGAGTTGGAGGACTGTTGTTTGAACACTACAATGATAAACGGAGAAATCTAGGTGGAAGCATTGGCTTAAAACCACAGTAAGCAGTTCATGTGTTTCCATATAAATATTTGGAAGTTTGGTATTAACTAAATTGAATGGACGAATCAACACCTAGAAATCTTCGTCACTTGAGTGGATAACACCTTGTTTTAACTTCATAGTAAGAAGCAACTATTTACGTCGGAGTGATGGAAAAAATATTATTAAAATAGGTGATTAGGTTATTTATTAGTTTGGGTTATTTAAGTAATTTGTAATGGAGCATAACTTAATAATATAATAAACACACATAAAACTTATTTCCACTTAATTTATTTGTGACTTTAACCGGTTTCGGCCATCAACCGTTAAAGCCATCTTCAGACAGGTACAAATGTTTACATAACATAGGGATGAGAGGGAGAGGGGTAGTCTAAAAGGATTTTATGCAATTTATATGGTTTTTCAATATTTGTTACCATGTCGTCTTTGGATTTCTTTTTATTTGGCTATTAACAGTAATAATTATCTCGGGTTTATGTACTACTTTAATGTTGTCTGGGGAATACAGATTGTCAAATAAGAGTAGAAAACATAGGAGGGCGCCACTGTTGTTCAAATGGCAATACTAATCATAAAACTCATGGTGTTAATGTAAAGCTGTGTAACCTACATTTTTACAAAAAAATTGTATTACTTACCAATAATAAGTTGCAACGAAGTGAATTAAGCGTTGTATAGAAATCTAACTTTTTTTCACCACTGGCTAGAAGATTAGAACGGACCACTAACTTCTCTTACTGACTATAATGTTCTTCAATCCCAGCAATTGTGATTACTATCTTCCGGAATCTTGAACAAATTACGTGGTTCGATAAATTACAAGTTACTTTACTTACGTTGCCATGTGGTTTACAATGAATATTTAACTGCTCCAAACGTCCATTCTAGTGGATGCTCTGTGTAATTCTGAAGCAAGATAACTCGAAACTAAAGGTGCCCAGCTGACGATCTGATATCATCGGCTATTTCCGTAAACGTTTGAATATCAAACAAGACATGACGACTGTGCCACTCTACTAAGGTACTACTTAACTGACATCTGTTGAGACACCTCGAAACTACATTTACTAACGACATCTGATGAAAGACATTGAAACTGCATACATAATCCTATACACAACGCTGTCCAATCACACGGGTAGAAAGGGAAGGTATGAGGGATAGTTGATTAGTAAGCTATCCTGGTTTCCTAACCAGTGACGACACGTGAAATGATATATATATATATTTTTTTTTTAAAAAGATGTTACCGGAGACCAAAAAGACATTTACTTTTTATGCTCCAAATAATCTCAGAAATCGCTGTTAAAGTCTGTTGAGTCTCTTCTGCTACACCCTGTATATCGTCAGCAATGATTTGTAAAAGACTGAAAAGTTTGAGAAATATTTTAAGATTGGTACAGTGTAGGTACAGTAAACATACCCCTAACCTAAAAACTCACACGAGATGTCAATAGATGTTATCTTGTGTCATGCTTTGTGGTTTGTTTAAGTATTGAAAATACCTTTGACTTGTTTGAAAATGTTTTTTTAGCCTAAAATCAGTCATTACCATTGAATATTGATTAAATAAACCTTTTTAGACAGTTTCCTAGCCAAATATTTAATTTTTACGCACAGTTTGTTTAAAGCAATATTAATGGATCTTAGTTATTTGAATTTTTTATAGTTACATTTGCCTCTATCTCGCCTGATCCATTCTTTGATCTATTTCATAGAATCTATGAAATAGATCCTTGGAAAGAGACTTTCCTATGGAATAGAAACCTGAAGTTGAAAGGACTTCAACTTTCATTCTATAAATTGACCATAGAGATTCATCGGTGACCATAGATCAGGTGAGAATCAGCAATACATATTACAATACTACTTCTCAAATATAATGTAATATGTACTAACAAGAATTAATTAATGTCATATCTTCCTAATTATTTAAAATATTGTAAAAGTTTTTTATATTATATTTCTGATTTAAAGTATGATTTTTTTGTTGGTGTTTTGTAGAAATTGTGATAATATCAAATATCATTAGAAGAAGCTTTTTAACCCTTTAAGTGCCGGACCCTTGCATTTGTAGTGTTGGAGAATCTAAGCGGTATGAAAGCACTGCAAGTGCAGTGTCGACCTTATACATTCATACCAACACCTCTACCATAGGTCATCCTAAAAGGTTCGCTGCGTTTGGTGACTTGGCAGAGGTGAAGTTTGGAGTGAAGTTTGTCTAGGTCTTGGCGGCCAATTTGTTTGCCCACCTACAGCGGGCTGGATCGGGAGAGATTGGTTGAGGGAAATCTAACCTAGACCTCTCCAGCCGGTCTCTCTCGACCCGTTGCCTTGCACTTCAGTGGGAGAGATGGATTCATACGTCTGTCATTCCTAGACACATTGACCCCCAGATTCTTACCCACTCCCCCCATACCTTTTGCCTTCGCAGAACTTCCTCTCCTTCCTTTTCCTAAAAATATCCTCCACACAGCATCCCCAAAGATGACGTAGGCCATGAGGAATTTTTTTTTTCTCAAGGCCTCCTGTGGAGCTAATGTAAAAAAAAATAACAATTTTCCTTCAGATATTACCTCTTCTGGGTAGGTTGGAGACAAAAATAAAATTGTCACTTTATCAAGTACCTAAGGTATTGTCTACGTATTGTATCTTTTTATTTATTAAAGTTTCTTGTCGGCTCCTAAGTGTTAAATTGTGTCTAAGAAATATTTAACCTTTCTACATAACTCCAACGATATTAAAAATGATAGTATTAAAAGTTCATGCTATGTTATATAATGTAATAATAAAAAAACTTTGAAAGTTATGATAATCACTTAAAAAATTACATACTTAAAATATTATATTAATTATTCGAAAATGTTGCCATAGATATTAATTTACTAAATAAGGTTTGAAACTTTATGAATGTCTTGGACCGGTAACAATTTGGTAACAGTACTTACAATCTAAAATGTTCATAGACAAGTCAAGCGATGAATCGATATGGGCAGAAACCAACTGAGGGAGTTAGTAGGACTATTAATTAACAGGACACTGCCCCTCAGAAGGAGGTGGGAGTGGAAGGTAAACACTAATAACTGTGGGAAATGTGAAAAGTATGAAAAGATATTGATTCATTTATGTTGCCAATGTTCCGCCTTGATGGGAAGAAGGCTCAGGAGGTCTAGCAAATATGACGTATTAATCAACAAGATATTGGGAGTGGAAGGTAAACACTAATAACTGTGGGAAATGTGAAAAGTATGAAAAGATATTGATTCA
The DNA here is from genome assembly GCA_917880885.1 of Limnephilus marmoratus. Taxonomy (NCBI): domain Eukaryota; kingdom Metazoa; phylum Arthropoda; class Insecta; order Trichoptera; family Limnephilidae; genus Limnephilus; species Limnephilus marmoratus. The sequence continues at coordinate 325,222 of OU862929.1, read as the reverse complement.
TTTATGTTGCCAATGTTCCGCCTTGATGGGAAGAAGGCTCAGGAGGTCTAGCAAGTATGACGTATTAATCAACAAGATATTGGGAGTGGAAGGTAAACACTAATAACTGTGGAAAATGTGAAAAGTATGAAAAGATATTGATTCATTTATGTTGCCAATGTTCCGCCTTGATGGGAAGAAGGCTCAGGAGGTCTAGCAAGTATGACGTATTAATCAATAAGATATTGATTGAATACGTCATCTATGGTCAGTCAAATATAATTGCGAGCACGGTCAACAATTGATACGAGATATTCCGACTGACGGTTGATAAATTTTAGCGCAGCCTCCTTAGTGTAAGTTAAACTGTCAATATACAAATCATTTTCAATAATGTCATTCGTTATGCAAAATAACTGGCTTATTAAGAACCAACGAAGCTCTTAGAATTGAAATAAACCGTAAGCGATCCATGAACTTAATTACGACATGATCAATTTGTCGTTCGGTCGTTAATTAAATTGGATCGTTAGATCTTGGAGAATCAAAGTGGTTCAAATATAACTGAAGACCTCATTAACTAATTAATTCCTATTTAGTTTCAAAAGTACACTCGAAGTTTTTTAACCACTGGAGCGATTACGCGAAATAAATTTTGCCTTGATTGCTTGAGATTGCCCAGAAGGGGCATTTTTTAATATTTTAAAAATTTTTCGCCAATATTAAAAAAAACGAGACATAAAAACTTATGTCTCGTTAAAATTAATATATAGCTAAAGCTAATGAATTAACCTGTGTTTTACTGTTTATCTCATATTTGTAGGATTTACAAATAAATCGTAAAGTTTATAATCCTGGGTGTTTTTTACTTGAAACATAGAATATTTTCGGTTTTTGTATGTTGTCCATGGTATACTTGATAATGAAAGGTGCATATCTGTGGAAAAGGGACTTAATTGTATCCGTAAACAGCTGCTAAAAAATTTGGCGGGAAAAAATATTTAAAAAATTTATTTTTAACATTGTTCTAAAATAGTCTACGAAGTTCAGATTTGCGATATCTGTGGTCATAATAGATAAAGCATTTCAATAGCTTCGTGTTAAAATAAACGGCTGGCCATGGAAATGTTTTAAATAATTACAATAAATGTTTTACGAATGGTAGGAAAATGTGGCCCATTTTTGGGCCAAAATCAATCGCAGAAAAATAAAAGTGGTTCATTTTTCGACCGAAATCGCTAAAGTGGTTAAAGAATATTGTTAATTAAGGTTAGTATTTTAATTCGAAATGGTCTATTTATTAGTATTTTTAATTTTTACGTAAAGGTTTGACATTAAGAAATATAAATCCATAGATGGATCAGTCAGTATTGTCAGGTATATCGATTTCTTATCTTATTCCCTGTCAATATCGGTCTGGCTATCAACAGTGCGGCCGTGCTTGGAAAAATGGTATAAAACCATCGGTAGTTACGCCTATTGATCCGATATTGCAAAGTTATGGATTTCACTGTCCCGGACCTTCAAGGGTCAAATCGATAACTCAGCAATATCGAATCGACAGGCTTAACTGACAACGATTTTATATCATTTTCCTGATCCAGGTTGCGCTTGTTAGACGTGTCAATAGCCATCCCGATATTGACAAGAAAATAAATAAGAAATCACTCTTCAATGGAAACAACAATATTGTCTATGGATCAACATTCCTAAACGTCAAACGGACACGTGCATACAAATAAATTGACAATGTCGAATTGAAACACACTCTAACATAAATTGGCAGCCCTGCACATAATTTTTGATACTAAAAAGGGAGTTAATTGAATATTGAGGTATTTAGTCATAACTTTTGATATTCTAAACAACTGTCTGAATTCCGTTTCTTCAAGCTCGAATAGATTCAATTGATCTTGTGTATGTCGTCTTTCAATTCTAAGAGCTTCGTTAGTCTACCTCTGTTCGTTAATAAGCAAGTAATTTTGCAAAATGAATAGCATTACTCAAAAAGTTGTGTATATTGAGCATTAACTTCAACTGAAGCTCAGTGACAGCCAAGTCTTTTTGTCTGCCAGCTGTTGGAATCGAGGGGACAAACCTAAAGAGCTTGCAAATACTGCCTAAGGCTAGCTTTACACTCAATAAATTATCAATGTAAACGACATCGAAAGTCACTTAACGTAATTTATAGCAAGTTACAGAACTTGTTCTTTCGGAAGTTTTTTGACAGGTCTAGTCAATGACGTTATATAAATAGAGTCGCCATAGTCTCACATGCTCGCAAAATAATGTAGCAAGTAAGCAACACTCTTTTGTTTTCAGTGGTTTTCAGTAATTTCTTAATTCAAAAGTTATTAATTTATTAAAAAGTTATGCTACTTTCACACAGAAGCCAAACTTCCAACTCGAACTTCCAACGCATGAACTACCCTTCTACGCAATCGTCCGAAAGTTTGAAGTTGGAAGTTGACCTCAGTGTGATCGTACCATAAGACAATTTAAAGAATATGTGTTTTTTCTCAAATGACGTACAAAATTGTCGGATGGGGAACATGAAAATTAATTGTATTGCTTATATTAATCGATAATAATAAGTAATTTGTGTGTACATATAAATTAAATGTTATTCTTCACTTTTACTAATGTTCGCCGTGTAATGGAAACATTTTCTCATCATACGGAGGGCATTTTGGCGCTTTTTAAATGCAATTTTCCTACTGGTAAGACATAACCTTACTTGACGAGTGACAGTTTAGTACTAAAATACTAGATATCGAGATCGGTACAATTGTCTTGTTCTTGTCTTCCCACTTTGAGATTTCTACCCCGCGTCTAAAGTACGTAACGTCTTTGGGTCTAGTCGCGTCCGCGCGAATTTCCAGCCTTCTCACAGCTTATAAAATCAGTTGATAGGAGACTTGATAAGAAATAGTACCAAAATCAGTTGACCAAAATGCGCCATTTCGAGATGTCAATAATTAAAAGACGGTTGTTTTCGTAGGATATTTTTATATAAACTAGTATTTGTTTAAACTTATTCAAGTTTTCTGAAAATCAGCATCCTTCTATTCAATTATCGGTCCAATCCTTTTAATGTTTCCATTAAACATTATCAGTCTTACTCATCATCGCAAAATAAGATACAACCTCGGAGCAAGACCGGATTAGGTGAAATTGTCACTCAACATGGTGGGTTAATCGCGCGCATGCGCGTGTTCTTCCCGCGTCGTTGTACGGGAGATGTAGTAGCTGTCAGAATTTAAATCACCCGATCACCAGGGTTAACTCAGTACCACGTGCGTTGTAACTGACGAAATGGCGAACTTTTATGAGAATCTTGACATTTTGAATGGAGCTTTGGCAAATATTGACCGTATTCGCGGCATTCGTGCACCACGGCTACGGAAAAGGTAAAAAAAAGATACGATCCATTTGCGGCACTTACGGACGGAGATTTTAGGTCTAAATATAAATTTACCAAAGTCAACATGAGACGTACCGTTCTCCAAGTTCTTTGTGCCATACGATACTGGGGTAGAAACGAGGTGAGATAGTGTTTATAATTGCGTTAGAAACGGTAAACAAACACAGATCAATCTCGCTGAAGCTCCTCGAATAATATCATAAATAAATCAATCATATGAATAATATGTTGTGTTGACTGATGTTGACGTATGAATAAACGTGAAGTTGGCAACACGCCGCGAAATGCTAAATTGACCGCGTTTTTCAGCTTTGGAGCAGTGTTGCTACCGTAAAAAAATCATAACAGCTGTCGAGAAACATTATGATGATGAGTAAAGATTTTTACCCTGAGCAGTGTAGGCTTACTCCACTGTGTAACTACCGCGACGCTACAGAGCCGTGGTACGGTTTCATGATGAGTAAGGCTGTTATGTGTTTGAATTGGAAGCCGGTGGCTGTCAGGTAGCTGTCATTCAGATAAAATGAAATAACTCCATTCATTTCCGCCTTTGACGGCACAAAAGCGTGTGGAGAATTGTTTAATTAAAGCCAAATAATTTTTTCAACACTTTATTTGAGCCTTTACGTCTTTATTTACAAAATCGCGTTAATTTGACAGTAGCAGATCGTTGTTGACAGGAAACCATCTTATTGCAAATAAATTTACAGATGTAAACGGTCGCACGAGCATGTACACATGTTGAACTTCCGAACAGCTTCCGTGAGCTTTAATTACCACATGTCAAAAAGTTACGTTAAATTTTACTTAACGAGTGTAAAGCTAGCCTTATGCCACCTTATAACCATAGTTAACAGATTTTGTCAAAATCATATTGCTCAATCGTGCTGGAGACCCTTGTTTACTGTCAAAGTGTATGAACACAAAGGATGCGGGTTTCGGCTTTCAGATTATCGGCTGTCAGTTGGCGCCAAGTTATGGACACATAGAACGACAGTAGCTGTCAGTTTTAACAAAACGGGAGCTCGTCCGTCAAAGATTTTTTTACTTTTGAAGAATCCTTTCTTGAAATTAAGAAATAAAGCAATTGGAATTCATTCATTTAATTGTCGGAAAAAATTCATGGTGAATATTATCATCACTTATTATAGGGTTATTTCAATATGCACTCTTCGGCGGACAACGTACAATTTTTGTCGTAGTTTATTCCAAGCATTCACGAACCCTCCTGGTGCCAAAAATATGGTCATGTGGTTTGCCCCCAGCTCATCGAAATGATACCCAGATTTTATGTTTGGGTGAGTCTATCAATTTGGATGCTGTGAAAAGTATGATGGAGATATACATCTCTCTAAGCGTAGAAAGATGCATTTATAATCAAACACTACTGAATGAAATATATAAATATGTAGAATTTTTTATAAATTATAAACAAAACTAAACTTTGTCATTTGGTTCTCAATCTGAAGACACTAGAATGCCCTGGTGGTCCAGCACTGTGAATTTGATAACTTTTCAATATTGGATCAATAGGCATAATTTACACAATTTTAAATCAATATTCTGAGCACGGTTGCACTTTTGACAGCCGAACTGATATTGACGGGGAATAAATAAGATATCGATTAAGCTGTCAACATTGGCGGATCTGTCTATGGATTTACATTCCTAAACTTCAAACCGCAATGTAAAAATTAAAAATACTGATAAATAGATAATTTCGAATCGAAATACTAAATTTAATGTACGTTGGCAGTTTGCATATCATATTTGAACCACTTTCATTTCTCCAAGTTCGAACGGAATGAATTGATCGCATCTTAGATGAGTTAATTAAGTCTATGGATCACGAATACAATTTCTTTCAATTCTAAGAGCTTCGTTTGTTCACCTCCATTCATTAATAAGCCAGTTATTTTGCATAACGAATGACATTATTCAAAAAGTTGTGTATTTTGTCAGCTTATATTCAGGAGGCCGCACTAAAATTAGCGACTTTTTTCAACCATTTTCGAAATCATATGTTGACTGTACTTGCAAATAACGCCAACTGACTATAGAAGACGAATTTAGTCAATATCGTATTGTCATAGGGTTTTATCAATCGACCATGCTAGCCCTCCAGGCAAGTGGTTTCTTCACTGTATAATAATATTATAGAGTCAAGAGTTTATGGGTTGTATAATTAATATTATATGGATATTTTGTTGTGTGCATATACGGGCACTGCCAGTTACGGCGTTGTGATGTACCTTACAATATAAAATAGCAATTGTAATGTACATTTATAAATTCCTTGAATATTGCTCTATTTCTAAAAGAGGTGATCTAGATTTTTGCATGGCTTTGGGGATAATAATTATTATATTGCATTATTCCATAGTGAAATGGCATTTGTTGAGCTGTGATATTAATAAAAAATATATTTATATGAAATGTATGTACCCTCCAGTACCAGAGAGAACAACTTCAGTCCAGTCACTATTAACTATGTACTATCTATGCCTAACTAATTAATGAAATGTATGTACCCTCCAGTACCAGAGAGAACAACTTCAGTCCAGTCACTATTAACTATGTACTATCTATGCCTAACTAATTAATGACTTAATTAAACAATGTACCTTTGAGAATTGTTAAATATAGGGCAACCTTTTGTTACATCAATCACAAATATTATCCAATCCTTTTCTTTTATATAATTAAAAAACAGTAGGTCGCTTCGGTCACAAGCTGTTGTTCGATGAGTTTGCAAATTTGAAGAGAAAAAAATTCACTGGAAAAGCAAAAGAAAAATTGGTCGAGATGATTGATAAAACAGGAATCTACAGACATCTCTCTATTCAGGAAAATGTTTACTGTGGTAAAACAGGAATCTATACATGATATTGTTCTATTCGTAAATAAAGAAAAAGTATAAGTTCTATGAATTTCTGAACCTGGAGTATCTCCCGGATTTCGAAAGATTAACGGTAATACTCAGTTGTATCAAGCGGCTGTATATTACATGTGACGTCATCGCCCGTCCCGGTTACTTTTTCGCGGTGACCAGCCATCACAGCCATCACTGGTTGATACGTTGACAGTGGATACGAGGAACGGGCTAATTTTGGAACCAGTTCCTATTGGTTATTCAAAAAAAATTATTCCAAAATGATCACCAACACTAACTTGGCACAGCCGAACCAAAAGCCCGCCCGCAGGGCCTAGCACTAAAAACCTGCGGAGAGGGTTTTTAACTGCTAGTTATAATTATTATTTAGTTTAGGTTTTAAATTAAATTAAACAAGCATGATACAGACTGAAGTAATTCTCTCAGTAAATGGATTTAATAGTTTTTTTTTTGGTGTTCAATAAATTCTTTTAATAAAGTGGTGAATTCTTGACAACTCGTTTTAGGTTAATTTGATATGTTTTCATATATTTAATGATGCTTCTTAGCATACTGTGTGCGATATTTAACCCCTAGGGACCGGGGACCGGACCCCCTGCATTTGCAGTGTTGAAGAATCATGCTCAAGCATGGATGGTATGAAACACTACAATTGCAGTGACCTTTCACATTCATTTTATCTTAGGCTATTCTATTACCTTCATTTTTTTTACATTTTGATCTTTCAAAAATGTTTTACATTTTTGTTTCTCATCATATTTATGTCTACCATTTTAGTTTAGACTGTTCAACTTCATATTAATTGTCCAGTTGATTAGTAAAATGTCTCCAAATATAAGTTTTGAGATAACGAGAAAAGCAATACTCGAATGCTCGCCATAAATCAAGTATTGTTTACATGTGCCTCTGTTTTACGTATTAAATATGCTATCAAATAATACCGGGAGGCATAACACATCGCCTTGCATCACAGTTAAAAAGATGGATCCATACGTTTGTCACTCCTGGACACACTGACCCCCAGATTCCTACCCACCCTCGTACCTATTTCCTTCCCAGAACTTACTTTTCTTCCTTTCCTTAAAAAACCTCCCGCACAGCACTCCCTAAGATGACATTATTATTTTCCTCCTGTGTGAAGCTAATGTAAAGAAAAAAGAAAACTTCAGCTCAACTCAAATTTAGATTTTTCGGAGATGTCTGGATATTGGAAAATGCAAACTTTTCCACAGTTTTGTAGTTATAACTGGATAATCCAACACAGCTGTTTTGTCACGTTTTACTGAAATTGGTTGTCGATTTCTCACCACTTTTGTACCCTTATAATATAATATATATTTTATCTATGGATTTAAGATAATATCCGTGGCCTCGTTCATTCATTGGTTAATTATTATTTTTCTCATTGTTTGTTCCAATTCTATAATAAATGGTGTGGTTATATATAAGAAATAATAATATTATTTATTTTTACTTTGTGTAATTTGTATTTTTGCTTCTCATGAAATTAATTCTGCTAATTATTGAAATAAATAAAATGAATAAAAACAAAGATTTCTTTTATTATACATTTCTCATCTTAAAAAAACACAAGTTCGGAATGTTGCTTGAAATGGCTTTAGTTTAACGTGTTTGGTGACTCAACCTGAATAACCAATTCAGGTCTAGTCACCAAATTGCCACTGAATTCCTCTTTCCCATCCCTTCCCCTCTACCTTCAGCCTCAGAACATATTCCAATTGGGAATGCTGTAGTCTCGCTGGCGGCTCCAGGTAGTTGGGACTCTTGTGCTTATTCACACTAAAAAAAAATCGTTTAGATTTTTTTAGTTTCATCTTCTTTTTTAATGGTTGTGGCTGGGTATTTATATAAGAAAATAGTCTTTAGGCGTTGTTCAGTTTATTTCTCTCATGTAGGGTTTACAGCTTATAGTAAAAACAGAGTACAGAACGGTTTTAGCACAAAATAAAGTCACTTACAGCCTTACTAAAAAAAAACCACAGCGCGACTGATTAACTGTGTTATTGCAATAACATAAATAAACCCCGTATACACTAAAACACGTTTCATTACCAATAAGCTTTCTTACTTGGTTACGCTGTTAAAATGCATTAGATCTGACAACGTCGTATATGGTTATAATTTACTAGGAAAAAATGTTGTTTTCTCCGCCAGGGGCATTATTGGCGCTCGTGTGCATCAACAGCCCACGATGAAAACACAGCTTGGTGGGCTTGTTGTGTTTATGGCGGGATCAGGCGGGATGTCGAAAATTTTGTTAGATGTGTTGATTTTACTTAATAATTTCTATTGTAATGACGAAATTACTGTTCTATTCATATAATTGATATATTTACCATGTTATTTGTGTGGTTTACATCAGTTCAATCAAGTTATTGTACAAACGCCGTACTTTCAAAGTTGAACTGTCAGAATATTGTTTTATAGATTACATAAAAGATAAAATTTACATTTTAAGATCTTTATTTTAAGACAATTTCTTTAAAGTGATAATTTTTTATAATATTAATATCTAATACATGTGTTCGTAAACGTATCAAAGAAATTAACGTCTTTAGAGATGCAAGAAATCTGTTTTAAATGTCGGTATTTTTCTAAGTAATTTTTTTGGCAATAAAAAAATACTTTGAAATTTTTATTATTTTTTTATTGTATGCGCGACGAAAAAGTGAGGTGATAGTTTCCTTCCAAATTTATTACATAAAAGGACTGTGTTTTTGAAATTTTGATTTTTTTTTAAATTCTCTACATTTTGGTCAAAAATGTTTAGGGAGGAAATTTTTTTCCGAGTTTGAATCTTAAAATATGGCAGTTTTTGAAAACTAAAGTGTATTTCAAATACACAAATCTAAAAGGTAAGGTAATTTAATCTAGTTTTCATAAATGGTATTTGTTTTTACGACACCTTCAAAAATAAGAAATATATAGAACATTCAAAATACTTTGGAAAAATTACAAATATCGTTCGGACATCAATCGTTAAAACAGAGATAAACTACCCTCTCAGGCCGTGTAAACTATGTGTATTTCTTTCAATGAACAATTTTTTAATTAGTAATGTTTTCACATCCGCGGCCGTTTGTCAATTGAATAAAATTTTCACTGGGTTTTTCAGTAAGGCTGTTAGAGTTTAAACAATGTTCACTATTGTCCTCGCTAAACACTTACAGCCTTACTAAAAAACCCAGTGAAAATTTTATTCAATTGATAAACGGCCGCGGATGTGAAAACATTACTAATTAAAAAATTGTTCATGGTAAAAATACACGTGGTTTACACAACCTGAGGGGGTAGTTTATCTCTGTTTTATTAATGAGGTCGGAAAGAAATCCAAAGTTTTTTTTTTTTTTTTTACATGAGCTCCACACAGGAGGCCCTGAGGAAAATAACTTCCCTCAGGGCCTATGTCATCTTTGGGGATGCTGTGTGGAGGGTTTTTTTTAAGGAAGGGAAGGAGAGGAGAGTTCTGGGAAGGAAAAGGGTTTAAGGGGTGGGTAGGAATCTGGGGTTCAGTATGTCCTGGTCATCCGCCTCCAAGACCTAGACAAACCTTACCCCATGAAGTATTTTGAATGTTCCATATATTTCTTATTTTTGAAGGTGTCGTAAAAACAAATACCATTTATGAAAACTAGATAAAATTACCTTTTAGATTTGTGTATTTGAAATACACTTTAGTTTTCACAAACTGCCATATTTTAAGATTCAAACTCGGAAAAAAATGGAAAAAAAATTCCTCCCACAACATTTTTGACCAAAATGTAGAGAAATTTAAATAAAATCAAAATTTAAAAAACACAGTCCTTTTATGTAATAAATTTGAATGGAAACTATCACCTCACTTTTTCATCGTGTATACAATAAAAAATAATACAAAATTTCAAATTTCAAAGTTTTTTTTATTGCCAAAAAATAACTTAGAAGTAATACCGAAATTTAAAACAGATTTCTTGCATCTCTAAAGACGTTAATTTTTTTGATACGTTTACGAACAAATGTATTCGATTTTAATATTATAAAAAATTATCACTTTTAAGAAATTCTCTTAAAATAAAGATCTTAAAATGAAAATTTTATCTTTTAAGTAACCTATAAAACATATTCTGACAGTTCAACTTTGAAAGTATGGCGTTTGTACAATGACTTGATTAAACTGATGTAAACCACACAAATAACATGGTAAATATATCAATTATGTGAACAGAAGAGTAAATTCGTCACTACAATAGAAATTATTAAGTAAAATCACAAAATTTTCGATATCCCGCCATAAAACACACCGAGCTGTTTTGTCATTGCGGGCTGTCGCGGGCCGAAGAACTAATGCATAGGCGCGCCAATAATGCCCCTTGCGGAGAAAAATTAAAACAACATTGTTTCCTAGTAAATTAAAACCATATACAACATTGTCAAATCTTCAATGCGTTTTAACAGCGTGACCACGTAAGAAACGTTATTGGTAATAAAACGTGTTTTAGTGTATACGAGGTTTATTTATTTTATTGCAATAACACAGTTAATCGGTCGCGCTGTGGTTTTTTTTAGTAAGGCTGTTAGCGTAATACCCCCAACATAGGACCCGCGGTCTCTTAGTTGGGTTAAGGTTTCCCGACAAGCAATGTCCACTAGGGCGCTGTTACTTGAATTCTCAAGGAGGACCCAGAGGGCTCTCTCGACTTGGTACTGGTTTTTAGTTAACCGAGCACTGACCACTAGGATGCTGTTGCTTAGTTTAACCAGGAGACTGGCTGCTTTGGTATTGGTTTTGTTAACTGAGCACTGACCACTAGGATGCTGTTGCTTAGTTCAACCAGGAGTCCGGCTAGACTGATTTCATATGGGCCTGCACTGTATTATCTACCCCTTAGGGCAGGGTAGTGCTGGCTGGCGACGGAGGGGAGGGGGTAGCTCGGCCAATGGGGTGTCTTCGCGACCGGGTGGCGAGGCGAAAGTTGCCGAACGAGACGGAGCTATGCATGTGAAGGAGAAAGTATTCGGATCCGTGCGTCGGACCGAATACCAAGTGCTACATGGTTTATTAAACGTTATTAGCCTTTCTAAACCCATCTCTAACTCCAGTTGTTCTACGAGTTTCCGAACTATGTGTTATAGATATAAATTTTTTACCATGAACAGAAGGGTGATTCTGTGTATTTTGCGTTATCGTAATTATGATATCGGAAGGCGTCCGTCATGCATTATTGGCTGTCAAATTTCTGTGATTTTCAATGGCTTGACTATGCCTGTCGTGTGTTGAACTTATTAACCCCTCCGCAAATTAAGCAGATATATGCGTTAAAAATATGACAGCAGTCAAGTACAATAAACGTGTTTATACGTCAGCGCGTGTGTCTCCATAGAAATCGTTCTTTCTCCGTTATTGTTTTAGTTACATCCCTAAAACAAAAAGTAAAAGGTCGATAGTAGATCAAGCTGTACATCCCTATTCAAGTTGTCCATAGAAATACATAATAAGAATATTCTGTCAGTGGCGCGGTTGACACATATTTTTACCCGCCAAATTGCCGGGTAAAAATTGCCGGGCCGTTCGACATTGTTAATTTTTATTAAATATTTTTATATGAAATAATTAAAAAGTGAAGTGACAAAGAAGTTTATTATACATTTATACAATAGAATAAGTATTGTTTTTTTACATAATCAGTGATTTTAGTACCGTTTTCACATAAAAACATCACGTGAGTCATTTTTACCTATTTTTAATGTTTGGGTTCTAAATTTTAATATTTACAAATGTTAATATTTATTTGTAATACAATAATTCGAAAGCTTATTTTGTAACCTTTCTAAAACAGTTTTTACTATTCGGCTACATTCAGAAATGTTTCATTTATAGAGCTTTAATTGTGAAGCGGTAATAACACAAAGTTTTCGTAAAATGTCATTTCGTTAAAGACATCTTAAGCGAATATTTGCGAAAATTCGGTGGGGTTAATTAATTATCTACTTAAAAACATGAATTACTAGTTATTAAAACTATTTGCATATAAGCCAGTTCCCATTTCCCAGTTTAAAAAATGGAATACAAAAAAAATGGATGGCAGACATCCTTCGTTTATAAACTGGAATGACAAAAAATCGGATGTAAGATAGGCTTTATATAAGTAAGATACTACCGTTTAAAAAACAGAAAGACAAAAAATCTGATAATCACGCAAACGCTGCGTGCATGCTTTCTTGCGACTGGGAGCAGGCGGGTTGAGATGCGAGGTATAGTGGGGCTCATGCCGGAACAGCTTCATACAAACCTATGAGCGAGCGAGTTTCAACACGATTTTTAAACGGATGTGCTTAGCTGGCTATCCTTCATACAAAATGTGCCGGATCCATTTTTTTAATCATGTCGGACATGTGTGAACCGCTCCATATAATCTCTACAACCCCCTGGGCATCCGATTTTTAAACAGAACGAGCGGGAGACGAACGGGATTCGGGAGGGGAACGGGATGTGGGAAGGGAACGGGATGCGGGAGGGGAATGAAGTAAAACTTCACTAACTTATATCTCCCTCTCAACTTCCGTTCGCCTCGCCCGATCCCACTTTTCATAACGCTCTCGTCACGCTTTCACTAGCTTACTCCCCAAGTCAAGCGTGCATAAAGGCCCGACCGTTCGCCTTACCCGATCACACTTTTCGAAACGCTCTCGTCACGCATTCACCAGCTTACTCCCCAAGTCAAGCGTGCGTAAAGAAGTTTTACATCAAAAATTATTTCTTTGAATATGGCATTGCAACGCATGCCGGGAATCAGCTAGTGTTATTATAATAATAATTATTATTATCTAACACCTAAGTCCTATACCACAAAACTTTACAAAGTGGAGCGGAGACGAGATGTGTCTTCTGAGCAATATGATTGGTCAATTTTTGCACGTCTCTGTTTCACTCTGCTCAGCTTTGCTTCTATGGAAACGCATTTACGACAATTTATTACAACCAAAGGTTCTACCAAAACCAAATGTATTTTGTATTTTATAATTTGTATTTTGTATTTGAAATAAAAAAATGGTTAAAATTCTGTATTTTGTATTTCAAATTTGTATTTCGTATTTTGTATTTCGTATTTTGTATTTCGTATTTTAAATACATGCGATAAAGTATTTTGTAATTTGTATTTTAATTACACCAAAGCATGTATTTTGCCCAGCCCTGTGCATAGGGTATGTCAAAGATTCTCAACGTGGGCGATAACGCTCCCTTGTGGCCTGCGGGCGTTTGAGACTTTCAGGGGGCAGTAGAAAACCCAGAGAAAATTAGGGGGCATTGAAATGGCACAGTGAGGGCGTGGGCGGGTAAAACAATATAGATGGTCTAAAAACACATATATTCTGGTAGTTCGGGAAGTGGATGAAAATTGAACTGAAAGATTCCATTACACTCAGATCTACATTAAATTGGATGATATAAATAATTTTATCTTTAAGTACCAGATTTAAATGTCCGGGTTAAATTTTCCCCACAGGAAAAACTAAACCCCTTCACACACTTCCCAAATGATCATCTAGTCAATCCGCGCTATGCAATTGCACTATACAAGGTGTCCGGAAACTCGTAGTACAAGCGGGAAACTGGAGAATCCACATCACATTTGGAGTCGATTTTGTGGTTTAACTTTTTTTGATTTGAGCTTTCGTTTTCGAGTAAATCGGGTCCGAAGTTGGAATTTTTTTTGGTTAAATTTGAAAAAAATTTTCACTAGGGGGTTGATTTCAGCTGTGTAATGTCTTATAAAATGCAACGAAGGGTAAACCGGGCTCAAAAAAATTTTTAACCCTTTAGTTGCCGAAAAAATGGAAAAATAGAAAAAAAATAATATTAAAATCGAAATCCTCAGATCGAAAAAAAATAAGTTTTTTGGGTTCTCTACGTGATGTAGATTCACCAGTTTCCCGCTTGTACTACGAGTTTCCGGACACGTTGTATAAGCATTATAAATACAAAACAATACAAGAACAACATGTCAACCTACCAGAGACCAAATGGGAAAATAATTCACCGACTCCAGATATTTTCATATCAGAGGGTTCGGCTCTGTGGAACTCCTAATTGGACCTATAAATCCTACTGATCCCTCAATATAAATATTTAAAAAATCTTTTGTAATCCTACAAGTATTTAAAATGACTGATTTTGGCATTTTTATATATAAATTCTTTGACAAATCTAATATGCCTAAATTTTGAATGAGAGAGCTAGGTATAATGCCAGTAGCCGAAATAACAAATGGTAATATTTTTATAATCTGAGAATGCCAAATTCTTTTAATCTCATTTCCTAAATCTGTATATTTTCTTATTTTTTCAGAAACAGATTTTTGAATATTACAGGAATTTGGAATAGCTACATCAATGATATAAGTTATTTTTTTAATTTTGTCATGTAAAACTATATCAGGTCTATTATGACTAATTCTTCTGTCTGTTAGTATAGTTTTATCATAATATATTTTATAAAATTCATTTTCTAAAAATGAATTTGGTTCATATTAGGGTTCATGATTTCTCGAGCTTTTCAATTTCTCGGGTCTCGAGAATTCTCGAGGCTAATTTCTCGAGGCTTCTCGGGTTGCCGAGAAATTTACATTTACATACGTTTTCTCATATTATTTGGTTCCAATAACGTCAACAAATTCAGTGGTTTTCCTCTCAAATAAAAGTATCAAATTAATTATAAAACTTTTATTAATTATATTCAAAAACATTAATCTTATGAATAAGCTAATTAACTTTAAAAAAAAATACAGAAATAATATTATTCAGACTCATAATCATAATTACAGCACCATTTTCGACTGGTTATTTAGAACTTATAAACAAAAGTAGCTTCTATTAAACTAATCAAAAAATCAACATGAAAGAAAACGTTAATATCTTAACTTATAATTAAATTACAATCACAGCACCATTTTTGGCTGGTTATTTAGAAAAAAAAATCAACTTAAAACTTGTAAACAAAAATAGCTTCTATAAAACAAAAAAAAATAACATAAAAGAAAAAATTAATATCTTAAATTCAGGTAGAAAATAAATGTAAATTATAATTAAATTACAATCACAGCACCATTTACAGCATGTTAATTAGAATAAAAACAAATGAAGACTTTGCAAGATCAATGGAACATCTCATGCTGAGGAGCTGAACATACAGATAGACAGATACATAACAATTAGGTCAGCTTACTCTGATGAAATATGCCTTTAGAAAAACTAAAGCATTTATAGCTTTATCAGACAGCCGGTTTCTTATTTTATTAACTATATTTCCTCAAATTGAAAACACATTTCATTTTAAGTTGAAGTAGGCTTAACTGAAAGCAATGCTTTGTACATCGATTCTAAATTTGGTGACCTCTTCCCAGTCTGTTTTTCAGGACTCTTTCTTTACTATAGATTTTGACAGTGCCACTGCACTTGCCTCCTCATTTGTTGAAATGCCTTTAATTGCTTTTTCTAATTGAATTTCGAAGCTTTCGGGTTCATGTTCTGATGGGCTTACTTCTTCTACCACTCCCGACTCATTTTCGGTCAAAGTTGTGATGGCATGGTATAAACGATTATATTCTCTTTCAGCGTATCCGATCAAAAACGTCTTATTGTTATCAATGAAGTAGTTACTTTTATGTATGAAATTGTCAGGGCTGTTCTCGTGTTCTCGACTTTTCTCGAGCTTGATTTCCCGGGAACAAAGCCCAACGGTTTCCCGGGAATGAACCCTAGTTCATATTCATAATATGGTACTATATTACAGCAGTCAATCAAGTTATGTTTAATTACCAAACTTTGGTGGATTATTTTTAAAATCTGATTGTGCCTAAATGTATACTCGGACGGCGCTAATACAGAACATCCCGATATAATATGTTCTATAGTTTCCGTAAAAGCCAAACATTTTATACGTAAATCATCAATTAGATTTATATCTTTGATTATATACTTCTTTATATCTTTGTATAATAAAAGATATAAGTAAGCATACCTTTTATTATATAGTCATCTTACGTGTATTTAATATTATTAAGAATTGACACCATATCATGTATACTAGAAGGAAGGAGGTAGCGATCCGGAACTTCAAATACTAAGTTTTTTTTTTTAACTTGCTAAAAAAGGCATACATCTTCTATTAATTTTTTACATCCTCTCTGATGAAAGTTAAAAAGAATTTTTTAAAACTTGGTATTTCTGTTTTAAAAACTCTTATACAATTTCCCAACCTATTTTCCGAACAAGTTTTTCCCATTTTCCCAGAAGAATTTTCTGGTTTTCTTTTCCTGGGATCAAAAATTTTCCAACATTAAAATTTTCCAAACTTCACATGAAATAACAATATCAAAAAAGTAGTTTTTATAAAATTTCTCAACCCATTTTCTGAGCAATTTCAATTTTCCATTTTTCCTGGAAGAATTTTTTTCAAAAAAAAATTTCCCAACTTAAAAAATTTACAGCCTTCACACAATTTCAAAAAGATAAATATTCTTTTAAAAAAATATATTTTACATAAATGGTAATCTTGAAATTTCAGAGCTCCTAAACTGGTTTGTTTGAAAATTGCTATAGTGGAGGTTAGGGGGTTAGAACCTCGAATTTTATATCAAAATTCACAATTTTGGCAGAGTTTTTTAATTTCTTTACGTCGGCATTCATAATTTTTTTTTTTTTACATGAGATCTGCACAGGAGGCCCTAAGGAAAATAATTTCCCTCAGGGCCTATGTCATCTTTGGGGATGCTGTGTGGAGGTTTTTTTAAGGAAAGGAAGGAGAGGAGAGTTATGGGAAGGAAAATGATGTCCAGAACTATCGTCCTATATCTAAGTTACCAATTTTCAGTAAAATTTTTGAAAAAATTGTTCACCAACAACTTTATAAATGCATCCAGTCTGTAATACTCGTAAACCAACATGGCTTTATGAAAAAAAGATCGGTTGTCTCTAATCTTGCCATATTTTTTTTTTATTTTATTTTTTTTTTTTTATTTTTTTTTTTTTTAATTGTACAACAGATTTTTTATCCAATTACTGTACAATTTTCTCATTTTGACAGTCTTAACACCTAGGAAGATGATTATTATACAAAAAAATCTTAAGGCTATCTAAAGAAGAGTTATATATATCTAGTGTTTCCGATATTTCGTTCAACAGCACCATTCCTCTTGTCATGCTATGCTGTGCTGGAACATCTGTTCTGCCGTACGGTATTTTGAACAAGTCGTGTCGACGACTACGGCTGAAATTTTCAGGCACGTATAAGCCATAACATTCCAAGAGGAGTGGGCTGTCAATACGATTATGGATTATGTTAAAACTAAGAATTGCAAGATTTGCATAACGTCTAGTTTCCAAGCTAAATCTATCTGTTGCCTCAAGTAATTCCATATGGTGCATGAATCTCGGGTACGTTCCATTCATCCGCATATAGACATACCTAAGGAACTTTTTCTGAATTTGTTCTAGCATATTAATATATTTAGCTTGGTGCGGAGTCCACACACCACTAGCATACTCCAGCTTACTTCTTATGACTCCATCGAACATGGCTATCATTGCATCTGGGTCATCAAATTGCTTACATATTCTGATGATGAAACCCAGGAGTTTGTAGCACGCTGGAGTGAGCCGTGATATATGATCCGAGAATGTCAGTTTGGGATCAAAGACGATACCGAGATCTTTAATTCATTGAAAATATTACGAAATCAATGGATGATCAAATCCAAGTTGACGTAATCTATACAGACTTCTCGAAAGCGTTTGATAAAATTGATCACAATCTTCTTTTATCCAAATTACTGGCTATGGGAATTCACGGGGATTTGTATCGATGGTTAGTCTCTTATCTTTATGGGCGCACTCAAGGAGTAACAATTAATGGTTTCATATCTGAGTTCGTAAATATACCTTCCGGTGTACCCCAAGGATCTCACCTGGGACCGTTACTATTAGGTCCTTACATATGAAATTGGCGTTTTGTATGGGAGGAACATAAAGTCGATTTTTTTTAAATATAATATATTTATTTAATCAAAGTATGTATGCACTATTGCTATCTATGCAGTTTTGCCATCTCATATGTAGTTCATCGATCCCTTTACTAAAAAAACCATTCGGACGGGAATCAATAAAATCTTTGAAGGCGGTTTGGACTGCCCCATCGGAGTTGAATTTTTTCCCTTGCAAGAAGTTATCCAAATTTCTAAAAAAATGGTAATCTGTTGGGGCAAGGTCCGGAGAGTACGGTGGATGTCTTAGAAATTCCAATTGAAGCTCCTCTAATTTGGTAGCTGTCTGTTGTGCAGTGTGTGGTCTAGCGTTCTAACGCATGTTTGTTGATTTGCTTCACTCAATTCGTGAGGTACCCACCTTTCAAGCTTTTTCACCTTCCCAATTTGCTTCAAGTGGATTAAAACAGTTTTATCACTAACACCGCAGCCTGCAGCTAAGTCGGGCGTGGTTTGCGATGGATCCGTTTCCACAATAGCCTTCAATTCTTCATTATCAACTTTGGTCTCCGGCCGTCCACGGGGCTTGTTCTGCAGGTCGAAATTTCCAGAACGAAAACGTTGGAACCAAAAACGCACTGTGTTTTCTTTTGCGGCACCGTCGCCATACACATCATTAATCCTTCGAGCCGTTTCTGCAGCACTGGTGCCACAGTGGAACTCGTACTCGTAAATAATGCGATATTTTAAGTTTTCCATTTTGTAAACTAAGTGACGCAAAGAAAAAAACAATTAAGGAAAAACAAATGAATTATAATTTTCGAAACACAAATACATGAGTAAATAGCTGTATAAATTTGAATTTGGAATTCCTAACCAAGGAGAAGATATTTGAGATCAAAGTTGCCAGTACGGCAAAACGCCAATTTCATATGTAAGGACCTAATATTTACAATTTTCATCAACGACATTATAAAATGCTTTAATTATGCAAAAGTTCTACTCTTCGCTGATGATATGAAAATATATCTTCCGATTAACTCTATCATCGACTGCATTAAATTACAGGAAGATCTTTATAGACTTAACGACTACTGTATTATTAATCATCTCAACATGAACACTTCTAAATGTTATGTGGTTACCTTCACTAGAAATAAAATTAAATTTGACCATAACTACCTTATAGCGAACCAATCACTCAAAAGGGTTACTCAAATTCGTGATCTAGGTGTTCTACTTGATAGTAAACTCACATTCGAGGCACATATTAACATGATTGTGAAGAAAGTCCTTAGAATGCTAGGATTCTTATTCCGTATTGGAAAAGAATTCAAGAACATTCAAACACTTAAATATTGTATTTTTTATATGTTCGCAGTCATCTTGAATTTGCTTCTCAGATATGGAATCCTCAATATATAATTTATATTAAACTCATTGAAGCCATCCAAAGAAAATTTGTCCATCATTTGAATTTCAAGTTTAATATTGGTTATCGTGACATAAGCAGCTCGCTGGACCTTTATGGACTTAAACCATTAAAAATTAGAAGAGATTCTGCAGATATAATACATCTTCATAAAATTATCAATGGTTTTATTGATTGTTCGCCCCTTTTGGCTTAGATTAATTTAGATTAATTTTAGAGTCCCAGGTGTTAGAACCAGAGAAAAATCACTTTTTCATTTTCAAAAATGTTCTACTAATCTCAGACAAAATGCTTTTATATTCAGAGCATACAATGTATTTGATAAGAATTTTAATAATATAGACATATTCTCATGTAATTTAAGTACCTTAAAAAAGTATGTCATAGCCAACATTAAATAATTTTTTGACCATATTGCAAGTTACTATGTTATTGCTGTGAATCCTTTCCTGTAGCGTACTTGTCATTCGACTTACTATTGTATTCACTCTTGAGTTGTAGGTATGTACAATAGGTAGGAGTGAATTCTTTTTTTTCACTGGACGGTAATGTAAGAGTCAAAATTTGGTGCCTTTTAGGTTTAATTTAAGCCATGTAAAATATAATTATTTTTTTTTTAGGGTAACTGCCTCCGCAACGGCATTGAATTTACGAAAATAGTCGGTTTTACACTCTAATTGGAAGTCATGTTTATGTACGATATTTTTGAATAAACATACTAATTTTTATCAAGAAAGTTTATTTGGTATAAATATAGATTCGACATAAAATAAAAAGAAGTTCGAATTTGTGTTGTATAATTTAAATAAAGGTGATAGAGGAAGCGCGGGAGGTGATACTTAGCTTGCTTGCTCCATTTGTTCGAGGCTCGGATCAGTCGCACGCTCGTTTGTTGTTAAAATTACGTTCGATATTCTTTAATGGCAACTATGCAAAGAACTCGGAGTGTATTCAAATGTCCTCTATTTGTTGATGTTTGTGAGATGAAAGAGAACTTTCTACCTACTTACAAAGATGCAGTAAAATACTATTATAAGTGGACGAGACATCAACTGAAATTGCAATCAGAAACTGCAAAAGAACGAATTTTTGGTGAGATAGCAGATATAGTAATGTCGAAATTGAAAATATATGGCACACCGCATCTATTCCTACATTGACGCGAACAAGGATCGTTCAAATGTTGAACGCATATCATTTAAAGTACAAAAATCTACTTAAGTCTATCAAGAGGCTCTCCCTGGACAAGTTAAATAGTTTTCAGAAAAGTATTAAGATACTTTTTTGATATTTCAGTATGCAAAGCATTCGCTTAATGTATATTTCTTAAGGATAAAAAGGTTCCCAAACAAGAGCAAACTTTTTTGACCGATCAAAGAACGTCTCTGGTAATGGTAATCAGCGGAATCGACGTAACTGCTATAAAGAAGTTGCAAAGACTCTAAAAAGGAACCTATCTCACTGATTCAAGAGCCGGGATCCATTTACATGGGATACGTGGTACCTGATGTTGGTACAGCAAAAGGAATAGATACCGTGATAACAGGGTTTCTGTTACATGAAGAAGTTACCCAAGATAGATTTTATGGCAATTGATTGTGATGGTACGAATGTTAATACTGGAAAGTATGCTGGAATTATAAGACTGCTTGAGAAAAGGCTACAAAAACCACTTCAGTGTATAATTTTTTTACTCCACATTAACGAACTGCCTTTGAGACATCTGTTTTTTCATCTCGATGGGTGTACTTCGGGACCTAAATCTTATATTAGTCCACTGGGAAAATCACTGGAAACCTATAAAAAGCTTAATTATTATTTTTAATTGTAAAACTAACGTTTTTAAGACAAGATTTTTTATGCATAGCACAGTGGTCAGAGCAATCGACCGGCAATCGAGAGGACACGGGTTCAAGTCCCGTTGGCGTCATGTATCTTTTCTCGGAAGATTTTTCAATGTGGATGAGTGTTTCAGGCTGATAATTATTGCTTATAATAATTGTTACCCTTTGTGCTATGCATAAAAAATCTTGTCTTAAAAACGTTAGTTTTACAATTAAAAATAATAATTAATATTTGACAAGTTTAAGTATTTCCCCAATAAATGAAGACATAATTTGTCTCGACGCCACCTAGCGAGGGATTTAACACTTACAATGTTTCTCTCGCAAAAATAAAGTTGGTTGTTTTCAGGTGGAAAAAATATAATAAGCAGTAATTGTTGAATGAATCACTAGCATATATTGAATCATTTGGCGGGTACGAGATAAGCCGCCATAGCTCAGTGGTCAGAGCAATCGACCGGCAATCGAGAGGACACGGGTTCAAGTCCCGTTGGCGTCATGTATCTTTTCTCGGAAGATTTTTCAATGTGGATGAGTGTTTCAGGCTGATAATTATTGCTTATAATAATTGTTACCCTATAAAAAGCTGCCTGTTAAAAATTTTTAACGCATCGAAGGTCAAATGATACCAGAAATGGCCAAAGATCTGAGTCCAGACCAACAGTACTTGTATAAAATTGTCTCGGCTGTAGTTTCAGATGAATTTCCAGAAGACCTAGGCAATAAATCTCCAAAAAAACTATCACATGCCCATTGGATCACCGAAGACTACGTTTGTATGTATCTACTGAAGAACCATCTGAAAATATGAAAAATTTTGGCTACTTTTATGGTCAAAGTTTACGCACCGTTTTGGTTCTCAATTAAAAGTAAACCATCATGCAAAGATGGCACGTGTTGTCTGTTCAATATTATTAAGGCCTCCATTTACCTGCCAGAAACTCAATTTATAGATCCTGTTATCCAAAGAAACGGCTACTTTGCCATCCTAAAGGGATTCTTCTTGCGATGATAACAGATGATAAAAAAACATGTTAGAGAGCTGGCAGCCCTACTAAAGGCACGCAGTACTACTCAACCTCCAACACCTAGACTGTTTCAAGTGCCATTAATAGATTTTAATGCTTCTACATTATATAGTGATTTAATAAATTGGCAGGAAAACTTAACCGAACCACCGATTTTGAAAAACTTATTGGACTAGGAAATTCAGAATGTCGTGGAATCTGGTGGTGAAAACGAAATATTGTTTATAAGGCTTCCCTGCCATACCCAAGCTGTTGAAAGAGCTTTAAAGAATACAATGGAGGTTTTCATTTCTCAGTGGATAAGGAAGTTGCGATTAGGTGCAATAAATGCTAAGCTGGAATCGCGAAATCTAATCTAATCTAATCTGCCTAAATTTGAAACTAAAAAGGATTTTAAACCTAAATAATAAATGTATAATTTTTCGAGTTTGTTTCAAATTTAATTTTTTTTACAGCGATGCCTTAATAAATATCTTAATTATGTATTTTTCATCATTTAACACCTACTTACCACTAAATTAATCACAATGTATCGCCTTATAAACTTTAAACTTTTTTACCCTAATTTTCAATTTTTGAAGTCACTGCGGAGACTGAAGATCTCAATCAAATGAAATGAAAAATCCCACGAATTTTTACTTTAACATAAGGCACAAATCCCCCCCTCTTAGAACTCTGAATCTTAAAAAAAAATTTTTTTCATACATTCGTGCTCCACCCTAATGTACAATGTACATATTATTATTATTGCTGTTGTGGAGTTAATAGATTTCTGACTCTGAATACTTCATGTTTGAAATTTAGTAAGCAGATTATTATAGTTTATATTGTGTTTTTATATCTTTTTTTAAAATAATTTTTATATTTTTGTTAAGTTCTTACGGGTACAGGACCCTTACTTTTTGTTTTACTTTTTAATTATGTGAAAATCTGTCATTGGATATTATGTATATTATTAATGTTATTGTTGTGTAAAATATCTGTTGATTTTCCATAATAAATAAAATAAAATGAAAAGGGTTTAAGGGGTGGGTAGGAATCTGGGGTTCAGTGTGTCCTGGTCATCCACCTCCAAGACCTAGACAAACCTCACCCCATGAACCCCGGCACCCCTGCTAATGGTTTTTATATGGAAAGTAGAATGGTATATTAATTTTTGCACACATTCTAATAATTGCACATACAAAGGGGTGAACCTTACTGTTAGGGAATATTGCTAAATTGAGCGAAGCCCATTTAAAAACCGCTTGTAGGGCATAGCAGCAAAAAATCCGCGGTAGCAATATGGTAATAATTGTTGTACAGTGGCGGACTAAGGGGGGGGGCGGGGGGGGGGCGGCCCGCCCCGGGCCCCCGGTCCTGGGGGGCCCCAAAACGCCTCCATGTTCCCTTGATCAAAACCTAAACAAGCCTTTAAGGCACCAGGATATTGTAAAAAAATTTTTAGCCATTTTTTGAAAGATGCTCTCACCATTTTTTTTAAAGAATTTCGAAAAATCGAAGGATATACATCAATTTATGTGAAACCGTTTGAAACAGTTTTGAATTATCCTTCAGCAAAACTTTGAATGCGTTTTTCTCGAAACTTTTTAATATTTTTCAACCTAGTTGACCACATATTAAACAAACTATACATCCGATTTGCATTCACCAATTCTTAAATTGTTTGAAAATTCAGTGTCTATGGCACCATGCAGGGGAATTTCGTTATCTAAAAAAAAGATAAAAATGGCGGACCAGCGAATTTTGTATGCAATTTTTTATGATAAATTTTCATCTTTCATAAAAAAAAAATTAGATGGGGGCCCTTTATTAAACAATCCCTACGTGGTGTCATAGTCAGATCCGGATTACACATGTTGGGGCCCCTAGGCAATACACATCTCGGGGCCCCTAGCCGATGCGTGCTCCCTAGGCAGTGGCCTAAGCTGCTTTGTGGACAATCCGGCCCTGCCAGGGCCCCTAGGCAACGCACGTCTCGGGGCCCCTTTACCCTAGAGCCCCTACCCAATGCGGGGCCCCAAGGCAGTTGCCTACACATCTTATGGATAATACGGCCCCGGCTATAGTGACTGGATTTTCAAAGGCAGTTCCCTATACTGCCTTATGGACAATACGGCCCTGCCAGAACAGGCTTAAACATTTTTACCTTAGGGGCCCCTACCCGATGCGGGGCACCTAGACAGTTGCCTACACGTCTTATGTAAGCAACTGCCTATCGATACTACGGCCCTGGCTATAGTGATTGGATTTTCGAAGGCAGTGGCCTACACTGCCTGACAGGACCATTTTTAACATGTCGGGACCTTAGGCAATGCACGTCTCGGGGCCCCTTTACCATAGGGGCCCCTAGCCGATGCGTGGCCCCTAGGCAGTGGCCTATACGTGCATAATGACCGTGGACTTAAACATCTTGGGGCCCCTAGGCAAACACGTCTCCAGGGCCCCCTTCACCTAGGGGCTCCTACCCGATGCGGGGCACCTGGGCAGTTACCTACAGGTCTTATGGATAACACGGCCCTGGCTATAGTGACTGAATTTTCAAAGGTAGTGGCCTACACTGCCTTATGGAATATACGGCCCTGCCAGGGCTGGCTTAAATAGGTAGGGCCCCTAGGCAATGCAAGTCTCAGGGCACCTTTACCCTTAGGGGCCGATACCCGATGCGGGGCCCATAGACAGTGGCCTACACTGTCTTATGGACAATTGGGCAATGCCAGGGCCGGCTTAAGCATGTCGGGGCCCCAAGACGATGCTCATATCGGGGCCCCTTTACCCTAAGGGACCCTACCTAATGCGGGGTTTTTCTAATATGTTGTCAACCAGGTTGTAAAACGTAGTGATAAAAACGCGTTCAAAGTTTTGCTGAAGGATAATTCAACACACAAATTGTTTAAAACGGTTTCATATAAGATGCCGTATCTCCGTCAAATTTACGAATTTCCTTACAATATTTGGTGAAAGATTATTAACAAATGCATCTTTTAGAAAATGCCCTTTGCTAAAGGTTATATAATAAAGATAGTAATGAAATAGAGAAGTAATTCAAAAGAATCAGTGATGGACTAACGGGAGGTAGGAAGGGGGGAAGGGGCGGCTTCTGGTCCCCGGGGGGCCTCCTCCAGCAAAACTTTGAATGTTTTTCTCAAAACTTTTTTAACTTGTTTTTCAATCTGGTTGACAACATATTTAAAAAACTATACATCCGCCTGTATATATTTTTATTGCATTTGTATTTACATTTGCATGTACCAAGTCTTAAACTGTTCGAAAATCCAGTGTCTACGGGAATCACAATCTACCACATAGGGGAATTCTGAATTCTAAAAAAAAAAAATGTCGAAACAGCGAATTTTATTTTCGAGTTTTTATGTGAAAATTTTCAGCTTTCATAAAAAAAATTGAAGGGGGCCCTTTCTTAAAAAAATCTTTATGTGGTGCCATTGTGACTTGATTTTATAACAGTTTAAGACTTAGTGCATGCAAATCGGATGTATAGTTTTTCTAATATGTTGTCAATCAGGTTGAAAAACGTAGTTTTGAGAAAAACGCGTTCAAAGTTTTGCTGAAGGATAATTCAACACACATAATGTTTAAAACGGTTTAATATAAAACATTTTATTAACAAATGCGTCTTTTAAAAAATGAAATAATAAATAAAAGTAAAAATGATCAAGGGAACACGGAGGTGTTTGGAGGCCCCCCCAGGACCAGAGGTCCGTGTGAACTGAATAAAAACCTTGTAAAATTACATAAACTTTTACTAGGGGGGGGCCTCATTCAGCTTTGCCGCCCCGGGCCTCTGACGGGCTTAGTCCGCCACTGTTGTTGTAACTCGTAATAAAGAAAATCCAGTAAGAATTTTAGCAGAAACAGGTTAGATTCATGTGCACGAACAAAACTTTCAGAGAAGTTACTAAAATTTTGTGCGAGAAACAATTTAAATGTATCTATTAAATTGAATACGAAAATTAATTTAAAATGATGCGATAATAAAAAAAGGTGATGACAACTAGGTAATTCTACATAAGTAAGTACCTAGGTAGGTACCAATTAAATAAAATTATATAAAAATAATAATTTGAATCTGGAAAACCACCCCATTCCGAGATCCACCCAACGGAAGTTAGCGAATCCCTTTTTCCCAACTTCCTATGTCGTTTTTCATTGTCAAATACGAGTCTATCATCGCCGAAAAACCCGATAAATAAACGATTTATTCATTTCAAATTTAACATTATATTAATTGGTTATTATTGGCGTGTACAAATTTGTTTATAAATGCAAATTGTTAATATTATTTGTATGTATTGATCGAAGTACCACCCGGATGAACATGAGCTTGTCGCGCATGCCCGGAAAAACTTGAGACTTCAGCTGCTGCCGAGGGTGAGCACTATCTTTTCATATTATCCCGTGTTATTCAATTTATATTGTATGATTTTCCGCCATTTCATCATTCATTAATGCATATTTACAACATCCCGCTTGCGTATTAAAAATATTCGCGTTTAATTACGCGGTAATTTAGTCCCGTGCGCTTCGTCGGTACATTCGCCGGTACACATTGCATTACGCAATTACCGGCAATGTTCCAATACCTGCATCGTTTATTTATATTCTCTTTTAACAAGGAAAGCTTTATTATTATTTATGCACAATTTTAAATGTAGCATTTATTTTTATTATGACGTTGTCGGCTTTTATGTCTAGCGCCATGCCGCCATTATTTATCAGTTTTCAAATAAAATTTTCTCCGTCATAACACAATTAAATTCCATTTTACTACTCCTAACCACCCACTTTATTTTGAGAAATTAATTCGACGTTAAAATCCTACAGCTTATTTCGTTTCTACAGCTCTTCGTCATTATTGAATCATATTTCAAGGCCACAATCAGAGCAACCCTTATTAGTTAATCGATTTTTCAAAGTCATTCATTGCATTTTATTAATTCATTCAAACTTTTCATAAAATAACAACCAACAATTTTATTTTGCGTCTTAAAATGGATGCTGCCGGCGTGTAGTCTAGCAAAAATAAACTAGCAATCGAAATGCCTACGCAAAAGAACTAAGTACTTAACTATAATTAGATTCGCGTAGAGTTGCACATTTCTCGGGTGCATTATTGCGACTTGTTTATTTTATTGGCATTGTTTCATCACGGCAATCACATCTGTCGCGACATTTCACATTATTTTTCTCAGTTTGAGCAACTAAAGATTTTTACGATAGATACAAGCTGCAAGTCGCATAATATTTAATTTCACATTCGGGGAGATCTCCCAGATAACTGTCAGAACGTATTTACAATATAAACATACGATTAGCTAAGCTTTTTCATCCATTTTTACCACTATTTTTACCTGGTAAGAAAATGTGTATTTTTATCCACGAAGTGTTTTTTTGCGGTTTTCATCGAATTTTGAATTTCGAAAAAAGGCGGCTTACAAAACATTGCCAGTAGTTAAAAAAAATAAAACTTGTATGAATAAACATTTTTTTGAATGATGGTATCAGTGTCTGCTCCATGTAATTATTGTCGCACAGTTGATTGAAGCTAGAAATGTAATTAAAGATAGATTCCGATACAAAAATAACACTTGGTCATGGATGCTCGTACCGTTTTCTCTACTTGTGGGGAC
Source organism: Limnephilus marmoratus (assembly GCA_917880885.1). Classification (NCBI taxonomy): domain Eukaryota; kingdom Metazoa; phylum Arthropoda; class Insecta; order Trichoptera; family Limnephilidae; genus Limnephilus; species Limnephilus marmoratus. The sequence goes on along the minus strand of OU862929.1, from coordinate 296,996 downwards.
GTGGTTTGTACCTAGGTATATCGTATTATAAACTTGCAATCGGCTGTCATTTCCGTAGTCGGACTTTAAAAAAATGGTAAATGAACCTTTCGTCTACACAAAATGCCTCAATCAATTTATGCACACCATTTTATAATGTGGTGGCCTAGTTCCTACCTACCTTTGTTAACTCTAAAATGAGAAATACATTCATAAAATATATAGACAATCTTTTCATAAAAAATGCCGACTGTTAATTTTTAAATTAATGATCTACACGCCGTGATATGCTTTTCTGGTGACCCCCCCCCCCCCCGGAATTATAATTATTATAAAATTAAAGCTTTTGTGCATTATTTACCATTGTATTCAATCTGACGAAAGTACGTCGCTTGTGACCGTTTATATTGTCAACATTTAATTATTGGATGCTTACCCAACAGTTAAATTTACAGTTATCATTAATTAAATTGGGAATATCGGCTTAAATACGAAAATGCAACAGATTCCATTTACCATGTTTATATACTTACATACTTTTAGATTCAGAAGACTGGAAATCGGAATTTTTATATTCTGAAACTTAAATTTTGTAATGTATTTCATACAAAAGCAATATTGATAAAATTATCAAACCGGTGCTCTGGCAACACTATTAATAAATTCGATGGGTAGGTAATGGGTAGGTACCTTTCGCTAAAATTAGACGGTTCCAATAAGGTTAAATTGGGATTGCGTGATTTGCAATTTATGGCATAAAAGCTTAAAATTCGTATAGTCAAAAGTATCATCAATAAAGAATTCCTGACTACCGTATTGATTAGCCTTTCAAGCCGAATTTACGACGAATATTAGCAGTCAACCTGTCTGCACGATCTGTCTAGGGTTAAGCAGAGAGGGTGGGGCGATATTATCGCTATAAATAAAGTTAAATGATGTTTGTTTCCCTGGAATTATACGGATTAAAATCGTGTTGAAAAATGATGTATTTAGGAAATCCCTTTCAACAACATTTACGCCCACTTCAATATTTTGTGATGTATCTTTCAGTTTAGGTATATTATGGACTGGAAAACTGTTATAAGTACTTTTATGGACAACTGGTGTATCTATTTGGGGTCAATTTATTGGCATAACTTTTTTTATTTGAGCTTTGGCTTTCGAGTAAGTAAGTAAATCGAGCTCGAAGTTGGTATTAGGTCAAATTTGAAAAAAGTTAAACTTTCGGAATGACCGGACACGCTGAATATTAAAAAACAATTTGATTTATCTTAATTATCATAAAAGACAACCATTTTCATCCGGGGCCATGGAATATACTGCATTTAAAATTTTAATTACGTAAAATGAATGGATTTTATGAAACTTTACAAATATCAGAATAACATACCTACTTAACATTACGAAATTTGTATAGAAAAATTGCAAAAGGTGGCACGCGAGCTGTTTGAAAACTGAATGTACCGGGAATGAATGTATGGAATGCGGGAGGGGGGGAGGGGAACCCGGGAGGGGGGAGGGGAACTCAGGAGGGGGATTCGCAGGGGGGGGGTGAACCATTCGCAGGGGGAGGGGGTGGGGGGAAGGGGGAAGGGGGGAGTCGAGTGGAGAGAGGGAAGGTGGAGGAGGTGGAGTGGAAACGCGAGAGGGGAAGGGGACGCGGGAGAGGAAGGGGAGGCGGAAGGGGAATGGGTCGAATGGGAAAGAACACGCAGGGAGAAACAATTTCTTATTAAGATGAAGCCATAGTAAATAATGCAAAATCATATGTTTTTGTTTTGAAAATTTGATCGCTTAGAAGTGTTGTAGATGCTTCAATTAAATACTGCGTGTAGAACATACCTTGGCCCTTAAAAATATCGGTAATTTTTTTTATAAAACTTTTAATAAGCCTATAAAAAAATAAAGTATAAGGTCTAAAAAACACACTTTCAAGTCCAAACTCTCCTATTTATAAACCCCTTTTCGGTTATGGTTTCATTGTATAATGTGCCAAATTCAGTTTATTTTATAATGATCGCAAAAAAAGTTGATATTTACACCCAATCTTCCCAAAATAAAATAAAATATGCATTTTCGCGTTGTTATTTTACAATACGGCTGCTGGTCGACGAATTCGGTTTTACAAAGTGAACCCTATGGCGTCCACCAAAGAACTACTGTTGACGCCATAGTCGGTAAACCTCAGTCACGCCCCGAACTGCCCCGAACTCAGCGGGAGATGGACGCGTCACTTCGCGTCGCTTGATTTCGTGAAATCAATTTTAAATTTCCGTTTTATTACAATAAACAATGTGTAAAACAGGAATTAATATTTTTTACAGGCCTTTACGAAATCAACCTGTAAAACAAATCTCTCAAATACCTTTTCCAACCTTTCCAAAAGCTTGTACTCAAGTATTTTTAAACTCCTCCCATAAAGGGGGTGAATTCCGATTTCGATTTTTTCCTGAACTAGTGGATCGCCTTAAATGGCATAGCAACGCATGCCGGGTGCCAGCTAGTTTTCAATAATTTATGTCCGTGTTCTGCGTTGTTTTATATTGTAACTTTGAATTAAGTTTTTTCCATCGATCTGAATGCAAATAGTAGTATTTTATAGTAATAAAGGTGAATCAAAAGGTTTTTTCTAAAAAATAGTTGTATAAAGTGTTTCCAGTCATCTTGAAAGTTTACCCAAAAAATCGGTCGCTGGGAGTTCTGTTTATCTAATGTCTTTTAAAATGCATCGAAGCGTAGACGCGACCCTAAAAGGTTTTTTTAACCCTTCGGCTGCCGAAAAAGTCAACGAAAAAAAAATCTTTTTTTTTCTCTATGTTTATGTGATGTAAATTCACCATTTTTCTGCTGATACTACATACTTGTTTCTGGATACCCTGTACGTTTAGAAACCCTTTCGATTTAAGGAATTCCTAGTGCCCCACTTCCCCCGATTTTCAAAAAGTATCTTTCTTTCTTACTGAACAATAAATTAAAAAATATGACATATTTTCTTTTTTTTATAGAAACATGGATATTTCGAAGCTCTGTAGTTCATGATGGAAATTACTTGGCAAACCAAAAATGATTGTGTAGAAGTTTGGTCGATTTTTTTTAGATTCATGAGTGTGAGTGAGTTTTTAAAGATTATTATAAGATTCTGATACAGGGTGTTGAGGGACATACTTGACTTACTTTAATCAGTGATTCCTGACTTTATTTTGAGTAAAAAATGTAAATGAAATTTTAGTCTCCGGTGACATTTTTGATTTTTTTTTTTTTTTCTACAAAAACATGAAAAAATGGTAGTTGTTGAACAATTGGAGGCGGGGTAAGGGGTTCGTCGGACACCCGGCTGAGTGACCAGTGACGACATGCAGAAGAAATTTTTTTTTTTTGTTTGATATTGAAGAAAAAATTTTTGAAAAAAAAAATAATGGTCATCAAAAAAAGTCACCGGAGACCAAAATTTTATTTACATTTTTTACTCCAAATAATGTCAGGAATCACTGGTTAAAGTATTAGGGAACGTACCCATACTACGTGACACACTTTTTGCAATTTTTTACCCCCCCCCCCCCCCCGGTGACCACGTGTAGTATATTCCAAGACCCCCCCCCTACAGTTTTCACGTAGTATTTCATAAATATGGTTTCGAATCAAAACAAAAAATAAAAATGCATTATTTGGCTTATATTTGTCTTTATTAATACGGCGCTTGCTGCGTGACAGCAAGAGTGGTTGCATTACAAGTGGAAAAAATATTATCAAGATAAAACTTATGTCAAAATATATTGAAACCGGAATGTAATTTATGGAAAAGAAAGTCTTGTTATTTTTATAAACATTTTTCATCTCAATCATCTTCAACAAACACGTTCCCTGAACTTTTTCACTTATTTGAATGTACGAGGGTGGGTTTTTAAGTTTGCGGATTGGGTAAGGAGTGGAAATAAAAACCAAAATATTTTTCCTTTTCAACATATTCACCTATTACCCTAATACATTTTTCCGATCTTTAAATTAACTTAAAGGAACTTTATAACAGCGCGGAACTCAATTTTCTCCACATTTCACAATTTCTTCCCGATTAATCACTTACCTTCCCATGCCGCGAACTTAAAAACCTCCCCTCGTAGCTTGAAAAAAAACGCGAGATTTCTAGATTGACTACGTGATAAAAACCTAAGCCCCCCCCCCCCCTCCCCGTTGTGCCCAAGCGTGGTATTTTGATGACCCCCCCCCCCCCTAAACAGGTCTCGTAGTTTGGGTACGTTCCCTAAGTCAGGTACGTCCCTTAACACCCTGTATAATATATTTTTGTATTGCTACTTTTTACATGATACATTTCATTGAATTGTTGCATTAGGAATAACGGACTTATTGCCAGATGTGACAATTTTTCAACTATCCCAGTTCTCAAAGGAAAAAAAAAGTTTATTTTCTGAATGATGTGAATGTCTTAATTTTTTTAACATTCGCTCCACACAGTTCAAATCATTATACCAACTTGTTTCTATTTGGGAGGCGGTTATGGGTACCGCCGCCCCGGGAATCATTTATTGGATAACCCCTGCTGTAGGTCGCCCTAGGTGGTTCGCTACGTTGGTGACTTATGGGGTGAGGTTTGTCTTCATGGGGTGAGGTTTGTCTGAGTCTTGCCTAGGTAACTAGTAGTAGGATATTTCAAAATGTCAAACTAATGTACCGGACTTTTATACCACCTGATGTTATTTTAAAGCATACTTTTTAAAAATTTTAATTTTATTATTTCATAGATTTCTTGAACGTACAATTTATATGTATATTAGCTGGTTCCCGGCATGCGTTGCAATGCCGTATTCAAAGAAATACATTGTTCCTCCCTGAATCACCTTTCCTGTACGTCCCCGTTCCCTCCCGCGTCTCCTTCCTAGCTAGCTTTATAAATTATAACCTATATGTTATTCTGATGTATGAGCTATATTATTGTAAAGTTTCATTCAAATCCATTCAGCAGTTTTTGCGTGAAAGAGTAACAAACACACATACAAACATACAACCATACAAACTTTCGCGTTTATAATATTAGTAAGATTTAATGTGTAGAATACAGAAACGTTGTAAATAATAATTAATTCATGGTGAGCAATTGAATATTGCTTTCCTCATATCTCAAAACTTTGTGTTTGGAGATGTCTGACTAATCAACTGGATAATCGAAGTGATAAATAACAGCTTTAACAAAACAAAAAAACTACTTAAAAAAATGCACTAAAATGTAAAAAAATAAATTCGTATTCTTCTACAACTTAATAATCTTACTTTTTCTACTCATCAATATGTAGGTATGATTGTTATTTTTGGAGTCGGTGCCAGCCACGGTAGGTTGGTAACTACATACATAGTTAATAGGTGAGATACGCTTAAGTCACACGCGCGACTTGACGAGGCGAGAGGCGAGAGCGGGGCCGCGGCGGGAGGGGAGCTGTCAAGTGAACACGCCGGGCCGGGTACCTTGGCAGACACCGACTCCAAAAATAACAATCGTACCTACATATTGATGAGTAGAAAAAGTAAGATTATTAAGTTGTAGAAGAATACGAATTTATTTTTTTACTTTTTAATAAAATTTTTGTTTATTTTTTGATTTTTAGTGAATCTGAAGTACACTAACTAATTTGTCTGAATATGGGTAGACCTACTAAACTTGCTGGGCATACGAGGCAGACATTACTTGACCATAACGACCTTACGGTCAAGAGACTCAAAGATCCGGATAGCCTATAAAAGATTCGGCCGAGTAACGTTAATTTGTCAGGATCCCATAATCAGAACCCAACCAAACTCTCATCAAACTACCCTTGAAGTGCATCCTTTCCAATAAAAAAAGAATCATCGAAATCGGTTGGCATGATATTGAGTTATTCGTCCATTTGTCGCGCACATACTTAAAGCAAATTTAAGACTTATATGGTTTTCTCTCGGAGGCCATTGTCAGATGGACCAAATTAAAATGGGACCACACGGGGAGCACCAGCTTTCAAATAAAAAAGAATCATCAATATCGGTTCACCCGGTTGAAAGTTCTGAGGTAACAAACATTAAAAAAAAAAATTACAGTCGAATTGAGAACCTCCTCCCTTTTTAAGTCGTTTAAAAAATAAGTCTTTCCTTCCATTTCAGCTACGAGCAGAGACCAAATAGATATTTAATCACCAGCAAGAAAAGCATCCATAATCCGAGATGGGCAAGGAAAAGATCCATATCAACATCGTGGTGATCGGCCACGTGGACTCGGGCAAGTCTACCACCACCGGACATCTCATCTACAAGTGCGGCGGCATCGACAAGCGCACCATCGAGAAGTTCGAGAAGGAGGCGCAGGAGATGGGCAAGGGCTCCTTCAAGTACGCCTGGGTGAGTGCTGACTACTCTTGCCCCTTGCTTCTTCCTCCAGTGATATCATCCGGCCAATCTACCAACTACCATGATAGAACACCTCACACTAGCTAGCTGTGTGAAAGTAACTTCCCGTCATAGAAGATACCCTTTTACTGATTACTCTTCGCTTAGAAAAGAACCTCTAGGTTTATTGTGTTCATTGTTTGTAACTAAAGTAAGCGTGGGTGAGCATAATCATTGATACTATCTATCTTTTTTTTTATATTTACCCTAAATGGGATCAATGATTTTATGGTTATTTCCTTTTGGGGTATTATGCCGTGTTGCGCTACCTCCTCCTGTCCATCATCAGGGCAGATGTGCCCTGATGATGGACACTGTAACGCTGTCCGAAACGTTGGCTAAAGGAGGAGGTAGCGCAACACGGCATAATACCCCAAAAGGAAATAACCATAAAATTTTTGGCCGTGAAAACCTAAAATCATATCAAACGGGATCAATGATGCTAGTTCCTTGGAGAATTTTCCATTGAAATACCGGTAGAACAAGGACAGCATTCCGGCCTGATGCCTGTGCACTTTGAAATCCATTTGTTAGGATATGAAAGGAATCAAACAGACCGCCTCTTTCTGCACAGAATCGAAAGTTTTTTCAAATATTTAAAGACCAGAAATGGCTGCCAAATTCAACAGTGGGGCGCACTGTTCTTTATGATATTATGGAAATCAATATACTGGTGACAATCAGTCACCTTCAAACAAATATTCATTCATTTGGTACTGGTTCTTTTGTATATAAACTATAGAGCTTTAAGCGGAACACAAATATATTACTAATATGTAAGAATAAAATTTATAGTTGACCAAATCATGATATTTATCAAAATATATATATTAATGTTCATACTTATTATTTCAATTATTAAAATGTCAACAGATGTCACTCCCCTTAATGTTGTAGTAGAAATCCACTTTACCCACTTTCTCTTGTTAGCAGAGGCGGCCGCTTGCTTAGTGCATTCGTGCACTGCGCTGCCGAAAACCAATATACGTCAGAAGTGTAAATTAGTACCTCCTCTCCCGAAGTATTCCCGCCAATTCGTTACAAAATCTTTACCAATTGACTAAACTCCCGAGCATGAGAGAAAGGTATTCGTGCACATTTTGTTATGCCCAGGCGTGACGTCACATGAAGTTATATTTCTACTGGGATCATCTCCAGATGCTGGAGTGCCAGTGCCCGTGAAATGAGCAAGGCAGGTATAGACCCATAAGGACGATTGACGTGTGAAAGCAGAGAAGACATATGGTGCCTGGGTGCACTAGCGGAGCAAATGACATAACATTAAACTTGCGTAAAGTGGTCCCGAACCTTTGGAATGAAATAGTTATGTTCAACAAATTTAAGACTAGTTAACAATGTTATGTTGTAACGCCATCGGTCGCCGGCGCGGCGCATCGACCTCAGTATCGTTTCGGTTTTTAAAGCATTTTAACGGTTTTCGCAAGTTTTATTCTGTAAAAAAAAATATTTAAAAATGAGTGCTACTGAAAACATTGCGATTAACGTATATTTTATCAAATGTAACTTAGTGGAGTATTTTAGTGAAACGGTTAAACTTTTCAAAATAAGTTGTACTATTCCAATGACAACTGTTGAGTGCGAACGGTGTTTTTCTACATTGAAACGTGTAAAAACATTTCTGAGTACACCATGATCGGCTTAATGCTTTGTCAATGATGACCATCGAAAAAGGTTTTATAGTTTTTATACCAGACTTTAACAATCGTGTCATTGAAGTATTTTCACAAATGAAACAGCGACGAATAGATTTTCTCTACAAGTGAACGTTTGTACTAGGTATGTCACTCCCTTTAAATCACTTTATTTTCCCATGTTAATGTTATCTTTTTTTGGGAAATGCACTGCCCGCAAATTTTGTCACGGGCCGCCTCTGCTTGTTAGCGAGGATTTAACAATAATTCTTCTCTAGGAACCTGAACCTCCAAATGATTTCTTAAAAGTTTTAGCGATGGTCATGATAGAAATAATTTTGTTATTCAGGTATTGGACAAGTTGAAGGCAGAGCGTGAACGAGGTATCACCATCGACATTGCCCTGTGGAAGTTTGAGACGGCCAAGTATTATGTGACCATCATTGATGCCCCCGGACACAGGGATTTCATTAAGAACATGATCACGGGAACCTCACAGGTAAATATTAAATACAATAATAATACCTACCGGGCTCTGCCATTACTTTCTAGATGGTTTAGTTATGTATACTGTGTTATGTATCTGTCTGCCTCAATTCAGTGTACGTGACCAATCATCAGCTCAACATTGACTCATTAGTAGTTTAAACACAACACTAATCTCGATTTATTCTAGACTCAATGGAATAATTAGTTTTTTTTTTTTTTTAAAAAAGAAAGACAAACATTCCCGGGTTACGAATAACCCAACAATGTTTGAAAATCTCCTACTACCACCACAGAAAGCCGAAAATGTTGCTTGTGTTGTGATGGAGGACTTGGCCAGCCGAGGAATCGAACACGCGATGCTCGGGTGGGACCCAAGCGCTATGCCCACTCAACCACTGACCAGTCAATTGATTCAGCTTTAAAATTGTACATTCCTTAACCAAAGAGTTTCTTGCAATACATCCATGCCAAAATTTTGGCTCAACACTCCTAAAATTCATAAATACATAGACTCTTCCTAGCACAACTCTCCAACCAAAAGGTGAATCGAGCGTTATGAAACAAATCACTTGGCTGATCAGTGACTGATTGATTAAAAAGTTGGGAACAATGGTCGTTAGTCCCATTAAAATCTGTTTCCACAATTGTGGGGGAAGCAAGTGAACACTGAGAGAAAGGGTGAATATTGTAAAGGATTTGTGAGGATGAGAAGCTTCGAGTTCAATATCTTTTCTAAATTCCAGGCAGATTGCGCGGTGCTGATCGTGGCGGCAGGCACGGGTGAGTTTGAGGCGGGCATCAGCAAGAACGGGCAGACGCGCGAACACGCACTGCTGGCATTCACACTGGGCGTCAAGCAGCTAGTGGTGGGCGTCAACAAGATGGACAGCACGGAGCCGCCCTATCACGAGGCACGCTATGAGGAGATCAAGAAGGAGGTGTCCTCCTATATCAAGAAGATTGGTGAGTCTACCCAACACAAATCACAACAATTATCCACTGGACCGCTTTTTGCCACAATACGGCACCATTTAAAATACCTCAGATAGCTTTGCTGCCAGTTGTAGGCAAATTTACCCTAGATGAATTAATTTTTTTTCAATTTTTCCATATTAAAATTCGGAGGTATGATTATTTAATGTCGACAGAAAATATTCAAAATGGTCACCAAAAAATCACGAGCAATCGAAGGAAAAAGTTAAAAATCGCGCTGTCCCTAGAGTAGAGTGGTTAGGTAAATAAGGAATCCATGCAATGAATGAATTCAATTAAATATCTTGGTGTGATCATTGATCAAACCTGAAGTAGAATAGTCACATTAAAGAGAATAAGAAAATGTATGTACAAATATATTTGTTAGGTTAAGAAACATTTTAACCGGTCAGCAACGTAAGCAGATATATGCGTTAGAAATACGACAGCAGTCAAGTACAATAAGCGTGTTTATATGTCAACGCATGTGTCTCCATAGAAACCGTTCTAACTCCGTTATTCTTTTAGTGACATCCCTAAAACAAAAAGTAATAGGTCAATAGTGGAACAAGCTGTACATCCCTATTCAAGTTGTCCATAGAAATACATAACAAGAATATTCTGTCATTCGCGCAATCTGACACATAATTTTACCCGCCAAATTTCCTACGGGCAGCTCAATTGCAATCGACATTGTTAATTTTTATTAAATATTTTTATATGAAATGATAAAAAAGTGAGGTGACAAAAGTGTTTATTATACATTTATACAATAGAATAAGTATTGTTGTTTACATAATCTGTGATTTTAGTACCGTTTTCACATGAAAACATCACGTGAGTCATTTTTACATTTTTTTAATGTTTTCATTCTAAATTTTAATATTTACAAATGTTAATATTTATTTGTAATACAATAATTCGAAAGATTATTTTGTAACCTTTCTAAAACAGTTTAGAGCTTTAATTGTGAAGCGGTAATAACACAAAGTTTTCGTAAAATGTCATTTCGGTAGAGACATCATAAGCGAATATTCGCAAAAATTCGGAGGGGTTAAACGTGAAAATAATAAAAAATGTTTACTGTGCCCTTGTTCACTCTTTGCTTATCTACCTAAAACAAAAATCTACCATCTCAACAAAATCACTTTTTAAATAAATTGTTTCCAGCAAGCTTCCATTATAAAAATGTGTAACCAAGAAAATAACAAGGAATATCAAGACTTTAAAAACTAATAAGAGATTTAAAAATAAATTTATTATTTACACCTAATTTTACAATAACTCAAATGCATAACCATTATACTTACCCATAAAAACATATAATAACCTCCCTTCTGAATTGCGCTGTATCATCAACCTAAACGTATACAACCTAAACGAATCAAGACAAGAATCGTGGTTCCCTTATCAGGCACAAGAGCTCCTCTTTTTTGATAATGTAAACATGACCAATGGTGACCTTAAATATAATATTTTGTAAAATATATATGTATAAATGTAACTCATATTCTTTATATTAGGTCCTTACATTGAAATTGGCGTTTTGCCGTAATGGCAACTTTGATCTCAAATATCTTCTCTTTGGCTAGGAATTCCAAATTCAAATTTATACAGCTAATTTACTCATGTATTTGTATTTCGAAAATTATAATTCATGTGTTTTTTCCTTAATTGTTTTTTTCTTTCATCACTTAGTTTACAAAATGGAAAACTTGAAATATTGAGTTATTTACGAGTACGAGTTTCACCGTGGCACAAGTGCTGCAGAAACGGCTCGAAGGATTAATGATGTGTATGGCGACGGTGCCGCAAAAGAAAACACAGTGCGTTTTTGGTTCCAACGTTTTCGTTCTGGAAATTTCGACCTGCAGAACAAGCCCCGTGGACGGCCAGAGACCAAAGTTGATAATGAAGAATTGAAGGCTATTGTGGAAGCGGATCCATCGCAAACCACGTCCGACTTAGCTGCAGGCTGCGGTGTTAGTGATAAAACTGTTTTAATCCACTTGAAGCAAATTGGGAAGGTGAAAAAGCTTGAAAGGTGGGTACCTCACGAATTGAGTGAAGCAAATTAACAAACGCGCGTTAGAACGCTAGACCACACACTGCACAACAGACAGCTACCAAATTAGAGGAGCTTCAATTGGAATTTCTAAGACATCCACCGTACTCTCCGGACCTTGCCCCAACAGATTACCATTTTTTTAGAAATTTGGATAACTTCTTGCAATGGAAAAAATTCAACTCCGATGGGGCAGTCCAAACCGCCTTCAAAGATTTTATTGATTCCCGTCCGAATGTTTTTTTTAGTAAAGGGATCGATGAACTACCTATGAGATGGCAAAAGTGCATAGATAGCAATGGTACATACTTTGATTAAATAAATATATTATATTAAAAAAAATCGACTTTATGTTCCTCCCATACAAAATGCCAATTTCATATGTAGCTACCTGCGCTGTGAGAAGTACTTACTTAAGAATTCAAATTTAAGCAATTCAAATTCCAATTCTTTTGAACAGCAAGCTGAAACAAATTGTACTTTTTTATTATTTTTAACTGTCACACTCCATATGTTGATAACATTGTAAAAATTTTAATGGCACATAAAAAACTATCAACCGATGATTCTAGAGCTTTCTTTTAACTGTGTTTACGTAGCACGTTCAATTGCTACATTGGTGACACCGACGTTCACATTAGTGACCACGAAGTTTACATTTGTGAATCCGACAGTGAACACGACGCGTGCAAGTACGTCTACCGCGAGCACGTCGCGCACGAAATAAACTCTTCGGTGATAAATTTCGCGCACCAATCATCATCATCATGTCCCTCACGAGCGGTACATCCGAGGAAATGGGTAAACCCATCAATCAGCCACTACTAACACGGATGGAGCGGTTGATGCAGCCTCTCCAACAAGAGCTCGCTACTTTGAGGCGCGAAGTTTCGACACTACGCTCTGGCCAGCATAGGAGGAGCGCCACCCCGCATCGTTGGAGCAATCGTTCCCGCAGTCGGTCCAGAGGTCGTCAGCCCGAGGGAACATGCTGGTACCACTGGAAGTATGGGACGAAGGCAAGCAAGTGCACCAAACCCTGCAACTTCCAGCAGGAAAACGCGCGGGGCCCAAACTGATGGCGACCAGCACCAGCCCCAACCAAGTCAGTCGCCTTTTTGTTACCGACAGGGTAACCCGTACCCAATTTCTTATAGACACCGGCGCAGATCTCTGCGTTTTCCCACGACGCCTTGTCCAGGGACGCCCCACTAAAGCGACATACGAACTGGCAGCAGCAAATGGCAGCACAATCGCTACTTATGGCAGCCTAACGCTCAACCTGGATCTGGGATTGCGACGCGACTTTACTTGGAGCTTCGTCATTGCAGACGTCTCCAGGCCAATCATCGGGGCAGACTTTCTCGCCAAGTACGAGCTACTGGTGGATGTCCGAAATAAACAGCTGCTGGACCAGGTGACGAATTTGACCATCACGGGAAAACGAAGCGACAACAAGATCGCTTCCATTAAGACGGTCACAGGAACGTCCCCGTATCATAAGCTTCTTCAACAGTTTCCTGACATCACTCGCCCTGACGGCGCCAGGAGGGAAGTTCGTCACGCAACACTGCACCATATTAACACCACGCCAGGACCTCCAACAGTCGAACGCCCACGACGCCTTGCTCCTGACAAGTTAAAACGCGCCAAGAAGGAGTTCGAGGCCATGGTCCGTCTCGGAATCGCTCGACCTTCCGAGAGCTCTTGGGCATCTCCCTTGCACATGGTACCCAAGAAGGACGACCAGTGGAGACCATGTGGCGATTATAGAAGATTGAACGCCAGAACTATTCCGGACAGATACCCCGTACGCCACATCCAAGATTTTGCACAGGCACTGAGCGGCACCAAGATCTTCTCAACGATTGATCTGGTGCGGGCATATAATCAAATCCCTGTGGCTCCCGAGGACATTCCGAAAACAGCAATCACTACGCCATTCGGACTCTTCGAATTTCCGGTGATGTCTTTCGGCCTCCGCAACGCAGCCCAGACCTTCCAACGCTTCATGGACGAGGTTACCAGAGGCTTAGATTTCTGTTACGCCTACATAGACGACATCCTTATTGCCTCAACGTCAGAGGAAGAGCACCTAGCCCACCTCAAGATATTATTCCAGCGCCTGCAGGAATATGGTGTTGTCATCAACACCGCCAAATGCCATTTCGGCCTGACTAAGGTCAAATTCCTAGGATACTCGGTGTCCGACGCTGGCACTTCACCCCTCCCAGATAAAGTGGAGGCCATCAACAACTACAGCCAACCAGCTTCCATCAAGGATCTCCGCCGTTTCCTGGGAGCAATAAATTTTTACAGAAGATTCATTCCCAACGCCGCGAGGACACAAGCTCCACTCAATGACCTCCTAAAAGGGAACCAAAAAGGCAAACAACTCGTGTCTTGGACTGCCGAAACAGTAGAAGCTTTCAGCAAGTGCAAGGAAGCTCTGGCCCAGGCAACCCTGCTCGTTCACCCGAAGTGCGACGCCCCACTCTCTATCGTCAGCGACGCGTCTGATACTACAGCCGGTGCCGCACTCCACCAATTCGTCGCAGGTCACTGGGAGCCTCTAGCATTCTTTTCGAAGAAGTTTTCGGCAGCTGAAAAGAAATATGGCGCGTACGACAGAGAACTACTAGCCATCTATCTCGCTGTGAAATACTTTCGCCACATGGTGGAAGGCAGGTCGTTCACCATATTTACAGACCATAAGCCTATCACGTTCGCCTTCCAACAAAAAGCAGACAAATGCTCACCAAGGCAATTCCGCCATCTGGACTATATCAGCCAGTTCACAACTGACATCCGACACGTCTCCGGAAAAGACAACATCGTCGCGGATGCTCTCTCCAGGGTCGAGACGATAGATACTCCTCTGGACTACGCAGCGCTGGCAGCTGACCAGATGTGCGACCCTGAACTGGAACAACACTTGCAAGGAAGTTCTAGCCTACAACTTAAAAAGATTAATATTCCGGGTACTGACGCGCATCTCTACTGTGACGTCTCAACTACCATAGCCAGACCCTTCGTCACGAAGAAGTTCAGACCTGCGGCATTCAATGCGGTCCATCAGCTGGCTCACCCTGGAATTAAGGCCACGGTTAAGCTCATAACTCAACGTTATGTCTGGCCGGCCATTAAAGCTGAGACTATTAAGCTCGCACGCAATTGCCTTCAATGCCAACGAAGCAAGATTACACGGCACGTGTCAGCACCCCTGGGAGCCTTTCCCAGACCCTCTGCTAGATTCGAGCACGTCCACATCGACATAATCGTCATGCCTTCTTCAGAAGGATGCCGATACTGTCTCACGTGCGTAGACAGATTCACGAGATGGCCAGAGGCATTCCCGATCCCAGACCAAGAGGCTGAAACAGTGGCGCGTGCTTTCTACAAAGGCTGGATAACAAGATTCGGCACTCCACTCCGCATTACTACGGACCAAGGGAGACAATTTGAGTCGAGGCTGTTCAGGCAGTTGAATTTCCTGGCAGGCACGACGCAAATCCATACAACTGCATACCACCCCGCAGCAAATGGCATGGTGGAACGATTTCATCGTCAACTGAAAGCAGCGATCAAGTGCCATCAGAATAACCGTTGGACGGAAACACTTCCCACCGTACTCATGGGAATCAGAGCAGCTTGGAGAGATGACCTCGCGACAACCTCAGCCGAGCTAGTATACGGCGAGCCGCTCCGCTTACCCGGCGAATTTCTATGTACAGCACGACCTAATGTTAACGACGACACCGGAAGCTTCCTCAAGGAACTACGGAAACATTTCAACGAGCTGAGACCAGTTGAAGGTACCCGCCATGGTTATGGACATCGTTTCGTCTTCAAAAATCTTCCCACAGCTTCTCACGTCTTTCTGAGGGACGACACAGTCAAGAGCCCGCTTCAACAACCCTACAGTGGCCCTCATAAAGTCGTTCGTCGGCACGAACGAACATATACCATACTGGTAAAAGGGAAGGAAATCACCGTGAGCATCGACCGCCTCAAACCAGCATACGTTGCTCAAGATCTTGAGAGTTTCACATCACACTCGCAAACCGCATCAGAGTCACCAGCCGCCACATCACAACCAACCCTTCCGTTGTTCGATGGCAGTAAGGATCGGACACACACAACCACTCGTTCTGGAAGGCGGGTTCGATTTCCCGATCACCTCGGTATCTGACTATTCCTCTTTCCACCGCAGCCATGTCTGCGTTGTCTGGGGAGGGAGTACTGTAGCTACCTGCGCTGTGAGAAGTACTTACTTAAGAATTCAAATTCAAGCAATTCAAATTCCAATTCTTTTGAACAGCAAGCTGAAACAAATTGTACTTTTTTATTATTTTTAACTGTCACACTCCATATGTTGATAACATTGTAAAAATTTTAATGGCACATAAAAAAACTATCAACCGATGATTCTAGAGCTTTCTTTTAACTGTGTTTACGTAGCACGTTCAATTGCTACACATATGTGAGGACCTAATATTACAAATAAAAATGCATAAAAATGCAAGTAAAAAAATAAAAATGCTCTGATTCCTCTAGGACGACAGTTCATAAAAGCCAGTGTTTTATTGTTGTTGTCAGGTTACAACCCCGCCGCCGTGGCCTTTGTGCCCATTTCCGGTTGGCACGGGGACAACATGCTGGAGCCCTCGGAGAAGATGCCCTGGTTCAAGGGATGGATGATCGAGCGCAAGGAGGGAAAGGTGGAGGGGAAGTGCCTCATTGAGGCCCTGGACGCTATCCTCCCCCCGTCGCGCCCCACAGACAAGCCCTTGCGCCTGCCGCTGCAAGATGTCTATAAGATTGGTGGTATCGGGACAGTGCCGGTCGGCCGAGTGGAGACGGGAATCCTCAAGCCCGGTAACTCCTACATTTATCTCTACATATTATAAGTTAAAGTCCTCCACCGCGTCTGTCTGTCTGTCTGTTCGCGGGAAACTCAAAAACTGCTGAACCGATTTTCAAACTGTTTTCACCGATAGATAGAGTGATTCATGAGGAAGGTTTAGGTATATAATTTGTCAAGGTTTTGTGTAAATTGGTTGAAATATACATCTGTATGTGGTGGACGAGCGGGCTGGCAAGATTTGATTTGAATGCAAATATACAGTTTTATGCCGAGGTTGATGAAATTTTGCACATGTGACCATCAAAACAAGAGGAAGGTCACTGTCTACATTTGATTTCGAAAACTCTGTGTAAAGCCCTAAGGGGACTTCAGCTACTTTATTTATATTATAGAAACAAAACAATACATTTTTTTTACCTTGGCTCCACACAGGAGGCTCTGAGGAAAATAATTTCCCTTAGGGTCTATGTCATCGTAGGGGATGCTGCATGGAGGTTATTTTTAAGGAAAGGAAGGAGAGGAAGTTCTGGGAAGGAAAAAGTATGAGGGGTGGGTAGGAATATGGGTATGAATCCATACTTCTAATTGCAGTGCGGGTTGAGAGAGTCCGGCTGGACAAGTCAAAAGGCTTCCCCCAATCCGGCCCGCCACGCAGCAGGTGGGCAGACACATCTGCCGCCAGGACCCGGATAAACCTCACCCCATGAACCCAGGCACCCCTACTAAGTCACTAAACGTTGTGAACCACTCGGGGTGACCTATGGCATATAAAATGACATTGGTTAGATAAAAGAAACAATTTTTCAAATGTCAAATATTTATGGGAACCTATTTCATTCTTATTCATATCTTATTATTTTTGGTAGGTGTATTGTAATTACCGAGTGACTTGCGTAGTGTATAAGTGTGGGTGTATGTGAGGGTGTGTTTGTAGGTGTGAAAAGTGGTGCTCTATGAAGGGATATGTATGTTCATTGAACAGTTTATATAATTGACAATGTCAATGTCTATATTAATGTTGATGATGCTCTTTTAATGCGGGCAGTGAAAGTCAATGTTAAAGTTTTAGCAAATATTATTGAAGGTATGAAGAGAGCATTGGCGAATTTGCTGCTGCATTTATTTTGTAATTAGGCGTGTGGAGTGTAAGAATAATAATTGGATAATTTGAAAAATCACCTCAAGGGTGCTGTAGCTGTAATGTGTAATTAGTGCTATATGGCTTTGTACACTATAGGTATATGGTGATCTGTGACTTTTCAGTGAGCTAGAGTGCTAAGATTGAAGAATTAAACATTGTTGATGTTTTTGTAGCTGAAAATGAATTCTTTTTTCAAAATTTCATTTTTTTGTATGAAGATTTTTATGTTTGGAGAGGCAATCCTATTCTAGAACCGCCCTCTGCATACTACATACTAATTATCGCCTTATTTTAATTGAAGGAACACTGATTAATAACGTAAGCACACAATTGACAATAGTGGCAACAAAATATTGACAAATAAAACAATTAATAGATTTCTTCATGTAAATAATATTATGCGTGATTAATACATGCCTACTATAATATATATACACCGAAAGGTCAATGCCTTCTGCGTGTATTTTGTGCGCTCTTTTTTCTATACTATATTGTGATGAGACATGTGATGTATGTGTGCAGGGATGCTGGTGGTGTTTGCCCCGGCTGCACTGACCACTGAAGTCAAGTCGGTGGAGATGCATCATGAAGCCCTGCAGGAGGCCGTTCCCGGAGACAATGTTGGCTTCAATGTCAAGGTGAGAGAGTATATTCAACTAACTATGTAACAACCCCATTGGTCTGGAGCCCCAAAATACATGAAAAAACCCTTGACTCTCCAGAAACAGGCGGTCCATTTGATAGATTCCTCTATCTTAACAATCGGATTGCAATCTTTAGAACACGGGCGACGGGTAGTTTCCTTGTTCAACCGATATTACAATGGAAGATACGCCGGCCTCTGTGTTTACTCCTTCCTACAACATTGGTCTCTTCAAGACCCATGTTCATTCTTTCTTCTCTTCAAAAAGACCCTCCACACAGTATCTTCAAAGATAACTGTAATAATTTCCCTCGAGAAGCGAGGGAAATTATTTTCCTCAGTGCCTCCTGTGCGTTATGTAATTAAAAAAAAAGTTATAACACCTTTTTTTAATTCTCAAAAAAAAACTATCATTGGTTAGGGTGATTCAAATTCGGTCACATTAGATTGGTGATAAAATCGACTATAAGCACCATTTTGATGTTTTGGCATTTGGAAGGACCTTATTAAACACCGATTCTCTGCTCATTTCGGCTTTGATCAAATTGACACCATGGTCTGGCTGTTATTTTGTGATTTTGACAATTTATTTATTTGCAATGTTTATCGATTTCAGAACGTCTCAGTAAAAGAGTTGCGAAGAGGCTTTGTCGCTGGTGATTCCAAAAATAACCCTCCGCGGGGAGCGCAAGACTTCATTGCACAGGTAAGCAAGCTTGCCTTTAACCCCAAGCACCTTCTTCTGTTGCCTGCCCACTTCTACTTGAAGTACCTCTTATTGGAAGTTGGACTTCATTACGGGCCAATTCATCCAGATATTCAATTTTTATTTATTTAAAGATTGCTAGTGAATGACACGGATCTGTCACAGCCAGCAGCAGATAAATAAAAAATAAGTAACAGATGTACAAGCGAAATAAAACTCTTCTAAACAAAATAAGTAGAATTCGGATATAACGACTTCGCTTATAACGTCTAGTTAGGTTTCATAGTTAGGTACTAGGAATGTTTTCCCATTTCATTCGTTTAGTATGGCTCCATTTTAAGCAACCAACTGCTTAAAGTGACCTATTTTGACCTATTTTAATGATAATTTGTCTGTTTTTATTTTTATTTTAACTTTATGAGTAAAACCTCAAATTGTAATATTTAATCAAATGAAGACAATATAAGCGAAACTCAATCGAAAATCTGAAAACAGAAAAATCAGAAAAAGATATTGACACATCTGGGACTCGAACCCAGGACCTCTCGCTTACCGGGCGAACGCGCTAACCACTGCGCCACCGTGTCGTTATGCGTTAAGAAAAATGAAGATAGTGTGGTTGGTTCTTAGTCGAAGTATGATACAGTTAAAAGTGACCGAATTGGATATCGACACGGTGGCGCGGTGGTTAGCGCGTTCGCCCGGTAAGCGAGAGGTCCTGGGTTCGAGTCCCAGATGTGTCAATATCTTTTTCTGATTTTTCTGTTTTCAGATTTTCGATTGAGTTTCGCTTATATTGTCTTCATTTGATTAAATATTACAATTTGAGGTTTTACTCATAAAGTTAAAATAAAAATAAAAATATTCATCCTAGACTTGCAGAAAAGTCAATAGATGTCGCATATTAAATAAAATGGATAAAGATTTATCCAGACACTATCTAGAGAGCATTTAGTTCGGGTTTGAATCTTGCAATCATACATAAAGATAGCAGCCAATAGTATATGCGTTAAGAAAAATGAAGATAGTGTGGTTGGTTCTTAGTCGAAGTATGATACAGTTAAAAGTGACCGAATTGGATATCGACACGGTGGCGCAGTGGTTAGCGCGTTCGCCCGGTAAGCGAGAGGTCCTGGGTTCGAGTCCCAGATGTGTCAATATCTTTTTCTGATTTTTCTGTTTTCAGATTTTCGATTGAGTTTCGCTTATATTGTCTTCATTTGATTAGATAATTTGTCTGGTTAGAACGACGCCCAGGGATTTGTTTACACAATCCACACACCAACACCTCGCTGCCCCGTACCTCACCTACTCCCCGCGCCCGGCTACTCCCCGCACACTAACACCTATCCTTATTAGCGCGCATAAATCACAGTCAGTGTTTATCGTCTGTTGTGACTAGGTTAAAAGCTCGACACAATGAGTTCCGTGAAGCCGAAGTGTTTTTCAATTGAAGAAAAAAGTGCTATATTACACCGATTAGAAGCCGGTGAATCAAATGTAACCCTCGCGAAGGAGTTCAGCGTGTCTCATGTAAAAAAAATAAGCTTGAATTATCCGGCTGTTTTGTGTGTCGTCCAGTTAGTACGCCAAAGTATCGCCGGCCCCTTGAGGGTCATTATATCCGGATTCTACTGTATTAAAATATAAGTTTGATGTTGTTTGAGGTGTTGTTTGGGACTGGTTTGGTTTCAGGTGATAGTACTAAACCATCCCGGCCAGATCTCTAACGGCTACACTCCGGTACTGGATTGCCACACGGCTCACATTGCTTGCAAATTTGCTGAGATTAAAGAAAAGTGCGACCGCCGTACAGGTAAAGTTTCATGAGATTTTTCTTTCTTCCTTTCTGAGTTTCATGACCAGTTCCACCATTAATTTCATGGAATTAGCAACATAATTATTTTTGCATGTTTTTTTGTTTGATTCGGATTGGGTTGATAGCTCCTATGTCACTTCTGCCTCGTTCTCATAAAAACTCTTATAACAAATAAAGAGATTACAGCGGAGTTTTCAGTGATTAACTTTCTAGCTAGCATTTGCTTAGAACAGAAGTAATTTGGCTGAGACACAAGAATCGTAAGCTGGTAAAAAATCTTATTTCGTACATAATATTATACAACATTTTTTGTAGCACAGATTGTGTTTTTTATAAAATGGTATTATTTATTTAGCCTATTATCCAATATTGACATTTTCAATTGCAAACTTACTGAATATAAAAGGTCGATAAAAGAGTATTTCTCTGATGGTTCTTGAATAATGTTATGTTTTTATTGTTTATATTTCTGTTATGAATTGATTTATATGTACAACTTCTCTCCATGGCTACCAATGTATTGATAGATTTTCTTGTTTTGTAATTTTTCATTTTTATATTAAAAAAAATTGTTTTGAGTATATATATATATATATATTTTTTTTTTTGTTTTTGTTTTATATAATTTTGGATTAATATTCCTTTTTTATAAAATTAACTTACTTATTCTTATTATGCTGTAGATGTATGCTCAGTAGAAGTAAAGTCACAAGGAGGAAATCCGTAATTGGTTTTATTTTGGCTATTTAATACTATGTACAAACTGAAATAAATATAAACTGTCGATTTCCCGAAAATTAATAAATAAATAAATTATTTATGGCATCAATTTGTTTTCCCATAGATTAAAGAGTAAGTATAGTAATTATAATTAAAGTTACTATAACTCTTTAATCATCATCATCATCATCTTCTTCCCCTTATCCTATTCGGGTCGGGGACCCATTGCATCGACAAGGCTCCTCCATATATCCCTGTCTTGTGCTGATTCTTCGGCCTCTGTCCATGGTAGCCCCATCCTCTCCTCACACAGTTTCTGGAGTTGCCTCGCCCAACTGTGTCTGGGGCGGCCCACTGGACGTCTATCCTCTGGAATCGCACTCAGTATCTTCCTCGGAATTCGGTCATCAGACATTCTTAGTACATGCCCAAGCCACCTGAGTTGCGATTTTTCTCCATGCTAAAAAGCTTGTGGCAAGCAAAAAAACTCTTTAATAGTATTAAAATTATTCATAATCTGCTTGTTTATGGATGAAGCTAATTAAGTTTGTTTGCGCTACTACTACTACATATGGATTATGCTCATGAATAAATAGTTTTGTCCTTATGAAAACTGAATTCTTTCAAGAAAGGCATAGTATTAACAAACATTACCCATACAATATTGTATTTATAAGCCTTTCTTAGAAGAATAGAGTTTGTATACGGGCAAAACTATTTATGTATATATGGGCGCAAACAAATAAATAATTTATCTTAATATTTTAAAACAGAACTTGCAAGAAGTTTTTTTCTTAAAATAATTAAATTAGCGCCAACTGTGAAAGAGCAGATTATGAATTCTTTTGTTAACCCGTCAGGCTAATTTGTTCGCCTTTCGGAACAACTCGAATAGGTCTCATAGAAATCGTTGTGTCTCTCTTATTATTATAGTGAGAAATATAATATAACCGGCGTTAGAAATATAAAACATCACGCTTTATATCCAAATATAACAGTTAACTACAAAAGAAGTAAATTGTAGACCTTTATGAAATCAAAATTTTTATATTTAAAGAAGTGTTTGTTTATTTTGATTTATAAAATTTGAAAGCGTGTTTTATCACCTTTCAAAAACAGTTTTTAGTTTTCAAATACAATCCTACTATCCGACTAATATTATAAAGGCGAAAGTTTGTATGGATGTACGGATGTATGTATGTTTGTTACTCTTTCACACAAAAAAATACTGAATGGACTTTAAAAATTCTTTCCAAAGAGAAAGCTATAATATTATTTCGAGTAATTTAGGCTGTACATATTGGTAAGGCGTTGAAAATTATTGAAATTATTTATTATTCGTTTATTGTCTAGACGAAAAGCAAAACAAATCATTGCTTGGTAACTATTAATTAAGTAATTATTCGATGTGCACTGTCATTTAATTATTTGTTTTGGTTACTATGGCGATCCCTTTGATAGTTAAAATTATACTAATATTATAAATGCAAAACAATTAATACCCATAGCTCTTATAGTAACTTCACTTACATTCAACGTAGCTGCAGTTTCCTAACACTTAAATAATATAGGTACCTTCCTCATTTTATTTCATCCATCTTATTACAAATATTTGTACCTACAAAACAATCTGTAATAATATAAAAATGTATTGATGCGAGTTCTTCAAGTAACCACAGAGTATGATAATTAAAAAATGTTATTAATTTTGCAGGTAAAACGACAGAAGAGAATCCCAAGGCCATAAAGTCTGGTGACGCGGCCATAGTGAACCTGGTGCCCACCAAGCCGCTGTGTGTGGAGTCCTTCCAGGAATTCCCTCCGCTGGGTCGCTTCGCCGTCAGGGACATGCGGCAGACTGTCGCCGTCGGAGTTATCAAGGTAAACAGCCAACCGACACTACCAATATCGCCCGTTTAACAACTTACGCTATTATTCTGTCATGCGTCTTCCAAGACAGAGTGAATTTCCAAAAGTAATAATAAAACAACTTTATTATGCGGCCCTGTAAAGACGTTGATATAGGTATTATAATTCTTCCACAGAGATACGCTAGTGACTTTTCACGCACAGTCTCTTCATGTCATCTTTGTTGGATTCTCGAAATATTAAAAAAACTAGAATGTATTCATAACCTCACTCACAACCAAAGTGCTATGTAGCTGTATAAAGGATCTAAAATCTAAAGCAAAGCAGTATTCAAACACTGACCATAAATTAAATATTATTTACACGTTCTGTGTTTTACATATTAAATATGCAACAAAATAACGCTGAGAGGCATAACGGTTCGGTGCATTAGTATGACATTTTGAAATATCTTCCTAGAGAAACAGAAAACATTGAAATTTTGGTATAATTCACTACAAGTTTATGTGAATTATAATTGATTTGGTGGTTTTTATGAAATCTGGTACAATTTACATATTAACTGCGTACTAAACACGAATTTTGGGAGGATGTCTGACTAATCGACTGGACAATCAAAATGTCTGATGCCGTGTATAAAGTCTCGATAACGTGAGTGACAACAAACTTGCCTAACTGATCGTGGAAGACTGGCATCACTGACGAACTGACAAAACTTGTATCTGTGTACAGATGTATGGCCGTAGTTGCCAAGATACTTGAATCGTCGAGTATCGGATATTTGTGTATCTCTGTGAAAGAATGGCCTTTTTTGATTAGAGTTTATACCTCTGACAACACAAACCTTCAATGTAAACTTGATTCATTAGCGTTTATATTTTTAATCTTTTCACTTTTAATAAATGTAATAGTATTTTACATTTGAAGTAAATACAAAAATATATTTGTGTGTTCCAGAGTGTGATATTTAAGGACCTGACGGCCGGGAAGGTAACAAAGGCAGCGGAGAAGGTGCAAAAGAAGAAATAACTAGGGAGCTCTGCTCTCGACACTCGGCCCCGCCGGGCCCCCCTCCTCCCCAGCCCCTCCCCCTCACCGCCCCCCACCGCTCACTCCCAAATGGACCCCTTCTTCTACCATAAAGAGTTCCGAAGAAAAAGATGTGCGAGCCTCGCTGATCAAGTGTCGGCACCTCCTCTCACAGAGAACTTCCAAGGCCTTTCTCTCCATCACTATTATTTGTTGGAACGCACTCTTCACCTCATTCTTTTACTCTCTTTCTTGGTTCACTTTCCCTGTGTTGTTGTTTTTAATTCCGTTGGAAGCGTACGAAAGGAAGAACCGGTCGGTTACCGAGAAAAAGGTTGCTCCAGGTGCCAAAATGGTATTGTCACAAGTTTTAATCAATTCAGGGCAAGAGGGTCGGTGTTGCCATCACTAGATAGAGTTTATGAATTTCTCAAATTGCGGACGAGCACCTGACATCTTTTTAATGTGGTGGCAATCCATGATTTCGATTTTACCAGATGAACCCTCCTCTTTATTGTGCTGATGTTTTGAGTTCATCTTGTACGCATATGCTTGATGTCAGAATTATAGTCATTTGGTATTATGTGTTAATAAGAAAATATGTAAAAGCGTATGAACCAACCAGACTGATTTGTTTTGGAGCAGCATTTGTGTACTAATCATTGGTTGATTGGTTCAACTGAAGACGCCAAAGAGAAATAAAAACTGTTGGCTTAATATTCAAAATAGATTTACATATTCAACGACAGTTCATTTTTATATTACTTTGAAGTATTATAGAAATTTGATCCAGAATTAATCATTTTGGCAGGAGAGTTTAATTTATTAGAAAGGTAACATCCCATTTAATCGCATTTGAATTTTATGGGAATAGTGCACAAGAAAAATTTATTATTCACTTTTAAGAATGTTTCACAAACATGGCGTGTTTAACACGCATTTTCATGATATCATTTTTAGATTAAATGGCTGGTGTCACACTTCACATAAAATACAACGTCGTCGGGTCTTAGATTCCATCCGAAATGCTGTTCTGTGCCAGTCTTGGCTGATATTACACTGCACATGGACTATGGACTCGTCTAGTTGTGTTTTACATACACTATAGACTGGTCTGGTTGTGTTTTACATATTCTATGGACTCGTTTAGTCTTGTTTTACACACTATACTGGTCTAGTTGTGTTTTACAAAGACTATGGACTCATCTAGTTGTGTTTTACATACACTATAGACTGGTCTAGTTGTGTTTTACATACTCTATGGACTCGTCTAGTTGTGTTTTACATACACTATAGACTGGTCTAGTTGTGTTTTACATACTCTATGGACTCGTCTAGTTGTGTTTTACATAGACTATGGACTCATCTAGTTGTGTTTTACATAGACCATAGACTGGTCTAGTTGTGTTTTACGTCAGGTGTGACGCCATCCTAAAAGCATGTGATTGAAAAAGAGTTGTGCGGATAGAACAAGGTTGTTGACTTTAATAATTGTTTGCGTTGTTTTAAATATTAGTTATTTTATTGTGTTGTCAAATAATAATAATACACAGCCTTCAAAAAATTGATCACCCCACATATTGGGACCATAAAATATGGTCTTGACAAATTGTGACATTTTAAACAGTGGTGTTTCTCGTCAATGTTATTATTTTAATGACTGCATTTTATCTATTGTTTTTTGTTTTTTTAAATCATTGTGAATTTATTACTACTGTGTTTCTCATCAATTAAGAAGAATAGAAGAAGCATCATATATATCATTATACCCTGGCAATAAACACTATGTGAAAGTTATGTTTAAGTTACTTAATTGAATATTTTTAAGGAAAATTTTGTTATTTACTCTTAGAAATGATTTGGAGTGAAAATGGCGGCAGAAGTGAACATTTGTTATACGGGCTATCTTTGGATTCAAAGTTCACGCTACCATATAAAATAGCCAATAGTCATGTTTTCATCATTTGGAAGAATAATAATAAGTTAATAAGTATAGAGCGTTTCAGTCATACTTGTTCTTTATTTTACATTTTAATAAAAGCTTAATAATCCAAGACAATAGAATAATATAGAATTTGTTTCAATACGTATTATACACAGAAAGCGTAGTACTGAATGTTAGAAAAGATTGCTGAAAGTTCAAAAATAAATAATCCTATATTGTACTTGGCACGATTGTCATTAGTAATGTTTTTAAATTTTTTCAACTATCATCATCAATAAGTAATTTTTAGTTTTTAGTTTTTATCGTCATTTTTCATCGTTCAATTAAATTAAAATTCTCGTCATAAATCATTGAATTTGATGGAGCACATTTTAAAAAAGCTCAGTTTAATTGCAATTAATTGTAGAAACTCGATTAGTTAGTGAAAGTATTTTTCTTGGCTCTTAATGTCATAAAAAATTTATTATGTACCCCTTGTTAATTATTACATAGCTTCTTATTAAAAATTATCCCTTTTCCAAACCTAAGTGAAACATTAGCCTCGTAGTTGAATAATCAAGTAAATTTCATGAATGAATCCACACCCCAATACATAAGTAGATAATTTGAGTAAAACATATTGTATGTTCTTTCAATGTGTAGTGAAGTGTAATCTGTACTGGCTACTAAATGTTTGTTGTATTCCCGATTCAACAATATTTGTGTATAACCTAACCCAACCTACCCATTAAATGTGTAAACCTATTACTCTCTAGTTATTATAACGGTATTAATGTATCGAGGGAGCGTTTGACGCAATATCCCACTTATTATACTATCAATAAAGATGCTACTTATGAAACTGTTTGTATTTATTGAGCTAGGCATCCAAAAGAAGTTATCAACTTTCTGCCTACGATGTCGATACTACTTAGACGTCGATCATCCAGTTGATCAGTCAGACATCTCTGAAAAGTCTAAATTTGAGTTGAGAAAGCTGTTTAATGAAAAAGTGTACCTTCTATCTGGTGCAATACTCGGATTACTCATAAATACCACTAAATCAGTAAAAATGCAAAGAAACTTGTGGCGAATTAAACCAAATGTTGATGTTTTCTTGGTCGCTGATGTTTCAAAATGTCTTGCTAGTGTACCGGACCGTTATGCTTCCTGGTGTCATTTTATAGCATATGTAAATAATATTTATGGCAAGCATTAGAATATTTCTTTCCTTATTGGGAGGTGGGAATGGGTACCGCCGTCCCGGGAACCTTTATTGGATAACCAACACCTCTACCATAGGTCACCCCAAGTGGTTCGCTATGTTTGGTGATTTAGCAGGGGTGCCCGGGTTCATGGGATGTGGTTTGTCTAGGTCTTGGAGGTGGATGACCAGGACACACTGGACCCCAGATTCCTACCCACCCCTTAAATCTTTTTCTTCCCAGAACTCTCCTCTCCTTCCTTTCTCTAAAAAAACCCTCCACACAGCATCCCCAGAGATGACATAGGCCCTCCGGGAAATTATTTTTGTGTGGAGCTCATCTAAAAAAAAAAAGAACTGAGGACTCAAACCTGCAGAAGTTGTTGGTCACTGGCAAAGTGTTTTTACAGGAGAAGCAAAGGAGATCACCCATGTGTTGGAGTGGTCGAGTATCGCGGGTGTCTGGAATGGCTATCCACACCGGGGCCGTGAAGAGTTGAAGAGACTAGTTCGTCAGGTCAATCGATGCGGGGGTCATGATCCGCGGTCGTCAGTCAAATATTCCACAAGTATTTAAATGGTTCCATGTCTACCAAGCCTCCAAATCATGGCAGAAATGGAACTGATTGGAGTTTCCATGTCAATAAGGCAAGCAGGTAACATACTAATATATAACCTAACCTGATTTAGTAAAATAATAATAAATGGTTCATGATGGTGAGTAATTTTGCACATGTCGATCCTTCAATTGATTTCCCACGGTCGAGTGTCACCCCCCTGTCAGGTGGCACCCGGGGCGGACCGCCCCCCCCCCCCCCCCTCCTCTCCATCCTTGCTACGCTACTGGGTCGATGTGTTCCTAATTTTGTTCAATTCTCGGATCTGCAGAGGTAGGCTTAAAGCTATTGAGAACCTTTATTTAAAACTTCAGAGTTGTGAAGTCAAAAACTTGAAGAGAAAAATGAGTTCTTAAATGCGCGGAAAATGGTGATATTGATTATTTGTGCAAATCTTTGTGACCCTTGGTCCGGTATGGTCAGTAATGAACAAATTATTTCATAAACTATGACCTACGTAACATATGATCTATCACTGGGACAAATATAATTTCATTTCAGTATACCAGCAGAGGCATTTCTAGAAGAGGATAATAATTTTATGATGGGAAGAATTCCTCGTGCTCTCCGATAAATTAACCGAGGAATAATATTACTTTTTTATAAGAACAACTCTCCTTTTATAACTTTTGAAGGTTATTTCCATCAATGTAATTTATCATTGAATAAGAAGATAACACTAATAAATAATCTAAACGAAAATATCAGAGAAAACAAGACACACAAAAATAGAAAAAAATAATGGTTGCAACCGGGACACGAACCCAGAACCCCTCATAATAATAGTCAATCTCATATTTTCCAATTTTAGAATTAACAATTCTTCGACTAATTTTTCCATTTCATGGGCAACTACCTTTTTTATTGGAAACAATCTTTCTAATAATGGTTTGTAACCTAAATAGAGTCTCGGATAAATATATTCGATTTTATTTATACGGAACATGTATGACCTTTTTATAAAAGTCTAAATATATACTCATTTTTTTATAAGAACAACTCCCTTTTTATAACTTTTGAAAGTTGCGACCATTCTCTTTTTCTATTTTTCTGTCTTGTTTTCTTTCATATTTTCATTTAGATTATTAGTGTTATCTTCTTCTTCAATGAAATTGAAAAGTTGAGGAATAATAATGTGAAACAACTTATTTCACATTATTATTCCTCTTTATATATTATCAAGGTGCACTTGGGTGCACTAGTAAATATGCTGGCTTTATAATATTATATGAATAAACTAGACAATAGACTAATGTTAATGCCATCTGTTGATTAATAGGATCATTTTTATTTTAATCTTGCTAGGCAGTTCTATTGTATCTGCAATAATATGGTAGGGTACCTACTTATCTTCTGCCAGTGAATTGCGCAATAATTGATAACAAAGTAATGATATTAATTTATTGTTTACGAGATTTTTTAAAAAATCTGATCATGTGTGTAAAATTTATAACATTGTGGTTTCCTATATTGTATTACTATTGTAATTAGATTACCCCTATAAAAACAAAACAAATCATTTTTCTTTCACCTCCTTTGTTTAATTTTGAAGATTTTTTTTCAATTAATAGATTTTTACTGTGGTGCCTCTTTGGAGTTTTACTAAGAATTGTGTCCTACAGGTAAAATTTAATAAGGATTGTCATTTACAGATATTATTCTCTTATATATATATTTTCTCCCAAGAAATAGCATTTATTTATCCAATACTCTCTGTTGACTATTACCTATCCCAAATTCAAGGGCGGATACAGGATTTTTTTCTGGGAGGGGTGCAAGGGGCAGACGGGCAAAAAAATCAACAATTACTGTTAGGATTAAACTTGAAGTATCACACTTCAAGTTTATTTCTACAAGTTCAAGTATGTACATGTTATATATACTTTAATTCGATTTTAACCACCACTGTTTAATATCCACATAATATAATACCCACGCACAGGCTTCGCCTTTGTGGGATCTTTTTCTTAGGGGGTTTCTCACCATCCTCCTAATAGTTTATCCATACACATAACGAATATTAATAAAAAAACAAATAAATACTAGCAACAGGTAAAAACTTCGGCTAATTTATCCTATATGTAGCCATTGTTCATAGGTTCAAGTACGAATAGTAAACTCAGACTTTTTAAATAAATAAATCCTGTAGAATTAATCCAAAATATTCATTATGTGTATGGATAAGCTATTGGGAGGATGGTGAAAAACCCCCTTAGTCTCTTATGTTTTATGTTATTATGTTTGTACCTATTCCCATGCATCAAAAAAATTTGCTAATAAAAAAAAAGGTTTATGAAAGAGTCAAAACAAAAGAAAAATTAAATGTTTTAATAAAGACAGTTCTCTGTACTGTGATGGAATCTCCACAGTACACAAAAATACCTTCTGCCCCCGGGCACCCCCTAAATCCGCCATTGCCCAGATTGCACATATTTTACTTTTTTTATGATTCTTTTCTTTTACATATGCAAACAAGACCTCCAGGAATGGCTTTTGACTTTGTGAATCTAAAAAATACGGCTTTCAAAAGTTGTGTGTCCTCAAATTAGAGTTCGCCTTGAAATATACTCTAATTTAAAATAAGTAAAAGTCACTGCTTTTATTTCTTCCTACAGAATAATCTAATTTAAGGTCATTTTTATAATAATATGTGCAGATATT
The DNA here is from genome assembly GCA_917880885.1 of Limnephilus marmoratus. Classification (NCBI taxonomy): domain Eukaryota; kingdom Metazoa; phylum Arthropoda; class Insecta; order Trichoptera; family Limnephilidae; genus Limnephilus; species Limnephilus marmoratus. The sequence goes on along the minus strand of OU862929.1, from coordinate 266,213 downwards.
CAAATTGAAATGCAATGATATTACCAGACTCTGACGTTCATGCTTTAGTTATTCAAGGCCAACAGTTTCATAAAAACACTTCCTGCTACGCCTCTCACTCAAGTAAAACTGCTTTGTTCTGCTTAGGGCATTTCTACTGTAAATATTTATTGCAATTACATTGTTTGTAATGATGGGTGTCATTTTGCACCAATATATATTATGATCTTGATGATATGCTAATTACTCCTCGTAGTAAGTGGGTAGGTATTTAATTCTGAATGTTTTAGACCGCCATCGATAGAGAAAACAGCCCCCTACAGGTTTAATTGAGTATTTGTATTTACCGCCCTAATCGGTATTCCATAGCCATCTGGAAAGGAGAGTACAGGGTTGCGCTGTCTCGCTCTAGTTGCGCAATACGGTGCCGTTAGAGAGGAACAGAATATGGACAGAATCTTCTTCTAGCTGCCGAAGCAATCTGTCAAAAAACTCGGAGTCAAATGTCTTTTTTCCACGTATGTGTCGAGTAATTTGGTTTATTTACACGTCAAAAATATAAGGCGGGATCTTAATTGTTTCTTTCAATGAATAATTAGCCAATAATCCGCCGTTCGCCGTAAGATAACAGAATATGGTGACGTGTGCTAAGTGGGAAGTGAAAGTAAACCCGTTTTATCGTGGCATTTTGACTTGCCACCGTGTTTTATCGTAATGTCACAGTGACAGCGTAGGATCGTTCAGCAGCCACTGCCGCCAGTCCCCAGTCCCTCAGTTAGTAGCGGGCCGCGTATTCGACAAGTCGCGTTCAGTTTCCCTAGTGCCGACCAACTGTTAGTTACAATGTGCGGTATATTCGCATACATCAACCATCTCGAGCCCAAGACCAGGCGAGAGATCCTCGAGTTCCTGGTGGCCGGCCTCAAGCGCCAGGAGTACCGCGGCTATGACTCCGCCGGAGTGGCGATAGACTCTCCCGGGGGCAAGGATATCGTCATCGTGAAGAAGAGCGGCAAAGTCCAGGCATTGGAAGATGAGCTCGCCGAGCTCACGTCCTCTCTGGACCTGGACCAGGTGCTCAACACCCACTGCGGGATTGCTCACACCCGCTGGGCCACCCACGGGGAACCCAGCGCGGTCAACTCCCATCCTCAGCGCTCGGACGTCACCAGCTCCTTCGTGGTCATCCACAACGGTATCATCACCAACTACAAGGAGTTGAAGACCTTCCTAGAGAAGAAGGGACACGTTTTCGAGTCCCAGACCGATACGGAGATCATCGTAAAGTTGGTGTATCACCTTTACCAGCAACATCCCGACTACACTTTCCAAGAGTTGATCGAGCAGGCCATCCAGCAGCTGGAGGGAGCCTTCGCTCTGTGCTTCAAGTCGCGCCACTTCCCCGACGAGTGCGTGGCAGCCCGGCGCGGCTCCCCGCTGCTGGTGGGCATCAAGACCAAGCGCCGCCTGTCTTCCGACCACATCCCCATCCTCTACAACAACAACAAGGCGGCCCGCACCCTCCTGCCCCCTGTGCCCCGCACCCCCACTCACACCGAGTTCGAGCCCGACGAAGATAAGGAAGTGGAATATTTCTTCGCCTCCGACGCCGCGGCCGTCATCGAACACACCAACAAGGTGCTGTACTTCGAGGACGACGATGTGGCCGCGGTGAAGGGCGGAGTCCTCTCCATCCACCGTCTGTCCTGCAGCAGCGACGACCCGCATGCTCGCGAGATCACCACCCTGAAGATGGAGATTCAGCAGATCATGAAAGGCAACTACAAGTACTTCATGCAGAAGGAAATCTTCGAGCAGCCCGAGTCGGTGGTCAACACCATGCGCGGTCGCCTCAACTTCCAGACCAAGACCGTCACTCTGGGAGGAATCAAGGATTACATTCCCGAGATCAAGCGTTGCCGCAGGCTCATGCTCATCGGTTGCGGAACTAGCTACCACAGCGCCGTGGCCACTCGCCAGCTGCTGGAAGAGCTCACGGAACTCCCCGTTATGGTGGAGCTCGCTTCCGATTTCCTCGATAGGAATACTCCCATCTTCAGGGACGACGTCTGTTTCTTCATTTCCCAGTCCGGAGAGACGGCCGACACGCTGATGGCCCTGCGCTACTGCAAGCAGCACGGAGCCCTCATCGTGGGCATCACCAACACCGTGGGCAGCTCCATCTGCCGCGAGTCCAACTGCGGAGTTCACATCAACGCCGGCCCCGAGATCGGGGTGGCCTCCACCAAGGCCTACACCTCCCAGTTCATCTCTCTGGTCATGTTCGCCCTGGTCATGAGCGAGGACCGTATCTCCCAGCAGAAGAGGCGCGAGGACATCATCCTCGGTCTGCAGAATCTGCCCGACCAGATCAGAAGAGTGCTGGACCTCGACAAGGAAGTCTTGGCTCTCGCGCAAGATCTGTACCAGCAGAAGTCATTCCTGATCATGGGAAGAGGTTACAACTTCGCCACCTGCCTGGAGGGAGCCCTGAAGGTGAAGGAGTTGACCTACATGCACAGCGAGGGCATCATGGCGGGAGAGCTGAAGCACGGCCCCTTGGCTCTGATCGACGACTCCATGCCCGTCATGATGATCCTGATGAGAGACCCCGTGTACACCAAATGCATGAACGCCCTGCAGCAGGTGACGGCCAGACAGGGCCGCCCCATCCTGATCTGCGAGGAGGGTGACGAAGAGACGGCCTCCATGTCCAGCAAGACCCTGGCCATCCCCCGCACCGAGGACTGCCTGCAGGGAGTGCTCACGGTGATCCCCATGCAGCTGCTGGCGTACCACTTGGCCGTGCTCCGCGGCTGCAACGTGGACTGTCCCAGAAACCTGGCCAAGTCCGTGACGGTCGAATGAGCCACACAATGAGTGTATATCGTTACATTTAAGTCGTCGCGTAGAATGTCATTAAGTTTGTATTGTAGAGTTTGTGAATGAGGACTCGAAGAAAGTTGAATCTGAAATAATTCAGTTTTTGTAGAATGCGGAGAGTGGGTACTTAGAGGGAGGGCAGTTGTGATTAATTATTTATGTAATAAGCCTCGGCCCAAACAGGTTTTTGGTTATCCTTGAATGCAATCGCTGGGTATGTATTCTGCTTCTGCTACCCGCTGCCGCTGCCACTGACACTGACACTGGTCACACCCGGGCTCGTGTAATACTGATTTCCTTTAATGTTAAGTTTCTCTAATTCCTTTGCTTCAGTGCCACATACTTATTTCTATCGGGTACTTTTTAATATTAATTAATCGATAGATTTACCTTTCCAAAATTTGACAATAGATTTTACTTCTGTTTTCATGTATTAGATATTTGTGAGTTGGAAAACGTTGCGCAAGAGAAGCTTTTATTTTCCTGTTTGGTTTTCAAATTACAGCAGAGATAGAAAGTTTCACAATAAATGGTTATTATTTCTGATGAAGAAACATTGAATTTTCTTTCATCACCTAGAATTCCACATTGTAGCCACGTTTTGCATCTCCTAATTAAGTTATTAAAGTATATTTTTTTATATTGTGCCCCGATATAAATGTTTTTATAATTATTTTTTATTTCCTTCTTTTAAAGCGGTCACATTGACTGCGAAACCTCTCTTGAGAGTATATTATTTTATATTCAAATAACTATTAATAATATTAGTGTATTCATTGCTTAACTTTTTCTGTTTGAAACATTTGCTTTTTGCTTGTTTTAGTCATCTTTAAGATGTAAAACTAAAACTCGATGGATTTGTTTCAAAGATAGGATCATCGCATTAAATGCGTTGTTCCATTCCAAAGTTATTTTATTTTAATGTTTATAAATAAAAATAATTGTTTTACCACAATAATTGTAGATTCAAAAATTTATTGTAAAATACCGTCTGTGCCAGATTTTATGTGAAAAAGTTTCATAGCAAAATATATAAACTTGTCGCATTGTGCAGATGTTTCTAATTCAAGACGTATATATTATAATAGGTAACTTGTTTTTACGGATCAATTGAAATATTAGATTTATGCCAGCTGGTTATTTCATGGGAACACTTTTCAGCAGATGGCGGCAGCTAGATTCATTTACATATAACCTTCCTCGACGGATACACATAGCTTAAATAATTATAAAATCAAGTTTAGATTTTGTGCAGATCGTCTATGATAATGTGTTAACCAGTCAAGGCCAGTTCTCGGTGTAACAACCTAAAGGTTCAGATATTTAAAAATAGATTTTGTCTAACAGCTATTATATCAAGAATAATGAATTACCTGTAGACTTTGCTTGGAACTTGATAAGATCTCGGCCTTGTTTATAGTAAAGTTTTATTAAATAGGCGACTATTATTTACCTAGATAAAACAAACGTTTTAAATGTATGTACATTAATTTATCTTATATATCTTTATCATGTATTCTACTTAATTAATTATTCTTTTTTTTTTATAAAGTATTTTATCTTACCTATATTATATCTTATTCTTGTTGCTCTTTCTCTCCTATTAGTGGTTGAACAGAATCATTTATTCTTATCTTTATATATTATATTATTATTTACATAGCATTATACATTGTATTACATACATACAATCTTTCTTTCTATCTATTATCTATTATTATTATGTATTCTTATTAATATTATTAACATACTTAGCTTTAGAAATTTGTTTCCTGAAATTATGAATTGTTGGTTTTTTCCTACGCCTTGTAGTGATCTAAATCCATGTTTTTTTTGTATATAAACATCTAAGTTGACTGTATATTTCAATTGATCTGTAACATACTTTATTTAGCTAAACAGATTTCAAATATGTATTGAAAATTTACATAATATATCGTAATAAACCATTTCAGCACTTAAAACATATTTTATTCCAGATTCATTTTCACCTTGCAATCCTGAAAATCATCAAGTAATGTGAGTAGTCTCACAAGAACACTATACTCTCATAATTTACATAATGTGAACTTGTCTTGTTTCACCATCTATATGGTTATATATATATATCAGCCTATGCCGAGCCCACATATATTATGAGAGTGCTGCGCTTGTGTGAGACTTAAGCGATTTGTTTGATTGTGAGATGTCTGCGAGTGCAGACTTAAGCGATATGTTTGATTGTGAGATGTCTGCGAGTGCAGACTTAAGCGATTTGTTTGATTGTGAGATGTATGCGAGTGCAGACTTAAGCGATTTGTTTGATTGTGAGATGTCTGAAGCAGTATTTATTTGTACCATACAATAGTCATATTGGCTATAGCTATCAAAGACGTTACAATACATTGAGACTTGCTATTATCTCACAAACTTAAAATTAAATGTGGCAAGTAAGGAACACTCTTTATGTTTCCGGTAAATTCTTATTTTAAACGATGTTCATGTGTGACAAAGATAGATATTAAAAAAAGTATGTACGTATGGACGAAGTAAACGATAGGAAACGGGCTTTATTTTAGTATACAAAAGTTCTGTTGAATACTGTCTTAACCTGTCATTTGCCAGAGATGCGGAATTGCGGGCGGAACAAATTTCAAAAAAGAATATTGATTCAAATAATTTGAATGCGATTTTAAATTTTTTGTATAAAGAAACTGTACCAAGGAAAAGGTCAGAATAGCTTCCTCCATTCTTGTTCTTAAGGTAATTTCCGCGCGATTTTTCCAAAAACGCTGGCCCTTGAGGGGTTAAGGCCGACTAAAGTAGGAGGCTTGGGCACCAAATGAAGTGTCCAGTGATCAAGCTATAATAGAGCAACGACAGTTTGCAGATGTCGTCGATTGTTATTGTTGTAACTGCTGATTTATATGTTGTTTTACCACAAGCATATAAATAAACAGAGTGATTAGACTAAGTATTTTAAACAGTAACATTTTCTTAGTGACAGCACTGAATTCTTAATTTGGCTGTTGCGCTCCCAGACCCTGTACTTTAGTAGGCCTTGCATTCTCTAATGATGCGTACACTCTTTGGATGGAAGACAATTTTGTGTTATTTATAATAATAAGTAATTGGTTTTTATTTACAAATGAAATGATATTCCTTGGCTTTTACTAGTGGTTGCCAAGTAATAAATTTTTTTTCTCATCACAAATGAGGGCATTTTGGCACTTTTTTAATGCAACTTACTTTGGGGTAGGACACGACCTTCCGCTACGCTTGGCAGTTTAGTACTAAAATTACCAAATCAAAGACAATACAATTGCCTTTGTTTTTGGCTTTCAACTTTTAAGTTTTCTATGTCGCTTCTATATATACTGTAACATCATTGTTAGCTATTGTTTATAACACACCCGGTTATAAGGAATGTTGTATAGAATGGGGGAATAAATGTAATGGTTTGTCATATTCAGAGGACCTGGCTGCTTTGATCTAGTCACTAAACATAGCATTTCAAACCACATTCTATTTTTAAGTGGTGATCTGGCACCATGATGAAATGAAAGCATCTCGCTCTCTGGTTCTTTGCGCAATATAATAGGTATAACACACACGTGTAAGAATTGTTTGAACAGTTGAAATAATAACACAACTTGCTGCGCAAAAGAATTCATGTTTCTGAAAGATCGATGAGAATACACTAGATCGGCTATCAATATTGCAATAACTACAATTGTGGATAATGAAGTATATTCCTACCATAAAAATATAACTGATAAAAAGTAACACTTTCTTTGTATGCATCAATAAAATTATGGATATAATTTATTTGTTTTAATTCTTATATTATCATCGCAGACACCATATTATTTATTATAATTGTGTATATTCTGCACTTATGGTATATGGTACACTAACTATGATAAGTTACATGCATTGTTTATGAAAAAGAGGAAATAGATGCAATGGAGTTTTCAGTGGTAGGCTTATAACCGCACTCTTTCTCTGACAGTTTTCCTGCCAAAAATGCTGTCTTAAGCTACGAACGCACAGGCAGGTGGCTGGCTTAGCGCCTAGAGCCTAGTGGCAAAAAACCAACACTTTGGTTTACCTGGATACACGCTAAGCGGCTATCCATCGGCTATCTACTACCTATCTAGGCTCTAGGCGCTAAGCAAGCCGCCTGCCTATGCGGACGTAGCCTAAAACTTCTTAAATTTTTTTTAGTATAGGTACTATAAAAGGAACACATTAAAATGTTTAAAAAAAATATTAGAAAGTACAGTACCGTGCGAATTAATGTGAACACGTGATAATTAACACTAATGCACTTGTTCTTGCAGTTGTACGTAGCATATTGTAATAGCGGCCATTTGGCATTCGTGTTCTATCATTCAGTGAGTTACGAGACACACCAAGCTACAGATGGGTTAATTTTTGTAATTTTTTAGAATTAAAGTTTTTTTGCAGAGGTAAACTTAACTAAAGCCTCTCGTTTCTTATTTTTAAAGATGGATATTTCTCTTTAAAGACGCACAAAGATTGTTAATATTTCGAAGACAAAAAAAGTACATACGTTGAATAGCCAGGTAACTTTCCGGATCCTAAACAAATTGAAAATCGGTGGGATATAGTTAAAGCAAGACAAGCACAACAAAAACAAAGCTGATTGAGGCAGTAATTTAGAGACATGCAAATATCAGAAAATTGTTGATTCTATGCCACGTAAGATACAAGTAGTTATAAAAGTTAAGGCAGGACACATTTCGTATTAAAAAAAAAAATAATTGTAATGGTTTCTCTATTTTTTTCTTCAATAAAGAATATTTATTATTTTTTCTAATTCAACACCTGTATTTACATTAATTCGCACAGTACTGTAGGTACTAGTAGGCAGGTACTCTTTTTGAAATATTGGCATACAGAGCTCCGGGCCAAAAAGGCCCCTTTCTCTTTCATCATGAATTTATATTAATGGTTGTTGAAGAAAAATGATTTTTTTTAGTTGTTTATTAATTTTTTTTGCAAATGTACATAGGCAGGTACTCATTTTGTTCATTGCCATTATAAAACTTTTTTTCTTTGCTTTCGAACCAACAAATCATCAATAATTATGAAAATTTCCGTCGTTTAATGGTTGGGGTAAGTAATTCACTTTCATCTGAAGACATATACTCAGAAAACTATACTCATTTACATTCATAAGTACAAAACCCAAGAAATAACAACTAACACGTACATTAGAAACACTAGATCTCATGGCCAAAAATATACTCAACAAGTATCTACTATAACAACATTTGGGCAAAAAAGCTTCTTATATTATGGCATTAAAGTCTACAATAAAATACCACTCTCACTCAAAAACCTCAACATTATAACATTTAAATCTCAAATAAAAAGCTGGATACTAAATATAGGGAGATCAGAAATAGAACATATACTGATATCAAACTACAAACAATTTATACAGGGTGTTAAGGGACGTACTTGACTTACTTTAACCAGTGATTCCTGACATTATTTGGAGTTAAAAATGTAAATGAAATTTTGGTCTCCGGTGACATTTTTGATGTTTTTTTTTTCTACAAAAACATAAAAAAATGGTAGTTGTTGAACAGTTGGAGGCGGGGTAAGGGGTTCGTCGGACATGCGGAAGAATTTTTTTTTGTTTGATTTTGAAGAAAAAAATTTTGAAAAAAAAAAGTCAAAAAGTCACCGGAGACAAAAATTTCTTCTACATTTTTTACTCCAAATAATGTCAGGAATCACTGGTTAAATTAAGTCAAGTACGTCCCTTAACACCCTGTATTACCTCAAGGGAGAGTTGTATAAAGTAACTAAAAAAACCTAAAAAAACCTTAACATATTTTAAAAAGAGCTTGTTTATAACAATAATAAGACTGATAGGTAATCTCTTTATTGAAGAATAGACTCTATAATATTTATTTTATCTATTATTATTATGACTATTATTTGAAATAAATTCACAAATAATAGTCATTATAATAATAGAGTCTATTCTTCAATAAAGAGATTATCAGTCGGGGAGCACCACCAGAACAGTCACCAAACTAGCCAGACAAACCTCCAGACTTCCCCACTGAACATATATTCCAAGAATTCAAAATGTCTACATAAAAAAACTTATTTGTAAAAAATTCATTTATACAAATTATAAAACAAAAAGATAAATACACATTCATATCTGAAAATCTAGACTTAAACATATATTTGTATGCCCTAAACCACAGCTTCTCAAACTTATTTCGACTACCGCCCACATCGAGATTAAAAAAAAAATCTAGTGCCCTCCATATTTTTAAACTGAGTTTTTTACATTACCATCTGTCACGTATCTTAAAATAGTTAAGACAAATATTATTTATTATATGGTTAGGATAGATAAGGTGTGACCCATATGTGTTCTTTTGCCCAACATCATTATATACACCGAGGAACTTGTTTCTTTAATAAATTATCAAAAGCATTAATGATAAAATACAATTACTGAGTTCTATCGAAAAAAAATTGGAGTAATAATAATAATAATCTTTATTCCAGGATGTGGGGAGGATAGTGCAATCCCACACGTCCCATATAGTTTACACAGTAAACGTAAATATAAAATAAAAATTAATAGTAATAAAAATTAATAATAACAAAACTAAATATTCAATTATTATGCAGGGCGTAATCTTAAGTGCGCTCGGGCCCATCGCTCACTCAGGAGTGGAGCTTGGTGCTGGAAGGTTGCGGTCATTATTTATGGTTGCGGTCACCAACGTGTTATGTAATGCTTAGCATAAATCTGCTCCTTCTATTTCTACCTGAAAAGAAATTATTTATAATTTTAAAATCTATGACTCAAAATTAAAGTTATTTGTTTTGCTGATAGGAATTGAACCGAAACATGCGATTACTACTTTGTGTTATAAATACTTAGTCTAATGAATGTACTCAGTTTGTTTTATTAATTGCAATCACATGTACACGTGTTATCAATGGGAGATTACCCTAATCACGGCACATTATTTTTATATACATATCAGCGTTAAACAATGGTATCTCTCCCTCACTTATATTTTAAGATATGATAGACACTGGTCTTGCAAAATCTGTCAAATTGTAAAATTATTTGATTATTATTTGGGTGATTATGCCTTGTGTCGCTTCCTACTTCTTTAGCTATCGTTTCGGATAGCATTACAAATCTCAAATCATTTTGACTGATTGTACATGATTTCTCAACGGAGTGATACTGAAGGTATCTACCACTCTGGCTTACCTAGAACCAGCACCGATTCTACGACTTTTTCAAACTGGGGCATAAACTTGATAGTGGGGCCCCCTCTCGAGGAGTGACGCCCACTCTCGTGAGGTGAGTGATCGTCGCTTCGCTTGACATTCAACCTCAGCCGCTCGGGTTTATTCAGCTCAGTTCGTATAGCCCCTAGTTCTAGATGCGACGGGGATTCCCCTGGCAGAGACATCACGTACACTATGCACGCATTCAAATTGACTTTCACAAATCAACGTAGGATGAGTTCAAAAACCAATTAGGTTTTTTACAATCAATTGAATAATCGATAGAACAATGTGCGCTGGATGCCAGGCGCATTGTGAATCAAGTCTTTTTTTAAAATCAAACATATATATTATGAACTAGTTGGTCCCGGCAGGCGTTGCTATGCCACTTAATAAAGAAATTGTTTCTCTCTGCGTGTCCTTTCCCACTCCGTCACCACCACCTTCCCTCTCCCCACTCCACTCTCCCCCCCTTCCCCCGTCCCGCGAACCCCCCTCCTGAGTTCCCTCCCCCCTCCCAGGTTCCCCTTCCCCTTTCCAGGTTCCCCTCAACCTCCCTGGTTCCCCTCCCTCATCTCTCCCTCCCTCCTGCTTTCCATAGCAATAGCCGCTTCCTTGCGTGCCACCAATAGCAATTTTTTTATACAAATTTCATAATGCCAGAGCTCACCTAACCTAAAAACCTTGTTCTGACAATAACGAACACACAAAAAAACGAATTATCCAATTTGGTGCAGTCGTTCGAAAGTTATGTGCTTAGCAACACATTCAGCGATTCATTTTTATATATAAGATTTGGCGCCCCCCTAAAACTTCCGCCCGGTGCTGCGTAGAATATGTATTTTTCTCTGAAATTTGTTTACAAAAATATTATATCAACGATTATAATGCAGACAAGTTTTATCTATTGAATAGGTATGTTTATTATTTGTGCAATGTTTTTCAAATTAATTGGTACAAAGTCTTTTACCTGACTGATTTTATCTTGCCAATATTTCCAACAAATGTTTGTGTCAAATTTATTTCACCATTTCCTGTGAGATAGCTAATGATCATGTTATCTTTAATTTTTTATTTAAATTCTTACAAAGTTTTCTTATAGAAAACATTAAGTTTTGATTATAATACTTACACTAAATTGTTTTATTACATGAACTTCACGCAGGAGGCTCTTGAGGAAAATACTTTTTCTAAGGGCCTATGTTATATTTTATATTTGAGGAGGGTTTTTTGAGGGAAGGAAGGAGTGAACCTAAAGAGACTTTAGGGAGGAAACTAAGTCTTGAAGAGACAATAGGGAGGAAACACAAATTGGCAAATTGTTGCATAGTCAAGCTGCTGAACTCAAGAACGACTTGCAAAAACAACCCGTTCTCATTTGATAAATTTTAACTGTGACTATTCATTATTTGTACCTAATTAGATGTAACAAATATGATTTATTTGATCTCCTTGGATTTATTTAACTATCAAATGGTATGATGTGTGGTTCTACCACCTAGTACCTACGCGATCCGTCTCGTTCCAGTAGAAAACGAGACAGAGCCCATACCAAGTGATGATTTAGTTTGTATCCAAGTGCGCCATGTGGCAGAAAAATATTTATTCTTATTTTTAGATAAAAAAAGTCACACAACAGCAATATGATATCTGCATTTTTTTGCAATCAATAGGTACTCTTTTACAGGAATTTTTCAAAGGTAGTTATTAAAAATGCAATCAAGTGACATATTTTTACTGGTGGCAATCATTTCGCCAGGGCGATTCTGAAAGTATCGTGATCATTCTAATTTTACTTCCCAAATAATGTTAAGAAATGTTCAGATCTATTCACTAAACTGTAAAAAAACATTTCAACACGAAGATGAGGAAATCATGATATTGTATACAAGCAGGTACCTACAGTTCGCCTCGGATCAGGAATCTCTGGTGAGAAGACTGTGAATAAACTATTGGAATTTGTTTATAAATAGTCATTTAAAGACCGGATTATATGCTAATGCATATTTGCATATGCATTTGCATATTTAGACCCTTTTCAACGTTAGTTGCATATTTTAGTAAAAAAATTGAGATCTTGCATATTTACGCTCGATCTCGTTCATCGTTCAGATGCCTCACAATCTCACAATAAGCGGCCTACACACGACACTGCATGTAGTGAATGCGGCAGTGACTGCAGAGAGCGTAGAGTTGTGCAAACCCGCACTCTCTGCAGTAGTCACTACATGCAGTGTCGTGTGTAGGCCGCTATAGTGACACTATGAACATCAGATAGCTAAGTGCGCGGCAAGCTGCGATGATTTACCATGAACATTTTGAGGCCATCAAGGGTGTTATCAATGAGTTTTCCAGTGCAAAGAAGCATTTGACGATGCTAGTATTAAAAAAAAACTAGCTATGATCAGCACTCATTTCGCATACATACCTGCAAGTTTAAAAACGCTTGAAACTCATGGATTGGCGTTGAATGAATCTATTCAGGTTATGAAGAAAATTCGCTTTATGAATTCCTCGTTGCCAAAGCTATTCCCGAGTAAACTCAAAGAAAAGTTTGAAAACTTACTGAATAAACCCAGGGTTTCCCTTCTGCCAAATTGATAGCTTCATAAACGGGGCAGGTGAAATTTTGCCTGGCATAATAAGTTCAAAAATCGCACCAAAATTTTAATTCTGTCCAGCCACATCAGTAGAAGTAGAACGCTCCTTTTCCGCTTACAAAAATATATTAAGTGATCGTAGACACAATTTGTCTACAGAACATTTAGAACAGCACTTTAGTCATATACCTATACGTTTTTAAAGGTAAATTGTAAATTTCATTGTTGAATACATTTTGTCATTGATATTTTCGAAAATACGATTGTTATCCTTGAGAACTAATAGCTTATTAATCTACGTACATACAAATTAACGTTTCTTTATTTGTCCCTTATTATTTCCTGTCCTTCATCCGATTACGTTGAAATTTTGTTGTGTGTATGTCTGCGAAGGTTTTTTTTATGTATATAGAAAATGTGATTTCTGGCGTTATAAAATGTGTATAAAAATTTCGAATTCTTAGAAAAATGTGTGTATTTCATATAGTTTAGGGACAGGGAGCGAAGGAGGGAGAGGTGAGGAATCCGGGAAGGGGAGGAGGGAAAGAAACGAAGGAAGGGGTGTTCACGGGAGGGTGACAGGCGGGGAAAGTAGAAGGCGAACGCGAGAGGGGGGAGGTTTGCAAAAGAGGAACGGGGGCGGGAGCGGAGACGCCTGGGAAAGGCAGCTCCCCAGATCTATGACTATTTAAAATTTATATAATAAAAATAAAAAAAATCGTATCATCCAATTTCATAAAGATCTGAGTGTAATGGAATCTTTCATTTCAATTTTCATCCACTTCCCGAACTACCGAAATATGTGAATTTTCGCACACGTGATAAAAATGATTACAATACAGACAATAATAAAAATGAACCAATATTTAAGTTTACTTTGCTTTATTAGTAAGTACGTGATTGGTGATTAGTGTGTTTTTTGTCTTTTTTAGACAATTTTTTTTGACCTGCCCACGCCCCGTCATCTAATATTCCCGTCTTCTCCTGCCCCCCTGAAAGTCTCAAAAGCCACAATGGGGCCTTATCAACCACGTTGAAAACCTGTGACGTACCTACACTATGCACGCGTTCAAAATCGGCTTAGGATACGTTCATAAATCAAGGATGTATTCAAAAACCAACTGAGAGTTTTAGAATGAAATGAAAAATCGATAGAACAAAGTGCGCTGGATGTCAGGCGCTTTGTAAACCCCCCCTAGTCCGGAGCTGGGGAAAGGACAAGCAGGAAGAAACAATTTGTTTCTTTGGGTGGCATTGCAGCGCATGCCGGATAATAATAATAATAGATTTTTTACAGTATACATTTTATTATTTTATCATTGACTAGCAGATTACCAACCTTTATAACCAACGCCATCGGTTAATTTGCGTACGTATCAAATTCACACCGCTGCCGCTTGCCAGCTGCCCGCTGCCCGCTTCCTTAATTGAATCTTTGAATTTCTCGACTTCTGTCTACTATAATATGCATTTTTATACATATAAACCTTCCTCTTGAATCACTCTATCTATTGGTGAAAACCGCTTGAAAATCCGTTGCGTAGTTTAAAAGATCTAAGCGCACATACAGCGGGAGCGACTTCATTTTATACTACGTAACTAGCAGACCCGGCCACAGGTTGCTGCGGCTAACGAAACACAACGCCATTACACAAACTTTATAAAATCCACACCACTCGCTTGCCAGCTGCCCGCTGCCCGCTGCCAGAATTGAATATTTGAATTTCTCGGCTTTTCTCTACTATAATAAGCATGTATTATAGATATAAACCTTCCTCTTGAATCAACTTTATTATTATTATTATGTTTAATTTATGAGATTCGAATTTTGACAGTTGAAAAACACTGTTGCGTTTTTTTCGTTTTAATACGAAAAATCGAATTTTTGGCATTTAGTCAGCTATATTTTTAGTTTTTTTTGTCCTCTTTGAGTTCGTTTATTGCTGACCAAGTCCAGTAAGTGTTATTTTATTTTTGTTTTAGTATATCCTTTTGCCCCAATGGCCTTTGCCATGGGGAAGAAACCTCCCGATCCCGCCCCCCCTGATCCTTCGAATTTTGACATTGGTAGTGAGGTAGAGATAGCAGATCTTCAAGTTCCATCTTCTACTCCAAAAAAAGAGGAAAGTTTGCGACCTTCCAAAAACTGATTCGTCTCAGGTCTCAGTTCCTGTAGCTTCTCCTCTCTCTTTGTATCCGACTTCAGCAAAAGCTCCCTTCGTAGTTTATGTTCAAAACAACTCTCCTGGCCACTCTTTACGTCCCCTTGAATTTGGTAAATTCATTGGAAAAAAACCACTTGGCATTTCCCCAGGCGGTATCCGATCAGAGGGCAGATTTCGCATTTGTGTTTAGTTCACATCCGCGTTGAATGCCAATAAATTCATAAATTCCATCGACTCCCTCTCTGCAAAAAAATTTAAAGCCTATATCCCTTCTTTCAATATCTCTCGCTTGGGTCTCGTTAGAGGTATTCCTGTAGACCTATCTGAAGAAGAGCTTATCTCGGAACTCATTATTCCAGCATCTTCAGGAAAAGTTGTTAAGACTAGTCGTCTTAATTTCAAGGATAGATCGTCTGAGTCTGTAGTTTGGAAACCCTCTCAAACTGTAGTTCTGACATTTGAAGGACAGTCCCTTCCCTCTCACGTTTATTTATTCCACAACTCTCTCCCGGTGGAAATTTATTCATACCCGACAATCCAATGTTTCAATTGTTGTCGATTTGGCCATTCAAAACAATCGTGCCGCTCCTCTCCCCGCTGCTTTAAATGTGCAGAAAATCATCTAGCAGACCAATGCTCCTCCCCTTCCAATTCCCCCACTTGCGTCAATTGTTCAGGCTCGCACACAGCCACTCATCCATCCTGCCCCGAACTTTCTCGCCAAAAAAACAAAAAAGTTATATGGCCTCCAATAGCGTTTCTTACTTCTATGCCTCCAAATTAATAGCTCCTTCTAAAAAATCTTTTGCAGAAGTTGCCTCTCAACCCCAAATTAGTGCTCCTTCAAACTTGTCTTACAAGAAGACTGTAATGACAAAACAAGCTTCTCGTCCAATTAAAATTCCTGGATATGATCAATTTGGTCATAATTCCCAGCTCTTGTTCCCAAATGGTAACAAAAGCTCTCTATTTCCTCAAAACTCCGTCTTTTCTAACTCCAATTCAACTAACAGCAGTGCTTTCAATCCTGATCTAAATGTAAATTCCATAAACAACAATACTCCTAATGACAATTCTTCTTTTGTTCAAACTCTTCTCATGCTACTTATCTCAGTTATTAACAATAATAATTCTCTACCGTCCAACGCTGCCTCGTTACTCTCCTCTTTGTATTCTCTTCTTCCCAATGGCTTCCCCAACAGCAGCAATTCTGCAGTGGAATTGTAGAAGCGCCACCTCCAATAAGGATGACCTCATCCGACTTCTACATTTACACTCCATATCGATTGCTACCGTCTCTGAGACTTGGTTCAAGCCATCTCAACTTTTCAAGGTGAGTGGCTATCAATGTCTGCGGGACGACCGCATTGATGGGAAGGGTGGTGCAGCCCTTTTCATCAAAAACTCTCTCCCCTTCTCCCCTATTTCCATTAAACCCCCAAATTCATCCTTCCAATTAGTGGCAGCCACTGTCTCTAACATTACATTTGTATCTCTCTGTATTCCTCCTTCTACCCCATTTGACCTTCCACTGTGGGTTCACATGCTTAGCAAAATTTCTTCTCCCTTTGTCATTTTGGGTGATTTTAATGCCCACTCCCCACTCTGGGGTTCTTCTTCCTCGGATCCCTCAGGTATCAAATTAATTGACCTTTTGGACTCCTTGAATATCTGTCTCCTAAATGATGGATCCTCAACAAGGTTTAGTCTCCCTGGACAGAATCCTAGTGCGGTGGACATATCCCTCTGTTCCCCGAGTATCTATCCACTAATCTCCTGGCGAATTACTTCAGACCCCTGCGGCAGTGACCACTTTCCCATTATTTTGAATTTGGCTCAACGGTTGGATCACTTTAAAAGTAAGCCCAAATTTATCACAAAAAAAGCCGATTGGTCCCGTTTCAGAGACTCTATCCAGGATCTTTCCCTCTCCCTGCCTTCACCTTCTTCTGATAATTGCACCTCCTCTTATAAATCTTGGACTGATTCCATTCTAAAATCGGCTGACAAGTCTATCCCCAAATCATCCTCTGTAGGCTCGAAGGCTCGCCCTCCCCCTTGGTGGGATGAGGAATGCCTTAGAGTGCTGAAGGAGAGGAAAGCAGCCAATAAGACATACTGCCAACAGATGACTATGGATAATTACATCTCAGCCAAGAATGCCCAAGCTGTTGCTAAACGCACATTCCGTTTCAAAAAAAAAAACAGCTGGCGTAATTTCTGCTCCAATATATCCCCTGCTACTCCAGCGGGGGAGGTTTGGTCCATGATTCGCAGGTTTAGATCTTCCTTTTCCCTGCCAAAGCCATCTCGTAATTCTGCTATTTGGATTGATGACTTTATTAATAAAATAGCTCCCCCTTATGTCCCTAATTTTGATGAACTTCCTTCTTTGGCTTTCACTTTAAAATCTTCTTCATGGTTAGATGCTCCATTTTCCTTTGATGAGTTAAAAAGAGCCACCGAAAACCTCAATGACTCAGCTCCGGGCAAGGATGAAATCCTGAATATGTTCATCCGTCATTCTGACGACAATTCTCTTTCCTACTTTCTCTCTCTCATCAATGCTTTTTGGATTCTGGTATTATCCCCCCAGACTGGAAAATTCAAAATATAATTCCCATTTGCAAAAGTGGCAAAGATCCCAGTATAGGTTCGAGCTACAGACCTATCGACCTCTCTTCTACTCTTTGCAAAGTATCTGAAAGAATGATTAAGAATAGATTGGACTGGTTCGTAGAAAAAAATCAAATTCTTTCCCCTTCCCAGTTTGGATTTAGAAAGGGTAAAAGTACCCTTGACAACCTTTCCTCTCTTGTTACAGATATCAAATTAGCATTATCTATAAATGAATATTGCATTGCAGTGTTTTTAGACATCTGTGGAGCATATGACAATGTTCATATCCCCATCCTGAAAGAAAAGTTACTGGCAATAGGTATTCCGCCCAAATTGGTAAAATTCATTGTCAATTTGCTCTCCCAGAGATCTATTTTTGTAGATGGGTCTGAATCCCCTCCCCACATTAGACACATATTCAAAGGTCTCCCGCAAGGGTCAGTCTTAAGCCCTCTCCTGTACAATATTTATACATATGATTTAGAAAAATCTATTCAATTCTTGTGCAACATACTCCAATATGCTGATGACTTGACTTTCTACAAAATATCCCGTAATATTTTTATCGCAGCATCAGCAATCAACAATGCTCTTAGAAAACTCTTGGCGTGGTTAAATATTAATGGCCTAGAACTTTCCCCCTCCAAAAGCAAAGTAGTCATCTTCACTCGTCGTCGAAAGCTCCCAGAAATTCTGGTGAAATTTGGCGATGAAATCATCCCTATCTCTTAAGTTCCTGGAAATGTTTTTAGACTCAAAGCTTACTTGGAATTCTCACATAAATCATGTCATCATGAAATGCGAAAGCAACATCAATCCCCTTAGATTTCTGTCCGGAGTGTGGTGGGGATCTCACCTATCATCTTTAAAACTTCTGTACAATGCTCTCATCCGAAGCCATCTTGATTACGGATCTTGTCTGTTTGATCCAATGTCCACTTCAAATTCGCATAAATTAGATAAAATTCAGTCAAAATCTCTTCGCCTTATCTTAGGAGCCATGAAATCTTTCCCAATCAACGCAATGCAAGTTGAATGCTGCGAACCCCCCTTAAATATAAGAAGGCGATGCCTAGCAGAAAAATATATTTTCAAAACATGCTCTATAACTTCTCATCCCTTGATTCCTAAACTTCAATCATTAAAGTATGAGGTTAATTTGAATCCATTTTGGAAAAAACATTCTCCTCCCCTTCTCTATGATTGCTTCAACACTTTCCTGGATGTTTCCACAAACTCCTATCGCAATGAATCTCTCCCCTTATACTCTTATCCCTATGAAAGTCTTACTTTCTATCCAAAGGTGCACCAATTTATAGGAATATGTAAAAAAAATATTAAAAACTCAGTTCAATCCAATAATGCAGAATTCAACAGAATTATTGAAAATAACTGGCCAAATTATATAAAATTTTTCACAGATGGTTCCAAACTCAGTTCGGACTCCCATTGTGGGGCCAGTGTCTATGCACCTCACAGGAAATTGTGTTTCCCACACAGACTTCCCAAAGAGTGTTCCATTTTTTCTGCTGAATGCATAGCAATCATAGAAGCTTTACGTCTCGTCAAATCTCTCAACATTAGAAATGCCCTCATCCTTTCAGACTCACTTAGCTCATTACAAAAAATAAGCGCATCCCCTCTTAATTCCAATGGCGACTCTCTTACCTGCTGTTATCAGAGACCTCCTGCATTCCTTGTCGCTGGCTCACGTGTCAGTGGTCTTGGCCTGGATCCCAGGACACCTTGGTATTGTTGGTAATGAAAGGGCTGATTCTATTGCCAAGGAATCCATTGTTCATGGTCCATTAAGTAATATTCCTATTCCCGTTAGAGACTATTTTCCTATTTTAAAAAATAAGTTACAACGCCAATGGTCCTCTGAATGGAAAGCATCCTCTCTGTTAAAAGGTCACCAGTACTCTTTAATTCAACCTTCTATTCCTGTCAAGCCCTGGTTTCACAAATACACTTCCATGCCTAAAAAATACATCTCTTCTATTATTCGAATGCGTTTAGGTCATACTTGTTGTCTTAGCCATCTCGCCAGATTCCACATAGTCAATTCGCCTTATTGTGATTGTGGTTCAGAGGATACTTTAGACCATAATTTTTTTGAGTGTCCTATCAATGACCAATTTCCAAACTTTATACCTGAATTGTTAAAACTTAAAATTGAATTCCCTACAAGTGTACCCTGTCTTCTTAGTCTCAACTCTCCTGAAATTCACTGTTTGTTAGCAAAATTTATTTACAAAAATGGCCTCAACATTTAAGCATTAATCACATTTCTTTCTCTTCCATATGCATACAATTGTTTCTTGCAGTGTTATTATGTACAGTTGTACAGGTTCCTTTTTTTGGGAACCTGCACATCTTCCTAATCTACATTTTTGTAATGCCTATTAATACCAACTCTGTGTGTTACTCTGTATGTTACTCTGTATGAAGATGGATGTATGGAAGATCTACAGGTTCCTATTTTTGGGAACCTGTACATCTTCCTTCTCTTCAATTTTGTAATTTCTACTAATACCAACTCTGTGTGTTAACTCTGTATGTACAGTTGTACACTTTCCTATTTTTGGGAACCTGTACATCTTCCTACTCTACAATTTTGTAATTCCTATTATTACCAACTCTGTATGTTAGTACAATTAGTATAATCATTGTCTCATTATTCATATTGGCCCATTGTCTATATTTGCTAACATAATTTATCTATTCCATGTAAAAAACTGAAAATGTAACTAATTTTAAAAAATCTGAAAATGTGACTAATTTAAAAAACTGATAATGTAACTAATTTAAAAATTACTGAAAATGTAAATATTTTTAAAAATTGATAATGTAACTAAGTATTTAAAAAAAAAAAATGGATATGTAAATAATTTTAAAAATATGTAACTTACTTTAATAAATGGCCAAGATCACCCTTAATGGGTGAAAGCCAAATAAATAATTAAAAAAAAAAAAGTTTAATTTATATAATAATATAGTTAGCGATCGCCACTAATTATACAATGCTTGCAATGCAACACTGGATATTTGAAAAGGGAAAATCAAATACCTACTTACTCTAGGACATCTATTTTCAAATTTCTTCCGTAGAACGAATTTTAAAAGTAATAAAAGTATAGCACGGCCCGCCAGCCGTTTTAAATCGCACAAAAATATGTTTTATTTGAATTTATCGGCTTTTCTCTAATGTAATTTACATGTATTATACATATAAACATTCCTCTTCAATCACTCTATCTATTGGTGGAAACCGTATGAAAATCCGTTGCTTAGTTTAAAAGATTAACGCGCACATACATTTTGAGCGACTTCATTTTATATTATGTAAGGTAAGGAGTAAGGAAGGAAGGAAGGATGTAAGGAAGGAAGATATGAAAAGGTCACTGCTCAGCTACAATTCAGGATATCTCCAGGAATGCAGCTGGTTTTCAGCAGAATAAAAAATTGTCACAAGAGACCGAACCGAATCATCAACAATGTCATAAAATACAATTATTCTGAATACAGCATTATTCTGAGTAAGAAGAACGTCACTCTGTGTATGAATGTAAATAGTGAAGTTTATTTGTTCAGCCTGGATTCTGGATTCTCTGATTCTGGGTTTGTGTTGTATTGGTTTGAGTTATGTATTTTAACTTCAACGTTGTATGTGTGACAATAATGACATGTGTGACAATACGCAGACGGGAAAGATAATAAAATCATTATCATTCGATTTATCATCGCCGATAGTTATCATATCATAAGTCAGCATCATCGGAATTCAGAATGCTCGATCTATCTGGAAAAATAAAACATGTAATTACTGGCAATCATCGTATGATTAAAGTTATGATATCGAGATTACTAAATAGAGTCCTTTTCTACTTAAAAATCTGTAGGTTGGACTCAAGCAATGAAAATATGAACTGAATATTTCCTCTTTGTGCGGTGCTTCGTAGCCTTCCCACTCGTGTCTACTTTAGTTTTCTGAAGGTTTCACTTTATCACGTGAGAGTTGAACACTGTTTTTTTTTCAGTTAGGGATGTTTCAAAACTCAATATCTCACAATGGAAATGACGTAAAGACCTAAAACTTGTAAAAAACAACTTCTAAAAACATTTTAGAGAAATCACCAACGGGAAAATTGCTGCTTCCCTCATCACCACGTGAATGTCGCACTAAAAATTATACCTATTTTACTTATTACTGAATACATGTGGATGATTTTATCTTTTAGTTAAAGCATCTTGATTGCGATATGATTAAACCGTGTTTTAACGGTGTATTAACAGTATATTAACTGTGAATCTGTGCATATATTATGTGAAACACCTGACTGTATAAATTGTACATATTTAAAATGTATCCACAAGCTCCTCCATCCACAAGCAAATGCTTTTAATGGAGGAAAAGTAACACTGTAACATGTTCCATTTTTTAAGATAAATAAAATTATAAAAAATTATAATTCTGGAAATCTTAGTGACAAGGTGCTGAGTAAATCTTATGTCGCCAGAGTGTTTACTGTTTTTACTACTGAGATATCACCACAAGCCGATTTTCTGCTTTATATATATTGTTAGATACACCTACCTGAGGTGCCTACCTTCTGCCGACAAACTAGCTCAGAATGGTCAGCAGAGCGGGGGAGACTATCCTCACCAGGGTGGTAGGTTCTCTGAGGCGTTTGTGTGGCATCCCTGAAATAAGCTCAAATCCTACGGGCTGGGGGAGACAGTGAAACAAGGTGGCTACGGTAAATATCAGGTGTATTGGGTAGAATCCTTTCATAAACAACAATGGTACATAATACAGGCACAGTTAGAACAGGGTAGCATCAATAATCCTACCTAATTCGGGTGAATTTGGCCCTAAAATCTCTCTGGGGCGATCATTTATCTTCGCGTTGAATTTACAAGGAACACACGCAATAAAGGGGGTTAAATGGCTCAGGGTACTCACAACAACAGGCGGCTTGGAGATCGGTGTGGTGAAAGGAATTTAACCGTGCTTGGCATTTCGGCAAGTCACTATGCACGAACACAACCGCCATGGCGGCTTCGTGGAATGTTCCGGAACAGTGCGGAACGGTTCTCGTTACACGTGCTCTCTAAACGCGCTCGGGGGAAGAATGGCGGCTTCTGCCGGCCGTTGCTCGCGTTCCGCCGCCGTTAGCGCGCGGCGCACTTGCGGCGAGGGAGCGAAACTGTAGTCTGCGCAGTGGCGTGCGCTCCAACTTGAGAGGGGGCATTTCGTATATCGTAACAATATTATTTTGACTTCAATCGAATTTTATAAAAATGACTTCGCGATCCAATTCCACTCGAACGATATTAACATAATATGGCCAGTTTGCAAAACATCTTGGGCGATCACTTGCCATAATGTGCCAAATTTGTAGAACTTAAAAGTATTGGTTAAAAGGTGAAATCTAGGTGGATTCGTTGACTATGTGCAATAAACATTTCATATTTCAATATTAATATTTTGAGGAATGATGTTAATTAAATCGAAAGGTCAAATCGAAAACTCATTGCTCGAGGGAATAAAAAATAGCGATGGGCTGGAAAATTCAGACAGAAAATGTTGTCCAAATTACATAACACCATACTAAACCGTGCAAGAGTTTTTGATGATATCACACAATTTTCGTAATGGTATGTGATTTAAATGTATTTATTTATATTGTTACTGTAACGGGATTATTAAATAAAGGTACATAATAATATTTAAAAGGGAACACAATTAGTCCTTATTTTGGGTAGAATCAATTTGCAAGTGTGACAAAATAAACTTAAGACGAAGCCAAACTAAACAATGCAAAATCATACAAAATCATATGTTTTTGTTTTTGAAATTTGATCGCCCAGAAGTATTATAGATGCTTCATTTAAGTACTGCGTATAGAACATATCTTGGCGCTTAAAAATATCGGTCATTTTTTTAATAAGCCTAGAAAAAAATAAAGTAAAAGGTCTGTAAAAACACTTTTAAGTGCAAACTCTCCTATTTATAAACTTCTTTTCGGATATATTGTTTAATGTGGCAAATTCAGTTTCTTTAATAATAATCGCAAAAAAATTATATTTACGCTCGAACTTCACAAAATAAAATAAAATATACATTTTCGCGTTGTTATTTTACAATGCGGCCGGCGGTCGATGAATTTGGATTTTCAAAGTGAACCCTATGCCGTCCACCCAAGGACTACATACTAGCCACACCCATTTTTTTTATCAGTTCTCTCCTCGATGGAGCGAGGAATAGACGTTAGGCTCTGCATCGTTTGGTTCCGTGAAATCAATTTTAAATTTTCCGTTTTATTACAATAAACAAAGGCCTTTACGAAATCAACCTGTAAAAAAAAATCTCAAATACCTTTTCCAACCATTCCAAAAGCTTTTTTCTCAAGTATTTTTAAACTCCTTCCATAAAGGGGCGTGAATTCCGATTTCGGTTTTTTCCTGGATCGCCACAATAACTTTATGGATTCATTGAGACACGGGTTACACCTGTGTCCGTCCTCCCAAAGGAAACCTAACTGTTCCCTTAAGACCCGCCATTCTGAATATCTTCAGATTTATAACATATTTTCCTTGAACACTTCCAGCCTCACTAATAAAAAAAAAACTTAACGACCGTTTAACGGTGTTTCTATTCGGTGGCAGTTAAAGGGTGTTCCTTCAAAGTTACCAAAAACATAATGATGTTTTTATGTTGGCTGCATTGACCTTTGATAAATTTACGCAATAAGGAACTCCAGTGGAAAATACTATGGCTTTAAAAAATATTTTTATACGGACCAATAAACGCTGATTCTGAAAATATAAGTTTTATTTAATAATATTAAACGCAGAGCTTTTAAAAAATCATTAAAAAGTCCGTTTTTAATCGGGTCGTAAAAACACGCCGTGAAGTTGGCATTATTGAAATGGTCCGGCGATTGGTCCGGTGGCATCTGGTCCGGCCGACAGTTCGTCCGGCTGACATTTGGTCCAACCGCATACCCATTGACATTTGGTCCGGCGACAATTGGTCCGGCCGAAAGATTAGAAGATGTTTTCTTAAAGTAAGTATGCAAAGAGGATATACGGCCGTACAACCAAAGTCGATATACTTATATCTGAAGGCATCTTGAGTGAAAATCCGTCGTAAAATTATTTTTAAAGATAATTTCGACTCTTCGAAGTAGCATGCGGCAATCACAAAATACGACATACTTATATGTGCAGTCGGCTTAGCAAAAAAACGTTAAAGATTCCTACTTGCATGTAATATAACTTTTATATATGAATATAACACAAGAGTCCCAACTGCTCCCTACCGTCTCGTACCAGTGAGACTGTGGCATCCCCAATTTTGGTATGGTGTGATGCTGAAGGTAGTGAGGAGGAGAAGGAGATGTGGAAAATCTATCTGGCTATTCAGATATAGTCATCAAACTCGGCTAAAGCCATTTCAAGTGACGTTACAATTCTCAATGAATACTGACGAATAGCATAATACGACATACTTATATTATGTGCAATATCTACTTAAGATTTAAGAGCGGATATGTTTATCGCCGCTCCGGGAACTATTTATTGGATAACCAACACCCTCGCCGTAGTCCCACCCCAAGTGGTTGCTACGTTTGGTGACCGTGTTTACGGGATGAGGTTTGTCTTGGTCTTTCGGGGGATCTTGAAATATTAAAACATTCACAATTATTTTAACCATTAAAACTAACTCTAAAATTAAAAATAAAAATTCAGTCACTTGAGTTAGAAGGTATTCGTTAAAAATTAAAAAAAAAAATGGACTGGAGTTCTCTATTAGGAAGCAACTTGTTCTCTAGAGTTAAAACTTACCTTTTATCAGTCATCACAGTTGTGACATCCCTTTTAGGGATCACATCTGTAAGGCTGAGCGGCGCTGAAAATCCCTCACCCTAATTAGTAATTTACGAAGCGATGCGGGAATGGCAAAGTATTCAAGATCCAATAACTAACTATTCAATAAACGCTCGGAAATATGCATAACAATTAGATGGTTTGTTTCATTACTATATTTAGATCACCTAGAATCAGTGCAGAATGTAACGCATTTTATTATTGATAATAATTAGCAGCTAAGTTTGTGTTATAAATATGAAGGTTCTTTTCCACTTGCTTTTTTTTACAAGCCGGTGATTGTATGTTTAGATCAAAACAAAGGCGTTAGGAACGATTGTAAGTTAGTTTGGGTAATTTAACATGTTGTTTCATGTTAACCAATTGGCCGTGCGATATACCTACTTTTATGTGAGCATTTAACTGCTTACCTGAAATGTTTTACAAATATACGATTAAATCTAACTTACAGGCTGACACAAAAAAAACGAATATAATATGGATATTATAATGAACACTATAATCCCCTTGGATACAGTAGTTGTGTGTTTATTTTATTGTGTTTTGATTGGTTTAGATTTCTGATCAGATAAATCCAAGAATTCTATTTCCCCACCTTACTCCTTATCTTTTCTTTCAGTCTCACAACACACCCCTAATTGAGAATGCCATAGCCCCGCTGGCTCTGAGCAGTTGGTACTCTTCTTGCGTGTATTGAAAATTGTGATAATAATTAGATTGTTGAGGTACCTATACATCGCTGTTTTCGTGGGAAACTCACTTCAAGGGCGCTTAACAACTCAATATATTTAACTTTAAATTGAGACTTAACAACTTACAGCTAGGATTTATGACTAGTGACTTACAACAAAGACTTATTATAGCTAGCATCTAAGAATCGAGATTTACAACTAGTGACTTACATCTAAGCAGAGGCGGATTACACCATCTTATCGGCGCCCCTCTAGCGCTATAATTTATATACAAATTTTAACTATTACTTATACATATAATAACAAATGCTGCGCCACGCGGCTCAACCCGGCGGCGTGGGAATTTTAGTATAAAATGAGTAAATCTGAGTCTCTAGCTATTTTATTTTTTTTAAATACCTAATTTCATCACAATCGGTTCAGTAGTTTTTTTTTTGCATGAAGAAATAACATATTATAACTATATACACACACACATACACACTTTCGCAGTTATAAACAAAAGAATTTATATACTAATATTTGATAATTAAAAAAATAAAGTTATCAATTATTATTTATTTAAAAATTGGTATCTACTAATCACATTCATTGACAATATAATTGTTTAAAAAAATAAAAATTTCTGCGTCTTAATTTTTTCTTGCAAAGTTATCATCAAAATAGCAATATGTTTGATTCAATATGTATTGTTGACAAATTTAATCTCTTATCTGTCATGGTCCAGCGAAAATAATTTTTCACTCTCTTTCTTTAGACAGAAAAAATTCTGCTCACCACTGCAATAAGGAACTCCAGTGAAAAATATTATGGCTTTAAAAAAATATGTTCATATAGACCAATAAACGCTGATTCTGAATATATAACTTTTATTTCATAATATTAAACGCAGAGTTTTTAAAAATTTATTAAAAAGTGCATTTTTAAACCTCTCCTCAAAACACAGCGTTAAGTTGGCATTACTGAAATGGTGAGTGGTGACGTCACTGCTAACCTGTCACCTGGTGATAGTGTGTATTGTATTGTATTGACATTTGAAATGGACTTGAAGTGCACACGTATGCAATTCAACATTTCGTGTTTTTGGTTTATTTTCATACTGTTTATAGAGATTTAGATAAATAAGAGTTATTGTGTTTATTGAAACATAATTTAGGCCCTCAACAATCTACGAAAAGGGCTATATTTGCGGAAAATCTGCAATAAATTTTGCCTAATTGAGGTTAAAGTCGTGTCATATTTGACATTTGGTTTATGTATTTTCAAATTGTTTTTAGTATTAGGGGCTTTTTATACAAGTTATTACACAATCGTCATGATCAGTGTCTTATAAATACCAGTGTTTCTGTATGTGTTATACATAAAACAATGTACAGTCACGCCTGAACACAAAATTCGAGGCTTGATGTCACTTGTATTAGCAATGAAAAAGATGATTTATTGTTTTTATATTGCACTTTGTTAAAATACAATAACAGTAGCGGTGAAATGTGAACATTTTACCAATGTTTTTCTATATTAAAAGCAGTTAATCTTGAATAAAATAAACAAAAATTTTAACAAAACAAAAAAACGACTTCAAAAAATGCACTAAAAAGTAAAAAAATAATTTCGTATTCTTCTACAACTTTATAATCAACTTACCTTTTCTACTCATCAATATGTAGGTACGATTGCTATTTTTGGAGTCGTTGTCGGCGGGAGAGGAGCTGTCAAGTGAACACGCCGGGCCGCGGGTACCTTGGTTGACACCGACTCCAAAAATAATAATCGTACCTACATATTGATGAGTAGTAGTATTTTTAGTGAATCTGAAGTACACTAACTAATTCGATTAAGATTCGGCCGAGTATCGTAAATTTGTTCTTCAGAATTGAAGAGTTCCGTTACTTTGTCATGGATACCATAATCAGAACCTAACCAAACTCTCATCAAACTACCCTTGAAGTACATCCTTTCCAATAAAAAAAGAATCATCGAAATCGGTTGGCGTGGTATTGAGTTATTCGTCCATTTGTCGCGCATATACTTGATGCAAATTTAAGACTTATATGACTTTCTCATGGATGCCATTGTCAGAACTGAACCA
Source organism: Limnephilus marmoratus (assembly GCA_917880885.1). Lineage (NCBI taxonomy): Eukaryota > Metazoa > Arthropoda > Insecta > Trichoptera > Limnephilidae > Limnephilus > Limnephilus marmoratus. Next base: position 238,003 of record OU862929.1, on the reverse strand, counting down.
AATTAAAATGAGACCACACGGGAAGCACCAGCTTTCAAATAAAAAAAGAATCATCAATATCGGTTCACCCAGTCAAAAGTTCTGAGGTAACAAACATAAAAAAAAAATTAAAAAAATACAGTCGAATTGAGAACCTCCTCATTTTCTAAGTCATTTAAAAACGCCTCAATCTCTCACACAAAAGTCATCGAGCCATCCTATATTTTATTCCGCCATTTTCTTACATTCAAAATCAGGGATGCTCTGCCCAAAAAAATTATTTCCCTAGATTTCGAAGTGAAATTTCCCTAGAATTTCATATTTACGCAATTACCTACGTAGCAACCTGATTGTGTAACACTAATCCTGTTATATGTTAATTAATATGATTAATTAATTGGAAAGATATCGGAACTTGGTAAATATACTTATAATACTGTGCTTTTCCAAATAAAACACTTTTTGCTACGTAAGTAATAATTAATATATATATAAACATAAACTTAATAAAAATATTATAATAAACCTACAAAAGCAGCATGAGTACAGTTATTCAAACATTAATAAATAATTATATTCTGTCACCATGTTAGAAAATAACACCTCTTTTATTAACATATATCTCAATACTATTTGGAAAGATACTTACTGCAAATACTCAAGCTCCATTCTAATTACACCTTCATACACTTCAAAAAAAAAAAAAAAATTACAACTGTGTGTAAATGTGTTGGTACTGTGTCCATGGCCGTATATATACATATTAATGTATTCATGTACCTAGACGCATATATATGTGTAAGTGTGTGTGTGTATATGCCTATGTGTGTATGGATGTGTGCACCTGTATATACGTATGCGTATGCACTCACACATATAAATTTTAAAATAAGGATATGTATCTTCTCACAAACTTATCCTTACCCAATTCTTTTTCTCTTTACTAGTTTTTTATTATAACTTTACCAATTTTCAACATCATTACATTACTAATAGTTCCATATGTTAACAATAGACTTCACTTAAAGTAAATATCCTCCATTGTCACCATGAAACAGGCAGCCGCCTAGTATGGTGATTCAATGTATCCAATTCTATGTAAATGTCTAATTATGTAACATGTATTTAAATAAATAAATAAATAAAAATTTAAAAGTACGAATACACTCACCACTGAATTAGAAACTGAATTCCAAATAAAAAAAAAACACTTTGCGAAATAAAAATCAACCGCAATCACCGAAAAAACAGAACTTAAAACATAATAAATTTTTTTTTTCAGAGGTCCTATTTATCTTTTTAGATACATATAATATCATTTTGAGTTGTCAGTGTTAAAAATAACATTGCATGGTAAGTACATGAACAATAATTAAGATTCATGGGAATTCCAAAAAATATATATATATATATATATATGTATATATATAAATAATACCAGTAATATTGTCATATGTAATAAAATTTTTGCCAGAGTTCGAAATTTCCCTAGATTTTGTCCTGATTTCCCTTATCCCTAAAAATATTTTTCTCCCCTAGATCTAGGGAAATTTCCCTCGACATAACATCACTGATTCAAAGTGACAACCGGAAAGTAAATAAACTATCGGTGGGTGAAGACGTCACACAATCCACCATAGATATGGTGCTTTTCTGAGGGTCTAGAAAAATTAAAACTTTGACAATTATTTTAACTATTAAAAAAAACTATAAAAATAAAAATAAAAATGCAGTTATTTAAGTTTGAAGGTCTTTATTCATTAAAAAAAATAAAAAAAATTGGACTGGAGTTCTCTATTGCTAACTGCTGTCGATACGCACATTCTTAAGGCTATGTCAATGTTTGGGTAAATTGTTTCGAGTTCTTTATTTCTTTGAACCTGTAAAATCACTTTGGTTGTTCGGGGCAGTCCTCCCTCTCAAGCTAACGTTGTGAAATAAGAACGTAGATGGGTACATTCCTCAACAAAGCACTTTCCTTAATCACCAGAATACATCGTTACTAACATACTAGCACTATTTGAACTTCTTCAGTGTTCAAAATGACAAAAATGCTTAAAAAGAAAATTTACTGATTAAGGTTTTTCTCCACTATGGGTAAATATGTGGCTTTTTAGATATCCCTTTGTAGTCCATAAATAATTGCAGTCGGGATATGAAAACTTATTTTTCCCACTGTGGATAAACAAGTGATGTGCAAAACTTCCCCTTGAACAGCAGGAATAGTTGCAGTCAGGACACGAACAAGGTTTCTCTCCACTATGAATCAGCGAGTGCGTTCTAAGACGTCTCTTTTGAGAAAATGAATAGTTGCAGTCGGGACACGAAAAAGGTTTTTATCCACTGTGGGTTAACACGTAATATTTTAGATGTCCTTTGCGATAACATGAATATTGGCAACCAGGACATGAAAAAGATTATTCTCCTGTTGTGTAAATTGTGGGTTGTAAAAACGCAGTTATGGGTAAATATGTGACGTTTTAGTTGTTCTTTTGTAGAAAATGAATACTTGCAGCCGAAACATGATAAAGGTTTTTATCCACTATGAGAAAACATGTGATTTCTCTTCGTAGTAAATCCACACAGGAGGCCCTGAGGAAACTAATTTCCCTCAGGGTCTATGTCATCTGAGATGCTGTGTGGAGGGTCTTTTTGAGGAGAGGAAGGAATGAACATTGGTCTTGAAGAGACCCATGTTGTAGGAAGGAGGAAACACAGAGACCGGCAAATCGTTCCACAGCCGAGCTGTTGAACACAAGAACGAGTCGAAGAAGCGACCCGTTCCCATGTGACAAATTTCAACCGTTTACATACGTTGGGAAGGCGTTTGGCGTGTTCCCCGACTATGCACCGGTGCCGAAGGGATCAATGACGCTAGATCCTTGGAGCATCTTCCATTGTAATACCGGTAGAACAGGGATAACATTCCCAACCGACGCCTGTGCATCTTCCAAACGGACCGCCCGTTTTTGCACAGAGTCGAGGGTATTTTTCAGGTATTTTGGAGCTCCAGACCAGAGGTGTCTGCCAAATTCAACCGTGGGGCGTACTTGTGATTTGTACAGGGTTAGCAGTTGTACTCTTATTAGCAGGGTTTTTTTAAGGTATTTTGGAGCTCCAGACCAGAGGTGGCTGCCAAATTCAACCGTGGGGCGCACTTGCGATTTGTACAGGGTTAGCAGTTGTGTACTATTAAAGTATCTGCGGGCCCTGTACAGTACGCCCAGTTTTTGGGAGGCTAACTTTACTCTGGCTTCGATGGAGCCCCCATATCTGATCTGGTCACTTAGAGTTACACCAAGCATATCAATGGAGGGTCTTTTCGGAAGATTGCTTCCATTGAAGAATTTTTGAAAAACCTTTTCTCCACTGTGGGTAAACGTGTGAATTTTAGATTTCTCTTCGAAGTACATGAATAGTTGCAGTCAGAACATGAAAAAGGTTTTACTCTACTACGAGTCAGCTTGTGACGTGTGTGAAGTATTGCTCTACAGGGAAACCTTAGGAAAATTACTTTCCTCGGGGCCTGCTCAGCGGAGCTATTGTAAAAAAGAGTATGTGTCTTAAAACCATGTAGCTATATTATAGGTAACACAATGTTAATACAAAGCCGAAAAAAAACATTATTTTCAATTTTTTTTTAGCACCGTTTAGTGATAAAATCATGTCAAGTGCACTTGGTGGATAGGAATAAAAGGTACACTTATTTGGTGAGTGCATTAAAAAGAGATGATATGATTCGAAGTGAATTGTGGAAGAAGTCAGGGAAAGCCAAGGAATTCTACCGATTAAAATATTATATTCATGGCATGATCAAGTAAATCAAATACTTAAATAAAGTTGGACCATGCCAAGAGACAGTATAACAGAATTGTACCGACAAATCATTTTGAAGAGCGCACGTTTGAAAGTATTTCTTACCCACAGTATTCTTCCGATATTTTGCACCGCAACGCCACTATAAGACGATTTATCAATGCGAATGAAGCAAGGAGTGTGTATTGAGGCAGAGTTATTTGGTGCACTTTTTTTTCTTTAAAAATCGGGCGCCCCTTCGTAACCTCGCGCCCCTAGGCACGTGCCTAGTTTGCCTTAGGGATAATCCGCCACTGCATCTAAGATTTGTAACTAGTGACTTACAACTAAATTTGGAAGGCGGAATTGGGTACCGCCGCCCCGGGAACCTTTATTGGATAACTAACACCTCTGCCATAGGTCACTCCAAGTGGTTCGCAACGTTTGGTGATTTAGCAGGGGTGCCCGGGTTCATGGATTGAGGTTTGTCCAGGTATTGGAGGCGGATGACCAGGACACACTGAATCCCAGATTCCTACCCACTCCTTAAACTCTTTTCCTTCCCAGAACTCTTCTCTCCTTCCTTTACCCAAAAAACCTCCGCACAGCATCCCCAAAGATGAAAATAATTTCCCTCAGGGCCTCCTGTGTGGAGCTCATGTAAAAAAAAACAAACTAAGATTTATAATTTATAAGTTTTAGGTCTCATCGAGACCCATGTTCACTCTTTCCTCCACCCAACATCCCCAAAGATGAAATTGAATAGATTCGACGGGAATAATTTTCCTCAAGTGTGTGGTTAATGTAAAAAAATCTTGTTTAGGTAAAAATTGTCGAACTTGGATTATAGAACTATTTCATCGCAAGCATATTATATATCTATCTTCTTCTATGTATATAAATATAAATCAAAAAATGTTTGTATGTATACATGTCCGCTATGTGTTGCTAAACCATTCATCTTTGGGGATTTGATGTGTGCATACCCGCGATGTTTTCTGTATGCAATAGTGAGCTCTGGCAGCATGAAATTTTGCATTGCTAAACTTTTCATCCGATTGCGATTACAATTTGAGAATTTGTAGGGAGGAGTGGGAGGGGAAGCGGGAGGGTGGAGTGGGACGGGGGGAGGGCGGAGGGGGTGGGGGTAGTGGTGTGGAAAGGGATGGAGGGGTTGGGGGGATGGGGGGATGGGGGGAGGGTGGAGGGAGTTGGGGGAGGGAGGGGGGGGAGGGGGAAGGGGAAAAGGGGAACTCGGAAGGGCGCGGAGGGGAGGGGTAGGAGAGGAACTTGGGAGCGGGGAGGGGAACTAAAAGCCGCCCGCAGGGCCTAGCAGCAAAAACCTGAGGAGCGTGTTTTTAACTGCTAGTAGATAATATTGTTGTTAGGTAATTTCGTAGTACTAATAATATGAACGTAATTATTGTAATCTGTTCTGATATTGGCAGAAGAGAGAATGGCTGTTATCAGATATAATCTACCTATCAATTTTACAATCAATTTATCGTGTTGATTGCGAGAACCTACGCAATCTCCTACAAAAACTAAAAACACTGTTTCATCATGCTGAAAACAGCCAACTACACAGCAGGTTGGTTTAGTTCTTTGTTGCATAATTGGACCATAATATTATGCCTAAGCCTAAACCATTCAACCTACATTTTTATATTTTGACGAATCCTACTTCATCGATAGTGATTTGACTTCATTCCATTTCAATACCTCTGCCATAAGTCACCTCATACTTTTTTCGCTACCTTTGACGACTTAGCAGGGGTGCCCGGATTCATGGGGTAAGATTTGTCTAGATCTTGGCGGTGGATGACCTGGACTCACTGAACCCCAAATTTCTCCCCACCCCATCCTTCCGAGAACTTCCTCTCCTTCCTTTCCACTCTGCCATAGGTCACCCCAAGTGGTTCAGTACATTTGGTGACTTAGCAGAGGTGGCTGGGTTCATGGGGTGAAGTTTGTCGGATATTAAAAAACTAGTCAATATTGGCCTCGGATGCACTTCCCCACCAACTGCGTCTCGGGTCGAATCGGGAGAGGCCGTTTGGCGAGACCTTTGTCCTCTCCTGCTGGTCTCTCTCGACCCACCTACACCCCACACAGAAGATGCTGTGCGGAGGATCTATGTAAGGAAAGAGAGGAGAAGAAGTTCCAGAAAGGAAAAAGGTGTGAGAGATGGATGGAATCCAGGGGTCAGTGTGTCCAGGACTGACAGACGTACGAATCCATCCCTCCCGCTGCGATGCAAGATGATGGGTCGAGGGAGGCCAGCTGGAGAGGTCAAAGATCTCTCCAAACCGGCCCTTCCCGATCCGACCCGCCACGCAGTTGTTGGGCAGGTGCATCCACTGCCAAGATCCGGCAAACTTCACTCCATTAACCCGAGCATCCATGTTAAGTTATCAAACCTAATGGACCACTTGGGGTGACCTACGGCAGAGATGTTGGTTATCCAATATATGGTTCCTGGGTAGGGATGCAACCATATATCGGAACACCGATAAATCTCGATATATCGACCGCCAAAAATTATGGATTTTTATTGATATCGACAAAACGACGATATCGATATATCAATATCGGAAAACTCAATATATCATATCGAAATATCGAAAAACCCGCCCAAATTAAAATGCCGACAAAATCGGATAAAATGCTTACTAAACATCTTTCTGCTCCTGTAAATACTTTAAAAGTAAACATTCTTGAAAGATGGCAAGAGATGCAAGCAGCAAGGTGTATATCCCAATCTTTTTAAAGTGACAATGAGTCATCTACCAATTGTGGCAACAAGTGTTCCTTCTGAACGTCAATTTTCAAAGGCAGGAGCCACTATAACTCAAAGCAGAAACCGGCTACAAGGAGCAGACTGTCAAAGCAAAGCTTTAAGTTCGATAGCTGGTACAAAATTCTGCAATTATTTTTTTTTAAATAAATTTATGAAAAATAACACGTTTTATGTACCTATCCAAATTTTGTGATTATTCACATAGATTAGTATAAAAAATATATACATACATAATCGATAAACGTTTGATGTAACTAAAACTACATTGGAAAACTATAAGCTTTAAAAAAAGAAGAAATATCGACTTATTTCGATATATATCGATACCAATATTTTTAAAAACCTTGCATCCCTATTCCTGGGGCGCCCACACCGCCTCCCAAGTTATTTATTATTTGAAAAAATGGTTTACCTTAAAAAATAAATTCCATTTTTCAGAACCGAAATACAACACCTAAAATCAATAAACAACCTACATTAGTCGAAATTTGCATCGAAACAACGAAACAATGCCTCTGGAAATTCCACAAACTCACAATTAGACTTATGGACACTGTTATTAGTCAAACTGTGTATTAATCACCCCAATTAAGAATACATTTGTCACACTGTCTATCTGGTAATACCCCCGTGTCGTCTTTCAAAAATTCCAAAGTTGTTTATACACCTTCTGGCTACTCGTACTTCTGGCGCACTGTGTTTCACTGGGCGGCCCAGTACTTACGATAAAAGATCGAATTATTTAATTTGAACTGAATATTATGTAGAGGTGCCTAATTGGTTACGTGATATTATTTGTTACGTCCTGGAAAAAACTATCGGACGCCAAAGAATGAACAAATGTCATTTTATTAGAAAAAAGCCACAAGGACAGACCCTCAATGTGACAGGAATTGTCACAAAAGGTGAATGCTTCCTTCATGGTCAAGTGCATGTCTCGAGTGACGCAACAAATGAAAATGATAAACAAAAAACATTGATATTTTTGTTGAGAAAACTTTTGTTCTTTGTGCGGTGCTTCGTAGTCACCCCACTCTTGTCAACTTTAATTTTCTGGAGGTTTCACTTCTACGGCGTGTTGCGGTTTGCACACTTGTAATTTTTGAAGCGACAATTTGCACCGTTGTGATTTAAAAACCCGATGAAACGAAAAATAGTGTGTTTTAAGATTTTCACGGTCAAAAATATTTTCGTTATTTGTTTTTGGGGTTTTGTGCCGTGTTGCGCTACCTCCTTCTTTAGCCAACGTTGTCGACAGGACCAGTAGATCCGGATCTACCGTACACACCTAAACGTCGGTGATATTGCAGTAACAGAAACCTAAACCTAACTAAGTACCAGAAACCTAAACATATTCTGGACTGAAATTTTTACCAATAATACTGGATATTTTAATCCCATGTCCAGAATATGTCGATCATACAACGATCTTGTTAAAATACACACTTTCATAGATATTTTTCTAAATAATGTAACATGTTTCAAAAAATATCTCCACGATTTGTGCACCTAAAAAAAAATATTTTTTTTGTTGTTTTATTAAATCTCAGGAAATACTTCATAAATATTGTATACTTATAATGTATTTCAATTTTGTATTTAGTTTTTCTAGTTATGTATAAATAATACTTGCATTGTTTTTCATGTGTTTGCTTCTGTAAAAATTCAAATGTGATTACTGCAGACACATTAGTCTAGGGATATTTATATTTGTATTTTAATTTATTATATTTAACCCACAAACATGTTTTATAAATATCCTGTTTGTGCCTCAAATAAATAAACATTTTTAGAATTAAAAATCAATGTTTCCGCTGCATTCGATCGATAACACAAGTCTACAAAAAAATTAAAATTGAAAGCTGTTTTGGTTTTTTTGCGTAATTCTTATATTTTTGGGTGTGCTGAATCCGAAAATGACTTTCATTTTGTCACAGAACGTCACGTTTTTTGATAATGTAGTTATCTATGTTAAACAAGTTATCATCTTAAAATATAAGATGAAAGACAATTTTTTTTATTTTATTTATAATTGCTTAACAAAACTTTTTTTAAATCTAAAATACATTGATTAGTAAGCACTAAATACATTTTTTTCCCAGTGAGACTCCTTTTGGTACATTTTCGCTTGTAGGAAGCAACTGGATGGCCTCTCTGAAGCGTCCAACAGTAGTCTGCAATCATTGAGATGCTCCATCTTCCCTGGTATCTTTTTTCCATCTTCTTAATATCTCAGTGAAATCGTTCATTTTGCTCTTCACTCACATATCCTAAATTTTTTGGAAAGTAGTCGAGGTGGGAATAAAGAAAATGTTCTTTTAAACTCATTAGGCTACCTAAAGCTTGAAATGCTTTTAACGATTTGTTTGTAGTTAGGGTCTCCCCTATACTACTAATTATAATTAGTAAAGTTAAGAGGAAGTCATAAACTAAAAATGTATGAATTCTTAATATCTTACCTTACGAGTATATCGCCACGAATATAAGTAATAGGCATAAAACCGATTCCAGAGGTCATGATTTCAAGGTTCTATTTATTTTGTGAATAATTTTAGAGATAGAAATAAAGTTAATCGCTGGAAACTGATACAGAAAACCAATTAGCCATAAATTTGTATTATTTTTAAAGTTTTACTTGAACTCGTTTATGAATTTCTAATCAAAATTTTTGAAATGAAACTTCCATAGCACCCCTGTGATTTTGGATGAAACGGAAATGACGATTACTGCTCCGGCGACGCATCAACTGCGAACATCGGCCGCTTTAATAATGATGTCACTTTTAAAGGCTCCTATTGGTTGAGATATGAAATGGAAATTACGCGAAGTCTGCGCTCATTGGTCGCTTTGATTATGACCTCACTTTTAAAATATTGATTGAGATTGTTTTGGTTAAGTTTCGCTTCTACCGCGTGTAAAATGCACTCGATTTTTTTTGTAGTTTACGCTTATCTATATATATAAAAATGAATAAATGTATGCAGTGGCGGACTAAGCCTGTCAGAGGCCCGGGGCGGCAAAGCTGAATGATGCCCCCCCCATAGTAAAAGTTGATGTAATTTTTAAAGATTTTTATTCAGACCACACGGGCCTCTGGTCCTGGGGGGCCTCCAAGCACCTCCATGTTCCCTTTATCAAAACCTAAACAAGGCGTTGAGGCACCAGGGTTCTGTAAAATTTATTTACTTTAATTTTTTATTTCCTTTTTTAAAAGATGCATTTGTCAATAATGCTATCATAAAATGTTTTAAGAAAATTCTAAAAATTCACGGAGATACACCGTTTTATATTAAACCGCTTAGTGTGTATGTTGAATTAACCTTCAGCAAAAATTTGAACGGGTTTTTCTCAAAACTACGTTTTTAACATATTAGAAAATATGTTAACATATTGGAAATAATGATTATATAGATACCATATTAGAAAAACTATACATCCGATTTGCATGCGCCAAGTCTTAAACTGTTAGAAAATCCAGTCACTATGGCAATACATAGGGATTTTTTTTATAAACGCCCCCTTAAACAGGTAATAAGCACATTTTAAAGGCGCCACGACACCAAAAAAATTTTCGCTTTTTTTAATTCATTTTCTAAAAGATGCATTTGTTAATAATCTATCACCATATATTGTAAGGAAATTCGTAAAATTGACGAAGATACAGCACCTTATATGAAACAGTTTGTGTGTTGAATTATCTTGGTTTTTGTGTCTGTTGTTTTTCAACCTGGTTGACAACAAATTAGAAAAACTCCGCATTGGGTAGGGTCCCCTAGGGTAAAGGGGCCCCGAGACGAGCACTGTCTAGGGGCCCTGACATGTTAAGGCCGGCACTGGCAGGGCCCGATTGTCCATAAGGCAGTGTAGGATACTGCTTAGGGGCCCCGCATCAGGTAGGGGTCCCTAGGGTAAAGGGGACCTGAGACGTGCATTGCTTAGGGGTCACGACATGTTTAACCCGCCCTGGCAGGGCCATATTGTGCACAAAACAGTGTAAGCCACTGCCTAGGGGCCACGCATCGGCTAGGGGCCACGCATCGGCTAGGGGCCACGCATCGGCTAGGGGGCCCTATGGTAAAGGGGCCCCGAGGCGGGCATTGCCTAGGGGCCCCGACATGTTTAAGCCGGCCCTGCCAGGCAGTGTAGGCCACTGCCTTTGAAAATCCAGTCACTATAGCCAGGGTCGTATTATCCATAAGACGTGTAGCCTAGGTGCCCCGCATCGGATAAGGGCCCTTAGGGTAAAGGGGTTCCAACATGTTTAAGCTGGTCCCGGCAGAGCCGTATTGTCCATAAGGCAGTATAGGGCACTGCCTTTGAAAATCCAGTAACTATATCCAGGGCCGTATTATCCATAAAAAGTGTGGGCAACTGCCTAGGGGCCCCGCATCGGGTAGGGGCCCCTAGGTTAAAGGGGCCCCCAACATGCTTCAGACTGTCCTTGCAGGGCCGTATTTTCCATAAGGCAGTTTAGGGCACTGCCTTTGAAAATCCAGTAACTATAGCCAGGGTCGTATTATCCATAAGAAGTGTAGGCAACTGCCTTGGGGCCCCGCATTGGGTAGGGGCCCCTAGGGCAAAGAGGCCCCGAGACGTGCATTGCCTAGGGGCCCCGACATGTTTAAGCCGGCCTTGGCAGGGCCGTATTGTCCACACAGCAGTGTAGGTCACTGTCTACGGGCCACGCATCGGCTAGGGGCCCCTGTGGTAAAGGGGCCCCGAGACGTGCATTGCCTAGGGTCCCCAACATGCTTAATCCGGCCCTGACTATGAAACCACGTAGGGATTGTTTTATAAAAGGCCCCCTTCCAATTTATTTTTATTTTTATGAACGATGAAAATTTACCATAAAAATTTGAAAATAAAATTCGCCGGCCGCCATTTTATCTTTTTTTTAGATATCAAAATTCCCTTTCATGGTGCCATAGACTCTGGATTTTCAAACTGCTTAAGACTTGGTGAATGCAACTCGGATGTATAGTTTGTTTAATATGTTGTCAACCAGGTTGAAAAATGTGTTAAAAAATTTCTAGAAAAAGGCATTCAGAGTTTTGCTGAAGTATAATTCAAAACTGTTTCAAACGGTTTCACATAAAATATTGTATCTTCGTCAATTTACCGAATTTCTTTAAAAAATTTGGGGAGAGCATTCTTAATAAGTGCATCTTTTAATAAATGAAAAAAAAATTACAGTGTCCAGGGTACCTAGCATGGTCGATCGATATAGGTTTTATCGGAAATGTCGGTAACTTGTCATCGTTCCCGAGCACGACTGCAGGCCGCTGAGGAAAAAATAAAAGCTCACGTCAAATAAATTAGGAACCCTTAGTTGTTGTGAACTGTTGTTTCTTCGTTAGCGGTCTGGAGTCGTGCTCGGGAAAGATGACAAGTTACCGACATTTTCGATAAAACCTATATCGATCGACCGTGCTAGGGGGGCTGGTGCCTTAAAGGCATGTTTAGGATTTGATCAAGGGAACATGGAGGACTTTGGGGGCCCCCCAGAAGCGGGGGCCCGGGGCGGGCCGCCCCCCCCGCCCCCCCCTTAGTCCGCCACTGAATGTATGCTTGCTTGCGTGTATGTAGGTACCTATGTTGTTTACGTATTGCTATAGTAAGCATAGGAAATGTTTGAAAAAAATACCTTCTTTCCACCCTCGCGAAGGTTTCTTAATTATTACAACCACATGGCAATACATCTGAAAAGTTTTATAACCATTACAAAAACTCTTACAAAACTGTCAAATATGTCACAATTTGAGAATGACATTTTGCAAACCATCGACTGTTCAATCAAAATTCAAGTTTCGAATAAACTCTTAAAATTAATGAATTTACTTGAAGTACTCACCTACAGTACTAATCGAAATCGAATTCTTTGAATCTAATCAAGAATTATAGGTATTTTAAATTGGTATTTATGTTAGGTACCAAATTTGATTGAATGTTCTTGTAATACACAAACATGAATGTTTGTAATATATGAAAAATTAAAATTTCTATTAAAAAAATTGCAATACGTGGCACGCGAGCTGTTTGAAAACTGAATGAATCGGGATTAAATATATTGAACGCGGGAGAGGGGAGAGGAAAGCGGGAGAGAGGTGTGGGAAGGCGGGGAAGGTGGAGGGAAAAAGCGTGAGGGGAAGGGGACATGGGAGGGGAAGGGGCGGCGGAAGGGGAACGGGACGAATAGGAAAGGTAACCCAGGGAGAAACAATTTCTTTATTAAGAGGGAATAACCAGACAAAACCGAAAATATGAAATTTTTAAATCAAATTTTAGACGTATTGACTCTTTATCACAAAAAAATATAAAATTGATTTCGAAAGACTGTTCTTTTATCTGGGAAAGTTATTTTTTAAATTTTGAGAAAAAATGTTTATTTTTTTAGGAGATAGAAAAAGGTTTTACCGTAGATCGTTGGCAGATTTGTTAAATATTTGAACAAAATTTTGTATTATACAACATAAGTTTCAAATCATATAATTATGCGGTCAAATAAATCAATAAATTATTTAGCAAAGCTACTTTTCAAAATTTTAATTTCAGTTCAAATAAAATCATAAAAAAATATCCGTGCCCTTGTTTTGTGACGAAAATACTTCAGTTTGATTAATTATTTACGGTCTTACAAAGTAATATATTAAAAAAAAAATTACAATCTTATTTTGCTTAGACATTATTGAAAAATAATAAATACTAATGATCAAAAAATAGTTATAAGAAGTACATAATTTTAATAATTTTATCATCACGAGTTTGAGCTAAGTAGGTATTTATCAAAGCAATTTTTTATTGAAATAAAATCGATATTGAGTTATTATGATAAAATGCTGGTATGGAGAATAATTAATCTTTCTCTTCGGAATCGCCCTCTACAGTTGCAAGGGCGCGATTGCAAGATCATCGTTCGACGAAATTTAAATTCTCGGCCGCCGGTTAATGGTTCTTAAATGGTATTGCAACGCATACCGGGAACTTTCTTGTGTTTTTATAAGATAGGTAATTAACAATTTTGTTATTTTCATTCTTATCAACAGAAACGGCAGAAAAAACTTCAATTTATCGAAACCGTATTATTTTGTATATTGTATAGGTAATGTAACCCGCTTCGTGGTAAAGGATTAATCTAAAACAGGCCTTTTACGTCCAATAAATCACAACTAATAAAAATAACCTACCAAAGACCATAATAGGTTTTTCAAAGAAAATATTTCAACACTTTGACGATTTTGTATTTTCCGAGAAGTATTGACGCTTTGCGATAAATTCAATTGGATTATTTTTTATTAGGTGATTAATGAGATTAATAGTATCAATCTTCAAGTAAAATGATAAAAAAATAAATAATTTCGGTTATTTGTAATTGTGTAATTTTCAAGTAAAATGATGAAAAATAAATGATTTCGGTTATTTGTAATTGTGTAATTTCATAATTAAAACTGATTTGTAAAGAATTCAGACTGTCTCTCGATTTTCCATGGGTTGGCGCGAGTAAATAATTAATAGTCGGAGTCTAACGGTGCCGGTGCCGGTGCCGGTGCCATTCAAAAATTAAACTATTCATTCGACACAATAAAAGACGGTCGTCAATTTCTGCGGATTATTTGACAAATTTGAATTTTCTGTCTTTTTCCTTATTAGGGAAATTTCACTATTTTTTAATCTCGATAAAATTATCGAAGAAATTTTATATATATTCCCATATGAAAGTTGTACCTACTATCTAAAGTCCTCTGGGAAAATTTACAAAATATCAAATTATCAAAAAAATAAACACAAATAAAAAAATTTCGACATCCGAATTTAGTTCCTATTTTTATCGGCTTTTATGTGAATACCGCACAAGAGTCCCAACTGCTCGGAGGCAGTAAGAGGTGAATAGGAGAGAGACTGTGGCATTCCTAATTAGGGTTTCTTGTGATTTATTTATTTATTTATTTATTTATTTTGAAATACACGGCACAACAAGTGCCATTAACATACATGTATATATAAAGTATAGTAGGTATAAAATATAAAGTAAAGAGTACAAAGTATAAAGTTTTAAGAAAACAGTAAAAACTAAAGTTAAAAGTTAAAAATATTATAGTAAAAGAAAAATATAGAAATATAAGATATCCTTAAAGGGTACAAAGTTTTATATGTAAATTATAAAAATTAATAAATATAAAAAGTTATAAAATACAAAAAGTTATAGAAGTAAGAAATCCTTTTAGGAGCAAGAACAAAAAATTATAAAAAGTAAAAATAATTAATAGGTAGGTATCATGGATTATGTCAACTTGATGTCAACGATGTGAACCAATATAATAAATTTTACAAGTAGGTAGGTACCTGTGATTTCTAAGGTATTCATTAATTTTAGAAATATAAGATATCTTTTAAAGGTACAAAGTTTTAAATATAAATTATAAAAATTAATAAATATTTAATGTTATAAAATATAAAAAGTTATAAAAGTAAGAAATCCTCTTAAAAGCAAGATTTTTTTTTTTTTTTATAAAAAGTAAAATAATTAATAGGTAGGTATCATGGATTATGTCAACTTGATGTCAACGACGCCGATATAATAAATTTTACAAGTAGGTACCTGTGGTTTCTAGGGTATTCATTAATTTGGTAGGCATATTATGTTTACCTGATGTACCTATTGTGTTTACGTGGTTCTAGCAGACAAATTTAGTTTGATGCATCTTTTGTATGAGGCCAGGTTACCGGCGGCGTGATCAATATTAGCGAATGCATTGCCTAAAGTATGCAGGCGATTAATGATTGAATTTTGTCCTGCATTGGTATTATTATTGTTGCAGTGAAAAGGTGTTTTGAATCGAGTTGGTCTGCAAGGTACATGATAATTTATTAACGATACCAATTCAGGGGAGTCAAACCAGTTATTCTGTATTTTAAATAAAAATATAAGATCATTAATTATTCTTCTATCTTTTAACGATAAGAGTCGCATTTTTTGTAAAAGAGAATTATAGTTTATGTCATCCGCGGGAATTCCTAATTTAAAATTAATTGATCTCAGAAATTTGCGTTGGATTCTTTCAATGGAGTTTGCGTGGCTTTTGTAGAAAGGATTCCATATGGGGGAATTATATTCCAAATGACTCCTAACCAGAGTTGTGTATAGTATTTTAAATGTATGGATATTTTTGAAATCCTTACATAACCTTAGAATGAAACCCAGCATTTTCATAGCTTTATTAGTTACGATATCAATATGGTTGGTAAATAGTAGTTTAGTGTCGAAGGTTATTCCGAGGTCCCTTATTACAGGCACTGACAATAAAATGTGATTGTTAAGTGAATAGCTATATTTGATAGGGTTTTTAATTCTAAAGAAACTCATGATTTGACATTTTTTAATGTTAAGTGTAAGTTTGTTAATTGTACACCACTCTGCGAATTTAATAAAATTGGTTTGTAGGGACAAACAGTCATACGTATTTTTAATGATTTTATATATTTTCATATCATCGGCAAATAATAATATGTTAACATTAGAGAATATGGAAGTGACATCGTTTATAAATAGTATAAATAATATTGGACCAAGGTGCGAACCCTGAGGCACGCCGCTAGTGGCTTCAAATTCGTAAGACAAGTGTTCTTTAATCCAGACAGTAAGTAAACGTTTTGATAAGTAATTCTTAATCCAACATAACAATTTACCACTTATTCCTAGTTTAGACAATTTATTTATAAGAATTTTATGGCAAACCTTATCAAAGGCTTTACTAAAATCCGTATAAATCGAGTCGACTTGTTCTCTATTAGCAAGGGCATCTGAGATGAAATTTTCGTACAGTGTAAGGTTAGTTAAGGTAGATCGGCCAGAGACAAAACCGTGTTGAAATGATGAAATATTAAATTTTATACAAGAACATATTTTTTGAAGTATTAACTTTTCAAAAATTTTCGGTATCGACGATTGTATGCATATTGGTCTGTAATTTTCAACTAAAGACTTGTCTCCGTTTTTAAATATTGGAGTAAGAAAGCTGTTTTTCCATATTTGCGGAAACATACCCGTTAAAAGTGATTGATTAAAGAGTAGGTACAGTGGGTAAGAGACACTGCCTGCACAGTTTTTAAGAAATATGGGGGGAATTTTGTCTGGCCCTGAGCAAGATTTAGGTTCCAGTAGTTTAATACATGCCGCAATTTCTTTAATCTCAATATGTATCTGACTCAGTTGTAAATTTATATCTGACTCAAAGTTTGGAATGTGTTCATCAGGGATATCAGTTTCATACACATCTTTAAAAAAGTCTGCAAATAAATTGACAGTTTCTTTGATTTTACACGAAGTTTTCAGTTTGTAGTGCGTTGTTTCAGGTATGCCAAGGTTATTGTTATTTTGTGTTTTACAATAGTTGAAGAAATGTTTTACATTGTTAACAATTGAAAATTCAACATTCTTGATATAATTATTATAACAAATGTTTGATAGTTTATTACAGTCTTTTCGTAGTTTGCTGAAAATTGTAAAATCTGAAAGATTTTTTGTTTCTTTGTAAATTTTATGAGCTTTTTTCTTTTCGATTACTGTGTTTATGAGGTCCTTGCTAAACCAGGTAGGGAAATTTGAAGAAAATTTATAGCTTATTGGAACAAAGTTTTCTATGGCTTTATATAGATGTTCATAAAAGGCGTTAATATTTTCGTCGAGATTATCTCCTTCTAGTATAGACCAGTCGGTGTTATATAGGTAATCGCGTATTGCGACGTAATTGGCTTTATTAAAGTTAAGAAATTGCGTCCGGTTTTTAATTTGGTATTTTATGGGGTTACATAATATAGTAATGTCTAAAGGTGGGTGGTGAGAATCAGGAGCAAGAACTGATTCGAGGGACTTATCAACCACAGTTGCTATATCGGTACAAAGAACAAGATCTAGTAATCTATTATTGTCATTTTTTACATTGTTCAATTGAGCTAGGTTAAGGAAATCGCATAATTCAACTATTTCTTTTTCTATTTCAGATAAGCTAGAGTTTTGTGATACTGTGGAATAGTCGCGGGTGCCCCAATTTATTCTTGGTAGATTATAGTCACCGATGATAGTGATTTTACTATTGGGAAATTTGTATGACAGTTGTTCAATATCCTCAAAATGACTCTTGTATACACTTATATCCGATGATGGCGGAATATAAACACAGCCTATGATATTTTTTTGATTTTTACCGTTCATTAAGATATAAACTTGTTCCACATTAGAATTTTTGGTTTTCAGAAGTCTTGAGGGATGTTCCTTGTTGACAGCTATCATGACGCCGCCGCCTCTAGATTTAGAGCTGGTATGTTGACTTCTGTCAGACCGGTAAATATGATGATGGGGTAGACCGAGCTCAGCAGAGTTGATTGATGGTTCCAGCCAGGTTTCCGTTAGAATGATGATGTCATGATGCAGAGTCGGGGCATGTGTTTTAAAGTCCTTAAGTTTAGTTTTCATGCCTCTGACATTTTGATAATAGCATTTCAATTTGTTTTGGTTGTATCGTTTTTTGGTAGAGTTGATACAATAGTTGGCTTGGAGTTTATGTACTTTATTGTTAGGTTTGGTTCGCCATTCTCTTGACGGTACAATAATTGCTTTCTTAGTTCTATCAGCTGATTCCGTTGAAGGATGGTTAAGTCGTTACTCGCTTTGATGCCATCTATAAATTTGGTGCTGTTTCGTAAGATTGTTCGTGGTGCGATGTTATCCGTAAATTCTAGTTTTATAGGTCGATTTTTGTTAGCTATTTTCCTGGCACCCAGTCGAAATACTTTGACGTTGGTTAGATCAAGTGAGGGATCAATTTTTTTTACAGCAGAAGAAACTTTGACTCTATCTTCCGTAATGATGACAGACTTTTCTTCGGACAGGCTCTCGGGCACGTTATACAATATCACATTTTTGGATCTGATCGCCCTCTCTTCCATTTCGCTAACAATTTCACACATATTTAAGTCATTCGAATGATTAGACCTGATTGGAGTCATGATTTGCGTATTATTTTTTATTGAATTCAATTCTCCTTGCATCACGCCAAAATCAACAACTAATTCTCCTATCGTAGCCATAAGTTCGGTAGTTTTTGGTATTATTTTAACGATATTTTCTTTCGAGAATTTATTGTTCGGGTCATGAACGATTGCAATCAATCCACTGATTATCTCATTTACTTTGGTAATGTAGTGCGAGGCTTTGTCACTTAGAGCCATTTTTATTTTTTATTTTTTTTTTTTTTAAACAGTTGTATACCCCTGGATTTTAGGTAAGACGTGTAAGTAGCGGGGCTGCCGGCGGTGTAGGTGCGGGCGCGGGGGGCTTATAACAACTGTCACTTGATTGCACTAATCCTTGTTTTAAACACTATAAATGCACTATTTACTTTTCTGATGATTCGTCAACGTTAATCCAGTATTAATTTAATATATTTCAGTGAAACACTTTGATTTGAATACTTTTTGTGACTGCTTTAGACGAATTTGTTAGGATAAAAATAATGCGTGTACTCTCCGTATTGTTGTTAATATGTTATTTCTATGTGATGCTGAAGGTAGTGCGGAGGGAAAGGGGATTTTCAGGTCTGGTCACCAAACACAGCTATAGCCATTTCAAGCAACGTTTCAATTCTGTATGGTGGTCTTACAACAGAGCGATACTGCAAGTTTAGTATCTTCCACTCTGGAACGTGACGCGAATCTTTATCTTTACTAGTATTATAAAGCAAAGTCGCTCCCGCTGTCTGTACGCTTAGATCTTTTAAACTACGCAACGGATTTTCATACGGTTTTCACTAATAGATAGAGTGATTCACGATGAAGGTTTAGGTATATAATTTATCAAGGTTTTGTGTAAATTGGTTGAAATATATAATAAGCGGGCGGTGTGATATGATATTGGTTATAAAGGTTGGCTAATGGCGTTGTGTTTCGTTAGCCACAGCACAGCTAGTATACTACATATTATTTTTAATTAATTAATTGTGAAATAACACAAATAAATCGATGTAACATTTTTTTGAGCACACCGGAATTTGAATCCGCAATCTTCTGAATGCTAGTCGAGAGCCTTACCTCTCGACCACGAAGGCCCGTTAAGTTAGTAAGTATGTCAATCTGTATGTTGGGATATTTTGGGGATAATAAACTTGAAAGGAAGAGAACATATCATTTGCTTGGGTTGATACGAGTATACGAGATGTCTATGCGTTGCTAAACCATTCATCCGATTGCGATTAAACTTTCTGGATTTGTTGTGAGCACGTCCACTAAGGTTTCTACATATATACTGGTGAGCTCTGGCGTTATTAAATTTTGCATACAAAATTGCAACAGGTGGCACGCGAGCTGTTTGAAAATTGAATGTACCGGAACTGAATATATTGAATGCAGGAGGGTGGAGGGGATTACTGGAGGGGAATTCGCAGGAGAGGAGAGAGGGCAGGCGAGGAAGGTGGTGGGGGAACGTGTGAGGGGAAGGGGAGGCGGAGAGGAAGGGGAGGCGGAAGGAGAACGGAACGAATGGGAAAGGACACGTAGGGAGAAACAATTTATTTATTAAGTGGCACAGCAACGCATGCCGGGAAATCGCTAGTTAATTTTAAATGCCTGTCTCAACACAGGTATTCCCTAGTGAGACAGGCATCGAATAATATTATGTAAACATACCTTTTATAGATAAATAAATAAATAAATAAATTATATGGAACAGTGTTGTGTAAACACGCAACTACGAGTATATTGTCACGAGACCACTTCTCCAGTATTTGTTCAGAAACAATGCGTGATACATTTTCTTTACCCATTCCTAAGACTTGTACCTATTCATGATGTGACCTACGTGTGTAGTTCCCTGTACAGTAAAGTCAGACAGAACCTTACCTTGCCGTCTACATTGTTCGCTAAAGCAGGGCCGGACCTGTTACAGACCGTTATAGCAGATGAAACGTAAAATAGGGCGCATAAAGGCGCAAGGAACCATGATTACTAAATATTCCAATTCCTGTGGGACTCCATTTGGGTACGAACGCACAGGCAGGTGGCTGGCTTAGCGCCTAGAGCCTAGTGGCAAAAAACCAACACGTTGGTTTACCTGGATACACGCTAAGCGGCTATCCATCGGCTATCTACTACCTTTCTAGGCTCTAGGCCAACGATACTCAACCTTTTTTCTCTTCGGGCCACATACATGTATTTGTAAAGTTACGCGGGCCGCAACACTATACTGGTATGACGAAAAAAAAATCATCAAACTCCCCCCCCCCCCAACAAAGAAATATTCTTCTTCCCATTTGTCTTGAAGCACTCTCTTTTCGTCGGACATTTTTTGATTGCATTTTGAAGACACTCCCGCCATTAATAATAATAATAATTTGATAATTTGTAGAGCGTCGTTTTTGTGAAAAATCACCTAATATGCGTATTTAAATTATAACAAAACAGTACTTTATACGACAGCAATAAATGCTGTATAAATTAGTAGGTACCTGACTAACCAGTAACATTAACCAGTTTTTATGTATTATAATTGATGCTGTTGTTTCTAGAAGTGGCACTTTTAATTATAAATAATTATTTGCGCGCGTACTTGTGTGGCAAATAATTGTTTTTTGGGAATAAATCTAGCGTATGTAAATAGCAACACTCTTACACATCTGCCCTGATGATGGACACTGTAATGCTGTCCGAAACGTTGGCTAAAGAGGGAGGTAGCGCAACACGGCATAACACCCCAAAAAAATATCAAAAAACCTTTTGGCCGTGAAAATCTAAGCAACGTATCTTACACATCTAAGATCATGTGGACCATAATGACAATCCCTTTCGGGTGCGCTATTCGGTGCACTATCTGTGGGTCAAAGTCGAAACGAATCTCAAGATATACGAAATTTAGAAATTTTTTTTAAATCAAGTTCCTGATGGTAAAATGTAAAATGGTTAGGGCCGCACAAAAAAGCTTGGCGGGCCGCAGGTTGAGTATCGTTGCTCTAGGCGCTAAGCAAGCCGCCTGCCTATGCGGACGAGGCCTTAAGACGCCGCATCCGCGCTTAATAAGAAGAAGATGTAGAGATATGTAATTACGAATGTTAGAGGAGTGCGCTAACATTTAAAGCGATAAAATCGATGCGAAAATTGCTAAAATATTTAATAAAACACGACTCGTTTAAAATAGAGCAAAAATCTCATGGAAGGTATTTTAAGTATCATTTAAAGAAACATTGTGATTTTTTTCATAACTATAACTTGTAAAATAACTGAAACAAATGTGTTTATAATAATTTTCGGAGCATACTTTGCGATTTTTTTTAATCGAGGAAATTTTATATAATTTGTGTTTCGGCGAGAAGAGGGAGGCCCTCTTCTCTCCCGATCTTTAGGGAGACCCTCTGACCTCTCCAGCTGGTCACTCTCGACCCGTTGTCTTTCACCTCAGCAGGAGAGATGGGTTCACAAATCCGCCAATCCTGGGCACACTAAATCCAGATAACCACCCACCTCTCATCCCCTTTCCTTCCCAGTACTTCCTCTCCCTCCTTTTACTAAAAAAGACCCTCCACACAGCATCTCCACAGATAACAGGCCCCGAAAAAAATAATTCCCCTCAGAGCCTCCTGGTTGGGGTTAACGTAAAAACACACACACACACACCCTCACCCTCACACACACACCCTCACACACACACACACACACACACACACACACACACAGAAACAAAGAAACCAGCGAGAATGATAATTATTTATTTTCAGGGACAGATTTAAATCAGTTTTATTCTGAAAAATGCCATCTTCTACTAATCATAATATGTCTTGATCTAAAATCGCAGATCTGATATAATTCGTAAAGATTTTAATTTTCATTTACAAATTATACGTACACCAGTAACATACGACGACACAAAGAATTTAACCTTGTCGCCACAAGCGAAAAGAGCGGTTAATAGGGGCTTTTCTGTGTTTTTTTTTTCTTGGAAAAAATTACAATAATGAAGGTACTAATATTTTAGTTTTGTGTTGAATAAATTTTCTATAACGATTTAAAATGTGTTATTTTAGGTTTTCCGCCAAAAAGACATGTTGTTTTAATTCGTGAATTTGGCGGCGTTGACGTCATACCGGGCGACGTTGATGACAGCCGTCTTACGGGCCAGTGGCGGTTTTTATGTCATAATAACTTTGTAGCCAGTTGGAACCGTTTCGGAAAATGCAATTCCTCAAATTAATAATTACCAATGAAAATATTATAACTATAAATGTTTGTGCAATGTTCTCGAATATAAAGGCCGAGTGCCTACACTGACTTAAAATGAGTTTGGGTTAAATTGGGAATTTCGCAGGTTCGGCCCTGGCAGTCAATTAATAGCCATTCTGGTTTGGTTGCGTAAAAATGTATGAAATTTCCCCACCAACCTCCGCCAGATTGAGAAACGATATCAATATTTACTTGTTTCGTAGGCGATTGAAATGGATAGTATTTGGTTTAATTGTGCCAGTAGGAAGTTGCAGAATGATTGCTTCAATAAACTGCATTCTGCTGTTTGATTTCAGGTTCTTATGTAAATTGGCCACTTTTAAAAGGCGGTTCGACTGCAGTTAAAAGTGGAATTAAATAAGCAGTGCTAATTTATTTTACGAACCAATTTAATCGAAGTGTACTACAATCAATTTTGACCCAAAAACATCTGTAAACGAAGTCTAAAGATTTTTGAATGATTCCAAATATATGGTCTTTTAATCCACTTTCAGTTATATAATATGTTGTTTATGAGTAAGAGCGAGACGTCTCAACATAGTAATAAACGTATGGTTAAACATCTGCAAGGAGCGTTGTAAGTTGTAACACGTCTTTCTGTTACATATTATGTCCTTAATGAGAAATTGGTTTGCCAGGATGTGGTTTAGAAATGATCCGGTAGTCGTGTATTGATACAACGAGCGCTGCAAAGCAGTCTGAAATGTTTGCTGAACGAAGAGGAAGTGTTTTAACTCTGGTTTCCTTTCAATAACGAATAAATCTTTCGCCTTGTACTAAAGATTTCTGTGTTTCCTTTCAATAACGAATAAATCTTTCGCCTTTTACTAAAGATTTCTGTGAAGGAGAATACTCAAACTTGTCTTTAAACCAATATTGTTCAATAGTCGATCATATTTGGAGAACAAACACTTTACTCTCACTGCCCTTTTATAGTCAATGACAACTTTACTTGATGGGTGGAACGGTGGAATAAACATTGGTTGCCAAAAAATCTCATATCTCCGATATGCAGATGACACTACCCATACATGGACCCTTAGAGCCACCGAAATATGGCGGATAGATGCCCTCGAAATGTGGTACTGAAATGATCAGGATTCCATGGGCAGCCAGACGCACAAACGTGTCCATTCTGGAAGAGCTAGGCACCCACAGCAGGCTTTAAAATACCTTCCTACAACCTTGGAGAAACTCATAGTCACTGGCTGCAGTGTTTGGCAGAAGAAGCAGAGGAAGGTCACCAATGCGGTGGAGTGACCAAGTATCCCTGGCGTCCAGTATGTGGATGTCCGCAGCTCTCCACGAAGCGCAAAACCGCGAGGAGTAGAGGAGCCTTGTCCTCCTTGGAAATTGGAGTAGGGGTCACGATCTTTAGCAATAAGAAACTGACTTGAGAAGAAGTAAAACAACAGAGCCTCACGCACGCGAAGTGGTTTAAGAACTTCATTTAGGAATTTTTTATTTTTTTTATTTAATAAAATAGTATCAATTACATGTTTATATACATTAAATAAAGTTTTCTATTAAAATACATTTAATAATACGCTTTACACCCTTTTTAAGAGCAGAGCTCGAGTTTAAAAGGCGGATAAACGCATGTTAACCACAATTTAGCAAACGAAAAATAATATTTTTTTAAATATATAAAACAAAAAATAGATAATTAACAGAAAATAAGAAAAAATCATATTTGTACATATATATAAATATTGTTTTTATATACATGTATAAAACAAATAATAGATAAGAAAAACAACAGATTGAAGCGGAGGAGATAAAAAATAATGAGAGAAAAAGGATAACTAATGTTATATTTGAGTTGTTATGTTGATAATTTATATAAAAAGAGTTTTTATTGATTTTTTGAATTTTGTGTAATTTGTTTCCAATCTTAATTTCAAGGGTAATTCGTTAAACCATTTAACTCCAATATATTTGTAGAATTGTTGGGCTGTGGTGGTGTAACAGCGCGGTATAGTCAGAGAACAGTAGCGGCCGCTGCCCTGAAAACGTGGTGGTTCACTGATAATCCGTAACTATGAGATAACGATTACTAAGCAACATTAGGTAAAAATGATCCCACTAATCTTATTTGGAGAGAAGATCTATTTTAAGCTGTTTTCGAAGTGCGAAAACTTCTACATATCGCTTTTTAATTAAAATTTTTATTTTTCGGTACTAAGAAAATAAAAACACAATACTATTTTTCGTAAATAAATCTTAATTTTCAACCCAAAAAACACTTTTTGTTACAATGTTTAATTCATTTTATTTTATATTTCATAAAATAAAATAAATTTGAAAGTAGTGTACGAAGAATATACGACGCAAATGTGAATGGTAGAAGAAGTCGGTGGCGCCCGAGGAATACATAGCACGAGCAAGTTAATCAGATACTTGAGTCGGGCCATGTCGAAAGTCGGAATAATAGAAGAGAATGTATGAGACGATGTATGAATGTGAGTGAGGCAAAGAGTGTGTGCCAAGACGGAGTTATTTGGCGGTCCGTCCTCTCTGCCTACCCCGGTGGGGAAACGGCGTGATAGTTGGTTAGTTCGTTTTATATTTCATTTTAAACAGGATACAAACAGTATTTATAAACAATGTATAAACAGCACGAGGGCAAAATTGTCAAAGTTACCTATAAAAAAATTGTATTCCTTAATGATCAGCGTTTTATAATTTAAAACACCAATCAATAAAAAAGCAAATATATGTAAAATGTAGGTATTTTCTGTACCTTTTGATTAAAAAAAGAATTATTCAGTTTGGTTAAGTATTTTTGCCTTAAATCCAAATTTAAGTTTGTATTATAAAGGCCGCTGGGTGGCACACCGATATAGTTTAATTTTTCATACATATGGCCGGCGTTGCGCGCTGGCGATGTTTGGGATATTCGATACAAAAACATAATTCGTTCCGCTTGCAATGGGCCTGCACACCGGACAGGGTAACTTCGCGCGGAACTTTGAGAATTTGCTCTCCCTGATTCATATTATATTATGCATTATATTGGTAGGTGATATTTTTAATGAAATTCATAGATTTTATATTTTTCGGTAAGATATTATAAAGTAATTTTAGACGATATAATTTACCAGTGCTGCACACAAACACACTGTTCAACCAGCCGCCCTTGTCATAGAACCAAGGATATTTGTTCTATTGCTGTTCGAAAAAAAAAATACAGTCGAATTGAGAACCTCCTCCTTTTCAAAGTCATTTAAAAAAGAGTGTTAACATTATTGAGACAATCTTTGTGTATTTGTAAAAGCGTAATTTTTTTATAAATAATATGAAGTGAAAGGACTTTGAATTCCTGAAATAATTTGATGGTAGGGTAATCGTATGGCTTTTTTAGAATTATTTTTATTAATATTAAATAAACAGTTTATTATTTTTATTTTTATTAAATAAACAGTTAAAACATGAGCAGAGTTAAGACGTCGAGTTGAGACTCGAGTAAAGCGATACCCAGTCATTATAGAACATCACCAGCCACCACAGTTGGTTCCAGCGGTCATCGCCTCGACAGAAGTATTGGGCACAATACTAAATTATGCCTCCTACCACTTTCACACTATTATGAATTCTTGTTAGTAACTACATAACAGTGTAGTGGTATATAATTATTTATATTTTTAACTGTCAATATGGCGTCACACCGTCGATAAATGTCATGAAATATTGTAAGTTCAATCATTTCGAAAAAGAAGAAAATACTAATAAGTCAAAACGAAAACTAGGCCATCTCGGCTACTCGGACCTCGAATGTTTAAGTCATTTTTGTATATCTCATATTTCAAATTCAGAATTAACAATATTATTTTCGACTGATTTTGTGTAGCAATGTGTACATCCCTTCTGACCCGTAGATGGTCCATTCCGAGCACGGAGCCATACACTCACGTAGAGAAATCTCAGAAATTCCAACGAAAGTTCTCCAACATAAGAGAATACTTTATCTGGTGTGGGCTCCAAATGACCGACATCTCTTCAAGTCCAGACCTTAGTTTTCTGATTATATCCGCGTAGCATTTTTAGATGCTTTGTTATTATTTGTTGAATGAACATCGATGTTGTCAACTATGTACGGATGATTTTATCTGTTTGTCTAAATTAGTTAAAACCCTCGAGCGCCTAGTCCTGGCATCATGAAATTTACACAGATTTTTCTACCTGGGATTCCAGACCCAACGCAATTACTTTCAGCTCTTCTTCATCTTCTTCCCCTTGTTCTATCCGGGTCGGGGACCCACTGCATCGACAAGGCTCCTCCATATGTCCCTGTCTTGTGCTGATTGTTTGGCCTCCGTCCATGGTAGACCCATACTCTCCTCGCACAATTTCTGGAGTCGCCTCGCCCAACTATGTCTGGGGCGGCCCACTGGACGTCTACTTTCAGCTCACAAATGCATTTACATAATTTGAAATGTATCTATTTAACAGTAAGAATTCTTCAAATTGGAGGCGGGTATGGATACCGGGGAGGTCCCTGGGAACCATTTATTGGATAACCAACACCCCTGCCATAGGTCACCCTAAATGGTTCGCTTCGTGTGGTTACCGGGGTGCCCGGGTTCATGGGGTGAGGTTTGTCCTGGATTTGGCGATGAATGCGTCTGCTTGGCTGGCCGGATCGGGAGAGTAGTTGAGGGAGTCCTTTTGAACTCTCCATCAGGACCCTCTCGGAACATCACGATTCATACGTCCGTCACTCCTGGAGGCACTGCCCTCAGATTTTTACCCACCCCTCAGACCTTTTTCCTTCCCAGAACATCCTCTACTTCATGTCCTCAAAAAACCCTCCATATAGCATCCCTAAAGAAGACATAGGCCCTGAGGGAAATTATTTTCCTCGGGTTTCCTGTGTGGAGCTAATGTTAAAAAATATATGTCTATATTCAAAGTTATTATAATGGTTTCATATTTATCAGAAGTGTGTTAAAACAGGAGTAGTAAAAAATAAGTTTTACAATATTAACACCTAAACCTAAGAAAGGTTAAAATCAGCTGTTCATTTTCAATGTCGCTAAGTCTTTCTCTATTGATATAATAAAGTCGCGTTTTCTCTACAACAGTAGTGAATATATTATCATTTTTACCAATCCCATTTCCAGGCTGCGCACGTACTACCTACAAGTAGGTAGGTACTGGCAAATGTCTAGATTTCATTAACATTACACATAACTGTAGTTGACAGGGCTGCATTGGTAATCCAACTACAATTTTTTTTTAAAATTATTTCTGGCTGTCACCCTTCAAGGGAGTTCTAGGCCATCATTTAAAATTTCAGAGAAAGGAAAGGTGAATTTATAAATGAATTTTATTAAAATTAATAGATTGGGTAGGGTTCAGACTTAGAAGAGATGACATGTTGAATGAAGGGGAGGCAATTTTAGATAACGCTTGATAGAAGAGAGGATATTTATTTAGAGAGGGACAACCAAAAAATATGTGATCCAACGCTCTCAAATGTAGACCACAGAACGTTCAATCTGGGGAGTCAAGCACATGAATTTTAAAAATGTGAGAAGGAACGAAACAATGTTCGATTCTCATTCGAACAAGTAAGGAAATTTATTTTATTGGAAAAATGGGTGAATTTTGAAACCACGGTTTTGATGGGATAGTCCTTTGTATTGAGGCGCAGAGAGCACCCTTGGATTGACTAGCAATGTTCCAATACCCTGTCCAAACATTGCGGGATCCATCTTTGATGATGGAAAAAATATCAGGTAGGGGAATATGGTTTACTTAGTTAGATAGTTCGAACTACAGTTAGGGCTTTAAAAAAAGCTGTCGTGTGACGGGCTTGCTTTCGGTAACAACTGAGGAATTATTTGAGAAGATGTGTGAAGGGAAATGAGATGGAAGTAGAAGTCGAGGATATAGAGGAAGAAGACGTTATAATAGAGGAGTCCCCGTTTATGATATACCCGTTTCACACCTCTGGAAAATACTAAATATGGGTTCCTCCCACCATGGGCGTAGCCAGGTTTTGATTTAGGGTGGGGAAAAAAGTAAAAATCTATTGTTGGTACAGAAAAAAGTAGGCATCTACAAAATATGAGGCACCTAGAAACAAAGACGGAAGTGTCCACTTTGTTAAATTGTTGGCAAACTAAAAAACACGTTTAATCAGTCCATTATTCATCAATATGGAAGGAACATTTATTATTATATTAGTAAACCGGTTTAAGAATAATATTTCAAATCATTTATGTATCTGAATACCATAGTTTCTTTAAAATATGCATTTTTTTTGATGGACACTTCCGTTTTTGTTTCAATCATTTGGACACTTGCTGTTTTGTTTCACAAACAATTGGACACTGCCGGTTTTGATTTAAAAGACAATTTCGAAGATGTTGCAGTCAATGTAAGAAAGCAATATTGAAAAGAAGATTTTTGAGAAAAAAAATTATTTGAAATGGAAATAATATGAACATCTTAGTTCACTTAATGAATTTATCAAATTTAGAAATATTCATAAATTCAAGAAATAGATGTTAGATTTTTTTTAAATAATGAAATTACATCCACTATGAAATAGACAAGCCGCCGCATGCCACTACATAAATTTGAAAAGTAAACTACTTTTAAACTTAATTACCACAAGAACCATCGTTCAGATATATTATGGGGAAAGAATGAACTTTTCTCTATGAAACTGCATATTCAGCTCATTTTTGACGTGTGGTGGACACTTCCGTCTTTGTTTCTAGGGGCCTCATATACATGCTTTAGGCTCTATGCATGTAAAGAATATGAACGGAAGAAGGAAAAACCATCCAATGAAGTGCAGTAAATTTGAAAACACAACTCGGTCGACAACCCCAGAGCTCTTGCATCGGCCAGCCACGCCACGGTGGGGCAAGGTGGGGCTTTGCACGCCACGGTGGTGGGGCAAACGCCCCACCTTGCCCCACCGTGCCTAAGCCCATGCATACCTTTTCCTTCCCAGAACTTTCTCTCTTTCCCAAAGACGACATGGGCCCTGAGGAGAATTATTTTCCTCAGGGCCTCCTGCGTGGAGCTAATGTAAAAAAAGTAGCTGGGAGTGGAAAGCAACTATGACTGTGCAAAGGGTTAAAGAAACTCACATTTATTTGATGTCAATGGACCCGGCGCGTGGCATTCCGAATGTCTTCCAATTTACGAGTTAACATATTTTCCTTGAAAACCTTATGCCTTTAAGTTCTTAAAAAAATATATGTTATTTTTGAGGTTAACATCTGTACATTTGCTAAGCAGAAAAGGTAGTTATTTGAAATTACCTTGATAGAAAAAAATTGCAAAGTATGCTCCAAAAATTATTGGAAACACATTTGTTCTGTTATTTAACATGATATAGGCATGACAATGTTCACACCGGATTTTTAAATGCTAATTTAAATTTTTTTTGTCGAAAGATTCTCGCTGAATATTTTCACAATTTTAGCTTACTTATGATTGGCTGTTAATATCAGCGCGCTCCCTCCAACATTCGTATTTATATATTTCCCTTTCAAACCACAGTTTATTCTCTTTGAACGCCTACTATGGAGCCTTAAAGGAAGAAGTATCAACCTAGGGAGTAGAATACTATGTTGTGAAACTGGAGGCGTATCGGAACATCCAATGACAACTCAAGTGGTTACTGTCAAAGTAAACACTGTACATCCAACACCCAATCACCAATAAACCAATATAACACGCCAAACTTCATTCCGAGAGATGAATAGTTATAAAGGGCAAAACAAAAACTCAAATATAATCATGAACCACTTTGCAACAAACCGAAAAGATAAATAATGATTAGTAAACTATATTATTTCCAAAAATTTTCCTAAGAATCAGACACTTGTGTTCTTTTCAGGAGGTCTAGCAAGGACGATCGATAAAACTCTACATGAATAAGATATTGACTAAATCCGTCATCTATGATCAGTTATAAATATTTGCGAGCACGGTCAACAATTAATAAGAGATATTCCGACTGACGATTGACAAATTTTAGCGCGGCCTCCTGAGTGTTAGATAAGCTGTCAATATTCAAAACATTTTAAATAAAGTTCGTTATGCAAAATAACTGATTTATTAATGAATGGAGGTGAACTAACGAGGCTCTTAGAATTGAAAGAAATCGTACACGTGATGCATAGACTTAAATAATTCATCTGAGGTGTGATCAATTTATTCCGCTTGATCCTGGAGAAACGAAAGTGGTTGACATTTACGATTAAAGACCCCATTAACTAATTAACACCTGTTTAGTCCAATTTATTAAAAAAAAATAGTTTTCAAGTAATCGTATGATATTTACGAATGTAAATTTATAGAAAGATCCGCCAGAATTGTTGTCGTAACGTAAGTATATCGATTTCTTATTTATTCGCTGTCAATATCGTTCTGGCTAGCAAAACTTCGGAAAACGGTATAAAATCATCGGTATTTATGTCTATCGATACGATAATGTAAAGTTATCGATTTCACGACCTAACAGGAAGAAATAATAATCAAGGGGCTTGTGATGGAGTCGGGAAAACAGAAGGCAATGCATCAGAAAAACCATTGAATATAATTAAGGGAGAAATGAGGGTGTATTTTCATCTCCTAAGGGAGAGTGGAATTTCTTTCTGTCTAGCCTAGTCCGGTCTAGTTAGTTAGGTTTTAGTGAATTTATAGGTATAAGTTGATGATGTCTTGCCCATTAGTGGAGTGGTTGAAAGGACCCATCGGAAGTTGGTGGTAGTAAGACCAGCAGTCAGTCCGTCCCAGAAGCTGATGCCATTATTGGTACCGCACGACTTTCGTCAGGCCGTGCACTGTGTGCCGGGTACTTGGCGCGACGTGATGAGACTACGGATTTACTGCGTCGCTTCATCACGAACACCACCGCTTTACGATGACAGACTTTGTTGTTCATGCGATGATTTAATTTGCAGCTAATTGTTGTAGATCGTTTACTGTTACTAAACACCTCATCTTCGGTCTGCACAGGAGCTCTAGCACGGTGAAATAGCACCGTCGACAGCCAGCCGATATATTGACAGGGAATAAACAAGAAATCGATGTACGCTGGCAACACTGAAGATATTTTCTATGGATACTACGAAATGTCAAACGCCAAACAATATTGCAAAAAAATAAAAAGAAATTAACAATTCTAAATTAACATACTAACCTAATTATGCATTCGCAGTCTGCATGTACTTGTTGACACTAAATGAGAGTTAATTAGTTAATGAGGACTTTAGTCATATTTCAATCACTTTCATTTCTCAAAGATCGATCGGAATACATTGATCGCGTTTAAGATGCTTTATTTAAGTCTATGCATCGCGAATACAACTTTTTTAAATTCTAAGAGCTTCATTAGTTTAATCCGTTCAACAAGCCAGTATTTTTGCATTATCAATGACATTATTTAAAATATATGTAAATTAACAGTAAACCTGATGTTATATGTAAATTAACAGTATACCTGATGATATTTATTAATAGTTGACCGTGCTCGTCAATTGATAACTAAATGATATTGATGTAAGCTTTTATCGATCGTCCTCTTGGGTGGGTTTGGTCTCCACAAATGTTCTCCACTTGCTGCAGTCTTTCACCATTCACATCCACTCCTCCATCTTTCCTGTCTTACACCAATTCTCTTCCACACATTCCATCCACTTTTTCCTCGGTATTCCTTTTGGTCGCCTTTTTATGTGAATATCGCACAAGAGTCCCAACTACTCCCAAACGCCTGGAGCCAGGAAAACTATGGAAGACATTCCCAACTGGGGTATGTTGCGAAGCTGAAGGTAGTGCGGAAGGGATTGATATGGGATAGAGGAAGGTGAGGAAGTACCTGGCTATTCAAATATAATACTGCTAAAGCCATTTCAAGTATCGTTTCAATTCTAATGGTGGTCTTGCACCAGGGCGATGCTGAGACTATCTTCCACTTTGGAACCTACCGCAAATATACCTTACATTATTTTTAAATGATTAAAATTGAAATAACACAAATCAACGAAATAAAATTTGCTTGCTGGGATTTGAACGTGCGACCTCCGTAGTCGTAGTTTTCGTCATCTCGCATTGTTTCTAAATATTTTTAGCCCATCTCACAAGGGCGGATCCAGCTTTGGCGCCAGGGGGGGGGGGGGTCCCATAACGCCAGGGGGTGCTCACTGAGTCGTGGTCAAGTCACAAGAAGTTATAATTTAATTTTGATAATAATAGACACAAGTAAAAAGTAGGTAGGTAATTTTGATAATAATAGATAAAAAAAATAAAAACATTATGTTTAACAATTTTAATTAGTGGTCCACCTAGGTCCTGGACCCATAGCCCAGGGGGGGGGGGGGGTCATGACCCCCCCCCCTGGATCCGCCCTTGCTATCTCATTGATTGTCTCTAATCTTTAAGATGTTCAAGTTCATATTCATCTACATCCTGTGTGATAATTTTCTAGTGATGGTTCAAAAATGTTCACTGAATTTTACGCTTAGCCATTTGAGCGTTTTTGGCCACATTTTGGTCCAATTGCAAACACCCTCGAGCGTTTGCTGGCCAAAATGTGCCAATTTAAGGGATGCTGATATTCGAATTTAAATTTATATCTTTGATTATCAACTAGGGTACAAACTACAAATATAAGTCATAATGTTTAATATTCTCAAAATATTACGTACATTAAATTTAAAATAAATAATACACAGAATTCTCGCTTCATAAATTTAACGATTTATTAATATTTTTTTCATGAAACCTGGTTTAATGTATTCAATGGCTCTCTAAGATTATAGACAGTTTATACGTCACAATATTAAAATTTGGAGTTATGATTTTTTGAAAGAGGACGGGAAATTTTCAAATCAAAGGCTCAAAAACTCCCGAGCGCTGAAGGATGAAATCGATTATCGGATCGTTCCAGTGGTCAGACTGCTGTTTTGGTTTCTTCATTTTGAGTTATGCACCATGTCTCACAACCGTTGGTAAAAATATTTGAACATTTAGTTTTATAAATGAGCAATTTTTATTGGGAGAGTGAAATGCGGCGAAGAAACTTCATATAACAATTAACATTTTTATTGCATCACGGAATATTTTCGTTAGAACATTTCATTGCATTTTTAGAATAGTCACTGCCTATTGACTTGTCTATTTTATGATTTGCTTTTAAATTTAATGGTTTTTAATCCTACCGGTTATCTTACATATTACCTTGTCTTGCGTGGAGTCGTTTTCATAACGAGTACGAAATATTAGGAATAAAGTATTGCATACAGGGTGTAACGGTACGTTCCCGAGGGATTTTAACCAGTTTTAACCTGTGCACATTTGAAGTAAAATCCATGGATGTTATTTAGATGTCCGATGACATCTTTTTTCTATTAAAAACCAATACCAAAAATTCAATAGCTCGTCGTCACTGATCATATTCCTACGCTTCTCTACGGGATCACGTTATTCGTGCGCTGTTTCGTGCGTTACCGTGCTGCTAGAACGAGATGGAGAGATTATCATGTGACCCGCTTGGCTAAACCGACTACCCATTTGCGAAGTATGATGGAGAAATGTGTTTATTGTTTTTAACTGAAAAGAGGAATCAGCAATCGCTTGTTAAAATTGTCTGGATACGTGCTGTTACATCCTGTTTTGTCCCTTCTATTTGAATCACTATGGAAAACACACTAGTGTGTCGTAACCATTAATCAGAAAACTATCTTTGCGAATATTAAAGAAGAAAACAATGTACTATTTTTTCGTTTCTAAGTGCCTGTTCAGAAGGGGCGAATCGTTACGCGCGAAGGCGAGGTACTAGACGCCAACATATCCGTCGAAGCATCGCGCGTAGTACCAAGAACAATGGAGCGGCAAGTATACGCGCGTAACGATTGGTTCATTCTGAGCAAGGTCTACAACAGCCAAAACTATCGAACGGTGAGTTCTAAATTTTTGAGTTCTAAAAACAACAAAAAAAACAGTTTGCTTTAGACCACACAACTGAAGTAAAACTTCTTTAGCTCCATCAATATGATAGGAAGAGAGAAAGAAAATGTGCGCGCGCACTGCTCTCTCTTGCTCCTACAGTATGATGCAGACAATAGGCCTGCACTGTGTCTTAGATATACGAAACGTTTCTGGCTATGAGAGAAAGTGAGAAAGAAAATGTGTGCTCGCATCTCTTTCTTTTGCTCCTAGTAATATACGAAACGTAAATCTCTCTATTTCTATCTTCACTAACTTATATCTCCCTCTAAACTACGTAACGCACTCGTCACGCATTCACCAGCTTACTCCCCAAGTCAAGCGTTCGTAAATAAGTTTAACTTTAAAAAAATCGTTCGGGTACGTACTATTTCACCCTGTATAAGGAACCTTTCAAAATTTTACTGCGAAATCTATATTTAGCTTTGCTCTTTAGGGAAAAAACAGACCTGCAGGTTGCAATTATTAAGTATAGGTATTATTTGTTGGACTGATTTCATGAAGCAGTCGAAAACAAGAATGAACAAGGAAAACCACGTATTTTCAGTTTGGTGGGAGAGGTGAACGGTTTGCTAATGGCCAATGGCAAATAATGTAGACTTGTTATTCTGGGGACGCGGACAGTTCGAGTGACCGTATTTGTGATGCGGGACTGGTTCGCCTTCCGTTTCTCCCATAGACTAAACAATAACACAAGAAGTGCATTATGGGAATGTTTCTGTTTCAAATTATGCCTAATAGAGGCTTAATTTTAAAATACAAAACTGAGTTTTTGAAGTTCGACATCGACCAATAAAGTTTCGACAGGGAGTGTGAATGTTAAAAATGACACCCAATGCAAAATTATTGGTATTAAAAATTGGGTTACGAAAAACTTTTTATCGAAAAGAATGTACATTATGGCTTTTTACCTTTTGTTGGTCTGCAAGGAGAGAATTAGTTTCCCAAGATATTATTACGCTTTCGATTCGAGACGACCCCGACGCGACGGAATTTGATGAGAAATTTTGATATTAGATACTCATTGGTGGACCGAATTATTCGTCCGAATTTGTAAGTTACAAGGGCAGAAACTTGATAGTGGCGCCCCCTCTCGTGAGGTGAGTGATCGTCGCTTGACGTTTGACCGCTCGGGTCAAAACTGCCCCCCGGGGCAGGCGCTCCGATTTGCCCCCCCCCCCACTCCTAGATCCGAGGCTGAAGTCACGCCATATCTATAGTTGATATATCGATGAATGGAGATCTACAATGTCAGGCGAGTGTAAGTTATGGGCTGTTGGACCAAATGGAACATTTGTTTCCAATCAAATTTGTTTTTGTATTTTGAAGTGAAACTTCTACAGCCCCGCTATGATTTGAATTTAGGATGAAACGGAAATGACGATTACTGCACCTGCAACGCATCGACTGCGTTCATTGATCGCTTTGATTATGATGTCACTTTTAAAGGCTCCTATTGGTTGAGATATGAAACGGAAATTACGCTGGTCTGCGCTCATTGGTCGCTTTGATTATGATCTCACTTTTCAAGTATTGGTTGAAATTGTTTTGGGAAAGTTTCGCTTCTACCGCGTGTAAACTGCACTCGAATTTTGAAGTGAAATTTCTTAGCGCCGTTAGTGACTTGAAATTCGGGTGAAACGGAAATGCGTCACAACTCAGTTCTACACAAATACTCGATTCTAATATAATTTGCACCTCGGCGCATGCCTTCCATAACGTAGTTGGCAAGGTGCCTGATAAGTCTCAGCGGTCAGAGAGACATTCATCAAGCGAACGGGGGTTCGAATCCTACCAAATCCATAAAAAACATTTTTATTTTGTGAAATCTGTATCCAATCTTCAAACCACTTTAAAAAACAAGCAAAAGAAAATAATCTAGCGACTTTCTAATTTCGCTTCTACAGCGTATGAATTACACATTCTGATTTTTTTTGTTTACGTGTTCATACAGGAGGCCTCGAGTAAAATAATTTCTTTTAGGATATACTTCATCTTTGGGGATAACATGTGGAGGGTATTTAAAGGAAATGATGAAGAGGAAGTTCTGCGAAGGGAAATGGTACGAGGGGTGGGTAGGAATCTGAATCTGAGTGTCCAGTAGTGGTGGACGTACGAATCCATCCCTACCAAAGTGGTGCAAGGCAACCGGTCGAGGCCTGAATAAACCTAACTCCATGAACTTGGGCACCCCTAAGTCACCTAATATAGCAAATCACCTAGGGGACCTATGGCGGAGGTGTTGGTAAGTCGGCAGTGCCCATAGCCGCCTTCCAAATTGAATCGTATGGAACGCACGGCTAGATTTCTTCTTTATTCTATGGATTTCACGGTTTAGTGACACTTTCAGGCCCGGTTTTAACATGCGCAATTAGAGCATTCGGATTTGTTCGGCGAGTTGCTGAGGCGCCAGATTTTGACAGTCGATAAATTTTCATCGGGAGATTCCCCTATCTTAAGAGCCCGCGAGGGATTTTTGAATATTTAATTGTTTTTTCAATTTTTTGTAATTTCAATTGTATTTTCGAAATCATTTGTGTCGATAACGGCACCTCAAAAAAAGTTTGTCATTATATTTTCTTAGATGCATGCATTTTCTATACCCCAAGATAAAACTAAATTTAACAAAAAAAATAATTTTCATTACTTTGTAACTGTTTATAAAAGATCAGATTTAAAAAAAATGACATTCTACCACTGAATGTTTTTCATCTGTCGTCATAAACGAAAAGAAAAAAATATTGAAAAATATATTCTTATAGGACACATATCAACTTATACCTACCCCCTCATTTAAATTTTTTTATAAGATGCGTAAATAACGATGTAAAATGATTTTTAAAAACTACGTAAATCAATGTAATTTGAAAATTTTATGTATTAAACAAATATTTGAAAAAAATAAAAATATTGTGTATTAAAACAATATTTAAGGTACCTATGCAAATTTATAAAAAAAATATAAATAAAGTTATGACTTATTCGGTAATATTTGATTTTTATCTGTATCCTAAACACATAAAAACGATCGCATTTTAAACTGCTGTTCATTACGCGAAATGCGCGAAAACCTTTCGCCACAGGGGGTCGTTCCCTGACGCTCTGCTCTGTAAAGTAGTATTAAGAATATATGCATGTATTGGTTCTTCTATAGAATACGTATGCTCTGGAACATAGGAATTCGAACAGGTAATGTGAAAGAACCGTGTCAAAAATATATTCTAAAATGTTTGTGATACAGACAAGGACTGTCGTATTCTTGTACCTTCCTACATGTTGCCTTGTTTGTATTAAAAAAAATATCGGGAGACCTTAAAATGAATACAGTGATCGCACGGTTATACGAATCAATTTTTCATTGCTTTTATGTTTATTTTTATACGTGAGCCATCGAAAAATATTTTCAATGTTATCATTGAAATCAATGACTGTTTATTAAGTTCTGCTAGATATTTTTTATGATTTTAATTATCTGCTTAGCGGCAGTTGATTTGCCGATGACTTTGATAGGCAAAATGGCAATTACTTGAAAACAATAATTAATGAAATCTGAATAGTTATCAATTAGCTTTTATCGTTCGGAAGTTTTTTTTTCGTTTTGATCATTTTCTTTAAGTTTATTTAATTTTGAATGCATTATAGAGCAGACGAATTAAGAAAAGAGTGTAAGGAGAAGGAACGAGGTGAATGTGTATGGTAGAAGAAGTCGGGGGGAGAATGGCACGATCAAGTGAACCAGCGCCCTAGTGATGATTTTTCACTAATACGGCATTAAAATCATCCAATTATTATTATTAAATAGTTGAGATTCAGAACTGTACCTAACTGTATAATATTTTTCGATATCTCTGTATCAGACAGTAAAACCATGTAAAAATTATACACTTTGTCCATCAGTGCGTTTATAATAAATAAATTTCCATGTCCGACTCAAGTATCTGATTCACTTGGTCGTGCCTTGTCTTTCTTGGGCGTCCCCGACTTCTTCTACCATTTGCGTTATATATTCTCCTTACACTCCATTCCTCGTTCATTTGCTCTACATGCCCAAACCGTTCTACGTTCCTTTCTTAATCTTACTCATTAAGCTTGCATCAGCCTTGCATTATTTGCGGATCTCCACGTTTCTCACACGATCATACATGGTTTTACCACACATACGCCTCAGAGATATCACAGCATTACAGCATTCAGTCTACTTTCATCCTTTCTCTGCCAGTTCCATGACTCAGTGCCATATATCAGGGTAGGTACCAGTATTCCATTAATTGAGTTTTTTTTTTTACAGTGAATACCGCACAAGAATCTCAACGGCTCCCGTCTGGAGCCAGTGAGACTATGGCATCCCAAATTGGGGTATGTTGTGAGGCTGAAGGTAGTGGGGAGGGGAAGAGGAAGGTTGGGAAGTACCTGGCTATTCAGATCTGGTCACAAAACACGGCTAAAGCCATTTTCAAGCAACGTTTCAATTCTGAATGGTGGTCTTATTTCGTATTGATTTCGGTCCAAAAATGGACCACATTTTCCTACCATTCGTAAAACATTTATTGTAATTTTTTAAAACACATCCTGGGCCAGCCGTTTATACACGAAGCTATTGAAATGCTTTATCTATTATGACCATAGATGTTGTTTTTTACTTCGTAGACTATTTTAGAACAATGTTAAAAATAATTTTTTGATATATTTTTTTCCCGCCGAATTTTTGAACACCGGTTTACGGATAAAAATAAGTCTTTTTTCCATAGATATGCACCTTTAATTATCAAGTATACCACAGACAACATACAGAAACCGAAAATAATCTATCTTGACCCGAATAAGTATCCCTTGCCGCAGTTTCAAGTAAAAAACACCCAGGATTCGAGCGATTATAAATTTACGATTTTTTTATAATTTTTTCATAAATCCTACAAATATGAGATAAATGGTAAAATACAGGTTATTTCATTGGCTATATAGAACTATCATAAGTTTTTATGTCTCAATGTCAAAATTCGAAGGTATTGTGGCGGCTACTTGTGCCGAATTAATTGCTCCGCCCCTGGACTCTAGCCGAACGCACTGGAAACTACGAACTACCTACCGCTGCAAGGCCATTTAGGAATAATCCGCCACCTACGCGAAAGAGCTAGAACGTCTGGCTGTACCAAACAAGTGCCCGCAGAAAGTTCGAGCGATGTCTCACCTTTGCGTGAGTTCACGGCATTACCTACCGTTCTCGAAACTACTTGCCCGACCGGCAGAGTATATAAGCCAGCGCTCGCTCGCTCAGTCTGAGTCTCAAGTCAGTCCCTCCATTCATCCGGTCGAGTAACACACACCGAGCAGTGCCGCGACTATGTGCCGAGCCTGCGCCGGGCACGGGCCCGCGCAGTTAACAGTGAACACATATCCAGTGTGACACCAGGAACATTTCCAGCACCTTCGAGGAACTTCTCCAACTACCATCTCGACATGAGATGTCAGGCAACGCGCCAGCAACCCAACAGCCAACAACCGGCATCCTGCAACGAGCAGCCACAAGCATCCTGCAACGAGCAGCAACAAGCATCCTGCAACGAGCAGGAACAACAACAGGCAACGCGCCAGCAATCCTGCAACGAGCAGCAACCGGCAACAAGCCAGCAACCACCATCCTGCAACGAGCAGCGACAGCATCCTCACCGCCTCTCAAGGTTTCTTCCTGTGTCACGTGTGTGCTCCGACCCACTGGACACACAGCCGCCAATACCTCGTCAACGCGACGACGGTCGACCGCCTGGACCAAGGTCACTTCTACACCGCCATGGTGTAGTGCAACACGCCGGCTCCCTGAAGACCTGTGATCTTCACCGCCGTAGTCTCCTGACCTTCCTTCACTCATCACCACTGTCACTCCGCTCCGCTTCGACCTCGCTACGTAGCACATCAATAAAAGACTGACTCATACATCGACTGACGCCTTTCATTTCTCACGTCCCATCTCTCTCGTTCCGTCTCTCGCTCCCTCAGTATGATTTTTTTAATGTTGACGAAAAATTTAAAAAATGACCATCTGGGAAATCTCAAGCAATCGAAGCAAATTTATTTATTTCGCGTGATCGCTCCAGTGGTTAAGAGGGCATTACCAGAGAAAACCGGAAATACGTCATTTTCCAAAAAGTTTTTAGACGTATTGACTCTTCCACAAAAAATTATAAATGGATTTCGAAAGATTGTTCTTTTATCTAGCATTTGTATGTAATAAATTTTGAGAATTTTTTTTAATTTTTAGTATAATAAGGTTATTCCATAGGTCGTTGGCAGATTTGTTCAATTTTCAAAAAAAGTTTTTGTATTATACCACACCCATTTCAAATAATAAAATCATGCAGTAAAATAAATCAATACATTATCTAGCAAACGCATGTTTTAGAATTTTAATTTTAGTTTCAATAAAATCATTAAAAAATATGTACGTACATGTGTTTCTTGGCGAAAATTGGTCCGTTTGTGTATTTATTTGCGCACTTACAAACTAATATATTTCAGATTTTTTTAACATTCTTATTAAATTTAGACATTATTAAAAAATGATAAATACTTATAATCAAAAAATAACTACAAAAAGTACATTATTTTAATAGTTTTATCATCACGCCTTTCAGCATTTTTGGATGAAGGTATAAATTAAAGCTAATTTGAATTGAAATAAATTCGATATTGAGTTATAATTTTAAAAAGCTGGTACGGAGAATAATTAATCTTTCTCATTGTAACCGCCCTGCATGATCGTAAGAACAACTTTCGACGAAATGTGGATTTTCGTCCGCTGGCTGGCTCTTAAGGGATGGGTAGGTATCTGAGGTTCAGTGTCCTGGTCATCTGCCTCCAAGACCTAGACAAACCTCACCCCATGAACCCAGGCACCCCTGCTATATCACCAAACGTAGCTAACCACTTGGGGTGACCTATGGCAAAGGTGTTGGTTATCCAATAAAGGTTCCCGGGGTGGAGGTACCCATTCCCGCCTCCCAAATTGAAAACCTTGCCTTGCACCGCGGTTGAAGGGATGGATCGTTACGCCTGGATACACCGAACCCCAGATTCCTACCCATCCCTAATATCTATTTCCTTTCCAGAACTTCATCTCCTTCTTTTCCTTAAAAAAACCTTTACACAGCATTCCTTAAGATGACATAGTGATTAGTGATGATGATAGTGTGATGACACGCAGGGAAAAACATGAACATTGCAAAATCGAATTTTAGAAGAGTCTTGAATTAAATTTCACAATGTTTCATTATAAGTACTTATTTTTTTTTACATTGACTCCACACAGGAGTCCCTGAGGAAAATAATTTTCCTCTGGGTCAAAGTCATCTTAGGGGATTCCTATGTAGAGGGTGTTTTTGAGGAAGGGAAGGATAGCAAGTTTTGGGAAGGAAAAAGCTATGAGGGGTGGGTAGGAATCTGGGGGTTAGTGTTTCCAGGAGT
The DNA here is from genome assembly GCA_917880885.1 of Limnephilus marmoratus. NCBI lineage: Eukaryota > Metazoa > Arthropoda > Insecta > Trichoptera > Limnephilidae > Limnephilus > Limnephilus marmoratus. The sequence goes on along the minus strand of OU862929.1, from coordinate 195,735 downwards.
GACGGACGTATAATCCATCCCTCCAACTGCGATGCAAGGAGATGGGTTGACAAAGTCCGGCTGGAAAGATCAAAAGACCTCCCTCACCCAGTCTCTCTCGATCCGGCCCGCCACGCAGCAGGTGAGCAAGCGCATCCGCCACCAAGACCTGGAAAAACCTCACCACATGAACCCGGGCACCGTTGGTAAGTCACCAAGCTTAGCGAACCATTTGGGAAGACCTATGGCAGAGGTGTCGGTTATCCAATAAATGGTTCCCGAGGCGGTGGCACCCATATCCGCCTCCAAATTGAATAGTTACTATAAAAAAGGTTTTGGCTTTTATTTTAATAAATGCAGTTTCCAAGATTGTTTTTTTATTCAAATTTTGTGGCAGCCCTAAAACATTAGTCCAGCGACTCAGTCCAGCAAAATACAAAAAATGACGACATCGTGTGTGGCGGTTTCCAGTGTTGTAATAAAAAATATCCCATATTTATTGGTATTTATGTTTTCTGTCATGAATATTATATTTTTAGACACATTATTTATAATATAAATAAGCGTCTAATATGAATGTCACGATGAGGAGAAACTGATTTATTTTAGAGGTTTGTTAAGTTTTAATCAATGTGCGACAAACACAGAGAAACAAGCGACAAAAACTATAACTATTTTATCCAAACTGGTAGTGTTGAGTACCTCATACAAGAGGCACCTCAAATGTCCCATACAAACACGTAAAATGTCCCCCCACCTCACAATATGTATTTGTACCAACTCTTTTTTATTTGTCCCCCCTTCATATTTGTATTACTACAAATATGAAGGAGGGACAAAATATGAGGTGTGAGGTGGTTTGTTTTGTTGGACTACATTCATGTCATGTACGGGACAAATATGAGGTGAGGTTCGAGGTGGTTGGTGTATTGGACTACATGTCATGTCACGTTGTCACGTATGGGACAAATACGAGGTGAGGTGTGAAGAGGTTGATGTATTAAACTACATGTCATGTCACGCATAGTTTGGGACAAATGTATGAGGTTGTGAGGCGTGAAGTGTTTGTATATTCTATGACATTTTTGTATTAGAACCGTGAGGTGGTGATGGGGTAAGCCAATTCATATATTGTGAATACTGCAGAAGCGTCCCAACTGCTCCGAAATTTTATTTTTTATTTTTTTATTCTAAATAATTGTTAAGTGAATACCGCACAAGAGTACCAACTGCCCAAAAAAAAATTTTTTTATTGTAAATTATTGTTATGTGAATACACATTACAATAATTTATGAGCACAAGAGTCCCAACTGCTCGAATTTTTATTTTTTTATTGTAAATTATTGTTATGTGAATACACAAAACAATAATTTATGAGCACAAGAGTCCCAACCGCTCCAAAAAAATTTTTTTTTCGAAATTTTTTTTTTTGTAAATTATTGTTATGTGAATACACAAAACAATAATTTATGAGCACAAGAGTCCCAACTGCTCGAAATTTTTTTTTTTTTAAATATTTTTTTAATGTAAATTATTGTTATGTGAATACACAAAACAATAATTTATGAGCACAAGAGTCCCAACTGCTCGAAAAAAAATTTTTTTTAAAATATTTTTTTTTGTAAATTATTGTTATGTGAATACACAAAACAATAATTTATGAGCACAACAGTCCCAACTGCTTAAATTTTTTTTTTTATTCTAAATATTTTTTATTGTAAATTTATGTATTGATAAGTGAATACCGCACAACAGTACCAACTGATCCAAAAAAAATAAATTATTTATTTACTTATTGTTATATGTTATGTAAATACCGCACAAGAGTCCCAACAGCTCCCAAGGGAGGGAGGATGAGGCAGTGTTGAGATGAGGTGGAGGGGGTTGCTGAGGAGGGGGAGGGATAAGAGGGGGGGATCAGAGGGGGGTGCAGGGAGGGGATCAGAGGTGGTGAAGGGGGGAGGGGGTAGGCCTTTTTTATATCCATTTTTCGTATTACAAAAATAACAGACACGGGAGGCGGGTATGGGTACCGCCACCCCGGTATTTATTAGAAAACCAACACCTCTGAACCAAGAAAATCAAGCTGAAGGAAAAAAACCAGCCCCCCCCCCCCCGTAAGCGAAAATATTTTGTAACACCTCACCTCAAATGAGGTGGGACACCTCAACACCTCATTTCAATATTTGAGTACCTCATACAAACTCATCCTGATATCGTGTCCTACCCAACACTACAAACTGGAAAATATCGCTAGGCCTGCTATGCTCTTAACAAACGGATTGCATTCTTTAGAGCACGGTGGGAATGCTGTCGTTATTTTGATGGAAGATATTTAAGCTGACTTCATTTTATTGTATTTCATCGGAAGATGCTCCGATTCGAGGAATTAGCGTCATTGATCCATTCGGCATCGGTGCACAGTCGGGAAACATGCCCTGAGCGGAATTTATGCAGAGTTTACCAAATCGAATGTGCAAAATTTCGTCAAGAGTGTAAAAATTCTGTTTTAATGGGTTGGCCTTCCTCTTGTTTTGAAGGTTAAGAAGTATGTCAAATTTCATCAATTTCAGAATAAAACTATAGATTGGTTTAAAAAACCAAAAACTCACCGGGACACTAATGCAGGGCGTTAAGGGACGTACTTGACTCAAATCAGTGATTCCTGACATTATTTGAAGAAAAAATGCAAATGAAATTTTGGTCTCCGGTCAGGTTTTAGATGTCTTTTTTTTCAAAACTTTAATCTTCAAAATAAAACAACAACAAAAAGTTCTTCAAATGCAATATTGCCAGCTGTTTCGCAGATATTTTGTATCACCAGAAAATGTGCAGTCTTTATTCAACGTGTAACTAAAAAACCGTTTAACGGTTGGGAAGTGTTTTTTTATAATAAAGGCTGCAAAATTTTAAGTGTAATGCATCAATCATTTGGGTACATCGGATAATTGAAAGAACCATGAACCCTCATTTGCAACCGTCATACCTCAATCATTAGGTAATAATGATGATTTACTGTATTTATTAATTACTACCGTGCATTGTTTGAGGTAACCAATCATTGTGTTGATTAGTTCATCGGAATCGCTAGATTATTTATTATTTTAAATTTTTATCGAATCGATCATTACATTAGGTACCAGTTAATGATTAAATATAGGTAGGTATCTATGCTATGCCTAGTGCCTCGGTACTTTATTTATCAGAATTATCAGCGTTTTCTGTTTAAGATTTTATTGTAAGATTTTATCATTTCCGGAGGATTAAATACCTACGTCAAAATTAGCGGATTTCCTTACCTATTGTTTTATCTAATCTAGAGGATGAATAGTTGCTAGTTTTATCGATGGTGATTATAATTGCAAAGGAAGTTGACACTTCACTACAACTTGATCTACTTTGTTATTCATTTGCATTTATTTCCCTTTGGCTATGAAATGAATGGTTTAAAACTCCAAATTCCATGAGACTCAATTCAGGGGAAATTGAAACTAAACATATCTTAAATAAAATAAATATTAATAACTAAGAAGCGTAATAAAATATATTATTATTTAGTAATAGAAATAGTGGTTTCAACTCTCCAATACTCAACCACTACTTCAACTCTCCATTAGTAAATAATAATAATAAGAATGAGGCAAAATTGTAGATGAAGACGAGGGTATATTTAAAAATTTAAAAATTAAGAGTATGAAAGGGGATGAGGTTTATAAATATTTAGGATACCCGCAATCGAATAGATTAGATCATACTAGTATTAAACATGATATTAGGATTAAATTTCTAACTAAGATCAGAAAATTTTTAAAATGCAATCTATCTGCTAAAAATTTAGTGAAAGCAATAATAAATACTCCTATTAACGTACTCATTTGGAAAAATTAAATGGTCCAGTATAGATTTAGATACCTAAGAACGATTAATTAGAACTACGTTAACAAAGTTTAATTGCCATCATCCAAATTCAGCTATAGAGCGAATTAATTTACTTAGAAATGGAATTTGATTTTCTTTATATACTGGTGAGCTCTGGCGTTATTGGTTTGTACAAATTACAATAGGTGGCGCGCGAATTGTTTGAAAATTGTGCGTATTTCATGTAGTTTAGCGGTAGAGAGAGAAGGATGGAGGGGGAAGGAAATCCGGGATGGGAAAGAGAACGATGGCGGGGAAGGTGGAAGGAAAACCGAATGGGGGAGGGGAGGGGGGGGGGGTCGCGGATCGGGTGAGGAAAAGGTGGAAGGGGAACGCTGGAGGAAAAGGGGTCGCGGGAAGGGAATGGGGTCAGGAACGGGAACGCATGGGAAAGGACACGCAGGAAGAAAACATTTATTTGTTTGAATGGCAATGCGATCATGCCGGATTAGTTATCGCCAGTTTTCTTATAAAATTCACGAATAAAAACGAAAATGTCGGTTTGGCAGTAAATCTAAAATAGCACAATTTAAATAGTCCTAGAAAATGTCAACTAAAAATATCTTCATTATCTTATAATTTAATTCTTTCGTGTTAAGAGGGTATAACCAGAGAAAACCGGAAATATATCATTTTTAAATCAAATTTTAGACGTATTGACTCTTTTCCACAAAAAAATTTAAATAGATTTAGAAGATGGTTCTTTTATCTAGTAAACGCATGTTTTAAATTTCGAGAATAAAATGTTTATTTTTAGTATACATAATAAGGTTATACCTTAGGTTAGGTCTTTGGCAGATTTATTAAATTTTCAAACGAAAAATCTTATTTTACAATACTTATTTCATACCATGTAATCATACATTATTGTAAATCAATACGTTATCCAGTAAACGCATGCTTCAAAATTTTAATTTTAGTTCAAATAAAATCACTTAAAAAAATATCCTAACACTTATTTATGACGAAAATTTCTCTATTTTGTCTATCTATTTACGGTCTTACAAATGAATATATTTCAATACATTCTTTAGGTAAACGTTTACTTCCATGTTTTGGGCGTTGGCGAGCATACAAGTATATTCACATTCCAGCTGCTATTTATTATTATTACTAAACACGCGAAACGTGATTTGATATTCATTGATTGGACGAAATTATTGAAGGGGTTCTTTCTAATCACGAAGATAAAATCAACAATTCTCAATGACAACCTCCATTGGTCGATAGGTGGCTTCTTACTGGTAATCCGAAGATCGCGGGTTCAAATCCCGGCGTTATGAAGTTGTGGACATTCATATAAAATCATCGGAAATTATGCCTATCGATACGATATTGTAAAGTTATAGATTTCATCTGCTAAAGCTCCCGAACGAATCCGAAATAACAGTCCATTCCATTCCATGTTATGGCATAGGTACAGAGGCGTAGCGTGAGGGGGGCGGGGGGGGCGGCCCGCCCCGGGCGGCACTTTTAAGGGGGGCGGCAAATCTTCACAATAAATTATAACTTTATCTAAAATTTAAACCATTTCAAATCATTATTTGAACATGTTCTACGATCCTTTCGTTTACGAATCCATCTCTTTTTTTAAATTCATTAAAAATATCAAAAACTATATTTTTTTAAGCTGCAAATTTCGCAATTCGTAGGAAAAACGTACGCTTATTATGAGAGTAATACTAATTAAAGCTAATTAAAGCTGATAGACTCGCAAACAGATTCACTCTTAATTAAAATCAGAATTGTGTTCAGAATGTATTAACGACTGAATTTCAGTTGTGTATTCATTTGCTGATACATTTCGAAAGAGACCATTATTTTATTCGAAGTGCAGTTATAAAATTCTAGTTGTAGATTATGTATGTGCTGCCAGAATCAAAGAGAAACCATTTTTATTTTCTGAGTGTAGTTTTAATTCGGCAAATACAAATTTAATTTGACCCGTCTAATCACAGGAGACGCAAATTATCCCACACAAATGTTAAAATTAAATAATTTTAAAATAAAATTGTGAAATTATGTCCCACACATTTAATTTTAAATAAATTTGTTATTGCGATTAAAAGTTAAGATACAGTTTTATAACATTTTTTTTAAAGAAAAGGAATCTGTATTTAAAATTTTAAGTTTATTCTATTTTAGGTACTTTAATTCGAATATTTGCAGGCGTGTATTTTTGAGCCAATTCACATTTCCAAAATTAAAATTTTAATGTTTAGAAGCAATAATGTTTTAATAAGCACGTCGAAAAAATTACTTTATCTAGATTTTAGAACAGTTTTGTTTTAATAAAAAGGTACATTGCATGGGAAGAACCGGAAATTTTGTGCGGAAACATTGACAGGCAAAAGTTTATAGTTATTTTTTTCTTATTATTCGAAGTGTAAAACCAGTTTTCATGATGTAAACTTCCATTTGAGAATTCATCTGCAGACACAATTCAAAGGAAAACGTTATCTTATTCAGTTATTAAATTCTAATTCAGTTCAATTCTAATCTCAGACTCTGTATGTGCTGCCAGAATCAAAGAAAAACCATATTCGTGTTCTGAGTGTACTTTTAATTCACTGCATATAGACTTAATTCTAACCAATTTTGGGTTGAGAATGTAAATTTCCAGTTGTGGATTCATGTGTTGACACATTTCGAAAGAAAACATGCTCTTATTCAAAGTTCAGTTATAATATTCTATTTGCAGACTATGTATGTGCTGCCAGAATCAAAGAAAAACCATTTTCATGTTCTGAATGTAGTTTTAATTCACCGCATTCAAACTGGTTTTGCGTTCAGAATACATAGATAATTCAGATACATTAAATAACGAGTTGCAGATTCATCCTGCATCGAGTGAAGCTTTACATTTGAATTACATAATGCTGTAAAATTCTGAAAAATTGATTGTTGCGTATGTAACTATTTTTTGGGGACTCTAAGGCAGTATCAATCAATCAACTTTGGAGTAGAATTTAAATACATGATTTTCATTGAAAGAATACTCGTCAAATGTGATTATTAAAAAAAATCCGGCTTGTGTATAAATAGGTCGTAATAAAAAACTAGGATTTCCATATACAACCCCAACCCCCCACACCGCTTGAAGTACCCAAATAAGGGGGCGGCGAAATTTTCCTCCACCCCGATGTTCTGAATGTAGGTTTAATTCACCACAAACAGATTTAAATAAAACCAGTTTTGTGTTCAGAATGTAAATGCCGGCAGAATCAAAGAAAAACCCTTTTCATGTTTTGAGTGTAGTTTTAATTCACCGCGTACAGATTTAATTAAAACCAGTTTTATGTTCAGAATGTAATTGCCGCCAGAATTAAAGAAAAACTATTTTCATGTTCTGAGTGTAGCTTTAATTCACCACATACAGATGTAATTAAAACCATTTTTGTGTTCAGAATATAAGTGCGGCTAGAATCAAAGAAAAACCGTTTTTATGTTCTGAGTGTAGTTTTGATAAACCGCATATTTATTTTAATTTAAACCAGTTTTGTGTTATCAATATATCAATAAGTTGCCAATTCATCGTGTACCGAGTGAAGCTATGCATCTGAGTTGCATTCCATACGTATGCGTGATGAAGATGCGAAATTCTATTACAGGCATACCATTCTCGATTTCTGAGAGCAGTTATATATAAATTCGTAGTAGAATTTATAAGCATGATTTTATTGGAAGAGTACTCGGCACATAGGATTATAAGAATCGGCATAAAAAAATAGGATCTCTACCCCCTCCCCCGGTCAGCGCTTGAAAATCTGCGGAAAAAGTGCCTGTAGAAGTTAGGGGGGGGGGCGGCAAAATTTTCCCCCGCCCCGGGCGGCCTATACCCACGCTATGCCACTGCAGGTATACCTCGAGAAAACGGTTTTATTTTCTCCGTTAATTCTTTTTGAGACCATCATTCTTAGCTACATACTTGTAAAATCTTTATCAAACGTAAGTGTTTATAAAATGACGTAGATATAATAAGCGCTCCTTTACGATTTATGACAGACAATATCAACTGCCTCACTTTCTGCCAACAAATGTGAAATAAATGTCCAGATATTGAAGTTTAAATTCAGTGAAATCCATTTCCTTGTTAGTAATCCGTAATTATAAATGTGATATGATACAACCTTGATTACGATGATTATTTGGTATAATATTCAGCGCCAAACTCCGACTAAATATTCTACATCCATTTCCTTCCGCTTCGGCGAGATTCTCACATCTAGATTTATTGTGTTAACCGTTTTATTAACTACTGCTGGTGTTAACACCTTTAAATGTTAAATATTTAACTAGAATTTGTTTTGTGAGCGGAATTAATACGCATGACCTTCATTAAAAGCTTTCCGGCAGGAGAAGCAAATTCGATTGTCATATTTCATATTTGAAACTTTATGGAATTTATATTATTAAAAACTATTTTTGTTTTATCAGTGTTGGGGCGATAACGCGGGCCGAATATATTTTCAAAATGACTATTCAATTAAATTTATTCATTCATTTAAAAAACATTACAAAACCGTTGACAGAAAGTCGAAAAATTTCCGTTTTGCGATAATCCTACTAATATTATAAAGGCGAAAGTTTGATGTACATATTTATGTTTTTTTGTTGCTCTTTCACGCAAAAACCACTGAATGAATTTGAATGTGTAGCAACCAGCCGTGGCTTTACTACGCATTGGAAGCACCGATAATTTTCGGGGCGATCCCAATGCGTAGTAAAGCCACGGCTGGTTGCTACAAATGAATTCATACAATAATATAGATCATACATCAGAATAAAATATAGGCTATAGCTCAGAACTCTGGCATCATGAAATTTGTAAAAAAATGCAATAGGGGGAACCTAACACATCCACATTTAATAGACGAGAAGATACAGATGAGGGGGTAAAACCAAACTATGGGGGTCGAAGAGGGGAAAGATGACTGTGATTCGTTAAAAAATCAATCTGACAGTATATAGGCATCTCGCATTCTAATATCACCATTTAGTTCTTAAAAGAAAAAATCTGCTTTTGAGTTAATAGACATTTTTACATGGGAGCGCGAATTGCTCGCCACATTATTAACATATTTGCGAAGTCCAAATACGGCAAAGTAAAGTTCGCCACTTTTCACAGACGAATATTTTTTTGCCGTATTTAGTTAAGACACTTTTACAAATGAGGGAGGGGGGGAGGAGAGTAGTGAGGGGGGGGGGGTGGGGGAGGCGGAGTGGGAACACCCCTAATACATTGCGAGTGAAAGCGATCAAATTTCAAAACGATTTTACTTTATTTTATACATAATACGCTCATATTTTAATTTAAATAAACATATACGTACTTTTTGAAATACAAAATTTTTGTATGATAACATAAATTAACCTTGTGTTTTTTCTTACGAATGTAGGAGAGGTTTCACAAAAAGGTTCTGAGATTTCTCTACATGTTATGAGGGAGAGTGGTCACCATTCCTGGCTCCAGCTAACTAAATTTCTTCTGAAGCCTCAGCACGGCGAAATTGGTAACTTCAAATGAATTTATATCGATGTCCTTAGCACGGTTTCACCATTGACAGCCGAACCGATATAGACAGGGAATAAGAAGAACTCAATACACTCTGGCAACATTGGAGATATTTTCTATGAATTGACACTCTGAAATGTCAAACGCCAAGCAATTACAAGAATTGAAATACTAACCTATACTATATATGGATTGGCAGTCCGCGTTTACTTTTTGATATTAAACGGGAGTTAATTAGATAATGAGGAGTATATTCATATTTTAATCATTTTCGTTTCTCAAAGATCGTTCAGAATAAATTGGTTGCGTCAGACGCATTATTTAAGTCTAACTAACTAACTATCTAACCATCACGCCGCTTCCGCAGGGGTAGGCAGAGAGGACGGACCGCCAAACAATTCGATCTTGGCATACACTCCTTGCCTCGTTCACATTCATACATCGTCTCATACATGACCTTCTATTATTCCGACTCTTCACATGGCCCGACTCAAGTATCTGATTCGCTTGGTCGTGCCACATCTTCCTCGGGCGTCCCCGACTTCTTCTACAATTCACATTTGCATAATATATTTTCCTTAAACTCCTTTCCTCGTTCATTCGCTCTACATGCCAGAACATCTGAGCGTCCCTTTCTTAATCTTACTCATTATTTGCATTCTTCGCGGATCTCCACATTTCTCACACGATCGTACATGGTTTTACCACACATACGCCTCAGGGATCTTATTTCTACAGCATTCAGTCCACTTTCATCCTTCCTCTGCTAGTCCCATGCCTCACTGCCATACATCAGGGTAGGTACCAGCACTTCATTATGGACGGCTAGCTACGCTTCTTTGGACATTTTTTTGTTGGCGGCAACGGCGTTCAGTCCTCCATTAATAGAGTTGCCTGCATTTACTCTTCTTTCGATAACTCTATCAGCCTTCCCATCTCTCGTAAACATACTTCCCAAGTACACAAACTCATCCACCTGCTCCAAATACTTATCATTCTCAACTATGTTGCCCATTGTTTTCACAATCTCTCTTTCAAATACCATGACTTAAGACTTACTTACATTCACCATTAACTCATTCTTCATACGCACTTCATTCGTCCTAGACACGAGAGGCTGTAGATCTTCCATACTGTTAGAAGTCCATACGTTAAGTCCATGGATCGCTTCCAGGGCTTTTTCATTTCTAAGAGCTTCGTTAGTTCAATAGGTTCATTAAATAAGCTAGTAATTTTACAACGAACGATATGTATATTGATAGTATAGCGAGGCAGCGAACAGCCATAAAATATCATTTTTGCACTGTGGTATCACCGGTCACCACTCTCCAGCTAGGTGCGTGACAACGCAATTTAATTTGCAAATTCATTCCGGTTCTAGTGTTCGCCCTCTCTACCTGCTTTACCTCTAAGCAAGAATAATATTAAACTTGTACAAAATATTGTAACATAAAAGTTTCTGTTGTAAATTAATCAAGAGTTGTTATTTAAATACCTCCGCACACACGCATCCAGTTTACAGACGTGGGCAAGGTCTGTAGGCTGTCAGACCTGGATAAAATATTTAAACAATACCCTATATTGCTTAAAATAGTTAACCGAAACTTACCTGATGCTATATGCTATGGAGGCCGCGCTAAAATTTATCAATCGTTAGTCGGAATATGTTAACAATCGTAGACCGCAAATAACCGCATAACCGCATAACCACATAACTCGCAAATATTGATAAGTGACCATAGATGATGGATTTGGTCAATTACGTATTGATGTAGGGTTTTATCGTTCGTCCATGTTAGACATCAAGCTGGGACTTCACTCTTTGCTGCTGAGAAGGTAGGGGTTTACCGCCACCCACTTATTCAGACTGCTGAGAGGCTATATCGAGAACTCAGCTATTTTGGAGGGCGATAGTCTCCATGCTCTTCTTGATGACTATCTTAAATGATAGATTATTCTATCTTCATGTCTGCAGGACCAACCTGCTAATGGTGCGGAGGAGTATGTTGCTCTTAAACCAAATCTATTCCGGTTTGGATACATTTTGGGTCAGTGATCTTCACCGCTACGTGAAATATCTTTAGTTTTTAATGCATAAGATTTTATTTTGTAAGCGAGTATGTCTCCGGCCTCTGTAGTTGAGGGGTAAGGCGCTTGACTCGCAATCCGAAGGTCGTGGGATCGAATCCCGGCGTGTGCAAAAATAATTTTATTTGATTAATTGGTAACAATTATTATAAGCAATAATTACCAGTCTGAAACACTCATCTACATTGAAAAAATCTTTCGAGAAAAGATACTTGCCGCCAACTGGATTTGACCTAGCGAGAGATTTAGCACTAACAATGTCTCTCTCACAAAAATAAAGTTGGTTGTTTTCAGGTAGAAAAAATGTAATAAACAGTAATTGTTGAATGAAACACTAGTATATATTGAATTATTTGGCGGGTATTAGATAAGCCGCCATAGCTCAGTGGTCAAAGCACCTGACCGGCAATCAGAAGGACACGGGTTCAAGTCCCGTTGGCGGCAAGTATCTTTTCTCGGAAGATTTTTTTCAATGTGGATGAGTGTTTCAGGCTGATAATTATTGCTTATAATAATTGTTACCCTTTGTGAAAAAATGTAAAAATCTTGTCTTAAACGTTAGTTTATCAATTAAAAAATAATAATTAATTTGTGTTATTTCACAATAAATTAGTTAAACAAAAAAATAATATTAACTATATTATTAGCCAGGTATTTCCCCACCTTCCTCTTCCTCATTTCCTTTCCCTCCCCTCTGTCTTCAGCCTTACAACATACCCCAATTTGGGAATGCCATAGTATCACTGGATCCAGACGGGAGCAGTTGGGACTCTTGTGAGGTATTCGCATTAAAAAAGTCTCGTTTGTAATCCCTTTCTTTTCCCCCTCCCGCCTCCTTCGTTCCCCTCCCCCACCCTTCTTCCCTCCCTGCCGCTAAACTATACGAAATATACACATTTTTTACGCAATTCGCGCGCAACTTATTGTAAAATTTTCGTACAAATTTCATAACGCCAGAGTTCACCGTTATAAAAAGAAACCTTTGCGAGCGTGCGCACAACAAGTCACCAAAGTTTCATCTTAATTGGATGAATGGTACAGCAACGCATACGGGACAAACAAAGAAATATTACTTTTTTATACGCAAATAATATTATTAAAAATATAGGTACATCAAGAGTTATCTTTTTCAACATTATCACGCCATTGTTTTTCACCTTTAATGATAGTATTATCTGTTATCACAGTTTCTGAAAATAATCTGCTTTTATTGGAATTGCAATCAACATGAATGAAATAATGTGATATAGTGAGCGCGTGATATTTGTGACATTTTCCAAATTCTGAACTTTACTATAAATACCTAATCAACCTGTACCTTGTGTACATACGTTCGTCCAGGTAAGCAAGTGCGTGAATTCCGCCAGATGTCGGGTAATTAATGATTGATTAATAAACAGGCAGATAAAGCAATCGTTGCGCGTGAATCGAACCGTCCCTCATAATTAGAACATAAAGCACAGCGCTAGCCCACGATGTTATTTATTAATTTTATATTGGTTTTTTTACAGATGTTCCAACTCCCAACTCCCGTGACAACAATCCAGTTCAAAACAAAACTCAGTTAATACGCAAAGAGGTGCAAACAGTTACATAAATCTAATCAGACAAATACATTTGCATACGTCCAAATAAAGATTAAAAACAAATAAAAATAGAAAATTATAAAAATACATCAATGTTCACTCAAATGATAAATAATACAATAGGCAAGAGACACAAGAGACACAAGAGACACAAGAGACACAAGAGATACAAGGGACACAAGAGACACAAGAGACACAAGAGACACAAGAGACACAAGGGACACAAGGGACACAAGGGACATAAGAGACACAAGAGACACAAGAGACACAAGAGACACAAGAGACACAAGAGACACAAGAGACACAAGAGACGCAAGAGACACAAGAGACGCAAGAGACGCAAGAGACATAAGAGACACAAGAGACGCAAGAGTCACAAGAGACACAAGAGACACAAGAGACACAAGAGACACAAGAGACACAAGAGTCACAAGAGTCACAAGAGACATAAGAGACGCAAGTGACCAAAGAGACATAATAAATATATTTGGCACAATGTTCATTTTTAGCAATCGAAGAACATTTTTCTGAAATGTGATGTTAATTAATTCCTTACTTATTGTCATTAAGTTTATTTTGTAGAACTCCATTTTAACTTTTTTTATTTATTTTATATATTTCATAATTCAATTTGGGAGAACCTTTATTGGATAACCAACACCTCTGCCATAGGTCACCCCAAGTGGTTCGCTACGTTTGGTGATTTAGCAGGGGTGCCCGGGTTCATGGGGTGAGGTTTGTCTAGGTCTTGGAGGCGGATGACCAGGACATACTGAACCCCAGATTCCTACCTACCCCTTAAACCCTTTTCCTTCCCAGAACTCTCCTCTTCTTCCTTTCCTCAAAAAGACATAGACCCTGAGGGAAATTCTTTTCCTCAGGGCCTCCTGTGCTCATGTAAAAAAAAAAATTCTAGACAGGTACCTGTGATGAAAAAATTATATTTTTATTACCTGCGCCCCTATTAACTTCCAAGTCTTTATATCTTCAACCAACAACAGAATTAGAAATAAGAAAAATATTAAAATCATTGAAATCAAATGCGAGTGCCGGTTACGATAAACTCAAATACAAAACAGTGCTAAGTCTCTCAACGGAATTGGTTCCTATATTATCAAAATTGATTAACCAATGTTTTAAAGAGGGAACTTTTCCAGACAGCTGTAAAATTGCCAAGGTGATACCAATTCACAAAGGTGGGTCCAAAACAAATACCTCAAACTACAGGCCCATCTCAATCTTACCAATCTTATCAAAAAATTTTGAACGTGTAATCTACGAAAGATTAAACAATTTCCTATTAAAAAAATCATTCTTTTATAAAAAACAGTATGGCTTTAGGAAAAAATCTAACACACTTGCGGCAATAAACGACTTAATCAGTAAACTTAGGAGTGGTATTGATGGTGGAAATTATATCTTATCTATACTAGTTGACCTTCAAAAAGCCTTTGATACGGTAAGCCATGATATACTTCTCAAGAAACTCGAGAAACTTGGTGTAGTTGGTCCTGCTCTTAATCTATTCAAATCATATCTTAGCAATAGAAAGCAATTCGTAAGCATTAATAATCAAAATAGTAAGCACCTTCCAATAAACTATGGAGTTCCGCAAGGATCCGTACTAGGGCCTCTACTGTTCCAAATTTATATCAATGATATTTCGCAATTAGCATTAAACGGTGAAATTTTCTTATATGCAGATGATACTGCAATATTCTACTGGGGTAAAGATCTAAACATACTACTAGAAAATGCACAAAGTGACCTAGAAAGAATTTGCGGTTGGCTCCAATCAAATATCCTAACAATGAATATAAAAAAAAAACAGGATACATGATTTTTTAAGTTCAAACCGTAAAATAATTCCTCCACATGTACCATTAAAAATTGAAAATAACGATTTGCAAATCCTGAAACAGGAAAAATATCTTGGGCTGTGCATCGATAAGCATTTAACTTTTAAACAACACATTCAAAATGTAAAAGATAAAATCACACCCTTAATTAGCGTTTTTAGCCGGTTATCATATCTATTACCAATTAGATTTTAAAAAAGTTTATACTATAGTCTCGTACACTCACACCTAAATTATCTGATTGAAATCTGGGGAAATGCGTATGAAACATACATCAATGAATTACAGGTAATTCAAAATAAGATAATCAAAAAACTATTTCACTACGAATCCAAAACATCCACAAAAAAATTATATTTGGAAACAAAACTGTTAACATTAAGAAAACTATACGAGTACAATATATGTGTCCTTATATACAAAATAAATAATAAACTCATACATACAAACACAGAATTCATTAAAACGTCCCAAGTACACAAACATTTTACACGACAACACGATAACATACGTTTAAACACCATTCATACTAACTACGGTAAGCAATCAATTACTTACGAGGGGTGCAATTTATATAATTGCCTTCCAGATGATATCAAAAACGAAAAAAGTGTGTGCAAATTCAAAAAAAAATTGTTCATGTTTATTCACAAAAAACAAAGTAGTGATAGTGAATAATATCGTATGGTAATATATCATGTAAATGTTAGTATTGCAATCTAATGTAATCTAAGGTTATGAAATGTAAAAACCATGTAATGTAAAAACTATGTAATACAATGTAAAAAGTACATAATTCAATATTCTAGTTAAGTAACTAGTAAAAAAGAAAAAAAACATTTTCACTTAAGTAAGTGAAAATGTTTGTATTTAAAATATTTTCTTTTATAATTAAAATATTATCTATTTATAATTAAAATATTATCTATTTTTTTTAAATATTTTCTTTTTTACTGGAATAAAAACTTATGAAAAAAAAAGTCATTTTACTTGGAAGTTAACAGGGGCACAGGCAGGTAGTAAAAATATCATTTTTTCGTCACAAGTACCCGTCTAGAAAAAATGAAATAAATACATCGTCAGTAGGTGGTACAACGTACAAGCACGGTTTGATAATACTTTCAGAGGGCGAAACAGCTGCAATGCATAATAATCATTTCGATGCAGAAGCAGAACTTGTTTATAATAAACTGTTTTTATGCAGTGAATAATAATATTATTAAATATAAAAATAAATAATTAATTAATTCCTCTTATCTTTATGATAAGATGTACTCGTCGGGTTCTTGAGAGTTGTTGTTCTCGTTGGTTCATCAGAGTCTGATGACCAGAATAAGCCAGGTACTTCTATATCCTCATCTCCTTCCCTTCAGCCTCACAAAAAGAAGAATACCATAGTCCCACTGGCTTCTGACAGTTGGGCCTTTTGCAATGTTCACATTTAAACATAAAAATATTAAGATTTAGAAGGAGGAAACACATTTGCACTTTCATAAATTAATTAACCAAATAATAAATAATGGATGTGTGAACCTACAATCATTGAAGATAATTATTTCTAACAAAGTATCAGACCATTCTTTATTGATGCAATTCAAAAATTCTACGAAATGAAAATAAACGTGTTGCTGTTTCTTGGAACACAATTGAGTCGGAAATGCCAAATCAGTAATCATAAATCGATTTCTAATTCATTGTCGTTATCAAAATACACTTACACGTACATTTCAACAATAAGTCATGTCACCAACCAACGCAGGCGATTTACCGTATTTCCCTTGCATTATCTACGCACTAATCCCCTCTTATTCGTCATTCCAGCGGAAATACATTGTCTTACCTCGTTTGGAAATTAACAGGAGATAAAAACAACTGAACAAATTATTAAACAATTAGGGAAATTTTTTTATTAACCCCACAGATAATTTGTTCGCTTTTGGGAACAATTCATATAGGTCTAATAATATCGTTGTGTCTTCCTTACTACCATGGTGAGAAATATGCGGTGTTAGAAAGAAAAAAATCCACGCTTTGCATTCAAATCATTCAAATCTCAAAGTTAACCACAAACTCAATTAATGTACCTTCATGAAATCAAAGTCTCCGACCGCAATTTAAAAAAAAAAATAAGCTTTGTGATTTTTCCATTAGTTATTTTTAAAGTGAAATATCAATAATGTTTATAAATATCATTTATTTATTTTATTTCTATTCTTGAACATACACAATACAGATTATTGTTTACATAGATATTAAGTTTAGTAATAAGAAAAAAATGTTAATGATCCGTAACTGCATGTATGTAGGTAAGTACCTAGTAGTATTTTGTGAACACCTCACTAGGCGAACCTGTGCTGAGGTGTTCCATGTTAGCGGATAAATGCTATTCTGTCAACATAAGTAGAAATCCCGTATCCTCCTTGATATTATCAAGAAGGGCACTAAGTATTTATTTATTTATTTTTCATGTTCTCCGTAAAACGGTTATTCACCAATACATTATGGAGAAGATTACAAATTAGACAAAAAGTATAGCAAAACACATAAAAAGGTCAGTTTCACTACTTTGTGACATACGTCAAAAGATAATTGTTAAACTGCCTGTAGGTTACGTTAAAAATGTCAATGGTCAATGCAGACTCGTTGAGCAGTTCAGTCGCTCTGTTGACTGGCGCGTTCTGATAGGCAGAAGTCCTCGCTTTTGGAGCATAAAAAAGGGTATGGGACCTTCCACGAGTATACTTGTCTGGTACATATAAGTTAATTTCTTTCAAAATAGGTGGATTATGTATAGTTCCAGAGATTATCTTAAAAAAATGTTTTCCTAAAAATATTTTTCGGCGGGCTTATAATGTATTAAGAATGAGCATTCCTGCTAAGAATAAGGATGGATACAGGAAAAGGTAGTACATATATTCCCTCATATATAGGTAACGCATGAATCTCTTTTGTACTTTTTCTATTTCGAGAATATGGTTTTGCTCAGAAGGGGCCCAAATAATGGAGCTATATTCCAAGATACTGCGAACCATTGCTTCATACGTTCTTCGGATTGCGATTCCGTTGGGAAATGATCTTGAATTACGAAGAACAAATCCAAGCATTTTATTGGCACGGGAGACAATATCAGATATATGGGATTTGAAAGAGAGATTTGCTTCAAAAATTACGCCAAGGTCTCGAATCTCATTTTTACGTGTTAATTTATGTTTATTAATGTGGTAGGGGAACAGGAATGTATCTTTGGATCTTGTAAATGTAACGACACTGCATTTCTGAATGCTGAAGGGTAAGTTGTTCAGTTCCGATCATTTGACAAGAGAATCAAGATCGTTCTGCAGAAGAATGGAATCGATGTAACTTTTGATTGCTTTGAAAAGTTTTATATCGTCAGCAAAAAGGAGATATTTTGAGTGGTTTATGGTGTTGCCAATGTCATTGATGAATAAGAGAAAGAGAAGGGGTCCTAGATTCGATCCCTGGGGAATCCCGGAGTATGCCCATGGCGGCAGTATCGAATACTTAAATTAAAGATTAGTTGTAGTTAGGATCCACATATACAGTTATTCACAGCATCTAGTTTATGTTTAAGATAAATAATAGTTGTGATAAATAGGAGATATTAAATCAATATCCATGGGCCACTCGCCACTGGTATGAATAATATTGTGGTATATTTTTGTCTCGAAACAAAGTTTTTATAATATATATTTTTTTAATATTTGTCTTTGGTTATGTTTGGTTAGGTGTTATAAAGTTTTGAATAAATTGAATACCTTGTTGTTTGATCCAGTCCTTGATGTGTTTTTTGTGAAGGATTGTACATGTACCTATTTGTAGTTAGTTGTTGCTTCAGTGAGGTGGGCATGTAGTTATAGGCATGTATGTGGGCATGTATATATATGTCTAATAATGTGTTTTTATTTTTATTTTTGTCATTATCAGTAATTAGGAAAAACGTAAGGTGAGCCATTAAAACTTTACTATCTTTATGTACGGTCGCTTTTTTACGTTTTCAATTTTTCTTTGGAGAATAGCCAATATTGTCTTCAACGTTTAAATATTAAATTTAAAGTCATTCCATTTTTTTAATAATCAATGGACTTGTAGAAAAGTCAATGGATGTTGCACGTTAAAATAACGATTAATATATTATTATCTAGATTGCATTTAGTTCGGGAAGAATCTTGTAATCATACTTAAAGATAGTAAGATCTTTTTATAATACAATAAAATGTATAGTGGTAATGAAATGTAGTAAATGTATAGTAGTAATGAAAATGATATTTTCTTACAATGCGCTTAACACGCATCTCCAGTAGTGAGCACTTGTTCAAGTAAACAACAATAAGTACCTGTTATGTAAAGATAAAAATAAATTATTTCTTTCTATATCCCCTGCAACACGTTTCTTAAGAGGGCATTACCAGAGAAAACCAGAAATATGTCATTTTCAAATCAGATTTTAGACGTATTGACTCTTTTCCACAAAAAATTATAAATGGATTTCGAAAGATTGTTCTTTTATCTAGCATTCGCATGTAATAAATTTTGAGAATTTTTTTTAAATTTTTTAATATAATAAGGTTATTCCATAGGTCGTTGGCAGATTTGTTAAATTTTCAAAAAAGATTTTGTATTACACCACACCCATTTCAAATAATATAATCATGCAGTAAAATAAATCAATACATTATCTAGCAAACGCATGTTTTAGAATTTTAATTTTAGTTTCAATAAAATC
This sequence comes from Limnephilus marmoratus, assembly GCA_917880885.1. Classification (NCBI taxonomy): domain Eukaryota; kingdom Metazoa; phylum Arthropoda; class Insecta; order Trichoptera; family Limnephilidae; genus Limnephilus; species Limnephilus marmoratus. Next base: position 176,045 of record OU862929.1, on the reverse strand, counting down.
ATTAAAAAATATGTACGTACATGTGTTTCTTGACGAAAATTGGTCCATTTGTGTATTTATTTGCGCACTTACAAACTAATATATTTCAGATTTTTTTAACATTCTTATTAAATTTAGACATTATTGAAAAATGATAAATACTTATAATCAAAAAATAACTACAAAAAGTACATTATTTTAATAGTTTTATCATCACGCCTTTCAGCATTTTTGGATGAAGGTGTAAACTAAAGCTAATTTGAATCGAGTTATAATTTAAAAAAGCTGGTACGGAGATAATTAATCTTTCTCATTGTAACCGCCCTGCACGATCGTAAGAACAACTTTCGACGAAATGTGGATTTTCGTCCGCTGGCTGGTTAAACGCTCTTAATGTTGTTTCTAAAAATAAAATGTCGTGAATTGAACGTATTCAATAAATGATAATTATCATTATTGTGCTGAAAACGACTTTATAATTAATGAGAGACAGATATCATAATGTTTGATATTTCTTGTTTGTGGAGACAAGATTAATAAATATTTATAATATTAATTATTAGGTACTACCTCTTATCAAATGGTTTTTTTTTACATTAGCTCCACACAGGGGGTCTTGAGCGAAATAAATCCCCCTGACCCCCTATGTCGTCTTTGGGGATGTGTGCGGAGGGTTTTTGTAAGTGAAAATTTCTTTATCACCGTTGTGATTTGAAACTCAATGAAACGGAAGCGAGCGACACCAAAAATAGACAAATATACTTATATCTACAGGATCGCTGCGAGAGAATGAGATAGCAATAAAATATTTATTTATTTCACTGTTATTCAGTTCCAACATAATACGATAATTCCACGGTCCCACGCAAGTATCCTTTGGTGTAGTGGTATAAAGCGCCCGACGAACCTTAGCGGCGAGACATTCAGCGGACAAAGGATTGAATCGTACGAAATCAAATTAAAAAAAAATTAAATCAATATCCAATCTTCAAACCACCCAAAATGAACCACACAAAATAAATCGACATCTAGCAACTCTGAAGAAAAAAACACAAATACTAATAAGATGACGAAATGTACAGGAAACGATGCACTGAAATTCGATGACAAAAAGATGAAAAAATCATTCTTCACATTGATAAAAAAGTGCTTCGCGTTCTCCCCTCTCTTATCTAATTTAGTTTTCTGAAGGTTTCACTTCTACCGCGTGTGAATTGCACCCTCTGATTTTTTTTTTACAATAGGAAGGGGAGGAAGTTCTGGGTGTAATACGTATCCGCGTACCCTTGCTAAGTCACCAAACGTAGCGAATTACTAGAGGTGACCTGTAGCATATCCATTAAGTAGTTCCCGGGGCGGAGGTACCCATTCCTGTCTCCTAAATTTAAAAATATCATTCAAATCGTACAAAAGTTTCCCCTGTATCTAATGGTCGGTACATTCACGTGGGATTGTTATTAATGCAGTTTTTTTTTAAATTTATTTAATCCTGCATGGTTGTGTGTTGTGTTTTTAGAATAAATAAGCTGTAAATAATAAATAAAAAAAAATGAACGAAAGAAAAAGTATATAGGTGCCAGGTACCAGAGGGTACCAGTTACCAGTCCTGATATCCGGTTTCTGTGACGACGGGTTTCCAACTAAAAACTTCCTATATGAACTCTACTCACTAAAATCGACTCTAGATACTAATATCTACAGCCTGTATGTTGGACGAATATCTAAAGCTCATATGTTGGGCTAATATCTATGAACTTCAGAGCGAGGACTAATATCTACAGAGCTAAGGTCGGACGAATATCTATGACGGTCCCAGTGGTGACTAATATCTATGGAGCGTAGGTGGACTAATATCTACAGAGGGCAGCCGAGCAAGAGGTTTTACGGAAAAGTATAAATTACTTCAATTAAGTCATTACTAATAACGTAAAGGCTTAAACGTTTAAAGTACGTACATGAAGTTTTTGCATAATATTACGTATTTTGCTGTTTACGAGGACAATAATTTATTGAACAAACATGGAGGTCATAATACAAAGATATTTATTTATTTCGAAATACACGGCACCACAACCTAACCTAACCTAACCTAACTGCCATAGAAATGGTCATGGTAACGGACTAAATAATTTAGAATCACTCGAAATAAAGAAAGCCGTTAAAACAAAAACCCAAATCCTTAAAAATCAGCTAAATGTGTCCAACAGTCCGATATTATGGATTTTTACATACATACATACATAAAATAAGTTTTTTAAACTGCATACGCAATATTACATAATTCCAATATGCTATACATAATTGCAAATCCAACCTCTGCCAGTGCAGTAGATATTCGTCCACACTTTGGTTCTCATAGATTAGTCGCAGTTTGAGCTGTAGATATACGTCCTCCCTTTGGTTCTCATAGATTCAGCAGTTTGAGCTGTAGATATTCGTCCTCACTTTGGTTCTCATAGATATTAGTACGATTTGTTCAGTTTTTGGAATTCCTGTAGATATTAATAGACGCCTCCCTAAAATCATTTCCAACCACACGAAGACTTACAAGTTATTAACCAAGGATAATCTATATCTTGGCAAGGGACGAATCGCATTTAGAAAGTTAAATATTCTAATCAAATAATTGTACTACTGTACCGCACATCTTAACAGTTTTGCTTTACTAAACAGATTAATTAAAGAACATAATTAATAGATCAGAGACCGTACGGTTGTAATTTAAGAATCCGGCGAAGACGGCGCCGTACGCAAAACCGCTTTCGTTCGATAGAAATAAAAAGTACAAAATATGGTAATGAAATAGAAATATAAACAACCAAAATTTAAAGTAGAGTAAGATATAATAATCATAAGCCACGATAAAAAAATATATACGTGATATAAAAATACAAACAAATTAAAAGATGATTAGAGATTTACAAAATTGCAACATTAACCATGTATACAAAATTAATCACCCTATCGGAAGATGTTATAATTCAATCACACTTGACATTTGTAAACTAGACAGCTGCAGTATATAAACAGACAAGCAATGGAGCGCTCTACTCCGCAAGAGCGTGGAATAATTGTGTCGATTTTAGCTTTAAGATGAATATGTACGTGAAATCCTATTCAGATACTATTTAGATTAATCTTTACGACGAATCGGCTTACAGTACGAACATCAAAAAATATGCTTAACGCTTTTAGCGATTTTGTGTCGAAAGTCATCATGAGCGACGAGGCGCATTTCCACTTAAGAGGAATATAAACGCTAGAAATATTTCGAATCTCATGCCTGCAAATTTTAAAATCGAGCGTCTTTTTGCACGAGGCTAGTAAGCGAAAAAAGGTTTTTTTATTTATTTTGTGCATAATTTTATAAGAACGTAAAAAAGTTAGAACATGGAAAACCTCAAAAATAGTCTTAGCCATAAAGGGGTATTTTTTAAAAATTGTTTCTTGTATTACTTCATAGTTAAGTCATGAAAAAACATTTTTTTTGTGGTTTACGCTTATATTTTTTGTTACGTAAATAATAATTTTATTGTAATTCCAATAAATAGAAAAGCTAGTAAAAGCTTCGATTTTTCCGTAGCATATTTTTTTATGTTCATACTGTAAGCCGATTCGTCGAAAAGATTAATCAAAATAGTATCTAAATAGGATTTCACGTACATATTTACGTTAAGCAGTAAGCAGTTACGTCAATAAGCAAAATCTTCGTCTATGGGGCACTGAAAATCCGCGTGTGATGCACGAAGAGCCATTATATCCACTCCCTTTATTTCTCTTATCTGTGATCCACTCAAAGCCACTGTGTGGTGCGGCGTTCACGCGGGAGGAGTGATTGGGCCGTATTTTTTTTTGTGGAAGCCATTGGCAAAACGGTCACTGTTACTGGCGAACGCTACAGTACCATGATAAACAACTTCTTACTGCCGGAATTTGGATGAACGATGCTTGGTTAACATGTGGTTTCAACAAGACGGTGCAACTGCACACACAGCACGAGCCACTATGGATATTGTGAAGGAAGCGTTTCCTGATCGCGTAATCTCCCGTTTTGGCGATATGGCATGGCCAGCAAGATCGCCCGATTTAACCATCCCAGACTTCTTTCTTTGGGGCTACTTGAAGTTGCGGGTTATGCCAATAAGCCTCAAACAATCGCATCCCCTAAGGAGAATATTCGACAGGAATGCGAACAATTATCACCGGAAATCTTGTGGAAAGTCATGGAAAATGCGATAAACACTGGCGGCAGCCACTTGACGAATGACAACTTTTCCACTTAACAAAAAAATTATAAAAGTCCAAATAAAGATTTCTATTACTTAAAATATTTTTTTTATTTAGTAAAAAAGTTATTAAAAAACAAAATTGGATGATTAATTTTGCGCCACTCTGTATTAGATTCATTTAGTGCCAAACCGCTGTATCGATGGTACCTCTGCAAGTTGCAGGAGTTCGGAACTTACCAATTTGGATTTTAACATTTTAGATAAGAAATTTACATCTTGGAAGGCCGGATCGGGAATGTCATTTTGACCTTTCCAGCAGGACTCCGCAGTGGGAAGGATCGATTCATAGGTCCGTCACTCCTGGGCATACTGACCCCCACTTTCCTGCCCATCCTTCGTATGTTTTCCTCTCCTTTCTTTCCTGAAAAGAAAAGATAACGATAAAGACCCTCCAAACCTACAATCTTTGGATCCATAAAGATGACATTGGCCCTGAGGGGAATTATTTTCCTCAGACCTACTATGTGGAGCTAATGTTAAAAATCTTTTAATTAATAAAGTTAACAGAAATATTCTAGCTTATATTATTCGTGATTTTTTAATTTCGTGATTGCTAATCTTTTGCAGAATACAATTCATATCACGATCAGAAATCTGCACAATGATAGGAAACGGTTCTGCTAGTACAATAAGTAATCTAATCTTTTGCTAATAGTCATTACGGCTAATAAATATTATGGCCAATTATCATTAATTATAATTATCATTAAACATTCGTCATACGAAGGTATTTCGTAGGTGGGGTTAAAATTGCACTGTTTAAAAATATAGTTTTCGCTCCGAGATGTCGATCTACAGAAGAATATTTAAAATAAGCTGGATGGACATTTTAGGAATAAAGATGTTATGGTTCGGATGAATAAACAAAAAGAAGTTATTAAAACAATAAAAATTCGTAAACTTCAATATCTAGGTCATGCCATGAGACATCCAGAGAAGTATGAGATCTTGCATCTCATAATGCAGGGAAAGATTGCCGGAAGACGGGGCCCTGGAAGAAGGAGAACCTCATGGCTGAAAAGCTGAGACAGTGGTTTGGCCAGTCTACTGCAGAGCTGTTCCGGGCCGCAGTAAACAAAGTCCGCATAGCCAACATGATAGCCAATGTTGAACGGACAGGGCACGAGAAGAAGAAGTTTTCGCTACAATAGTCTCTTGTGAGCTTTAGTGATATGAAATGTGGACAGTTTTTATTTTGTCAGGTTGATCCAACTGTTTTCTCAGCTCTATCACGGACTATGGGTCTTAGAAATATCAATTTACTGTGTAAAAATTTGTGATTATAAAATGAAAAGATGTGATTTTATGATGAGACCAAGTTTTTATCGTTTATGGTTTATAGCATTGTAAATTACAAAAATTACCTTTCTTCGTACAACTGCTGCCTTGAAGGCCTCCGTGGTCGAGGGATAAGGCTCTCGGCAAGCGGTCCGTAGGTCGCGGTTTCAAATCCCGGCGTGCGAAAATAAATATTATTGGATTGATTTGAGTAATTTCACAATTTTATCATTTAAAATAGTAAAAGGCATTTTCGTGGTACTTTCCAGAGTGGAAGATACACTCATCGCCCTTGTGTAAAATCACCAGTCAAAATTGTAAATGGCTATAGCCGTGTTTGATCACTAGGTCCGAGTAGCAAGCATTTCCACACCTTCCTCTTCTCGATCTCCTTCTCCTCCCACCACCTTTAATCCTACAACACACCCCAATTGGGGATGCCGTAGTATTAATGGCGCCAAGCGGTTGGGAGCTGTTAGGACTCTTGTGCGGTGTTTAAATAAAAATAAAAATAAAAAGAAATTTAGTCCATGTGAACTGTCGTTGGATCATTGGCGATCAGTGTTTGTATTCGGGAGAGTAAACAAATTATCGAAATTACCTATAAAACTTTCATCAATGTACTTACCTATACTTGTGGTGGGGGTAGATACTATAGGTACTTGTGGCCTTATTTATTTCTACTTCCGTCTTCATAATGTTGCTTGTGAAATGATGGAAAACTTGGCTAGAAGTGGAACTGAACCCACGCGTGCTGGATGGGAACGAGATGCAATTTAGGAGGCGGATATGAGCACCGCCATCCGGGAACCATTTATTGGATAACCAACACCTCTGCCATTATGTCCCAAGTGGTTGGCTGCGTTTGGTGACTTAGCAGGGGTGCCCGAGTTCATGTGGTGAGGTTTGTCAAGGTCTTACCGGCCGATGTGTCCGCCCACTGCGTGGCGCGCCGGATCGAGAGAGACTGGTTGAGGAGGTCTTTTAACCTCTCAGCCAGCGTTTGGCATATTTTCCCACTGTGCACCTGTGCCGCAGGAATCAATGACGCTAGTTCCTCGGATTATCTTCCATTAAAATACCGATAAAACATGCACCGGTAAATGTTTTACACCGACGAATGTGCTCAAAAGCTAAATAATCAGTTTAGCAGTCCGTTTCTGCACAGAGTCGAGGGTATTTTTCAGGTAATTTCTGGCTCTAGACCACAGCCCCTGGTCTTGCCAAATTTAACTAATCTATTCAGTGGATATGCACTATGAAATTTAAGCGAAGAATTGTCAGACTTTTGGACCACGAAACACACCCACACCGCCTGTTCTTCAATGATTGTATGAGACAATACATGTATTAGGAGATTGGGTCAATTTCAATGCCTTTCAAAAATGCAATAAGTACAGTAAACCAAACTCATCGTAAAGGTGTGCGTAACAATTATTATTATCGTTGCACGTTGCACGACTCTGTGCTGTGTGCTGTGTGCTGTACTGCTGTGAGCGGACTTATGTTTGCACCTAAATAAAACTGGTTTTAAAATAAAACAGCTGATTTTGGTAACGAGTCGTGGCCGCACGAAGCGTGCTAATATTATTTTGAAAAAAAAACCGGTCGTTCCAAGTCAGCACTGAAATCGAAATGCCAAAAAACCTGTTTATTATTTCGATACCTCCCTCTCTACCTCCAAGATCCTTGACTCTTTGAATAACTTGAATACTAAGTATTATGATATAACCGGCGTCTACATAATTATCAAATAAAAAAAGATTTCATGTTACATAAAAATACCACATTATGAGTTATTATTAGTAATTTGGAATTTGGTTCCTCTATTACCAAAGTAGATTTCTCGGCAAAAGTAGCACAATAAAAATTATTACGTATCAGATTAGGCACTTTATAAATAGTCAGGTAATGTTATTCGAATATTTAATTTATGTAGTTACAAATGCTTATTTTTATATTGTTGATGGTTACATCGTGCGATAAGTACAAAAATTTAATTATTATTCTCGAAAGGTGAACACAAGGTAATAATTATTAAAGAACTGGAGGTATGGTATGGGCAGTGCACCTCCGCCCCGGAAACCATTTTTGGATAACCAACACCAATGCCGTAAGTTACCTCAAGTGGGTCATTTGGTGGCTTAGTAGGGGTGCCCGGGTCTAGGTCTTGGCGGTGGATGCGTTTGTCCTATTGCGAAGCGGGCCGGATAGGGAGAGACTGATTGAGGGAGACCATTTGGCCTCTCCAGCTGGACTCTCTCGACCCGTCGGCTTGTACCTCAGTGGAAGGGATGGATTCATACGTCCGTCCCTCCTGGACCCACGGACCCTCTGATTCCTACCCACCCCTCATATATTTTTCCTTACCAGAACTTCCACTCCTTATGTCTGTATTACTTTTGTCCCATTTTACTATTTTTGAACAATAATTTATTGCCTTGACAGGATGTCTGAATTGTTTTTGTCCCATTTTACTATTTTTGAACAATAATTTATTGCCTTTACAGGATGTCTGAATAGTTTGTCCCATTTTACTATTTTTGAACAATAATTTATTGCCTTTACAGGATGTTTGAATTCTTTTTGTCCCATTTTCTATTTTGAACAATAATTTATTGCCTTTACAGGATGTCTGTATTATTTTTGTCCCAATTTACTATTTTTGAGCAATAATTTATGCCTTTACAGGATGTCTGTTTTATTTTTATCCCATTTTACTATTATTGTACAATAATTTATTGTCTTCACAGGATATCTGTTTTATTTTTGTCTCATTTTACTATTTTTGTACAATAATTTATTGTCTTCACAGAATGTCTGTATTATTTTTGTCCCATTTTACTATTTTGAACAATAATTTATTGCCTTCACAGGACGTCTGTATTATTTTTGTCCCATTTTACTTCTTTGAACAATAATTTATTGTCTTCACAGGATGTCTGTATTATTTTTGTCCCATTTTACTATTTTGAACAATAATTTATTGCCTTCACAGGATGTCTGTATTATTTTTGTCCCATTTTTTTGTTAACCTAACCAGGTTAGGTTTTAACAGATATTTTGTTGGGGTTGTTTTGTCCATAGAAAATTTTGTCGAAAGATATTTTGTCGCGGGATGAAAAGTCCCAGAACCGTCAAAAATGATAAAAATCTGAGAAACTTAAATCATATCAAAGCGTAGAAATTAAAATAAAAAAGGTTTCGAATATTCTCAACACCAATGGAAAGGTCAAAGTTATAAATTTGCAACACTGAAAAAATGTAGATATATATTTCACTGAAAAAATGGTTACTTACATCAAGTTTTAAGTTCTTTTTGATTCTAATTAACATAATGTACAAAGAGAATGGAGAGGATCGTGTTTTAACGATCGATTTTTAATGTTATTGCTCTTTGAATTAAATACGTTTTACCATTCTCCTGTCTGTCTCTGTCTGTATTTACCTCTTAAATCAAGGACGTCAAGTGAATAAAGTAATGGAGGAATATTAATTTTATACTTACATACATAATATAATATAATATAATTAATGTGTGAATGCCTGATGAATGAATGCCTGAATACTTAATGGAATCTTGGTTTTTGGATTAATATTTTCGATAAACACATTCCTTTACACTTCGAAATCTACGTGACTGGAACGAGTGCAGTTCCGGAGAATTGAATTCGAAATCTCAGACAGTCAACGTGTAATACTAATTTCTTCCATAAAAAGGAAGTTTAGCCTTCTTTTCCAAACAAATCCCACTAGTTCGTTTAATCACAGGAGATTAGTCTACAAATTTGGAATTGTCCCAGCTCACACAGGTCTCATATCAATAGTTATATCTCCCTTACTATCATGGTAAGAAATATGATCTAAACGGTGTTTGAGAGAGAAAATTCCACACTTTATATTCAAATCAGGAATTTAACCCTAGAAAAATTTAAATGCGTACCTCTATGAAACCAAAGTTTCCGATAGCAACTTGAGGAAAATGTATAAACTTTCGAAAATGTTTTATTTAATTTAATTTTTTTAAAATATTTTTTTTTGCTATTTATTTTTTATTTTTTTATTTGCGAGTTTTTATTTTCATTTTTTTTATTTTTTTTACGATGTAAGATTTTTTTTTCACTTTCTCACTGTTCCTTCATATTTGTAATATTTAAGCTCACACAATGTATTTTTTGATATGTTTCATTTTATACCCTGAAGATGCTTGTGAAGCGAAACCGGTCGGTATTAAAAAATTAAATAAATAAATCGTGGTTACAAACAAATTTGTTGTCTTATTTCAGTTAATGTTTTATTCATTATTTTTTTATGATACGAAAAAAACGTGAGGTGATAATATTTGCCTAATAAAACATTAGTGCGTTTTTCTATTTTTTCTTTTTCAATAATTTTAGAAAGAAAAAAGGTAAGGTGAGCCATTTGTAAAACTTGTTAATTTATTTTAAAACAAATTATACTTCGAAAATGATATTTTTATTTCTGAAAATGACATTTGTAAACATATTTCATCACCTTTCAAAAACAATTTTTAATTTTTGGAAATTATCAAAAATTGCGTTTATTTGGGTTTTATCGCAAAGCGAAAATATACCTTCTAAAAATACACCCGATTTCTGAAGGGTTAACTACACTATTTATTCCGATTGTCCATATGTATACCTACCCATATGGACAATCGGAATATTGAGCAAGGAACTAGTCAGTCTTGAGTTAGGTAAATTCCTATAAACAGCGAGAATCTCTCTATCAAGCCTCGAGCCCCAAAGCCGAGGGTTGAATTCCTTACAGGGGCAGCCGCAAACTCCTACATTAAACACATCTAGGAAGTACATATCATAAAATCTTACATTCATTTTTTAATGTATCCGAAAACTAAAAACTGTTTTGGAAAGGTGATGAAATATGCTTTCAGTTTTTTTTTTAAAATAAACATTCTTGTTGAAATAAAAAAAGCCTTAAAATGGCTCACCTTACGTTTTTTCTAACTAAAATTACTGGTAACCAAAAAAAAACACACAGATAATTTATTAGGGAAATGTATTACAAATGTTATGTCAACTCACTTTTTTGTTGTTTCAAGTAAAAATAATTAATAAAAAATTCTAATTTTTTCTCAAGTTTCATTTTTTTTTCAAATTGCGTTCGGATACTTTGGATTTGTAAGACCGATTTGTCCACCGCAGTAATTCTAAATTCACTCCCAACAGTCCCAACCCCCCAACATATCACCAATCCCATAAAAGCCAGTGGGTTAAATTACCTTACTTAAGGCTTCGGGTTCTACGGATTTTTTTCCTGAGGTTATTACAACAGTTTACACAACTCCTGTATTGGTAACAATGCAAAATTTTATTTATTTAATATCCATGGTATAAATAATACACAGTTAAAATCATAAGAAAATGATAACTAGCGAGTGCCCGGCATGCGTTGCAACGCCACTCAAAGAACGAAAGCGTTTGTCTGGTACCAACACGAAGAAATCAGGAAATTTTCCGTAGCGTGAGAAGGCTACGTACATACAGCTGTCCGTGTGAGAAAAATGGATTTCATTTTATTTTATTACAATTTTACCTCTTACTATCCCCTACCGCTACTGAAATCCCTCCACCTACCCGCCCATTCCCCTCCCCTCTCCCCTGCGTAGCCTTTCCCGCGCGTCCGCAATCCCGCCCCCGCCCACTACCGCGTTCCCTTCCCCTCCCGCGTTCCCCTTCCATTTTTCAAACGACTTGCGCGCCACCTACTTATTATAAATTTTTATAGAAATTTAATAACGCCAGAGCTCACCATTATAAAGGCAGTTGGATGATTGGTTTAGGGACCGCATAAAGGACAAACAAAGAAACATTATTTTTTTACATATGAAGATAATTAAAAAAATAATAACATCCTGAACTCCAGTTCAATTTCTAATTATTTTTTTAATGAATAATGACCTCCTAATTTAAATAACTGCATTTCTTTAAGAGTTAGTTTTAAAAGTTCGAATAATTGTCAAAGTTTTAATTTTTCAAGATCCCCCGAAAACCACCGTATGTGTAGTGAATCGTGTGACGTCATCACTCACCACGTATAAATTATTTTAATTTTCAACAGGTGTTCATTTTGTATGACAGTTATATGGAAGAAAGTATGATACTATTCGATAAGTTAAAACATATTTAGGTGAAATTATTTATTTATTGTATTATATTTTTCAATATTACAACGGGAGAGTGGTATAAAAATTGTTTGAAATTATTCTTTTTTAGCTTTTAAAATCAATATTATCGAAAACGAAACATTACCTGCACAATTGTAGGCAAATAAGATACGGCGCCGATCAGCTGTTCGATGACGGCCATTTTGGATTTCGAAGTTCGCAGAGTTAGCCGTGGAGTAGGTAGCATTATGATATAGCATATTATACGATTTTTTGTACAGTTTAAAGTTTTTAATAATAGAGATAAACTAATATAGATAACTCTATTATTTTTGATACTGTATAATGTTTCAATAAACACAACAAAATCTCTATACAGTATGAATAACGAATTACATGAAATGTTGTTAATACCGATGGCTAGTGTCATACCTACATTTCAATACAATGACTGGTGAGGAGTGACGTCAGCACTAAAATTCAATAATACCTAGTTTACAGTTTGTTTTAACGAGACGTTTAAAAATGCACCTTTTAATATATTTTTTTACTCTACGTTTAATATTATTAAATAAAACTTATTTATTCAGAATCAGCGTTTATTGGTCTATATTCTATATGAACATATTTTTTTGAGCCATAATATTTTTCACTGGAGTTTCTTATTGTGGCATTTGATCGTAAAATGACATCAGAGGACAGAGAGTATAAAATGGTTCAAGCTCTGACGGATATAAAAGAAAGAGATATAAATCATACAAACTATAATGTATAAGAAAAGTAGACTTAGATTAAATTACTATTGATTGAAAAAATTTGATAGTTCAGCCCTCTTGTATCGTACTTCTTTACAGTTAAATTAATCCGCCACATCTGCGTATCTATTACTAACTTCACGTAATCTAGGTACATAACAAGCGAGTTTTTGAAAAATCTCTGTCCTGGTAATTGTTACATTAAAAAAAATTACAATTAATAAATGTAAATACATAATAATTATGAACTTAGTTCTGTTTTTGATAATATGAACTCTCATCACGCCTCACAAAGAAACAGCTGAGCAGTTTCAAATAAAAATTGTTTCTTAGAATTTTGAATAAATACGCGAAACAAGAACTGGTTATCGTCAATTGCCCTGCATTCCCGGTGCATTACACGCACCCAGGGCCGAATTCAGTTCTGCGTAAGGCCCACTGGGCATTTAAAAACTTGAAGCCCTTTTCCCAAATTCTCCATAATCTTATCATAATACGCAGGAAAAGCGCCGCAGGCATAGTGCTTTGTTTATCCAAGTAGAATATATATGTATATATATATTGTTAAATCTCACTTTTAGTACTTTGTAAAGTAGCTATTTTCTACGTGTATTAGCAAGATGGTTAGGTTGAATAAATGAAGTGCTATCTACTATTTAGATAGCAGTTTGCGTGGGAGGCTGTAAGTGGCAGATGCCAGCCAATTTCATCTCACCTCCGCTCACCACAAATCAACTTTGATTCGAATGGAACCTTGGACGCCAATCTTCGACTATACAGTTGAAGAATGTCAATTTGCGGCAAGCATGAGACTCACCCTTCACGGCGTGGGCATTCTTAATGTAACATCCCTGGAAAGGAGTGGGGTGTTGGGCTATTGCCATTAAAACCCACTTTTAAATGAACATAAGCATAGTATATTGTTTAAAGGAATACTGGTAATAAATGACATATAAAAAGGACTCACCCGGGACCTTGAATCAATCTAATTCTAACTATCTACCAATTTACCCCCCCCCCCGGACTGCAGCTGCGAGTAGGAGGCCCTTGTGGCCTCTCCCGGAGACGCCTGGTGTGAATTCCTACCGATTGGGAGGCCCAAACTCTCTCCATCAATCGGTAAAACTCCGCTCGACTATGACAGGCGGAATCCCATGACCCTCAGCGGGATGTCGATCCTCCTGCTTCCTCTCCTGGCCTCGGCTCTGGAGCCGAACGATCACCGATGGTGGGGACCCATGAACCTCTCCTGACTACCGGTCCTATCGCAAATGGTGGCGACACTCATGCTCCTTTACGGCACGAGTTCTCAAAAATGGCGAGCACCACGGGATTGTCGGCCGCGGGAAAATGATTATTGCCAGCGTAAACTACTTTATACCGACAGGATGGCTCTGCTCACTCCCGATTACAATTTGTGAGCCCGGCCACAATAACATGCCGCCGAATTATTCCCGACTCGATTCAACACGATCTCACTCGCGATTTTGAGGGTTTTACTTTGAAAACCATTAATAAGATTTCACTAAAAATCAATTGTCGCCCGCGTATACTTTCTTAAATTCTTTTTTCGTATAATTAGCACATTTTACTCCCAATGTGTGACTCGTCGATTCCAAAGCGAGCCGCTCTCCTCGCTTCCAAATCAAAGTGTACGGAACCGGAACAACGCCCTCTCGCGCCTCTATAGACAACAAAACCCTGAGAGTGTCGCCAACATTATCATTTTTTTTTAAAGTACTTGACGGAATAATACATTTTTAAGAATTGCTTCATAACAATATTTTTTATTATTTATTAAATACAAGAAAAGACATTTTTAAAAACAAGTTTAATGTAGTACCACAAAGCAGTCACACACGACGGCTTGTCTGTAGGTTCTACAAAATAATATATGTATTTTTTAATATTTTTAAAACAAGTACAACATAATATTATATATAAAATAATATATCTCAATGTACCCACCTAAATATAAATAATTTAGGCAGGTACGTTGAGATGTTCAGAGATACATTGATTCGTTACTGATTAGCCAACACGTAGTGTTTTTGGGGCAGGGTCTCTCATTATTCTGAGGTTTAAACAAATTATTGAAAATCGAATATTGAATTGAAAGTTGAATACTTCCAAGGGGAAGCTCACATCTATTCTGTTCTCTCTCGTGTTCGTTAAATCGTTAAAAATAAACTAATTATTGAATTATTGATACAACTTCAACTCAGCTTTTAAATCTTAAAAAAATGTTGTCATCATACATGGTCCCTAATCACTTTAATCAGAGCGGAGGATAACCAGGAAAAAGATATGCGGGATGGGAAGGAATCTGGAGTTCAGTGTGTCCAGAAGTGACAGCTGTGTGAATCCATTGATGGATCAGGCGATGTTCCGAGAGAGTCCTGCTGGGGAGGTCAAAAAGTCTCCCTTGTCTCCACCGATCCGGCTTGTCACGCAATTGGTGGGCAGACGCATCCACCCCCAAGACCCGGTCAAACCTCATCCCATGAACCCTCCCCCTCTGCTAAGTCACCAAACGTAGCGAACCACTAGGGTGACCTACCTGACAGAGATGCTTTTTATCTAATAAATGATTGATTACCTGCGCGGCGCGGCGGTACCCACAACTGCCACCAAATTGAAAATTTGCATTTGGTTTGAAAAGTTGATCGTCTGAAAATATTATAGAAGTTCACAGCACTTAAATGCCGTGGGTAGAACACACCTTGACCTTAAACGGGACTTTTTTAGCAAGTGGTATCATAATTTTATTTATTACTAGCTGACCCGGCCACGGGTTGCTGTGGCTAATAAAACACAACGTCATCTACTGGATGGTTATCCAACCTTTATAACCACCGCCGTATTTGAGTTTATCGCGAAGAGACAGACAGATGCCGGGGATGACTTTAATTTATAAAACGTAGCGATGGTGTGAAAGATTATAATAATGGGCATGAAATGCTTGGGGTAACAACGTATTTAAGTTAATAAGGATTAATACTGTATCCGTCTAAATAACTTTTCAATTACCGCAATGTACGTGACCATTTTTTTAGAAGATAGAATGGGTATAGTGTATAGTAAGCTATCCGTAAAAGATAGATATATGCCTTCGCGGACTTTTTTGTAGATCTATAAAAGAGGAATATCCCACCATGCATTGTTTTGTCGTATCCCAAAAGGATTAGGCAGCGTTTTCGATGAAAGCTACCAGGCGACTTCACTTTTTCCAAAACTTCTAACAATTATCGTTATGTTTCAACCAATTTACACAAATCCTTGATAAATTACATACTTTAACCTTCCTCTCAAAACACTCTATCTATTGGTGAGAACCGCATGAAAATCCGTTCAGTAGTTTTCGAGTTTATCGCGAACAGACAGACAGACAAACAGACGACGCGGGGGACTTTAATTTATAATATGTAGAGATGTAGAGATAGAGATGTTTTTATAATTATTTTATTTTTTTATTTTTTTTTTATTTTACAGTGAATACCGCACAAGAATCTCAACTGCTCCCGTCTGGAGCCAGTGAGACTATGGCATCCCCAATTGGGGTATGTTGTGAGGCTGAAGGTAGTGGGGAGGGGAAGGAGGTGGGGAAGAGGAAGGTTGGGAAGTACCTGGCTATTCAGATCTGGTCACTAAACACGGCTAAAGCCATTTTCAAGCAACGTTTCAATTCTGAATGGTGGTCTTACACCAGGGCGATACTGATAGTATCTTCCACTCTGGAACATGCTGCAAATATACTATATATTATTTTAAATGAATTAATTGTGAAATAACACAAATTAATCAAATAAAATTTATTTGCGCATGAGTGGTCTCATAATGAATCCGGCTCTGCAAACGCCTCAGAGACAGCTGTGGACGCTGCAGTGAGCAGACTGTGCAGTCGACTTCGTTCACATTTCTTAATCAGGAACCGGTCGCACTGAAGGAGTCTAAGTTGCCATTTTGGAAACAGAATCTGATATTATTATTGATGACTTTTATTACTCAGGTATTAAATAATTAATGCATTAAAAGAAATCACATTATATTATTTAATTTACAAAATAAATGTCGTCCTTCTGTAATTGGCCCGGTTTATAGCGCGGTTGATTTCAATCACTGGGTAGGACGATTCCATTCAATTTGGGTGGTGGGTAACCAACACCTTTGCCAAGAGCCACCCCAAGCGATTCGCCATGTTTGGTGACTTAGCAGCGGTACCCGGGTTCATGGGGTGAGATTTTTCCGGATCTTGGCGGCGGATTTTTTTGCCCACCAACTTCGTGGGAGGCCGGATGGGGAGACACTGGTTGAGGGAGATCTTTTGATCTCTATAGCAGGACTCTCTCGGAACATTGCCTTTTCCGCAGTGGGATAGATTCATACGTCCGTCACTCCTGGACACACTGACCCCCAGATTCATACCCACCCCTCACACCTTTTTCCTTCCTCTACTTCTTTTCTCTAAAAAGACCCTCCACCCACCATCCCCAAAGATGACATAGATAGGCCTTGAGGGAAATTATTTTCTCCAGGGCATCCTAATCTCAGCAGATTGACTTGTCATCGATGACAATGCATTCTATCATTCTGTATTCTGGTAGCAATCACGCCTTCACACGCTCATTTTTCTGGTATTCGAAGAAATCCCTGATTCATAGAATATGTGCGCAATGCAACGAATTGTTTCACAGCGTAGACATTTTAAATTTAAACCTTCAGAAGTATCGAATAGAAGTAACGCGTGCGATGTTGAATTGATACGGGAGTGTGGAAGGTATCGAGAGCATCTCATATCCTTATCCTATATTCACCCTCCCCTCCCCCTCCTCTCCCCTTCCTCTCCCCTTCCTAAGCCTAAAATTTAGTTAAAGGAACGTACCCATACTACGTGACCAACTTTTTGCAATTTTTAACCCCCTCCCCCCGCGGTGACCAAAAACCTAAGCACTCCGCCGCTCATTTGTACCAAGCGTGGTATTTTGAAGACCCCCCCCCTAAACGTGTCACGTAGTATGGGTACGTTCCCATTATGGCAATCAGTTATTAACAAAACTAATAATGCTCTAATAAAAGTAAAGCATTGGCTTGACACAAACCTCCTCACACTTAACATCGACAAAACACAATATATGACATTTTCCATACGCAAATACGATATACCCAACAACTGCCCTAAACCAATCATCCACTCGTGTCCACTCAATTTAGACAATCCGGAAACCACATCTAATATTAATTGTACGTGTTCGACCCTCAAATCATCAAAAATAGTTAAATATTTGGGAATAATCATAGACAACCAACTACGTTGGGAAGCTCACATCGGTGACACAGTAAAAAAACTTCGTAAACTCTGCCATATATTCTACTCCCTTAGGTCTATCTTAGATTTACAGACTCTAAGAAGCGTATACTTTGCCCTTTTCCAATCCATAGCAATATACGGTATAGTGGGATGGGGTGGTTGTGCTGAATCCATTATTAGACCAATTATTTTAGTTCAAAAACTAATTCTGAGAATTATATTTAAATGTCAACCTACCCATCCGTCAAATGAACTCTTTGCAAAAATCAGGGTCTTAGATATTCGACAGCTATTTACTAAAACAAGCATTTGTTATATACGAAAAAATAATCTACTAATTGCTCCACAACATCAAGCACACACCCGCTTTTCATCAAACCTGGGTTGCGTGGTCCCAAAAACTAACACCTCATTCGCTCAACGACAATTCTGGTTCATCGCTCCTAAAATATATAATGCTCTGAGTACTGACATAAAGTCAAGTAATTCTAATTCTCTTTTTATAACACGTGTACAACATTGGATTTTTGAAAGGGACGAACGCACTTTAAAGAATTCATGAGTTCTAACACTACATTTTAATTATTAATTTTTGCATTTCAAAATTTTAATTTCCATTTGTATTTCTATTTTACTTTAAAATGTTGTTTTTTTTTTCTCTTAGTTTTTCACTAAATTTATATATGTTTTTAATTTTGATTTATATAATTATATGTTTTAATTTATACAGAACACTTGAGTTCTTAACATTTAATTTTTATTATTAATTTTTGTATTTCAAAATTTGAATTTGAATTTTCATTTTTACTTTTCTTTAAAATATGGTCTTTTTTTTTCTCTTTAGTTTTAAGTATTTCTTAATATTTTTTGAAATGTTAAAATATTAAATGTACGACTACCACAACACGGGCTTAGCCTAGTGTGGTAGCCAAAAAAAACCCAAATATCTGTTACTAATAAAAAATATATGAAAAAAAAAAAAAAAAAAAAAAAAAAAAAGGTAAATCTAAATTCCATCTCCAAACAATATTAGCATAAAAAACTCCTTTGGCTTCACTGCAGTTCACATGTATATTTAGCTGTCTATTAAATGTACATAAGCTGTTTGTTCAAAAAAAAATTAAATTGTAGCACTTAATTATAATATGAAATAAATGTCGGCCTTACCAAGTCCGAATTTGGCGCGGTTGATTCCGATAACTAGATAGGAAGGTTCGCACCATAATCAAACTTAAGTTATTATTTAAGTTTAAAAAAAAAAACATTTGAAAATAGAGTTGATAGAAAACAGCGGTTGAATCCGATCACTAGAAGATTCAACCTCAAGCAAACGTTTTTTTTATGTTTTAAAAGACGCTTGAAAGTAGATGCACATATTACGGAAAAAATACTTTATTTTTTGGAGGGATGATTTTTTCAAGACTTTTTTATACTATTTATTCACTAACATCTTGATATCACGTCAAAAAAGTTGGTTTCTAATTTTCCCTAATTTAAATCAAACCCAATTTTTCTCTAAAATCACAAGATTTGTAAGTCGGTTTTTTAAATTAGCTGCAAACAGGAGGCCCTGAGTAAAATATCTTTACTCGGGGCCTTAAAAAGTAAGTTTCTAATTTTCCCTAATTTAAATCAAAACCCCTCTTTGGGGATGCTGTGTGGAGGATTTAAAGGAAAGCAAGGAGAGGAAAATGTGTAAGGGGTGGGTAGAAATCTGAAGGTCAGTATGTCCAGGAGTAACGAACGTATAAATCTGAAGGTCAGTATGTCCAGGAGTGACGAACATATAAATCTGAAGGTCAGTATGTCTAGGAGTGACGAACGTATAAATCTGAAGGTCAGTATGTCCAGGAGTGACGAACATATAAATCTGAAGGTCAGTAGGTATGTCCAGGAGTGACGAACGTATAAATCTGAAGGTCAGTGTGGCCAGGAGTGACGAACGTATAAATCCATCCCTCCAACTGAGATGGAAAGCGATGGGTCGAGAGAGTCCTGCTAGAAGAGAGGTAAAAGGGTCCAGGGCGGGTATGGGTACCTCCACTCCGGGAACCTTTTATTGGATTACGAACATCTCTATCGTAGGTCACTACATTTGGTGACTTAGCAGGGTTGACTGGTTCATCGGGTGAGATGTGTCCGGATCTTGACGGCGGATGCTACCAGCTGCGTGGCGGACCGGATCGGGAGAGACTGGTTGAGGGGTCCCCTTGACCTCTCCAGCTGATCTCCCATCGTCTTGCGCCGCAGCAGGAGTGATGGATTCATACCCACACTGACCCCTACACTCCCCTCACACCTTTTCCTTCCTAGAACTTCGTCTTCCTACTTATCTTAACAGACCTTACACACAGCATCTACCAAAGATATAGGACGTGATGAAATCTGTCTTCTATCTATCTATCTATCCATATCTATCTATCTATCTTTCTTCTTCTTCTATATCAATCGTTATATAAAATGAATCGCTGAAATGTATGTACGCGCATAACTTCCGAACGACTGCACCAAATTGAATAATTCTTTTTTCTTGTGTTCGTTATTATCAGGACAAGGTTTGTATAAAACTACTGGTGAGCTCTGGCATTACGAAATTGTATAAAAAAATTGCATAGTTTGAAAATGGAATGAACCGGGACTGAATGTATGGAATGCGGCAAGGGGAAGGAGGAGGAAAATTCGCGAGGGGGTTCGCGGGAGGGGGGGAGGGGAACATGGGATAGGGAGGGGAACCTGGGAGGGGGGAGGGTAACTCGGGAGGAGGGTTCGCAGGACCGGGGAAGGGGGGAGTAGAGTGGGGAGAGGGAATTAAAAACAAAAAAATCTTTGCACTATAGCATGGGTCGGCAACCTTTTGTGGTCCAAGGGCCAAATAATAAAAAGGTTTTCGTATTATGGCTACATAAATAAAATGGCAATATACTCGTAAATCATTTTTTAAGAAAGAGTAAAAGAAATGTCAAAGAAACTTCGAACCGCACTCAATGGGATTTTGTTGTTGGATTTGACTTGCAAGTTCTTTAATATTTGCTTACATTTTTGATGTGGAGACGCGTAGTATTGCGTCCAAATGTAAATGTGATAATCGAGAACAGTGTTTGTTTTTCCGATAATTAAGAATTGTAAAAGTTTGCTCACAAATATACGTACTACCAAACATAGTAATTATTTGCACCTCTTAATTATTTGTATTTTTCGGAAGGCAAACTCCTTTAGAAATCTACCAAGTTATTTTTTTCCTCAAATGCCATTTTAAGGATATTATCAATTTGCAAATCTATCATGTTGATTTGTATATAGCTTGATACATTATCGATATCCACTGCGAAGGGGTTTTCGAAAATCTCCATCTTACATGAGATTTTTTTTTAATCAGCAAACCGGTTTTCAAACTCAGTTTGAAGTTGTAGTAATGAACTTTACATGTTAGTATTTTCCCAAATAAAATTTATCCCAGTTTTTCTACTGCTTTCTTGCAATTTGGAAAATGATCGAGTTTCCTTTCATCGATATGCTTGATAAACAATGATAGTTTAATTTCAAATGATTTAACATCTGAATACATATGGCATATCAATTAATTCTTTCCCTGTGAGGGAGCGGGGACAGAAATGAAAGGCGTCGGTCGATGTATGAGTCAGTCGTTTATTGAGCTACGTAGCGAGGTCGGTGAAGCGGTAACATGATGTATGCAGGGTGCCGTGATGAGATGCTGCAGGCGTACGGAGGTGATGGAGATGGTGTGGTGAAGGCCAGCGAGTTGCTCGACACCATGGCGGTGGAGACGACCTATCTTCCAGGCCGTTGCTCGACGCTTTAAGTCGCGGAGATGAACGGTGAGTGGCTCGGTGTGCTGAGCCACCAGCAGGTAGTCCTGGCGAGGCGGAGCGTGTTTCCATGGCAGCGAAGCACGGTGGGGCTTCGGGGTGCCATGAAGTGGTGAGCTGATCCCTTGGCTGAAGGTGGCGTCAAACCTGTAGCGGCTACTTAACCCGCTCTGCGAAATTTACCGCAGCGCCACTGACCTCCACAGAATTCGCTGGAAGAACATACCTACAGCGATACATCTACCTACCCGCGAGTACAGTAACGTAGTAGAAATGATAATCCGCCACCTACGCGAAAGAGCTAGAACGTCTGGCTGTACCAAACAAGTGCCCGCAGAAAGTTCAAGCGATTTCTCACCTTTGCGTGAATTCACCGCATTACCTACTGCGAGACTAATTACTTGCCACGGGTATATAAGCCGCGCTCGCTTGCTCGGAGTCAGTCAGTACAGTACTTTCCATTCATCGGCCGAACAAACACATCGAGAGTGCAGTAACTCTCATCGTGCCTGCGCCCGGCACGGGCCTCGCGCAGTCGACAGTGAACATCAATTTATCCAGCGTGACCCAGGAACATTCCAGCACCTTCGAGGAACTTCTCCAACTACCATCTTGACGTGAGATGGCAATCAACATCCTGCAACGAGCAGCAACAACAACCGGCAACGCGCCATCATCCAGCATCCTGCAACAAGCAGCAACCAGCACCTGGCAACGCGCCAGCATCCTCATCGCCTCTCAAGGTTCCTTCCTGCGTCACGTGTGTGCTCCGACCCACTAGACACACAGCCACCAATACCTCGTCAACGCGACGACGGCCATCGCCTGGACCAAGGTCACGTCTACACCGCCACGGTGTAGGGCAACACGCCGGCTTCCTGAAGACCTGTGATCTTCACCGCCGTAGTGTCCTGACCTTCCTTCACTCATCATCGCGCAGCAGCATCACTACTGTCACTCCGCTCCCGCTCCGCATCGACCTCCGCTACGTAGCCACAATAAAGACTTCGACTCACTACACCGACTGACGCCTTTCATTTCTCTCGTTCCGTCTCCCGCGAGAGGCGATGAGGATGCTGGCGCGTTGCCAGGTGCTGGTTGCTGCTCGTTGCAGGATGCTGGATGATGGCGCGTTGCCGGCTGTTGTTGCTGCTCGTTGCAGGATGTTGATTGCCATCTCACGTCGAGATGGTAGTTGGAGAAGTTCCTCGAAGGTGCTGGAATGTTCCTGGGTCACGCTGGATAAATTGATGTTCACTGTCGACTGCGCGAGGCCCGTGCCGGGCGCAGGCACGATAAGAGTTACTGCACCGCTCGATGTGTTTGTTCGGCCGATGAATGGAAAGTACTGTACTGACTGACTCCGAGCAAGCGAGCGCGGCTTATATACCCGTGGCAAGTAATTAGTCTCGCAGTAGGTAATGCGGTGAATTCACGCAAAGGTGAGAAATCGCTCAAACTTTCTGCGGGCACTTGTTTGGTACAGCCAGACGTTTTAGCTCTTTCGCGTAGGTGGCGGATTATCATTTCTACTACGTTACTGTACTCGCGGGTAGGTAGATTTATCGCTGTAGGTATGTTCTTCCAGCAAATTCTGTGGAGGTCAGTGGCGCTGCGGTAAATTTCGCAGAGCGGGTTAAGTAGCCGCTACAAACCTTATAAGTCGCGGGATGTAGCTATTCTGCGGAGCTGAAGGCACGATGGGCCTTGTAGCTGAGACGTGGTGGTGGACCTCGGGAAGCTGCCCTGGATGTGTGTAGATGCCATGCAGGAGCACTTGTGCGGAGATCGTTACATGCTGAGATGTTGGCCGACTGTTAGTGGGAGACTGAACTGCAGCGGGCGAGCGATCGGCTGCTTATATAGCCGCGGCGAGTAACTACTCTCGCGGTAGGTAATACGTGCCACTTCGGCAGTTGACGAGAATGTTCGGCGCCGTACAGATATTGTGCGGTGCTATTTCGAGACCTTTCTATGCGGTGGCGATATTATTATCGTCGACGGCAGCAGCAGTAGGTAGGTATGTACTCAGGTAAGTTGCTTGCCCGTATCGCGCGAATATTAGATATTTCACATTCGTTCTTTCTGAAGGCGAAAAGATTATGATGTGTCGCCACACCTGTAAACAAGTATTGGGTAGATTCAGTTCGGTAGTCAAATCAGTTATAAATCCAAGATCTACAATCCACTGGTTATTGGAAAGTTCATACACTTCTTTCGCTAACCCTTTTACTCCGTTGTGTACGATATCGTCCATCACGTGCGTTGCGGCGAGAATCTTGCGGGTCGCACCAAGACTCCTCGCGGGCCGCAGGTTGCCGACTCATGCACTATAGCGTCACTTCATTTGGATAGGGTTCTAACTTCACTTCACCTTGTTTTGAGATATAAATTTCTATGCATTTGACCGTTTACTTTAACAATTAGCATTGCATTTAGCGTTCTCGGTAAATGAAGAAACCCACCCAAAGTTTGCAAAGACGATTTTTTATAATCTATTTACCAATTTCAGGGTTTCAGGTTAAATCCTGTGTAAAGTATTTTAATTGAACATACGAGTATTTCAAAGAAAATAATTTATTAGAACATATCTAAACATGCAAATAGAACCTTGTAAATAAAATATTTAAATATTTCCTTTCAAATATGATAAATTAAAATACTTTTACTAAAATTGTAAAATAGATTAAGAAAATTCGTCTGTGGAAACTTTAGAAAATAGTAAGTTAGAACCCTATCATGATGAAGTGACGTACATAATGCCTCTCGTATTTTTTTATTTTTTATTTTTATTTATTTGTTTATTTAGTACAAGATTATGCATTTATATACATATTTTTTTAAATTTCTTTGACTGCCCAACTAGGAGTATTCCCGTTTTAGGACAATCAAATTACTATGGGTATGAACATGTGGAACTCAATTTGTACAAAAAAAGAAAGAAAATTGATGAAATAAAAAGAAGAGAAAGAATATAAAACAAAAAAGCTTAAAATATAGTAACTGTTATTTGTTTAGCGTAGTTATTAAAATAACATTCATTTAAAAAAGAAAAGGTAAATAGGTACATATCGTAACATATCATAGGTAACTTAAGAGGTAACTTGAGTAGTAACTAAATAGAAGTCGATGAAAACTTAACCAAAGCATATTCCCCCTCAGCACAGGATCTCCTAGTAAGGAGACTACGAATATATTTTCTATTATATATATGCCTAACATGTTTCATATAAAAATGTAAAAAATAATAAATATATAGTTACTAAATAAAACTTAATTTACGATCAACTGTCAGATTCAAATAAAATAGATAGTGTAAGTGATGATATAACCTTGTAAAATGAATCATTATTGAAAATGCTTGGTGTTAGAACTTTATCATACATATATTCACGAAAATACAACACAGGTGGTTATGAACATTATTTTGGGAATAGAAATGAGCAAAAGAAATACCCACTTTGGCATTCAAAGGTCACTTTTGAAGTTAGTTAGTTTTTTGATAGTTAGAAGTTAGAACCCTATCCAAATGAAGTGACGACATGTCCAAACCCAGAGATGAAAGGGAAATACGTTTACATGAACAAAACGCCCCCCGCGTTTCCTCTTGTGCCCAGTTAATAATTTCCTACCTTCTAAATTATTAAGTTACACACCTTGCAACTTATCAGTTTTAAAATATATAGCTACAAGCTATATAAAAAGGTTCTATGAATAATAATGTGACCTTCTAAAGCAATTTCTTTAAATCATGAAGCAAGATTGTCATAACTCGTAACACAACAATGTTACCTGTGTATTTGAGTGACCTTCAATTCCTTTCTATTTGCATCCGAGTGGCCTTACTTTTCATCAAGGTCACTCTGCAAAAAATCACATACATATTTTACCCGCGTACATTTTTTTAATCTCTTTAATTATTAATTATGTGAGACTTGTGCCAGGTACGAACGCCGTTAAATTTAATATTGAATGGTGAATATTGGTCTGCCGCTGATAGGTACGTTTTAATCTTATGCTCTCTCATAATCGACGCATGTAACAGAAATAGTGGTTACAATGTGTATTACTTGCTTTCAACTGAGATGAATTGAGGAGTTGCGATCGCTTCCAGTCTGCAAGGACTTCAATCATTATTATGTAACCTTGGAAGAAGTTTTGTAGTATTTATTTACCCGCTTCTTTTCGACTTCTTTATAATAGTACCTTTTCTCACATACTTTTAGCGTTTTAGAATGACAATAAGATCCTAAAAATGATAAAAATTACCATGACTGCCTTTCTATCCAATCAGATATTGACTCATTCAATGATTGGTGTAAAATTAATTGCTTGAAACTAAATTTCGATAAGTTAAAAATTATGTTCTTCTACAGAGCTAAAAAACCGATTGTTTTCGAAAACAAACTAAACAAAATTTGCTTAACAGCTATTACATCTATTAAAGACCTTGGTGCGTCTCTAGATAGCATGCTTTCTTTTCGGGAACGTGTAAATGCTTGGTTTCATTACTAGAATTACTCCTGACTTCAAAAACATAAACACCCTAAAAACTCTTAACTGCTGCTTGGTTCGCCCTCATCTTGAATATGCTTATGTTGTTTGGTCTCCTGTTAAGCTATCCATATCGTCATATTTCAACTCCGGTTCTTAAGAGGGATTGTTAGAAGGTAATTGAAAGAGGCATTCACTCACATGATGAAATTGGACCAACTCTAAACCTTTCTTTCTTAGAAGACCATCGGAAAAAATTATCTCATTTGCTTCTTCAAAATTATCAATTTATTATTATTGGGTTCCATGCCAACTCGAATCAAGTCAACTCAACACCCCTTCGAAAAGTCATCAAAAGAAACAATTTTTTATTTATTTTAAAATAGCTCATAACCCCAACCTATGTAACCAATTTTTTCATCACTTTTAATGACTTTTCAAAGAAGGTTCTGAGTTGATTTCATTCTGAGTTATCCGGTCACCAACTATTCATATCATTCACCGCTAGTACAATTTTACCAATACATACGAGTTCGTGTATGCAGACTTTTCGATATTTTAAAAACCTCTCAATCCCCTCCAAACATTTCCTCGATACAGGAGGACATCAAAGCAAAAATAATGAGTTGTGAATATAACTAATATGTTTCTGTATCATGTTTATAAAATAATATGTATTTATTCTATCGATATGTAATATATGTTGCAGAATTTAGATACCTGCTTCAAATATAAATAGTTCCTACCCGAATTAAAGAAAAAGAAAAAATATGGTTGCCGTGTGTAGGTAATCTTCTAGCCGCTCGTTTCATTTTTGGGAACTGCGTTCTCTGGTTACTGTCTTCAGTGAGGAATGGGCATTGCATAAATATATCAAACCTCGAACCACCCACGGGCATTGGAAAGAACTAAATCTGTCAACGGGAACAGAGATCGACGGCACGCGACATGGCCTCAACCACCATCATCCCAACGAGTAATTTATAACGGGAACAGAGATCGACGGCACGCGACATGGCCTCAACCACCATCATCCCAACGAGTAATTTATAACGGGAACAGAGATCGACGGCACGCAACATGGCCTCAACCACCATCATCCCAACGAGTTATTTATAACGGGAACAGAGATCGACGGCACGCGACATGGCCTTAACCACCATCATCCCAACGAGTAATTTATAACGGGAACAGAGATCGACCAGGCGCGGATCCAGCCTTCAAAAAAGGTAGTGGTCACAGCCACCCGAAAATCGACCAAGTGCGAGTCGAAGTACGAACTCGCTCGTGAACAATCATGGCTCATGAACGACTTTGGATTTTGATTATTTCCTTTTTTCCGCGCATCAGGACTTTGACCTTAGGAATGGAAATAATTATTGTAGGAAGTCAGACAGTTTCGATTAAATTCCAAACCAATTTCATTCTATTATTTTTAAGTTTATGAGAAAAATCTCAAATTATAATATTTAATTAAATGAAGACAATATTAGCGAAACTCAATCGATGATCTGGAGACAGAAAAATCAGAAAAGATATTGGCACCTCTGGGACTCGAATCCAGGACCCATGGCTTACATGGCAACAGGCGCGGCCGGTGCCTTCAATTTTTGGTGGTTCACCGAGTAATTCATCAAAAATAAAAACAAAGGTAGGTAAATAAATAAAAAATTAAATTAGACAGAGCCTAGTAACTCATAACTCCTACAGTGCCCTTGAGGTGATTATTCACAAAAAAAAAACGGCGCTATACAAATTATCCATTTATTATTACTATAATATTATGTAAAAGTTTTCTTGGCGGATTTACTATCTTGGATGATAATTAAATGTAGTTTTGGCGGGCCATAGGCTATAATTCTGCTTTTATTTTCATGGTTCATATATTCTTAATATAGTCTATATTTATTATTATATAACTTTTAATTTTAAAAAGGCAAGGAAATTTAAAACAGCGATATCTATCGAATAATAACACAATAACAACACACATTAAACGTTTCTTTTTGGCGCGCCCCCCGCGCGATAGTAAACCCCCTTTACTGGGTGAATTTTGCAATACATATGTGACAAAAATGCACGAACAAAAGGTCACAAAAACTAATAATGACAATGTCAAATCGGTTCCCTCTCCATCAAGATAATATCGCACCCGCTGACCCGTTGACTCATCGTTTCATTTTACAAGAGAAAAATATAATTACTATCCTATTCAAACCCTACTACGAGTGGTCATTTCGCTGGAACGATTCACTTCGGAATTCTTCGGGTATTTCCGTCAACCGCGCGCCGCCCGGCAGTCACCATTTTTTCGCTACGATTTTATATTTTGACGGTCTAGACATGTTGCTGGGGGCTTCATACAAATGATAATTCTCAAACGTGCGCTTTGCCGAAACGCGTGGAATGGCACGAGATGTACCTCGATTCCTAGCCGATATAACTTGCGCGCGGGAAGCAATGCATTGGGCCACGATAATTTATTATTCTCTACCAAATTCATGAATATTTAGATAGGAAGTCAATTTTTTTTTAAATTTAAAATAATGTGCGCAATTTTATAATTAAAAATATTATGTAATACGATGAGCTGCAAAATGTTGTTTAATTTTGTTGGCGGTTCGGCGCACGAGTGCACTTTAGGACGAGCCGCGCCTGCATGGCAAATGCTCTTGCCATGGCAAAAACATTTGGTTTATGTAGAAAAACTCCCAAATGAAATAGGTCGAGAACCTTAGGAGATAATCTCTCCTCCAAATCATTAATAATGGAATCTAATAGAGGTATTTAAATAAATTTCCGAAAGTACTGTTCCACCGATTTCGCCTCTTAAGCAGACCTGTTTGTTTGCCTTGGAACGGTACATGGGGATTTTAATGTAACATGCAACAGTTTTGCTTGCTCTGTCGCCTCTGAAAATAATTGCTTGAATACAGATTCAGCGTTTTGGCGTTTCGATCGTAATACTTCTATGACAATTCTATTAGGGTTGTGGGCATGCCCACCGTACCCACAACGGTGGATCCGCCCTTGAGATCGACGGCACGCGACATGGCCTCAACCACCATCATCCCAACGAGTAATTTATAACGGGAACAGAGATCGACGGCACGCGACATGGCCTCAACCACCATCATCCCAACGAGTAATTTATAACGGGAACAGAGATCGATGGCACGCGACATGGCCTCAACCACCATCATCCCAACGAGTAATTTATAACGGGAACAGAGATCGACGGCACGCGACATGACCTCAACCACTATCATACCAACGAGTAATTTATAACTTTTATTTCATGATACATTGGTTTACTTAATAACTATTACTACTTGTCGATTAGGTAGTACCTATGCCTTTTGTATTAATTGACTGGCGCCCGCAACATAATTATTCAGCCACAATAGCTTCAATTATTATTTAACATGTGATAAAATAACTTGTCTGACATCTTCGAGCAGACACCACGTCCGGAGCATTTAAATTTGAATAAACGATAGAATCATTGTCAATCATACCTATTCTCTTTTACTTTGTATTATGTAATAATTAAAACACATTTCTAAAAATATGCGTTTTATTTCAGATATAATATAGTTGACTTAATCATGCCTACCTTACACTGACTGAGCTTAGCACTATTAATATTAACACACCCATCATTATACATGACTAATTGACATAACAATGCATGTACTGATTTGATTTGTTTTTCTGTTTAATGTTTGTAAATGATATTTCTAATCAAAATCAATATTTATTATACAATATTATTATATAACATTTTATGCCATCTGTACCCGGGAGACGATAAAGCTACCTATTAAAAATTGCGGTCACGTAGTATGGGTACGTTCCTTAAGTTGAATTCTAATATCTGGTGTGGCGTCGAGTTCTGTCCTGTTCCTGCACTTTGAATTCGTTGCAGCCTAATTAGAAAATACCGCTTCGCATAAATAGGTCGCAGAAAACGGAAGTAAAACAATATTAGTTTGCTTTGATAAATCGGGGTACTTTCTGACAAACTCCCCCCAGAAATCATTTAAAGGCTGATCTTCGTATTTTTGTTTAAGTCCGAGTCACTAATTAAATCAATTAGATTTTCATACTCACTGCTCAAGCCTGCAGGTTTGGCTGTCACGGAAAATGGATTACGAACGCAGGAATCGTTCTTACTAGTTTTCAGAA
This sequence comes from Limnephilus marmoratus, assembly GCA_917880885.1. NCBI lineage: Eukaryota > Metazoa > Arthropoda > Insecta > Trichoptera > Limnephilidae > Limnephilus > Limnephilus marmoratus. Next base: position 145,779 of record OU862929.1, on the reverse strand, counting down.
AATATTGCATAAGAGTTGTTTTCAAGTTATGAAGGTTGTCTAAAAATTCTTTGGAAACCTCTTCATCTACTTTAAAATTTAATTCGTTCTTACATTCAAAGGCAGGAAAACAGGAAAACGGCAGGAAAACAATCAAAATGATTAGATTGAACTGATGAAATCCAAAATTGTATTTTTTAGCAAAAGGTGCCATTTTATCTGTCTTATTAAAAATTGTAATACTTTTTCCTTGTAATGATAAGTTAACTTCATTGCACTTGGTAAAAATATCTGCCAGATAAGCAAGTTTTATCAACCATGAAGGATTTGATAAAACCTCAATAAATTTTGTCCTGAATTATTTTGTGCCTTCAAGAAGACCAATAACTCACTCCGAAGTTCATACAGTCTTTTTCTCTGGATAGCCATCTCACTTCAGTATGTTATAGTGCCGCTGTCCATTTCATCGCACAAATGACGACACAAATGAAAACTCGTAAAACTTCAATGTATTGTAAATTTAACAGATTGGTTCCCAACATTGAGAAATTCTGTAAAAAGGTATCAAAAATGTACCAGAAAACTAAAATCGTTCCTCGTTGTAAAAATATATATATTTTTTTTAAATCCACAAATTGAAGATTATGGCTTGTTTTCCTCCTCACCTTTGATTTCCAAATGTAGATATACATGTTTGTGTATAATATATGAAGTTTGTGTTCTCCTTTAGACGTAATTGATAACGATTATTTTCTACAAACTTCATTGCGATGCGCGTTCATCGACTAATTGCTAACAAAGATGTACCACGACTGATAGATGTTTATATTATTTACTTCCAGGTATAGTCGATTTCGAAAAAATAATGTTGGGTTCCTCGGGAACAGAAATTTAGTAACACACGTGCAGATCAGTTATCCCGGTGTAATTGTTTCCATATGGCACGGATGTTCATATTATTGACTCTGATCACGATATTATACAGAACACTAATAAATTTCGGAAATTTTTATTAGTAGCTATGTAAAATGAAGGTTTACTGCGATAACATTTCCACTTTCATAAAGCTTAGTTTCTAAGACCTGCAAGGGTCTAGTACATACTTATTTATACAAATAATGGGAATAATATCAGTAGTGTTGAAATATGAATACGAGTATTATATTAAATTAAAATCTTCCGACACATTGTCGCGGAACCCCTGTACAGGTTCGGCGGAACCCTGGTGTTCCGCGGAACACAGTTTGGGAAACCCTCATGTAGACCTATGTTTAAAAATCTGAAAATTCTGACAGTCACAGAGATATATATTGTAATGGAGTTATGCTTGTTAGTGCGATCATCTACAGACAAGTTCCCACAGAAAAAACTCAACACATAAATACGCTACAAGGTTCACAGAAAACTTATTAATACCAAACTCAAGCAAAACAATAATCCAAAAAGGACCATACTACATGGCCATTGAATTATGTAACAACCTTTCACGTAACATTAAACAAATACAAAATACACACAAATTCAAATCTTCTCTAAACACTTTCCTTATAAATAAATGTCATTAGATTACACCTTAAGTGACTACCTCACATAAATGCAACACCAACTTTTGTATCTTTATTTGTATATTTGAATTTTTCTTATTTGTATAAACATTATAATATTCTTCTTTGTATAAACATTACAATATAACATGTATGCGGTTAGCTGGAAGAAATGGGGTCTACCTATAAGCTTTTGCATTTTATTTTTGTAAAATAAATATTTTTGATTTGATTTGATTTAATTATTAAATTTTATCTTTTTCTATTATGTTGCGATATTATGTAATTTTTTCGCCATTAGAAAAATTACATCAGAGAAAAAGTTAGTGATTCCAAGGACATTTTGCTTGAACAAGGAATAAATGAAACCGAAATGAATGTAACCCATTCCTGACTGTCGACTGTTGACTATTGTGTATGCCATCTGCGTGAGAGACATTTGCTGACATTATTTCATAATGTAAATGACGGAATTACAGCGTTGACTTTTCTTAAAACCATTCGATTTCCCAACCAATAACTCCTTTGTTATGTAAAATAATCGATAAACAATAACAGCCGGCAGGTTTTATCTTATTTTTAAATAAATTGTCCGTACACCTAAGAATTTATCGTCCAACATGTCTGAATGACATAAATGTGTTGTGTTTGTCAACAAATTTGACAATACTTCTGATATAAATTGTATGATCTGAGGAAAAACAATCATTGGCATTTTTTTTACATTAGCTCCACACAGGAGGCCCCGAGGAAAATAATTCCTCTCGGGGCCTATGTCACCTTTGGGCATACTGTGTGGAGGGTCGTTTTAGGAAAAGGAAGGTGAGGAAGTTCTGGGATGGAAAAAGATATGATGTAAGATATGTAGGAATCTTTTTTTAATTTTTTTATTAGCAAAATTTTTTGATACATGGGAGTAGGTACAAACATAATAACATAAAATATAAGAGAGTAACAAAAAAGATCCCACAAAGGCGAAGCCTGTGCGTGGGTATTATATTATGTGGATATTAAACAGTGGTGGTTAAAATAGAATTTAAAAATGTATATATATAGTGTCTTTAGAGATCAACATGATCGATTTTACAGGAGTTACTGTGAGATTTCTTAAAATTAAAGATATGTACATATAATAACGTATGTATACACCCAATAAGTACATACACACGTTCATAAATTTGTGTACATATAATACATATACAAGGTGTCCGGAAACTCGTAGTACAAGCGGGAAACTGGAGACTCCACATCACATTTGGAGTCGATTTTGTGGTATAACTTTTTTTGATTTGAGCTTTCGTTTTCGAGTAAATCGAGTCAGAAGTTGTTTTTTTTTTGGTCAAATTCTTGTTAATTATTACTGACTATCATAGTACCTAACTAATAAACACTATTTAAAAGAAAAACAAACAAATAAATCCGGATTTAAAGCATTATTTTGAAATTGACCATCATTTAATACAGTTTAAAAATAAAATATTTGGTCGTTCCACGGTTAAACAGCTGATCGTACATATTCGCAGTTTGTGGGTAGCCGCGCGGGAAGAGATGAGGGAGGGGAAATGTAGTCCGGTCAAGTTAGCCCGAAAAAAAAAATAAAACATATTGCAAATGTAATCCGATTTGAAATTACAGCTTAGCAGTAACATCAACCTGAATATCGCTAATTTAGTTGCAAAAAAGCAACACCAACCTTCACATTAATTAATGTAAACGTTGGTGATTCTGTTGTACATTAATTATTAAAAATAGGTTTTTTTTGTATTTGTACTTCAAAGTTTGTAGTACTTACTAACAAAAATATTAGAGGTCACAGGCGGTAGGAGTGAAACCTTCAGAAAACTAAAGTAGACAAGAGTGGGGAGGCTAAGAAGCACCGCACAAAGAGGAGACCGATTGTACTATCTCACTCTCTCACAGACTAAATTCTATTGATGTATGTGTTAATGTGTTTGTTTCTTTTTAGTGTCGCTATTTTTCGTTTCATCGAGTTTCAAATCAGAAACATATTGCAAGTGTAATCCGATTTGAGATTACAGCTTAATAGTAACATTAACCTGAATATCGCTAAATTAGTTGCAAAAAAGCAACACCAACCTTCACTTCAGAAAACTAAAGTCGACAAGAGTGGGGAGGCTAAGAAGCACCGCACAAAAAGGAGACCGATTATACTATCTAACTCTCTCACAGGCTAAATCCTATTGATGTATGTGTTAATGTGTTCGTCTCTTTTTAGTGTCGCTATTTTTCGTTTCATCGAGTTTCAAATCAGAAACATATTGCAAGTGTAATCCGATTTGAGATTACAGCTTAATAGTAACATTAACCTGAATATCGCTAAATTAGTTGCAAAAAGCAACACCAACCTTCACTTCAGAAAACTAAAGTCGACAAGAGTGGGGAGGCGAAGAAGCACCGCACAAAGATTAGACCGATTATACTATCTAACTCTCTCACAGTCTAAATCCTATTGATGTATGTGTTAATGTGTTCGTCTCTTTTTAGTGTCCCTATTTTTCGTTTCATCGAGTTTCAAATCAGAAACATATTGCAAGTGTAATCCGATTTGAGATTACAGCTTAATAGTAACATTAACCTGAATATCGCTAAATTAGTTGCAAAAAGCAACACCAACCTTCACTTCAGAAAACTAAAGAGTGGGGAGGCTAAGAAGCACCGCACAAAAAGGAGACCGATTATACTATCTAACTCTCTCACAGGCTAAATCCTATTGATGTATGTGTTAATGTGTTCGTCTCTTTTAGTGTCGCTATTTTTCGTTTCGTCGAGTTTCAAATCAGAAACATATTGCAAGTGTAATCCGATTTCAGATTACAGCTTAATAGTAACATTAACCTGAATATCCTTCACTTCAGAAAACTAAAGTCGACAAGAGTGGGGAGGCTAAGAAGCACCGCACAAAAAGGAGACCGATTATACTATCTAACTCTCTCACAGGCTAAATCCTATTGATGTATGTGTTAATGTGTTCGTCTCTTTTTAGTATCGCTATTTTTCGTTTCGTCGAGTTTCAAATCAGAAACATATTGCAAGTGTAATCCGATTTGATATTACAGCTTAATAGTAACATTAACCTGAATATCGCTAAATTAGTTGCGAAAAGCAACACCAACCTTCACTTCAGAAAACTAAAGTCGACAAGAGTGGGGAGGCTAAGAAGCACCGCACAAAAAGGAGACCGATTATACTATCTAACTCTCTCACAGGCTAAATCCTATTGATGTATGTGTTAATGTGTTCGTCTCTTTTTAGTGTCGCTATTTTTCGTTTCGTCGAGTTTCAAATCAGAAACATATTGCAAGTGTAATCCGATTTGAGATTACAGCTTAATAGTAACATTAACCTGAATATCGCTAAATTAGTTGCGAAAAGCAACACCAACCTTCACTTCAGAAAACTAAAGTCGACAAGAGTGGGGAGGCTAAGAAGCACCGCACAAAAAGGAGACCGATTATACTATCTAACTCTCTCACAGGCTAAATCCTATTGATATATGTGTTAATGTGTTCGTCTCTTTTTAGTGTCGCTATTTTTCGTTTCGTCGAGTTTCAAATCAGAAACATATTGCAAGTGTAATCCGATTTGAGATTACAGCTTAATAGTAACATTAACCTTAACATTAACATTAACCTGAATATCGCTAAATTAGTTGCAAAAAAGCAACACCAACCTTCACTTCAGAAAACTAAAGTCGACAAGAGTGGGGAGGCTAAGAAGCACCGCACAAAAAGGAGACCGATTATACTATCTCACTCTCTCACAGGCTAAATCCTATTGATGTATGTGTTAATGTGTTTGTCTCTTTTTAGTGTCGCTATTTTTCGTTTCATCGAGTTTCAAATCAGAAACATATGGCAAGTGTAATCCGATTTGAGTTTTCAGCTTAGTAGTAACATCAACCTGAATATCGCTAATTTAGTTGCAAAAAAGCAACACCAACCTTCACATTAATTATTAATGCAAACGTTAGTGATTCTGTTGTACGTTAATTATTAAAAATAGATTTTTTTTGTATTTGTACTTCAAAGTTTGTAGTACTTACTAACAAAAATATTAGAGGTCACAGGCGGTAGGAGTGAAATCTTCAGAAAACTAAAGTAGACAAGAGTGGGGAGGCTAAGAAGCACCGCACAAAGAGAAAACCGATTATACTATCTCAATCTCTCACAGGCTAAATCCTATTGATGTATGTGTTAATGTGTTTGTTGTCTCTTTTTAGTGTCACTATTTTTCGTTTCATCGAGTTTCGAATCAGAACAGTTCTAAAGAATTCTTCATTTCAAAAATGGTCAGAAATTTAATTTTGTTCTTGACCGGACTATAAAAATTCCGAAGCAAAATTAGCATCTCTTTCTCTCGAGTCAATCCACACGTGCCAAAACAGGCGAGCGAATAACGTATAAAAAATGGCCACCATTAGGGTCGGACCGCTGCAGTGCCGAAACGGTGCGTTTGTCGTATGGCGCAAAAACGGTCATTTATTTTCATAGCCAGGTACTTCCCAACCTTCCTCTTCCCCACCTCCTTCCCCTCCCCACCACCTTCAGCCTCACAACATACCCCAATTGGGGATGCCATAGTCTCACTGGCTCCAGACGGGAGCAGTTGAGATTCTTGTGCGGTATTCACTGTAAAAAAAAAAAAAAAAAAAAATGTAAAGTGCACGGAGCGGCAACCATGCGGCGTCGGTACCGAGAACACTCGACGACAGGACGGTAAAGTCGCAAGCTCCACGTGTTCATTTCGCTGTTGAATAGTGCGGTGACAAGACGTGAGTGCTAATTTCTTCGAATTTTCATGTTTATTGTTTGCTTAAAATGGATGATATAAACGTGGAAGAATTTATTTAGTCTTTCTTCAGCTGATATTAGTATGTCTGAATTTGGTTTTTTGCCGTTGAATTTTAGTTTTAACTAATTCAAGTAATTCATAGAAACATTCTCTAGACATTCTTAAATAATAAAAAAAAAATTGTTTGGATCTTGTTTTAACCTAGGGTAAAGATTTTGAAATCACCAAAATTACATGTTAATGAAAACATCGGTGATGCTCTTATACGGGGGCGTCGTTTTTGTTTCTGTTTCTGTTGAATGTTTTTCAACAAGAGCACTAACAGTCATGTTACTTCGTCAGAGTCCATGGCTTAACTGCTGTCAAATGAATTTAAAACATCAAACGAACCACGTCTAAATATCACTAGCATAGAAACGCACGGCAGTCAGATACGCTTTCAATTTAGGCGTTTGGTATAGGACTGCTACCGTACTGCAGCGGGTTATAACAAGCGGCACGGTAAACGTGCGGCAGCGGTCCGACACGAAACGTCTAAACTGAAAGATCCCTTAGTTAATGGCTGCCACGGTGAATGGGCTAGAGTAACAATATAAAGAGCAATATAAGATAAATACAATATAAGATAAATATTAGAGTATTGTTACTCTAAGGGCTCTACCTTAGGCTCTACACACCCACACGACACTGTCTGCAAAGAGCATGAGTTTGAGCATACTAGCGTTGTCTCGTTTGTTAGACAGCGGCTAGAACGAGACGCATGCAGGGTCTCTCTGCGGCGTCTGAGTCCAATGCAATCCAAGAGCGAGGGAATACCCGATTTTGTTTACATGGCATGCATGTTATTTCGTGAAGTTTTGACATTTATCGAATAGAACAACATTTTGCGTCAAAAAACAAAGTACGTGTTTGTGAATTACATTGAAATTTGCACGGTTATTAAAGACATTCCTCTCATAACCGTAATGAATCTGTGGTTCCTTCAAGATGTTGTTTAACCCTACTTCCGTACAAGTTCGAATAGCCTCTGTGCTCTGTGCTAACTGTGCTAAGGTGATAATTTTAAACAATTTTGGTGATGATGTGTGCTTTGGATTGCAAAAAGATCGTTGCTACATAATGTAAGTACCTAAGTACCTTCCTGTGCTTATTAATAAGTAGGTAGGTAATCCACAAGCCGCCGCATTTTTAAGCAGATATTATGGAAATCACGCTTCATTTCAACAATTACTACAAGAAACAACTATTTACGTACACAAAATAGGTTATTAGGTTCTCAGTTTAGTTAAATTAAATAATTCACACGTATTTAGTTTGAAACAAAACTTCGCAAATGTCAAATACAATAATAATAATAATACGGTGGCAATGGAGACGTTTTATGAGGGAAATTTTGAACTTTGAACGAAAACCGAATTTTAATGCATATTTTTCCGTCTATTCTGACTGAAACCGGTGGTTCTTGTGGTATTAAAGCTTTTAGTATTTTACTTTTTAAAATTTATGCCTAGGTACAGTTTGGCAAGAAAGTGTAGAAAATAAATGATGGCGCTGCGATCGTTTTCTAGTTTTAAATGGCAACACCGAGATGGCTCATAAGACAAAGAACGTATGTTTAAAAAAAAACACTTCTGGCAAAATGCATATTTCATAGCGTATTTGTATTTTCAAAAAATTTGCACAAAAACTGTAATTTAATAGAAGCAAAATAAAACAAAACAAGTTTTAAGTGGGCGTTTATTCCGATATAAAAACGTAGGTACTTAAAAATTTAAGTCTATTAATTCAACACCCGACATGTAATTATTGTCTTCGTCCTCGTGTGATTCTTCTTCTTCCGTATCTTTATCTTCATCTAAACGCAGTTCATCGATATCATCATATATATTACTGCCTCGTGCATAATATTCTGCATCAATTTTCATCACGTGTTTGCAACAATTTTTCCAATCATCAGCACTTATGCTATTACATAATGCCCATTTTCCGTTTTCCCGGTGTTTCAAATTTTCCATCTGCCTTTTCCCCTTCCTTGACGATTCGTCTTACCGTTGATTCAGATTTTTACCTGTGTGTGAAAAATCATTAAAATTATTATTATAGAAGGGAGTTTTAAAAACACACACTAGATAATATTCACTTGGAAAGAAATAAAGAGAAAAAAGTAACTTTTCTACGAGTTTAATATTTTTTTTTATTGAGTTATTCCCTTTTTCCTGTGGCCGCATATTAACTGTCAAAATGAAGTGTCAAAATCAGATTTTTTTACCATAACCTCAAATCAGATTGTAATGGTTATTATCGCTCGAAAATTGGCATAAATCTTGTAATACTAATGAAATTTATTAAACAAACTATACTACGTACCAGTCATTTCTGCAGTTCGTTTGCAAACATCTTCTAAATTAAACACAAGCTTCTTCGCGTGACACTCGGCTAGGCAGCGTTGAAAAACGCAGAATATAACCCCTCTTGTATCACTATGTAATAATTTATTCATTTTAATTAAATTCAGGCAAACAATGAATAAAAATATTATCAAATCAGCGATATTCTACTCAGATTTAAGACAATAAATCAACCGTAACACGCGTTAACATGACAGCCATAGCAAACGTCATATAATTCGGTGTTGCCATAGTAATGAACACGTTTAGTTCCAATTGATTTAATTTCTACACTTTCTTGTCAAACTATATTTTAAGTTTAGCGGAATATGGTGGCTTTTGGATTACTAATACCCTATAATGTCTTTAACCCTCAATTAGCCGAAATTTTTTATTATTATTATTATTTTTTTTTTTATGTAAAAATGCTCATATCGAAAAACTATATGTTTATTTGGGTACTCTATGTGATGTAGATTCCCCAGTTTCCCGCTTGTACCACGAGTTTTCGGACACCGTGTATATTTCCTTTTATTAATCTAAAATACAGAAAGACATGGAATATTTTAGGAATTTAGAAAACATACAATACAATTTAAAGAAAAAAAATTCTCACTTCCAAATTATTTTTTACCCAGCTTTTAATATTTTTTTTATATACGTTCAGATTTTGACACGTATTGATTGAATTGGGTAGGGAATTGAACAGTTTTGGGGCAATACAGTTAATGTGCCTTTGGGCCAGTCTGGTTTTGCAGTGAGGCACTGTGTACACGCACGTGGTATGTCTCTGGCTAGAACGATTTGTGTTTTTAGTAAAATTGTTAGGACGAGAAAATATAAATTTAAGACACTGGATACAGTAGATCTGCCTTAGTTCCATAATTTCAGTTTCCTGAAATAACTGATTGGTGGAATACGTCTTGGCCTTCTGGTACATTACCTTAATGATGGACTTCTTTGCAATTTCTAATGGTTTTACATGGTTATTGTATGTTCCTCCCCACACGATTATTCCATAGGAAATGGATGAAAGCACCAATGCGTTATAGACAAGTTTCATGGTTCTTATATTGACAATGTTGCTCATGCGTTTGAATATGTAATTTAGGTATCTCAGTTTATTAACAATTTTTTCTATATGGTAATTCCATTTGAGTCGGCGGTCTATAGTTACACCTAAGTATTTGATATAATTTCCTAATTTCACATTTTCGCAGTTTGAGCATGTCGCAAAGTTACAATTAACGTTATGGAACTTCAAGTTAAGATTGTTTTTAGGGGATGACTTTTGGGAATTATAGAAGGGAATAAAAATGGTTTTATCAAGATTTAGACTGAGACGATTTCTATCTAGCCAATCTTTGACTATTGCAATGCATTTGTTAGCCTTACTGGTTGTATTTTCCCACGTTTTACCATGTACTGTTATTGCAGTGTCATCGGCAAAAGAGAGAATTTCACCTGGTATGACAATATTGCATAGGTCATTGATGTAGATTAGAAAGAGTAGTGGCCCTAAGATTGTTCCTTGAGGAATACCATGTTTTACCAAATCACAAGAGCGTAAGCTTGATTCTATTTTTGTGCATTGTTGGCGATTTAATATATAGCTTTTTAGTAGCAAGAGACTTTTGTTTTTAATACCAACTTTAATGATTTTCTTTAAAAGAATTTTATGGTTGACTGTATCGAACGCTTTCTTTAAGTCCAAGAAAATAGTTAAAGTTTTATTATTAGAGTCTAGGTTAGAGTATATGTTTTTGGTTAAACTAAAGACGGCATCGTCGGTGCTCAGGTTAGTCCTAAAGCCATATTGATTAGCTGAGAGAATTGCATTCGATTCTAGAAAAATCATAATTTGTCGTTTTAAAAACTTTTCGAAGATCTTGGATAATTGAGAAGTTAAGGATATTGGTCTGTAGTTGTCGGTTTTACATTGGGATCCGGATTTATGTATTGGAATGATATGGGCGAGTTTAAAATTATCGGGAAAAATGCTGTGTCTGATGCAGTTCTTGAATATGTAATGTAATGGGATGATTATATGTTTTTTAATTGATTTAATTGTGGCATTGCTTATGTTATCTGGGCCATTTGCAGACTTCTCTTTAAGGTTATCAATTTGTCTTGATATTTCAAGTTCTGTTATTTCTTTGAATGTAGATAGCTCAGAGGTAGTGTCATTAGACTCTGAAAGTTCGGGAGGAATTTGATTCGAGTGAATATTAAGACTGGAATTATTATCTGTAAGAGTTGAGGCAATGTTTGTAAAGAAGTGATTGAAATTATTTGCAATGCTCTCAGCATCTTCGATGGTTGTGTTATTGTCAGTAATGATTTTTTGAGGAATTTTATTAACCTTTCGGTTCCTATTTGAAATTTCATTTATGACTTGCCATGTTTTTTTCGAGTCGTTGTAAGCATTATGTAGTTGAGTAGTATTGTTGTTTTCGTTTTTTAATGATAGTGTTTAGATAGTTTCTAAATAAAATGTATTCATTCCGTTTGGTGTGGTTCTGTGCTTCGTTTTTAGATGTGCAAAGATTTTGATGATTTTTATAGATTTTGAAAAGTTTGTTTCTATGGTGTATTGAGATTATCAGTCCGCGCGTAATCCATGGTTTTATATGTTTATGTTTACTTTTTGGTGGTGCTTTTGGTTCTTGACTTTTTATAATATATTTTTGAAGTACTTCATAAAAGTTATTCAAAGCTAAATTTGGGTCATCATTAGATAGGACCGCAGTCCACGATTCTTCGTTTAGTAAGTTATTTAAAATTGAGTAGTTGATTTTAGTAATTGTTTTGTTGAAGTTATTTGGTTCAGCAGAGACGGGCAAAGTTGTAATATGATGGCCGTAGAAGGTGGGATAGTGGTCAGTTATGTCAATTTATAGTGTAGCGGATTTATGTTGGTAATTTTTATTTGATTTTAGAAATATATGATCAAGACATTTATTTATTTATTGTTTTGGAACATTTACAGAGTATTAACATAAAAAAGTCATTATATAAGCATTGTAAAAAGCGTAGATGTTAATAGTCCACTTAAAAATGTTCACAGAATGCACAGTTTAATAGAAGTTAACAGAAATTAGAAATAGAAAAATATAAACAGAGGTATAAAAAGAGATAACAAAAATTGTGATGATAAAATATAGAGATGACAAAGATAAAAAAGATCGATATAAGATGTAAAAAACAGAAAAACCAAAAAGTAAAGTACAAATATAGTAAGAAACAGCCATTCACATTCAAGTTCAAGATCAAATAAGTATTTTCAATTCTCAGTTACTTGTTAGGTTAGTCTATTGTTAATTTGCTTTTTAAAGTAAGCGAGACTATTTGCATAGATGTCTATATGGTTACATTCAATGGAATTATACAGACATGTATCATCAGGATGATTAGGTCTGGTGGTGTTGTTTATGTATGGTAGGTATCCTGTGGAATACATAACATTTAGATATTCGTTCGTGTTCGGATTTAGTATGGCGTTTTGAATATTTATATTAATGTCACCCATAAAAAATGCAAAATCGAAATGGTTAGAGCTATTATCATCTAGGGTCAGTGTTTCCAGAAGTGACGGACGAATGAATTCATCTCTTCCACTACTGAAAATCCTGCTGAGAGTCCTGCTGGATAGGTCAAAAGATCTCCCTCAACCAGTCCCTCTCGATCCGTCCACGCAGTTGGTTAGCCAAGTATCCGCCGCTAAGATCCTAACAAACCTGACACCAATGAACCCGGGCACCCCTGCTAAGTCACCAAACGTAGAGAATCACTTGGGGTGACCTATGACAGAGGTTATCCAATAAACGGTTCCTGTGGTGGCGGTACCCAAACCCGCCTCCCAAAATGAATAAAAAAGCATTAAAAAAGAGACAGAAACTGACCATTAGCTTATTTTTTATTTAGAAAAATGAAACAATACAACTTTATATAAACCACTTATATAATGCGTAAATCCTACCGGTTTCGGAACAAACGTTCCTTCTTCAGGGAAAGCTTTCCCATGAAGAAGGAACGCTTGTTCCTCAGATTCAGATTGCTGAATTGAAGAAGTTGCTGCCTTGCTGTCATCTTGCATACTGCGAGAAGTGAGGATGGGAATGGCGTGGGTGTGGGCTGTGTTCGGTATGCGACTATTAAAAAACATGTACGTGGGCTGTGTTTCGGTCACGCGTGTGCTGTGCGTGGGCTGGGTTAAATATGCGGCGGTCCTAAGCAACAGTCGAGCTCTGAGTTTACTATTTAAAAAAAAAAACCTAGGTTATCCTTCGCCGATCCCCAAGTGAACGTATTTTTAAGATATTTAAAAAAAAAGTGTTTAATTTTTTCAATTTAGGGAATATTCATAAGCAGTTATATTTATATTGGAAATATAAATAACAACACAATATTACGTTTAAAATAAAAAAAAAACAATCAGCATCTTACAGGTAACTTATAAGTGGAGGCGCACTTTATAATGTAAGCAGTTTACGACAAAAATTAAATGTTGTATTATTAAAAATAATTTGTGTTCTGTCTAATGGCCAGTGGAACTGCATTACACATAATGTTTTTTTCAAAGTATCCAAAATAGTGTTTGGTTTTTTTGCAACATTTTAGACCATTTTTGTACGAGTTGGACGACAGACTGCCAAGTGTATACCCATTTTATCATCAGCAGCTCGTAACAACAACATAAATTTTATTTATCTGCGTCTGAAGTGAGTGGTGAACTTAGCGTGGGGCAATAAGTCGGCTATAGGCTGTACCACTAAGGTCCGGTATATCAGCAAGTTCGTATCAAACATTCCTCGCTCAAATTTAAGCGGGTTAAATCTTTCGCTCAAGCGTTGATAAGTCGCAGAATAGTTCCTATTTTAGACGCCGAGGCGCTAGCAGCCACATGCCAAATATAACATTTACGTAAATAATATTAAATACTTCTCAATATTGAAATTTACGTAAAAAGATTAATCTTATTGCAAGATGATCGGGTTTGTAAAATATCTTAGCTCGTTCATACCTAAGGCATTATATATTTCGCTTTCTGACATAAAATAAATCGTAAATGTTCGCATGACAGGAAGAGAAATATCTAACTTTTAATAATGCATGGTCACTCTGGCACATTTTGGGTCTCCTGTTATAATAACGGCATATGATGTTTTGGGACAATTTGGGCCTCCTTTGATCGAACGGGTTAGTTGATAATCAATCTAAAATAGTCTGATAAGGAATTTCAAAGGTTTCAACGTTAGCACAGTTTGTTTTCAGCGGTTAATTTCATTAATAGTGCACGACTCCCGCAAACAAATCTATTTAAAATTAGTGTTCTCGCATATAGCACCGTGATGGTTGAAGTGGGAAACTTTATCAAAAATCGGATTTTCCTGACGACAGTAGAATGCATAGTAGAATGCGTTGTTTGGTTTTAAAGACAAAAAACATGCTCCTCTATTAAAATCATAGACAATTCGTGAAATACCAGTGAGTGCCTCCGTTCATGACGCTACTACATGCGCGCCGATCGTAAGTACCCCCCGTACGATTTTGCTGGTTATCGTACACGGCGATACGCGGCGGGGGTCGGTTTCAAACCAGTATCACGATACCGACGGTGCTGATCGCATGCAACGCGTCGCATCATTTGTGTCTGATACTTATTCGTTTGACTTTTGATAGAAATGGCGTCGGAACATGAAAGTAATGTTAGATTTGTTCTGGAAGTGGAAAAAATGCGTGTTTACCAGAATTACTTTAACAGAATATGTAAGAAAGGATTTAGTGGAGAAGGCATGGATTGATGTTGGAAAAAATGCATTTGATATCGCTTGACACCGTGTCAACTCCACGGCTGCACGTGAAAAATGATCAACTTCAGTATATTAAGAATTTGTTCAGACCTATTTTATTTATTTAAAATCGTTACCAACCTGTTGAACTCCCCAGAACTTCTTTCGCTAATATGTTTCCATGTACCTAGTCGATCAGTTCGTTTCAAATTACCGAATCATTGCAACAATACAGGATCGAACGCTGAACTCAATTCCATAATGAATCGCCTGCATGTACTTGGAAATAAATATGTTTTGGATGAATCTATAAACATTGCTAGTTTAACATCATACAAACATTACTTAATTAAAACTGTCTGTCAGCGCTTCTCAGTTTGACTATAATCAAATACAGATTTAAAGTATTAGTTTCTTAACACATAATGTCCGGGATTTATAATATGTTGTATTGTATTTATAATAACCTACTCATTGTATTTTTTTATGTTGATACTACAATTTCTATTGTTCTCTTTATGAATTTTATATTTATATTTTTATTTATTCTTTAATCTATGTATATTCTGTACTCATATGTAAAATAATTGTAATTCTTTTGTATAATCGTTATAATCGGCGTTAATAAATAAATATTTCGGGTAGCGCCGTGTACGGAAAAGAGAATTAAAGAGTATTATGTTATCTGCGGGGTACTTGTGGTTGCGTCACAATTACGTAGTTTATAAGTATCTCCATGAACGGAGGGCCTGAGATTTAGGCTTGCGACCTATAAACGGAATGTATTCCAAACCGCGCTAAGCTTGACAATCAACTAAGCCGAGCTTAAAATCAACTGATAAACCGGGCCATAGGCTATACCGCTATACCGGCTATAGCTCAGCTATTTATAATAGGCTATCGCTATAGCAAAGGCGATAGAATAGCAATAATACGCTTACCTCAAATGTCAGAGGCGCTATTATACTCTTACTTGATTTGGTTGGTTTATTTTACCTGGGCTTCAACAAACCACCAGTTTTTGTTGCTTGAACTGATTTTTATGAATTATTATAAAAAATATGCTTTGTTTAGTGCTTTTCGCTGAATATTATAAAAATAATATTATTTTATTTAGCTCACATGAGATTTTAAAAATATGTTACGTATCTACGTAATAATTCACAATTTGCGTGCCGCCTCCCTGGGAACCATTTATTGAATAACCCCTTCTGTACCTCGTTGTACACATCAGAACTGTGGGTTGACTACACTGCAACCCAATGGCATAAGTTAAAGGTTGTTTACAATAACGCTTATCGCCAACTTTTCCGCCTACCGAGATACTGCAGTGCTACGGAAATGTTCCTGGAGGGACGAGTTCATACTTTCCGTGCACTTCTCCGCCACCGCATGGGAAGTTTATGGCGCAGACTGCGCCATTCGAAGAATGCGATCCGCCATGACTGCCTGGATGGAATCTCCCCTGATGACCCTCTGGAGACGGGAGACGATGAAATACCCTCCGTAAACGGCTATTTACATTCATTTTAGTGTTTACATACATATTTTTTTTTCTCAGTTTCATTTTTCATGCTTATTCGTTTATTTAATTTAATTTATGTGTTGTTATTTACTTTTTACCTTAACTTATTATTTATCTTTTTTTGTTATTTTACATTATGGAATGTATTGCATTGCACTTCCCCTGCATACATTTTAGAATAAACTTATATTATTATTATTATAGGTCACCCCAAGTGGTTCGCTATATTTGGTGACTTAGCAGGGGTGCCGGATTCATGGAGTGTGGTTTGTCTAGGTCTTAGCGGCTGTTGCGTCTGCCCACCCACTGCGTGGCAGGCCGGATTGAGAGAGATTGGTTGAGGGAGATCTTTAGACCTCTCCAGCCGGACTCTCGATTCATCACCTTGCACCGCAGTGGGAGGGATGGATTCATGGGTTTCTAACTTTTGTACATATTGACCACCAGATTCCTACCCACCCCTCGTACCCTTTTCCTTCCCAGAACTTCATCTCCTTCCTTTCCCTAAAAAGAGCCTCCCCACGGCACCCCCAAATATGACAGGCCCTGAGATATTTTTCTTTAGGGCGTCTTTTTATTAATTATATTGTATTAATTAATGTTATTTTACAATTAAATAATACAAAGTGTATTTGCGGCACGTTCCGGAGTAAAAGATACTCTCAGTATCGCCTTGGTATAAAACCACCATTTAGAATTGAAACGTTGCTTGAAATGGCTTTAGCCGTGTTTGGTGACGAGAACTGAATAGCCAGGAACCTCCCCATCTTCCTCTCCCCCATCGCCTTCTCCTCCCCACTACCTTCAGCCTCACGACATACTCCAATTAGAGATGCCATAGCCTCACTGGCTCCACTCTTAACTCTCTCTCTTTCTATCTTCACTAACTTATATCTCTCTCTCAACTACCGTTCGCCTCGCTTTTCGTAACGCTCTCGTCACGCATTCGCCATAATTTCAAAGTAACGTTTCGATTTTGAATGATGGATATACACCAAGGCGATACTGAGAATATCTACATACCACTACACGAGGACGTCTAAATGTACGTTGGTAATATCTTCCGATAAAGCATCAGAAACAATGTGACCAGTTTGTGGTTAGATACTAAAAAGTTGATCACGAAAAAAATACATTTAACGGTAAAATGGCAGCACGTTTAGTTTGAATTAAGTGCTCAGAAGAACATTGTATATTTGATCGTGTCGCATAAAACAGACATTACTTTAATGACCTTTAAAAATATTTTAATGCATTAAGAGGAACGGCAGCGCGCGGCCTTTTTCATACCAAAATTAAATTTGAATTTAAGGCTTAAATACTTGATAAAATTGAATAAATATATTTTTTTAAATAAAATGTGTTGCAAATATCTTGTACGGATATATATGCTACTTTATTTATTTATTGTTATGTCTCTTATGTTCTCTCCAGAGACATTTAGTTAAGTTCTGGGACCTGTATTCTCCTTTCAGGCTGAAAGCTAGTTTTGATCTGGGGAGCTGCTGAACTCAGACTCCGCACATCTACCTTGGGCACAACTCGGCAACGAGACCCGAAGAGCACATAGACAAGTATAGTAATATAGGAACCAAGTTGTGGACTAATATGATACATTACATTTATGTTTTAAATTATAAGAAGTAAGCCATTAAAGCAGCGTTTCCCAATTTTTTTCGCCCCGGAACCCTTATCGATCATACTTTTCTAGGCGGAACCCTATTTTTATAAGGAAAAGATAAACTCGTATTTTGAATACTTTGATGTTTACCTTGAAAAGAAAGATCAAAAGTTTTGTGTAAAACTTACATTAATGTGAAGAGTGATATCTTTTTAATTTTTTTGTTAAAATAGCATTGAAATCAGGCTTTGTGTCAGACAGCTGAATACGAAGATCTGGAGCTGCATCCAGTCTGTTTCTGTATTTGTTTTTTGTGTAAGCGTAAGCCGAAAAACAAGTTTCACACCGGTAAGTGGTCACAAACGGTAACAAAACTGTGATAGCCTTCACGACGACTTCTGGATATTCGTTTTTAAGTCCAATCCTAAACTCATCCAGATTGTTTTTTTCTGAATTAAACTTTTGTTGTAAGGAAGAAGAACATTTGATATACATATATCAAAGTTTAGTACTCTGTTGCTGTACGTTTCCCGTGAACTAGGAATGGATTCTGTACCCAGTCAATGTCCTGCAGGTTTTTTTCAGAAACATACTCTTCCAGAGATTTGTTGAGGGCTATTAAATGTTCCTAAATGCATTTTACAATATCCGAGGTTACGTGCAACTATTTTTTTTTAGAAACTCGTTTAAAAGAGAAAAACATTGGTACTATTTCTGTTCAACACATTCTGTCCAGAAGACAAGTTTCTTTCTAAGAGAAGAAATTTTGTCGTTTACTGTAAAAGTATTTGTGTTTCTTCCTTGCAATGATCCTTGCAACAATCGAGACGGAATGAGGAACCCTTGTGATGCTTCTACGGAACCCCAGGGTTCCGCGGAACACCTTTTGGGAAACGCTGCATTAAAGGATTCTATTTTTCGTGGTTTTAGAGGCAATTTTGACATTTGTTTGTGAATAATGGAAATAAAAAATAAGTAAAAAATTTACGAGACAAACTATGGAAATGTAACAAAAAATAAGACAAAAATAAGCAAATTGTAAAAAGATTATTTTTGAGCCAAATTTTTTTATTTATTCGCGAGAATTTTGTATTCCAACGTAATTTTAAGTTTTAAGTTTTTTAATTTCAGCCCAACAAAATACTTTTCTTAACAATATATATAATTTATTTTATATTTCATTATATATACGTAGTAGTTAGGGCAAACATATATTTTTGAATAATTACCATTATCTCTATTGTAAAGCTGCCTCATAAAACATGAATTTTTTTTTTTTTTTTTTATATTCAATTTTTTTATTTATTATTATATTATTTAAGTAAATGTTTAATTAGCTTGTGGATGGAAGAGTAGTGTAAATTGTTTCTTTATAGATATTTAACAGTCGTCAATAATGCTAAGTTTTTTTTTTTTTAACTTTATTTATTCCCATTTCTTTGTACATATAATGTATAATAGCAAATATTATATAATAACATAATATATAATAACAATTATGAACAAGAAATGAAAACCCACTAAGGCACTGCCTGAGTGTGGGTAATATTAACACAAAATACTATATTTCCAAGTACTCAAAGTATAAAATAGACTTAAAAAACATATAAAATATAAAGATAGTATAAAAAGTTAGTATTACATACCTATGTTTTTCACTTATTCTACCTAGAATAAGTGAAAAAGGTTTTTTTAACTATTATAAAAATAAAATAAAAATATAGAGAAAAACTTACTGATTGATTTTTTTTTATTTATTATAAAAAAATAAATAAACAGAAAACATATTGTACTACAGTTTAGAAAGTTACAGCAAATGAGTTGTAGAAGGATGGATAAATTTATAGAAAAAGCGTTTCATTATCTACATAATTCAACCATAATTTTACCTCTTTTACATATTTTATCATTTTATTTATCATTTGAGTTTGTAGTGGTAGAAGGTTAAATGTACGAGGACCAATGAAACTGCTATGTGTCTGCAATAATTTAGTATTGGTTTGTGGGGTATAAAATATATTATTTATTGTTTTGCTCATTCTGTTTTCATTTATTTCGAAATTATTTTTGTTTTTAAATACATATTTCAAAGTTTGTAATATAAATAATTTACGTATATTTAATATTTTAGTTTCTTTGTACAATAAGTTGGTCGAGAATGTTTTATTTTTGTTATATATGACTTTAATTATGTGTTTTTGAATTATTTGTAGAGGCTTCATAAATGAATCAAGTGCACCACCCCATCCTATAATGCCATAAGTGATTGATGATTGCACCAGGGAAAAGTAGATCATTTTCAATTTTTCAATGTTTAGTACTTCCTTAATGGTGGGTTCCTTCATTTACCGAGAATGCTAAATGCAATGCTAATTGTAAAAGCAAACGGTCAAATGCATAGAAATTTCGTTTATATTTTAAATTTCGATCGTTTACTTTTACAATTAGCATTGCATTTAGCATTCTGGGTAAATGGAGAAACCCACCCTAAGTCTATAAAATATGTAGGTCAGATATCTTAATTTAGAAGTGATTTGATTATACGTATTGTATATACGTAAATTACAATGCATAGGTAGAAAACAGTAAGTGTTAATTTGTTAGATGTTATATAATTGTAAGTATTTTGCTACTATCAAACTATTTTACTATTAGAATAACATATCCAAGAATATTTTAGTTGTTAATTTGTTAATGATAAAACAAAATTAAAATTATTTGAGAAGGGAATATCATTTGAGAAATTAAGGTATGAAATATTTTTGATATTAAGTCTAACTGCAATTAAGGAAACAATTTTTTTTATGGTGATATTGGCAAACCTTGGCAATGGCCTATATTTTATACTTTAACACAAAAATAAATAAAGTAACACATATTTACACTAGATATTTGCTTTGCCTTTTGAGCAAAAAAATAATTTTAAGTTTAGTATGAAAAAGGCGCACACGTTCGTCTTAACTCAATTTGTGAAATAATATTGAAACACGATGACGGAGAGAAATAAAAATGAATTTAGATAAAAATAAACCATAAAGGAATATTAATTACATCGTGCTGAAACTAATGAAATTTTATATAAAATTTCATTAGTTTTTATGCGCCTTAATGATGTCAAGTGAGAACACGCGAACATATGCGAAATTTACTGCCGCCCCGGGAACCATTTGTTACGGGCTTTTATAGTAACATATACAATACATATATCAGCGTATAAGTACAAAAAATCTACAATGTAAATTAATTCGTTTAACATCAATATCGACTTGTCATTTAAGATGTTTTAAAGTCGCTTTTAGGTTTGAAATTGGGAAATAATGCAAAATCTATATAATTTTATAATAAATCTCATTTTGGGGGGCAACTGTCGGCTCACCGTACATACATATTATGTACATGTTATGATGGCAAATAGGAAAAGATAGAAGAGTTTCCACAAGAACACACGGGAAAATACTGTAAACACTTTTTTAGCTTTACTTTCCACTAATTAAATTAAACCCCTCGTGTATCTGCGTTTCTAGTAAAAGATGATTATTCAGAAAGAACATTGCTTGAAAATAAATAGCTTTAGCCATGTTAAGTGTCCAGATCTGAATAACCATGCCACTCTCCCCACTTTAATCAGCCTCGTAACATACAAACATACTCTTTTTGGGATTGCCATAGTCCCACTGTCTCCAGCCGGGCGATTCTCTATCTTCTGTGTTATTAAATGAATAAATAATCATGCATACTTGCATGAATTCGTGTTTAAAACGACCTAAACTAAAATACGTGACAGCTCACAGTTGAAATTCTGACATCGACCCATAAAAAAGCAAATAAGATCCATCTCGATCTCATTAAAGATAGAGAATCGCTCGGCAGATGGTTGGGAGTATTTGGGACTGTTGTGCGGTACGGTATTTGTCTAAAAGCAATACAATTGTACGGCCTGCATCATCCATTATGAAAAGAGAGCGTCTGTTGCAGGGAACTATGCGTGGTTTTGCCTTTTTTATACAAATCTACAGTTTAATTCCAAGATTGACGAAATTTTACCCAATCGGCCTTCAAACCACGCGAAAGGTGTGAGATTTCTAAAAATCACCACACATATTGCGTAGGTACTTGATCTTCAAAATAAGAGGAAAATTATAGTCTTTGAATTTTTTATCTAAATACCGCACAAGAGTCCCAACTGCTCCCAACCGCTAGGAGTCAGTGAGACTACGTCATCAATGAGAATGTGAAGGAGATGGGGAAGAAGAAGGTGGGGGAGTATCTGGCTATTTAAATCTAGTCGTCGAACACGGCTACAGCTATTTCAAACAACGCTTCAGTTCTGAATGGTGGTATCTACTGAGAGTATCTTCCAGCTTGGAAATCTCTATTTAAAATGATTATTGTGAAAACACAAAGCAATCAAATCAAATTTAATTGCGCACACCGCGTCCTCCAGATGCCAGTTGAGAGCCTTGTCCCTCGACCACGGAGGCCATCTACATCTAATTTCGAAAAACTCGGCGTAAAGTCCGGGCAACGCCGGTGACCATTCAAAAATAAGAATACGAGCCTTGTAATAAATAATAAGCAAGATAAACATTCAATTCACAAAAAGAATAGTCTATCATATAAGATGCGTCTATCAGTGTGTTGCCGCCTTCTGTTATTCCATAATACTCGATGATTGCGTAACCCGGCCGCGGCGCTGGTACCGAAATATCGCTAGGCAAATTGGAAAGTTGTTTTGTCTGGTTGCGGTTGCCGCAGACTGCCTTGCCTTGCCATTATTTGTCCTGTGTACACATAAAAAACGGCACCAGACTACCAATACTGCATTCTTACTGGCTGCATGTTGTCAGTTGTCAGATATCTGGTTGCGTTTATCATTGTTTGATCGTATCGTTTCCTGCTTTTTTTCCTGGAGAATGCAAAATCAAAGCTTTTAATCACGTTTATAATCGGACTGTTCATCTGTGATAATTCTACTAATATTATAAAGGCGATGTATGGATGTATGAATGTATGGATGCATGTATGTTTGTTACTCTTTCACGCAAAAACTACTGAATGGATTTTAATGAAACTTTACAATAATATAGCTCGTACATCAGAATAGGCTTTAGCTCTTAGCTCTGGCATTATGAAAATTGTATACAAAAATTGCAATAGGTGGTACGATTAGTAAGATATGGAGGGGGTGGGGGAAGGGGGAGGGGGAGAGGGAGGGGAGATAGGGAAGGGGGAGGAGGCGGAGTTGGAACCCCCCTAATATTATGTGAGCGAAGCCGGGGGCAAAAGCTAGTATTATCTATGTATACATGATTTTAGATTTTCACGGCCAAAAGTATTTTTGTTATTTATTTTGGGGTGTTATGCCGTGTTGCGCTACCTTCTCTTTTAGCCAACGTTTCAGATAGCGTTACAATGTCCATCGTCAGTCTATATGCCTATATATTTATTATTAGGTATATCAATCATCCAGTTGATTAGTCCGCAGTTATATGTATAAGTTTTTTTTTAAATAAACAAAAAATATATATTTTCTGGGTTACCAGTAGGATATTTCAAAATGTGATAGAAGTGTAACGTACCGTTATGCTTCCCGGTATTATTTTATAGCAGGTTTAATGCTTAAAACACAGACACGTATTAATTATTTATGGTAAGCATTCGAATACTGCTTTCCTTATTATCTCAAAATGAATATTTGAAGATGTCTGACTAATCAACTGGACGATTGATGTGTTATCGATCGATGATCGATATGTTATATAAGTAAGGTTTACATTACAGACATGTTTGATGTCAATGGTTTACACATATTTTTTTACAGTGTCTGTCTCACTAGGGATATCCTATGCAAGATATATACAATCTATACATCTGACCTGATGATGGACACTATAACTCTGCCCGAAAGGTTGGTCAACGAAGGAGGTAGTGCAATATGACATAATACCCCAAAAATAAATGACGATATTATTAAAAAGTAGTTTATCGTGTTATTTATCTTATTTTGTAAATTTCTTGTAATCTTTACATAGTATAAAATTAAGTCGCTCCCGCTGTCTGTGCGCTTAGATCTTTTAAACTGTTGCTATAGGATTTTCATGCGGTTTTCACCTATAGATAGTGATTCTAGAGGAAGGTTTATATTTGTATAATACATGCATATTATAGTAGAGAAAAGCCGAGAAATTTAAGGACTTAAGAGGTAATAGCACCGGTGAGAAATCTCGACGGTAGGTATTTTAAAAAATTCTCGCTATCGCACCGCGCTCAAAAAAGAACTAGCTATCGATGTGTTGGTGAGACCACGTGAGTGTTTGGCTTGTACACCCTCTCGCCCCCTCTGCGTCTCATGCCTACCGTCTTTCGCCTCATACCGCCATATCCAATATTCTGTTTAGATAAAGCATGTTTCGACTTATTTCGTCGCTAATGAAGTTTTTGAATCGGCCTTGCGGTGTGACAGAAAAAGGGCCCATTATTTTTAAACGCACGAGGTCTGCTATTGTCGGTTATTTATAAATATCGTCGATAGGTATTGTAACAATGTCTTCTGTTCACGCTTATTACCGACAAATTACGAATTATTTTACTAGAACTCTATGTAGGTTAGTAGTTTTAAAGTTTTCACTGTATTTGCGTTTATAAATATGCAGTCAAACCAACTACATCGAATTATTATATACATACATATGATTATTCTCTATGATACATTAGTTATTATTGAAAATTAGGGCCTGTTTTTCGAAAAGTCAAAATATTTCCGCTTTCCAATAAATTCCAAATAACTTTAATATTTGTGAACGCATCCGAAAACTAAAAACTGTTTTTGAAAGATGATGAAATACGCTTTCAAATTTTATAATTCGAAATAAACATATAATTTTGTTTTTATTTTATTAATAACTAGCAGACCCGGCCACACGTTGCTGTGGCTAACGAAACACAACGCCATTTACCCAACCTTTATAAAATCCACACCATCCGCTCGCCAGCTGCCCGCTGCGCGCTGCCCTTTGCCTAAATTGAATATTTGAATTTCTTGGCTTTTCTCTACTATAATAAGCATTTATTATACACATAAACCTTCCTCTTAAATCACTCTATCTATTGGTGAAAACCGCATGAAAATCTGTTGCGTAGTTTAAAAGATTTATGCGCACATACATTTTGAGCGACTTCATTTTATACTATGTAATGATGATGATATTACAAAACTTAAATTTCTACTCATATAATTTGGCACTTACCTATCTTATTAAAAAAAAAACTCAAAAATGCATATGCAACAAAAATGTATTTTTGACCGATTATCTCTATCTCTACATATTATAAAGTCCCCCGCGCCGTCTGTCTGTCTATTCGCGATAAACTCGAAAACTACTGAACGGATTTTCCTGCGGTTTTCACCAATATACAGAGTATTTCGTGAGGAAGGTTTAAGTATGCAATTTGTCAATGATTTGTGTAAATCGGTTGAAACATAACGATAATTGTTAGAAGTGTCGGAAATAAGTCCAGCCGCCTGGTAGCTTTCATCGAAAACTCTGCACAATCCTTTTGGGATATAACAAAACAATTAATGGTGGGATATTCCTCTTTTATAGATCTACAAAAAAGTCCGCGAAGGCATATATCTATCTTTTACGGATAGCTTACTATACACATTATATCTAAAATGCAATTGATAAGAATAATAAGATAAGAAGATAGAATGCGTATAGTAAAAGATAGATATATGCCATCGCGGACTTTTTTGTAGATCTATAAAAGAGGAATATCCCACCAAGCGTTGTTTTGTTATATCCCAAAAGGATTAGGCAGCGTTTTCGATGAAAGCTACCAGGCGGCTGGAATTTTTCCGACACTTCTAACAATTATCGTTATGTTTCAACCAATTTACACAAATCCTTGACAAATTACATACGTAAACCTTCCTCACGAAACACTCTATCTATTGGTGAAAACCGCATGAAAATCCGTTCAGTAGTTTTCGAGTTTATCGCGAACAGACAGACAGACAGACAGACAGACAGAAAGACGGCGCGGGGGACTTTACTTTATAATATGTAGAGATAAAAAAGGTTTAAAAATAGCCCACCTTAAGTTTTTTTCTAATTAAAATTACGATAACGAAAAAGATAAAAGCACTTACATATTTTATTAGACAATTAAATCTAAATGGATTTATTGTGTTGTGTGTATCATACGTGTGAGTTGACATGTTTGTAAATAATAATGTTTAAAATGTTAGATATATCGCTTGCTGAGGTTTGATTTGTACTCCTGTATTTTTGAGTTTCTTTAAGCAGTAAATACAAAAAAGGATGTGTTAGTTCGTTCAAAATTCAATCAAAAATGTTGGTCTTTTACCTATAGATAGATTTACCTACACATTTTTTTAAAATATTTATTACAGTCAGTTTGAAATAAAGGAAACAAATATATAATTTTTTTAAACTTCAAAACTTTTTATTTTTATTTTCAACTTTATAAAACCTTAAATTGTAATATTTAATTACATGAAGACAATATTAGCGAAACTTCAACCCAAGGCTTCAGGCCCAACTTCATAGTACAAAAAAAAGTGCAAAAATCACTTACTTCGCAATTTTTGCAATAAAATAAAAGCACTTAGAAAAAAAACCAACAACGCTAAAGGCTTTGTACCAGTTCACATAAGGAAAAAGGTTGAAGCAAACGTTTTACGTATGAGAAAAGCTATAGTTTGAGCAGTAAATTACAGAAAAGAGCAAGAAAACACGGCACAAAGTGATAAAGTAAAAAATCTGAAAATGGACAAAAAAATGCCGCAAACCATGTTTTTGGTGATCATACAAAATGTTCGTCATACTATTGCAAGTCGGAGAAGTATACTAATGATCCAAATTTAGTAAGCGATCTTCAAGATTGTGGAACAGGACTGATATTCAACAATTATTGTCGTCTCTAATAGCAAATGCAGAAAGTCTTATTATTAACGTGACAAATAACACTGTGGAGCAATTCAACAACGTTATAGCCAAATTTATAGGCGGAAAAAGAGCAAATTTTACAAAAATGGGATAACTTCAGCAGTTGAGCTTCTTGAGCAGTAACTTCGTGGAATAGTGAAATGACAACCCATTCACGAATACAAAAAAAATCCAAGGCCACAGTCCTGGCAACTACACGAAGCATTTTATTGAAAGAAAACGACGTTCGAAGGAGACAATACAGAGGTGTCGAAAAATAAAACTAAGGTATTACGAAAACACGACAGAAAAGAGAAAAAAAGTTACAGGGCCTGATGAAAATTATGGTCAATTGGAATTAGATCCAGATATGCCAGCTGAATTATTTGAAACGATAAAGAGGAATTTTTCAAAGAATTATCTCCATCGAATAAGGATGAACTCGAAAGGAATACGGTGGGCCAAAGCAATAATAATTTGTGGACAATTGAAAGGCGTAAGCGGCTTACAGCTTCTAACTTTGGACAAAAATATGTAAGCTACGGCCAAAAACTTCAGTTGCGAGAGTATTAAACTCGCTACTGTACTCGCCATTTAAAGGAAATATGGCCACAAATTATGGGAAAGAAAATGAAAACCAAGCAATTGAGCAATTTACAAAAGAAACAAAATTAGAGATATTCGCCTGTGGACTATTTATCGATGAAAACAAAAACTTTTTAGCGGCAAGTCCGGATGGCCTTTTTGGCAAGGATTCTATAATTGAAGTGAAATGCCCATATAGTATAGTAAATATGTCACCAGAAGAAGGATTTGAACAAAAAAAATTGATAACTGTAAAATTGAAGACAATGCTTCAACATTAAAACGGAATCACAATTACTTCTACCAAGTACAAGGCCAGTTACACATTACTCGTCGTAAATACTGTTATTTTGTCGTGTGGAGTCCTAAAGGTTTGCCGTATGAAAAAATTGAAAGGGACGATTCAATCTGGCAAAAAATTGAACCACTGTTAGAAAAACTTCTACCACCAATGCCTTTTACCAGAAACAATTGACGGTCGCATATCAAGAAATTTACCGGCGAGAGAAAGATCTAAATCATAAATTGTTTAAAATTCATTGTATAGTGGTAAAAAATTTTGTACAATAAAGTGTTTACAAACAAAAAATTTCAATTAATCACTGAAGGCAATGTAAGCGACTCTCAACTAAAAATTTGAAACAGATTTTTTTTAAAAACATAAACCTCACATTGGAGGCACCGAGGAAAAATAATCGCTCAGGGACTTTGTTGGAGAAGTTGTTGGACATCATTGGAGAAGCTGTGTGGAGGGTATTTTTAGGATAAGGAAGGAAAGGAAGTTTTGGGTAGGGAAAAGGTAGGTAAAAGTATGAAATGATGGTGGAGAGTCCAGCTGTAGAGATCAAAAGATCTTCCTCTTCCAGTTTCTCCCAATCCGGCCCGCCACGCAGTAAGTGGACAAAATTATCCGCCACCAAAACCCATGCAGACCTCACCCGTGAACCCGGGAACCCAGGCTCTGTCACCAAACATAGAGGACCACTTGCGGTGACCAAGTGGCGGGGGTGTTGGTTATCCAATAAATGGTTCCCGGGGCGATGGTACCTAAAACGCCTCCCAAATTGAAAATTTATTATAGTACTTGACATAAAAAAATTTAATTTTGCACAATTTTAGTATGAAAGCTCGGTCAGTATTGGTATACCGCGATGAGTCACTAAACAGAAAAAAAACGAATAAAAAATATCGATTACTCGGGCAAGGACAACACTAGTCTACCGATAAAATTCTTTACATCACTACTTCGCATTATATGTATGTATTTGTCAAAACCCACGTTCCCCGGCCCCCCTCAGGAGAAATGAGCGAAAGGGACACCTGCACGTCGGGCCGAAAATACCTAAATAAAATATTCGAAATCGATGTTTTGTATTCCCCATTTTTCTTCTCCAAAACTGGACGGATTTAAAAATTTTTTTTCACTAACTGTATTAAAAGAAAATATTCTATGTCGGTACGTTTTGCTTTTTTTCAAAATACATTGTTTAGTTTGTATACTGAACGTTTTTTGACGGCGTTTAAATTAGGCAATTTTATTCATTTTTGGAAGGTCGTAACTTCTATGAGAAGTAAATTATCAAAAAAAACAAAACGTACCGACACGCTAGTGGTCAATATCTATATTATGTAAAAAAAAATTTTGCTCTAGGGTCAAAATCCAGAGAGATAAACGGGGAATACGTTTGTATAGAAAAGCGCAGCTAGTATTTCCTCTTAATTCAGGCAGCGGGCAGCGCGGCTGGCAAGCGGCCGGTGTGGATTTGATATGTATGCAAATTAACAGACGGCGTTGGATATGTAGGTTGGTTTATTGTGTTGTGTTTCGTTAGCCACAGCAACGTGTGGCCGGGTCTGCTAGTAAAAATAAAAATTATTCATAAATTAACTATGATAATAATTTATTGAACTTTTAAACGTAATTAAAGCTTACCAGTTCCCCTTTACATTCCTTATCCTTTTAATAATGATAACTACATTCATTGTACCTACTTACTTATTTATATATGTAATTACTGTGTACCTTTTATTTATTTTCTTTTTTATAATAATAACAAACATACGTACATTTATGATAGCAAAAAAAAAAAAATAAATAAAATAAATAAAAAACAAAAAAAAATTAATTACAAGAAAATTACCTACTTTTATATTAATCGTTAAAAATGTTTTACACCACTGCAATACCGGCATGCTTCGAGTATATTTGGAATCACATTTTGTGTGATATTGTGACAATAATTATTGTATCTAATGTAGCATGAGCCCAAATACGAATCCGCTGGTTGAACTCCTTTTGTAAACAATTACTGATACCTACTTATGTTAGGCCTACTTATATCTTTATAGCTCTATTTATCATTTTGTGTACTATATACTTATGATACTGCATACTTGTTATAATGCTCCTGTACAATTTATTTTATATGTAAAAGCCATCAAGGCGTAAACAAACAAATAAATAAATAAATAGATGGCTTATGACCTTGAAGTTGGAAAGTCAAATACGATAGGTAAAATAAATCACAACATCTAACCAGTATTATTTATTAGTCTCATTAAACCAGATTAAACCTTGTTTATTACAAAAAACAAGTTTTTATTACCATTCCAAATGAGAAAGGCTTCAAATAGGTACAGTTCTAGCTGGACAACAATGTTAAATATTATATTATATTATGAATGACAGTTGAATTTCTACATAACACATGACACTAATCTGGGATCAAAAGTGAAGGCGATCAAAAGACTTGACTGTTTTTAAAGCGATATCAGGGCTAGCTGTGCTGGTGAGGCAAGAAAATTATGACTCGTAGTATTATTAAATTTTTCAATTTGGAAGCGGGTATGGGTACCGGGTTTATTGGATAGCCAACAGTCCTGCTATAGGCCGCCCCAAGTATTTTGCAACGTTTGGCGATATGATAGCAGGGGTGAGGGGTGCCCGGGTTCGTGTGGTCGGGAGAGACTGGATTGAGGAGACCTCTCCAGGACTCTTTCGACCCAGCGCAGCGCCTTGCACCGAAATGTGAGGGATGGATTCATATGTCCGTCACTTCTGGACACATTCACCCCCAGATTCCTACCCACCCCTCATATACCGTTCTCTTTTCCAGAACCTCCTCTCCTTTATTTCAAACATGTCCAAAGATGAAGTCGCTTTTGAAGTTGATGTTGTCGTTATTGCTGTTGTGATTGCTGTTGTTGTTTTTGTTGTTATTGTTGTTATTGCCGTTGTCATTATTGCTGTTGTTATTGCTGGTGTTGTTATTGTTTTTATTGTTATTGTTTTTATTGCAGTTGTCATTATTGCTGTTGTTATTGTTGTCATAATTGCTGTTGTTGTTGTCGTTATTGCTGTTTTTATTGTTGTTGTTTGTTTAATACATTATATACCTCACAAGAGCACCCCTGTCTGAACGTTGGCTTCATGAGAACGAGTCGAGTCGAAGAAACGACTCGTTCTCATGAAGCCAACATCAATTGCGTTACGTGCACAGGAGATCAATGCGGCTAGCTCCTTAGAGCAGGCTTCTTTGAAATATCTGTAGAACAGACTCAGTATACTGTGCATTAGAGATGGCTATCGCTACATAAATAAAGGTTTATCAGTCAGATGCAGCGCTCGCTTTTGCACAGAATCAAGTAGATTTATGGGGCATTTTGGGGCTCCAGCCCAGAGACCAGCTTTAGAGCAAATTGAGCCGACAACTGAATTTTGAATTTAATATCTTCTGCACCTTCATTTAATGTAACAATTGGAGCGGATTTGGTCACATTTTGGCTAATTTACAAAACCCTCGAGCGTTCGCTAGCCAAATTGTGATATTTGAATACATTTATTGATATTATTTAAAAAGTTTCCGCGCATTCTATACTTCGATTAATTACAAAGCTAACTTAGTATTTTCACTTTTCAACAAGAGATGTATTGCATCTCTGTTGAATATTTGGTTAGTGACACTTCACGAACCGAAATTATTAATTTTCGTTATTTGTTTTTGGGGTGTTATGCCGTTGGCTAAACAAGGAGATAGCGCAAACGCCATAACACTCCAAAAACAAATACTTTTTATCCGTGAAAATCTAAAAACCTATCGAAATTATTAATATTTTTGTCTTGCAAATCATTGATAATGTGTTACGTATAAAAAAATGCATGTTTGAATTTAATATACATATATGTGTGATTATAAAGTAAATAATTCACAGAATTCATGCGCTTATAAATTAAATGATTTATT
The DNA here is from genome assembly GCA_917880885.1 of Limnephilus marmoratus. Lineage (NCBI taxonomy): Eukaryota > Metazoa > Arthropoda > Insecta > Trichoptera > Limnephilidae > Limnephilus > Limnephilus marmoratus. The sequence continues at coordinate 114,339 of OU862929.1, read as the reverse complement.
AATATTTTTTTCTTAATTCTTAAAATATGGGATGAACGGCTAAATTAATAAAGGTGCATTCAAAGACTTTCTAAAACTATAAGCGGTTTACATGTCTCCATATAAAAATTCATAGGCAAGATTTTTTTTATGAGAGCGGCAAATTTCCAAATCGTACACTCAGACGCTGGACGCGCTTTTCAATTATTAACACGAACGCTCGAGTGGTTAACGCAAACGAAGTCCTCCATTTCATAGAAAAACACTGTGTTGGTGTTAAATAAAATGGAAAAACCTTCAAAATATTAATACCTAAGTACCTAGTTTTATGCACTGCTAAAAATAATATTCCAAGGATATTTTTTGTACAAATGGGCTAACTTATTGACACGAGGAAAGGTGTAATGACGTGTTGTAAGACAAAGTTAGACCTCTGTAAGAGCAAGTACGACAGTGATATTCACTAAACTAGAGTGTCATTTGCGGTACAGAAAAAAACCTTTCTAAAATAATGTAAGAATGTAGCTCATAGCTAAACATTACTAATCTAGATATAGAAAATAAAAACTTTCATGTTATATAAATAACCTTCTCGGTTTAAGGAGCTAAACGTCACGAAATTTATAAAACTGGGAAGGCTTCGGTCCTGGGTCACGTGGAGAAAATGACCGAGCATCTATCACCAAAGTCCCTGCTGAACTCAAGACCGAAGAGCGAAGATGATAGGGCGAAGAAGCCTGGGAAGGTCAAGATTATGATGGAGCGACAACGTCCTCAAAGATATATCTACCTTCGAGATTCTAAACTGGAGAGAGCTGGCACAAAACCGAGATGAGTGGAGGAAGACTCTTGTGGAGGCTAAGATCCACCAGCGGTTGTAGAGCCAAGAGTGATGATGATGAAAGGACCTTCTATACTTTTTTGTATTTCTTGGGCATTAACTATGTAATAATTTCTAGATATTTTGATTTGAAGAATTTTATTTCACTTGTACATTTGTTTACTTAATTTTTTTTATTTGCTGCCGGTTTCGTCATATCCGTGTCATTCAAACTAACATCAAAATGATACAAACTTAGAAATGATTACATATAACTAGGTGAGGGCAGAGGGAGTATAATGATTATGGGACGGAGGGTAGAATCAAAACATCAAGAACACATGGCCAACAAAGGTGACTTGAAGAGTGTTATTATTTTGTTTACTAAATTAGTGAATTATACATACAGGGTGTTAATGGACATACTTGACTTACTAATTGAAAATTTTGGTCTCTGGTGACTTTTTTTGACGACTTTTTTTTTCAATAATTTTTTCTTCAAATTCAAACCAATTTTTTTTTCTGCATGTCGTTACTGGTCACTCAGCCGGGTGTCCGACGAATCCCTTACCCCGTCTCCAACTGTTCAACAACTACCATTTTTTTATGTTTTTGTAGAAAAAAAAACACCAAAAATGTCACCGGAGACCAAAATTTCATTTACATTTTTTACTCCAAATAATGTCAGGAATCACTGGTTAAAGTAAGTCAAGTACGTCCCTTAACACCCTGTATACTCTTACCTCTACCGACTACGATCTACGCCAAACAGTGATCTATATTTTAGTACTAGTTTTTATACTAGTTTCCAGATTTTCGGTTGAGTTTCGCTAATATTGTCTTCATTTAATTAAATATTGCAATTATTTCAAATAGGGAGGCGAGTATGGGTAACACCACCTCGGTAACCATTTATTGGATAACCAACACCGATGCTATAGGTCCCCCTTAAGTGGTTTATTTGGTGATAGTTTAGCAGGGATGTCCAGCTTCAAGGGGTGGGGTTTGTCCCGGTCGTGGTAGCGGATGTGTCTGCCCACTAACTGGGTGGCATGCATGCCATGCAGTTGATGGATGAAAAATGCCGGATCGGGAGAGACTGGTTGAGGGAGAACTTTTGACCTCTTCTGCAGGACTCTTTCGACCCTTCGCCTTGCACTTCGCAGTTAGAGTGATCGATTCACACGTCTGTCACTTCTGGACACACTGACCCCTAGATTCCTAACCATCCCTAATACATTTCTTATTCCCAGAACATCCTTTCTATAAAGAGACCCTCCCCACATCATCCCTAAGATGACAAAGGTTCTGATGAAAATTATTATCCTCAGGGCATCCTGTGTGGAGCTACTATAAAAAATGTATCAAACAGTATTAATAGGCTAGCATCTGCGTGGTTGAATTTCAGAACCCAACTTCGATTGCATGTCCGACATCACACCTTACTCGTCGCACCATGTAAACATCCGTGTACGTGGATTTTCAGACATTAGCTACAATTGTAGTTCGGTTTCTAATTCAAAACGCAAAGGGATGTTCCCTTCCTAGGTATAAGTTCTACGAATTTGTGAACCTGGAGTTTCTCCTGGATTTGGAAAGATTGTCGGTAATACTCAGTTGTATCAAGCGGCTATATATTACATATGACGTCATCGTCCGTCCCGGTTACTTTTTCGCGGTGACTTGCCATCACTGGTTGATACGTTGACAGTGGATACGAGGGACAGACTAATTTTGGAACCAGTTCCTATTGGATTTACAAAATGATCACCAACACTAACTTGGTGAAGCCGAACCAAAAGCCGCCCGTAGGGCCTAGCAGTAAAAACCTACTAAGCGGGTTTTAATTTATTTAGTTTAATTTATTATGTAAAAACCCTATAGGACGCCTTTTTTCTTAAAAATAGTATTATTTAATAGGTGACCTTTACTGGCCTCTCTTGCCTCGCCAAATTAGAGCAGGCTTTTAGCAGATACTCAGTAGAATCAAGCAAAGTTGTTAAGAGTTAGATTAGAAATTAGGAGGTGTTTGGTATTGAGATATCAAGATTAATTTGAAAATATAAAAGGATGAGTATTTTTAAAAATAAAAATAACAACGTGTCGCGTTGTGCAAAAACATGAACGTTTTATTTATTTTTTCACGTATAATAATATAAAAGTCTATCCTAGCGATAGACTTTCCTAGCCTTTTTCAAATCAATGCAGGAAAGTATAAAACCTAGGCCAACAACACTGCCTGAAGAAGTGATATTGAGGTCAGCTAGAGGCTAGAGGCTGTAGACTAGAGAGTAAATTAATTTGGAAGTAAGACAGAGTGGATTTAATTATGAGGATATGAGAAAGAAATGTACTGCGGCCTTGGGGATAGAAGGTGGGAGGTTGAGTGAGTGTTGTCTGTGGTGTGAAAGGTCGTGGTTCAACCATGTAATAGTGGTTGTGCCTAATGGGCCACATTCACTGTTTTTTATTGACTTGGATGAAGTTGAAATTTATTTATTGTTGTTATACGCCCGTAGGGGCTTTTACATAGATTACAAAATAATATTTAAGATATCTAGGATTACACAAACATAGAATTTATACCAAAGTTATAAAAGTGAAAAAACTTTTAAGAATATACAAGTAGTTTTTAAAGAAAAAGAAAAACCCACTTGTATAATCTTGTGGAAAACCGTGAAATATTTTAAACAATGTAATATTTAACAATAACATAGAACAAAATATAATATAAACATTACAATAACAAATCAAATCGTTAAATATATTATACCCATGTTACACTAATTTGTAGGATTCCACAAAGTGTTGGTTTAAATTGCATTTTAGAATGTAAAGGGAATCAGCGAATACATCTACAATACCACCAAACTTGTTGCCTAAATAATGCATCCTATTGGTAAGTGAGTGTGATTGATAGTTAGTTGTGTATGTGTTGCAAAAGAATGTTATATTTTGTCTAGTATTCCTTGTCGGTACATGAAGTTTAATAGTAGCAACGATGGCAGGGCTGTCAATTAGGTTGTTCATAATTCTGTACAATAAAATTAGGTCTGAAATGATTCTTCTGTCAGACAGCGTAATTAAATTTAGTCGATTCATTAAACTTAAATAATTAATGTTTTCTATTGGAATTTTGAGTTTGAAATTTAAGTACCTAAGAAATTTGTGTTGAACTCGTTCTATTTTGTTAGAGTTTACTTTATAGAAAGGGGACCAAATAGGTGAATTGTATTCTACTTGACATCTAACTAATGAAATGTAGAGTGTTTTCATGCAATCCAAGGACTTAAAATCAGTTAGGGTTCTACAAAGGAAGCCAAGAATCTTTAAAGCCTTATAAGTTATATTATCTATATGCGGTGTGAATGTTAAGTTTGAATCGAATATAACTCCCAACTTCCTTTGATGCCTAACAGTCGGAGTTTGGATATAAGAATGTGATGTCGAACCTTATCAAATGTTTTACTGAAATCAGTGTATATAGAATCCACTTGTTGTTTCAGACTAAGGGATTCGGATATGTAATTATTATAGATAGTTAAATTACTTAAGGTAGATCGACCTCTGATAAAGCCATGTTGGTTAGGAACAATAATATTGTTGATAGGTTTTACAATGGTATCTAATACTAATGACTCGAAAAGTTTGGGTAAAGCAGACATAATACAAATAGGTCTATAGTTTGATATATCGCTTTTGTCTCCTTTTTTATGAATAGGCGTTAAATAACTCTTTTTCCACAGAGCCGGAAAACAGCCAGATGCTAAGGATTTGTTAAAAAGTTTTTGTATGGGATATATCAAACTATCAATGCAAGTTATTAAAAATATGGGAGGAATACCATCCGGTCCAGCAGATTTATTACTATCCAATGCGTTTATGTCCCTTTTTAGAGATTCTAATTTTATGAAACATTGGCTTAGGTTTAATGACTCTTCCACTGAAGTACTGGAGACTGCATTGACAGGAATATCTTTGTCGTAAACACTTTTAAATGAGTCAGCAAAGAGATTAACTATACCCTCGATATTGTCTGCACATTTTTCTTTAAAATACATGCTATTAGGATATCCATAGTTATCGTTTCGCTGAGATTTAGTAAAATTCCAGAATTTTTTCACATTGTGATGACGTACCTCATTTTCTATTACGTTAACATAGTTACTATAGCATTTTATTGATAGTACTTTACATTGTTTTCGTAGTTTAGTAAATGTTATATAATCGTTAGGATTTCTGGTATGTTTATATTTTCTGTGGATACAATTTTTTTTATTAATTAAATTAGTTAATTCTTTTGTAAACCATTTCGGATAATTAGATGATTTGAAGCTAATTCTGGGAACAAATTGTTCTATAGAGGTATTTAAAATCCAGTAAAAGTGTTCTAATTGATCATTTATATTATTTTCCTCATCTAAAAAGGACCAATCTGTTTGGATAAGGTATTCAGTAATATGATGGTATTCAGCTTTGGAAAAGTTATACGATTGGGCACTTGTTTTTTTTTTGAAGATGTTAAAGGCATATTTGTTATGATAATGTCCAATGGTGGGTGGTATTGATCTAACGGTAATAATAGTTCAACCACTATTTTCGAATCACTTGAAAACACTAAATCCAACATTCGATTGTTAAAGTTGAAAATCTTGTTTGATTGAGTTAGTCCCAAGAATAAATACATATCACCAATTTCACTGCATTTATCACACTGTAATTCTGCTTGGTTTGTAGCAGGTCCATTGTCATCTTGGCTGGTCCAGTTGGGAAGGTTATAATCACCGGCAATAATGAATTTTGCTTTAGGATATTTGAATTTGAGTACTTCTATGTCATCAATGTGATTATATGTTTGCAAATCAGATGCAGGTGGGATATAGACACAGCCGATAATAATTTTTCCATTAGGTATATTGAGCAATACCAAAATTTGTTCAACACTTTTGTGTTTAACCGGTAATTTAGTAGATGATATATTCTTGGATACGCACAGCATCACACCTCCCCCGTTAGACTTTTTGCTCGTAATAGAATTTCGATCAGAACGATATGTGGTATAGTGATGTAGGCCTAATTCTGACGAGGTGATGTCAGCATTTAACCATGTTTCAGTTAAAAACAGAATGTCGTGTGAGAAGATTGGGGAGTTAGTCTTAAGTTGGTGCAATTTTTAACGCATTCCCCGTACATTTTGATAATTTCCTGTAAGTCTAGAAAATCTGTTCTGTTTGTTTTTCAGTTTTTTTATTGAGTTTTGATGATTTTGGGAATTCCATTGAAATGTTTGATTCGTAAATCGACTTCGCCCTTTTCTTTCCTCTCTTCTAATTCCTTCCAGAGGTCAGTTAAATGTTGTCTTTGTTGTAGAGTCCTATCAGGTTTGATTATAATTCCATTGGACAGAGTAGTTTTGTTAAAGAGTATAAGTTTCGCCTGTTTGACTTCATCGAATTCTAATTTAATTGGCCTGGTTTTGTTTGGAATTTTACTTCCAAGCCTGTAAATTTTCACATCTTCTAGATTGAACTCGCTATTAATTTCACTAATAGCTGCTAATACCTTTTTTCCATCCTCCAAGACGCTCACCGTGGTAGAGTTAGAATTACACTCGGGGACATTGAGTAAAATGACGTTCTTCGAGCGGGTCTTGCGTTCCTCAATCTCAGCGAGAACGTCACAAATTGGTGTTGTTTCCTGTGGTAATACTTTCTTTTCGATAATTTTTTCGAATGTCATAACTTTTCCTTCAAGAACTCCAACAGTTACTCCAAGGTTTTGTACAGTTCCAGATAGATTAGAAAGTTTACTAAGTATTTTTGCCATTTCGTCGCCTTAGTTCTTAATTGTCCAAACGACCATTTGAAAATTTGACAGGAGGTGAAGGTTTTCTTTCATTATTTCAATAAAACATTATGATAGGTGTTTAAGATAAAGCTATTTTCGTGAAGGCAAAGGTCTGATTAGTTTAAATAATTCTTAATTAAGTGATTAACCATCCTTTTTTATACATTATTTTTAGTTTTAAAGTGGAGATTGAACAAAAACTAAAATGGTCGTTTGGACAATTAAGAACTGAGGCGACGATTTGGTCTTTTGTTATTTTCAAAGCAGGATCGGTAATGGCATTGTGGATGCTATTAATCTCATCCTTAGCTTTGTTTAAGTAAGCAATTGCTTCATTATTATTCATTTCGAAAGTGAGATTTTTTTAAAGAAAATAATATGAGTGACAACCCAGCTCGCAATGTAGGTAGGAACCAAATTTGCTTTCAGTGAATTTGTTACTGAGACAACAGAATGAATTTATGAAATTTCACCAGGGAAGTGGTCCGAAAACACAAAAAGCACAAAATGAATATTTGCAAACGATTATTACCGTTTTTAATAATTATTAATTGGCGAACGTTTAGTACGTACAACCTAGACTTGCGAAACAAAAGACTAGACATTGATCGGATAGTTCCCACCAGGAGGAGGAGGTCTAGCATGGACCATCGCTAAAAGTGCTAAAACCCAACATTAATACGATATTTACTAAATCCATCATCTACGGTCAGCTATCAATATTTACGAGCACGGTCTACAATTGATAAGAGATCTTCCGACCGACGCGTGATGAATTTTAGCCCGAGTATCAGATAAGTCGTCGATATACAAAGCATTTTGAATAATTTCGTTCGTCATGCAAAATAACTGTTATAACACAATTGTTGGTAAAAGGTTATTTATTTAAGAAAGTAAGTTCACAGATCACATAATATGGTAAAAATAGTCACAATGTATCAATTCACTAATTAACTGAGCAAGGGATCGGAGGGAACCTTGCCGTTAGGCTTTGGGAACAACAAAACTGACTGTGGTTCTGCTTAGAGGGTCGTACCATAGGACGAAGCGCAACTAAGGCAGCAGTCGGGGGTCTGGTTGGTGCTTTACTTATGGTAGTAGAATACTCCTTAGAGGGTCGTGCCAGAGGACGAAGCGCAACTAAGAGAGCGTACTAGCCAAGAGCGAGCTGCAGACGAACTGACTAATTTAGGGCGCGCGGCCTGTTATATAGCCCATTCCTTGTTGCGGGGTGTGGTTTATGTAGCGGCTCGAGGGTGGGAGATGCGCAGAAGGCGTCGGCGCATCCTGGTTTGCTTAGGGGTGGGTGAGCAGGATGGCGCTGTACGGGGGAAAGAGATGGTGTAGTGGCAAGCGTAAAAACGGCGCGCTACACTGTCTTATTAATGAATGGATAAGAACTAACGAAGCTTTTAAAATAGAAAGATATCGTATACGCGATCCATAGACATCAATTCATCTAAGATGCGGTCCATTAACTCCGTTTGATCTTTGAGAAACGAATAAAATTAAATGTTAACTAATTAACGTCCCGTTTAGTGTCAAAAAGGACAGGCGAAGTGCCGATGTATATTAAAGTTTGTATTACAATTCGAATTTGTAAATTTATTAGTATTTTAAATTTTACAAACCGGTTTTATTTATTTATACTGCGTTTTTACAGGTTGTTCACACACATGTGAGAACAACCCAGTTACGAAAACTCAGTTAATTGTACAAATAAGATAAAGTAAGAATTTATATTTATATTTGACTTTAAGGAAAGTAAATCAATAGATACGCCGGTGTTGCCAGCTAACATAGTTTTCTTATTTATTCGCTGTCAATATCAGTTCGGATGTCAATGGTGAAACCGTGCTCGGGACTTTGATATAAAATAGTCGGAAGTTACGCTTATTGATCCGATTATCGATTTCACAGTGCTAGAGTCCCTGGCTCATCTTTGCTAACTACGATGTCGTCCATCATATTGCATAAGCGACATTTTCCACTTATTATGATGATGGTAGTAGTAAGAATTTATATATTGTCAGGTTATTTGAGCTAAAAATGAGGAAATTGCGTTATTATTATGCCATTTCTAGAAAGAATTCTTTCTTCTCTTTCTCAGTACTGTAATTACTTACTATGTCTTTTATTTTATTTCGTTTATTATTATTTCTGTTATTTGACTACCATCTCCACCTAGTAACAACTGAATCTTGATTTACGCTGTGAACATTTTTATTTGGAGTGTTAATATCTATGCACATCCCAATGGCAATTACATTAATGTAATAATTTTATTGTTAACACTCTGTAAATGTTTCTAACAATAAATAAATAAAATTAAAAAATATATTTGTAACATAGAAAAATGTATTCATATATATGAATCTTTTGGAGCGCCTCATTAAAAACTCTCCAACAGTGAGAGCTCTGGCTTCATGAAATTAAAGCAACATTTTCTACCTGTAATTTAGTATTCTCAGCTTCAACGTTATTTCTATAAGGAGCCATGGTGCTTTGTATAATTTTTTTTTTAATTTGAAATCCGTACAAGAGTCCCAACTGCTTGGAACCTGCGAGACTATGGCATCACAAATTGGGGTATGTTGTAAGGCTGAGGCTAGATGGGAGGGGAACAGAATCGGGTAGGGAAAGTGAGGAAGTACCTGGCTATTCAGATCTGGTAACACGGCTGAAAGCTATTTTAAGCAATTTTTCAATTCTGAATAGTGGTCTCATATTATATAAAATTGTGAAAACAAACACAATTCAATCAAATATAATTTACTTGCGCTCGTTGGGATTTGAACCCATGGCGAGAGCCTTCCCCGACCCCCTCGACCGCGGAGGCCGGAGGAGACTCGTGTGAATCTGAGTAGTAAGAGAGTTAATGTTTTAATATGAGAGGCGGGTAAAGTACACCGATAAAATATCCCCGACAAAATATCCCAGGGACAAAACATCCCCAAGAAAATATCTACCAAAACCTAACCTAACCTAACAAAAAATGGGACAAAAATAATACATACATCCTGTAAAGTCAACAAATTATTGTTCAAAAATAGTAAAATGTAAAATTAGGTTAGGTTTAGGTTAGCTTGGGTTTTAGTAGATATTTTTTTGCAGGATGTTTTGTCCGTAAGATATTTTGTCTGGGATATTTAGTCACGGGATGAAAACGCGCAGTACCGATTCGTACGTTCGTTCCTCCTTTCGTACGTTCGTTAGCCTACAGTCTATACGTTCAAAAAATATCACGATATTTGATAAATATTGACGGATCACAATCAATATTGGGTTCGCCTTAGTGTTTGTAATTTGCGAATTTTTGTGATATTTTCATGGAAATTTCTAGTTCACAACCTTAGGTTAAATTAGTTGGTAAGTTTCGGCACATAATCGTCACCCGGAAAACAGGAAATCGTTACCGTCTTATCATTCATTTCCAATTAATCAGCAATTACCCACCTTCATTATAGCTGCAAGGTCTCAGATCAAAGTCTTACTACTACCTACACTGTACGTGGTGCATTGTGAAGTGACGTAGACACATTTTTGCAAATTGATAAACATCAAATGACAATGGCTTCCAGAAATAAAAATCTAATTAGCAGATTTAATCTGATCATTTTCAGTACAATCTGTTATCAAAGATCTCGATTGTCGGTTTGCTGATTTTACTATCAATATCATTTTCGTGGATAAGAAATTTCATTTACGTTGTTTAGATTTGTCAGCAGATGGCGTTATCTGTCATCTTTTCCGGAAAAAAAATAGTTCTCTTTTGTGCTACATTACATTATACATTATACAATGCTGATTTCAAAAGTATTCAAGTACCTATTTAAAAATATTATTGATGTACCGACAAAGAAATTTATTTAATTTCACTGTAATAATAATGCGGATTAGATAAAGATAGATAATTAAATAATATAAACGATATTTACTATTTTATTCGATGCTAAATTGATTAGATTTTAAAATGGGTAATAAGATATTAGTAAGAGCATTTAAGAAAATCAATAGTGTTGTCAAGTATTAAGCAAACAGGTACTAATAATATTAAGTATGTAGGTGTTAAGAATAATTTACGGTAATCCACTAGTTTTGGAAAAAATCGACATCGGAATCCACTTCGTCTCTTTTTGTGAGGGACTTAAATATACTTGAGAAGACTTTTTTGGAAAGGTTAGAGAAGGTATTTGAGAGTTTTATTTTACAAGTTCATTTCGTAAAGGCCTGTAAAAAAACAATTCATTTTTACGCATTGTTTATTATAATAAAAAGGAAATTTAAAATCGATTGCACGGAACCAAGTGCAGTCCAGAGACGTTCACAGGTGCACACAGCCCCGTGTCGGGGCGCGGGGGTGACGGTAACTAATACATGCGGGTAAGGTTTAATTCTCAAATCCAAATTCGTTGTGCGCCCCCCATATTGATTCATGTCGAAAACAACAGCGCGAAATTGGATTTTTTGGTTTTATCAATTGGAAAGTTTCATTATACAGGGTGTTAAGGGACGTACTTGACTTACTTTAACCAGTGATTCCTGACATTATTTGGAGTAAAAATTGTAAATGAAATTTTGGTCTCCGGTGACATTTTAGATTTTTTTTTTCTTCAAAACCATAAAAAATGCTAGGTGTTGGACAGTTGGAGGCGGGGTTAGGGTTTGGAGTGACCAGTGACGACATGCGGAAGAAAAAAAAATTGTTTGATAAAAAAATTTTGAAAAAAAAAGTCATTCAAAAAGTCACCGGAGACAAAATTTCATTTGCATTTTTTTCTCCAAATAATGTCAGGAATCACTGGTTAAAGTAAGTCTAGTAAGTCCCTTAACACCCTGTATAAAGAATATTTTCTAAGCGATCAAATTTTCAAGCCAAAAACATTTGATTTTGCTTTATTTCGCATGGCTTCACCTTATTTATTTATAATATTAAACCTTTCGGTTTTTACATAATATAACGTCGTGTACATATTAGCAACAACAAGAAAAATACAGCTCGAGAATACAGCTTGTAAAACAGTAAGAAATATTTGAGAAAGTACGCTACGATGGTTAAGTTTTAAGATTTTCACGGCCAAAAGTTTCATCATCAGGGCAGATCCGGTAGATGTGTGGATCTGCCGGATCTGCCCTGATATCAGACAGTGCAACGATGTCCGAAACGTTGGCTAAAGATGGAGGTAGCGCAACACGGCATAACACCCCAAAAACAAATAACGAAAATGCTACGATATTTAAATATTACAATATTTAAAAAAATGAAATAAAATATATTCAAATATAATATATGCAAATAACTTAACTAAAGAGACACTTTGAAAATATTTAATGGTAGGTAAATAATAAATAAAATTATTTCATGTTGAGAAAATACTACAGGAAACAAACCACATTCTAATGAAACAATAAAATTAAGAAAATCTGTGAAAAAAACAATAAGAATAGCTACTTTTGTAATGTAGTCTCATTATTTGTAAGTTGGTAACAATGATGAAAAGAAAAAAAACGAAAAAAAGTTTTTTCATCTTAAGTTGTATGCAGTAGAAAATATTATTTGTTACATAAAGGACATTGGTAATAAACGTATTTTAAATTTTACACAACTTATAAAACCTTTGCGGGGTAAATGGTTATCAGTTTTTGAAACATTTAAAACAATATTAAGAAGTGTTATGTATTTTATGAAATTTATAAGTTCGAACTTTAGATCACACATTTTTTCGTTGTCCCTCCCTAAACAAATATTCTCCCATTTATGAAGTCACCCCCCATTCAACAATATTCATCTATTCTCGTCTGAACTCGTCTCAAATCCATCACACTATAATCTTGAAATTTGCCCACTTAAGAGCGTTTAACGAGCCAGCGGCCGAAAATCCACATTTCGTCGAAAGTTGTTCTTACGACCGTGCAGGGTGGTTACAGTGAGAAAGATTAATTATTAGCATTTTAAAATTACAACTTAATATCGATTTTATTTCATTCCAAATTTGCTTTAATTTATACCGACATCCAAAAATGCTGAAAGGCATGATGGTAAAACTATTAAAATAATGTACTTTTTGTAATTATTTTTTGATTATAAGTATTTATCATTTTTTAAGAATGTCTAAGATAAATAAGAATGTTAAAAAATCTGAAATATATTAATGTGTAAGTGCGCAAATAAATACAGAAATGGACCAATTTTCGTTAAGAAAAATATGTACTTATATATTTTTAATGATTTTATTTAAACTAAAATAAAAATTCTAAAACATGCGATACCCAGATAGTATATTGATATATTTTACTGCATGATTATATGATTTGAAATGGGTGTGGTATAATACAAAATCTTTTTTGAAAATTTAACAATTCTGCCAACGACCTATGGTATAACCTTATTATACTAAAAGTAAACATTTTTTCTCAAAATTTAAAACATGCGAATGCTAGATAAAAGAACAATCTTTCGAAATTTATAATTTTTTGTGGAAAAGAGTCACCACATCTAAAATCTGATTTAAAAATAACATATTTCTGGTTTTCTCTGGTAATACCCTCTTAAATAAAATGAATATACGATTTCACCTCCCCTCTCTCCATAATTAGAACCTAGAAGGGTAAAGGCCAGAAAATTTCCAAGAAAAATTAAGTATACAGTAATAAATAAAATATTAGTAGCTCTAAGTGCCTCCGTACATGACGCTACTTACAAGTTACTCGATCCCCGTGAGCGTATCATACGCGCCGATCGTAAGTACCCCCCCGTACGATTTTGCTGGTGCCCGTACACGACGCTACGCGACCTCTGTCGGTTTCCAATCAGTATCACGATACTGACAGTGCTGATCGCACGCGACGCTTCGCATCATTTGTGTCTGAATTGTTTGACGTTTGACAGAAATGGCGTCGGAACATGGAAGTAATGTTAGATTTGTTCTGGAAGTGGAAAAAATGCGTGTTTACCAGAATTACTTTACCAGAATTACTTTACCAGAATATGTAAGAAAGGATTTAGTGGAGCATTGATGTTGGAAAAAAAATCAATTGACATTGCTTGACATCAAATGAAATGATCAAATTCAGTATATTTCGGGTAGCGCCGTGTACGGAGAACAGCATTAAAAAGTAGTATATCAGCAGGGTACTTGTGGTTGCGTCACAATTACGTAGTTTGTAAGTATCTCCATGAACGGAGGGGCCTAAGTGTTAAATGCACCTAAATCAGTTTCCACTGTAGTTTCTCAGTATTTTGGTGTTAATATTCAGTTTTAAATAAAAAGTATTTTAGTACCTACCCCAAGCATGCTATATGTATAAATATTTTTACCTTTTTTAAGGTAAGTATAGATTATTTATATATTTATGATGTATTGAGTAATTATGTGACAAATTATACTGAGTATTAATTGGTTATTTACAGAGTATTAATAGATTCCTAACTGATTAATAATACAAAGTATTAATAGATTCTTCACAGTGTATTAATAGATTGTTTTTTTTTTTACATGAGCTCCATATAGGAGGCCATTAACAACCGCAGAGCAATGACGTCATATAAATAAATAGACTCGCCATAGTCTCATATACTCACAATATAATGTGGAAAGTAAGGAACACTCTTTTGTTTTCAGCGATTTTCAGTATCATTTCTTAATTCAAAAGTTTATTCCTGTGTGATAAAGATAGACAATCAAATAATGTGTGTTTGAATGACATGGATATACATATTATGAGCGGGCGGCGTATTGCTTGTCACTTTTTGATGGAACGGTCGCTGTCTCCTTTTCTCGAGGCCAACTAGAATAAAAGGTCCGGCTGCCTGTCCGAGTTTGATATGTCGAGCTCTACAATAAATACAATAGGGCAACTACAGTTTTCAAATGGTGGCGATTGTCATCAATACTTGTTAGAACTAATGATTTATGTGTTGTTTTACCGCAAGCAAACAAATAAACAGAGTGCTTAGGCTGATTAGTCTACTTTAAAACAGTGAAGTTTACTTAGCAACAGAAATTTGGCTTTTGCGCGTCCAGACCCTTTACTTTAGAAGGACTTGAATTTTCTCTAATGACGTTTAAAACCACGAGAGGGAAACATGAAAATTAATTGTAATATTTGTAATAATCGGTAATATTAACTAATTTGCGTGTACTTACACATGAAATGTTATTCATTCGCCTTTACTATTATTTGCCGTGTAATTGAAACATTTTCTCATCACACAGGAGGGCATTTTGACACTTTTTAAAATGCAATTTACTTACTGGTAAGACGCAACCTTACTCGACGCGTAGCAGTTTAGTACTAAAGTACTAGATATCGAGATCGGTACAATTGTCTTGTCCTTGTCTTCCCACTTTGAGATTTCTACCCCTCGTCTAATAGTATGTAACGTCATAGCCGCAGAGCACAAAATGTGTTGGGATGCCAGAGAGAGTGAGAGGTGAGAGGTTTTGACAGTTGTTGTAGATCAGAAGCGTGTTGTCAATAATTATTAATGTAACCGAGTTGACAATACACAACACTTTCTTCAGTGTACTTTCGTAGGTTTACACTTTTCCATGAGCCCCTACATATTGGAATCTTTTCCACTCTGACCATTTTTTCTTAAAACCGTTTAGCTACTCCGACCAAAAATGTATGTTATATTTTGTGTTTAAAATGAAAATTTCCGTTTATTATTTTTGCGGCACCCTATCGGACAATTCGTGTGACCATTAGTTGTTTGGTACATTTTGCATAAAATACTTGTTAAATCACACATTAAGTAACTACAAGATAATACATTCGATTTCAATGTGTTTTATTTGTATAATATCTTTTATTGCATTGCAATAATTTGTATAATACGGGTAAAATATACAGACAATCCAATGTAAATCCTTGGAGAAGTTCCTTTCTAATTGTCCTGTACCGCACGGCGGCTAACTACCTGATACCTGGACCTGATTGGCTTAGGTTTTATGGGTAGTGGATGGTTTCTTATTTTGCATTGGTTACGTTATTTTAGGTTTAGACCCTCTTTCAGGAAACAAAAGATAGACCAGCCCACAACACATAAAATAGATAATAAGTTTGCAAATATTCTACACGGTGTTTACAAGTTAGAGCAACAATAATACCTTAGTTTACAGCAACAATAATACCTTCATATAGTGACAGTTGTGTTTTGCTCTGCTCCCGAAATCAATTGTTATTATTTTATTACAGTGAACTAACATTCAGTGCACTTGTCATAACTGATAAGAATTATTCCTTTTTACCGTATTTGTAAAAAGCATTAACTTTGTGGCTCGCCATAATTTACAATATAAAACACATATAAATTTGTTGTAGACCACTTTTATAATTTTCCTTTTTACTTGGAAAGTGTTGGTTTCCCACTAGTGGATAATTAATTGACAGTTTTAGAAACGAAATCATGTTCAGAATATCACAAGTGAACCAACTGTCAAATAAATAGTGAAATAGGCAGTGTTTGACCTTACAACCAAATAACAATTTTAAAATGGCAACTTAAGAAAAAAATCTGAGAAGCAAAGGGCAAACGACCGGGACTAGTCTCACATCGGAGTCCCAGGGTATAAATATTGATATCCTACTGGAAAAGATGGATATGAAGATGGAAAAAAAACTTGAAGTGTTTAAGCAAGCAATAATAAAAAAAATTGATGATAAAAATCAAGAAAGCAGAAGCACGAGAGACTTTATCAGCCGGCAATATGATGACATCCATCTAAAGATGGAGACCATTATTAAACTGGTTTCGGAAGTAGAATCAATGCGAAAGGAATTAACAGAAAAAGATGGGATAATAAAAAGCCTGGAAGTTAGACTAGCAGAAGTGGAGCAGAGAACGCGTGAAGACACTCTTGAATTTGCTGGAATTTCAGAAAAAGAGGGAGAACAGCCAGCAGAAATAATTAAACGAGTGGCCACAGAGACGGGTGTCGACTTAAAAGGCGATGATATTCTCGATCAAGAAAATTCCAGACCGACGACCAGGAGTCCCCCCAAAATTCCACGTTAAATTTACTAACCCCCAAAAAAGGCGACAGATTCTACTGAACAGGAGGCTACTCAACCCTACTACAACCCAAGGAAACGGATACCAGAAGATTTTTATTAGCGAAATCCTTGGTGCCTATTTTAAAGATCTTCTGTGGAGGTCGAAGACTAAGGCGAAAGAAATGGGATATAAATATGTCTGGTACAAAGAATGTAAAGTGATGGTTAAAAAAAATGAAAATGACAGAGTAATTTATATCAAACACTCTGATGAACTTAAAAAAATTGATTAATTGTTCTAATTGAGAGTCTCACTTTTACCGGTCATTCACTGGGTCGATTCCCCTCAGTTCGATGAGTCATGTTGTATACCATTATTTTCAAATTGCAACAATTATTCACCTCTACCACTTTCAATTAAAGGTTCTAATCCCCAGTGATGGCCACGGATTAGTGTTTCTCTCATTTAAGGGAATTAAACAATTTTTTTTTGTGTAATATAAATTATAATATGGCTATTACCATTAATAATACATACGATAACTAAGTGATCAAGAAAATTTGTTTATAACATCAGATGCAAAAATATGCAAATACCTAACAACCGATTCAAAAAACACTATTATTATGCACCAAAATATTAGGTCAATTAATAAAAACTTTGATGAACTCCAGATACAGCTTAACCACCTTAATATAAAATTTGATGTTATTATTCTTACAGAATGTTGGTTGACAAATATTTACACACCAAAAGTCATAACTCACTACTCTTCATTCAACTCGTCAAAACATGATAGTCAGAACGATGGAGTAGTGGTATACACAAAAAACGACCTAAACTCTGTTGTAACGGAAGTAAACATTATTGACGCTAGCTGTATGCAAATAATGTATAATAATGATACATGCATTCTAGCAATATATCGTTCTCCATCGATTCGTAATATAACACCATTTCTTAACAGTCTAAATAGCATACTCTCAAATCTTTCCTACACTAAAAACATAATAATTATGGGATATTTAAATATCAACATACTTTCAAATAATCCACACCATCAATGCCACGACTATCTGAACATGTTAGAGTTCCATGGATTAATTAGTACCATCAATATACCAACAAGAATAGCTAATGAGTCAACATCATGCATTGATCACGTTATGGTCAAAACAAATAAACAAAATAAAAGCATTGTTTACAAATCAACAATAAATTACAGATCATTACACAACAATATTTACATTGCAATCCGACACCGCAAAAAATAAAAGTAATCGGACATTTATACACAATAATATTAATTTTGAGAATTTAAAAAAATATAATTAAACTAAATCTTGGTAAGAGCTCTTCCAAATAAAAAACTCAGATGATGCATGGAGACATTTCGTTGACTATTTGAAAAATGAATTAATTAATAATACTACAATTCTGACAAAAAACACTCCAAACAAAATTAAACCTTTAAAATCATGGATAAATTATTCAATCATCAACTGCATTCGTAGAAGAAACGCATTACACAAAAAAGTGAAAGAAAATCCTTACGACATAATATCACTAAACATCTACAAAAGATATAGAAATACATGCGGCGAAGTCATTAGAAAGGCGAAAGAAATCTACTACAGAGACAAGATCCAAGAAAGTAACAATGATCCCAAAAAAATATGGCAAACTCTAAGAGAAGCCACAAATACACAAAACACTAAAACAAACAGGACATAAGTAAACTTTGTATTGACGGAAAAATTATCGACACCTCAAAAAACCCCAAGCTCGTTGCGGATTATATCTGTAGCTACCTGCGCTGTGAGAAGTACTTACTTAAGAATTCAAATTCAAGCAATTCAAATTCCAATTCTTTTGAACAGCAAGCTGAAACAAATTTTGCTGTTTATTTTTTTTAACTGTCACACTCCATATGTTGATAACATTGTGAAAATTTTAATGGCACATAAAAAACTATCAACCGATGATTCTAGAGCTTTCTTTTAACTGTGTTTACGTAGCACGTTCAATTGCTACATTGGTGACACCGACGTTCACATTAGTGACCACGAAGTTTACATTTGTGAATCCGACAGTGAACACGACGCGTGCAAGTACGTCTACCGCGAGCACGTCGCGCACGAAATAAACTCTTCGGTGATAAATTTCGCGCACCAATCATCATCATGTCTCTTGTGAGCGGAACATCTGAGGACAGCCAGCAACCAATAACCAGCAACAAGCAACCAACGACAAGTAACCAGCAACCCAACATCAGGAATCCACCGCCTGAGGTCAACCGAGTGGCAGTACGCATTCCGCCTTTTTGCCCTAATGACCCAGAATTATGGTTCGCTATGGTGGAGCGCAGCTTCGAGGCAGCAGGAGTGACCGTGGATGCCACAAAATTTGGTTTCATTCTCGGAGCCTTGGATCCCGCCCACGCCCAAGAAGTCCGGGACATCATTGTGAAGCCCCCTGAGGTCGGTGCATATGCACTATTAAAATACGAATTAACCAGACGCCTCAGCTCCACGCAGGAGCAGAAGACAAGGAGACTTCTGGAACATGAAGAGATCGGAGACCGTAAACCCTCCCAATTCTTGAGACACCTGCGCACCCTCGCCGGCAGCGCTGTGCCCGATGAGGTTTTGAGAACCCTATCGATGGGTCGTCTTCCTAGAAGTATGCAGGTGGTTCTGGCTATGCAGCAAGACACTCCGCTTGACAACGTGGCCAGCTTGGCCGACGCCATAGCAGACTATGCTGGTAGACCGGCAGTTAACTCAGTGGCTGTTCCATCGTCCGAAGATTCATTGGTTACACAGATGGCGCGGTTGATGCAGCCTCTCCAACAAGAGCTCGCTACCTTGAGGCGCGAAGTTTCGACACTACGCTCTGGCCAGCATAGGAGGAGCGCCACCCCGCATCGTTGGAGCAATCGTTCCCGCAGTCGGTCCAGAGGTCGTCAGCCCGAGGGAACATGCTGGTACCACTGGAAGTATGGGACGAAGGCAAGCAAGTGCACCAAACCATGCAATTTCCAGCAGGAAAACGCGCGGGGCCCAAACTGATGGCGACCAGCGCCAGCCCCAACCAAGTCAGTCGCCTTTTTGTTACCGACAGGGTAACCCGTACCCAATTTCTTATAGACACCGGCGCAGATCTCTGCGTTTTCCCACGACGCCTTATCCAGGGACGCCCCACTAAAGCGACATACGAACTGGCAGCAGCAAATGGCAGCACAATCGCTACTTATGGCAGCCTAACGCTCAACCTGGATCTGGGATTGCGACGCGACTTTACTTGGAGCTTCGTCATTGCAGACGTCTCCAGGCCAATCATCGGGGCAGACTTTCTCGCCAAGTACGAGCTACTGGTGGATGTCCGAAATAAACGGCTGCTGGACCAGGTGACGAATTTGACCATCACGGGAAAACGAAGCGACAACAAGATCGCTTCCATTAAGACGGTCACAGGAACGTCCCCGTATCATAAGCTTCTTCAACAGTTTCCTGACATCACTCGCCCTGACGGCGCCAGGAGGGAAGTTCGTCACGCAACACTGCACCATATTAACACCACGCCAGGACCTCCAACAGTCGAACGCCCACGACGCCTTGCTCCTGACAAGTTAAAACGCGCCAAGAAGGAGTTCGAGGCCATGGTCCGTCTCGGAATCGCTCGACCTTCCGAGAGCTCTTGGGCATCTCCCTTGCACATGGTACCCAAGAAGGACGACCAGTGGAGACCATGTGGCGATTATAGAAGATTGAACGCCAGAACTATTCCGGACAGATACCCCGTACGCCACATCCAAGATTTTGCACAGGCACTGAGCGGCACCAAGATCTTCTCAACGATTGATCTGGTGCGGGCATATAATCAAATCCCTGTGGCTCCCGAGGACATTCCGAAAACAGCAATCACTACGCCATTCGGACTCTTCGAATTTCCGGTGATGTCTTTCGGCCTCCGCAACGCAGCCCAGACCTTCCAACGCTTCATGGACGAGGTTACCAGAGGCTTAGATTTCTGTTACGCCTACATAGACGACATCCTTATTGCCTCAACGTCAGAGGAAGAGCACCTAGCCCACCTCAAGATATTATTCCAGCGCCTGCAGGAATATGGTGTTGTCATCAACACCGCCAAATGCCATTTCGGCCTGACTAAGGTCAAATTCCTAGGATACTCGGTGTCCGACGCTGGCACTTCACCCCTCCCAGATAAAGTGGAGGCCATCAACAACTACAGCCAACCAGCTTCCATCAAGGATCTCCGCCGTTTCCTGGGAGCAATAAATTTTTACAGAAGATTCATTCCCAACGCCGCGAGGACACAAGCTCCACTCAATGACCTCCTAAAAGGGAACCAAAAAGGCAAACAACTCGTGTCTTGGACTGCCGAAACAGTAGAAGCTTTCAGCAAGTGCAAGGAAGCTCTGGCCCAGGCAACCCTGCTCGTTCACCCAAAGTGCGACGCCCCACTCTCTATCGTCAGCGACGCGTCTGATACTACAGCCGGTGCCGCACTCCACCAATTCGTCGCAGGTCACTGGGAGCCTCTAGCATTCTTTTCGAAGAAGTTTTCGGCAGCTGAAAAGAAATATGGCGCGTACGACAGAGAACTACTAGCCATCTATCTCGCTGTGAAATACTTTCGCCACATGGTGGAAGGCAGGTCGTTCACCATATTTACAGACCATAAGCCTATCACGTTCGCCTTCCAACAAAAAGCAGACAAATGCTCACCAAGGCAATTCCGCCATCTGGACTATATCAGCCAGTTCACAACTGACATCCGACACGTCTCCGGAAAAGACAACATCGTCGCGGATGCTCTCTCCAGGGTCGAGACGATAGATACTCCTCTGGACTACGCAGCGCTGGCAGCTGACCAGATGTGCGACCCTGAACTGGAACAACACTTGCAAGGAAGTTCTAGCCTACAACTTAAAAAGATTAATATTCCGGGTACTGACGCGCATCTCTACTGTGACGTCTCAACTACCATAGCCAGACCCTTCGTCACGAAGAAGTTCAGACCTGCGGCATTCAATGCGGTCCATCAGCTGGCTCACCCTGGAATTAAAGCCACCGTTAAGCTCATAACTCAACGTTATGTCTGGCCGGCCATTAAAGCTGAGACTATTAAGCTCGCACGCAATTGCCTTCAATGCCAACGAAGCAAGATTACACGGCACGTGTCAGCACCCCTGGGAGCCTTTCCCAGACCCTCCGCTAGATTCGAGCACGTCCACATCGACATAATCGTCATGCCTTCTTCAGAAGGATGCCGATACTGTCTCACGTGCGTAGACAGATTCACGAGATGGCCAGAGGCATTCCCGATCCCAGACCAAGAGGCTGAAACAGTGGCGCGTGCTTTCTACAAGGGCTGGATAACAAGATTCGGCACTCCACTCCGCATTACTACGGACCAAGGGAGACAATTTGAGTCGAGGCTGTTCAGGCAGTTGAATTTCCTGGCAGGCACGACGCAAATCCATACAACTGCATACCACCCCGCAGCAAATGGCATGGTGGAACGATTTCATCGTCAACTGAAAGCAGCGATCAAGTGCCATCAGAATAACCGTTGGACGGAAACACTTCCCACCGTACTCATGGGAATCAGAGCAGCTTGGAGGGATGACCTCGCGACAACCTCAGCCGAGCTAGTATACGGCGAGCCGCTCCGCTTACCCGGCGAATTTCTATGTACAGCACGACCTAATGTTAACGACGACACCGGAAGCTTCCTCAAGGAACTACGGAAACATTTCAACGAGCTGAGACCAGTTGAAGGTACCCGCCATGGTTATGGACATCGTTTCGTCTTCAAAAATCTTCCCACAGCTTCTCACGTCTTTCTGAGGGACGACACAGTCAAGAGCCCGCTTCAACAACCCTACAGTGGCCCTCATAAAGTCGTTCGTCGGCACGTACGAACATATACCATACTGGTAAAAGGGAAGGAAATCACCGTGAGCATCGACCGCCTCAAACCAGCATACGTTGCTCAAGATCTTAAGAGTTTCACATCACACTCGCAAACCGCATCAGAGTCACCAGCCGCCACATCACAACCAACCCTTCCGTTGTTCGATGGCAGTAAGGATCGGACACACACAACCACTCGTTCTGGAAGGCGGGTTCGATTTCCCGATCACCTCGGTATCTGACTATTCCTCTTTCCACCGCAGCCATGTCTGCGTTGTCTGGGGAGGGAGTACTGTAGCTACCTGCGCTGTGAGAAGTACTTACTTAAGAATTCAAATTCAAGCAATTCAAATTCCAATTCTTTTGAACAGCAAGCTGAAACAAATTTTACTGTTTATTTTTTTTAACTGTCACACTCCATATGTTGATAACATTGTGAAAATTTTAATGGCACATAAAAAACTATCAACCGATGATTCTAGAGCTTTCTTTTAACTGTGTTTACGTAGCACGTTCAATTGCTACATATCAATAATTTTTTTACAAATATTGGTTCAAATCTTGCTTCTCGTCTACCAAATTGTGGGAATGCTCTACCTGCTGAAGCAGAACTTCAATTTCCCAAAAGAATATTCAATTTTCAAACTGTGTCAAGGGAAGAGATTCTAAACATAATTAATTCCCTAAAAAACACGTCTTCTGCCGGGGTTGATGGAATATCAACCAAGATTTTGGAAACGCTGGCTACGGAAATTACATTGCCCCTAGAATACCTAATTAACCTTAGTATCAGTCAAGGACACTTCTCCTCAAACTTGAAACAAGGTATTGTAATTCCCATACATAAATCAGGTAACAAGACAGACATAAACAATTACAGACCAATAACTATACTGACCACACTATCCAAAGTATTTGAAAAAATTATCAATGCACAGTTGGTAAAATTTCTGGCGAGCCATAAAGTACTCTCAGAAAATCAATACGGGTTTCAAGAAAACAAGAGTACTTCTGACGCTATTGCCGCCGTAACTGACTTCATTGTAAAAAGCCTTGATAAAAGCAAAAAATGTATTTCAATATTTTTAGACCTTTCTAAAGCCTTTGATACAATATCACACAGTAAATTAATAAACAAACTTCAAATAATCGGTATTACAGGCAATGAACTTAACTTTTTTAAGAGCTACCTTGATGACCGCAAGCAACAAGTGAAAATAATGAACACACTTAGCAATTTGACGACCTCCGTAGTCCAGTGGCTAAGACTCTTGACTCACATTCCGGAGGTCGCGGGTTCGAACCCGGCATGCGCAAATAAATTTTATTTGATTAATTTGTGTTATTTCACAATTAATTCATTTAAAATAATATATAGTATATTTGCGGCATGTTCTAGAGTGGAAGATACTATCAGTATCGCCCTGGTGTAAGACCACCATTCAGAATTGAAACGTTGCTTGAAAATGGCTTTAGCCGTGTTTAGTAACCAGATCTGAATAGCCCGGTACTTCCCAACCTTCCTCTTCCCCACCTCCTTCCCCTTCCCGCTACCTTCAGCCTCACAACATACCCCAATTGGGGATGCCATAGTCTCACTGGCTCCAGACGGGAGCAGTTGAGATTCTTGTGCGGTATTCACTGCAAAAAAAAAAAACCAGTGCTCAACTCACTATGGGATACCTCAAGGTAGCATATTAGGACCATCTTTGTTCCTTTTATATATCAACGACTTATGTAACATTAACATTCAGGGAAAAATAGTTAGTTTTGCCGATGACGCTGTTTTACTATTTGAAGCTGACACTTGGCAAGCTGTTTACAAAAAAGCTGAAACGGATATAAACATTATAAAAAAGTGTTAGATACAAATACGCTCACATTGAACACGGAGAAAACTAAATATGTCACATCAAGCATAAATATAACAGGTCAACCTCAGGATGACGCTTTTATTAGAATACACACATGTTTAAATTCCGATGAATCTTGTCAGTGTCCCTACATTGAGCACACTACACAGATGAAGTATCTCGGCCTCACAATTGATCCATATCTCTAGACCCAATCATATACTGCATCAGCACTAGACCCAATCATAAAGGCACTAAACTATTATAAAATTAATTCTTAGACTACCTCTAATTACAGACTCGAACTTAATCTTCAATATTATGAATGTGTTTGACGTTCGGCAGATATATGCAAAAACAATCCTCACTCATCTATATACAAATATACACAAATACTATGAAAAAAGATTAAATACTCGCTGTACTCGAAACAATAACAAAGATTTACTACAAATTCCCATAACTCATACTACTTTTGGTCAACGAAGCTTCAGATACCTTGCAACAAGGCTTTACAACATTCTTCCAATTTGTATAAAAAAATGTGATTCACAAAAAAATTTAAAAAAAACATAAAAATTTGGATAAAAAATAATGATAGAGCATTTACCGGTGCACTCACCCAAATTCGAAATTAGTATTGAACCAATGCTGTTATTATTGTACCAATGTTATTGTTATTATTAATGCATTGTATTGCGTGATTTTATTCTAATATAAGTGTAGGTATGTTCACAGTATAATAAATTGACGTAAAATTACTGCCTCAACACAGGCTAGCCTAGTGAGGCAGGTTACGAGAAACCTAATTTTATAATTATAAATCTCTATTGTTTAAGTACCTACTGGATATATGTATTTTGTTTTCTGTTATTAACTTTTGTACTTATCCAACTTTTAAACTGTACTTTTACTGTACTTATGATGTACTTTTTGTTTTTGTAGTTATAAATCTTAATTTTTTTGTTCAATAAAGATATATTATTATTATTATTATTAGAATATTGTTCATATCTTCTAATATATAAAACAAAGTCGGGTTAGTTACACTATTTATAACTCGAGATCGGCTGGACCGATTTTGACGATCTTTGATTTGTCGGATTTATCTCCGCCCCGGATAACAGAATAACTATTAAAACATCGCAAAAATTCACGAAAAAGAAAGTTATGAAGAAAATTATTTTTTTCATCCATTTTGTACAGAACGAATTCTTATATTTTGAAAGAACTGCAGCAATATTGCGATAGGTATTATAATATTTAACTGTGCGAGAATTCCAAAAATTCAAAAACGTCAAATATCAATGCGCTGATTGTTTTTCTTTTGTTCTTAATCATATAATGCTGCCCCTCTTTCTTACACACTAAATTTCAATAGTCGAAAATGAGACAAACGATAAACGTATGTCTCTGCACCCCCCTTAAGGAAAAATACAATAATAATAAATCTCTGAAATAAAACTCTTTTTTTTACGTAAGCTTCACTCAGGACCTATGTCATCTTAAGGGATGCTATGTGGAGGGTCTTTTTAAGGAAGGGTAGGATAGGAAATTCTGGGAAGGAAGAAGGCATGAGGGGTGGGTAGGAATCTGGAGGTCAGTGTATCCGGGAATGAATCCATCCCTCCAACTGCGGTGCAAGGCCATTGCCTTGACTGGAATTGACCTTTTACCTTGACCTTTCCAGCCGGACTCTTTCGACCCATTGGTCGAGAGAATCCGGCTGGAAACATCAAACGGCCTCCCTCAACCAGTCTCTCTCGATCCGGCCCGCCACGCAGAAGATGGGCAGACGCATCCACTGCCAAGACCCGCACAAAAGTCACCCCATGAACCCGGGCACCCCTGCTAAATCATGAACGTAGCGATCCACTTGGGGTGACCTATGGCAGAGGTGTTGGTTATCCAATAAATGGTTCCCGGGGCGGCGGCACCCGTACCCGCCTCCTTTAAAAAATTCCCGTAAGTAGGTGAGAAAGTAAGAAAATCACCAAAAATATAAATCCCTACACAACGCCATCTCTGATACTGACAAAAACAAAACAAAAAACTAACGATTCGGTCCAATCTTATTATAAATTTCTTATTTATTTTTACTGAGTCACCATCACTTATAGTTTTTTGGGTATGATATTTTTCGAAGCATTCTCCCACATGAGGTGCAAGTTTGTTTCCACGACTTTTATAGTGTTATGTGGTTCGTTTTATTTGCCCTCTGCTAAGTCACCAAACGTAGCGAACCACTTGGGGTGACGTGTGGCAGAGGTGTTGGTTGTCCAATAAACGGCGCCGGCGGTACCTAACTATCATTATTATCCATGACGGTTAATAAACAAAATTTCTAGAAAACGTAAATTAGTAATTTATTTTACTTTCAATTACTTATATCAACATCAATTGTTCCACAAAACGAAAAAATATGGTCACAAAAAGTGGGAGTAACTGCGAAGAACCGTCATAAACGCAGGATAACGATAGACTGTTCTGAAAATATTGGAAGACAACAAATATTTCGTGTGTTAAAATGATGCATCTATTTTTAAATGAATATATCTAATTAACGGTAAATTTAAATGAAAAAATGTTGGTTTATCCAATATGTTGCCACAATTCTTTGTAATTATCGGAAATAATAGTTGGTAGAATGTAGTTAGGAAGATAGAAATTGGTGATTAAACTTATACCTGCGCCGGGCCAGAACCTCTGGCCGACGGAGCTGCCTACCAAAATCGTTTGGGCCATAATGTGTGGCCTACGGAGTGGAAAAGGTTTTAAGAGGTAAAAGTGAAACCAATGGTTTATTACGGCGAGAGGCAAATGATACACGCAATTTTAATTATTTAAATTTAGAATTATGATTGAATATTGAACAATTAATAAAGACAAGGAAATGGCATTTTTTTATAATTTTTCTCATGGGACTAGGAGTGTGTTGATATTTTTAATTGTTTTTGAAGCAAAACTTCTTTATTTGACTTGGGGAGTAAGCTGGTGAATGCATGACGAGAGCGTTACAAAAAGTGTGATCGGGCGAGGCGAACGGAAGTTGAGAGGGAGATATTAGTTAGTGAAGTTTTACTTCAGTCGTGTGGTCTAAAGCACACTCGTTTTTTTGTTTGTTATTGAATCGAAAACATGAGAAGATGGTTATGAATCCGTAAGATCGCGGGTTCCTGTGGTGCGCAAATAAATTTTATTTTATTAATTTCTACTTCGCGTGCCACAGTTGTCAGCTTGACAGTGTGAACACCACACAATAGTCCCAACGGCTCTCAGGAGCTCTAGAGCAAGTGAGACTATGGCAACCACAATCGGGGTATATAAGTGAAATACCTGGATTTTCAGATCTGATCAACAAATTCGGCTAAAGCCATATAAAGTAACTTTTCATTTTAAGTGGTGGTCCTTCACTAGTTTTGTGTTATTTCACTTGAAATGAAATAACACAATACTGCGCTACATAAATTCTACGTTATTATTATTAGGGCGATACTGAGAGTATCTTCCACTCTGGAACGTTCCACAATTGTCTGTATTATTCTGAAAAGCAAATTACCTATACTGCATTGTATCCTCGGCTTCGCTCGTGTGGTGGTACTATGGAGTAATTATTGAAAAAATATTTTCCCACAGAAATCAAATGTTTTTCGGGATAAAAAGTGGCCTATATCACTTCACAGTAATCCAAATATCCCTATGTCTTTTGGTTGCTCCATTGCAACGTGAAAGAAGGACAAACAAAAAAACAAACACACTTTAGAAATAATATTAGTTGGCATTCATCAAAACGAACCATTACTGCCATCTAGCGAAGAAAGTTACACTCAAATCTTAGGTAATATTTTTAGCATCGACCGATCAACGTGCAATTTAATTTAAATACCATTTACCTGATAAAATTTCTTATTCCAATCACAGGTGTCGCTTTTATGGCCAAGTAAAACTTCTAAAGATAATCCGTACAATAATGTAAACACACAATTATTATTTTTATTATTATAATATTTATTTAGTTACATAGGTGATTGTGCTGTGGCTGTCTCACTAGGAGTTCCTGCGTTGAGAGCAGGCGCATTTTAGCACAAATAGTAAAACAGAAATAAGGATAACAACAACAATGTTATTTACAGTTAAAGTAAAAGCACAAGGAAAATCAGCATCGAACCAACGGGAAAGCATGTGTTACATAAAAAAATTATGTAACAAGTGAATTATAGATAGGTACTTTTGGTGTGAAGTTTGTTAACATTTAACATCTTTATATTGGTAGCCTTGAAATGTTTACCTTTCCTCAGTTGGTGATACTGAGGATCTGCACAGAGGGGTTCACTAGGCAGGACTGGCCTTGAGCTATTCATTCTTTGAGCAGCCACAGGTGACCACTGCCACCGTCCCTGTGGCGGCTCGACGTAATCAAATAGTCATAGTTCGCCATTATTTAACAATATGTGAAGATTGATAAATCCGCGCCCATCAGCGGCATCTATTATTGAAGACCATCAGGACAATCATTAAAATCCTGGATCAGCAGCGGAGTACCATGGGAGCCCATTATTTCTGCTGGATTAAAACCACATCCAGCATCTGCAGACGCAGACAACACAAGACCTTCCGACTACACCTGGAGCCAGAGGTGCTCGCAGAGATGCGGCCGAAGATCGCCCACCTTAGCCGTCATCAACATAGTCGGCTGGCTGGCAACCGCCCTTGGACGGGACGTCGCTGGGAAACCGCGGGACTGGAGGCCTGATTCGTCGCTCCAGCCTGCCGTTCAGCACATGTCGGCAGCGGAGGGAGCTGACCGCACATCTCCGAAGGCAGCAAGCAGTATCATGGATCGCCTACGTATGGCATCACCCATTCATTAACTCCTCAAGATTAAACGGTACTAACGCTCCATAATATGCCCATTTAGATTTACATAGTCTATCTAGCCCTGATTTTTTTATTGTAATTGTTAATAAATTAATTTAACTGTCTCAAAGCAATAAAATCTCTTTTATTAAATAACCTATCCTCATACAAAGTATACACAGCCGCCTGCTTAAGGTCCACGCCTGAGATAACAAATTCTCCAGAAATAATCTCACTTGTCTCTTGCTCTCCATCTTATATTCCTAACATTTTAGCTTCCAATGTGAAAGTAAATATTTTCATAACATTTTGGCGCTCCAACGTTTGTTGTGCTCGATTGGCTAATACTTTGTGTGAGAGGGTTATTTTTTAATAATCTCGGAAAAAAATAGCTTCGATAGAAGTGTTAATCATTGTAAAAATATCATATATTATCTTCGCAGTTGATCTCAGTTTATTGTAACATTTTTTGTTGGCAAATCTACAATGCTAATTTTCGTTAAATCTTACCTACTTGCCATCTAATTAAAGTTCAAATACTGATAAAGTAACATTCAAATTCAACTTCTTACAAATAATAATGTTACATATTTGCTACCTGCTATTCTTTATTATTTTGCAATTTATTTTTCTAATTATCAATTCTGTCGTATTTTCAATAATAATGCATCATGTATTTTACGCAGTCAATATTAAGAATTATTTTCGACAATAATTTCTTTCGTTGGAGGTAGTCAGTAACATTATGGCGCTCAACATAGTTTGATATATTCTATTGAGATAATATAGTCATAAATTTTTATATTTTATTGCTTGATGGTAAATTTCTTATTCGACACTATCTCACATTTCAATTGTACCTAAGATTCCCGCATAGTTTTTTTTGTAAGGATGGATTTTCAATTCATATACATGTAACAATCATATTGTTGTTTGCGATTATGGCAATTTTATTTCATACATACTATTGGAAAATTTTACGGTTGTGTAAATGCTTTACTATGTATATTAAATATTGTTTATCTACAGATACGCGTTTAACCTATTAAGTTTTTTTAAATTTTCGTGTGCGTCGCTTTATTATCAATTGTCAATTCGCGTACGTTATTTTTAACCTCAAAGAAGTTGATATCAAAGTCATTGTGTGCATTATAAAATGTCTTAATTTTACACAGGTATTTCAAATTGATTTAATGTCATTACTATCGCGACGTACATTGCTTATTAAATATACTTGCATTATATTTTAATTATTGAGGTTATATTACGCGGTGAAATTACAAAGGTGAATACCAACTTAAAAATATAAAAAAAAATTGCAATACTATTTTTTCATCGGGTTAATAAAATTATGAAACTTGTCAATATCGTGCAAAAGTTAAAAAAACTATTCTATTACATTCAAATATCTTTTATGGTATTATTATTACGATTCTATATTATCATTCGTTTTAAATATTTTCGGGACTTGATTTCAAAACAACAGCTGTTTCCTGTCAAAATAATACATTGTTGACATTTTTCAAATTTCAATCTGACATTTCATAGATAATTTTGTTTACAATCTCAAAATGACAGTTCTGTCATAATATGGTTTGTGAATTATTATGTTTACTTTTCACTTTCATTCTAAATAATTAATTTGCTAAATAGAAAACGGTCTTACATTCTATTTCATTAGCTACGAAATATTATTCATTAGGAGGTTTTAAAAATATTGTTAATATAATATGACCTGTCTTTGCTAGTGATCCAAAACTTGGTATCTGATTTGTAATTTACATGATTAGTGTGCTGTCTAATGGTCAGTGGAAGTGTATTAAAAAAGTTTTGTTGCAAAGTACCTGAAGTTTCTTTGATTAAATATTAAACTTACATATGTATTTTAATTTCATTTATTTACGTGATTACCATACACAAACCGCCCGGCCCATCCGGTTCTGGGCGCACACGGGACCTGTAATAATAAATAAATACATATTACGAGAGCTCTCCGTAAAATAAGGTCTCCAAGGATAAAGGTAAGATCTTTATCCTTGGAAATCCTGAAATTTGTATAAAAAAATATTACAGGTGGTGTGCGAGTGGTTTGAAAATGTGTGAATTTCATATATTTTAGCGCCAGGGAGGAGGGGGAGGGTAACGAAGGAGGTGGGGTTCGCGGGAATGGTGACGTGAGAGGGGGAGGCGGGGAAGGTGGAAGGGGAACGCAGGAGGGGAAGGGGATGCGGGAGGGGAACGGGAACGCATGGGAATGAATGGACATGCAGGGGAGAAACAATTTATTTCTTTGAATGGCATTGCAACGCATTCCGGGTACCAGCTATGTTATAAAAATTGTTCAAAATAATAAAACAACATACCTAAATCTGTTTTGGAATATCTTCCGCTGTCAACGACGAAATATTATTTCCGGTAACAAACGATCTTTAAAATCAAATCACAATTTGATTGTAAATCTTTTGGTCAGTGGCTCAGTGGAGAGCGGAGCTAGACTAATCAACTCTATCGCAATCAGATGCCATCATTTAAAATTACAGAGAAAGGAAAGGTGAAATTATATATTCATTTTATTTAAATGAGCAAATTTCAGAATTATATGGAAGATTGGAGTCGAGTTCAGACTTAGAAGAGATGAAATGTTGAATGGAGGGGAGGCAATTTTAGATAACGCTTGGTAGAAGAGAAGATATTTATTTAGAGAGGGACAACCAAAAAAATATGTGATCTAAAGTTCCCACATCTAGACCACAGAATGTACAATCTGGGAAGTCAAGGTTGTGAATCGGGCTGAAATTTTGGATTCTTACTAAGAATTGTGGTCTGTAGACGAGTTAATAAAAAAACTGCCAAAAGAAGAATTTAAAAAAGAATCAATAATTTTACCACTTGGTTTAGCACTTGGGATCGGTCGTTTTTAACACTTAGGGTCGGTCATAACTTCGGCCCTATGGCACCGATCCGGCTGAAATTTTGGATTCTTCACGATCTGTACACGAATCAATAAAAAAAAATATTTTAAAAGAATAATAAATTTTTAAAAAAATCATCGTTGTACGGGCGCTTTGTAACAAAACTTGTGGTCGGTCATAACTTATACCCTATGGCACCAGCCGACTGAAATTTTGGATTCTTACTAAGAATCACAGTTTGTACACGAATCAATCAAAAAATCTACCATAATAAAATACTAATAATATAAGAATACTATAAGAATATAAGAATAATATATATAATAATACATACTATAAGAATACAAAAAATCAATCATTTTAACACTTGGGGTTGGTCGTTTTAGCACTTGGGGTCGGTCGTTTTAACACTTGGGGTCGGTCATAAATTCGGCCTCATGGCACCTATTTGGGTGAAATTTTGGATTCTTACTAAGAATCGAGGTTTGTACACGAATTGATAAAACAATCTACCAAAAGAAGAATAAAAAATCAATCATTTTAACACTAAGGGTCGGTCGTTTTAACACTTGGGGTTGGTTATAACTTCGGCCCTATGGCACCGAACCGAATGAAATTTTGGATTCTTACTAAGAATTATGGTCTGTATACGAATCAATCAAAGAATACATATGTGAATTTTGTAAGATGGAGACCAAACTACTGAGTTATATTCAATTGGACTAGAGTTAGGTATAATAGTTTAATGGATTGTGAGGACTTATAGTTTTTAGTTGGTCTTAATACGAAGCCTAGTGTTTTCATAGTTTTTCATCCAAAATGATTCCGAGATCTCTCATTTCCATGACTCTTATTTTTAGTTTTGGGCAACAATCGATTTTTTCGTTCAGACAGTTAAACAAAATTTAGGCATGAAAACTTTTGTATTTTATAAAACGGAAACATTGAAATGCATCAAACGTAGGTTTGAACACGTACGAACCGTAGGTATATCGACTTTGGTTATACGGTCGCATATTACCATCTCTGTATACTTACTTTACAAGTGAGGACGCATAACAGAAATAATCCTTTAGGGGATCATCTGTCCGAGGGATCAAATTTCCGGGGTATCATGTATCCGGCGGATCAGCTGTTCGGGGATCAACTGTCGGGTCACCATTAAAAATATGCCATACTGAACAAAGATTCCCTTCATGCCTCCTCTCCCATTAATACTAATACCTCCTCTCCTACGTATTAATCTTTTTCCATCGTTGTTTCTCAATTGTTTCTCTTTTTGTGTTACTTGTTATGAATTTATAATTTTTTGCACAAATGTAGTTAGGTTCATAAAAAGGCACATTTTTAATATTTTTTTAATGAACTTAGAAATAAAAAAAATCCTTAAAATAATTATATAAATTTATTACGGAAATATTGACAAACCGATTACATCCTTGATTGAACGCTGAGTCTGTTTTACTGGTTTTAAAATGAAATCTGTTTGGATGACCTGCCTTCGGCGAACCAGTGAAGAAGTCAGTGATGAAGAGAGCATCACCCGCAGTTTGTTACTATTTATTGCTTTTTAGCGAATATAAATTTATTTAATAATAATTAAGTATATTTATTTTTTTTCGTAGAAGCGAAACAATTAATTATCCTCGGAACAGGCTCAGCCTAGTGAGGTGGTATATACCAAAAAAAATGTATATTGTATTTTGTATATATTGTAATATCTTGGTTAATAAATAATTTAAAAAAATATATATATTTTAAAATATATAGAATGTATATATATATATTTTATTTTTTTTTATTTTTTTTTACTTTATTTTTTTTATTTTTTTATTTCATACATTTTTTATTACTAACAGATATTTGTTTTTTTTTTGGCTACCACACTAGGCTAAGCCGTGTTGTGGTAGTCGTACATTTAATATTTTAATATTTCAAAAAATATTAAGAAATACTTAAAACTAAAGAGTAAAAAAAAAGATCATATTTTAAAGAAAAGTAGAAATAAAAATGAAAATTCAAATTCAAATTTTGAAATACAAAAATTAATAATAAAGATTAAATGTTAAGAACTCAAGTGTTCTGTATAAATTAAAACATATATGTATATAAATCAAAATTAAAAACATAAATAAATTTAGTGAAAAACTAAGAGAAAAAAATAACAACATTTTAAAGAAAAATAGAAATAAAAATGGAAATTAAAAATTTCAAATGCAAAAATTAATAATTAAAATGTAGTGTTAGAACTCATGAATTCTTTAAAGTACATTCGTCCCCTTTCAAAAATCCAATGTTGTACACGTGTTATAAAAAGAGAATTAGAATTACTTGACTTTATGTCAGTACTCAGAGCATTATATATTTTAGGAGCGATTAACCAGAATTGTCGTTGAGCGAATGAGGTGTTAATTTTTGGGACCACGCAACCCAGGTTTGATGAAAAGCGGGGTGTGTGCTTGATGTTGTGGAGCGATTAGTAGATTATTTTTTCGTATATAACAAATGCTTGTTTTAGTAAATAGCTGTCGAATATCTAAGACCCTGATTTTTGCAAAGAGTTCATTTGACGGATGGGTAGGTTGACATTTAAATATAATTCTCAGAATTAGTTTTTGAACTAAAATAATTGGTCTAATAATGGATTCAGCACAACCACCCCATCCCACTATACCGTATATTGCTATGGATTGGAAAAGGGCAAAGTATACGCATCTTAGAGTCTGTAAATCTAAGATAGACCTAAGGGAGTAGAATATATGGCAGAGTTTACGAAGTTTTTTTACTGTGTCACCGATGTGATCTTACCAACGTAGTTGGTTGTCTATGATTATTCCCAAATATTTAACTACTTTTGAGGATTTGAGGGTCGAACACGTACAATTAATATTAGATGTGGTTTCCGGATTGTCTAAATTGAGTGAACACGAGTGGATGATTGGTTTAGGGCAGTTGTTGGGTATATTGTATTTGCGTATGGAAAATGTCATATATTGTGTTTTGTCGATGTTAAGTGTGAGGAGGTTTGTGTCAAGCCAATGCTTTACTTTTATTAGAGCATTACTAGTTTTGTTAATAACTGATTGCCATGTTTCATCTTCGAATATTAAGACCGTGTCATCAGCAAATGATAATATTTTTCCACCAATATTCATGGCACATAGTGAGTTGATGTATATAAGAAATAAAATTGGTCCTAGTATGCTACCTTGGGGTACACCACAGGACACAGATAGTTTATTGCTTATATGTATTTTGTCAGATTGGATGAGAGTTTGTTGTGTTCGGTTTGATAGATAGTTTTCAAACCATGTGTAGGCTACTTCAGTTATTCCAATTTGCTGCAGTTTTTTTAGTAGTAATGGATGTGAGACCGTATCAAATGCTTTTGCGAGATCGAGTAAAACAGCAAGTGGTTTGCGACCAATGTCAAGATTATAGGAAATGATCTTTGTGAGGGCGGCTATTGCATCTGAAGTACTTCTACCTTTGCGAAAGCCGTATTGATTGCCAGATAATATTTTGTTATCTTCAAGAAACTTACAGAGTCTATTTTTCACCGCTTTTTCTACAACTTTAGATATTATGCTTAGTAAGGATATCGGTCGGTAGTTATTTACAAATAATTTGTCTCCCGCTTTAAAGATTGGAATTAATGTGGCCTGTTTTAGGGAGTTAGGAAAAATGCCAGTTTTGAAGCTTAAGTTGATTATGTGTTTAAGAGGGGATGCGATGTAATTTTGAATATGTTTGATTATTTTTGTCGAGATATGATCAATTCCTGTGGAGTTACTGTTTTTAAGAGATGCTATTAATCCTATAATTTCAAGTTCAGTGGTGGGAGTGAACTGAAACTGGTTATAGCTCAGATTATTGATAGGTATAATATTTGCAAGATCTTTCTCTGAGATGCTGTTTCTGTCTAAAATTTTTTTTGCTAAGTTGGGTCCAATGTTGGAGAAAAATTGATTGAAATGGTTAGATATTTTTTCAGGGTCAGAATTTACATGTATTGTTTGGTCTTCGATATTAATTTTAACAATAGGTGTGTCAGTTTTATTAATATTGGCTATATCTTTTATGATATTCCAAATTTTTTTTTTATCATCGGTAGCTTCATTGATTTTTTTTTGTAATAATCCCTTTTAACATTCTCAATTATTTTTTTACAGTTGTTTCTATAACGTTTGTAGAATATGAGAGATGCATAGTCACTGGGGTTTTTCCTACAGAAGTTGTGAATCTTATCACGATAATATTTATAAATAATCTTATTATTTATAAATATTATTTATTTGTAAAATATTTTCAATTTGGGAGGCGGGAATGGGTACCGCCGCCCCGGGAACCTTTATTGGATAACCAACACCTCTGCCATAGGTCACCCCAAGTGGTTCGCTACGTTTGGTGATTTAGCAGGGGTGCCCGGGTTCATGGGGTGAGGTTTGTCTAGGTCTTGGAGGCGGATGACCAGGACATACTGAACCCAAGATTCCTACCCACCCCTTAAACCCTTTTCCTTCCCAGAACTCTCCTTTCCTTCCTTTCCATAAAAAAACCCTCCACACAGCATCCCCAAAGATGATATAGGCCCTGAGGGAAATTATTTTCCTCCTCTGGCCTCCTGTGTGGAGCTCATGTAAAAAAAAAATATATATTTTTTTTTTAATTTCTTTCGCTCCAGGAAAATACAGTTGAATCCCGGTCAGTTAAATTCTTTATAGTTTCGTAAGTTTTCAACAAAATTCAAATGATTGTTTAATGAAGCTGCATTTTATATAAAATTGGAAAATATACGATGACCCTTCGAAAAGGAGTCTACCTCTCCAAGGCTTCTTACCAAACAGTCCGAGCTCTAAGGAAAAAATGACTTTTTATAACCTCCGTTTTCAAAAATAATTGAATGGCCCAAAGTTCTATATTTAAAGAAAAATCAACTGGCATTTCAAACCAAACAAATATTGATAAACAAGGGGTACGTGACTAGACTTAATTGTGATGAAATGGAATTAAATATTTCATAACATTTTATTAACGGATATGAGAACTCCTCCTCTGGTTATATTGCTGGTGGCTGGATTTCTGTCAAGGCGGTAGGTGTTGTAAGTTGTAAGATGTAAAACCAAGTTCCTCGGTGTGAATATCAAGATCAAGCCAGGTTTCAGTAAGAAGAAATACATCGATGTTTTGAAGTAATGGAATAGTAGTTTACAACTCTAAGAGTTTGGTGCGGCAGCCCCGGATGTTTTGGCCGTATCCATTGATGT
This sequence comes from Limnephilus marmoratus, assembly GCA_917880885.1. NCBI lineage: Eukaryota > Metazoa > Arthropoda > Insecta > Trichoptera > Limnephilidae > Limnephilus > Limnephilus marmoratus. The sequence continues at coordinate 76,862 of OU862929.1, read as the reverse complement.
CTTTGAGTTTTTTGGAGTTGACTTAACTATTGTCGGATTGCTGTTGATATATTTAATAGTTACCCCGACTTCACCTCCTTGAATCCGACTTTCCATTGTATGACGTAGGTCCAACAAGTATTTTCTTTGATTTGGTGTTTGGTCGGAAAAAAATTTGATCGGGGAGTTGTTCAGGTAAAAGTTTTTTTTTCCGTAAGATAGTCATTGCTTCAGTCGAGTTTCTTAGAATAACTTAAATGGGCCTCGATTTGTCAGGCCTCACTGCTCCAAGACGAAATGTGTTGATTGAGTTTGGTTCTATATTGTTATCTATTTTCTTTAAAATATTTGTAATAACAATATGTAAATTGTCATCCTTGATTTTTTCTATTTGGTTCAGTTTTGAGCTTTCGGGAACGTTTATAATTATGAGATTATTTGCTCTGATCTTTCTCTCTTCAAGCTCATCGGCCGCTTCACATGTAGTTTCTAGTGAGTTAGGTTTGAAGGTTAGTGTTTTGATTCCTGTTAGCTCACCCTCGAGTTCTGCCATTTTTGCAGCCATTTGCGCAATAGTTCCAAGAATAGCGTTGGTTTTCGGAATCATTTTCGCAATTTGATCCTTGTTCAGTTTGCTACTTGGGTCTATTATCAATTCAGTTAGGGCCTCAACCGCTTCTCTCACCAGACTGATGAATCCCTGTGAGTCCATTTTATAAGTTTTTTTTTGAGTAAATGGAAGATGGTTTATTCTGGATCTAAGGTGACTTGAATTACTTGCTACTGTCGACCGGGTCGCGCGGTAGTAACTTGGGTGACAATAATGCTAATTGTTTTGACTTTTAGTAATATTGACAATGCTCACTCAGTTAGATATTAGAATCCTGCAGGTTTACACTACAACTTCCTTAAACTTGCAGTCACTCTGTGGCTTATTTTATTAGTAGTTTCACTGTTTAAAACAACTATAGACTGTTAATTAGTATTGAGCGCAAAATTGAACGTGCTCTCAGTGTCACTTGTAATGTGGTTGTAACTTTCACCTGTACAAAATAACCGTGACAAGCAGTGGCGTCGTTGCCGCCGAACGGAATAGAAAGTTCACTAAATCGTGGTATTTACGCTAGCCTGGGAAAGTCCCTTTGCGAGTTGCCGACGGAAGTGGCTCCATCATTTTAACGAATTCTAAAATTAGAAATCATAATGGTAAGAATATTAGAATTAGACTTTACAATGGTTAAAGCGAATTAAGTCAATATGAAGGTATAAAACGTATCTGACTAACCTCTATGGGAAGGAAGTTCACACAATGGTGCGCCGATTGGAGAATCTGAGGAAACGAACGAACCTTTTACAGGGCAGCCTGGCCTTCCTCAAGAGATGTAAGGAGAAATCGGTCGTACCAGTACACATCCGAATACAAAGACATATCGAATCCCGGAAATCCAAGACGGTTTTCCAAAGAGCAGAAGCAGCACACGGGAAAGAATCCATAATTTGCGCAGCGCAGGATGGAATATCATGGAACATCCACCCTCCAACCTCCCGTGCCGTCCATTTTCCCTTCATAACAATGGTACGTAAAAAATAAATCTTCAATGTAATTATTTTTATATTTCAAAGTAAAAATAATCTTGCTTAAAATTATTCTCTATTTAAATATTATTAATTGTTTGTTTTCATAATTACGCACATCTCATATATCCAATCTAATACAGTGAAACCCTCTTTTCAAAGAAGTTTTCCAAGGGACCGGAAAAACCAAACTTCTTAAGCAGGAAAACCTTATATGTGGGAAAAATTTGGTCAATTTTGGACCGAGAGACAGAATAAATCAAACTCCTTAAGCCAGGAAACTTCTTGAGAGAACTTCTTAAGAGGGTTTCAGTGTTATTCCTCGTTTGTGGAATGGTACTTCCTACAGGCAGGATAACTAGTTGCTTTTTCTAAAACATTGATAACCAAACAAAGCACAAAACTTCTTTTCCCAAAATCAAGATAATAATATATTTAAAATGTGGGTGTGTGGTATTGTATGGAGGGAGGAGTGACGAGTGACGGAACCCAACTCTTCACATGTAGCGTGTGAGCATAGTATCTGCAGGAGCATTTAGACCTAACCCTTCTGGTTGTATTTCTCCACGATGAGTGTTAAATGCAGGAGAAATACTGAACAAACGGTTACAACTAGAGACGTTGAATTTATTTTTATTTTACATCAACTCCACGCAGGAGGCCATGAGGAAAATAATTTCCCTCAATGCCTATGTCATTTGAGATGCTGTATGGAGGGTCTTTTTGAGGAGAGAAAGGAATGAACGTTGGTCTTGAAGAGACCCATGTTGTATGAAGGAGGAAACACAGAGGCCAGCAAATCATTCCACAGCCGAGCTATTGAACACAATAACTAGTCGAAGAAGCGACCCGTTCTCATGTGACAAATGTTAACCGTGTACAAAAGTTGGGCACGCGTTTGGACTATGCACCGTTGCCGAAGGTATCAATGACGCTAGTTCCTCGGAGCATCTTCCATTATAATACCGGTAGAACAAGGATAGCATTCACACCCGATGTCTGTGCTCTAAAGATTGCAATCCGTCTGTTAAGATGGGAGAATCTATCAAACGGACCGCCCGTTTCTGCACAGAGTCGAGGGTATTTTTCAGGTATTTTGGAGCTCCAGACCAGAGCGGAGCGTGAACCGTGCTCGAGTTCACGGGATGAGGTTTATCTAAGTTTTGACGAATGCGTTTACCCACTCACTACGTTGGCAGGCCGGATCGGGAGAGACTGATTGAGGGACCTCCAGCTGGACTATCGACCTATCGGCTTGCACCGCAGTGGGAGCATTGGATTTGTAAGTCCGTAACTCTTGAACAGAATGACCCCCAGATTCCTTCCCATCCCCCTTGTTCCTTCCCAGAACTTCCTCTCCTTCTTTTCCCCAAAATACCCTCCACACAACACACAGCATCCCCAAAGATGAAATATACCCTGTGCGATTTTTTTTCTTTAAGACCTCCTCCTGTATAATTTACTCGGAGTTGTGTGGCGGTCCATCAAAAGAATGATGTGTGAGTTAAATTTATTATAGAACTAGCAGACCCGGCCACACGTTGTTGTGGCTAACGAAACACAACGCCATTACCCAACCTTTATAAAATCCACTCCACCCGCTTGCGAGCAGCCCGCTGCCCACTGCCTGAATTGAATATTTGAATTTCTCGACCTTTCTCTACTATAATAAGCAGGTTTTATACACATAAACCTTCCTTTTGAACCACTCTATCTATTGGTGAAGACCGCATGAAAATCCGTTGGGTAGTTTAAAAGATCTGTGTAAGGAAGGATGATAATGATGAAGAACAGAAATAATTTTATTACACTACAATGTTTTGGACGGATAAGTTTATCATTGTTGCTATTTGGGAGCCATTAATATTATTTATTTTATTATACGCACTTGATATAATCAAGGTAAGACTATTTACATTCCAGGGAGCATCCTGCCCCAAGACCTGACCCGCCCAGCAGCCCATCTAACAACCCTGGAAGAACTATCACCCCCTGGGTGCAATACCGCAACCATGGAAATATGAATATATCTGGACCTGTCCTAAGTGATAAAAGCGTATTATTTACCCCTCTAGTCCAGTTAACAAATGCTCCAAAAGGAGGTGTATAGTGCGTGAGCAGGGACCTAAGCGATTACTTCAGAAACTTGTTTAGGGTGCTTAGGGTGTGAACATACTAAAAGTCCTGACGTCTAGGTGGTGAGCTAGGCGGGGGAGGGGGGGGGAAGGTCCCAATTTTCGGGTTTCCGCTTGTATCTCAAAAACGGTGCATTGCAGAGGAAATTTTTTTTGAATAAATAAAAGCTTATAAAATTTTCCAGAACTTTTATTCTATATGTAATTTTCTAAATTCAAGCCGTTTTTGAGTTACACGCTCCACAAATGTGGATATTTTCAAAAAAATCATTTTACCTCACATTTTTCATCAAACATTACTTCATATCGTCTAAAATATTCATCACACATATAAATTTATTTAAAAGAAGTTGTAAAAAAAATAATTTCCTTTTAGAATATGTATACATTTGTGCATAAATCTCTAAAAAATAAATATTTAAAGCAATTTAAAGTTTTTTCGTAAAATGTCGCCATTTTCAGAAAAAGCTGTTTTTATCTTATTACTGACACACCGACGCGTGACGACGATTATGCGATGCTCTGATCGCTTTTAGTTAGGCGTATGGTCAGATATGACCATTGAAACCACATTGATGTGATCATTCAAAAGCCGAGGAGGCATAACAGTAGGCATAGGTGTTTCGCACAATGTAGTCAGCAAGTGGTTAGTTGGTATGAACGCAACTCATGAGATCTGCACTTCCCTTGAAGAGTTTTGTGGAGTCTTCTTCACGTCAAGTGAACATCACAAGGACCTCGGACAAAAAATACCACGAACCACCGAAATAGAGATACAGCATACATTTCCAAACTCAGTCAGTGGTTTGATGCACATCCTCTCTTCCCACAAACTAGTAAAATAATGTCAATTCCCAATGTCTTCTGTCAGCTCGTCGATCAAAATTCACGATGAAAAGGTTGCAGTTGACCCAACGTTGCTGTTTCAGCGGATAAGCAAACGACCAAGCAAACTGATAAGCAAACGATCAGATGAGGATTTAATGAAATTCTTTAAGTATAAGTTGGCCCCATTTCCCTTGGCACTGTTGAATGAAAGTGGGATGCGAAAGACAACTAAATCGGTCTGTACAGCTTATTCGAAACTACCAAAAAACTGGTCTACTGTCTCAGATGAACATAGTTGTGGACGGAGGGTTTCTACTACATAGAGTAATTTGGCAAAAAGATGCCTCCATTGCCACAATTTATGATTGTTACATCACTTACGTCAACCAACACTATCCTGGATGACTCGCACTGAGGTATTTGATGGGCACGCAAACCCAGCCAACAGTACGCATCACAAAAACAGATACGATGATACAGACTGAGAAGGTTAGCTGACATCAATTTGACTCGGGACACATCAATACCTGTTAAACAGGAAGATTTTTTATCCAATCTTACCAACAAAATTTACTTCATCTCCTTACTACAGACAAAGCTTCGGGAGAATGGGATACAGACTCTTCACGTCACCGATGCTGCCGATGTCCTTGTCATTAATACTGCTGTGAAATAATCCTCTCAAAATTCTGTGGCTGTCGTTGGTGAGGATGTGAACCTCACTGTCCTTTTGATTGCTTCCACTTCTCCCATCCACTCCCTCCCTGCTGCTGAAACCCGGTCGAGGGAAAACCGAAACAATGGCACTGTCCACTCATTTACCGGCTGCGATACAACATCTGCAACTTTCAGGAGAAGCAAGGTGGGCTTCTCAAAATTGTACTTGGAGTCAGAAATCATCAAGCAAGCGGCAATGATCTTTAACAACCCCTCCTCTACTCGCGACGAGGTTGAAGAGGCTGGAAATAAATGTTTCCTGAAATGGTATGCGGCGCCAAAAAGACAGACCTCCCTTAACTAGTACCGTTTCCAGTCGTTCACAAGGTCGGTAGCAAATATGAAGCCTAACATCAGCCCCCTTCCTCCAACAGAGAGCGCAGCTAAACAGCATTCCCAATGAACCGATTGAGCTGCCCCCTGAAGAATGGATAGAAACATGAAGGAGAGATACTGGTGCCAATTACAGCAGAAGACCCACTAGCACCGGAGGTCCTTCTGAATATGATATTTTTCCTCTGTACCAAGGATTGTGCAATTGGCAAATGCGGATGCCGAAAAGCAATGCTGACCTGTTCTGCAGCGTGCCTCCACTGCCAAGGGAGATGCCTCGATAGAATAATAAGAAGACGTAGAGCCCATTCAACAAGAACCATCCACTACTGAGGCTGAATATGCCATGGATGAACAACGCTTACCAGGACCCTCACGTCCAAAGTGGATGAAAATGTAACATGATGTTATTGAGAACAGTGATAACAATGAGGTTTATAATTTTATGTGCCTTATGTAACGAAATATTATAAAATTATCATGACATAATTATCATTATCATTATAAAACACAATTTTATATTTTTCAAGTAACATGATTTTCGTCTACTTTACTTAATAACTGGCTTTAAAGTGAGGTCACACATATTATTATTAGATTATAATAAAATAATGTTAAACCTAACGCCATCTAGGATCTGTTATGTGTAGCTCAGTGTACCTACATGTATTACTTTGCGAGAATAAATTCTTCTGTTCAAGTCTAATCACCGTGTTTCACTAGGTTATGGGCCCAGTAGCTATAATTCGCGTTAAAGTAAAGTTTTCTCACGTAAAATTACTTTTAAGTGGACGGTCTGTGAACAGTGTACCATATAACCAAAATGTGACAAATGAAAAAAAGAGGAACATTATCGTAAAATTTACACGCCGACACCTTAAAGATAACCTGTTAGCTGCAATAAGGAAGAGGAAGGGAATGTTTGCTTCAGAATTGCAGCTTCCTGGTGCCAGCAGAATCTACATTAACGAGCATTTAACCTCCAAAAATCAGCATCTACTAAAACAATGTAGAGATATAAAAAGGGACCGAAAAATTCTCTACTGCTGGATAAAAAACGGTAAAATCTTCATTCGGGTAAGTGATACAACACCCATAATTTTAATTGCTGATCAGGATGACGTTAACAGACTTTCAATATTGAAGACAATGCCCACACAAGACGCTTCTACACCGGCCTTCCCTTTAGGAAACTGAATTTACAGAATAATATCAAACGTATTACTTTTAACATCAAATTTAACCTCTTGCAGTACATTAATATAAAAACACCCAATTTCTACTTAGTCGTAGTACACATATCATCACTATGCGTTAATTACAAACTTCCTTTTAACTCTTATCAAATAATATTAAAACATGTTATCATTTATTTGAATTGTATTAGTAATCTGTCCATAGATATAACAATCAATCTGTCAAAACTTAAGCCTCCTAAAACCATAGACATTTTAATTTACCACAAACAAAAACAAAAAGAATCGTATGTTCAAAAATGCCCCCAATCACAGCATAATTATTTTTTTTCAAGTTATTTTCCAAACAACTTCACGAACATAATATTTAAAAATGCTTAACATATATTTTCAAAATGTGCGAGGTCTTCGCACAAAAACTCATAGCTTCTTAAATCAGGTACTTTTGAACAATTACGATATTTACCTTATATGTGAAACTTGGCTAAATAAATCAATCCATGACAGTGAATTGTTTGACAATAGGTATGATGTATTTAGAGAGGATCGGAACTACTTTTTGTCTGGACAGCAGCAGGGAGGGGGGGTACTAATTGCAACCTCCAAATCTCTCAAAGCACAGAGATTACCATGGTCTACTTGTACTGAGGAGATCTGGATATCAGTGCCAATATTAGGTGACAATAATAAACTCAAAAATTTATATATCTGCTGCACATATCACCCACAAAACACCAACTACATCCACAATCTAATTCAGCACTTCAACACCACATCAGACCTGCACACAAATCACCCGGAAGGATTGTTTTTATTAGCTGGAGACTACAATATACCCAAACTAAACTGGAAGTTAACCGAAGGGCAATTCCAATTAGAACCAATTTTTCCAGAAGACACTGCTAGCCGTGCCTTGGTAGACTTCCTTTCATTCACCCAACTACACCAATTCAATACTGTAATCAATACAAACAAACGAATCCTTGATTTAATCATGACAAATATTTCAAAATGTAGTATAACCCACTGTACCGAACCTCTGACGCCTGAAGATTCACATCACAGAGCATTAGACATAGAGTTATCACCTGTTACTGTACCGTCTCTCTCCGGCTCGTCTAGGACAGTTAAAATGTTTCACCGAGGTGATTACGGTAAAATCACTGATGAATTATCTAAAATAAATTGGAAACTCGAATTTCAAAGTAAGGATACCGAAAAGGCCGTATTAGATTTTTACAATATCATAAATGACATTATTCGCAAATACATCCATGAAAAAAAAAATTACGGTAATTTAGAAAGGTTTCCCCCCTGGTACACTTTACCACTTATTAAAATTGTAAAAGAGAAATTAAAATATCACAAGAAATGGAAAAAATACAATAACTTAGCTGACTACCAATCATTCTCTTCTGTACTGAGAAATCGTCAGCAGAAGATCTCGCTAGAGTGTTATGAAAACTTCATTACGACGGCAGAAGATTCAATAAAAAGTGTAGCAAACAGTTCTGGTCATTTGTTAAATCAAAGCAATCCTCTTCCGATTTACCTAAGCAAATGTATCTTGGTGATATTTCCCGCAATGATGGACAATCCATATGCGACCATTTTAGTGATTATTTTAGATCAGTTTTTGTAGAAAATTCCAACCCTCGCCTCAATCTTACTGAGAATGGTGACGACAACTCTAATCTACATATACACACTATTAACTTCAATCAATCATGTGTACTTAGTTATTTAAAAAAACTTGATCCGAATAAAAGTGCGGGATCTGATTTAATTCCATCCATATTTTATGTAAAATGCCGGGACCAATTGGCTTATCCTCTCTCCTTGCTATTCAAAATGTCATTTGAAGAAGGCAACTTCCCCAACGTCTGGAAATAAGCACTCATTACACCAATCCACAAAAGCGGGGACAAAAATAACATCACCAACTACAGGCCCATCTCCAAACTCCCAATTGTCAGCAAGATCGTGGAAAACATAGTTCTTGATCAACTTTTTCCAGCAGTACAAACAATCATATCCAAAAATCAACACGGCTTTTTCAGAAAACGGTCGGTCGAGACAAACCTTCTGGAATACACAGATTTTATTTTAAATTCTATGGGTGGTAAAAATCAAGTGGACTCTATCTATACGGATTTTTCAAAAGCCTTTGATAAAATTAACATTGAACTGCTTCTGGAGAAACTGTTAAAAATCGGGATTAAGGGTGACCTTCTCAGATGGATCAAATCGTATGTGACAAACAGAAGTCAAGCAGTTAGAGCTAAGGGTTTCTCCTCTCGTTTTTTCAATATACCTTCAGGAATCCCGCAAGGATCACATCTCGGACCTCTCTTGTTTATTTTATATATCAATGATATGAGTGAATGCTTTAAAAATTCCAAATTCCAAATTTTTGCTGATGACACTAAAATTTACAAAAAAATCACTAATATTAATGACAGCCTAGAATTGCAAGATGATATTAATAGGCTTGGAATATATTGTGCGAACAACCAACTGTTCCTTAACCTAGAAAAATGTAACACAATATCATTCACCAGAAGCATAAATCCCCTAATATTTCCGTACAAAATCAATGACGTAGAGATAAAAAGATGTTGTGAAGTGAAGGACTTAGGAATAATTATGGACTCCGGAATGTCTTTCCGAACACATATAAATTCCATCTGTGACAGGGCATACAAACTTCTAGGATTCATCATAAGAGTGACCAAACCATTCAGGTCACCACACGTAATCAAAATACTGTATGTCTCTTTTGTTCGCTCAATATTAGAATTCGGATCAGTCATATGGAATCCCCAATACAAAGTTAATATTGAAAGGTTAGAAAGAATTCAAAAAAAGATACTGAAACACCTAGACTTTAAATCCTTTCGACAGGGCCGTATTTACACTTTTCATAAGTATAGGCCACTTCATTTGCGCCGCCCCTTCCTCCTCCTTCTTGCCACCTATCATAATCACTCAAGTGACACATAATTTTCAAATTAAATATTCAAATAGAGGTTTAGTAGGTATTCAAAAATGAAATAAACTAATGAATTTGTCATAAAATAAAAGTGTAACATGAAACACCATTTTCATTGCACCAAAAATCTATAATGCACTGTATCAGACTATAGAAATTAAATCTAAAAACATATCCTCTTACAGCATATACAAAAAATTAATAAAGACTGGGATAACTACAAATGACACAAAAACCTACCTGCTATAACATCTTACCTGTTATAACTTTACAAATCCCTAATTTTTATTTAACCTTTTTTGTTTTTCATATATATATTTTTTTTTCTTAACTTTTGTTTTTTAAATACGGAATTATTTGTTCTATAAATATGTTAAAACATAATTATGTTTCAATTTACTAATTTAAAGTTTAATTTGCTATGTTGTATCTTAACTGCATTAAAAAAAAACTTAAGTATACCCACGAACTGGCGATGCCTATGTGGGATTTTTTTTTTGTTACCATACATATATGTATAATATTGTAATATCTTTTTTTGTTGTTAAATTGTATTATTGTTTATCGTTAAGCGACATATTTTATTTTATTTTTTTTTACTTCTTATCAAAAGAAATGTTTTTTGTAATATTTTTATGTATGTAACCAAAAAAAAAATTATTAATAAAAAAAAAAAAAAAAAAACAAGAAATACAATTTTTTACGGGATTTTTTTATCAAATTTTTTGACAATATTTTCTATAATATCTTCATAGTTTATAGTGTTTTTTAGACCTGCTTCTATGCATAGAAGAGTTAATTTTTTCTTAGGACAACGAAGACCTTTGGTAACACCCGCTTTAAACAGGAAAAACTCCTTTCTCCAGAATAATTTATGGCCGGAGTGCAAAGTGCGATGCAGAGAGCTATATCCAAGTTCGGGAAAACGTTGCACAGAGAAAAAGTTCCACAAAAACTTAAAAAGATTCAGTAATGATGTAGATTCAGGTATCTCTGCCGTCTTATTGGAAGAAATGCGACCGTGAGAGTGTACACATTCCTGAACCAAATCGTCTTTTTAATCATAATAATAATAGTGCACAAGAGACTAAACTTTTTCTGCGACTCTTTGGGTTTAAAGTTCACCCATTCTTGTTAAAAATGATTTTTTTTTTATTTGAAGTTGACATACACATTATGCCTTCTCTCTAATTCAGCTTTCAGTCGTTTATTTCTCATAAGGTTTGATCTTTGTTCAGTTTTGTGGTTGATTGAATTTCAGTAACTTTCGCGACTAGAGACACTTCTTCACTGCCTGACCTCAAATTCCTGCCATGATCTGACCGATTGAGCAGATGCAGACTCGTCAGCTTAATCGGAGTACCAGTACCTTGTTCATATTGATCTTCTTTACAACTACTCCCACTCCCCGAGTTCTCTTGTGTAAAACTTAATGCCTCGCTGTTTTCACTTTTTTTTAAGTAAGTTTCTATGTTCCTGATTTTCTGAAGAGTATGTTGTTTTTTTTTAATTTCGCTTTCTTTCTATACTCAGCACTACTAAGTCGCTTCCTTCCGTCACTCATTTTTCGTTAGTATATGAACATTTTGATAAATCTGTAAAAAGGAAATGTATAACACCGACCTTAAAAGGTTCTGGACTAGATGACGCTGTAATAAGGGTCACCCTTACCGCCCGCGCAGAAGCATAAATATACAAAACTTTCTGACATAGGATAGAAAAGAGTACTAGGAATTAGTGACTTTTTCCAAAAATTAGATTTAACGTTTAATACATACAAAACTCTCTCTATCCACAGTGACTTGTTTTTTGTTTATTATCGCACACAATCTTAATTGCTTACCAAAGCGAGCAAGCGCCGCCCCCTGAACTCTGCCGCCCCTAGGCCGCGGCCTATAAGGCCTATTGACAAATCCAGGACTGCCTTTCGAACATCAGAAAGCCTAAAAGACTTAACTTAACTTAAAGAATTAACATTCCATAATTTATCAACCTTAGAAGATAGAAGAAATATATCCGACCAGAAATTTCTATTCAAAATTATTAACAACGTTGTTGACAACAACTATCTTCTGGAACACATTAATTTCCACTGTCCAATAAGAAACACAAGGTCAAACCAACTATTCCACATCCCACACTCAAAAACAAATTACACACAACATTCATTTCTCCGAAGGACGTGCACAAAATACAATGATATCTTTTACGACGCTGATATTTTCCATTTGTCCTCAGGCCAATTTATTAAATTCATAATAGAAAAAATCAAAATAAATTGTTAATTATGAACTCTCCACCCCTGCTGCATGTTTTCCTTCTTTTTATAATAATAATAATATTTGGATGATTTACATATCCCACATGCTTTAATTTGTGTATTTTTTTTTCATTTCTGTTGTACATATATATTTTTTTTCTTTTTTTCTACCACTTTATGTTTTCTTTTATGTTTTAATCTATGTTTATATATATTATAAATTTTAGCGGAAACTTCGCTGGTTAATGCAACCATGTAATATGTTACTCTATTATGAAATGTGCAAAATTAACTGCATGGAACTTAATGTTGATAAATGCAAAATTTTGTCCTTTTATAGAACTAAAAAACCTATTCAGTTTGATTATAAACTAAATAATGTTTGTCTCTCCACTGTCACATCTATCAAGGACCTTGGGGTCACTCTGGATTGTAAACTTTCTTTCCGGGATCACATTAATAACATCGTAAACAAATCACTTAAACTACTCGGCTTCATTCATAGAATTACCTCTGACTTTAAACATATAAATACACTTAAATCTCTTTACTGTTCGCTGGTCCGCCCTCACCTTGAATATGCTAGTGTCATTTGGTCTCCTTTTTATGCTGTCCACATTTGTTACATCGAATCTGTACAACATCGCTTCCTACGAGGAATTGCTTGGAGGTTAGGACTTGAAAGAGGAGAATACTCGTATGATGAAATTGAACAAACTTTAAACATTTCCTCTTTAGAAAAACGTAGAAAGGACTCTGATCTAATATGCATTTTCAAAATTATCAACAGTATTACTGACACACCTGCTTTGTTACAACTCATCCAGTTCAACATTCCTTCCCGTAGACTCCGAAATAATGAATTGCTGTTCCTCAATCAACATTCTACTAATTATGGATATCATTCTCCTTTATCCAGAATGTCGAGACTAGTCAACACAAATCAAAGCATTGAATTTTTTTGGTGTAAGCCTAAATGACTTTCGGCAGTCGTTACGCAATGTGGTTTTTTAAAGTCTTTTTAAATCCATCTTCAAGCTACTTGTAGTTATCTTCTCTATGTACTTTTATATTATATGTATTTTGTCAATGCTCTTCATCTATATGTAATCTCCTTTCATTGTGATTTCTCTTTTTTTCTATTCGTGTTATTGATGTATTATTAATTGGACTAATTGTCCGTAAATAAATAAATAAATAAATAAATGTATAACGGTTTGTTTCCTAAATAAACTAAAATAAAATAAAAAAATATACTCCAGAAAAACAGAGTAAATCGCTGCAATAATAACTGTTTTTGGGATTGACAATCTGTTACCGCGTTATTGGTCCCGGAGTGTTATTTTTCAATATGGCGGGAAGTTACATAGTGAATATACCAAGATTGAAGGGCCGCGAGAATTTTGATGAATGGCAATATGCTGCTGAACATTTTTTGATGTTGGATGGTGTCGATATTCACAAGCCAGAATCATCTGATTGTACGATTTTGGATGATAAAAAGGCAAAAGCTAAACTTATTATGACGATTGACCCCTCTATTTATGTTCACATCAAAAACGAGCAAACAGTACAAGGTGTATAGAAACGTTTGAAGGCCTTATATGACGACTCTGGCTTCACACGTCGCATCAGTTTACTCCGAAAGCTAATATCTATTCGGCTAGAAGACTCAGAATCAATGGGTGCCTATGTAACTCAGATGGTTGATACTGCGCAGAAACTTAAAAGTACCGGTTTCCAGATAACGGACGAGTGGATTGGATCTCTTCTGCTCGCTGGGCTAACGGAAAAATTTGCTCCTTTAGTAATGGCGATCGAGCATAGTGGTATGATTATCAGCACGGATGTCATAAAATCGAAATTGCTGGACATGAGTTCCAAAGTTGGCAGCTCTGGAACAAATAGTGCATTTTTGTCAAAAGGTTGGCAGCACCGACACAGCAAGAGAAATGGCAGCATTGGTAGCCCTGCAAAATGGAAAACGTCGACGCCACCGCCATCTTCGAGTTCTGTCAAAACAATCCGCTGTTACAAGTGTCAACAACTCGGTCATTATATGAATAAGTGCCCGAATAATACACAGAAAAAAAGTGAAACCAATGCATTTAGTGCAATATTTTTTAATGGAACATTCAATAATTCACATTGGTATGTGGATTCTGCTGCAAGTTCACATATGATTGTTGATAAACGTTGTTTACAGGATGTATCGTTTAATCACAAAGTAAAAGACATAGTTATTGCAAATCACGAGAAAATACCGGTTATATGCTCAGGAAACACAATGATTACGACAGTAGTGAACAATTCGAGTTTATATCCCTGTCATAAATGTTTTATGTGTGCCGAATCTTTCAACAAATTTGTTATCAGTAAGTCAGCTGATTCAAAGTGGGAACAAAGTTAACTTTGAAGCAACAGTTTGCAAAATACGCAATCGACAGAATGTACTGGTAGGTGTTGCAAATTTAGTAAATGGTGTATATAAATTAAATATTAAGTCAGAACATTTGTTTGCGTGTACAGCAACAAATGTGGCAAGTGAAATATGGCACCGAAGGTTGGGACACATTAATTGTAAAACTCTGAATGCGATGAAGAACGGAGCAGTTGAAGGTGTGACATTTCAACAAAAAAATTGTGAAATTGATAAATCCAGCTGTACTATATGCTGTGAGGGCAAGCAGGCGAGGCTGCCTTTTCCTCTGAGTACTAGCAAGAGTCAGGGAACGCTGGAATTGGTTCATAGTGATCTATGTGGGCCAATGGAGAATAATTCACTTGGAATGGCCAGATACTTTTTAATATTTGTGGATGACTATAGCAGAATGTGTTTTGTATACTTTCTACAGTCAAAACATCAAACATTCAAATACTTCAAGGAATTTAAAAATTTTGTTGAAAATCAGCAATCAAAGAAAATAAAAATATTAAGATCTGATAATGGTGGCGAGTTCTGCTCAGCGGAAATGAAAAATTACTTGAAGCAGTGTGGTATAGTGCATCAGAAAACAAACGCATATACTCCAGAACAAAATGGGCTATCCGAAAGATACAATAGGTCAATTGTGGAGAAAGCACGGTGTCTTTTATTTGATGCACAGTTCGAAAAGAAGTTTTGGGCAGAGGCTGTAAATACGGCGGTGTATCTTATAAATAGGTCACCAACGGCGGGACTAAGCCGTGGTACTACGCCTTATGAAATGTGGACAGAAAAAAAGCCAAATGTTTCCCATTTACGAATCTTTGACAGTCGAGTGATGGTCCATATTCCGAAAGAAAAGCGCAAAAAATGGGATAAAAAGGCAACTAAAATGTTCCTTGTTGGCTATTCGGAAAACACCAAAGGCTATCGATTGTTTGATCCAGAGTCACAAAAATTAATTATTGCTAGAGATGTTGTTGTCATGGAAAATACAAATGACAGTTCGGCAGCAACTATTTTCGTCGAAGACACACAGCTACCTGACTGCACGGAGGAAAGTCAGGTGAACAGCACATTTGAAGAGGATAATATGAATGATGTTACATATGTTCCTGAGGAATCGACTAGTGAGTCAGAAGACAGTTTATATGAGACGTTAACCCCGGCCGACACAGATGTTTTTCCGGAAAATACTAACATTGCTCCGGAAAAACGAGTCAAACGTAAACCAGAGTACTATGGTTACACGAGCATGTGTATAGAAGACGTGTCGAGTGAACAGATTTCTCTCCCCGAGGCTATAACTGGACCTAAAAAGGTGAAATGGAAAACAATTCATTTGGGAGCTAGTGGATAAGACTTATCCACGTCATGACGACACAGTGATAAAAAAAATAAGTGTGTGCTTAAAGATATATAAAAGTAACGTGAAGTGCGTTTATATTTAAGGTATTCTATCCTTATACTATAATTTGCCTTAAGTGTAAAATGAATGTTTATTGAATTTAGGTTACAAAAATTCCAAATATGAATCTTGTCTGTTTATAAAAAGTAATAATAATGTTAAAATATTTGTTGCATTATTTGTGGATGATTTCTTTGTATTTTATAATTCAAAAAACTATTATGAACAGTTAAAGACTGAACTTGTCAATAAATTTAAGATAAAAGATCTAGGTCAAATTAAACAATGTCTAGGAATGAGGGTAAATGCTCAAAAAGATTGTATTACTGTTGACCAAAAACATTTTGTAAACAATATTTTAAATAAGTTCAATATGTCAGATTGTCATACTTCAGAAACCCCTATGGAAGTTAATTTAAAGTTGGAAAAAGATTTAAATAATAATGATGATATTTTAAAATATCCATACCAACAGCTGATAGGAAGTCTTATGTACCTATCTGTATTGACAAGACCAGATATTGCTTATAGTGTAAGTTATTTAAGTCAGTATAACAACTGTTATAATGAAACTCATTGGAAACATTTAAAAAGATTGTTAAAATACCTTCAGAAAAATAAAAGCTATGGTTTAGTTTATAAGAAAAATGATTACACTTTACATGGTTTCGTGGACGCGGATTGGGCGTCATGTACTTTAGATAGAAAGTCATATACTGGTTTCTGCTTCATAATGTCAGGATGTGTCATTTCTTTTGAATCCAGAAAACAAAGAACAATTGCTTTGTCAAGTACAGAAGCGGAGTACATGGCTTTATCCGAAGCCTGCAAAGAGGCTATTTATTTAAAGAATTTATTGTCAGATATGATTTCTATCAATAAAAATACACCTGTATGTTTGTATAGTGATAGTCAAAGCTCTATTAAATTGGCTGTTAATCCACTGTTTCATAAACGTACCAAACATATTGATGTACGACATCATTTTGTTAGAGAATGTGTATTTGATAATAAAGTGAAACTTGATTATGTTTCAACCTCCAATATGCCATCTGATTTATTGACGAAAAGTCTGTGTATAAATAAACATTATAAATTTTTAAGTTCAATGGGCATATCGGAAGTTTAAATCTTATTGTTTTTTGTTAATATGAAATTTGGATTATTTTGTTACGAGAGGGTGTTAGATTATAACAAAATAATGTTAAACCTAATGCCATCTAGGATCTGTTATGTGTAGCTCAGTGTACCTACATGTATTACTTTGCGAGAATAAATTCTTCTGTTCAAGTCTAATTACCGTGTTTCATTAGGTTATGGGCCCAAAAAGGTGAACGAACAAAAGCTGTGTGTCAGTAATAAGATTAAAATAGTTTTTTCTGAAAATGGCGACATTTTACGAAAAAACTTCAATTGCTGTAAATATTTACTGGTTGAAGATTTATTTGCATATGTATATATACTAAAAGGGAATTAAATTCTTTACAACTTTTTTTCAAATAAATTCTATGTGTATAATGAATATTTTAGATGATATGAAGGAATGTTTGATGAAAAATGTGAGGTAAAATGATTTTTTTAGAAAATATCCACATTGTGGAGCGTGTAACTCAAAAACGGCTGGGATTTAGAAAATTACTTATAGAATTAAGAGAATTTTATAAGCTTTTATTTTTTCTTAAAAAAAATTTTCTTTGCGACGCACCATTTTTGAGATACAAGCGGAAACCCGAAAATTGGGACCTTCCCCCCCCCCTCCCCCCCCCTAGCTCACCACCTAAACGTCAGGACTTTTAGTATGTTCACACCCTAAGCACCCTAAACAAGTTCATGAAGGAATCGCTTAGGTCCCTGCTCACGCACTCTACACCTCCTTCCTTGACTGGACTACTCCCCATAAGGCTACGTCCGCATAGGCAGGCGGCTTGCTTAGCACCTAGAGCCTAGATAGGTAGTAGTTAGCCGCTTAGCGTGTATCAAGGTAAGAGCCCGTTCACACTTTCGTTTTAAAAGACGGAGGCGGGTTCCGTTTTTTAAAACGGAAGCCCTAGCCCCCATTCACACTTCCGTTTTTTAAAACGGATCCGTCATAAAAAACGGATCCTACTCTACGAAAACAACGACCAAACATTTTATTTGCTCAATCTTCATTCCTCATTTGCGCGCAATGGACGACGATGAAGCTCTTGTTGTCATGTGGTACTTATTAAAAAGAAGGAAAAAAGTGAAAAGAAAATTATGGGTATACCCAATTATAGCAACAGCGTAATTTGCCTGCTGCTTGCGTCTAGGAGCGGGCGGTGCAGTGGGGAAGCGTCGAGCGGGAGGTGGGGAAACGGAACCGTTCTCCGTCTAGTGTGAACAGCTCCATTGAAATGTATGGCCAGCGCGGTTCATTCCGGTGAAAAAAACGGGCGCTCTGCGTAGGTGATTCTCCGGCAAAAAATGACGGATACTTTTTTAACGCCGGAACCTACATGTGTTAACAGCTCCATAGAGTCACTACAGCGGCCTCCGTCGTTAAAACGGAAGTGTGAACGGGCTCTAAACCAACGTGTTGGTTTTTTGCCACTAGGCTCTAGGCGCTAAGCCAGCCGCCTGCCTGTGCGGACGTAGCCTAACGGTTCCATGGAGCCGCCTCGGATCGACGATAGCCTCGCTTGAATGTAAAAAATGTGACGTCATCATTCTTGTCCTGACCAGCGTCGAGCATGCATCCTACATTTTACGAACAAAAATGAGAACTTGTGTTTATCATTATCCCCTAATATATGTGCATATAGCGAATGTGGGCGTTTCTCCAGTGAGCTCGTCGCTGGTTACAGGGGTAAGTAAATTATGAAACATTTATAAAAGTTATTTGTTTTTGGAAAAAAACGAAAAAACGAAAATGCTTTTGGCCGTGAAAATCTTAAAACTTATCATTTATAAAAGTGTCTTAACTAAATACGGCAACAAAATATTCCCCTGTGAAAAAGGGTGAACTTTCCTTTGCGCATTTGGACTACGCAAATAATGTTAATAACGTGGCGGGCAATTCGCGCTCCCATGTAAAAAGGTCTATTCATTCAAAAGCAGATTTTACTTTTAAGAACTAAATGGTGATATTATAATGCGAGATGCCTATATACTGTCAGATTGATTTATTAACGAATCACAGTCATCTTTCCCCTCTTCGCCCTCCGTAGTTTGGTTTTACCCCCTCATCTGTATCTTCTCTACTATCCATTTGGTTGTCTATGACTGCAACCAATGCTGGAGTCCATTCCAATCATAGGTAAACAAATATAAAACAATATATGTAATACACTAACCGTATTAGTTCCAAATGAAAGAGATATGAGCGCCAAAATGCATTATAAAATGATACCGTTCATGTGACCGTAATGAGTCGTAAGACACAAAATACAAATTCTTATTGCTTCTTTGTACACTCAAACTTATTTATCTATTCTTAGATAATATGGAATACGACTTTGGGATATCACAAGCAGTATTTATATTATGAAGGTCGAACTCTTGAATACTTGGTAACAGTGATTTTTAATGTATATCAATCTTAATAAAAACATATGTGCATAATGAGAGACTGCTCTAAAATGATAAAGCTGTGGTTGATAATGGAGTAGTTAGAAAACTGTCAACAGTGATATGAAAATATGTTATCACCCACAACCGTGCTTTATGTACAATTTTTACGATTCTTTCCAATAATCAATTTATATTATAAAAAAGTGTACTTCAATGTGCTTACCGCTAAATCTCTGAAACGAGTCCCGGTACAACCAAAGGAATTATATGGTGTGATAGCCCTTTATCAAGGGCGGATTCCATTTTTTTGACACTTTCATAAACCTTCCTATACATACTTGAACCTGTAGAAATAAACTTGAAGTATGATATTTTAAGTTTATTTCTAACAGTACTTGTTGATTATTTTGTCCGTCCGCCCCTTGTGCCCGCCCAGAAAAAATCCCAACAGTAATATTGTTGATTTTTTGCGCGTACGCCCCTTGTGCCCCCCCAGAAAAAAATCCTAACAGCAATTGTTGATTTTTTTAGCCGTCCGCCCCTTGTACCCCCACCCCCAGAAAAAAGTACTAACAGTAATTTAGATTTTTTGCACGTAGGTACGCCCCTTGTGCCCCCCCCCCCCCCCCCCAGAAAACAATCCTAACAGTAATTGTTGATTTTTTGCTCATCCGCCCCTTGTGCCCCCCCCCAGAAAAAAATCCTAACAGTAATTGTTGATTTTTTTGCCCGTCCGCCCATTGTGCCCCCCCCCCCCCCAGAAAATTATCCTGGATCCGCCCCTGCTCTCTATCCCCCATCTATGAGAAAGGTCTGGATGGAATATTTTAAAATGTTGTGGAACATCCTGGAACATCCCAGATCATTGTGAAATATTCCAGAACACTCTCGAATTTTGTGGAATGTTCTGGAACATTGTGGACCATTTGAAGCTTATTTTGTATGGGTGGGGCTACCAAAATTTGGCTTGGGGCTCAAATTTTGGTAGGGTCACGGGGATGCATATTTTGTTGGGAAGTATGCATCAGTTAAGTACCGTGCAATGCCATAGTTGCATTCCATCCCACTAGCAACACTACCAATAGTCCTACTCCTAGCGTCCACGTCCGCGAGCCCTGGGCAATGTGGCCACTGGCAATGCCAGCAGCCATAGCAGATAGGAGAGGATGAATGGCGAATGTCCGACGCCATAAAATCGGGCCCCCCCCAACTAAGGGAAGGAAAACCCCTACAGAAAAACCCTGGTCCTCCTGGTAGGGGGTTGAGCAAGAGGCCAATAACCTCTTCTCGTAAAAAAAAACCTATATTACGAAGCCAAACACAGAGCCTCGGACAACAACTACTGGACTTCGGAAAAGACCCGGCAAACGGATAAAGGATAACGATTTTAAACTTGCTACTTGGAATGTACTATCTCTGTATCGCGCAGGAAGTTTAAGAATCCTCTTATACGAACTTGCTAAATATAAAACTGACATAACAGCAATCCAGGAGATTAGATGGATAGGAAAGGGAACAATCGAAAAGCGTGACTGTACCATCTTCTACAGCTGTCACGAGAAGGATCGTGCATTTGGAACAGGTTTTATTGTCTCAAAAAGGGTAAAGCATTTGGTCAAAGGCTTTACCGCGGTTGATCATAGAATATCACTTATTCGTATATCTGGAAAATTCTTTAATTATAGTATTATTAATGTCCACGCACCCACAGAAGACAAAAGTGATACAGAAAAAGACGCCTTCTACGCAAAGCTCTCGAAAACCTATGAGGACTGCCCAAACCATGATGTCAAGATAGTGATAGGGGATTTTAATGCAAAGATAGGAAGGGAATCAGTGTATAGACCTACAGTTGGAGCACATAGCCTGCACGCAGAATCTAATGATAATGGTACAAAATTAATTGATTTTGCAACGTCCCACAATATGATTGTGAGTAGCACATGTTTCCCAAGAAAAGATATATATAAAGGAACATGGAGAACACCAGATGGTAGAAATGTTAACCAGATAGACCACCTACTTGTTGAGGCAAGGCATAAATCTGATTTAATGAGCATACGAACATACCGTGGAGCAAATGTTGACTCGGATCATTACCTTGTTATCTCCAAAATACGGAGTAGAATATCAAACGTGAAGAAACAGAGGGGATCACGCCCAAATGAATTTGATATTGAAAGCCTAAAAATACCAGAAACAGCAGAAAAGTTCATTACAACCATAAATCATAAGTTGGATGACATCAGCGACCATGTGGAACAACATGATATTAGCTCATACTGGGATGGTGTTAAGTCTGTGATTACCAATGCAGCTGACGAAGTTCTGGGAAGTAGGCAAACACAACCAAGAGAATTATGGTTCGATGCAGAATGCCAACAAGCAACCAATGTGAAGAATGACGCATATCTAAGAATGCAACAGCGACATCGTACACGGCAAGCAGAGATGGAATACAGAGAACTAAGAAAGCATGAGAAATAACTGCACAGAAGGAAGAAACGAGTATTTCTCGAGAACCAAATCAAGGAAGTGGAACTAGCCAAGGCCCAAAACAGAAGTCGACTTTTCTATCAGAAGGTAAACCATCAAAGAAAAGAATACAAGCCCAGAATTACAATGTGCTACGACAGCGAGGGAAATATTTTGAATGAAAAGTCAAGAATTCTGAATAGATGGGTGGAATATTTTGATGCTCTGCTAAACGGAAGTGTAGATGAGAGTGTGGGTGAAAATTTGACAAGGGATGGAAACATCACTGATGGTGGTACTAATGATGATGACAATGTCGAGCCGCCACCAACATTAGAAGAAGTAGTGGGTGCCATTAAAAGTCTACATAACAATAAATCACCTGGAACTGACAACATCTCTGCAGAGTTATTCAAATATGGCGGAGAGAACCTTCAAGTCCATATATATAATATCATTAAATCCATCTGGTGCTCTGAGACTCTGCCAAGTGAATGGAACTGTGGAATAATTTGCCCTCTTCACAAGAAAGGAGACCCTATGAACTGCTCTAACTATAGGGGCATAACGCTGCTGAATATCTCATACAAGATCCTATCCTATCCTATATATGTACTGTGTGGTAGGCTTATGAAATATTCGGATGGCATAATTGGCCAATATCAAACTGGGTTCCGTAAGGGGAAATCTTTTCACTGAGACAGATACTGGAAAAAACAATAGAATTTAATGTTGATACATACCATCTCTTCATAGATTTTAAGGCTGCCTATGACACGGTAAATAGAGAAAGACTGTACAGAGCCTTGGATGAATTTAATATCCCAAGAAAACTGGTAAACTTAGTAAGACTCACAATGTCTAATGTTGAGTGCCGAGTCAGAATACAACAGGATCTGTCAGACACCCTAAAGACCTTCAATGGACTAAGACAAGGAGATGCACTTGCCTGCATTTTATTCAATTTAGCGCTGGAAAAGGCCATCCGAAATGCAGGTATACAAACCACAGGCCATATTTTTAACAAGTCTGTTCAGCTCCTTGCTTATGCTGACGATATAGATATCATCGCACGCTCAGAATATGAACTAAAATCGGCGTTTAAAAGCTTAGCTACGTCGGCAAGGAACATGGGATTGGTCATCAACGAGGGGAAGACAAAATATATGCCCGTACATGGACGCCAGAAACCACCAAGTATACAGATATACATTTGAAACTGTCAACGAGTTTGTATATCTCGGTACTATGGTGACAACAATGTATCCAGCGAAATCAAAAGAAGAATAGTAGCTGCAAATCGATACTACTTTGGGCTACAGAAGCATATGAAATCTCGCCACCTTACCAGAAGAACTAAAGTCCTGCTTTACAAGACCCTTATACGACCTGTTCTTATGTATGGTTCGGAATGCTGGACAATCAGTAAGGGTGATGAAGGAGCCCTAGAAAGTTTTGAAAGGAAGGTGCTGCGAAGGATTTACGGCCCAGTCTGTGATAATGGAGAATGGTGTATCAGATACAACCAGGAGCTATACGATCTTTACGAGGACCCTAATATCTCCAAGGAATTCAAAACTGGAAGACTCAGGTGGGCTGGACATATCCAGAGAATGAGCGAAGGAGATATCCCAAAGCGAATTATGGATGGTGCACCTGGGGGTCGGAGAAGAGTTGGAAGACCAAAGCTTCGATGGCTGGATGGAGTAGTGAAGGATGCAAGCACCATCGGCATCCGAAACTGGCGCAACGCAGCACAACACCGACAGTCATGGAGGCAGGCTCTGCTGGAGGCCAAGACCCGACCTGGGCGGTAGAGCCACAGATGATGATGATGATGATGTGGCTACCCATTGGTAGAGGTACATAAAATAAGATCTGTCGTAGGTTCGGATGTCAGTTCAATCTCATATCAACTCACTGAGCGAAGCCAGCTGGTAGGTACCCCAGCTAGTGTTTTATATAACAAAGAATGCATTTATGATTCAGAGAAACCACTTGTTTATTGGTAACAAGATATGTGGTTACATTTTTGAATTGATCAAAACCAAATAAAATATTCATTCATCAAATTCAACACACAAAATTTAAACCCGCGACCTCCGAATTCCTGGTCGCGAGCCCTACCCCCGACAATTTTCTCCGGGAGAGAATTTCAGAAGTTCGATGGAGTGTGAGAAGGTGGGGGGGGGGTGTTAATAAGGTATGTTAGGTACCTTAGAAAGAGGAAGACTAAGTTCTTTATAAAGGGGTGGGTTAGGTTAGGTTTGTTTATAAAGTGGTTGGTTAGGTACCTACTTCAATCAAATGTATTTTGTGTGGTTGTGGTACGAGTAGCTCTAACACATTATTTTTATAAATTTATTTTAACGTTTTATTATGTGTTTATTTTTGAAGAATATTCAATTTGGGAGGCGGGAATGGGTACCGCCGCCCCGGGAACCTTTATTGGATAACCAACACCTCTGCCATAGGTCACCCCAAGTGGTTCGCTACGTTTGGTGATTTAGCGGGGAAGCCCGGGTTCATGGGGTGAGGTTTGTCTAGGTCTTGGAGGCGAATATTCAGGGTACACGGAACCCCAGATTCCTACCCACCCCTTCCTTAAACCCCTTTCTTTCCCAGAACTCTCCTCTCCTTCCTTGCCTTAAAAAAAACCCTCCACGCAGCATCCCCAAAGATGACATAGGCCCTGAGGGAAATTATTTTCCTCAGGGCCTCCTGTGTGGAACTCATGTAAAAAAAACACAATTTATTTAATTTAGGAATACATGGCACGATCAAGTAAATCAAGTGGTTAGTTTCTTGATTCAGGTCAAAGTGGAGATAACAGACGATGCGGTATTTTGGATGACACAAGGTATAAACAAAATCCCATTGACGGATTACCACAGTTATTTAATAATTACTTTAAAGACATGGTACTTTGGTACTTCAAAGAGAGACTACGTTACATAAGATCGATGAATTGTTGAGAAAGCGGATGAGTTTGTGTTTACGAGAGCTGGAAAAGCTGATAGACACATTGGAGAAATAGTGAACGCTGGAAACTACATTAAGAGGAAACCGTGCGGCGTTTTGTCCATACAAACGTATTCCCCAATTTTCTCTCAGGGTTTTGACACTACCGCAAATATTTTTTTAATAATATACACAAATGTAGGTTTTATTTTATTTTAGGGAAAGTTGACAGCAAATCTGAGATTACACAATAAAACAAAAACATAATTATGCCAATTATGAACTTTCCACTTATGATAGTGAATGAATAATAAAGTGTGACATTATAAGGGTATTTTCTTAAATTAAATTATTTTTTTACAATATATGAAAGGGGAGGGGGGAGGAGGAACATAGAATTAGGATTAAGAGGGAAAGGATGGGAATATATAGGGGTTAAACTTTCTAGTTTGAGTCATGTTGCTTAGTGAGTTTTCGTTTTATGTCATGTAAAGTCTCGTTAAAAATGTCAAGTTATTCTTACAGGAGTTGGGACCCTTCAAAATTTGTTAAAATTGACTCTGAACGTCATCAACAGCCTTTAAATATAAAATATAATTAATGTAATATTTAAAAAAGCAAAACTTACCGACTAAGAATATTTTCTTCTAATACAATTTGTAAAAAAAAACTTTAAAATTTGTCCAGCGGAGGTGAAAAATGGGAAATACAAAATCTCGATTTCGATGATTATCGGCCTGAAGTGCAGTTATCGCTTTCGCTCGGTATTCAGGGGAATAAGAGAGAAAATGACAGTAACAGTTTGGTAAAATACCAATTTTTGGCGACAACGTTTCCTCTTAATGGAGAACTGAACGCGATAGTTGCTAATAAAGATTTATGCAAATAAACGGGGCTAGCAGTCCTCAATGCAATGCTAGTACCAACACTGATGTAGTGTAGTGAGGCATGAAACTGGTAGATGAATGATGAAAACATACTGAATTCTAAGTAATGAGATTCCTTAGGCGTATGTAGGCTAAAACCATGTTTGACCATGTTGCAAATATGGAATTTTAGACAACATTTTTTTGCCGAAACTTGCCGAAAGCGAAACCAAAACCGAACCTTCGGTCGGTCATTTGTAGTAATATTACTTATTGAAAAAGTTAAATTAGATAAAAAAGACATTGTGAAAGTTTGCTGAACTTCAAATATTATATTCCTAATTTCAGGATTTCCCCACGCAATCAATCTATGCTAAAAACACATTTCCATTCAAAAGTATACACTTTGTTAATCGGTAAAAACCAGGAGATAGAAATTACCAAAAAACCACAAAAATATGATAAAAACAATGCACACGGCACCAATGCCCGTAGTGTTAGGACACTGATATCAACTCTATAAATATGAAAATCGAGCTCTTGGCAGCACAGTGTGTTTTCAACTCCGTATTGGAGAAGTATTATGCAATCTTTTTTAAAATAAATACAGTGTTGCAAATTTATTTCCAAAATGCGTTATTTCATAGAAATTCTTTTTACGTTTTTACTTTTCACAGCGCTTATTGAGGGACATCGAGAAGGTAACAATTATTTTAATATTTCCATACTTATACTCGTAGTTATATTTATAACCAATTCATAATAATGTTATCAACCCTTCGAATAATTAGAAAATAATATCCATTAACTTTTGCCAGTCAAGGTTGGCACCCAAAAATTCCGATTCTTCCCATATATTGTAGACTAGCTGGTCCCCGGAATGTATTGCATTGCCATTCAAAGAAATACCTACCTACCACCCTGCCGCTAAAATATATGAAATACATGCAGTTTTATTTATACAAATTTCATAACGCCAGAGCTTACCATTACATATAACCTATATGTGATTTTGATGTGTGTGCTATATTATTATAAAGTTTCATTAAAATCCATTCAGTAGTTTTTGCGTGAAAGAGTAACAAAGACACATCTATACAAACGTTCGCGTTTATAATATTAGTAAGATATACCTTTAGATTTGTTTTTTTTTTATCTCTTTAAAAAAACTAAAAAAATGTTCTAAAATCAAAATAACATAATCCTTCCGATGTGTATATTAGAAATTAATAATTTTGTTTCTGAATATTTAAATTTTGATATTGAAAAATTTTTGCTTAAAAAATACATACGTGTGGATTCCCCCATAATATTATTAGATTTATTGAGTTCTTTTTTTTAGCTAAAACCCTTCATTTGACATTTGCTATTTGTTGAATAAAAGAAACATTTTTTTTTTGTAATTAATATAATTTAAATAAATGAAGATAATATAAGTGAAACTCAATCGAAAATCTGGAAACAGAAAAATCAGAAAAACATATTGACACCTCTGGGACACGAACCCAGGACCTCTTGCTTTCCGGACAAAGGCGCTAACTACTGCGCCACGGTGTCGATATGAAATTCGGTCATGTTTAAATGTACCATAATTCGACTAAGAACCACCTACATTATCTTTATTTTCTTTAACGCATATATTATTGGCAACTATCTTTATGTATGATTGCAAGATTCAAACCCAAACTAAATGCTCTCTAGATAGTGTCTGGATAAATCTTTATCCATTTTATTTAATATGCGACATCTATCGACTTTTCTGCAAGTCTAGGATGAATATTTTATTTTTTTTATTTTAACTTTATGAGTAAAACCTCAAATTGTAATATTTAAATAAATGAAGACAATATAAGCGAAACTCAGTCGAAAATCTGGAAACAGAAAAATCAGAAAAACATATTCACACCTCTGGGACACGAACCCAGGACCTCTTGCTTTCCTAGGAAAGCATATATTGTCTTCATTTATTTAAATATTACAATTTGAGGTTTTACTCATAAAGTTAAAATTAAAAAATAAAATAACATGATTTAAATAAAAATACTTAAAAAAATTATGTGTATTATGTCTATCCACTGGAGCGCTTTTTGCCACAATATGGCACCATTTAAAATACCTCGATTGCTTTGTTGCCAGTTTTTGGAAAATTTTCCATAGATGCATTATTTTTTTTTTAATTTTCCGTACTTAAATTTGGAGGTATGATTTTTTTTTTAATATCGGCACAAAATATTCAAAATGGTTACCAAAAAATGACGTTGTCGTTCGAGTGATTTAATCTTTAAAAAATAATATAACTATCTAAATATTATATAAATCCAATCTGGCAGGACTTATAATATTGTTAGCGAAAATTTGAAATGTTTTAAGGACAATAAATCCAAAAAAGGTCGAAAATTTTTCTAGGAAAATAAGAGTCTTCTATGACGTGCATATTAAGACAATATTTTCGGAAATATTAAAAACTAACTGGTTCCCGGCATGCGTTGCTATGCCATTTAAAAAATAAATTGTTTCTTCCTGAGTGTCCTTTTCCATTCGGCCCGTTCCCCTTCCGCCCCCCTTCCTCTCCCGCGTCCCCTTCCCCTCTCGCGTTCCCACTCCGCCTCCTCCACCTTCCCTCTCCCCACTCCATTCTCCCCTTTCCCCGTCCCACGAACCCCCGTCCCGAATTCCCCTCCCCCTTCCCAGGTTCCCCTCCCCCCCTCCCGGGTTCCCCTCCCCCCTCCCGTAAAACCCCCTACCCAAGTTCCCCTTCCCCCTCCCTCCTCCCGCATTCCATACATTCAGTCCCGGTACATTCAGTTTTTAAACAGCTCGCGTGCCACCTATTGCAACTTTTTTTATACAAATTTCATAATGCCAGAGCTCACCACTAGTTTTGTACAAACCTTGTCCTGACAATAACAAACCCAAAAAAAAGAATGATCCAATTTGGTGCAGTCGTACGGAAGTTATGCGCGTACATACATTTGGCAATTCATTATTATTTATTAAAAATAAATAAACTATTGTTATTAAATTAATAAAAAGCATTTTGAAAGATCTGTTCAATGTTATTTTATTATAAAAAGGGTCTACAAAAACCGGAGATATGATTTTGAGAAAATAAAAATAATCTTTTCGCGCTTCTGAATAAATAATTAACATTTTGTTCTTCACAGCATTTCAAATTTCCGTGATAGATATAAAAGTATTGGATTATAGATTCAAATACTTTTATATTTATCATAGAAACTTTCCTAGTTTTGGGGTTTCTCAATATTTCTCAGTTCTAGTTCTAAGATCAACAGTCAATTGCAGGCCTTTTTACTACAGTCACGCACCAGGATATGGTTTTGACTTTTTTTCTATAAGACGTATATTTACATTGGGTTTATTTGATGCCTGTCTCACTAGGATATACCTGTGTCGAGATAGGCGTAGAAGTATATAAATGCATATCGTAGTTACTGTAATGTCCTGTACTGCAGGTAATACTGGGCCCTTAATCTCCAGTATCGCTCTTGGATGTTTTTAAGGTTACTTATTAAAACACGTAGTATCTTTGATACACGGAGACTGTTTATTGGAATATAATATTTACAGTGTTGGCTGTAAGCCGCCTAACGAGAAAGACGCCGCACGAGCTCTGTGCTCGCTATCATAAATATACAAACCACCCTCGCTATTATATTGTGCCGATGTCCGGTCGCTTCGGCTAGGTTCGGTATTCCCGAACCTACCCGACAGATACTCATATTACCAACACTACATCTCTCCCTCCTTCAACTCTGAAGCTACTTACTTACATAACATACATAACAAAATAACTTAAATAACAATTAACATAAATTGTAATACTTCATACACAATAATTTTTTTAAGATACACATAATTTAACCGCGGTGACTGGGTCAAGTTGTCCCGTCTCCTCTGGAAGTTGTAGGTGCCTTGTGACTTGAACGCAGTCTTCCCGACCATGGTCTCTGTTGCCGTGCCTGCTCCGACACCACCTCCTCCCCCACCAACCTGGAATCAGGAGAACAACCAGTCAATACACGCAACAAGGTCGCAGTCTCTAACTCATGAGGCTCGTTCCTCAAAATTTCAGACGCGGGATGCTGCGCAATTTTGCCATCTTCCTTCCAGCTCACTGACATTTCCCTCATCTGGTCCACATGTCTCTTCCATGTCACATCAGTGTTTCCTATTTTAATAATATAAACTTTTTTACCTAGCTTTCTAGAAACTACACCCTTAGCCCAAACGACTTTATTATCATGACGATAATCTTTTGTCAAACATTTTTGTCCAACTTTAAAAACCCTGGTTTTTACCCCTCTGTACAACCTAACTTGATCAGATTGAGCTTTAGAAATGTTAACGTTAGCTTCCTTGACTTTTTCCGAAAAGTCTTCTCCATTTTTCACTGGCAACAAACTGTCGAACGTAGAACGCAGCCTTCTTCCTACTAACAGAACCGCTGGTTCAATACCTGTCGAACAATGGAAAGAATTTCTATAGTCCACTAAAAAATTCAACAGCTTGACATTGTAATCTAGTGGGAATTTACCGTTTATTAACAGTTTCTTGAGGAACATTTTCGAAATTTTTACTGCATTTTCTGCCAGCCCGTTTGACTGGGGGTGTTTCACCGGAGAAGTCATAAGCTTAATATTGTTCTCCTTTAAGAAAACTCTAAATTCCTCACTTGTAAAAACTGAGCCATTGTCAGATACAATTAACTCAGGGTTGCCAAAATTAGAAAAAATTTTCCTCAATTCCATAATCGTGTGAGTTGAATCTGCCTTCTGCACCTCGATACAGTCTAACCACTTCGAGAATGAGTCACAAACCACGAGAAACATCTTCCCCGCTAGGGGTCCACAATAATCTAGATGTACCCTACTCCAAGCTTTACCAGGATTTGGCCAAACCGTCAATTGACTTTTGGGTGGTGACTGTTTTGACAACGAACAATCTGAACAAGATTGAACGACTTCCTCCAAATCCTTGTTCAGAGAAGTCCACCAAAAATATGTTTTAGAAATTCCCCTCATTTTTACAATACCTAGATGTGACCTGTGTAATAAATCTAAAACTTGCCTTTGGAGAGAAACAGGTATAACTATTCTATGTTGCCAAAACAAACAATCTTCTACGATAGAAAGTTCATTCCTTTTTAACCAATATTTCCATATACTGCTGTCACGATTTACTCGTTTGGGCCAGCCCTGCCGCAAATACCTAAACACTAGCTGTAATTCGCTATCTGCTGCGGTGGCTAACACAACTGCTTGAAAATTAACATGGTCACAATTCTCAATAAAACAAACAAAGTCAGTCCCGCAATCATCCTTAAAACCCTCAACTGTGTCCTTCAACGGTAAGCGAGAAAGAAAATCTGCTTGGTTATTACAAGATTTCACAAATTCCGTTTTGTACGAAAACCCTGCCAGAATGATGCCATATCTCTGCAAACGGTTTGCTGCGAGAACCGGAATATTTTTGTGTTCCCCTAGAATTCTTAGTAACGGCATATTGTCGACGCATAACGTGAACTCCCTTCCAGAAAGGTACTGAAAAAATTTATTTAACCCGAACACAATTGCCAGAGCTTCGAGATCCAAAATACTATATTTCTTTTCGGCGGTTGTTAAACTACGAGAAGCGAACTCAATTGGACGCATTGTGCCGTCCTTAAACACGTGCATTAACGCAGCCCCGAGTCCGCATGTACTAGCGTCCGTATACAGTTTTACCGGTAAGTCCGGAAAATAATTTGTAAGAATCGTGTTGTTGCCCATTAATTCTTTAATGGTATCGACTGCTACTTTACAGTCTTCTGAGAAATTCCACTCTACCCCTTTTTTCAAAAGGTTATGCAGGGGTTCCAGTATCGATGACATCCTAGGAATGAAATTCCGATAAAAATTTAGAAAACCCAATAAACTTTTCAATTTATGAACGTCCGTAGGATACGGAGCGTTTTTTATAGTTTCCAGTTTGTTTGGCTGAGGTTGGATTCCGCTCCCCGAAATTACATACCCCAAAAATTCAACCGATTCTACAAAAAATTCGCATTTATCCGTGTTGACCCTCAACCCGCACTCTCGTAAACGCGCGCACACTGCCTGTATGTTATACACTAAATCCAGTTCGTTGACCCCCGAAATGATGATATCGTCTAAATAGAATGCCACCCCCTTCAACCCCTGAAGACAGCTTGCTATAGTCCTAGCGAAGATCGCTGGCGCTGACTTAAAACCAAAGACTAGTCTGTTATATTGAAATAACCCTAAATGCGTATTTATTGTAGTATACTTTTTGCAAAAGTCAGCTAATTCTAATTGTGAGTAAGCCTGTCTTAAATCTAGTTTAGCGAACACTTTACCCGAACTTACTTTGTGAACAACTTCATTTATGGAGGGAAGCGGGTACCTTTCCAAGTCCGTCATGAGATTTAAAGATCTCTTGTAGTCCACGCAAATCCTAACATTCCCGTTCTTTTTAATTACCGGTACAATTGGAGACGCGTATTCACTGCTGGTTACCGGAGAAATGATACCATCAGCTACCATAGCTTCTAATTCTCTCTCAATTTTTTCCTTAATAGCGAACGGAACCGGCCTCGCATTAAAAAAAACAGGACGAGCTTCCTTGTTCACTTTGAAACTCACTTTATGTTTACTGAATTTACCCAGCCCCGGCGAAAACACTTCTGGAAACTCGTTGTAAATCATTTCAATTTTGTCTTTGATTGTTGAAACCGAATTATCCATCACTGGAACTATCTTCAGATTAAAAGCCTCCATGAAGTCCCGACCTACTATCAATTCCGAGCCATTAATCACAACAGTAAATAATAACTTGTTTTTAATATTATTGTATTCCACGGTAAAACAAGCACTACCTACAAGATTAAGTGGTTTACCATCGTATCCAGATAAAGTACGCTTATCAGGTGACAATGTTACATCCCTAAAATATCGGTTGAAAATAAAATCCGGCTTAATGTAAGAAATCCTATTAATAACTTTATCCCGGGATTGTTCAAAAATCGGATAAACATTGTGATTCTTACAGAATTTCTTCAAATGCCCTATTTTGTGACAATTAAAACATTTTGCATTCTTAAATTTACAATATTTTTCTAAATGTGATTCACCGCAAATGGTACATTTTTTAATATTCGAGAATCCTCTCGGCTCGGGACTTTTCGACCGCGAAGATGACCTTCGGAAACCTCGAGTTTTATCCGGATGTGAATCTCTCCCCGGCGAATACGAGCATTTAATTGAATTCACGCCGCCCGACGTCCCTACGGAAACTTCTGATTTAATTTCCGGAACCAGATTATCTAAAACTGAAACCGTTATTGCTAATTCTTCCATTTTGTTAAACGTTAATTTAGTCCCCTCGAGAAAATTTTTTTCCTTGGCTCGGCCCGGCAAAATGCCGATTGCAAAAACATCAGCTAAACATTCCGGTAAACGCGTTCCGAACTCGCAAAACGAAGATAATCCTCGTAAACGCACTGCAAAATCCCTGACTGATTCACCAAGCGATTGCTTGGCCTGATAAAAATTTTCTCGTTCCTTGAACACCGATCGCGGTCTGGAACAATGTTTCTCAATTAATTCTATTAACTGATCGAATGCCACGTCTGTAACTTTAGAAGGAAAACATAAGTTGATCAAAAGAGTTAATGTCTCCGCTTCTAGAAGATTTAGCAAATATGCGCGTTTCTGTGAAGCATCTAACTTAGTCGTTTTTATGTCATCACGAATTAGAAGGAACTGTTCTAACCTCAGGCGAAACAAACTCCAATCCCCATTAACGTGAGAGAACCTGGAAATTCCGCCCGATTCCATAATCGCCCACACCAAAAAAAAACACACCCGGCAACAATAACACCTTCCAGAAAAAGAAACAAAACAACCTGACACCAGGAACCGGCGCCTTTGCAGTCCAGGCGCCCAGCCGCTTCCAGGATTATCAATACCGGGCTGGCCTTAGTTACCCAGGGTCCCGTAATTTCCTCTTCTCCACTGTATATTACCGGGCTGGACTTAGTTACCCAGGGTCCCGTAAGTAATTTTCCTCTTCTTTCCTGTATTACCGGGCTGGACTTAGTTACCCAGGGTCCCGTGATTTTCCTCTTCTTTCCTCCTTCTCCACTGTCTCCTATTATGCCCTGAAAATCTCCTGATGGATGGCACTTCAGCGATGCCCCAAGTGATTTATTGTCACCTTCGGGAGATTTTTGCAAGTCACGATCCCTGTCACGACTTGCCGCAATCTGATAAACAGTCTGGCGTGTAATCCTTTTTAGCTGCGCCACTTGTAATGTCCTGTACTGCAGGTAATACTGGGCCCTTAATCTCCAGTATCGCTCTTGGATGTTTTCAAGGTTACTTATTAAAACACGTAGTATCTTTGATACACGGAGACTGTTTATTGGAATATAATATTTACAGTGTTGGCTGTAAGCCGCCTAACGAGAAAGACGCCGCACGAGCTCTGTGCTCGCTATTATATTGTGCCGATGTCCGGTCGCTTCGGCTAGGTTCGGTATTCCCGAACCTACCCGACAGATACTCATATTACCAACACTACAGTTACAAGAATATTAAGGTAAAATACATATTAATTTGAATAGAATAAAAACAGAAAAGTGATTGGAAGGGTGGGTAAATCTTTTAAATAGAGTTACTCGTATCTTATAAATGTTGGAGGAGATGAAGTAAAGTAGGAAGTTCTGTCTAATCTATTTATGGAGTTAAATTT
Source organism: Limnephilus marmoratus (assembly GCA_917880885.1). Classification (NCBI taxonomy): domain Eukaryota; kingdom Metazoa; phylum Arthropoda; class Insecta; order Trichoptera; family Limnephilidae; genus Limnephilus; species Limnephilus marmoratus. The sequence goes on along the minus strand of OU862929.1, from coordinate 42,409 downwards.
GACAGGATTCTATAATTTTCATTTATTTTATATGGGTTAGGTCGTATGTGAATAGTTTTTTCTGTTTATGTGTGATATATTTTAAAGATGTTTGTAATAGTGGGGCGTCCAATACTCACGATTCATTTCTTTATATGTTGTTTGAATTTTAAATTTTGAAGGAGTCAGTTTGTCTGATCGTAACTGGTAGTGTATTATGTATTTAAAGTGTCTTTGTCCAAAGGTGGTTTTGGAAAAAGGGGTGTGGAGAAGTTCCTTCTTTTTGAACCGGGTATTATATATTGTTTGTGTTGCTTTGTATAGTGTTTTATTGTTTTGTGTAATTAACTAAGATGGATCTTGAGTAGAGCTATTTTATGTCCATAACTTTGAAGGTATTGACAATCGTATCAGTGCTGGTAGTAAGCAGCAGTTTTGATAAATATTTTTTTGATTAGTTTTGTGCTTTATTGGTGGGGTCGAGGGCACTTTAATATGCATTACCCCAAGCTAAAATTCCACATTCGATGTGAGATTGGCACAGTGAATAATACATGTTTTTAAAAGTTTTAGGTTAGGGAAATTGCGTGTTTCTTTGAAAAAGTTTATAGATTTGCGGATGTTTTTGTAGTGTAATATATATGTTGCTTCCAATTTAGGTGTGTATCAAAGGTTAATCCTAGATATTTGATAGTGTTTATTATCGAAGGAAGCAAATACTTTGTGGTGTGACATTATATGAAAAAGCAAACATCAAAACTCATAAAAAGTGGTGTTTTACAAAGTGTGTTTTTTCATTTAATGATAGTGGTTACTTGCTCTGGGCATGGATAGTCACAGTTCTGGTTTAGAAATGATTTTTTACATTGACGCCGCAGTTCTTGTTTGTTCAATAGACCATTTTAGTTTTTGTTCAATCTCCAATTTAAAATTGAAAATAATGTTTAAAAAACGATAGTTATTCACTTAACTAAGAATTATTTAAACTAATGAGACCTTTACCTTTACGGAAGTAGCTTTATCTTAAACACCTATTATAATTTTTCGTTGAAACAATGAAAGAAAACCTTCTCCTTTTGTAAAATTTTCTAATGGTCCATTGAACAAACAAGAACTAAGGCGACGGTCAGTTCGTGTATTTTTAATGGTGGGGTTATGTTTGACTTTGGGATATTGGTGAGACTAGACAGTAAGTATTTTGTTTTCTGTACATTTAGAGTTAACGTGTTCGAGTCTAGCCAATATTTTACCTTTTGAATTCCTTCCTCCGCTTTGGAATATGCGATAGGCCAGTCTTTCGCTTGGAAGAATAGGACAGTATCACAGGCAAAACTGACAAAGGGGTCCAATTAAATTAATGTTTATGATACACGCATTTATTAAAGTTTTAAATTCTCTTCGGTAGGTAATTTTAAATTTCTCTCACGTGCTAAAGATTGAAAAAACAACATTATCAATTTTTTTTTTCAAAATACCTATTGCTAAAGATTGAGAAAACGACTCGTAATTTGATTTTGTCTTTGTCTTTGTTTTTGAAAATGAATTTAATTTTTTTTTTAATTTTCGATGTTTACAATAAATTGAAATTTTGTTAAAAAAATATTTTTTCAGCTACAGCATCAATAATGTAGTATTTTTAGCACTCTAGCTCATTGAAAACTCACAGACCGCCACTGGTAGGTACGGGTGAAGAAGTCAATTAAAAAGGTTGGATACATAATTAGGGTCCAGAATATATATTTTTTAATACCACTATTTTAATAATCTCTTTTAGATTTCTAAAATCTTGATTTTCCATAATTATATTTTGAATAACAAAATTGACTTATTGGAATACAATAATGGCGAAAAACCATTAGTTGTATTTTTTTATTATCGATTGTATATTTTCAAACATTATTGAGAATATGGACCTCACTGGGTACTTTATATTTTAACTGGGTGTTGGAGCCCTCAATTTACAATATGATATAATTAAATTAAAAGATAAAATGGCATATGGCCCACAAGGCGTATGCAGTCAATTTTTTATATATTTTTTTGTGAATACCTCACGAGAGTCTCAGCTGCTCCGGCATGAAGCCAGAAGCCAGTGAGACTACGAAATCCCCAATTCAGGTATGTTGGGAGGAAAGGTTGTGGAGAGGGGAAGGAAATGGAGAAGGGGAAGGGGAAGGTATGGAAGTACCTAGCTATTCAGATCTAGTCACCAAACACGGCTAAAGCCATTTCAAGCAACGCTTCAATTCTTACGTTCACCGTTTGTCTCATTTTCAACTGTTGGCGTTTAGTGTTTAAAAAAGAGGGGCATTTGACGTTTTTGAATTTTTGGAATTCACTCAGTATTCAATATTATACTTATCACAATATTGCTGCAGCCTTTTCAGAATATGAGAATTTATTCAATATAAAATATATAAAATAATAATTTTTTTAATAATTTTTTTTCGTGAATTTTTCCGATGTTTCAATAGCTATTCCGCTAATCGGAGCGGAGTCAAATCTAACAAATCAAAGTTCATAAAAATCGATCCAGCCGTTCTTGAGTTATAATTTATTTTTTTTTACATTAACACCACACAGGAGGCCCTGAGGAAAATAATTTCCCTCAGGGCCTATGTCATCTTTGTAGATGCCGTGTGGAGGTCTTTTTGACGAAAGGAAGGAGTGAACATACGTCTTGAAGAGACCCATGTTGTAGGAGGGAGGAAACACAGAGGCCGGCAAACCGTTCCACAGCCGAGCCATTGAACTCAAGAACGAGTCATAGAAACGACTCGTTCTCATGTGAGTAATGTCAACCGTGTTCAAATGTTGGGCGCGTGTTTGGCGTGTTTCCCGACTATGCACCGGTGTCGAGGGGATCAATGATGCTAGTTCCTCGGAGCATCTTCCATTGTAATACCGGTAGAACAAGGACAGCATTCCCACCTGACGCCTATGCTCTAAAGATTGCAGTCCATCTGTTAAGATGGGAGAATCTATCAAACGGACCGCCCGTTTCTGCACAGAGTCAAGGGTTTTTTTAGGTATTTTGGAGCTCCAGACCAGAGGTGGCTACCAAATTCAACCGTGGGGCGCTCTTGCGATTTGTACAGGGTTAGCAGTTGGGTACTATTAAAGTATCTGCGGCCCTGTACAGTACGCCCAGTTTCTGAGAGGCTAACTTAACTCTGGTTTCGATGGAGCCCCCGTACCTGAGCTGGTCACTTAGAGTTACACCAAGCATATCGATGGAGGTCCTGTTCGGAAGGTTGCTTCCGTTGAAGGAGACTAGATTTTCATTTCGATCACTTTTAGACGTTATCAAACATGATTGGGTCTTTGAAACATTAAATTCGACGAGGTTATTCTTACCCCAAGAGAAAATACTCTCGAGGTAACCGTCCATTCTTTGCTTCAAAGCCCTCCGAGCTATTGGAGTTTGTGTGACCTTTGGGGGCTTGTCAAACAAAAAGCTATCATGGACTGTACTGTCATCCGCGTAACAATGAATCGGTGGACATGACAAGAGGTCATTGATGTGCAACAGAAAAAAGTCGGTGACAGAACCGATCCTTGTGGGACGCCAGCATTTATCGAATACGAAGAAGAGGTGAAACCGTCAGCAACTACCTGAATCGACCTCTCCCTTAAAAAGTCAGCAATCCACTTACACAAGGGTGCGGGAAGTCCGTAAGAAAGCAGTTTCTTGACAAGACCTCGGTGCCAAACCCGGTCAAAGGCCTTGGAAATATCCAGTGCAACCGTTTGGGTCTCACGGAAACGTTCCAGGCACCGCCCCCAAACATGCGTCACATACGCGAGAAGATCACCGCACGAGCGGTTCCGCAGGAATCCGTATTGACGGTCGTTAATAATTTTGTTCTTCTCGAGGTATGTGAGCAGTTTGTCGTTGATCACACGTTCCATTACCTTAGACAGAACTGATATGATCGCTACGGGGCGGTAGTTGGCTGGGTCACCCTTCTTTGGAATAGGGTGAATGATCGCTTTTTTCCAACCAGAGGGCACAGAGCCAGACTTCAGGGACATTTTGAAAAGCTTCGTCAAAATTGGAGCTATTTTTGCAGCGCACCTCTGCAATACCAGGGCAGGTATTCCGTCAGGCCCACTAGCTTTATTAAAATCAAGCCCTCGTAAGACTTGGAGAAGCTTTTTCATATGAAAACCGCAGTGAGGAACCGACGGCATGGTAGCACCTTGATCATCGAGGGTCGAGTTTTCCGCGAACATTTTGCCTAATAAGTTAGCCTTTTCGGCGGCGGTATTTGCTAGAGAGCCGTCAGGTCTGGTAAGAGGTGGCAGACTGGGTTTGCAGAAATTGCGACCTATTAAGCCCGCAAGCGACCAGAACGCTCTGCTGCCGTGCGGGCAGGCAGCCAGCTTTCTGCTGATCTGCAGGTCGTGCTCGAATTTAGACCTATTAATGATCCTCTTGCTTTCCTTTGCCATTTTGTTATATACTATTCTGTTTTCGGACGTTAGAAATGTGTTGTAGGCTCGGTAAGCCGCGTTTTTTCATCGCACTGCTTCAGAGCATTGTCGACTGAACCATGGCTTTGAGCCCACACCAGTTTCTTTAACAGTTGATTGGATGAAGCCATCCATCGCAGTTGTGATGACTTCACCAATTTCCTGGGCACATCTTGAGGGATCCGAGGTCCGAAAACAGACAGCTGACCATGGGAAAGCATTAAAATATGCCCGCAAACCAAACCAATCTGCTGATCTATAGTGCCACACTTTTCTCTTCAGCCGCTCGTTTGGCGGTCTGAAGGTTACGGGGATTGACGTCGTCACCAGGCAGTGGTCGGACGATCCTAAAGGCGCTGTGACGTCAATCTTGTAGCCGTGTGGCACAGTGGTTAAAAACAAATCTAACAGATTGGAGCGGTGAGTCTGGACATCAGGAACCCTTGTAGGCTCCTGAACCATTTGCTCCAGTCCATGGCAGAGGGCAAAGGATTCCGCCTCTCGTCCAGCCGAGTCCGTTGGTCCTGAGAACTTTAACCAAGGTTCTTATGAACATTGAAGTCCCCCAGGACCACAAACTCTGCCGTAGGGAAGCGGGGCAAGAGGTCATCAATAGTATTACTTAGATGTTTGAAGAGTTCGGACGTATCTGAAATTCTGAAACGCTAAGGTTCGGTGAGCGGTATAGACACGCGTAAAATCTTACCGTACTGGCAAGATTGACGCACCCACATTACGTCGAATCTGAAGTTCTCCAGATTCAATAGTCGCACACAGTTGACGTCAGCTCGGCTGAAGAGACAGACACCTCCTCTGGGTCTGAATTTGCCAGCGAGGGTGAAGCCCGGGCAATCCAGATAGGTGGCGTCTGTAGGCTCGGCTATCTGCGTTTCGGAAAGGAAGAGAAGGTTAGGGCGTTGGGAGAGAAGGTGTTGGTGGACGAAGTTTAAGTTTTTGTGCAGGCCGCGTATGTTGGTGAAATTCACCAACAGCTTTGGCCTGCACCGGGGACGGGGGCACCAGGTTGAGGGATGGGTAGGAAAGCTGGGGATCAGAGTGTCCAGGAGTGACGGACGTATGAATCCAACCCACCCACTGCGGTGCAAGGCGATGGACTGGGAGAGTCCGGATGGAGAGGTCGCCCAATGCGCCCCAATCGCTACTGCTGGGTCCCCTCCGGTCACGAACCAGCACAACAGCAGCGGCAGGGTTTTCGCACTCGTTGATGGGGCAGCCCACCCTCAGTCGTAAGCCTGAGGGTCGGGCCCCTGTACTACCGAGCGACCCGGACAACGGTAACCGGTTGTAAAGGGTCTCCCTCAACCAGCATCTCCCAATCCGGGCCGCCACGCAGAAGGTGGGCCGACGCACTCGCCAACACAAAGACCCAGACAAACATTACCCCATGAACCCGGGCACCCCTGCTAAGTCACCAAACGTGGCGAACCACTTGGGGTGACCTGTGGCAGAGGTGTTGGTCATCCAATAAATGGTTCCCAGGGCGGCGGTACCCATACCCGCCTACCAAATTGAATAAATGTAACTAACCCGACTTTATTTTATATATTAAGACTAGCTGACCCGGCAAACATGGTTCTGCCATATAAATTATTTCTTGTGAATATTGTGGTTGTTAAATAAAAAATAACGAATGTATTGTAAGTGTGTGAGGATAGGATTTATGACAGAAAGAGGAATGGAGCGCTGTAGACGATGCCCGCCGATAAAAACAAAAAAAACACCAACCTTTCATTTTCTCAATTCAATGTACTTATTTCGTACGTCAATGTACTTTACTCGTATTTCATTGAAGTAACTGACATATTCATTGTTTGATCTCTTAAAAGTTAAATGTAAAGTGAAAAAAGTAATATACCTACTTTATACTGTTGAATGAAATATCAAAATGACGCTTCTCGTGAATGTCTTGCGCATGTGTGGATGAATGTTAGATGAGGCGGATCTGTCATTCAATGATATAAATAATTTCGTTCTGTTTGAAATACGAACGACGCGGTTAAATTTTGTTCATACAAAAATACTAAAATCGCGATTAAAAAATGGGAGGGTGGGGGTAGGATGGTGAATTTTTTGGGTTACAGGTATTTTTTTATACGAAATAATAAAAAATACAAAAAAAAAATTATCAAAAAAACTTAATTTTTTTCTGGACAGGGACCCTAATCACCTACCGGTATGAAGTATACCTTAAAACCTATTCTCATATCTACCAAATATATATTCAAAATTTCATAAAAATCAGTCGAGCCGTTTCGGAGGAGTGCGACCACAAACACCGTGACAGGAGATTTTTATGTATATAATAATAGAAAGGTAGCGAGTCGTTGAGGCGGAATAATAATGGCTATGAGTGTTTGCAACTTTATCACTCGAAATTCTTGAAAACAGCAACCCTCAAATATTCCATTGACACACATTACTTCCGGATTGTGGGTACAATCTTCAGGGTCGTGTTGTGTTGTGTAACTCGGGTGTGTTTGTTTGTTTACAGGAAGTCACTGCTCACTTAATGACACCATGCCGGGAGTGTGCAAACCTTTCGCCAACTGCCCAAGAGCTATGAAGGCCGCCGGTAGAGGTGTTTTACCACAGGTAAGTACTGTTATTTCCTTTATGTGTCTCTGACAATTACAAGGTGTTTACTTACGGGACCCTAACACGACCCTTCTTTGATTACAGAAATGTGACTTAACTGATAACAAGTCGGAGTTAGTGTGCTGTGCAGAGTCTGCCTGTTCGCCGCTGCCCAAAGGACATGTCACTCAGCTGCCGCTTAGCTCCAAGGCCGCCAACTGTGAGTTTCACAAAACCTGAGCTGAATTGATCTAAATCTATTTTGATGCATTTCGACATACTCTTCTCAAAGTGCTCTATTTAAAAAATCTGTTGGATTTTCGGATGTAGTTCTTTGCGTAGGGCTTATCGCTTTATTCTTTTGATACCTCACACATTTAAAGATTAATTTCTGTTTTTCCCTTATTGTAAGGTTAAAAAACGTATTTTTTTAAATAAATTTTAAAAATTATATACAGGAAAATCCTGTTAAATAATTTCCTCTAGACTTCCGTATTATGTGAAGTTGTGAAGCTGACATCTTTGTGTATGTGTATGATGTATACACATCATACACATACAGAAAGACTTTAATAACATAAAAACCATAAAATTACTATACACGTCTTTGACTAGAAGTCAGGTTGAATACAATTCAAGCATTTGGTGTCATCATTTCAACTCTCATTGTTTACAAATTGAAAAAATTAAAAATAATTTTTTTCGTTTTATTAATTTCAAAATTGGTTTTCCTATTATTGAAATCAATTATGTAAATTTACGCAGTAAACTTAACTTATCGAAATTATCTGAAAGGCGAAAAATATTTGATCTCCTTTTATTGTATAAAATTGTTCATTCAAGGTTGGACTGCCCTGACGCTATAAACTTGTTATCCTTACAAATACCTCCAAATATACCTAACAGACGAAATATTTTATTTTACAACAATAACTTCGCTACGAATTCTGTGATGGAAAGAATACACAGGTTGGGCAATGAACGAACTGATGTCGCTGACATTTTTAATTTAAATTTCGATACATTTAAAGCCAAATTAGTCCACCACTTTTTAGATGTAAACGATGAATGAGAAATCATTTTATTTTATTTCGATTTTCATTGTTTATTGTTTTTTTTATTCTTCTTATTCCAAAAGCGTACAACGAGTAAATAAGTAAAAATTAATGTGTTTTGATTATTTTTAATGTTTTTGTTGCTCGTGTTGGGCAGGCGCATCTATCAAGACCTGAACACACTTTACCTAATGAACCCGGACACCTCTGCTAAGACACCAAACGTAACGGACCACTTGGGGTGACCTATTATGGTGGAGGTTATCCAATTATTGGGGTATATTTACATACATGTACCAGAGTGGAAGCTACTCTCAGTATCGCCTTAGTGTAAGACCACCACTCAGAATTGAAACGTTGCTTGAAATGTCTTTAGCCTCGTTTTGTGACTAGCTATTTCTCTGCCCTATCTCCTTCCCCTCCCCACTACCTTCAGCCACACAAAGTACCTCAAATTGGGATGCCATAGCTTACTGGCTCAAGATGGTTGGGTGCAGTTTGGTCTCTTGTGCAGTATTCACATAAAAAAGAAGAAATAATAAAATCAACAAATATTTTTAGAATAATAATTAAAACAACTCTTGCTTGGAGAATAATATTTGGATGTCGTGTTGTGTTCCCAGGGACGAATTGGACAAGGTAAGCGAGGCGAAATCTCCTGGTGGGATTATCCTGTAAGTCTAGTGAGTGACCGGTGGGTTGTTTCTGTTGGATACACCATTCATCGGATTGGGTGAGTTTATTGTGACTCCAAATACTAATATCTACAGCCTGTATGTTTGACGAATATCTACAGCTCATATGTTGAACTAATATCTACGAACTTCAGAGTGTTGATTAATATCTACAGAGCGTAGGTTGAACTAATATCTACAGAGCGTAGGTTGGACTTATCAGCTAAACGTGTCCAATAGTCCGATATTAGGGATTTTTACGTACATACTTACATAAATTAAGTTTTTTAAACTGCATACGCAATATTACGTTATTCCAATATGCTATACATAATTGCAAATCCAACCTCTGCCAGTGCTGTAGATATTCGTCAACACTTTGGTTCCCATAGATATTAGTCAACAGTTTGAGCTGTAGATATTCGTCAACACTTTGATTCTCATAGATATTAGTTCGATTTTTTCAGTTTTTGGAATTCCTGTAGATATTAGTAGACGCCTCCGTTTATTGTTACCTAATTTTAGAATTCAACTCGTCTTTAATAATAATAACGTAGTATTTATATAGCGCAGTTTTGTATTATTTCACTTCAAGTGCGCATTATAATAAACTATAGTGTTCCTTACGAGTCCTTACAAAAATTGAAAGAAAATATAGGTACATATAAAACAATGCCAAGAGAACAAAATGAACAACAACAGTACTGTTTTGGCACAGGACAATGGATAATGATAAATCATAACGGTGCCATTAAACAAGAATTATTAAACTAAAATATAATCATTAAATCATTGAATGAATCATTAATATAAACATTAAATAATAATCGTTAAATGAATCATTCAAAAAAATTTTGATAAAATAATGTGAAACAAAGAATATACAGTATATATGACCACAAAGCAATGTCAAGAGAACAAAATTAATAACATCAGTGCTCTTTTGGCACAGAACAATAGATAATGATAAATAATAACGGTGCCATTGAATGAATTATTAATATAATTATTATATGAAACATTCAAACAAATTTTGATTGAATAATGTGAAACAAAGAATACACAGTATATACAAAGCAAAGCAAAGCGGATAATATTAGCAACAACAGTGCTGTTTTGGCACAGGATAATAAATAATGATAAATAATAACGGTGCCATTAACTAAAATATAATCATTGCATCATTGAATGAATCGTTAATATTAACATTAAAAAAATCATTAAAAGAATCATCCAAACAAATTTTGATTGAATAATGTGAAACAAAGAATACACAGCATATACAAAGAGAACAAAATTAAGAATAACATTGCTGTTTTGGCACAGGACAATATATAATGAATAAACAGTAACGGTGCCATTCAACAAGAATCATAAAAATTAAAATATAATATGGAATAGGAGGCAGTTTACGTTTAGAAATAATACAAATTCGGAGTGCACATAAAAGTATAGTAAGGAGGTTATTGAAACCAAAAAATTAGGAACTCCAGTGAAAAATATTATGGCTTTAAAAAAATATGTTCATGTAGACCGGTGATTCCCAAAATGGTCCAGGTGGACCCCCAGGGGTCCACGTGAGACTCGACGGGGGTCTACGTTGGCGTGATTAAAAAAATGGGGGTTCACTAGTTGTAAGTGGGGGTCCAACAAATTTATCTTTTTTTACATTAGCTCCACACAGGAGGCCCTGAGGAAAATAATTCCCCTCAGGGCCTATGTCATCTTTGGGGATGCTGTGTGGAGGGTCTTCTTAGGAAATGAAGAAGAGGAAGTTCTGGGAAGGAAAAGGGTATTAGGGGTGGGTAGAAATCTGGGATAAGTATGTCCAGGAGTGAAGGAAGCATTAATCCATCCCTCCCACTGCGGTGCAAAGCGATGTTCCGGGAGGGTACAGTTGGAGAAGTCAAAGGGACTTCCTCAAACATTCTCTCCTGATCCGGCCTGCCGCTGGTGGGCAGACGCATTCGCCGCCAAGACCCGGACACACTCACCCCATGAACCCGGGCACCCCTGCTAAGACACCAAACGTAGCAAACCACTTGGGGTGACTTATGGCAGAGGTGTTGGTTATCCAATAAATGGTTCCCGGGGCGGCGGTACCCATAGTCGCCTCCCAAATCTGGTACAATTATTCACAATCCATTAAGTACATCCTTCCCGTTAAAATTATGACTATTTTTTTTTATTGTCGATTTGCATTGTTGAAGTTACGGTACGTTATTAATGTTTAACTTTAATTCTGTTAAGTCTGAAATCATATTACTTTAATAAATAGAATACAAGAAAATATATTATTTTATTTTTTATTTTACCACTCCGAATTTAGGGTTGGGACTCAACCGCGACGCAAATTTACATCACATTTTTGATGGGTTTTAGGAATATGGTAGAAATGTAGCAGCAGGGGGTCCACCGAAAGTAGTAAAACTTTGAAAGTGGTCTACGAGAAAAAAAGTTTGGGAACTTCTGATATAGTACCAATAATACAAATACCAACATACGCTGATTCTGAGTAATGTAAGTTTTATTGAATAATATTAAACGTAGAGTTTAAAAAAAATGATTAAAAACTCCATTTTTAATCGTGTCATTAAAACAGACTACAGAAGTTGGTATTATTGAATGTTTTGTGCTGACATCACTGCTCACCATAATTTTCCAATCTTTGTATTGAAATGTATGACACAAGCCATCGGTATTGACAACATTTCATGTTATTCATTCTGTTTACAGAGATTTAGTTGTTGTGTTTATTGAAAAAAAAAAAATTGGCCTAAATAATTCAGTGTCAAAGAGGGAGGTATCGCTATTATTTAAAATATTCAAAAACATTAAAAGGTACCAAAAAAAACGTAATGCTACTTCCACGGTCACGAACCCGAATTCCAAAATGGCGGAAATCGAACAGCTGATCCGGCGCCCTGTAATATCCCACCGATACTTCGTTTTTCGATTCGTAAAGCTAAAAAAATTATTATTTCAAACAATTTTTATACCACTCTCCCGTAATAATATTGAAAAATATAATAATCAATGTAATAAATAAATAATTCCACCTAAATGTTTTTACTTATTGAACAGTTTCATAGCTTCTTCCATATAACTGTCATACAAAATGACAACACCTTTTTTTTTTTTTTACAGTGAATACCGCACAAGAATCTCAACTGCTCCCGTCTGGAGCCAGTGAGACTATGGCATCCCCAATCGGGGTATGTTGTGAGGCTGAAGGTAGTGGGGAGGGGAAGGAGGTGGGGAAGAGGAAGGTTGGAAAGTACCTGGCTATTCAGATCTGGTCACTAAACACGGCTAAAGCCATTTTCAAGCAACGTTTCAATTCTGAATGGTGGTCTTACACCAGGGCGATACTAATAGTATCTTCCACTCTGGAACATGCCGCAAATATACTATATATTATTTTTAATTAATTAATTGTGAAATAACACAAATTAATCAAATAAAATTTATTTGCGCATGCCGGGTTCGAACCCGCGACCTCCGGAATGTGAGTCCAGAGTCTTAGCCACTGGACTACTACTACTACTACCTACTACCTACTACTACCTGTTGAAAATAAAACAAACTTTTGGTGAGTGATGGCGTCACACGATTCACCATACATAATATGGTGGTTTTCGGGGGATCTTGAAAAATTAAACCACTTAAAATTAAAATAAATATGCATTTATTTAAGTTGGGAGGCCGTTATTCATTTAAAAAAAGGACTGTAGTTCCTTATTACCGGAAACTTGAGGTTCATGGTTTATAAGAGTGGAAGATACTCTCAGTATCGCCCTGGTGTAAGACCACCATTCAGAATCGAAACGTTGCTTGAATGGCATTATCCATTTGGAGACCAGATCTGAATAGCCAGATACTTCCCCACCTTTCTCTTCCCTATCTCCTTCCCCTCCCCATTAAACTTCAGCCTCACAACATACCCCAATTGGGGATGCCATAGTTTCACTGGCTCCAGATGGGAGGATAAAAAATTACTTATTAGAGTATATTGAAAAAAAGTAAAAATTTATGAAAGGTACGTGATTTTTTAATAAGTTTGTAATAATGACCGCAACGATGAACATGACAAATGTATTGATTTGTTATTTCAACGATCAAGCATTGAAAATTGAAATGCCAGGCATTGTTTCGCAAAACTATACATGGTGTCTAGAAACTCGTGGTATAAGCGGGCAACTGGTAAATTTACTTCAAATAATTATTGACCGAGCGTAGCGAAGTCCTGTTTAACTTTGTAATTCGTCGTTATTTAAAGATTAAATTTTCACATGTGTGATGTCATGCTTTTTTGGACTTCCTTATTCGAATTAAGTTCTTCAGTGACATAAATGCCCCTGCTTTTTTATTTTGTCTACTTCTAGTTTGTCTTCAACTACTTTGTCGTAAGATCAGTCGTTGAGGAATTATTTTGAAAGAATTTTTTTTTTCACCTTCCATCCAAAATGGTGTCCTTAGCAGAGGTCACTGGAGGTCGAAAACTTTAATATTTTTCAACGTACCAACGTTTATCATATAAAATTAAAATATATTTTAGACCAAATTTTGCATCAGTTGATTAACAGAATCAAATCGGATATCGACATATTTAGCATTAAAGCGCCGCTACCAGAATTTCTACCGATTTCTCACATATGTCCCCTAAACATTTGAAGTTTTTAAACTCTTAAAAAAATATTTTTTTTTTATTTTTGAAGATAATATTGAGACGCGTTCCACACCGAAACGCAAATTATATAAAATTCCCCGGGTAGAAAAAAATTGCAAAGTATGCTCCGAAAATTACTATAAACACGTTTTTTAAAGTTATTTTACAAGTTATAGTTGTGTAAAAATTACAATGTTTCTTTAAATAATACTTAAGATATCTCTAACGAGATTGTTGCTCTATTTTAAACGAGCCGTGTTTTATTAAACATTTTCGCAATTTTCGCATCGATTTTATCGCTTTAAATATTATAAGCATCCTCCTCTAGCATTCGTAATTACATGTCTCTCCATCGCATCGTCTTCTTTTTGAGCGCGGATGCGGCGCCTTAAAGAAGCGGCTTTCAAACAGCACCTTTGTTGCCACTACTATGGTACGATACAAACATAATTTTTTTATTATTTTATTTTATACTCCATCCAAATTTTATACATTATGCTATTTACCTACACGAAAATCTGTTTTATGGTATCCATGTACTTACTAATATTAATTGCAATTCATTTTAAAACGCATTTCAATTAACTGATTTTGTATGTTTTTAAAAGAATGAAAAATTGAATTGAATTGAATCAACTGTTTTCCTTTCTTAGGTAACAAGAGTGTTATGCTCATGAATCTCAGATGATGTAGTGATTATATTAGACAATTGTATTCGAGGAAGAGGAAGTTTACGCACATAGCAAAGTTAATTTAACCTACACTTCTTTGATTTCAGCTCCAATAATGTTAACTTTGTAGGATTGGGCGGGAGTTTTACACCCTGGTACAATCCAGACGACACATATGGCGTGACACAAGTACACGTCCACCCGCTGTACGACGTAACTTACGCATCATACTACAGCATCGCGCTTATTCATCTTGACAGGCGGTAAGTATTTCATAATTGATTAAAATATTAAAATAATTTCCGTCTAAAACTAACAACGAGTATGTCATTAACTCCCCAAACCAAAGACTGCATAGGCGTGGAAATAAATTCAGTTCCGTTGATATTTTCATTAATTCCTTTCCTAATTTTTTATAGGTTTTCTAAAATTCTGATATAAATTTAGTTATTATTATTCTAGTATAGTTTTTGTTGTTATTTCTTTAATTCTGCTTCCTTTCTATTAGCGTAAAGGAAGAGAAATAATACTTTAAAATAATTGGTGTTTTATTGTTTCTATTTCTGTTATTACTATTGATGTAAGTGCTCCAAGGGCGTAAATAAATAAACCTTTAAGAAGTACTCATGTACATTTTATTTTATCAATTTTAGAAATCTGACGGCCTCCATAATCGAGGTTCTCTTTAGCCAGGTACTTCGCGCCTTCTTTTTTCATCTCATTTCTCCTCACAGCTTTCAATCTACCCCAATTTAATATTAACAAATAATGTAAATCTGTCTGTCGAAACAAATTTCCAATACCATTCAATTATGCTGTAGACCAGGGGTGGGGAACCTTTTTACCATCGGGGGCCATTTGAACGTTTGTAGTGTTGGGGGGGGGGGGGGGGGGAGTGAGTGAGTTCGGAATCCTCAATATACTATATATAAAGCAGATATTTAATAATTTTTTTTATTTTTTTATTTTTTTTTTTATTTGAATTTTATTTTAGTAATTTGTACATTTAAGTTTACAAATTTCTAATTGATTATAATATTTCATATTGCAGTTTTTTTATTTTTTTTTTTATTATAATATTTTAAATTCACAAAATTTTTGAAATCACAAAATTTTTTGTTTTTGTTTTATGTAGCTCCTACAATCCATCTTGAACTTTTCAATTGGTGAGGACTTAAGAGTTTCTGGTAGTGTGTTATATAACTTAATTCCTTTGTATAGCAGACTGTTTTGGGTATTCGTTTTGTCCTTTTTGTTTAATCTTATTTCCTTGCAAGTCCTTGTGTAATGTCTGTGAATGTCCTTATTGTATACGATTTTATTTGTGAAGTATTTTGGTAACATATTGTTTAATATTTTGTGAATAAATATCAACGTGTTCAAGGTCAGTATTTGTTTCACTGTTAACCAATTAAGTTCCTTTAGCATTTTAATTATTTTTGAAAATCTATTTCTTCGGAGTATTATTCGCATTGCTCTGTTTTGGAGAATTTGAAATTTATTCTGTTCTCTTTCATTACAAAGGAAAAGGATACTTGAACAGTAGTTGAAGTGTGGAGCAATAATTGAATTGTAAATGGTGATGGCGGTTTTTCTGGAAATTTTAGGCCGAATTCTTCCCAAAAAAGATATCTTTTTGCCAATTTTCTTGTGGGTATATTCGGCATGTCTATTGAAGTTTAGTTTGGAATCTAATATGACTCCTAAGTATTTCATTTCAGAAACATTTTCAATAATTTCACCATCAATTTTAATTTTGCTTTCACTGGATGTCTTCTTATATCCAATCACCATACATTTTGTTTTTTTTTTGTATTTAATTTAAGCTTATTTATTTTTAGCCATCTTGATACATCATCTAGTTCATTATTTAAAATATTTATTAGTTCTTCATAGTTATCTCCAATTAAGTATATAAGTGTATCATCGGCAAAAAGTCGTACTTTGCATTTTGAAAATATTTTCACCATGTCATTAATATAGAGTATGAACAATAGGGGTCCAAGGACCGATCCCTGCGGTACTCCTAATTTATTTTCCATTGGTTTTGAGAATTGATTATTTATTTTTGTTACCTGTTTTCTGTCTTTCAAATACTCTTCTATTAATTTAATGGCTATAGATGAGAAACCAATTTCTTTAAGTTTTCTTATTAAGATTTCTCGATCTATATTTCGAATATCTCGATCTATAGTTTTTGATACATAATAAGCGGTAATATTATTTATTAACATATTACAAAATTTTACCGCAAAAGAAAAATAATAATTCATTTCAAAGTTAGAATTATGTAGATTAGGAAATATTATTTTGAGCAGTGGCTTAAGCCTACCATACACGACATCTTTTTTTAGCCCGATTTCCGTATAGAGACCAAACACACAATTTTTCGCTTTATGCGATCGCTATTTTCATATTAACGATTTCAGTTGGCATTACAACAAACAATATGGTTCATGTATTGTTTGCCGTGATGCGAATTGAAATCTTAGATATGAAAATAGAGATGAAAATAGCGATCGCGTAATGCGAAAAATTTTGTCTTTAGTCTCTTCTATACGGGAATCAGACTGAAAAAAGATGTCGTGTATAATGGCCATTACGAAAGTCTCCCCATTTATAGATCGTTTTCGTGGTTTATCCGTATTATTTTAGCACTATTTTAGCACCTGGTCCTTTGCGTACCAATAGTCTACTGGATTTAAACCATACAAATTGGAAAAGTATTTCTTTGGCCGTTTGCTTAGCTTTCCACAGTAGCTCCCTAAAATAAGGCGACAGCACTTCGCTGATGCAAATTGGTGATGAGTTGAATTGGCCATGTTTTTTAATGAAAGTAACGATTCCCTTTTTTTGGGTTATTTAAAGAAATGTATAGTTTGATGGAGGTTTTCGGTCAGCGATCTTGGATCCTGGTCACCAGGCGAATGTCCTATTGTAGCAGGGGCAGTCCCAGCGAGCTGGCTACCCGAAGGACAGCTTCGTCGGTTGTTCGCCCGGCTGCAGTTCCATACCCACCATCTCCACGCTGTCAGAAAACTTCTCTTGCTCTATTTTTGTCGTTTGTTTTTGGGGTGTTATGCCGTGTTACGCTACCTCCTCCTTTAGCCAACGTTTCGGACAGTGTTACAGTGTCCATCATCAGGGCAGATATGTTAATGTTAGTGGTAAAATGTGTGCTTCTGTGTCTTCTGGCTTGTGTGCCTTCTATAACTAAGGGCGAATCTGCAACCGAGTCCCCAGCTTTAATTAGGAATTATCCTACATAACTATCATTTTTAATTGATCAAGACAAGATTTTTATGCATAGCACAAAGGGTAACAATTATTATAAGTAATAATTATTAACCTGAAACACTCATATACATTGAAAAAATCTCCCGAAAAAAGTTACATGCCGCCGTCGGGACTCTGTCTACTGAGCTACGTCGGCTTATCTCTTGCCCGCCAAATAATTCAATATATACTAGTGTTTCATTCAACAATTACTGCATATTACATTCAAGTCCCGTCGCACATTAGACGAAATGGAGAAAAAACCCGAATTAAGTGGTTTTTGCAAACGTTATTGTTATAAATATTTATATTTTTTTTAGTGTAGCACGATAGTTTCTGCACTTTATGGGATTATTTAAATATGTCAATAGCGCTTGACGGAAGTTTGGCAAGGCCGCAAAGTGTGTCGTAAATTTGATGTTCGACATCGCGTTTTTCCGTTCTCTTCTACGCGTGAGCCCATACGGTTGTGTATTAAGTGACGTTTAAATATAATATATACAAAATTTTATTTTGTCTGACATTTTTCAAGGTATTCTCTATTTAATTTACTAAATTATATATCAATATCACATGTGTGTGAGATTTGAACTAACATCTAATTTTCCACTATTTTTATATATTTTTACTGTTAAAATGCTTATTTCAATTAGCATTTAGAAACAAAATATCGTTTGTTCCCATTTATAAATATATAAATATTGTAGACTGAAGTTCCACCTTTTATTTCATATATAAATTGTGATCATCTTTTGTCCTCCGTTGATCAATTTTGTTATTTTCAGGAAGGCCTATATGCATTCCCCGGAGAGAATTATTCGAGGTATTAAATGCATGGGGTATATTAAATGCCACTTCTGTGAAGTGAAAGAAGTTTTTAATTAATTACCTAACACAAAAATACCACATAGTGGCAGGTTCGAACATTTTAAGCCCTACATTTTACAAAATTGTACAGTATTTTTCACTACAATTGATGAAGAAATGGAGTAAAAGCCGTTGTGCCGTATTGTAAGGTTTGAAAAACATAATTTAGAGTGGTTGCAAGAAATGATAGTTGTCTACAAATCTTTGGGTAAACTAACGGTTTACGAGGGTAAAAGTAGGGTTAGACGCTCTTTGTTTTGCCAAAAAATGAGCAATATCGTTGCCCGCTATGCTAACATATCCAGGAATCCATATCAGAGTCACGGTTTTTCCACAGCTTTGAATGAAAGTTATCAGCACTCTAATAATAAAACATACAAGATGATCATCGGGATGAAGAAGAGGACTAGATTTAAGTTTTTAAAGGGAAACGAGAGAGTAAGAGAGAACAAGGGATTGTTCTAAATTATTTTTTTATTATATATTTGAGAGATTCAATTATTGCAATGCACTAGGCAGAAAGTATTGAAAATTGGTTTGAAATTGAATAAAATATTCAATCATTAGAATTATTGTGGTAAACGTTAATATTTATACCACAGTTAGGGGAGTTCGGAGATTTGGAGCCATCAGTAAATAAGAGTTGGGCCTTTTAGATGAAATAATATCATTGAACATGTTATTGACAGTACAGGCTGGGCTGGGAGATTGGAATGATTTTAAGGATGCCGATCCCTTCTAAAATTGTTGGGGATAGGGTGACGTGACTATATTTTAATTTGTACAAAGGAAGATCATTTTGGATAATTTGAAATTCTTTTGAAGCTGGAAAATTTGGACAATAATTTGCTAAAAAAATATATTGTCTATATTTTCAATGTCAAATGAAAAGGTGACCGTGACGCGTGCCAGAATATCGGCACATCGCACCTTAACAGGTTAAGGGACATTATTGAATTGTAATACCACCCGCACACAGTTTTTCAAAAATAAATTATTATTTTTCTTCCAAAAAAAACTATAATTAACTTTTTTATTTCAGGGTGAAATTTACAAGCAGAATTATACCGGTCTGTCTTCATACGGGCACACCTCTACCCGACAGTGGCTTCCTATACACTGTGCGGGATGGCTCAGCTGAAATAAAGGTTAGAACACTTCCTCTGCCAATGACCAATGATGTGATAATGTCAAGATTGAC
This sequence comes from Limnephilus marmoratus, assembly GCA_917880885.1. NCBI lineage: Eukaryota > Metazoa > Arthropoda > Insecta > Trichoptera > Limnephilidae > Limnephilus > Limnephilus marmoratus. The sequence goes on along the minus strand of OU862929.1, from coordinate 22,946 downwards.
AGCTGTCACCGGTACTAAATGTACATTCTTTAAAAATAGATTATGCCAATCACGCCATTTTCCATAAGGGTAGGCAGAGAGGGTAGACCGCCACATATTTCTGTTTTTGGTTGGTTATCCAACAAATGGTTTCCGGGGCGGCGGTATATGCTTTGTGTATTTATTTCAAAAAGTAATAGCACATTTGTTCTCACTGGATAAAACAATCAGTTGGTGCGTTTTTCTACATTTCAGACGACAATGCGGAGAGTGTCTGAGGACGAGTGCTCCAGACTATTACCCACTGGCGACTCTCATCATCCTGTCGGCGTAAAACATGATATCGAGATTTGCAGCCGCCCATTCAACTCAGCTAGGGTCTGTCCGGTATGTAAATCTGGGATGCATTGTAAACCATACTTATAATAATATAGATTTTAATTATTTTTTATTACATTACAAGAAATTGAATAACAATAAAAAAAGTAGTCACGCAAATCTGCTGAAGGTAGCCGACATGTAACATTCATATCGGCGTGCGCCATAGAAAAAGAAGAACACAAGAGTTTCCGTTTGGGCGTTAATCGTGGTCCAAAAATCTGACCATTATTTGCTTAAAATATTATTATACATGTCCAGTATAAAAATTTAATTATTTATTTATTGTGATACAATATTTTACATTTAAACAGTAAATCAGTAATGTTGGCCTCACTGGGTGACTTACCCGTGCTGAGGCCTCCATTTTATAAAATAAAAAAAAAAATTAAATTAAATAAAATTTAAAAAAAATATACATGTTTACATATGTATATAAAGTAATGTGTTAAGGGAATATTTTATTATTTTATGTTATGAAATTTGGGTAATATCGTATTTTTTGTTCTTTAATCCATTTTGTAATTTTATGTCTGAATTTATTTTTGTTTTCCTCAATTTTATTTTCAAGTGTTGGACTGTTGAATGTTGAACTTTTACAGCATGATATTTATAGTTTCTTTGACCAAAGCTTCTATTTACCGTCAGAGTTTTTATGTTTTCTTTGTACTCTTGTCTAACTGGTCTGTTGGTGATAATTTGTGTTTGTTGAAATTTGTTCTTTTTTTTGTCTAAAATGTAGTTAAGTAGTGTTTTAACGCATAATTGGCGTATATCTATTACGTCGCAACTGTTGAATAATATTTGATCTGTGTCAGTCAGTCTAAGTATTACCTTAAAGAGCGTTTTCTGCTTCACGAATAGGTGGCTACACAATTAATTAGGTTTTAATGCAATACTAAGATAAAGTTTTTTCAATGATATGGATTAATTTTACATTTTTTTATGTTAATTTTCACGTTCTATGTGAGTTCTATTCAAGTTTTGTTGTTTTATCATTAGAGGCCAATTGGATCATAAAACTGAAATAATTACCGAACTTTAATAGAATTTAAACAAAACTTAAACAGAACGATAAAACGAATTATTTTTTTTTAAACAACCTGGCCTAAATATTTTTATTTATTTATGAATGTGTTAATTTTTTATCATTCTCTTTGGACATTGTTAAATGTTAATAAAAAATATTACGCGTGTCCTAGGTAGGTACTTATTTGCAGGAACTTTTTTCCTTTAAAAATCAAAACATGAAAATTATTTGTTCTGAAATTTTTTTCTTGCAATTAAATAACGTTTCATATTTTCTTTTCTTTGTAACAAAATTTTGTATAGCGCCGTTTTTGTGAAATATGATAGAAATACGAAATATAAATTAAAAATCGAGGGCGCTGGACATCTATCCGCGCACTATGAAAGAATATTTTTTCTGTCATTTTTTACAGTAATAAAATTAATTTTGACAAAATTATTTTATGCTCAATGATAAAATTTCGTCTAGCACCGTTTTTATGAAATATGACTACTGAGGTGCTGAAAAATATTGCTTTTTTTATATGAACACCGCACAAGAGTCCCAACTGCTCCTGTCTGAAGGCAGTGAGACCATGACATCCCCAATTGGGGTATGTTGTGAGGCTGAAGGTAGTGAGGAGGGGAAGTAACCTGGCTATTTAGATCTGGTCACCAAACATGGGTAAAGCCATTTCAAGCAACGTTTCAATTCTGAATAGCGGTCTTACATACACCAGGGCAATACTGAGAGTATCTTCCACTTTGTAACGTGCCGCAAATATACCTACTATATACTATTTTACATGAATTAATTGTGAAATAACACAATTAAATCAAATAAAATTTATTTGCTTCGCCGAGATTCGATTCCGAGACCATCGGATTGCGAGTCAATAGCCTTACCGCTCGACCACGCCGGCCGTCAATGATAATCCACCGTGAGTGAAATTTTACAGGAAAAATATTTCTTTTCTAAACTAGGTAGGTACTTAGTTATGTAAAATTTAAAAATCCAAAAAAATTCCAAATCCAAAAAACTTTTAAGTTTCAAAATCTAAAATTAAAAATTAAAAAATCCAAAAAAATTAAAATTCCAAAATCCAAAAAATTTCAAAATTCTAAAAAATTTCAAAATCCAAAAAAAATTTCGAAATTCGAAAAATTTCTAAATTCAAAAAATTTCAAAATCCAAAATCAAAAATCTTTCAAATTTCCATTTTAAGAACATTTACCTAGTCATATCACGGGCAAAAACAAGGGTGAACTTCCAATAAATGGATAGGGTTTAAAACCGTTATATACTTTAGAAAATAATAAATATATTATACTCACCACACCCCAAATCTTGAAATATTTTCTGAAAATAAAGGCTATTTTGTAATTCGACTCCTTTAAGTAAAGTCAGTGGAAACAAAGATACGTACTAAATAAATTGGTTTTCAATTTGGCAGAAATCATTACAATAAACAAGAATCTACGTATCTCCAGCACTTTAAATGTAAGAGTTTATTATCCGTTCAATATACTTTCATTTTGGTTAAAAATATTTATCCATTCCATTCAAAAGACAAGAAGATGTGGAAGACTTGTATCCCATTTTTATACATATAATTAGGACCTTCACGAAGAGATTGGTGTACAAAATTCATAAGTGATCGGACGGCAATGCTTTTCCCGTCATTTAAGTTGGACCGGGCGTAAAAGGTACAACTACCTCTCCCGCCGACAGTATATTAAAAAACTGATTTTAATAAAAAAATGAAACAAATTTATAATCTGCATTTTGAAGTGTGCTCACCTTTTTACTTTATTGTTTACAGACCTGGTATGGTGGCGCCATGTTAACTCTACCCAACAGCCCCAGGTCGACCTGCACCAACCTACTGGTGGGGGTGGTAACCTGGAGCACGGGCTGCACATTTGCATTCACCCGCATATCTGCCTTCGTCCCCTGGATTGAGGGAATCGTGTGGCCTGATAGCGGTGTTGTTGTCTAGAACGCTTTTTCAGAGATTTTTTAAAATCATTTTTATAATTTATATTTTTTGCTACACGTATCAATATATTCATACTTAAAGTAACATAATAGAAACAAAAAAAATAAATACAGATAAGAACAAAATATCTTTCAAGTTATTTATTTATTTCTTCTAACACAGCAAACTTATTTTGTGGCACCATTATGATTGAAATTAATAAATTACTTCGTTTTTACCACTTATATTGTTTATAAAACCGACATGTTTCGTCAGCAAAGCTGACTTCTTCAGGGTTTTGACAGAACTTCTGTCACGAAACATGTCGGTTTTATAAACAATATAAGTGGTAAAAACGAAGTAATTTATTAATTTTAATCTATTTATTTATTGTTATTTCTTTTAAATATTGAAATCTGTTTATTGATATATCTTGAGTTTTTCTTATTTATCTCTTTATTATTATTTGCAATATTTTATTATTTACTTACTTCTATGATTTCATATAATTGAGGATGAATTCCCTCACCAAATACAAGAGCCTTGTATTATCTTTGCGGGGAATGGCTATTTTTATATTCCTTTACAACACTTTTTAACGTGTAAAAATTGTATACTTATTGATGTTGAGAGGTTTATTTCCTTTCATTCATTTATAAATAAACACTTGTGTTGCTAAGTTTTTTTACAAAGAAATGACATTTATGTTTATTTATATCTCACTTTCTTTCGAATGATTCCTTCTAACGAAACCTGATATTTTACAATCATTTGATTGTAAAATATCAGGTTATCCTATTAATCCTATTATTTAATAGGAATAATAAAACATGTGCCAATTGATAATTGTAAATTGTAAGTATGTGACTTTTTAAAGCTGCCTTTATCGCACATGAACAGTTGCAATCGGCACAAGAAAAAGGTTTTACCCCGCTGTGAGTCAGAAAGTGAATTTTTAGATGTCCTTTTGTAGAACCTGAATAGCTGCAGTCGGGGCATGAAAATGGTCTTTCTCTACTGTGAGTCCACAAATGCAACTTACTGGCCGCCGAAGTATTCGCCGCATACTGCAAACATTCATTCTTAACATCCGGGAGGTAGATATCTATGTATATCCATTACAGTGTAGGGCATTTTACCTTCACCCTCTTCCTGGGACCCTGGTTCCACCTTGATGGAAACTCTCTCTGGCATAAATGAACTAATACCTTGAGTCTATTTGACGCTTGTTATTAAAATCTGTTCTACTAAACAAAGAACTGAAATAAATAACTACAAAACACTATTATACTTGTGGCGTTGTAAATCACAGATCTTATAAAACAAAAAAAGTGAATTCCAACCTAAGTTCAGTGAATCGAGATTAATAATTGTGCATATAAAAAAATAATAAACAAAACACTCATTTCGGTGACTGCCACCAGCAAACATCGTAAACATAACGGTGAGAAGTCTATTATTTATATTACTATTCACTCTCATCGGGCCACATATCTCTCGTAGCTCAGCGGTAAGCTCGTCGGCGAACAGATCCGAAGGCCGAAGGTTCGAATCCTACTGATACTAAAGTTTTATTTTTTTATGGATTTGTTTCTTTTTTTCTCTGCTACATTATATAAATCACTGTGAATTAAATGATACAAGTTTCTGCAAATCATCCAAATTCATGCGTACTACAAAGTACGAACTAACAACAACTTTACCTTTATAAAACCATAACATTACCGATCACAATGGCTACTTCTAGTTAAGTGCTAACAAGATCGAAACCGACTGAGCCACCACCACAAATAAATGCCAGTGATGAGCCAGTGATTATAAAAAATTTATAAACCATATAGACAAAAAATGGACGAAATTAAGAAACAACTATTTAAAAAAAAAAATAGAACAAGAGACATCAAACACAAAACAAACCTAGAACGTGAAATGTTACAATTAAAAAAAGTGTACATTTTATTAACATTCAATATGATGACATCTCAATCAAGGTTGAAATTATACTTCAATGAAACAAAAAGGTAGAAATCTTAGAAAAAGCAAACATGAACAAAGAAACAAGAATTAACTAGAAATTCGACTGGCCGAACAGACCAGTATGAGCTACAACTGGGCGGAGTTTGCTGGTGTAGCCACCATGCCTAATGAAGAATCAATGGACACCATAAGCAGAGTATTTAAGGAGTTGCAAGTAAATGTCGTACCACATAAAAAAAAAAAAATAATCCGTTATCAAGATCGTACTCAGAAAATGGACGATCGAGCCTACAGGTACAAAGTACAACTCCAAGATGAGGAAGCACAGCAGACAGTTTTAAACGCCCGTAAAATTCCCTTTCCCGTAAAATGCCAGAAATGACCCAAAAAAAACTTGGAAAATCATTAATGAAACAGCTTATTTAAAAACTAAGAAGAGTAATCTTCTATCTATCTCTATCTCTATCTCTATCTATATCTCTATCTCTATCTCTATCTCTATCTCTATCTCTATCTCTATCTCTATCTCTATCTCTATCTCTATCTCTATCTCTATCTCTATCTCTATCTCTATCTCTATCTCTATCTCTATCTCTATCTCTATCTCTATCTCTATCTCTATCTCTATCTCTATCTCTATCTCTATCTCTATCTCTATCTCTATCTCTATCTCTATCTCTATCTCTATCTCTATCTCTATCTCTATCTCTATCTCTATCTCTATCTCTATCTCTATCTCTATCTCTATCTCTATCTCTATCTCTATCTCTATCTCTATCTCTATCTCTATCTCTATCTCTATCTCTATCTCTATCTCTATCTCTATCTCTATCTCTATCTCTAAACTAGCGTTTCGGTCAATTGATGTTCGAAATTAAACACTTCCTTCGCACAAAATTATTATACTTATCAAGGAAGACTTATTTTCAACCGATTACCGGACGAAATTAGAAAAATTAATGATAAAATCCAATTAATAAATACTGTTAAAAAATATTTTAAAGATAATCTCAAAAAAAAAAAAAGTTTCCGACTAATCTAATCTCAAGAATAACTACTTATAACTCAGTTTCCAAGTGATACTCCGTTCTTCAAATAAGTTAAATTTTGTATTGTTTTTAGCAACTAATTACAATAATTCTAGATACATTATCCATACAGTAAAACGCTTCCATGGAAGAGTGGTATTAACATATTTGAATATGAGCATGTAAGCAAATTAAAACATTTTTTTTTTTGATTTTCACGGCCAAAAATTATTTTGTTATTAGTTTTTGGGGTATTATGCCGGGTTACGCTACCTCCTTCTTTAGCCAACGTTTCGGACAGCGTTGCAGTGTCCATCATCAGGGCAGATGTGTAATAGTTAGGGGTGATGTTTGTACTTATCTACTTAGGAGCGATACCGTGTCGCCAGCTCCACTCCTCTAAGAGCTGGCGCTACAATATACTTCAACATGTTTTTTTGGGTTTAGCCTTGATGTAACCGTCAAATGCTTGTATGCGTACGTTAGAGTCGAATTTAAGGTTTAGCAGTTCGTCCAGAACTATGTTCCATAGAATTGGTCGACAAGCAGATCCTTGTATACAGCCCTTGTTCGAGTGTTTTTGTGCCCATGCGCCTGCGTAAATTGTTTCTTTGTAGAATTTTAAAGTTTTGTAGACAGGTAAACTTTTTAAAGACTACCTGTCGGACAGAATTGTTTCTGTCCGACAGGTAGTCTTTAAAAACTTTGTATATGTTTAGTGGACATTCTTTTTTGGCAAGTTGCATTTTTAGGTAGGGCCACCACGCGTTGTCGAATGCTCCCTTTATGTCCAGTGATATTAGGCACGCATGAAGTCCTTCTTTATTCGCTTTCTTGATGTGGTTTACGTCTTTGCGTCTTCTGTGCTTTTTTGTTGCGTGAACCCGTATTGGTTTGAATTAAGTTTCCCTTTCGTGCTGAAGTGCCAGGTTACTCTCTTAATGAGTAATTTTTCTAGTACCTTGCCAAATACCGGGAGGAGACCTATAGGTTAGGTTAGGTTAGGTTAGGTTAGGTTAGGTTAGGTTAGGTTAGGTTAGGTTAGGTTAGGTTAGGTTAGGTTAGGTTAGGTTAGGTTAGGTTAGGTTAGGTTAGGTTAGGTTAGGTTAGGTTAGGTTAGGTTAGGTTAGGTTAGGTTAGGTTAGGTTGTATGGATTGTTAGTATCTACTATTGGTACCTTGCTTGTTACACACAAGGTTTCTCCTAATTCTTTTTTATAACTATTCCTTATATCTTTGTGATTCTTTTAATTTTCGTTTTTTTCATTAATTTCTTTAATTCTTTTTGTAATTTTTTCTAAGAACGCTATATATATTTCACTTGTTTTTTTCCGTTTCCAGATTTCTGTCCTATTCTCATCGGTAATTCCAAAGTTTTTTAGTTTGTAATTTAATCTGAATCGGTCTATATCAAAAATTGAACATTTTTCTAATACGTGGGTGCTGTCCTGAGTAGATGTTTTGTCACACGGGCATTTGTCATCGTCTATTATTTTGAAGCGTTTCAGGTATTCTTTGAAGCACCCATGTCCTGTCAACATCTGTGTTGCGTGAAAGCTGTTTTCCACGTGTTTCCCTTTTATAAGTGCCGTGTTTATATTTGGAAAGTACTTCTTGGTTATTTTCCCCGTGCTTTCCCCCATGTATCTTATATCCCATTTATGTTCTGTTTCTCTCTTGAGTGTTATTTTTGTGAAGCTTGGAGGTACCTTGCTGTAGTCTGGGCACTTTTTAAGTAATCTTCCCTTTTTTGCTGCTTCATCTGCCTTTTCGTTTCCGTCTAATCCTCTGTGCGCCCTAACCCATTGAAATTTTACCCGGTTTTTATTTTTTCGGCATGTTTCTAATTTTTCCAAACACTCTCTAGCTATATCGTTCGTAGTTCTCACGTCCCTTAATGTTTCTAGTGATGATTTGCTGTCTGAGTTTATAGTAATGTCTTTGTCTATTATTCCCTTTGTTTGTACCCATTCTATGGCTTTTTGAATAGCTAACATTTCCGCTTGGTAAACTGTGCAATAATCTTCTAATTTATAAGATTTTGACACCCAATCTTTCCCAGCTTCCTTTATAACAAGTCCAGCGCCCACTTTTCCATCTTGCTTGCTTCCGTCTGTATAAATTTGGATGGGATCCTCGTTAATTTTATTATCATTTTCTAACTCGATTTTTATATTTTCTCTTACTATTTTCCCCGGATGTGGTAGTGCATTTATATTGCATGTAGTCATTATTTCCCTATCAGCAGGTAGGAAGTTAGCGGGGACACCCCTTCTGTTTATTCTGTAGATATCTTTAATTTCTGATATTTTTAAATCTATTGGTGGTGTGCCTGCTAAGGCTAAGGCTGAGGTGGTGGAGATTGTTTTATACCCTTTGCAAATTCTTATTGCGTATTGACGCTGAATACTTGCCAGTTTTTTCCTATTTTTGACTCTTTTACACGTATCGCCCCAGACCCCTGACCCGTACGTGAATATCGGCACAATTGCTCCGTCGTATATTGTCTTTATTATTTCGGGTGATAGCCCCCACGTCGGTTTTGCCGCTCTGCATAAAGCTTTAAAGATTGTTGTGGTCTTACCGCAAATATAATCTATGTGTTTGTCCCATCTAAGCTTATTATCAATTATCATACCTAAAATTTTGATTTCCTTGACCGGTTTTATCTCCTTGCCATTCATGTTTACGTTAATGGTTTTTTCCCGAGACTTACTCATAACCATGATTTGTGTTTTTTTTTCCGAGAATTCTAATTTAACTTTTTTACCCCAATTGCTTACTTTTTCTAACGCCTTTTCCGCCGTTTCTTTTGCGATTTGTAGATTTTTCCCGTTTACAATTAAAAGCACATCGTCGGCGTAGGCTTGGATGTAGACGTCTGGACCAAGGTCCATTTGTAGGAGTTCGTCCAGCGAAACATTCCAAAAGGTTGGCCCGCCAATCGATCCTTGAATGCAACCTTTGGAAACACATTTCTCACTTGAGCTGTTACCGTGCCTTATTCTTACTTTCCTGTCTTCTGTATAGCTTCTTACTAACGTTACCAGGCTGGAAGGGCATTCTTTTTCTATCAGTTGTTTCAACAATTGTGGCCACCACGCATTATCAAAAGCTTCTTTGATATCGAGAGATATGACGATTACTTCGCCAGTTTGATTCATTTTTCCTTTAATGACTTCCACTGCATCGTACATTGCGTCTTCTGCTGATTTTTGCGAGGTGAAGCCGTACTGTTTTGAGCTTAATTTGTTTCCTTTGCCGAGGTTCCATTTTATTCTATCGATAAGGATTTTTTCAAATAATTTTCCTAAAACCGGGAGAAGTCCAATCGGCCTGTAGTTTTCTAGACTGCTGTAGTTGTTTTTTCCTGGCTTAGGTATGATAATAATGTTTGCTTCCTTCCATATTTTTCGGAAATATCCTATGTTAAAACATTTCTGGAACATTTTTGTCAGTATCTCTGGGAAGCTATCATTGAAGCGGGTAAGAATATCAGACGTGATCCCATCTGCCCCAGGGCACTTCTTCGGGTCCATCGATCTGAGGGCGTTTTGTAGCTCATCTTTTGAAATTTGTGGTTCCTGGTCGACTGTTGTCTCTTGCATTGCTTTTATTCTTATTTCCATTTGTTCAGGAGTTTCATTTAACACATTGTCATCTGGAAAGAAGTGATGAAGAATTTCTTTAGCAGTTTCTTCAGGGTTATCGCTTTTAAAAGTTGATGTGGGTGCCCTGTTTGGTGGGTTCGTGAGGACTCTATAGATGTTGGACCAGGTTGATTCCTTCGTTTGTTTTTGGCAGAAGTCTTTCCAGCTACTGGTTTTTGACTCTCTTAACTCGTTTTTAAAATTTTCTTTGGCTTCCAAATATTTGGGTAAAGTCACCTCAGATCTTCTTTGTCCACATGAATTCTGAAGTTTTCTTTTTGCAGTGACCAGTTCCGATTTTAAAAGTGTCAGCGAGTCAGACCACCATGGGCAGTTTTTTCGTTTTCCTCCTGGTTTAGGGATAGACCTTTCGCAACTTGTTTTGATGATTGAGGAGATAGTTTCTACCTGTTTTCCAAGATTTATTGGATTACTGGAATAGACGGGATCTTCAATTGTGATGTTTGCCTTTTGCAACATTTCTTTCGCGACTTTTTCGAACTTGGTCCAGTCTGCAAGCTTTGTTCTGTACCTTGGGGTTGTTGATTCAGGGGGCATTATTGTGTCTGATATACTCATCGTTATAACATTGTGATCAGATAGTCCTGTTTGTTCCACACCCCAGTTTGTGACTTTGTCCATAATATTGTTGGAGCAGAAGGTTACGTCTATGAATGAGTTTAAATGGTTGCCGGATCTCCAAGTTTCAAATGTTGGAGTGCTGCCGTCATTTAATATGTGAGCGTCCAGCGTTGCTATCGTCTCTGCTAGTTCCTCGCCTCGTTTATCTGTTTTTGGACTACCCCACCACGAGCTTTTTGCGTTAAAATCACCGCCTATCAGAATGCTCTTGCCTTTTTTCCTGTTTTCTTCATTAAGTTTGGTGATTGTAAGTATCTGGGGTGCAAGAGGATTATTTGGTTCAACATATACTGATCCTAGAGTTATAGTTCCAACTCGTGTTTCTATTTCTATATATGTTGAGTTCTCTGATGTGATTGAAGATATCATTGTTGCTGTAATACTATTGTTGACGAGAATTGCTGTCTTGTTTGGGCTTTCTCTGGTTCCTTTAGTGGATTGGTAAACTTGCCACCTTTTCGTTTTCAGCTGCCCGGTGTTTCCTGTGTAAGGTTCCTGCAGCAGAATAATGTCCGATTTGTCCGTATTGACCACACTGTCTGTCGCGGATTGGCATCTTTGCGCGTTCCATTGTTTGATTTTAATTTTTCCTCCCATATTGAATTTGTGCTGTCCCGGTTTATGCACGTACTTATTTGCATTTTTTCCCTATTCATAATTTGTGTGGTCAATAGATCTTTCGATTTCTTTCCTGTAGAGTGGACATTCATGCGTTCCAGACCTATGTCTTGACGGAGCTGAGGTTTTTCTCTTCCTGTTTTCATTTACACATGACCCGCATTTTACTTCGTCAGCTTTATCTTTATTTGGACATTGTGCAAACGTGTGTTTCCCGGCGCAGTGCCAGCACCTCGTTTCCATATCACAATGCTTCTTTAAATGACCAAATCCCAGACAGTTCATGCATTGCATAGTTGAAATGAAATTTTCAGCACAGATTCTTTGAAATCCGATATTTACTCTGCCCATGTTAACGATTTTCTTCCATATTTTGGGGTTTGTTTCGATCACGACGTTTGTAAGGCGCGGATTTTTATTTTTTTGGAAAAACAGTATTTTTGAGTCTTCTTTTAGGCCAGCGAGGTCTTCGTTCTGCTCTTCCATTATTTCTATTAATTCTGCAGAGTTCAGATCCTTCTGAATACCTTTTAAGATTATTTTGGGATTTCTTTTCTTGGCGCAGATCGCAGATACTTTTTCCGACGACAGAGTTTTCATTATAAGTTCTGCGTCTTCTTTCTTCTCGCAGCTTATGATTGCTCTCCCGTTAGTAGATTGTCGGATATTTGTTATGCCCACCTTCAGTTTCCGTGGGTCTAATGAATAACTCCTTTTAAAACCTCGGCGCTGTCTTTTTCGTCTTTGTGGCTGACGACCACAGCGTGTCTTGGAGTAGGGAGTGGTGGAAACCTTCGATCCATTTCGCCTTCCTCTTTTTCTTTTTCATTGTCAGGTTTTTTCCTGTTCCATGGTGAAGACTGCTCAGTAATTTTATCTTCTATCCTTCTGATTTGTTCCGCCATTGTATTTATAGCACTTAACATAATCGGACATTCTTTAGCTTGGGACGGATTATCAGTTTTAATAAGTTCCATTATTTTTTCGGTAGCACTGATGATGTCTTGGGATTTCGCTTTTCGAAGAATCGTTTCGCATAATTTTATGATTTTATCATCCCGATTTTCGATAACCATGGAGTCGTTTTGACTTTTGGTGAATTCCGGCATAAGGTCGTACATTTTGTCGACATGTGCGCATGACTTAATTGGTGAGCGCATCATTTTGGCGTAAGGATAGGCACAAGGCTTCTAAGATGATGCTACTGAATTTAAGAAAAAAAACTGAGACAAAAACTCGTAGAAAGTGAATTTAAGTTGAAATTTGAACGATTCTAAACCACGGTCGCCGTGGGGGCACCTAGATCAAAAAGGCGGTAAACACAAGCTCTCAAGCTAGAAAGCGTGCAAATAAGAGACACAAAAAAAAACACGAAACAAAGTAATGTGGTTAGTTAGACAGGAATTGGCTGTGTGAAATATTCTCACCGATAGCTGCACTCCCTTCGGAACTTCACTTGATACTGACGTGGCTATGATTTTACTGTTGAAGTGTTGCCATAGAGAATTGAACGTCAGAAAGAGAAAATGAATTTAATTTTTTTTTTTTTTTGAGTGGTGGCAACAAATCGTGACGGCTATGATGCTTTCCAAATGAATTTAAATTTTTAATCAAAAAGCGGCAGATTTTTATTTTGATAAACTTGAGCCTAGAATGGCGTGAAATATTCTGCGGTCGCCGGAAGGACGCCGAACAAGGCTTTTATGATGATGCTACTGAATTTAAAAGAAACTGACAAAAACTCGTGTAAACTGAATTTAAGTTGAAATTTAAACGAAACTAGAACACGTCACTGAGTTTAAATAAAATTAGAGAGATTCTGCGGTCGCCGGAAGGACGCCGAACAAGGCTTCTAAGATGATGCTAGTGAATTTAAGAAAAAAAACTGAGACAAAAACTCGTAGAAAGTGAATTTAAGTTGAAATTTGAACGATTCTAAACCACGGTCGCCGTGGGGGCACCTAGATCAAAAAGGCGGTAAACACAAGCTCTCAAGCTAGAAAGCGTGCAAATAAGAGACACAAAAAAAAACACGAAACAAAGTAATGTGGTTAGTTAGACAGGAATTGGCTGTGTGAAATATTCTCACCGATAGCTGCACTCCCTTCGGAACTTCACTTGATACTCGGTTAGGTTAGGTTAGGTTAGGTTAGGTTAGGTTAGGTTAGGTTAGGTTAGGTTACCTGACGTGGCTATGATTTTACTGTTGAAGTGTTGCCATAGAGAATTGAACGTCAGAAAGAGAAAATGAATTTAATTTTTTTTTTTTTTTTGAGTGGTGGCAACAAATCGTGACGGCTATGATGCTTTCCAAATGAATTTAAATTTTTAATCAAAAAGCGGCAGATTTTTATTTTGATAAACTTGAGCCTAGAATGGCGTGAAATATTCTGCGGTCGCCGGAAGGACGCCGAACAAGGCTTTTATGATGATGCTACTGAATTTAAAAGAAACTGACAAAAACTCGTGTAAACTGAATTTAAGTTGAAATTTAAACGAAACTAGAACACGTCACTGAGTTTAAATAAAATTAGAGAGATTCTGCGGTCGCCGGAAGGACGCCGAACAAGGCTTCTAAGATGATGCTAGTGAATTTAAGAAAAAAAACTGAGACAAAAACTCGTAGAAAGTGAATTTAAGTTGAAATTTGAACGATTCTAAACCACGGTCGCCGTGGGGGCACCTAGATCAAAAAGGCGGTAAACACAAGCTCTCAAGCTAGAAAGCGTGCAAATAAGAGACACAAAAAAAAACACGAAACAAAGTAATGTGGTTAGTTAGACAGGAATTGGCTGTGTGAAATATTCTCACCGATAGCTGCACTCCCTTCGGAACTTCACTTGATACTGACGTGGCTATGATTTTACTGTTGAAGTGTTGCCATAGAGAATTGAACGTCAGAAAGAGAAAATGAATTTAATTTTTTTTTTTTTTGAGTGGTGGCAACAAATCGTGACGGCTATGATGCTTTCCAAATGAATTTAAATTTTTAATCAAAAAGCGGCAGATTTTTATTTTGATAAACTTGAGCCTAGAATGGCGTGAAATATTCTGCGGTCGCCGGAAGGACGCCGAACAAGGCTTTTATGATGATGCTACTAAATTTAAAAGAAACTGACAAAAACTCGTGTAAACTGAATTTAAGTTGAAATTTAAACGAAACTAGAACACGTCACTGAGTTTAAATAAAATTAGAGAGATTCTGCGGTCGCCGGAAGGACGCCGAACAAGGCTTCTAAGATGATGCTACTGAATTTAAGAAAAAAAAACTGAGACAAAAACTCGTAGAAAGTGAATTTAAGTTGAAATTTGAACGATTCTAAACCACGGTCGCCGTGGGGGCACCTAGATCAAAAAGGCGGTAAACACAAGCTCTCAAGCTAGAAAGCGTGCAAATAAGAGACACAAAAAAAAACACGAAACAAAGTAATGTGGTTAGTTAGACAGGAATTGGCTGTGTGAAATATTCTCACCGATAGCTGCACTCCCTTCGGAACTTCACTTGATACTGACGTGGCTATGATTTTACTGTTGAAGTGTTGCCATAGAGAATTGAACGTCAGAAAGAGAAAATGAATTTAATTTTTTTTTTTTTTTTTTTGAGTGGTGGCAACAAATCGTGACGGCTATGATGCTTTCCAAATGAATTTAAATTTTTAATCAAAAAGCGGCAGATTTTTATTTTGATAAACTTGAGCCTAGAATGGCGTGAAATATTCTGCGGTCGCCGGAAGGACGCCGAACAAGGCTTTTATGATGATGCTACTGAATTTAAAAGAAACTGACAAAAACTCGTGTAAACTGAATTTAAGTTGAAATTTAAACGAAACTAGAACACGTCACTGAGTTTAAATAAAATTAGAGAGATTCTGCGGTCGCCGGAAGGACGCCGAACAAGGCTTCTAAGATGATGCTAGTGAATTTAAGAAAAAAAACTGAGACAAAAACTCGTAGAAAGTGAATTTAAGTTGAAATTTGAACGATTCTAAACCACGGTCGCCGTGGGGGCACCTAGATCAAAAAGGCGGTAAACACAAGCTCTCAAGCTAGAAAGCGTGCAAATAAGAGACACAAAAAAAAACACGAAACAAAGTAATGTGGTTAGTTAGACAGGAATTGGCTGTGTGAAATATTCTCACCGATAGCTGCACTCCCTTCGGAACTTCACTTGATACTCGGTTAGGTTAGGTTAGGTTAGGTTAGGTTAGGTTAGGTTAGGTTAGGTTAGGTTACCTGACGTGGCTATGATTTTACTGTTGAAGTGTTGCCATAGAGAATTGAACGTCAGAAAGAGAAAATGAATTTAATTTTTTTTTTTTTTTTGAGTGGTGGCAACAAATCGTGACGGCTATGATGCTTTCCAAATGAATTTAAATTTTTAATCAAAAAGCGGCAGATTTTTATTTTGATAAACTTGAGCCTAGAATGGCGTGAAATATTCTGCGGTCGCCGGAAGGACGCCGAACAAGGCTTTTATGATGATGCTACTGAATTTAAAAGAAACTGACAAAAACTCGTGTAAACTGAATTTAAGTTGAAATTTAAACGAAACTAGAACACGTCACTGAGTTTAAATAAAATTAGAGAGATTCTGCGGTCGCCGGAAGGACGCCGAACAAGGCTTCTAAGATGATGCTACTGAATTTAAGAAAAAAAACTGAGACAAAAACTCGTAGAAAGTGAATTTAAGTTGAAATTTGAACGATTCTAAACCACGGTCGCCGTGGGGGCACCTAGATCAAAAAGGCGGTAAACACAAGCTCTCAAGCTAGAAAGCGTGCAAATAAGAGACACAAAAAAAAACACGAAACAAAGTAATGTGGTTAGTTAGACAGGAATTGGCTGTGTGAAATATTCTCACCGATAGCTGCACTCCCTTCGGAACTTCACTTGATACTGACGTGGCTATGATTTTACTGTTGAAGTGTTGCCATAGAGAATTGAACGTCAGAAAGAGAAAATGAATTTAATTTTTTTTTTTTTTTTTTGAGTGGTGGCAACAAATCGTGACGGCTATGATGCTTTCCAAATGAATTTAAATTTTTAATCAAAAAGCGGCAGATTTTTATTTTGATAAACTTGAGCCTAGAATGGCGTGAAATATTCTGCGGTCGCCGGAAGGACGCCGAACAAGGCTTTTATGATGATGCTACTGAATTTAAAAGAAACTGACAAAAACTCGTGTAAACTGAATTTAAGTTGAAATTTAAACGAAACTAGAACACGTCACTGAGTTTAAATAAAATTAGAGAGATTCTGCGGTCGCCGGAAGGACGCCGAACAAGGCTTCTAAGATGATGCTACTGAATTTAAGAAAAAAAACTGAGACAAAAACTCGTAGAAAGTGAATTTAAGTTGAAATTTGAACGATTCTAAACCACGGTCGCCGTGGGGGCACCTAGATCAAAAAGGCGGTAAACACAAGCTCTCAAGCTAGAAAGCGTGCAAATAAGAGACACAAAAAAAACACGAAACAAAGTAATGTGGTTAGTTAGACAGGAATTGGCTGTGTGAAATATTCTCACCGATAGCTGCACTCCCTTCGGAACTTCACTTGATACTGACGTGGCTATGATTTTACTGTTGAAGTGTTGCCATAGAGAATTGAACGTCAGAAAGAGAAAATGAATTTAATTTTTTTTTTTTTTTTTTTGAGTGGTGGCAACAAATCGTGACGGCTATGATGCTTTCCAAATGAATTTAAATTTTTAATCAAAAAGCGGCAGATTTTTATTTTGATAAACTTGAGCCTAGAATGGCGTGAAATATTCTGCGGTCGCCGGAAGGACGCCGAACAAGGCTTTTATGATGATGCTACTGAATTTAAAAGAAACTGACAAAAACTCGTGTAAACTGAATTTAAGTTGAAATTTAAACGAAACTAGAACACGTCACTGAGTTTAAATAAAATTAGAGAGATTCTGCGGTCGCCGGAAGGACGCCGAACAAGGCTTCTAAGATGATGCTAGTGAATTTAAGAAAAAAAACTGAGACAAAAACTCGTAGAAAGTGAATTTAAGTTGAAATTTGAACGATTCTAAACCACGGTCGCCGTGGGGGCACCTAGATCAAAAAGGCGGTAAACACAAGCTCTCAAGCTAGAAAGCGTGCAAATAAGAGACACAAAAAAAAACACGAAACAAAGTAATGTGGTTAGTTAGACAGGAATTGGCTGTGTGAAATATTCTCACCGATAGCTGCACTCCCTTCGGAACTTCACTTGATACTCGGTTAGGTTAGGTTAGGTTAGGTTAGGTTAGGTTAGGTTAGGTTAGGTTAGGTTACCTGACGTGGCTATGATTTTACTGTTGAAGTGTTGCCATAGAGAATTGAACGTCAGAAAGAGAAAATGAATTTAATTTTTTTTTTTTTTTTGAGTGGTGGCAACAAATCGTGACGGCTATGATGCTTTCCAAATGAATTTAAATTTTTAATCAAAAAGCGGCAGATTTTTATTTTGATAAACTTGAGCCTAAGAATGGCGTGAAATATTCTGCGGTCGCCGGAAGGACGCCGAACAAGGCTTTTATGATGATGCTACTGAATTTAAAAGAAACTGACAAAAACTCGTGTAAACTGAATTTAAGTTGAAATTTAAACGAAACTAGAACACGTCCACTGAGTTTAAATAAAATTAGAGAGATTCTGCGGTCGCCGGAAGGACGCCGAACAAGGCTTCTAAGATGATGCTACTGAATTTAAGAAAAAAAACTGAGACAAAAACTCGTAGAAAGTGAATTTAAGTTGAAATTTGAACGATTCTAAACCACGGTCGCCGTGGGGGCACCTAGATCAAAAAGGCGGTAAACACAAGCTCTCAAGCTAGAAAGCGTGCAAATTAAGAGACACAAAAAAAAACACGAAACAAAGTAATGTGGTTAGTTAGACAGGAATTGGCTGTGTGAAATAATCTCACCGATAGCTGCACTCCCTTCGGAACTTCACTTGATACTCGGTTAGGTTAGGTTAGGTTAGGTTAGGTTAGGTTAGGTTAGGTTAGGTTAGGTTAGGTTAGGTTAGGTTAGGTTAGGTTAGGTTAGGTTAGGTTAGGTTAGGTTAGGTTAGGTTAGGTTAGGTTAGGTTAGGTTAGGTTAGGTTAGGTTAGGTTAGGTTAGGTTAGGTTAGGTTAGGTTAGGTTAGGTTAGGTTAGGTTAGGTTAGGTTAGGTTAGGTTAGGTTAGGTTAGGTTAGGTTAGGTTAGGTTAGGTTAGGTTAGGTTAGGTTAGGTTAGGTTAGGTTAGGTTAGGTTAGGTTAGGTTAGGTTAGGTTAGGTTAGGTTAGGTTAGGTTAGGTTAGGTTAGGTTAGGTTAGGTTAGGTTAGGTTAGGTTAGGTTAGGTTAGGTTAGGTTAGGTTAGGTTAGGTTAGGTTAGGTTAGGTTAGGTTAGGTTAGGTTAGGTTAGGTTAGGTTAGGTTAGGTTGTATGGATTGTTAGTATCTACTATTGGTACCTTGCTTGTTACACACAAGGTTTCTCCTAATTCTTTTTTATAACTATTCCTTATATCTTTGTGATTCTTTTAATTTTCGTTTTTTTCATTAATTTCTTTAATTCTTTTTGTAATTTTTTCTAAGAACGCTATATATATTTCACTTGTTTTTTTCCGTTTCCAGATTTCTGTCCTATTCTCATCGGTAATTCCAAAGTTTTTTAGTTTGTAATTTAATCTGAATCGGTCTCTATCAAAAATTGAACATTTTTCTAATACGTGGGTGCTGTCCTGAGTAGATGTTTTGTCACACGGGCATTTGTCATCGTCTATTATTTTGAAGCGTTTCAGGTATTCTTTGAAGCACCCATGTCCTGTCAACATCTGTGTTGCGTGAAAGCTGTTTTCCACGTGTTTCCCTTTTATAAGTGCCGTGTTTATATTTGGAAAGTACTTCTTGGTTATTTTCCCCGTGCTTTCCCCCATGTATCTTATATCCCATTTATGTTCTGTTTCTCTCTTGAGTGTTATTTTTGTGAAGCTTGGAGGTACCTTGCTGTAGTCTGGGCACTTTTTAAGTAATCTTCCCTTTTTTGCTGCTTCATCTGCCTTTTCGTTTCCCTCTAATCCTCTGTGCGCCCTAACCCATTGAAATTTTACCCGGTTTTTATTTTTTCGGCATGTTTCTAATTTTTCCAAACACTCTCTAGCTATATCGTTCGTAGTTCTCACGTCCCTTAATGTTTCTAGTGATGATTTGCTGTCTGAGTTTATAGTAATGTCTTTGTCTATTATTCCCTTTGTTTGTACCCATTCTATGGCTTTTTGAATAGCTAACATTTCCGCTTGGTAAACTGTGCAATAATCTTCTAATTTATAAGATTTTGACACCCAATCTTTCCCAGCTTCCTTTATAACAAGTCCAGCGCCCACTTTTCCATCTTGCTTGCTTCCGTCTGTATAAATTTGGATGGGATCCTCGTTAATTTTATTATCATTTTCTAACTCGATTTTTATATTTTCTCTTACTATTTTCCCCGGATGTGGTAGTGTATTTATATTGCATGTAGTCATTATTTCCCTATCAGCAGGTAGGAAGTTAGCGGGGACACCCCTTCTGTTTATTCTGTAGATATCTTTAATTTCTGATATTTTTAAATCTATTGGTGGTGTGCCTGCTAAGGCTAAGGCTGAGGTGGTGGAGATTGTTTTATACCCTTTGCAAATTCTTATTGCGTATTGACGCTGAATACTTGCCAGTTTTTTCCTATTTTTGACTCTTTTACACGTATCGCCCCAGACCCCTGACCCGTACGTGAATATCGGCACAATTGCTCCGTCGTATATTGTCTTTATTATTTCGGGTGATAGCCCCCACGTCGGTTTTGCCGCTCTGCATAAAGCTTTAAAGATTGTTGTGGTCTTACCGCAAATATAATCTATGTGTTTGTCCCATCTAAGCTTATTATCAATTATCATACCTAAAATTTTGATTTCCTTGACCGGTTTTATCTCCTTGCCATTCATGTTTACGTTAATGGTTTTTTCCCGAGACTTACTCATAACCATGATTTGTGTTTTTTTTTCCGAGAATTCTAATTTAACTTTTTTACCCCAATTGCTTACTTTTTCTAACGCCTTTTCCGCCGTTTCTTTTGCGATTTGTAGATTTTTCCCGTTTACAATTAAAAGCACATCGTCGGCGTAGGCTTGGATGTAGACGTCTGGACCAAGGTCCATTTGTAGGAGTTCGTCCAGCGAAACATTCCAAAAGGTTGGCCCGCCAATCGATCCTTGAATGCAACCTTTGGAAACACATTTCTCACTTGAGCTGTTACCGTGCCTTATTCTTACTTTCCTGTCTTCTGTATAGCTTCTTACTAACGTTACCAGGCTGGAAGGGCATTCTTTTTCTATCAGTTGTTTCAACAATTGTGGCCACCACGCATTATCAAAAGCTCCTTTGATATCGAGAGATATGACGATTACTTCGCCAGTTTGATTCATTTTTCCTTTAATGACTTCCACTGCATCGTACATTGCGTCTTCTGCTGATTTTTGCGAGGTGAAGCCGTACTGTTTTGAGCTTAATTTGTTTCCTTTGCCGAGGTTCCATTTTATTCTATCGATAAGGATTTTTTCAAATAATTTTCCTAAAACCGGGAGAAGTCCAATCGGCCTGTAGTTTTCTAGACTGCTGTAGTTGTTTTTTCCTGGCTTAGGTATGATAATAATGTTTGCTTCCTTCCATATTTTTGGGAAATATCCTATGTTAAAACATTTCTGGAACATTTTTGTCAGTATCTCTGGGAAGCTATCATTGAAGCGGGTAAGAATATCAGACGTGATCCCATCTGCCCCAGGGCACTTCTTCGGGTCCATCGATCTGAGGGCGTTTTGTAGCTCATCTTTTGAAATTTGTGGTTCCTGGTCGACTGTTGTCTCTTGCATTGCTTTTATTCTTATTTCCATTTGTTCAGGAGTTTCATTTAACACATTGTCATCTGGAAAGAAGTGATGAAGAATTTCTTTAGCAGTTTCTTCAGGGTTATCGCTTTTAAAAGTTGATGTGGGTGCCCTGTTTGGTGGGTTCGTGAGGACTCTATAGATGTTGGACCAGGTTGATTCCTTCGTTTGTTTTTGGCAGAAGTCTTTCCAGCTACTGGTTTTTGACTCTCTTAACTCGTTTTTAAAATTTTCTTTGGCTTCCAAATATTTGGGGTAAAGTCACCTCAGATCTTCTTTGTCCACATGAATTCTGAAGTTTTCTTTTTGCAGTGACCAGTTCCGATTTTAAAAGTGTCAGCGAGTCAGACCACCATGGGCAGTTTTTTCGTTTTCCTCCTGGTTTAGGGATAGACCTTTCGCAACTTGTTTTGATGATTGAGGAGATAGTTTCTACCTGTTTTTCAAGATTTATTGGATTACTGGAATAGACGGGGATCTTCAATTGTGATGTTTGCCTTTTGCAACATTTCTTTCGCGACTTTTTCGAACTTGGTCCAGTCTGCAAGCTTTGTTCTGTACCTTGGGGTTGTTGATTCAGGGGGCATTATTGTGTCTGATATACTCATCGTTATAACATTGTGATCAGATAGTCCTGTTTGTTCCACACCCCAGTTTGTGACTTTGTCCATAATATTGTTGGAGCAGAAGGTTACGTCTATGAATGAGGTTAAATGGTTGCCGGATCTCCAAGTTTCAAATGTTGGAGTGCTGCCGTCATTTAATATGTGAGCGTCCAGCGTTGCTATCGTCTCTGCTAGTTCCTCGCCTCGTTTATCTGTTTTTGGACTACCCCACCACGAGCTTTTTGCGTTAAAATCACCGCCTATCAGAATGCTCTTGCCTTTTTTCCTGTTTTCTTCATTAAGTTTGGTGATTGTAAGTATCTGGGGTGCAAGAGGATTATTTGGTTCAACATATACTGATCCTAGAGTTATAGTTCCAACTCGTGTTTCTATTTCTATATATGTTGAGTTCTCTGATGTGATTGAAGATATCATTGTTGCTGTAATACTATTGTTGACGAGAATTGCTGTCTTGTTTGGGCTTTCTCTGGTTCCTTTAGTGGATTGGTAAACTTGCCACCTTTTCGTTTTCAGCTGCCCGGTGTTTCCTGTGTAAGGTTCCTGCAGCAGAATAATGTCCGATTTGTCCGTATTGACCACACTGTCTGTCGCGGATTGGCATCTTTGCGCGTTCCATTGTTTGATTTTAATTTTTCCTCCCATATTGAATTTGTGCTGTCCCGGTTTTTGCACGTACTTATTTGCATTTTTTCCCTATTCATAATTTGTGTGGTCAATAGATCTTTCGATTTCTTTCCTGTAGAGTGGACATTCATGCGTTCCAGACCTATGTCTTGACGGAGCTGAGGTTTTTCTCTTCCTGTTTTCATTTACACATGACCCGCATTTTACTTCGTCAGCTTTATCTTTATTTGGACATTGTGCAAACGTGTGTTTCCCGGCGCAGTGCCAGCACCTCGTTTCCATATCACAATGCTTCTTTAAATGACCAAATCCCAGACAGTTCATGCATTGCATAGTTGAAATGAAATTTTCAGCACAGATTCTTTGAAATCCGATATTTACTCTGCCCATGTTAACGATTTTCTTCCATATTTTGGGGTTTGTTTCGATCACGACGTTTGTAAGGCGCGGATTTTTATTTTTTTGGAAAAACAGTATTTTTGAGTCTTCTTTTAGGCCAGCGAGGTCTTCGTTCTGCTCTTCCATTATTTCTATTAATTCTGCG